>OX336389.2:757863102-759184368 GCA_946902985.2 Meconema thalassinum
AGGAGAAACACAGAACCATCAATCTAACGAACAACACACGAATAACAATGAATTCAATTTCCACAGCAGAGTAAACAACAGAACGAACGTAACCTTTTCTCAAGGTGAAATGAATATGTTAGACAAAGGTTTGAAATACAACTGCACAGACGCACACACGAACCACAATATAAAACAGTTGATCACAGATATTGAGATAGCCAGTCACAAGCTCCCAGCAGAAGACAGGGAATTAACAAAAAATCTCGCCACCAACGAAGCCAAGAAAATCCTCAAACGAGAGGGCGACAGCAATAACATTCAAAACAACAAACAACTCAAAGAAATAAAGTCGTTGAAACAAAAAATAAAAGAACATGACTTAATCATCACAAAAGCAGATAAGGGAAACACTACAGTAATTTTGAACAAAACAGAATACATTGAAAAAACAGTCGAATTCCTAAACAACAACGAAATCAAGGAATTAACAAAAGACCCCACCAACAAATTCCAAAAACAAATAAAAAGTGCGCTAAAAGAAACAGAATACATACTGACCAAAGCCGAAAAATCAAAACTAATAAACATGAACCCGAAAATACCGTTATTGAGGGGACAACCAAAAATACACAAAAAGGAATGCCCAATGAGACCAATAGTCAATTGTAGGAATGCCCCTAATTACAAAATCAGCAAAGAGTTACTAAAAATCTTAAAATGCCGTCTTTCCAACGACAAAAACAACTCTGTAAAGAACACAACAGAACTAGTAACAGCATTGAACCCCCTACAAATGAAACCTAGCTTCAGGCTAGTATCCTTCGACGTAACTAACATGTACACCAATATTCCGATTATTGAAGCAATCAACACTATCGAAAAGAACTTAAAATCCAACAATTCGGTAAAAGAAATTGAAGAGATTGTGAGATTACTGAGGGTCGTTCTCAACCAAAACGTGTTTCAATTCGACAATAAAATATACACACAGAGAGAAGGCCTAGCAATGGGATCGCCACTAAGTGGGTTAATCGCTGACATCTTCATCAATGCACTAGAAAATGCGTTCTTAGAAAAGACTTCAACAAAGGGAATAGTAATATGGAAAAGATACGTAGATGATGTAATTTGCATCTACGATACTGAACTAACAAGCGAAGAAACAATTCTCCAATCCATTAATAGCCTTCACCACTCTATCAAATTCACTAAGGAATCCGAAATAGACCGGAAAATAAATTATCTCGATATAACTATTGAACGTAAAGACAACGACCTTTCATATTCCATATTCCGGAAAGCAACACAAACCTCGCATGCAATCGACAATCAGTCTAATCACCCCAGTACGCACAAACTAGCGGGTTTCAACTCAATGGTGCACAGGGCTTTAAACATACCCATGTCAAAAGACAACTATAATAAGGAAATAAGAACAATTATGCAAATAGCTAAGGAAAACAACTTCTCGCCAAGCAAAATAAACCAAATTATAGCCAAACATAAAAATAAAGATAAAACGATTCCCAAACCGGACAGTAATGAGAAAAAATTTGCGCGTTTCAACTATGTGAATGCGAATACATATAAAATCACTAACCTATTCAAAAAGCAAGGCATAAAGATAGCTTTCACGACAAAAAACACAACCGCTAGGCACCTCCTAAATAGTAATCTAAATAAACGTGACCCGTATTCAAGGTCAGGGGTATATTCTATAACGTGCCAAGACACCGATTGTCAAGCTAATTACATCGGGCAGAGTGGAAGGTGAGTAGACACACGTTATAATGAACATAGGAATGCGATAAGATACGGAACACATTCAGCCGTGTGCGAACATATGTGTGACGCAGGGCACAGCTTTACCAACATAGAGTCGGATCTTAAAATAATCCATCACGAATCGAAAGGCATAGCTCTTGACATAAAGGAAGCAATCGAGATACACCTAGCCAAACGAAACAATCCCAACAATCTAAATGAACACACGTTCATGGAGAGCTCACCCCTCTTCACGCTACTAAAAAACACACCCTGTCGGAAACAAAACACAATTTAGCGACTCAGCCAAGCTAGATAAAAAAGGGGGGAAATTAGGGCGTTTTTAATAGGTAAATGGTATCTGGATCAGGTGTACGATGTACTTTTCTTCTGCAATAAACCAAGGCCCATATTCGCGGCAGTATTAAAGGTGCCGGGACGTCCTCATAAGACCGTCAACGCTTAGTTCGAATGGGTTATGCTCCACGCGTGGCGAGGGCTAATCCACGGTCTTTAATAGTTGCAGACCCACCTCATTCAATAACATACATCTTATCTAGGTTGGCAACACCTCACATAAACACATCGCGATCACTCCCCACAGCACGTAGGGGTAGGGGGGAGAATGGAGGGAAAAACCAGTCGTTAAGATAACCACCGCTGTCGACCGCACAGTGAGTTCTAGTAAACACGAAAACTGCGAGTAGCTGTAGTACGGAAGACAATCAGATAAGTAGTTAGCCTAAAATTTTATAGTTTAACCATAGTTTACAACCATATAATCTCTCTTAAAGTACAATCTCCGGATAGCTATCACCATTTAGCATTTCACCTAACATATATACTGGATTTAGCATACACTGACAGTTGCAGTACCAATACTGCAACTAAATAATTGTACATATTGTAAATATTTTCACCTGTATTTCAAACATAGATTTTATAGCCTAAGTGTAATGGATCTGATGATGATCGCTTGACGATCGAAACTGGTCATCCTAGTGTTTTATTAATCTCATGTAATTTATTTCAGGATTAGGGCATAACCCATCTCTTTTGGGTACATTCGTGTTGACCGACTGAAAAGCACTAAACACTTGTTCTAGATATATTTATTATAAAATAAGATCATTTTATGAACATGTACATGCATCACTCTCTTTCACATAAAAGCATGTTATTTTGTGAATTCTATTACATGTAGAATTTCTTTCAGGTTGGGGCGTATTACTTGTCTTTCGCCTAATGTAATTGGGCAGAACTTGTGTTGACCGACTGAAAAGCTTTCTAGGTTGGAAGTAGGCAAAACTGAAATATGGCTTCTTATACTTCAATTATTGTGAATTTTTCGTAGGAAATCTGGCCATAACTTGGTGTTTTGTTAGAATTTTCTTTGTTATGATCCTGTCTTGGCCTACTGTATTTGTATAACATCATTAATTATGATTATAGTTATTTTTGTGTACAAGTAATGCTTTGAAGCATAAGTATGGCCCCGAAGAAAGCGTGTTCATTTAGTTGGTGGTGTGCAGTCTTGAAAGCACCGATGGAAGGATAATGAGAAGTGCAGGGTTTAAAATGCATGCGTAGACCTCAGAACCCTGTACTGTACTCAAATTCAGAGAACAAACCTTCCCGAGCAGTGGGCACTTTCATACAAACCATGTCGCGTCAACAAGAGCCAAGCGCCAAGCGTCCTCCCAGGCCTTGTCTTACACGGCCGAGCGTCCCAGTGTTTGCCTCTCGTGAAATTGGATTCTACCGAGCCCAAACATACTGGGGACACGGTGCGACAGTAAATCCAAAATGCGTTACCCGTTCCCCTCCGTGAGAGGGATAGGAATTGATTTCTTCAGCCGACTGTGTTCTTTCCGTTGAAAGGCAAATCCATTACAGGACTTTTGTTTAGTGTAGTAGTTAAGAACCACCTCTGTAACTGAATACAGTAAGCCAATGCCACATCGAGGGCAGGGCATTCTGGATGTCCTGGCACACCGGGAGATCCCAATTATGAATGTTAACGAGATGACAGCAGCCATCGTAAGTGAGGTTTATATATGAATTTTACTACACAGTGTTATCTGTGTTTCGCGAATGGGCACAGCTGTGTCTTTTTATAGAGTAATGGACTACAGCCCAGTTCGAGAAATCTGCAACTCTTACATTCAGTAAGGATAGATTTATTCAGAGAACACCGATACACAGTGTGTACGCCAAGTTTAAATAACAGGTGTTATTGTCTTGCACTAACGTGCCTCAGTATGCACAGCTGTTGAGATGCGTGTTATAAGACATGAATTACAGCCTCTACACCCATTGAAAAACGATTTATTATTCACTATTGAGACATGAATTAGACGATTTGTTTGCTCGGAGTTATGGATATATTCTTCTGATTAGTCAGGAAACTCCCCTGAATTTGTGTCCCTTACATTACGTATGGTGTTTCATAATAATAAACTGTTCAGGTAAAATTTACCCAGCACGCGCGCGTACATTTCAAAACAGAGCAATCGTTCAGACGAATTAACACTAGAAAATTGGAGCGGCCACCTAGCTTCTATTTTCTTCACGTCATTTAGAAATTCATGTCAGTAAATTTTTACTATATTACACTACCATAGGTTGACATTTAAGGCTTAAAGCTGAAACAATGTCCGAGAAAATGCATTTAATAAGGTTTTTTTTGTATGGGGATGGAGATAAAGTAAATGAATCTTTACACGGCGAGTGGCTTTTTTGCTGCCGGATTTCATAAGACCCACATATGTCGTCCATATGATACATACAGGGCTATATTTATATATCAGCACCGTCACGCGACCACTCGGCTGATGCCGGCCGCAGCTGGTGGAATTGCCGTAATTGCCGCGCAGAGACAGATGCAGCTGACGAGATGAATGTCCATAGAGAAAACCATTTTAGAACCACAGTTACTTCGTAAATCGATATTTTTAGGAAACAAAAAAAAAACTACTTTAACACAAATTTTGCACGTAGGCCTAACAAGATTTGTTTTATACCTTTTTAGAGCATTGTTAAATAAACAAGGTAATGTTGGATACAACATAAACACCAACTCCCAGCACACCCAACAAAATAATGGCTCAGTGTGATTGGAGTTACGTTGTTCCCAGAATTACCACAAATGCTTTAAGAATTATCATTGAAAGTTACTATTTAATAAACTTTATACGAATTTCTACGTTGTGGTTGTTTCATTTGGTGGCTTTGCGACATGTTTCTGCTAGAACCATTAACAATCTAACTATGGCGTTATTAGTTTTTGAACCCCGGAGCTATTACTAATGAAGCGCGTGTCCTTCACAACCTTCAGAATGCAATTATCTATGTCATGCTGAATTTTATAATCTACTATATTTGGTCCATGGTTTCCCTGGGATTCTTCATAGAGGTAAGCACGACCTCTTCCGGACTTTCGGAGTAAGTTGTTGAAGAAAACAATTGTACAGGGATATTAGTCCATGTGACGTTCTGCATGCGGGCTTCAGTTTCTGTTCCAGAACCTTACACGAACAGAAAATATCTACTCCAGCCTCCCGAAACTGATGTAAAAATGGTAAAAATGATCATAGGGCTGATATGTAACCACTGCATCAAATGTTTTTCCTGAAACATCTGAGACATGATATTGACGTTTAATATAACGTCAGGATACTTTTCACCGTGTAGGAATTCTGAGTCAGTTCGCTAGGAAAGAATAAATACGTTGATGAAGGAATCTCTTCATTTCCAATACGACTGGCTTTGACTAGGACGCATTATCTTCTAGCACACTGGAGGCTAATCGTTTGAATCTTGAGACAAGGTGACTTACTGTACTTGTATATAGGGGGCGTGGTGGCTCAGCGGTCTAGCTGTATGCCTCTCACCAAGGCGGTCCGGGTTCGATTCCCGGTCAATGCATGTGAGATTTTCGAAGTGAAATGCCATGTCCTGTGGTTCGGATTCCACGTAAAAAGGAGGTCCCGTGGCTCATGATCTCAAGATTAACGGTCACGTTAAACTACAAGCTTCCTTTCCTTTTGTACTTGTATATGTAAATGAGCTTGGAAATATTCGTATTTTCAAAAGTTTTCCAAATGGCCAATGTTAAATTATAGCGAAACTGGAATCAAGCCACGAAACTGGTTTGTACATCTCGCCGAGTTAGCCAGTTAATCGAGCCGACCAATGAGGAAATTATTCGCAGTCACGTGAGCGACTTAGCATTAGGCAGCAAAGTGCTAAGAAATGATGGTACTATGATGCACGGAGATACTCGAAGACTTCTGAGTCGAGCCGAAAGCCACACGCGAGGGAAGTGTGACTAGAGGTTCGGAGGAGGGGAGACTCGAGCTTGGCGCGTGTTGAATATGACCAATGAGAAGCGACCTTACTTAGATAAGAGCAAACAATGTAATTAGCATAGCTAATTACCAGCATGATTTTAACACATCGTAATATCATAGAAGATATTAAATAATAAATAAGAACTATTTATTAACAATGCGGCTAATTAAATGTTTAATTAAGGATTATTACCATCATTGCTAATAATGAACCAATCAGATCCATGTTCTGAAAGGTGACGCTAACTTGAGTATTGACGAGGGGAATCAGAGAAGAGAATCGAGGCTCTTAATAATTACGACTTCATGAGAAGAGGACGTGTCAACCTAATACTTGACAATCGAACAAAGCTGATAGAGATTTTTATATCTTTGAAGAAGATGAATACGGCACGCAATTAGCAACAAAAACGAAGGCACTTAGTTTGTGCATGTATATCAAGTCGACATACAACTATATTTAAAGCTTATTGAAATTATTCTACATATTTCTACCATGTCAAAATTGCTGAAGTTGAGGGAGGAAAATACGACTGAATCTACAGAAGAAGAAATGACGAACTAAAATGTTAATGGGAACAGAACTATGATGACAGCGAGAGTTTTCGAAATGACATAATATCAATCTCGTGGGGCAGATTAACATCTTGTTTCTCCCATGTAAAATATTCTACATCTACAAAGTGATTTCACCAACTAAAATGACGAATGTTTATATCCGAAATTTGGCGAAAGAAGACAGAAGAATTTCACGAACGAGGGCGGCTAGGGATATCCCAGCGCCATCAAGAGAGAAAGGGTTTTCCCATCTCACACAAGAAGATAGCCTAGCAGAAAGGACGGCCACATGAAGATGTTCGAGTTCGAATCCCGTACCTGACCTCATGGAAACTTCTGTAGGAGATCGAAGAGGCCCACACGACATCATAGATTTTCGAGCTATTAGAAACAATCTGTTTCTGAGGGATAGAGAAGAAAGCCCACTTCTAGTCATCTATAACGCAACACAAGGTAGTCTCATGACCAACGATATATCCCATTTTGTAGAATTGTAGAAACTTTAGAGAATATCCGGCAACTTTTTATTAATGCCATTTTTCTACGTTTTCATAATATTGTTATAGTTTTCGATGTTATATTTTCATATCTACGTCATGTGGATGTTTATTCTCGATTTTCGTCGATTTTGACAATTTAGAATTGTTATTTATTTTATTGGAATTTTGCGACTTTCGAAATTGGAATGAGGAGATTTTACCCTCTAGTTCAGAATTTTTTATGGTCAAGTTTAAATGTGTTTAGATCACATTTTGTCAGTTTTGAATTGTATTATATCGTTCTTTGACAACGATGATAATAGTGGAAATTTGTTCCAAGAATGTTATACAGAGGTATATTTTAGAGAATGCGATTCTTAGAGATCTTATTTGGAGATCCATGTAAAGTCATGATCTTATAACTTATTAGACAGATCTGGTTATAAATATTAGGTGACATAATTAATAAACATAAAGTGTAAACGTTCATGAGAAATATATTAAAGAAAGAATTTATAAGAGAATGTAATGTGAAGTTATTAAATACGAATTGCAACGTATTATTGAAACAATAAGAGATTGAAGAAAGATTTAAATGAAATATCACAGCTAATAGGAAGCTTTATAGAAATGTGAGTGATATAAAAGGAATAATATTGTTATTAGAAGACTAGTATTTTATCGTATTACCTGTTAAATTAATTCATCGATAGAACCAGTATTTATATTACATATTTTTAAGGATGTTGAAACTACGAGAAGAATTTGTTAACGAGAAGTTAGTTAAGATTAATATGTTATTGGAAGAAACTGCAAAGTACCTCTAAGAGGGAGATTTATTTATTCCCGTGATGACGGGGGTATTTGTTGTTTGATAATGAGCATTGTGAAGCCATTGGTCAATTGTTGAAGGAATGTCTGTAGTGACAGACTTGCGCATATTTTGTTGTTGGAAAATAGAGTGTTTTAAGAAGAAGCAGTATTGTTGGTGTTTATTCATATTTGAACTTATTGCAATATACTCATAGAGTTGAAACTCCTTGAAAGAATTAGGACAGCGAATCCTAGTTGAAGTTGTATCTGAAAGAAATTATATGGTCAATGGATCTTTTTTGAAACTGAGAGTAAACTGAGTTCTATTTAAATGGTTTTAATCAGAGATTGAATTTACGGTAATTATTCAACGAATTGGAAGATTATATTTTTATTAAGTATTTTTATTTTGATGACAGACCAGTTATAGGAAGTCTAAGAACTACTGTATGTCTTGACTTAATCGTATGGATTATAGAATCCCGAATTGTAACAGTTTCCCGAATAAGACATAATATGGTGAATGAAAATTTTCTTAAGTCCGTTGAAATGTGAGTGAAGGAATAGGAAGACAATATATGTCTATATTGTCTGTAAAGAAGGCAGTTTGCCCGTTGTAAATAGTTTATTTTTAATTGAGTAGATGCTGAACTACAGCGCCGATATTTGTGTTGTACATAAATAATATTTAGAATTTAAAGAAAGGTTTATAGTTATATTTATGCGTATTGTAATTTTTAATTTGTAATTTAAATATGAGTAGAGATTTTTATCGCTTCTATGAGAAGTATATAAGTGATGGGAGACGGGAGATAAATTGTATAGAGCAATGAATAATTTTTGTAATGACGAAGATCTACGTCAGGGGTACATATATTTTATTTTGGGGATATTTTTTAAAACTTTATAACATTTAATTTTGTTATAAAATTCCCGTTACCCAGGGCACAGCAGTTGTTTGCTACGATATAATTCATAATTTTTATTTGAGCTCATGAAAGCTTCTATAAACAATTTTATCGGTTTCTAGAAGAAACAAATAAGTGTTTAATGTAACAAGAGTAATGACATTTCGTCATTTGATTTAATTCAACGTTAATAATGCATATTATAAATGCAAGTGTTAGGAAACGTGTATTTGTTAATGTCAATAAATATGACAGACACGTCTTTACGATACCCTGATCTTTTATAGAAATTTGGCATTGTCTTTGCAGTTAAATTGTAGTGGAATGTGCTGTAGGGTGGAAGTTTCCTAAGGAACCTTATCCGCATCCTTACGCCCGAGATTTTCATGGATTCTCGTCTTTCCTGAGTAGTTAGAGAACCCCATTTTTCTGTAGTTCGTTACTATAGCACATTCTGTTTGAAAAATCCCTGTTCCTTATTCTGAGTGTTTTCGCCAAGTAGCACTGTGTTGCTTTTTAGCCGGGACTTCAAGATGCTACAATCATTAATTTTCCAGCGTTGGATTTTGGTGGATCATACAGATTTAAGGGTACAGTACGCAAGCTACCTGTAATAGTTCTGCATATATTGAAATGTTACTATATAACTGCCATATCCATCCTATCTTTTAACAGATTCGTAGAAGATTGAAGGTTATTGTAAACATTTCTAGGTATCGTTTTATGCATCATTAGCTCTGCTTCAGCAACATTATTCTTATTCTTATTGAACATCTTCAGATAAACGTGAAATTAAAAGCCCTATGCTCATAATGTTAAATTTACCATGTTGATGACTCGTTTTGTCATGAACCATTACAGGTGGAGACCTGAAACTTTTACTGAAGGGTATTGAGCAATACTAATGCACACTGATCTACACTCAATACTATAGCTTACATAGGAAATGTGTAACAATTCTTATTGGCAAATTATCATTCTTGGATTTGCCCAAGTAATGAAAAATATTGAAAAAATGTGAGAAAATGACACTTATGTTTGAAGTACACAAAGCAAAGGAGTAAAAAATGTTTCCTTTAGTCAAAAACTACTTACTAGTTAGTGCTGCCATCTGCTGACCAACATAAGTATGAGGAATAAGGCCTTCAAAAACATCCCTCGCTTGGAACAAAAAAGTATTCAAAAATGGAACAAGAATATCCAAGAACCAAACTGAAACAACAACATCCATTTATCACCTTGAGCGTATTGAATTGTTAACCTTGTGCCTTCTATAAAGAAATCCTGATATATGTGAGACAACATACCTGGTGCATTTCGTAATTCCTACTGTAATAAATGGGAAAGTTTCGATATTAATGTCTTACGTATTCAAGATGGTGGCTGCGTGTTATATGCAGCGAGCTAGTGTTATGACTAATGATAACTGCGCAATAAGATCCCGAGTTATTGATTTTCAATGTTTAATTATGCGATCAGCCTCCATCTTGAGGATGGTAAGGCATTGCTTTTACCTTGGGCATATTAACCTCTTATACACCGACAGTAGTGGCTATGCTGGCTAAAGCGCAGCATTAGGTCATGGGGCCAAGCTCTCTACTGACTCGGTAGACGCGTGGGTTCGAGCCCCACCGTCGGCCGTCCTTGAAATGGTTTTCCGTGGTTTCCCATTTTCAACACCAGGCAAATGCTGGGACGGTACCCTCTGACAGGCCACGGCCGCTTCCTTCCCCATCCTTGCCCAGTTTCATTCACCATAATTCATTTCATCTCTCATTAACTCCTCTCATGAGGTTGGTGTCAGGAAGGGCATCCGGCCGTAAAAACCATCGCCACAATGACTTCCATCGCATCTCATCCCCGACTCCGTTGGAAAACGGGAATAATAAGGAGTAGACATACATATTAACCTCATATACGGTACTACGTTAAGACTAATTTCAGATAAAATATCCCTAAAAGATATAAATTTAATTATTTTTATATTCTATAATTTCAAGATAACGCTGCGTGCTATATTCAGTATTATATTCTAACGATAATGAAGGCCTCTAGGTGGTAGTCGTCTCTCACCAATATTTGCGTTAATTGCCCTATTATATCGTAAGTTCATGCTATTCAACTTTTAAGAATACACCCAGCCACCGCCGTGAATGAATGGAGTAGATGCCATTTTTTCTTGGTCATGAGAAGCCACATACAAGGTTCTACAATACTACCTATATACAGTTATCATAGCTTCAAATTCTTTGAGTTATACATTATTATATGCTATATTTTCATGATAACTGTCACCCTTTTTATCCAGTGCATGATTACCATGGATTGTTTTTACAATGTCCCTGATGTGGTACGTCTTAATTACTAAGATTCATTTTTGTTGAGAAATTACATTCTGGAAGAATCATTATTAGCCTCAGTTCTAATTTTACGTGTAGCCGCCATTTTAATTTTTTGGATTGCTGCTATTTTTCTATGGATATACGATAGTACATATAAGATTCTAGTTTACTGTATCTGTAATTATAGTTACCGTAGGCCTAAAGTACAGAGAGTTGTTTATTTATAATTTCAAGATGACCTCTACGCGCTTTATTCATTGAGATAATTTTATCACTAACGTTACTGAGGCATCTTATATAATACTCCTCTCCAACCAAGTTTCGTCTTAGCTGCGCAATTATTCCCTGAGTTGTTATTTTGCATATTATAGCAGTACGAGTGGCCGCCATCTTCAAAATATGGAGTCACCGTTGGTCTTCGTTGGACATACGAAGGGTCATAAAGAATGTATGACGAAACCGTTCTTTTGTTATGGCCATACATGACTACTTATACGGTCCTATCTTTTCACTGAGTTTCATTATTGCAGCTTAATGTGTTGAGGGTTATTCATTTTTTATATTATTTCTAATTTCAAGATATAACCTCAAGATGGCGGCTGTATGAAATTTTAGAATTAGGTTTTTATATATTGTGTCCTAATCATGCGATCGAAGTGAACGTTTGAATAATGGACCTGCGCAATAATCTTCATCTAATGGAACATATCACTATGGCCTCCACATATAATAATCCTAAATGGCGACCATCCGAAATATTTAGACGACTCTCAATATCTACGAATCTATTACAGCAATCAAACTAAAATTACGTATGTTGACAGAGGATATTATCATAAGTTCACCTATGGATCATTCAGTAACCTGATGAGCACAAAACCAACATGGTGGCGACGCGAAATATTAAATGGGTTCTTCTCGCGACTTTTCCCCCGAGCACTGTGAAACTTGGCACGGCATATCTTCAAGCAAGCCATAATATACTGACGTGTAATTTAATAGAATTCTATGAGAACTTAAAAATGGCGACTGTGTCATTGAAAACAAATCTCGGTTTCATTTCTCGTGACCGAAATAAGACCAGTAGCATAAATGAAAATAGGCTATTTAGTTATTTACGGTAATTACTTGTTACATATTTGAAAGTAGGCTAAAATACATGAATGTGTTATCCTTGTTCAAAGCAGCAAAGGCTACTCTGCTGTACAAAATTCAGAAGAGATCGTAGTGCGACCTGTAACAACAACGTGTTTCCTACTGTTGTGGTCATACAATACGTCCACTTTTACTAGTAGAATCTCATGTAAGGACGTAATTTATATTGATGATTTAAGTATCATGCAATGGTTTTGATGTTGGTTTCAGGAAAGGGTTTCGTTGTAAACAAGTTGGTAACTTGAACCAGAGTTTCTTATGTGCAGTTGGGGATAATAAATGAGAGCATCATTTAAATTCATTTTTCTCACATCAATAGTACTCTAGCCTTTGAACTAATTCGGCCGATACCAGGGCATACTCTACATGAGTGTCCTTGTACCGATAAGACATCCTACTTGGATCTTCAAATTCTTGCGCATTAGTTGCACTGATAGTAATTTACACAACGAGCTGGCAAAGTTAGAATTTAACTTTAGAGCACCATAATATCCACAGCACATAGCATAGTTAATTCGACAAGTATGCGATACAGAGACTTCAAACAGAGCGAACATACGCCTAACTCTGGTAGAATGGAGAGCAAATATCGCGCAGAACATTCACGGTGAAATAATACAACAATTATACAGGGAGATTCAGGAAAGAGTGCAGATATTCCATGTTTCAATTCTTACACAGGAATGTAATTATCCAGCAGTAGCTCAATGCTTATATCTCATTTTATATTCATAACGCAATCATGCATTTTGTATGTAAAATGCGCGTGACTATGAATTTCTAATTTAAGACATGGGCCACGTTCGATCCACAAGAACAAAACATTCCTGTTTGTTTTGTTTCATTTAGGGAGTTTGAAAATCCAGTTCATCAGCCCCATGCACTTCAGTGTGTGCGGAACCTGTTTGGCAACTTATACCTAGGTATATAGCTATATCTCTTAATTGAGCATTGTATTGGGAAGCAGTATTAGGTGGAAGAAGGGAAACTCAGGATCTACTTCTTCCTATGTGTTTTACTTTGTTTAACCCTTCATACCAGGGCAAATCCTAGAGCTCAGGTCACCTGTACAGGAGATCATGGAATCAGGTCTAGACGGCCATTAGTTCACATGTTGTCGAGCGCTGGTCCGGTGTGGATCTCTCTTGACAGAAATATGTGAGCTAGTGCCATTGATAATGACTGACGATGAGTCATAGAATTTGCTTAGTGCTACCCTGCAGTGTTAGGTCATTGAGCTGGTCACCGTTCGCTGACGTAATTCATACCATCAATCTAGTAACGTAATAAGAACCCTGCTACTCAATGCAAATCTCAAGCGCCAAATTAGTTATTTTTGCCTAAGCTTGGCACTACAACATTCCTTCTCCCGTGGCTCATAATCGCGAGATTTACGATGAAGTAAAATACAAGGTTCCTTCCATCAACATTCCTTCTAGGAAGGGCTGCTATGCGATTCAAATGGGACTACAAACCGTACATTTGTAAGGAAACAATCACATTGCTATCATGCAGCAGAAACGTATATTATTATTATTATTATTATTATTATTATTAGCCGTTCCCGTGGTGTAAGATTTACGCTCTATAACTGTTATTATTATCATTATTATTATTATTATTATTATTGAAGAGTACATTCTGTGTAACACTGAGCGGTATGCACCCTCATTACCTCATACCATGTATGATCCTGAATTAGGCACCTTGTTAGATCTCTGAGTTGATCCCTGTGATGAGAATAGTAATTATGACATTCTGAACTGGAAATTGATGATAATAATAATAATAATAATAGGCTTAATAATTATAATAATAATTATAACAATATCATTGTGGAACCGACAGAGGTAGCTGTAGTCGTTAGGACGCAGCTCAAGGCTAAAAGGCCAAACTATCTGCAGAATCCGTGGCTGTGGGTTCGACCCCACCCCTTTGGCCGTCTTTGAAATGGTTTTCGGTGGATTTCCATTTTCAACTTTTTATTAGGCCACGGATGCTTCCTTCTTAGTCTAGTTTCATTCACCTTCAATCATTTCATCTCACATTAACTCCTCTCATGATGGTGACAAAAGGGCATCCAGTCGTAGAAAACATCCGTCACATCGAAGTTCATCGTATATCATTCCCAGCGCTGTTAATACGGGAGTAATCATCGGTAGAAATACTGTATCATTGTGAGCCCTGGGAAAAATGATCAATGATAATGTGGACCTCTTTTGGAGGATAATGTTAGCAGGAGGTATCGGCGAATCAAAGTGATGTTGACCATACAACCATGTGAATCACGTGGCAGCCGTTCTAATGAAGTATAAGTATTTTGTAGTAGCCTATGCATTCATCGCCAGAGCCGACTTGGTTGACGTTGGAGCCTGAGTCATGTCCGCCGTAGAACCAGTGAGAAACTGAATGAGCAGCGCTTACACAGAAACTGTGCATGCGTCAAAGCGAACTGTGCAAAGGTTGCCGTAAATCCTATCCTGATGCGCATTATCCCACAGATAGGCAATTTTAAGCTTTTGGTGATCTATCGGAAGGTTCTCACATTTTTTAACGATTTACTGTACCAATCTACCCTTACAATAATCATAATAGCCAAGCCATTTTTTAAATAAACCTGAGCACGGCATAATAATGGCGTATGACCCCCACAGAGGTCTGGCAGCGGTCATTGAGTAGACGCATGTAGGCAACCTTCACAACGTGATGAAGTTGAAATGAATAATGAAGACGTCATTAACACCCGGACCCTGAGCCTGAGAAGTTAAACATCGGAAGTTAAAACCCCACGAATCGGCCGAGAATTGAACCTTGGGCCATTCGGAGCAAAGGCTAGGACTCTATCCCCGTCACCACTAGGCCAAATAACATGAAGTTATGACATATTTTGAATGTACAGATAATAGACTTGGCTGTGTTTGTTAATTCATTTTAAGAGCTTGGGACATCTTGGTCATCAGTCCCGTGTGATAAGGTGTGTGTTGAACTAGTCTGATAGTGCTACGCTGCAGTGTTAGGTCATTGAGCTGGTCACCGTTCGCTGAGTTCATTCATACCATCAATTTAGAAATGTTTTAATCTAGAGCCTATCTTGGTGTACCTAGGCGAAACCCGGCACAAGACACGGCATAAACCTAGAAACATTGCTGAGTTTTAATTCCTTGGCCGTGCTTCTCAATAAGGATCTTTAAGTGCATGTTTTACCTCCATCTTGACTAACACTGTATACCGACTCTTTGTGTTTTAGTACGTAGAAAATACATTAGTCAAGTTGAGTAAAATGTCTTTATTAAATGGCTAACATTTAACAACAGTTGACTATAAAAAATTCTGAATAGGCTTATGCTAGACGACAGGAGATACGTTACGTCTCACCTCAGTATGTATTTTTAAGTGTGAAGGGTACTTCTATGAAATATTTCAAAGGTGTATGCAGAACTCTATGGAGTTTCAGGACGAAAAACCGCGATTTCATGGAAAAACTATTGGTGATACATATAAAATTCATAGGGATATCTTTTTGTAGAGACTTGTATTTAAGTACAATAAGGTGGACTCCATTTCGTGATAAGATTGACCGTTCACGTATTATGTTGCTTTTAAGCAGATTGGATATTCGCAATTTCACGAAAAACTTTAATATCCTGGAAATCCACTAAAGTTACGAAAAAAAAGCATATGATCCTTATTGAAGAAAATGTAATTTTAACAACACTCGATTTGCTTTATTTCGTTGTAGGATTAACCGTTTACCCATTACCTTCATTTTTATTAGATACCACATGACATGAGCTGAACTTAACGTTCAGTCTCTTTATCCTCGAGCATGATATTTCAAACAAATATTTAATACTTATCAAATAAAATGTCCAGTATCCAGAAAACGAAATATTGTGCTCACTATAAGCGAACTACATTCCGATACAGTTTTCAATGCTGTCTGTTTTCAATCCAGCGTTTATGAAATATTGCTGAAATATTGTGCCTCGTGACGGTGTTAACAACAATGATGTTTCTGCCTTGCCGTGCTCTTTCTAACCCTCTATCATGTCGACAATAATTACTTTACTAGAGCTCTCTGAAGTGAATGACCTGAGAACTTAACGCCACAATTTTCAAAGACCATTCATTCTTTGAGGGGCAGGAATACTCATTTTCCTCACAATTTCTATGACGAAGTGTTTGAATACAGTCAGAAAATCCTATGTCTGTCATAGCCTAAATGTGACTAAGGACAACGTGTCAGTAATCAATGCGTCTCACAGAGCATCATGGGTAATGTTTTGCGTAGAACTCAAGCAAGGGATGAAAGTTTATGAGTTGGTAATCCTTAGAGATTCCTCAACCAAATGTATGTTCCCCTTTTCCCGTGACTTTTGAGTGCACCATCTGCTCTGTCTTTTTCGGTCTTTACCTTTTGACCCTAACTCTTTCATATACCAAAACTATAATTATTCAAGGGTTATGGGCATTTCCCATTTCATATTGTATTTTCTTATAGTTTTGTTATAGTCCACTGAGAAATATCATTGTTCTGCACATTTTTTGTTTTTTATTCGAGTATATAGATTTAATATAAAATCACTTCCTTCTGTCTTTTTAGATTTCACCAGCGTGAACAGCTTCCAAGAAGAGGTAAAATTCTCCTCACCATCATTCTACAATCTAACGCCTCCACCTCCTCCAACTTCAAGGCCACCTCCTTATGACGTGCAGAACTATCAAACCCCAACGAAAGCAATGCCGGCAGCGCCACCAGTTGAGAACTACTACGCAGCCACCGATATCGTTAAGGTAAGAGCACTCGACCTTTATGAGCAATAGGTGCTGCTGCACTTCACAAGGTGCATGTGCGCACATTCCAATTTTCATGCAGGACAAAGAGTAAATTAAGGTCAATCTAACGCATAGCTGGAGAATTCATAAGTCCTTTCTATAATGTAAATTGAACGGAGTACTCAATTACACGGGAAAATATGCAGAGCGTCATTGTTTTGCCCACTACATCAGAGTTCAAGCATTTCACTTAATTGAACCCGATGAGTTTGAACTTTGAACTTCTCGTTGAACAATTTTCACTAAACTAAATTTGGCTAATGAGATCGATATTAATCCGCGGTGTATCTGTGTGTAATTTGAAAGTGTGTGTAGACCTGTCCCCTGTTCCTTAAGAAAAATAACTTTTCCCCTAACACATTTTCATCCACTTAACGCTCTTTAATTAGGCTTAATAACGCGTTCGTAATTTTTACGGGAAACTTTTCTGCTCATTGCATAGCCTAATATCGTCATTTGAAATAAGACGCAAGTGATCACTTCTTACGTGTGTGTCTCCTAATGAAGTTTAATTGGCTAAGGCGATTTCAATATGTGATAAGGAATTACCACTACGATGTCCAACCCAAACGTAGTGGATAGCACTCTAGGCTGTTACCGCGAAGGCCCTTTCTATAAGTCCTTTCTATAATGTAAATTGAACGGAGTACTCAATTACACGGGAAAATATGCAGAGCGTCATTGTTTTGCCCACTACATCAGAGTTCAAGCATTTCACTTAATTGAACCCGATGAGTTTGAACTTTGAACTTCTCGTTGAACAATTTTCACTAAACTAAATTTGGCTAATGAGATCGATATTAATCCGCGGTGTATCTGTGTGTAATTTGAAAGTGTGTGTAGACCTGTCCCCTGTTCCTTAAGAAAAATAACTTTTCCCCTAACACATTTTCATCCACTTAACGCTCTTTAATTAGGCTTAATAACGCGTTCGTAATTTTTACGGGAAACTTTTCTGCTCATTGCATAGCCTAATATCGTCATTTGAAATAAGACGCAAGTGATCACTTCTTACGTGTGTGTCTCCTAATGAAGTTTAATTGGCTAAGGCGATTTCAATATGTGATAAGGAATTACCACTACGATGTCCAACCCAAACGTAGTGGATAGCACTCTAGGCTGTTACCGCGAAGGCCCTGGTACGATTCCCGGCTCTGCCAAGGAATTTAATTATGGTCTGAGGGCTGTAACGGGGTACACTCAGTCTTATGAGGGAAAACTGAGAGGAGGCGTGTTCAATTCCCACATCACCAATCCTCGAAGTGGTTTTCCACTTCTACTCCATGCGAATGCCGGGATGGTTCGTAATTTAAGGCCATCACCATCTCTTTCCGAATCGTCATCGAATCACAATTACACCCACTAATACAGCCAGCACAGTAACACAGGATATCAGACACAATCCATACACACACAAGTTCACGGGGCTACATGAACACTTTATTACAAAGCCCCTAAATAAATAAATCAACAACAAATTCTTGTGTTCAATTCAAGTTCAATTGGCTGGAGCGATTTCAATATTTGATAAGGAATTACCAGTACGCTGTCCGACCCCGAACTTATCTTATACATTTCAATGAATGTAACTAATACATGGCAGCCACGCAAAATACTTCCCTTGTACCGGTACTCAATATCTCCGACACTATTACAACAATGAAACCGAAATCTTCATTATTATGGTTACGCATGCTCCTTTCAAAAACATCATAAGAACAAAACCAACTCAGTGGTCAAGTGGCCAGCGGCCAGCAGCCAGGCTATTCTGACGACTTTACCATGCGAATTTTTGAAAAATAAATTTTGTCGTACACCCTAGTCAAGTGATCTAAGTCAAACTTTGTATAATGAAACAATGCTATAATAGACTACTTATCTACTTTTAAAAATTATATGGTTTTCATGTATTAAATTATGAATGGCGCACATGGTAATTTCTGATATATGAATTTCTCTAACTCATATAGGAATGATCTGATATGTGTAAAACTTGGTATAGTGGACCACTACTGTAGTCTAAACCTACAGTTGTATACTGTACCCTTCAAACCTGGGTCATCTAGAATGGGACTCTCTTCTTGGGTCGCGCTCAGTTCATATGCTTAACATACTTCGGCGATGGAATCACAGGGACATGACTACAGTCACACGTCAGGGTATCTTTAAAAGACTGTGAATTTGCTCTCTAAGACTAGCTAGAACAAAGGTGAATTTAAATTTAACAACCCCCCTTTAAAATGAATAAAATGTATGTATAATAATAATAATGTTATCTGTTTTACGTCCCTCTTAACTACTGGGGCTTTTAGAGACGCCGGGTTGACGCAATTTTGCCCCGAAGGGGATATTTTACGTGCCAGTAAATCTACTGACACGGCTCCCTCGCATTTGCACACCCTAAAATACCAGCTGACTGTGCCAGAATTCGATCCTGCAACCTTGGGCACAGCGAGTGAGAACGTTAACGCTGAGCCACGCCGTCAGCCAAAAATAAAATTAATGTGAAACCACCCCTGAAGTTAAATAAATGCAAACATGACCCGGTGCCCTTACAAGGACACAACCTTGGATCCATGGCTCAAAATATGCCATTCAATAAACACTCATGAAGTCAGAAATTAAAATTCCCAACATGAATTTATGTCGAAACCGAATCAGTGCCCTTAGTGTTCTGAGTATACTCGGCGTACACACTGTACTCACTGTGTACTACTTATGTGGTTATATAGCGTGAAAAATGAATACCTACTGTATTGGGTCAAGATAAATTACTTCCAAATCAACTGTCAGGTCATCATCTAGTGTCAGATATTGGTGGCGCCAAGCAACACACATGGGAATACACTAACAAAAATATAATGCAATAACTTCTGACTTGCCATACCCTTGAGATTACAAAACTACAATTAGGCAAAGTCATCCTAGGAACTCATGGATACCGTAAAGGACGCTTCCTAACAACACAACAAAGCACACGCCTACTGTCACCATTGTGGCTAATCCGAATACTCCTGGGTTACTATCCAAACCTGGAAAATAATTGACCACGGGTCACCTTCACACTACAAATGAATATTAACATATAACGGTATCGCCGTTACTTTAAAAATGAAAATCCAGAGAAAATTTTTAATTACAATAAAACTACATGCTTCAAAATGCACGAACTACCACTGAATCCCAAAACTGAGTAACTATCATCACAAACATAATCGCACCGAAAACATATCACACTCCCTGAACTTAATCAGCAGGAACAAAAATAGACTTTTAAGGGACCAGGCTTCGAAGAATTTTAAAAAACACTAAAATATACTCAAGCTGATCAACTTCAGCGATATAGCCTGAACACGGCTAAGACAGTGAATCTCACGTTAACACTGTGAGCGTTAAACTTCAATTACAATCCACAGATGAACTGGCCTAAAAACGGAGAGGTGCCAAAAAAAAATATACTATGTCTCGCAAGAAAGCTACTAGGAGTCATTCTTCAAGAACCGCTGTATACCAGGGATCCTAATGATACCACCTGAGGATGACCCGTTGCTTACAGGGCTTGTCGTAACGAAATAGCCCAGTGGACGATCACCTTAAAAACTGTGGGAATCCAACTTGCACGTTACATATTTAGGGTCAACAAAGTGCCCTCCGAAGACTTGAGGGAAAACACCTCCACACTAAATGCTGGGCACAACCTCGTAACACATGACCAACAAAACTTACCTGACTTGCAAGCTATTAAACATCTGAACCCACTGCCTGCCTTAAATAAATTCCTACTCGTGAATCAATGCTACAAATAGCTTTATGTTCGAAGATGTCGAAATGCATACATTATGTGTCGGAAAACTGTATTATAATGAGGCTCATTATAACACTATTTTTCATTATGAAACAGTTTCTCCCACCAATAAGAGCTCAAGAAACAGTTGTTTGACCAATTAGGTAAGGATACCTTCGCGCATGCGCTCAAAATCCAACATGTCCATATAAATTACCGAAAGTGCACCGTGCATATGTTCTCGTAAATAAACTGGCGAGTATGAGACTAGAAATAGCACTGTATATACCTTAAGATCCCCAACACCAATTTCAACACAGAGCATTGCTTTCAAACGACTACAGTGACAGTTTGACTGAATACAGATGCACATCGGCAGGCTGTAAACATTGCCAAGCACAGAGAGTGCATGCGTCGGTCGGTCATAGCCCTTGGAAAACAGAGATATCTTACCCAGCGCTGGCACTCTTATCACAAAATTCTAGTGACTGAATCTCAACAGATATTTATGAATATTTATGTTAAAACATATAATAGAGTTATAATTATCGTCGAACGTAAACAGTCGTATGCAACTCGCCTATAATGGTAATTAAGACACTGGTATGGAAATTATAAAACTCGCTTACGCTCGTTTTATAAACATACTCATGCCTTAACTATTGCCATTATAGGCTCGTTGCATAATGTACTATAATGAAATTGCCTGGTCCATTAAAACTTCACCAAAGAAACAACAATCTCCTCTCCCAAGACTATCACTATCGTTATACCTAACTGATAGGTGCTAACGACCATGCATCCTTGATTGCAAATCGTAGGTTACTCTCCCCGTATACTTGAATTCTACATATAAGATGACCTCGCGTCAAAGAAACTACATTTAGTGTTACGTCAGCATTTAAACTTAATTCAAACATCTAAACTGACCTTGTCGTACACAACACAAAAATCAAGCATTTACAAAAATAATACTGCA
Source organism: Meconema thalassinum (assembly GCA_946902985.2). Lineage (NCBI taxonomy): Eukaryota > Metazoa > Arthropoda > Insecta > Orthoptera > Tettigoniidae > Meconema > Meconema thalassinum. Next base: position 757,885,055 of record OX336389.2, read on the forward strand.
TTTGTCGCCATCTCAATGCCGACCAAAATTCAAATAAATGAAAGTAGGGTACTCATTCCTTCAGCTCTGCACTTTTGTCACTTGGATATTCTCTACTCCATATCCGCCCCTTCAACCGGATTGGCCAACTGCATCATCTCCGTGTTGTAGGTCGCCTGGACACCTTGAATCCTGCCTTCAATCTTACTGGTGATGTAGGTGGGCTGTAGATTGTATTGTTTTAATTCATGCATACAAACAGGACCACTGCATAGATCACACTTATCCGTGTACAATACACAACTCGATCGAACCTATTCTGTACTTAGACAAGCTACATTATCAGGCTACTCAATCCACCCGATTGTCCATGTACGCAGCTTCCTTCACTGCTATAATCCAACATCTAACAATCGCTCACTAGCTAACCTGTATCTTCCAATGCATTAATCAACTTCTACCCTAGCTAACTGGCTCACTTATAACTTCAACACTGTAACTGCAATTCAACATTGACACTTGTCAAATTCTCTAAAGACGGGGTCTCAACTCATGCAGGCTATCCCGTCTTTTTCCTGACCAGAACGGTGTTCTTCTCCTCGCAATTGGTTGGAGCTATTTAAACGTCTAGAGACCTTATCTCTTAAGTGCAACATGAATTTTTATAAATTGGCCGAAAATCCACGCGGAAAAACGTGTGAGGGCCTAAAATTATCCCGCTAACTCGTAGGTCATGAATCCACTGCCGTTAATTCAAATCGATCGTAGGTTCAAACACAGGAGCGTCCACGCCCAAAATATTGCCCTCCAGAAAAGGGGAAGTCCCGAGTGACGTGTATTTCATTAGCTGGATTGCGGATCGAATTCTCACTATAACATCGAATGCCAAAATCTAAGTTTTCAATTTATTAGAGCGTTTTCCTTCGTGAAAAAATTGGCTAATTTTGATAAGTAATCTGCTTCCCTCTTGGATCAAATGTGATGTTTAGATCATTATCGGGACCATTCAGACGATGAAGTTGGCGTGATTTCATCCCCTGTCTCTTGATCGGCCTTGTCTTTGTTTGTCTCAACGCCATGACAAAAACCTGTAGTATTTCCCCGTCTGTGATCCCCATCCACTTGCACATCCCCGTTCCGTATATAGTCTCGTTGTTCTCCAATCTGCAATACTCGGTATCTTAAACCCACGTCCCACCGCGGCCACTTATCTGAGCACAAAACCCCCTCTTGTCCTCTTGGCTGGCGACATCAACCTCCCTTTCTCATCAATCATCATATTTTAACACTAGAAAATGCACGAATAATCCAGCATTAATTCTAATTATTTGAAAGCTCAAATGCTAGCCTATAGCATAAGGTTGCAATACATTCAAATTTTACTTTTCGCAAATTGAGGATGACGTACTGTACCCGATAATCCGGAAAGGATCCTGTTGGAATATCCATTGCCCCCGCTGGATTGCCTATTTCTAACTGCTCCGGCAAATACAACATTAGAAATCGCTCCCAACACAGCCTTTAGGGATTTACAGACAGCAGTTACCAGAATATTGTGGATCATCAACCAACTACACGGGGCACTCACCTTTACTTACCTCTCGGGGACTGGGAATTCAGCTTCACCTACACTACATCCACAATATTCTTCTCCTTATATTTAAAATGAATCACACTCCAACAACAATGGAAAACAATCTGAACAAAATGTATTAACAATAGGGTAAACTAATCTAGTATAAACAAAATAACAATAAACGAATTTAACAATAGAAATTAAAATTAAAACACGCAAACATTCACACCTCCTTTCAACTCTACATCTTACTACAATGCTGTATTTAAATTATGAGCATAAATCTTGGCTTGTTCTAGGCCTACACTGCGTAAAAATAAAAACGTTTAATGAAGTCTCTTAATGGCATTCCAGACACATGGTTTCATTCACAAGCCTGCGTTTAAAGAACGCACGTGCATTAACTTTGTTTCATCAATGAAATACCGGCACCACGCCGTACTCGAAACTGGTTTATACAGTTAATACAAGGCGGCGAGAGTACACCTGTTTATATTATGTCATCGCTCTCCAACATAACGGTGAATCATTCTCGCTAGTCCACAGAGACTGCTTGTGTGTGCATTTATAAAAACACGTAAAAATTAACATTTAGATCTTACAAACGTTCACATAATTACTCTGTTTGTTAAACAATCATTCTAAAAATTTTTATATACTCTTTCATTCGCACCCCGTAATTGTTCTAGACCAATTCGGTTCCACAATTTCTCTTAACCATGAACAATCATACACACCAAAACATCCGCTCATAAAACACACGCTATTCCAAAACTATTGATTAATAAATCCTACTAAATTATTTAACTAATTAAATCATTTCCACAAAAATTATGTACATTCAATATGTTTATAATTATATCCATTATCTAGTGTTGCTAACGCGACATTTTCGAGATTCTAACTTCTCGGTTACAATATAATTCTTAACTAAATATATACACTGGTTTTTCACATAACCATCCTTCTCTAACGTTCTGTAGTTTTGATATACTGCATACACATCGTCTTATATAGGTTTCATTACACTGTCGGTATAATACAGTCGACTAATTAAGGTAAACTGTACGTAATTACATAACTTCGGGTTTAATAAAATTTAATAAACGTATTATAGACGTGAGTAGACAATCTTTCTCAAGTTGTATTTCCGCTGAAACCCTCCTGTTAACACAGCTAAATCGTTAATTCACAAGAACTGGACTACTTGTATACAACGGCTCTTATCATGATACATGCCTTTTTATCAAAGAACAACAATACTTTGACTTCCTTAAAATGCGGAATTCCCTCGCATGAGCACTCCATAGCTCTACAAATCCTCATATAACAGTATATATGGCATAAACAATTATCATCTACTATGTTAAACAATAACCAAAAGGGATTAATTGTTATTAACATATCTTATGTAGGAACTTCTCTCAAATACTGGCATGACCCTCAGTATCATTGCACATGACTACTGGACTGCAATTATACATGCGTAAGTTCTTCAAACGAAACTTCCAATTGTAATGAACGATATTAGACAGTCGTGATTAACCTCCTAAAGTTTACTCCACAACAAGATAATTAACTGTTAACTCGTCTGTCGCAAATACATGTAATAAAAATAATACTCCTGTTTCATCTCACTTGTCAAGCTTTAAATTGTTTATCGTTATAATATCATGTCGACAAAATGACGTGATGTTACACAAATAGGATAAAATAACACACATGTTATTTATAGTGTCAGATAGAATTCAATCTTGACAGGGATAAACTAGCTTTGAATTCCTAGCCAAAGATTTGAATAATTTTCTATCAAAAGGTATTTCCTCTAACATATTAAATGAACAAAGCTCTTAGCTTTACAAATAATAAGAAAGGTTTGTCAATGTCGTAATGTTCTTCCACTCTACACAAAGAATGTTCATAGGGATTAAAACCTCGGTCTTATCAAACGACTAGTATTTCTTAGATCGTTGACAGTATATGTACAATAATGATATAACAATATCATTCGATGTTTCTTCTTTTCTTTAAGTTATATGTCGTTACATTAAAGCGCTCAAATTAAATTTAATAAGAATTTAATTTGACACAATGTCAGAATACTTGGTTTAAATGAAATTATTAAAATTCGAGAGTCGAAACGACTAGTCTCCTAAGAGGCAATATGATTCCTCAAACAAAAAATTTAATGTCAGTTCCACAACTGATCCGTAGAATAAAATTGAAAAATAGATGAAAGGCAATCATCTCCTAAATAATCTTGAAACATAAAAATCTCAACACACATCTGAAGTGTAAAATACATAAAAGCACTGAAATACATGAAATGTGAAAATATAGAAAAATATGGAATAAGATCGCTGAAAAATGGAATAAGTTCGCTGGAAATATGGAATAAGATCGCTGGAAATATGGAATAAGATCGCTGGCTCAGAATGTTACTAATCAAGCTCTATATAACAATTGAGATACATTGCTACCTTATTTGGACGAAAACTTGAAGATCTATGTAAGTATTCCCACAATACTTTAGATGTTTCCTCAGTACAAGACACTGAGATGGATCTGCATTCGAACCTCGGATCTGCGACCTCAGAGATAAGAAACGTCCCTCTCTGGAATTCACCAACATTCGCCTGGGCTCGAACGACATCCTTCTGGCAAATTCTTCTGTGTTGCTGGGCTACCTTTCCGTAGCATCTTGACAAATCTCTTCTGTAAAATCTTCATTCTCCGTCGTAAATATGTATCAGCTTCATCATTGGAATATAATTATGAAAATATTCATATAAATGGTGAATGAAATATTTCCATTGCTAATTGATGTTACATTAGTGTTCGTAGACTGGCGAAAATGTACAAGATGGACCGTACACTACGTCTGTATTCAAGAATACGTTGTCTAACGAAGCTCCATCGTTGTATCTTAACTCCTGTTATCGAATATGTCTCTGGCGCATGACTATTTAGTTCATCATATCAACAATGTTAATTATGCTGAATGATAACGTTTGAAGAATAATAATAGTCATTCTGTTAATGTTTATGTGTTGCGCCAATATTAAAAGTTCTCCGCCACTGTTCACTTGAACTGCGTTCGCCAACTTCACGTTGCAATTTATAATGATATTCAGCTTTATTTCCAACACATTTGGAAATCTAACTTAACAGGTTTATATTGTCGAAACGGTGAATTTTTAAAGCGCTCGACTTTTCACAATATATAGTATGCGACCTGTTCTTTTTATATATATATGCTTATTTAACTTCAGATCTCAATTATATAAGTGATATAATCAAGTCAATGTTCCTCGCAACTTCACGTAGAATGGAAGTGCGGTGACCTCCTACGTTCCACCTAGCTATCCTCGCGTCTCCACAAGTCGACAGTCGTCGCACTCGGACTAAGCCTTGGGATCTTCCTTAACCCAGTAAAAACACTTCCTCACTCTTCGAAGACTGCTGGAATAAGAACATCGATCCTTGGATCTCCCCCTCCAAGTCGAATTTTTGGCGGCCATATTAATCTCCCACCATAATTTTAGCGCGTAGATTACTAATGCTTATTACTGCGTAGATTAACCGATCTGCGGTTTTTAAAGTATCAGACATAATTTCTCTTAATATTCTCTTCATTACCAAATCAGAAAATCTTCTTCTAAGGGCCTAAATGCATAATTTCATCATATTGTGTAATTAAAGTTGATCCCGTCTTCAATAAGACCTGTTCTCATTGGCTCTGGGCTGGGATCCAATAGCGTAATTTATAACAATATTTATAATATTAATTTCCAAACTCGCTGTTGCTATGCTAAATATAGCCTTCTAGAAGCGTCCATTGTGCAACATATCACGAGATCGGGCTCTCCCATAGCCTGTAGCTTGTAACACTACACTCCTGTGTCACACTTCCAGAAATTATATTTGCTGGTTAAATTTTATCATGGGGACAGAAAATACTCTCATTTCGTCCCTAAATAATTCAATTTACGGGGGCAGTACAAGTCAAATCTTATATCGGCACTGCCTGATTAGTTCACTGTGAAATCTGGTATAGTGACCCATTAATATAACTTAAACATAAAGGTGCATACATGTATACATCCCTTTTCGCAAAATATTTGCGACGCACAAGTCAACTCTTCAGGGACGAGTTCGCCTAACTCGTCACTAATTTAAAAGATCTCTATGAAAAATTGAATAATGCACCAATACGGTGTAATCTAAATTTATAGCTATATAAATCTATATATATACTGTCATAGATTATAGGTGGCACGCATGTAAATCCCTGAGTAGTGGTCGAAGAGAAGGTCTAACGAGAGCCATTGCTGATCTTACTTACACATTGTCCCTGGCGATAGGTAACGTGATATCCCTCGAACCAATAATCTGATTTGGACGTGTAAGGTATCATATGACTCAGGATGGCCAACCCTTTCCTATGACCCAAGAATTTACACAAAATACCCAAAACTAAAAGGTAATTGAATTATCCCCTTTTAATACTTTATGTTTGGAACCCGCAATTTTTAAAAGGCATGTTAGGACTTGTTTAACTTGCGATGACACGCATTTTTATGGACTATGGATTCTTTACAAACTTACCCATAGGGCTGAACGACATGCGAGGGTGCCATTTTTATTTCCATGCAACGGTACCTCGTTGAGCCACGTGACTAGGGGCAAACCTGTGGTGTTTTTTTAAATAATTATTTTATAAGTTAACTAGTAACCCGACCCGGCTTCGCCCGGGAACAGTTATGAATGCATAACGTGATAAGCGCTTTTTTTAATATCAATGAACAATGACCAATATCCGTTTTACGTCTCGGCATGGTGGGATAAAATCACTGACTGGACTATTAATTATATTATCATGGAGATGCATGTGCAACAAATTCTTGTCAGACGTAATTTAAGAATGGCGAGGTGCATGAAACACAAATCCCCCTTCCGTCCAATCTTTACTTGACTGTGAATTTTGCGGAATGAAAAGTTCACAGGCGAAATGAAGATAAGCCGAGTTGCACTTCCAGGCAAACTCGAAACACAACCACTCTTCTCTAATGTTTTTAACTCAACACGACTTGACAGTTTGCTGCTGACTGTATCTGGGGCAATAAGCTCGTCCGCTAGCTAAGCTGTAACTTGAGTGATAGACTCGCCCCTAGCTAGCTCGTAAACTATCGCTTCAGTAACTGAATGGAGATTGTTGGAAGAAATGAAAACGTAAAAACACTTATAGTAGGCGATGTATTGAAGATAGAGATATGCTCTCCCGGGCTTTTTTTGTAGAACTTTTCATGCTGAACAATCCTTACACTCATAGTATATACATATTTTAACGGCTTGCCCAGCGTAAGCTTAAAAAGCGCAAGGACGCCAGTCTTGTTTCGACCTTTTCACTGAAATCGTTAGTGATTGACTTCCTTTGGTCATAAATAAATTATTTTCTACAGAAACCTTCCTCGAGATATCCTTTACAGAATGCTGAAACACGCATCAAAATCCATTCAGTGGTTCTCGAGATTGCCCTTGACATCCAAGAATCGGGGACTTAGTTTTATACGAAGTATAGATTATACGTCAATCAGTATAATTTAACATAATATAATCCCCCTTCCATCCAATCTTAAATTGACTGTGAATTTTGCGGAACGAAAGGTTCACAGGTGAAATGAGAGTTGCACTTCCAGGGAATGGCGGGGTGAGTGAAATGAGTTTCCCCTTACGTCCAATCTTAACTTGACTGTGTTTCACAGGCGAAATAAAGAAGACCCGAATTGCGCTTCTATCTACTTGTAATGGAAGGTCCAAACCTACAAATCTACCAATAAAAAGAAATTGCAATTATTTTACCAGAATGCCTACTGTACAGTCTCCCCTAGGGTAATCATCTTCCTGCCTATATTGTGCCCGTTTAGACCGGAGTCCGCACGACCACATATGCATTTTACCAATAATCAGTCAGCACGAGAGTCAAAATATCCCGGAGCGCCAGATGGGTTAAAGCAAATCGCAAAAACGACATCAAATTTAAAAAATGCTTTGCTGATTTTTGGCTCAATGCAACAATAAGGATAGAAGGAGATTTAATTGGGAGAAACACATCTGGTAAAATTATCTCAGTATATTTTAAAGTTAAAAATCTGACTGCAAGAATGCTCAAAGCAGCATCATCCACGTGTGGCGATCCACACTCTTATTTACACACAATATACAGAAATCTTCCAAACACATTTGACAATCTTTTTGGAAACACAAGTCCGATGAATAGTCCTGTGGACTGTGTTCCAAAATTATTAATATTTAATTCCAGTTCAAAGTTAATTGTTCATACTGGAAATAACGTAGATCACTGTTTGACTATTTACATGATATTAACACTCGTAGAATAAATGTTTATAGAATTCTTAAACTTTCACTTGTTTTCCAGTTTTCAAAAATATAATCGTCGAAAATATTATTATCATCGTAGCAACACAAATTATTAACACATATTAATAACATCTGAAAAGTATTTGACCTTGAGCATAGCATCGAAGAACTGTGCGAAGCACAACAACAATTAATTGTTCTTCTGACATTAAACATTCGAGAAGTGACTCGATTATGAACTTCAAGTTCCAAACAAAATACATGATTTCTGAATCATCAACTTGATCAATAAATGGTTGAACCATTCAACTATTCAATTTTCCACTTGGAATCATTATTATAAAAATATTTATATTTATGGCCATTTTTAGCAATTTTCACAACTTGCAATTCTTCGACAGAATGCGGAAATTAGAATTGTAGTTTCATAATGAATTCATTTAGTTCATGGCACTAGGATTGAAAATATCCTTCAAATTATTCGTGGTTAAAGAATTATTTTTAATTGGCAGTGGCCCATTCTATTATTTGTGTAAGAACACAATATTACAACAACAACAACAACAACGGCAAAGGTCTTCCTCTGAAGAAGAATAAACTACTATCATGACAAATCCGGGTTCTAGCAAAATCAAAGTCTAAATGGAATTCGTAAACAAGGTAGAAATAAGAACTGATGGTTTCAAATAACCTTCGGGTTATTCATACGACGAAATGTGTGGCTCCAATACTCCTACTATAAACCTGAGCCATCGAACCTGCTATTTGATTGATGCTCGAAAAAACCTTCATTCCTGCGACTTAACATGCGCACCTGGGATTGGCATTTCAACTACTCCACACACATAAATTTTCTTCCCAAAATTTATACAATAAATCAAGCCTCTGCTTGTTATCAACACTGGAAGATTAATAAACTTACAAGTTTATCTTATTTTACCATTCAGTTCAACCCGTGAATTTACCATACTTATGAAAATCTTTATTTCACTTTCGAGTGTATTTACGTCATGATTTTATATAAATACAAAAATATCCTATTTGATACAAATATCATTTGCTTCCCGTTTCATGCCTCTCCGTGTTATCTGAAAAATATACTTTACTCAATGCAAATATCAACTGTTCAACCAGAACTGACATGTTGGTTGAATGCGGGCTTGCGCTAACCACTCTCCTTCGGAAAATCTCCTGTTCCAAACTAGAAATGATTAAACTACTTCATAGGCTCTTTCTCAATACATATGATTATTATAAAATATAATATCCAAGAATTATTTAGAAAATTATGAAAATTATTATTTTTATTATTAGTGGATTATTATTATTATTATTATTATTTTAAATATGTTTAATTATCATCTCATTATGTGAGAATCCACATGTTCGAATCTTCGAATATGGAAAAAATATCCATTCCTCAACAAAAATAAATTTAACTTTTACAGTTACTTCGGGGGTTTTCCGTGGTTTCCTTGAAATATGAAAAATTCAAATAAATGCTCGAAATGCTCGGTCATCGATCCTAAACTGTTCTGAGTGCTGAAAATACTCAGAATAACTCTAATAAGTCTTGCGTAAATCATTGCAAGCTTTAAATACGAAGAAAAAAATGTGTTGGTCATCTGCAGAAAAATAGTTTGTTCCAATTAGCTAGGCATAATATAATTCAAATGTGGCTTACATTTCTTGATGGTCTTGAAGTGTAGTAAACCTGGTCTGTACCAGATTTATCCATAGACATGCCCTATCGGACAAGCATGTATAATCCTTGTATCGGCCGCCATTGTAGACCCACAAATCGTCTAGTCAGACATAGTGGTAGTATCTTTCGACGTTTGAATAAACTGTGGTTCCATTTTAATATGGGCTTCTATTAAAGCCATAACAGTTTGTTGAAATAGGGTCAGATCTAAGTGATCTCTTCTTAGATATGTCAGTTGTAACATAACTCACTGTAATCTCATCAGTACAAGAAAAACATTGACAGTCTAAGCAATTAACGGCTGTTCTGAAGATCGTTCCCTGGGCATGGTTTATTAATATCACCATCTGCCATGCGCTAAGCAACCTGCAGTTTCCCTTGCGTAGACTAATGAACGCCACCGTTATTGACTAGTCTTCAATGTACTGACAGATCGAAGTGGTTAACTAGTTACAAATAATGAAAACTGACTTGAAATGGATTTAAACATCCAAGTATTAAGTTACTACTGGACTGTGACAAAATACTATTTTCTAGACAAAGTCTAGCATATGTCCTTTTAGAAATATAAATATTTCCACCAATGTCTGTAGAAAAACAATCACCTCAGTGATTCTCCTCACTAGAAACTTACTAAGTTTCAACTCGATGCGCAGCACTTCTCGTGACTATCACGATTTGAAAAGAACTTCTGCGTAGATGCGGCAACCATGTGCCTTGGCTCAGCGTAGATGCAACTTGCTTGCCAAGTGCTTGTGTTAGAATGAGCTAACCATGCCTCCTCCAGCTGGCTTTTATTCCAAATGGTCAGGGTCACGCGTCATCGCCTGATATCTGGAAATCCTCATATCTCTTGAATCCCTGGTCCGATTTACTTGATACTAATTGCATTCTCTTTCATTTGGCCGTGCCAGTAATCTGATCCCAGTCTCAAGTCTCTACTCCATAGTGTACAGCATCCCAGCCGTATTATGCTTTTTCGCATTGTCAATGTATACATATATATGTAAAACCCATAACCCTCCCCTCTGAACACGGGCTCACCTCACACCCACACTTCGATACGACGCCACCAGGAGATACGAGAGGGTTTTCCAGGACCACTACGTCAACATCCCAACTTCCAGTTCCGTTCCCGTTCGCGAGGACGCGAACAAATGAAGGAAGACTCTTGTACAGCATCCCAGGGGTATGCACCCCTTGGAGACCATCCCCCCAACATCTGGCTAAATCCCCTAAAATGGCAACCCTTGGAAAGCCGGGGCAACATCCATTAATACTGTAAGGACAGCTTGCTACTCCATAAAGCAGCTCAAGCCTTACGTAATCATTACACTCAGCGACATAGTACTAACTGGGCCAATACATTGCTGACAGGAGGGCGTCAGAAGGTATAAGAAGACGTCCTAATGAGGTCAAACTCTCTCTCCATTGTCAGTGCTCCATCAAGACGGCCGAAGCTACGCTGGTGTCAACCGAGGTGAGTCAGTCAATCGTGTTCAGAGTTCCTATTTATGTAACCTGCAACCCACAACTTGTATCACATTATAAACATAATTTCATTCCCTACAAGGGACTCACACAAAGAATATCACAGACCAATAAAACACTTGGTCCACACTCTACACTAGCATTACTGTTATACGCCTCTTTACATCCCAACGCCCTTCCTTATTCCCGTCACGTAAAGACGTGACAGACGGTAAGCCATTAGCGCTAACTCAGGTATCTTTGTGTTTCTCGAGCCGGCTGCCAGCAAGCAGCGCGTGCCACCCGGCTGATACGAGCAGAGTCGATTACATAACAAGCAGTCAGCTGAGCGACTAGTACAGCGACCCTTTGCAGTGGGTCCCATCCCCTCAAACACTACCACATTATTTATAGGAACGCCCCCTAGTTCCTAGCACACCACAACACACTACACAGATCAGCTTGCCCTGTCAAGGGAAGCTACCCTCCTTTAGGCACAACCTCATAAATTAGTACAGCAACTCTTCCTTTTAGATCCCCCCCCCAAATAAGGGATCTAAAACAATAGTTAACTATTTAATCAATAAATAGCCTCCACCTCTGCTATTACTCGCTACGTCACTTGACATCCAACTATCGGTAAAATTCTTCTAAATGCTTCTCGAAGCAATGTAGCGCGATATTCAAATATCTGAACTTTCAAAAGCGGCTACAGCCTTTCCCTTGATATCTAGGTGTCTGAAACTTGGAATACCCATTCCTAGAGTTGGGCACATCCACCCCACACCTAGCAAAAAATATAAATTGAAAAATTTTTATTTTTCCTATCTACACATTAAATCATCTGGTTCTTGAATAATAGATCTTCAGATTCGATGCATTGTAAGTTCCCACGATGTTACCAGTTCGTGTATTGGCTACTTCATAGCTTCCATTATTGTTTACTTCCACAATATTCAAAATCTTCAATTTCACCAGGCTTAATATCAAAAATATCGTGATACTCTTCCAAAATCTTCCCTAACTCTGGGGACTCCTTCTCAGTGTAGACTTCTCTACCTTCAGCTTCATGAAAAATCAGAGACCATTGAGCATCTCCCTCGATGTCTTCTTCTTCTTTTCCCTCGAAGTTAATCTCTTCGGTATCCTTGAATTTAATCGTCTCTGTCTTCATATCTATCACTGCTTGATATTTCTGAATGAAATCTGCTCCCAATATCATGTCAAAAGCCATGTCCTTCATTACAACAAATACATGTCGGAAATCATGTCCTCCAATCGTAATACATAAGTATAATTGTGTTTTGCACAGAGAAATTTTATTGGGTATTATTCCTTGGATCTTAATTCCTGATACTGGAATCTCCTCTAAATTCTCTTTGAGCTTCCACAGAATATAAAGCTTCTCACTCACCAGACAAAGCATAGCCCCAGTATCGATCAACGTATCGACAGGCATACCAAATACTTCGCATGATATGATTGGCATTCTAATTCTGGTACCCATTTCTTTTCGTTCGTCATTCTGTTGAATTAAGTCATCATCCTCTGCTTGCCATTTAATAATTCTGGAAGTGAAAGTATTCAAAATTCTATCTTCTACTGTGAATTCGAAGGTTTCTTTTCATTACCATTTCCCCGGGATTGTTGTGTTCCCGATGGACCTGGTTCGTTGGGCCTCTGCTCCACAAACTGCAAGTTATCTTGGTGTCTTGCTTCCAAATTTTTCCTTGTCTCCTTGTTAAACTCTTCATTGGACTGACGAGTATCTGCATTCCCTCTGTTATTATAGTTGTTCCTACCATAATATCTTCTTTCCTGGTACCTTCCTTGACTATCTCGTGGTCTTCTCCATCGAGTATTGTATCGATTACCACCATCCGGTCTTGCATATGGCTTGTAACTGTACCTGTTACTGTACTGGTTCCATCCTCTCTTATTGGAATCTTCCCTCGGCGTTTTCTCTTCTCGCTCCTCTCGAATCTCTCGAGGTGTCTGAGAATAACTGTCAGCCATAACAGCATACACAGCGTTGTTATTCTTTACTCCCTTCTGATGGATGAATTGAGCGTTTGTATGATCCAGCTTCTGTAATACTTCATCAAATTGTTCCATATTATAGATATCAGCAGCGATCAAAGTCCTCTGGACGTCTGATGGAAATTGACGTATCAATGCAGTAATCAACTCGTTATCTGGCATCGGCGGATCTAAATGTTGAAGTTTAGACAGCTGTCCAGAAAAGTACGTAGAGTATCGAGTAGGTTGTGACGTCGAGAATCTCTTCGAATATAACTCTGCTCTGACTTGCTGTTGGGTTTCCGGGGACCAAAACTTCTTCAATAGCCCACGAGAAAACTCCTCAAAAGTGGTTAGAGTGGATCTAAATGTTCTAAACCACAGAAGTGCAGGACCTTCCAAGAACTTCCCTATCACTCGGATCTGTCTTTCTTTAGGGATCTTAGAATCTTTCAGGTAATCCCCTGCTTCTCTCAAAAATTCCACGGGTGTCACAGAATCTCGCCCTGAAAATTTAGAAGGCTTATCCTCTATATTCTTAAATACAGTTATGGGGTTGGATTGAAATACTGTCCTGACCTCATCCTGTCTATCAGTCTCTCTAGCTGCTCCTAGATTTATCTGTATCTGTTCCTTTCCCCTTACATTTGGCATTTTTAAAAGATGATCAGACTGTTTCTCATCCTTGATTTGACTTTTCATAGCCTCAAGTTCCTTCTGGTTTTCTTCTGCCATCTTCTTAATTGCTTCAGTTTCTTTACAATTGTCTTTAACATCAATGGATATCTGGTTCATAACAGCCTCATGACTTTTCAATGACCCTGTCATATCTGATATGTCCTTCTGAGTTGCTTGGATATCTTTGGCAATTACTTCAATATGGGATGACAAAGATTCCCTAATCTCCTTGATTCCCTCTTGGTTCTCCAGCTTGAGTGTGTCTTTAATTTCATTGACAACTGTGGTTTTGATTTCAGTTTGCAACTCATTAATCACACCTTCTCTTATTTCTCCCATGACAAGTTCTTTGAATTGTTCCGTTAAACGTTGAACAACTAGAATTCCCATCTCGTTACTCTCCTTCTTCACTCTGACTTCCAGGTTGACCATGTCTTCACCAACTTTCCTAAGACCATGTTCTATCCTATCAGCTAAGCTTTGGGATCGAAGATCGGCATCGCGAAATTTATCGTCCATTAAACTTGCGTTAGTAGCTAATGAAGTTTCGAGCTCATGTGTTTTATCGCATAATTTATTCATTTTACTCTCAAGTGTCATTTTCAAAATTTCAGAATTCTCTTTAAATTTACTTTCCATTGAATTAAATTTACTATTTAAATTTTCCTTTAAGTTATCTTTTAACCTGCTTTCTAACAAGTCGGAATTTTCTTTGAGTTTATCCTCTAAACTTTCTTTTAAGTTACCTTTTAACCTGCTTTCTAAAGAATCAGAATTTTCTTTAAGTTTATTTTCCAAAGAATCAGAATTTTCTTTAAGTTTATCATTCAAATTTTCTTTAAGTTTATTTTCTAAAGAATCAGAATTTTCTTTAAGTTTATCGTTTAAACTTTCTTTAATTTTATTTTCTAAGGAATCAGAATTTTCTTTAAGTTTCTTTTCCAAAGCCTCAGTATTTTCTTTCATAATGGCTGCTACACGCAGTCCAGCCTCTTTTGAACTCTCCTCCAAACTCCTCATCATCCTCATCATTTCTTCCATAATTTCGATTATTATTCAAAACTTAGGGGTATACAACAGTGGCAAACACAAGCTTATAACTAGAACAAGAAATATGAATAGCTAATTGGAACACTATAATAAAATGAGATTTGTCCTAATGTCGACGTGATGGAGAAACAAAATTCTCTACTTTTACGAATTACATTTACCACAATATCACAAGAAAAATATGCAAGTTCTCAAATATCCTCCACCTGGATTCTAATAATGTGTATGTCCAGTCATCGAACGTTTACTACTGACTTTACTTGACGCCCTAATGGTTAAGCCATTCTCAAAAATAATTAAACCCATTCTAATTATTAACCAAGTTAAATTTTTATTTCCCCACTAATTGGGTTTCCTACTAATTTATTCATCCACACCAGACATCTCTCAACTCCCAAAATATTTCAAAAAAAATTATCACAATTTCAAATCGGCATGCGATTGACCATGTCTAAATCGGGACCCACGTTCGAAGCCATTTCTCTCTCTATCTTATTTTATGTGCCCGTTTAGACCGGAGTCCGCACGACCACATATGCATTTTACCAATAATCAGTCAGCACGAGAGTCAAAATATCCCGGAGCGCCAGATGGGTTAAAGCAAATCGCAAAAACGACATCAAATTAAAAAAATGCTTTGCTGATTTTTGGCTCAATGCAACAATAAGGATAGAAGGAGATTTAATTGGGAGAAACACATCTGGTAAAATTATCTCAGTTTATTTTAAAGTTAAAAATCTGACTGCAAGAATGCTCAAAGCAGCATCATCCACGTGTGGCGATCCACACTCTTATTTACACACAATATACAGAAATCTTCCAAACACATTTGACAATCTTTTTGGAAACACAAGTCCGATTAATAGTCCTGTGGACTGTGTTCCAAAATTATTAATATTTAATTCCAGTTCAAAGTTAATTGTCCATACTGGAAATAACGTAGATCACTGTTTGACTATTTACATGATATTAACACTCGTAGAATAAATGTTTATAGAATTCTTAAACTTTCACTTGTTTTCCAGTTTTCAAAAATATAATCGTCGAAAATATTATTATCATCGTAGCAACACAAATTATTAACACATATTAATAACATCTGAAAAGTATTTGACCTTGAGCATAGCATCGAAGAACTGTGCGAAGCACAACAACAATTAATTGTTCTTCTGACATTAAACATTCGAGAAGTGACTCGATTATGAACTTCAAGTTCCAAACAAAATACATGATTTCTGAATCATCAACTTGATCAATAAATGGTTGAACCATTCAACTATTCAATTTTCCACTTGGAATCATTATTATAAAAATATTTATATTTATGGCCATTTTTAGCAATTTTCACAACTTGCAATTCTTCGACAGAATGCGGAAATTAGAATTGTAGTTTCATAATGAATTCATTTAGTTCATGGCACTAGGATTGAAAATATCCTTCAAATTATTCGTGGTTAAAGAATTATTTTTAATTGGCAGTGGCCCATTCTATTATTTGTGTAAGAACACAATATTACAACAACAACAACAACAACGGCAAAGGTCTTCCTCTGAAGAAGAATAAACTACTATCATGACAAATCCGGGTTCTAGCAAAATCAAAGTCTAAATGGAATTCGTAAACAAGGTTGAAATAAGAACTGATGGTTTCAAAGAAATAACCTTCGGGTTATTCATACGACGAAATGTGTGGCTCCAATACTCCTACTATAAACCTGAGCCATCGAACCTGCTATTTGATTGATGCTCGAAAAAACCTTCATTCCTGCGACTTAACATGCGCACCTGGGAATGGCATTTCAACTACTCCACACACATAAATTTTCTTCCCAAAATTTATACAATAAATCAAGCCTCTGCTTGTTATCAACACTGGAAGATTAATAAACTTACAAGTTTATCTTATTTTACCATTCAGTTCAACCCGTGAATTTACCATACTTATGAAAATCTTTATTTCACTTTCGAGTGTATTTACGTCATGATTTTATATAAATACAAAAATATCCTATTTGATACAAATATCATTTGCTTCCCGTTTCATGCCTCTCCGTGTTATCTGAAAAATATACTTTACTCAATGCAAATATCAACTGTTCAACCAGAACTGACATGTTGGTTGAATGCGGGCTTGCGCTAACCACTCTCCTTCGGAAAATCTCCTGTTCCAAACTAGAAATGATTAAACTACTTCATAGGCTCTTTCTCAATACATATGATTATTATAAAATATAATATCCAAGAATTATTTAGAAAATTATGAAAATTATTATTATTATTATTAGTGGATTGTAGCCTCCGTGGCTTAGGCGGCAGCACGCTGGCCTCTCACCGCTGAGTCCGTGGTTCAAATCCCGGTCACTCAATGTGAGATCTGTGCTGGACAGAACGGAGGCAGACAGGTTTTTCTCCGGGTACTCCGGTTTTCCCTGTCAAAAATTTCATTCCAGCAACACTCTCCCCTATCATTTCATTTCATCTGTCATTCATTTAATCATTGCCCCAGAGGAGTGCGTCAGGCCTCGGCAGCCGGCACAGTTCATATCCTCGCCGCTAGATAGGGGCTTCATTCATTCCATTCCTGACCCGGTCGGAGACTGGAAGCAGGCTGTGGATTTTTTTCATTATTAGTGGATTATTATTATTATTATTATTTTAAATATGTTTAATTATCATCTCATTATGTGAGAATCCACATGTTCGAATCTTCGAATATGGAAAAAATATCCATTCCTCAACAAAAATAAATTTAACTTTTACAGTTACATCGGGGGTTTTCCGTGGTTTCCTTGAAATATGAAAAATTCAAATAAATGCTCGAAATGCTCGGTCATCGATCCTAAACTGTTCTGAGTGCTGAAAATACTCAGAATAACTCTAATAAGTCTTGCGTAAATCATTGCAAGCTTTAAATACGAAGAAAAAAATGTGTTGGTCATCTGCAGAAAAATAGTTTGTTCCAATTAGCTAGGCATAATATAATTCAAATGTGGCTTACATTTCTTGATGGTCTTGAAGTGTAGTAAACCTGGTCTGTACCAGATTTATCCATAGACATGCCCTATCGGACAAGCATGTATAATCCTTGTATCGGCCGCCATTGTAGACCCACAAATCGTCTAGTCAGACATAGTGGTAGTATCTTTCGACGTTTGAATAAACTGTGGTTCCATTTTAATATGGGCTTCTATTAAAGCCATAACAGTTTGTTGAAATAGGGTCAGATCTAAGTGATCTCTTCTTAGATATGTCGGTTGTAACATAACTCACTGTAATCTCATCAGTACAAGAAAAACATTGACAGTCTAAGCAATTAACGGCTGTTCTGAAGATCGTTCCCTGGGCATGGTTTATTAATATCACCATCTGCCATGCGCTAAGCAACCTGCAGTTTCCCTTGCGTAGACTAATGAACGCCACCGTTATTGACTAGTCTTCAATGTACTGACAGATCGAAGTGGTTAACTAGTTACAAATAATGAAAACTGACTTGAAATGGATTTAAACATCCAAGTATTAAGTTACTACTGGACTGTGACAAAATACTATTTTCTAGACAAAGTCTAGCATATGTCCTTTTAGAAATATAAATATTTCCACCAATGTCTGTAGAAAAACAATCACCTCAGTGATTCTCCTCACTAGAAACTTACTAAGTTTCAACTCGATGCGCAGCACTTCTCGTGACTATCACGATTTGAAAAGAACTTCTGCGTAGATGCGGCAACCATGTGCCTTGGCTCAGCGTAGATGCAACTTGCTTGCCAAGTGCTTGTGTTAGAATGAGCTAACCATGCCTCCTCCAGCTGGCTTTTATTCAAAACGGTCAGGGTCACGCGTCATCGCCTGATATCTGGAAATCCTCATATCTCTTGAATCCCTGGTCCGATTTACTTGATACTAATTGCATTCTCTTTCATTTGGCCGTGCCAGTAATCTGATCCCAGTCTCAAGTCTCTACTCCATAGTTAACTATTTAATCAATAAATAGCCTCCACCTCTGCTATTACTCGCTACGTCACTTGACATCCAACTATCGGTAAAATTCTTCTAAATGCTTCTCGAAGCAATGTAGCGCGATATTCAAATATCTGAACTTTCAAAAGCGGCTACAGCCTTTCCCTTGATATCTAGGTGTCTGAAACTTGGAATACCCATTCCTAGAGTTGGGCACATCATAGCCATGTATAATAAATAGTCAATATTAGTTTGGACTTTTCGCAAAACCTAAAATCTATAATATAAAATCTAAAAAATAAAAAGTTCATAGTAAAGGGAATTTTCCAAATTTTATCAAATAAATTTGCATGATGGAAATATTCTTATTATTATGTTGGCAGCACATTCCTGTTCTATGCTTTTCATATGTTTTCTCCATGTTGGTTGTGTTTGGTACAACATATGGTTAGCACATGGTCACAACATTCTTTTATAATTGTCGATCACGGAGATTATTCAGGATACGTAAGGGAGGCCCTGGAAGGAATAACATTTCATCAGAGGATTATGTGGAAGGAGTAAATAAAGTTGTAAATACTCCAGTTGCTGTGTATAATGAATGTGAAGGAAATGTACATAATTTTAGTTTACGTGACAATATTTCTCCAACAACTGATGCTAGTAATGAACAACATTTGCATACAAGGGGCTGAAAAGGAGTTGGAATTGTTGAAGAAAAGTTTTAGACAGCATGTCAGGCAGTTGAAAAGGGCTAGGGAAGATATAGAAAATGATTCTGATCCAGTTTATGCAGCAGGAATGTTTTGAGGTCAGTACAACATCATGTAAAACTTCAATGGCAATTTTCTCCAATACATAATTTTTGAGATATGTCTACCTTTTTCTCAGGATCTGATAAAGGCAGTCAGTGCCTTGGGAGTTTCACAGCATATTGTACTAATACCAGACCATCTATGGGCATTTGTTCATGGCACTAGATTGTACTACAAGGTATTTGTGAACCTAGACACATGTAAAAGAGTAAAATAAAATACAACATCATGTAATTATTCATAATATAGGCTATAACCTATTACATTCCTCATTCTAAGAAAGGTGTCAGTATGTATCAGACGATTCTTTTATACATCCCATAAGAAATTTATGCGTTTATTGTTAATGGTTCCTAAGAAAAATTGGCAACAATTTACCATATTTAACTTTGTTGACATACGGATTACAGTCCTCCCTTAAAACAATTTTTTTAGGCTTTGAGTTACCTTGTGATAAGAATTTCCTAACCAGTCATGAGTTAGCTACCAGGGAACACTTTCACGACTATGCCTGATTTTTGATTAGTGGATAGGGTTCAAGAGAGAGGCTTGCCATTTTTGATTCATTTCGTACAATAAATGCTTAGGCCTAAAGACAAACCGAGAGGCCATGTTGGTTTTAACGAAAACAAGGCATTATACCAGAGACTATTAGGATAGCCATATAGAGCTTACCAAAAACGCTGTTGTGTAACTGTAGATGCCAGTCAAGAGGCGTGACTTACTACTAAACCCATTACACGGTACCTGGGAGGTTTCCTAAAATTCCCTGGATCTCTCTTAAATGTCCCTAAACTACCCTTAATTTTCACCATATTTCCTAAAATTCCATAGATTTAGCATAATTCCCGTAAATGCACCTAACATTTATTATATTGACTTAAATCCCTAAAACCCATAATATTGAATTTAATTTCCTAAAAATATGTTAAAATGCCTTTAACCCTTTATTTAACACCAAGTTACGGGACTGCCACAATACGTAACACACCCAAGTTCATAGGGCTAATAGTCATGATATTCAAATACCCTAACTAGACGGTTATAACGACTCTAATATTGCAAACCCTATACTATGATTCATATGATGATTTATATATTATTATATAACCAAAATGTATTTACTTATCATTTGTTTTTCGCGAGGTAGCCATTGGGAACGGGTATCCTGGCATAAAAACCACACAATACATAGACTTTTATCGCACATTATTTGCAAACGTTAATAATAAACACTTACAACAGTTTAGCAGCATGCAGGACTGTTGGCTGCAGAAAGAGTAGGGACAAGCTGATCTGGCAGGAAGACATATCTCTAGTTAGCATGAGACAAGAATATGAGTTCATGACTTCACGGTCGCAGTTCTTAAATTCTGGCTTTTATCTTAACAGAGCACACTCATCCTTGAGAGGTAAAACTAAAAAGAGATTTTAAAATGCTCTTGGGATAGTCCCTAACTTAATGCCACGGCAACCTCTTTTCAATCTTATATTCTTGCGTAGTGGCTAACACTCTTGACTCTAGCACCGAAGGCCTGGGTTTAATTGTTGATTTGTTCAAGAGATGTATTTCTGGTCTTAGAACAGGAAGGATGTATACTTAGTCTCATGAGACAGTACTAAAAAGACTTGTGTCGGTCGAGCGGTATAGGGTGTTTGACTTAAGTTTAAATTTCCCATATACACTACTGCTTGTAGAAAGTGAAACACCAAGAAGAAATGGTCGGAGACACTCCCAGAATAGGGGTCGTGTAGGCCTGCGGTACCATACTAAGTGATTGAAATCGCAGAGAGATGGCGTGCACATTGGCCCACCTGTGCCCTCTGTCGAGGGACCGGACAGGTCAATGTTCCGCACAGCTCTATCGGCGTAAGGGCGTCATACCAAGTGGAAACGTGTAAGCAAGTGCAACGATGCCTCGCCGACATCACAAGGTGGACTATCAGCATGTGAGTGCGGTTGAACGGGGCAGAATGCTTGGGCTCCGGGAGGTGGGTCGGTCGTTCCGAGACATTGCGCCTCGTATAGGGCACGCTGTGTCAATAGTAAGGCATATGTGGAACTAGAGGAGAGACGAGGACCTACAGAGCAACGACGCAATGTGACCACAGCGCGAGACGACCGCCATATTCTCCGCATGGCCGTATCGGACAGAACAGCGTCGTCCTCGGTGTTGGCTTGACGCTGGAGCACTGCAACGGGGGTGGACATTTCTGCGTCGACGGTGCAGCGCCTTCTTTAGAGTGCTGGACTGGTAGCATGCATGCCACTGCGTCGGCTTCCATTGACTGTGAACCACCGACGCCTCCGACTACAATGGGCACGTGCACGCTGACACTGGCAGGCTGAGTGGCGAAATGTAGTGTTTTTGGACGAGTCCCACTTCAACCTGTCCTACAGTGATGGACGCATACGCATTTGACGCCGCCATGAAGAACGCAATCGGGCAGACTGTACTGTTGAGTGGCAAAGCGGACAAACACCAGGTGTAATGGTTTGGGGCGCAATTGCCTATAACAGGCAATCGCGCCTCGTATGTCTTGCGGGCAATCTGAACAGTGACCGCTATATCAAGGAAGTTTTACGGCCCGTGGCACTGCCCCTCTTTTAGACCGCTCCACAGGCAATATTTCAGCAGGACAAGCCCGCCCGCATGTGGCAAGGAATGTGCAAGCCTTCTTCGCAGAAGACGAATACCTCTGCTTCCCTGGCTTGGCCGTTCGCCTTACATGTCGCCCATCGAACATGCCTGGGATATGGTCGGTCGGCAACTTGTTGTTTCAGGTCCACCTGCCGCCACTGATGATGCTTTGTGGACGCGCCTACAAACCGCGTGGGACGGTATTCCCCAGCAGCGTATTCAAGCGCCGTATGATTCCATGCCACGACATCTAGCGGCTCTGAGTGCAGCACGTGGTGGCGCGACGCCGTACTGAAGATCGACCGTCAACGTGCATGTACCGGACTCTCCTTCTAATCAGTAATGTATTGGCATGTCCCTAATCTGTGGTATAATGTGCAATGTGGTCACATCTCTTGTTCTTGGTGTTTCACTTTCTACAAACAGTAGTGTATATAGAAAGCAAGGGATCGAACCCTTTACCTAGCATACTATTACCTTAACATTGGTTGGTGACACTGTATTATTAGGATACTTAGTACACAAAACCGTGGATACAGTACATTATTTAAGGCCACTCTATCCGAACATAGCCAGAGACTGTCAATGGTTAACAATTGCATTAGGAGTGAAAGGTGGGGATAGCAATTAAGAAATACAAACAATACCAAAAAAATATTTTTGTAATTTTATTTTGTACAATACGTACACACAGAATACAGTACAACTCATTTTTATTTACGAGTGGTTGTTAATTTTTTGAACACAAGGCTTACGGTTTTTTTTTCATGGCGAGCAATGACCGATGTCTTTTAAAAACAGTGAGGGCCTCAATAGTTTTTTAGGTATAAGAATCTCATCCTCATCCTCATCATCATCATTATTATCATCATTATCACTGTTACTAACCAGTTCCTTTTGATTTTCCGGCAATACTACCTCTTGCATAGTCTATGTTGCCTTTTGAAACTGTTGATGGCTTTTCAGACGCGGAAGACGGATTAAACGTTGCTCAGTAATTAATGCACTATCTTGAGCAGCAATATATTTTTCTTGTACTTGCTTTTTAGCATTTTGATGCTTTTCGTCAACACCAACCATGTATTGTCTGGAACACCACTTTGACGATTATTCACACTTAAGACCTGACCATTTTTCCTTTTCAGATTGTCTCGATATCTTTTTGACCTCTCTTTTGAGCATCACCAGAATGTTATTCTATTTACAATCTGTCGATTATGTTATAAGAGCAGCCTTTATAGAGTTTACTTTTGTTGGTTGTAGTAAGCTCCAGAGTAGTAAATGACATTTCAGTCTGATTTGCATACTACAAAGGTTAAAACAGTTCTGGTGAAGGAGTGATTTAATTTTGGCTTTTATTTTGGCTTATTTAGCTGCTGATTTAGCGGATTATATTTAATATTACAAGTATTATTAAGACTTAGTTTAAGCAGTTACATGGATTTATTTCACAGTAATTTTAGCACGACGAAGTTAATTCCCTCTTTCCTGGATTTCCCAAATTTGACCATTGTGAACAGCCTGTTGTGAAACACGCAAGTGCTGAAGCCCCTGGATTAGCTTACTGGGATTGTTCCAATATACAAATTTAACAAATGGTTTTAACGTGTAAACAGAGCATTATCATTATCCACATCATGATCATTATCATTAGACTATCATTATCATCATCATCATTATCATCATCATCATCAACAGCGTCATTATCATCATCTCGAATACTATATAGTCCTTTTTGATTCTCTAGCAATGCCACCTCTTGCGTAGTCTGTGTTGCCTTTGTTAGTGTTGCTTTTTGAAGTCGTGGAAGATGGATTAAATACGAATTTTTGAGGAGATAATAAATGCTTTTTTAACAAACAAGGCACTATCTTGAGCAGTAGTATTTTTTTTCGGAATTGTGTTTTCACTTTAATTAGAGTATTTTGTACTTTTAAATGAGTATTAATCTGAGATTCACAATGATGTTTTTTGAAGAAAGTACATTTGAGACTTTTGTCTTATTCATTCCTCGACCGATTATCTCGTAGTTCCGCCCCTTAAACAACATTCCTCGACACTTTTTTAATTTTTGCTTTAAACAACTCCAAATAACAGTTCCATCTTTATTGTTTCGTTTGGCAATATAGGTATATCCTTTATAGTAGGCACATGGCATACCACGGCTTATTGTTGAGACTTCCATATCAACTAAGCCCATTTATAACTGCGCTCACTTGTAACTGCGCCCACTTGTAACTGCGTCCACTTGTATCTGCGCCCACTTGTAACTGCGCCCCAGGTAACTAGACTTGACTTAACCTCACCTGTTTGTAAGTAAGCAACAACAATAACAACACACCAAAATTCGAAGAATTCCAGAGTACTTTAAGGCTAATCATTGACTCCCAACTCCTATTCCATGCCTAGTAAAAAACATTATTTTTTTCAAATCGTTACAAAACTATATTCGGAAAGTCGGTTATATTTACAAAACTAAAAATCATATAAATTTATATGTTAGATCCCATACCTACTTTTATCCCACTCTCATTCAAAAAACATGGTATTTCTACAGTTTATAACCTGTCTCGTTAACAACCACGCCTCTTTCTATTACGTCATATGCTACATGCTCTCACTTATTTATGCAGCATATTCCCACGCTTTTCTTTTGTTACGTTATCGTATGCTACGTTATTACACTTCTTAACATTTCTGTTGATGCGACGTTCTCACAGTTTGACAAGTGAGTCATGTTTCACCGACGTAATAGTAGAATAATAAACACCTATGTTCTCACGCTTGCACACACCTGTATAGTATAATAATAAAAATTGTATAGGCCATTAGCCCCGTAAACTTGGGTGTGTTGAAATATTTGCAGCATCGTGGTCATCAGGCACGTAAACTTGGTGTTTTAAAGGGTTAGTGACACCATCCTTCACTACCTGTATTGCTGGCTGTCTGCAGTCATATCTCTATATCCATAGCCGTGCGTGTACCATCCTCCACTACCAGTATTGCTGGCTGTCTACAGTGATATCCCTACATCCAGAGCCGTGCGTGTGCCATCCTCTACTACCAGTATTGCTGGCTGTCTACAGTCATATCCCTATCTCCATAGTCGTGCGTGTGCCATCCTCCACTACCAGTATTCCTGTCTGTAGTCATATCCCTATATCCATAGCCGTGCGTGTGCCATCCTCCACAACCAGTATTGCTGGCTGTCTGCAGTCATATCCCTACATCCATAACCGTGCATAGTAAAGAACTCTTGCCATAAATAAATATTCATTACTTACCGGTTGTCAACGTTATCTCACCGATTATTACTATTCCTTCAGCCATTCCTCCTGTCTAGCTATCGCTGCCTTGCCACCAATCCATCCGTCATTACCCAATAATAATTATCGGTTATGCCCTTTTGCAACAAATCGAAAATAAATAATCCATCCACTGTAAACACAGCAGTGCCCCTATTCATGTCAAAGCAAGGTAGGGTTGCGTAAAAATAAAGATATCACCCTGGCATATCGCTAAGCACTTACAGAAAATTTGTAAAAAATCAATGGTTCATTAACTAATTTAATAACTATTTAAAAAACAACACCAGAGGTTTTCCCCTACTCACGTGGCTCATCGAGGTACCGTTGCATGTAAATAAAAATGACATTATCGCATGTCGTTCAGCCCTATGGGTAATTTTGTAAAAATCCATGGTCCATAAAAAAGGAAGCGTGTTATTGCGAGTAAAACAAGTCCTAACATGCCTTTTCAAAATTAGAGATTCCAAACATATTACGAGGGGAAAAATCAATAATCTTTTAGTTTTAGGTATTTTGCGTAAATTCATGGGCCACAGGAAAGGGTTGGCAATCCTGAGTCCTCTGACGCCTCACACGTCAAAATTCGATTATTGGTTCGAGGAACATTGGGTTACCTATCGTCAGGGGCCCTGTGTATGTAAGATCAGGAATGTCACTCGTTAGACCCCCTCTTAGACCACTACTTCCTGATCAATTAAATCACTGAACTTGACACTGATTGAACCAATCACTATGAAATACGGCATAGAAAAACACTAATACATCCTATGCCTTTCTACAAACTATCGATGCCGAATATCTCATTTCATAATATATTAATCTCTGGCAAAAATGGTCCGATCTCTGTGCATCCTATTAGCATATATCAATGCCATAATCTGAATCTATGGGTAATCGGTAAGTTTTTGTAAACTATAGTGGCAGGCATCTCAATTCCTCACAGAAGAAATCTAAACTCGTCATGGGATGATTCCATGTCAAAGTTGGCAAGACCGAAAACCTCTGCCGTGTAATTTTCTACATTGATGCACCTCTAAATGGCGGCCCCCGACAATCCTAAATTTTTGGGTCTTATCTTTTTCCCATTATTCCTAAGCACGCCGATGCCATTCTTCAGCTTATTGGCTCCTGCAGAAATAGGATTTTTATTGATAAGTGAGTGAGTGAGTGTGAGGTGGTTTTCATTAACGTATAGAAATTAATGATTTGAACTCTTGAAATATATATCATTGATCATTCGTGGAATGTTAGTGACCTAAACGTGTTTATAAAAAAAAAACATTAAAACCTAGGCAATTATTGGCCTGAACATACGAGTAGTTTCTATAGAATGGCACGCTAATGGTTTTCCTATTCTGCCCGTGGCACTTTTGTTGCAAGGAAGATAGCGTTTGCCTTTTAATGGCGTTTAATTTTCAGCTCCAGGTTGGTTGTTCTTTGGTAGACGTGTCACTTGGTTAATATCAGCTCTGAAGTAGGCTTTTGCAACTATCGCGGATGCAACATGTTCTTCCAAGCCAACACAAAATTCGGTGATATTCTCAGGAGCCTCACAGGTTCCATTGACCCCATGCCTCTGCAGGTGTGATGCAATATTCCACATTCATCCGTCCCAGCATGAATTGGCACGACTAAGCAAGGTTTAAAAAATGAATCAAAGAACGTTTTAGTCACTGTCGAGTCCAACAGAGAGATAAATCTGCCGCATAAGAACATGCATGGGAGGGAGATCACGTTATTAAGTCCAGAGACACTAAATATGCATTGGACTACCACGCCAGTTTTTACAGAGAAGCAAAAGAAATTCATAAGCTTTAAGACAATTTTCATCGAAAAATGCAAATAAACTGTACAGACAAGATTTGGAAACCTGTTGTTTCATTCTGTAGCTTTGCGACATCTTGGTCACGTAGCCCCGTTTACTTGGGCGTGTGTTCAATTTGTCTGATAGCCTGTGTTATTGTGATGGCTGTATTCGTGTGTGTATTTGTAATTCACATGAGGATTGGGAAGGAAGTGGCCGTGGCCTTAATTTAGGAACCATCCCGGCGTTATCCTGGAGTGGAAGTGAGAAACCATGGATAACCACTTCCAGGATGTCTAAGTTGAGAATCGAACACGCCTCCTCTCCGTTTTGCCTAAAGACGCTGAGTGTGCTCCGTTCCAGCCCTCAGACCAGAATTAAAATTTATTTGCAGAGCCAGGAACCGAATCCGGTCCACTGTGGTGGCAGTAGTGCTATACACTAAGCAACGAGGCGGACAGATTTGGAAACCAACCGTCAGCCAAATCCTGGAACTTGACCCATGTCAGTCTTATCTCCCAGCATTGCCGTACACGAGGATGGAGCATCCCACAGCTGCCAACCAGTCACATAGAGTAAATAAATAGCATAGCCACGTGGGAATTAAACAAGAGAACTGTCAACCAGTAACATCCAGAATGCGCTCACGTTTGGTGGTTATTCGAGAATATTCCACTAGCCTATATGAACCTCAGTCAAGTGCCATTTCAGCGTAAATCTTTGAAAATGGTACCCGCACTAGCTGGAGAAATGCCAGATATCAGAAACAATTTGTACAGCCTAACAACCCGAAAAGTCGTTCTGAAGATTACTTGTTGTTTTCGATTTATGTAGGGGCTTTGCAATATTGTTGTCATTTATCCGCGTGTAATTTGGTGTAAGTATAATTAGTCAGATAACTCGTGTTATTATAATGACTGTATTAGTGTGTGTATTTGTTAAGTCAGGTGAGGATAGGGAAAGAGATGGTCGTGGCCTTTAGTTAGGAATCATCCCGGTGTATGTGTAGAGTAGAATTGTGAAACCACAGAAAACCACTTTTAAGATGACTGAGGTGGGAATCGAACCCACCGCTCCTCATTTACCTCATGAGTCTAAGTGTATCCCGTTTCAGCCCTCATACCAGAAATAAATTCCTTGGCAGAGCCCAGAATCGAACCTGGACCTCCGGGTTGACTGCCAAGCATGCTACCCGCTACACCACGAGGTGGTCTGAAGATTACTCCACCCGCCGTGAAGCCCTATAGTAGCCTATAGAAAACACAGTACTGTAATTATTATAATGCATGTCATTATTAGAGTATTTGCATAATAATCCATAAAGGGGAATGTAAAGCTTGTACCGCTTGCATTAACCGACAAATTGAACAACATTAAGGGACAAATGAGAAGAATCAGATTTACTCTGCCGCATCTTGTGTCCCTATAGCTATTTGTCTGTGTTTCACGTCCCCAGTCGCTTCAACGGGCTTCAGCTGAACTGAACGAAATCGATTCCAACTTAATTATAGGATTTAAATGGAGGGGGAATAGAATTAGGATAGAGGTTCATTGTGAGGCATTTTGTTGTTATTGTTGCGTTTACAAAGGGGCTTTTCCAAGAGAGTGGCGGTCTGCTATTTCTAACGGTGCGAGGGGGAGGCTACTATGGCTACAATCTCCTTTATTCTACCCCATATAATGTACAAACATGTTCACATCCTTTCAGGCAACAGTAAGCGTGTAACATTTTGCGATGCACTGGGACGGGTTAATGCATGGAGTTAGGACGAAACGAATATTAGATACTTATGTGACTCTGAACATCGCGGTCATAAGCCATACATTCTCTGTTTAGGTAGAATTTGACCAACTGGACATGATATTTCACCTCTAAAATATGGCAATCATGTATTGAATCTGGTCTACTTTGATCGCTTTGCCATGGTGCCAAAGCAGAAAATTTTCGGTCTTTTATCCAGCACAATAAGCTGTAACGTATTTTGAAATCCGAGGCATAGAAATCCGCCATTTTGTAATGACGTCCAACAAGAGGTGGTCCATCAGCGCACTAATTTCCGTATATTGTGGGGAAGGCTCCTAAATGACAGTATACACACTCACTGACAAGCATGTGAAGACCACAAAAAGAGTTGTTTTGTATGGGGGGCTTTGACATCGTGGACATTTAGCCCCATGTACTTATGTGTATGGAATTTTGTCTGACTACCTGTGTTATTGTGATGGCTGTATTAGCGTGTATATTTTAATTGAGGTGGGGATTGGGAAGAGGTGGCCATGGCCATAAGTTAGGAAATGTCCCAGCATTTGCCTGCAGTGGAAGCGGGTAACCACAGGAAATCAGTTCCAGGATGGCTAAGGTAGAATCGAACTAATCTCTTCTCAGTTTTGCCTCACGAGACTGAGTAAATCCCGTTCCAGCCCTCAGACCAGAATTAGATTCTTTGGCAGAACCGGGAATTGAGCCCGTACGTCCTGGAGGACAGTGAGGAATGCCAGCCACTACACCACTAGGTTTTCCCCAAAATGAGTGGTAGTGTAACCGTACAGGCCACTCATCACTGATAATAATAATATCTCCCTACTCTCATTAAATACCACCAATAAATAAAATATGCGCGGTTCGTGGGGGTTAAGCACCTGTACAATGATACTAGCAGGAATAAACATTCACACCCAACTACGCCAGTGACCGCTAGAATTAATAAGGACTGATATCTGGTGAAAACGTACTAAATTCTGATAGATACACATATAATCACTTTGCAAGATCCTCGCCTTATAGCGACTGTCTATTGGTTCCCTATCATATTAGCATGGCTACACATAATGACACACTTATGGACCCTCAGTGAAACGTGAAGATATGTGGTACTCACTCGTCATTTTCTCTGCTAGCTGATGTTTCCTACTAACTCTGGGGTCGATTGTCCCATAGAGTTAGTCCTACTTTTACTCGTTGAATGATTTTGACTATTTAACACGCAGCCTGACTTTAATTACTGATTACTGGTTAGCTTGGCTCACTGTAGTCTGAATTTGATAATCGCACGTATAAGACATTATTACCTGGATTTATTATGTGGAAAGGCGGTAACGACTTGTTGGTTCCGACCTCCACTCCATTGATTGAAATTATTGCACTTTCAAGAATAATTCGCTAGTGCTGCAAAATATATATTTCCCACAAACTTGCGTACAAGCATGGACCCGCGAAACTGTTTATAGCCTTTCGAATCTAGTGGACTAGTAATGTCCACTATATACTAGGTATAGAGTTCCGTAGGAAATTCTACTTATCCAGACTGTACAGTTCCGAGTCCAACGCGATATTGCACTATAAGCCCTATTAAAACAAGTTCCCATGTGCTTTGCTAAGCTAGCATATCGCTCCCTAATTACAAGTTCCACAAGGCAAGAAAATTCACAAGAGTTCCCAAAGACAGAAGTTGGCTTATCAAAATCATGAATCATAACTATCCCCGAAGAGATCACAAAATACAGTGCCTCACAGAGCATCAACTGTAAGTATAACATTTTCACCCCCACCATGTGTCCCATGACTACCGTGACTTCGAATACTCCACTACCTGATTATTAACCACTCACAAATGAGCGTACTTGTCAATCAACACCTCCCTCGCTTCAGCATTTCAGCTTGCATGCTACGTTCCAAGCACTGAAAACCCCATGACTCACCGGGCCAAACCTCGAGCTTTGGGAATAGACTTATTTCCAGGAAGTGTCGACACACTGGAGGTTGCATTACTAAACTGCTCAATTCCAGCAGATAATTACCACTGAATATGTTTTAAACCTGACTAGGACCTTGCTATAAACTTATATCTTAAATCTAATCAATTAAACCAATAAATACATGAAACACGAATAAACACTCCATAAAATCATTCAATTTATATCATATCATCACAAAAAAATATACATATGTGGTCATCCAGAATCGCATGTCC
This sequence comes from Meconema thalassinum, assembly GCA_946902985.2. Classification (NCBI taxonomy): domain Eukaryota; kingdom Metazoa; phylum Arthropoda; class Insecta; order Orthoptera; family Tettigoniidae; genus Meconema; species Meconema thalassinum. The sequence continues at coordinate 757,916,410 of OX336389.2, forward strand.
TGAAATTGAGGGTTCGATCCCTTGTCAAATTTGTAGCGTGCAAATCCCCTCCGATGTAGTGTACCCGTTCGTCCTGGGGATGCGATGACCCATCTGCTATTACATCGCATTCCTGGAGTTCCAGGACAGAGCGGAGTTAAATGAACTTCTAGTCAAATAAGGAATGTGTCGGAAATTCAGCTGAGTTATCGAAAAAGCAGTGGGTAACACGAGACAAAGTATCTCTAGGGTCGTTACGGGCATAAGTTTAATAAAAAAAAAATGCAAATATAAATAGGCGCCATCAACTGAATTCCTAGCAAACCACCTCCTTTCCTGGTTAAGCCTTACTCAAGACAAGGAAAGAAAAAGGAAAATCACACCATCATCAGATCACAACTAAGATAAAAACAAATTTATTTCACTTTGATAGTCAGACAGACATTTTAAATATACCTCCTACCTGAGAGTATGGTCGAATGCCAACGTTAAATTGTCATTGTCCAAAAATCGAACCATCTCTTTTCTAATCAAAATATTTCATCCACATAAAACAGAAAAATCTCTAAAGTTCTCTTGGGTTCTCAGGATCACTGTAGCACTATGTCTTTCGTCACTGACATTTGTGATACCTGAGACCTAATTTCTCTTTAATTTAACATCATGAATGTGGATTTGAAAAAGTTATTAATCTGTCTAAACATACACATATTATAATCACATATTTTAAACATCACGTAATTTATGGCTTGCATGGCATAATTTAAATGTTGAACATGTTAGTCAAATGCTCCTAAACATCGAATAATTAATTTACACTATTTACATTGTCATTCATAATTACTTGTTTGTGAATTACAGAAAATTCACTTCTCATTGGTCATCATTATCATCATCATCAAAATTAAATATTTCTCACATTAATTCTCATTTCAAAATTCAACATATTCCTGTCAGAATCATTAACTCATCACCATTAAATCATTTAAATGAAAATTATTATCATCACTTCATTATGCTTTCTAATTATTCACACACTCTTATTTCATCATATACTTCAGATTAAATCATCTTAAATCATCAATACAAATTGTTTAATTCCTCAACTCAAGTTGCAATTCCTCAAATTATATCTCAATTAAATTTATTTTAATTCCATATAAATTCATTAATCATCAGCTTCTTTAATTAATTATTACCTTCTAATTCAGTTATTCATCATCTATCCAATCATCTATTAATTTATTTAAATCAGTTTATTTATCCAATCTTTAATTCATCCATTTATTTAATTCATTGATTTATTCCAAAATTTAATTTATCAACTTATTTAAATTTCATTCTTCTGGTTATTTAGATTTTCATTATTTCATCTAGTCATTCTGATTTTTATTTCATTAGGTCAGATCATTAATATGCTTAAATTTCAGATTATTATTTCATTAATTATTATTCTCAGAAAATCTTGTCTTATCAACTTTATTTATTTGTTTAATTTCCTAACAAATTGTTTAATATGGGTTATAGAACGTTGTCTTACAGTTTTATCACTTCCAAGTTATATCTCGTATTTAATTTTCACGCCAAAAAATATTATTGCCTTCACGACATCACGTTGGATCTGACTATCCACAACTACATTATATATCCTCAATTCTTCAAATATCACATTTGAATACAACAATTATTCCACAAAACTCCATAAATATTCAGCACATACAGCATGAATCTCAACAATTACGCTAGACTGGGTTCAACAACCTCATGTCTGCTTCAAAATGCATTAGCAACATTGCAACTATCACTTGGCAACTTCCACAAAATGCCTATCACAAACTTCACTTAACCATGTTGCATGATCTACAAAAAATATATAACTGGCTTCAAATTATCAACGCGCACAATCTCCAATAACTGTAATTAATCTGATCACATCTAGACAACTTCTTAAACAATTGGAAAAATTATTACCTTAGTAATTCAAGATTTGCTTTCAAATAGCATAAATTATCTTACAATTCTCATAATTCACTTCACAGAAAAACACCAATGTGCTATAATCTCTCACATCAAAATCTGCAATACTGATCTGCCTTAAAATAAATCTGACCATTAATGATTCATCTTACAAGATTCAATTACTTTAAATCCTTCTCAAAGGTATCAAACATAATTATAAAAATCATCAAAAGCATCAGCTGTAACAGCTGTTAAACTGAAATTACTCTCAAAAGAGTATAGCAACAAAATATTGGATTGGCAAACAAGAATTACAAATGTAACCCTGCTGACATTTATCTGTACTTTATTTAACAAAACTTCGACTGATATGTGACTAGTAGTTCCTTGTTTGATTCACTTACAATCTCATGTACACTCGTATGATAAAAATGAGTCCCTCAATGGCAAGTAAGATGAGTAACCACCGTACAATCGTATAAATACGAAAGACCTCGCCCCGTCGTCTAATCATGATAGTGCCCTAAGCGATGGGTAAGATGAGTAACCACCATACAATCGTATAAATACGAAAGACCCCATCTCGACGACTAAAATGAGTGAATGTACCAGATAGGAATCAACAAGTCTCTAGTTGTCATATAAAAGCGATATTCATTCACTAAAGTGAATAACATCTTAATATCTCCAAACAATCGAATGGAAAAAATCCCTACTGATGAATAATACACACTCGCTAGTATGCGATGAACTGACGAAGTAATTTTAGATAATCAATTGCAGATCACGAGTTCGAAATACTCGTCACACAAAAAAAAACTATTCATGAAAAATATCCTTGCTGGAAAAATGTCTAAAAGACCAAACATCTGCTTAATAAAGCCAACCAATGGTGAGAATATCGTATAATGATGCCTGCCATATCATATGGTCACGCCATATTCTAGCAAAATTTCGAAGCATATAAAGTCAAAGCCATGTCTTAAACAATCGTATCACTCCTATTAGAAAAATATACATGTGTGCCCAGTATTCATGAAAATAATCGTATCAGAAAGTTGTAACACTTACAGTACCTTCTCATAATCAGCTGTTATTAAATTTCAAAGATCGTCGATTTTCCCTATGTAATGAATTTCTCGAAAGATCGGCGTGAATATCATTCCATCCATGCAATGACGATTGCCTTCAAATTCCAAGTGAATCAGCTGGTGGACCTCCTCCTCGTCAGGAATCGAATCCATCGCTCCGTGGTGCCATCGCGTCTCTGTCTGCGTTTACTCCGACATGATAAACTTCTGGTTATCCATAGCGGATATTGTCCAAATCCTCACGAAAAAGTTCATAGAATCAGCGGACCCCCTATTCCTCTTCTACGTTACGCCACTGTTCTATACAATGTTCAGTTTGAGTGTTGAAAGTTCAATTTCCACAGCGGTTTTGTTTTACTTGTAGAAAATAAAATGTTTTTATCAGAGTGTCTAAGTTTATGAAACACCCTGTATCTGTGTTCATACTCGGTAATTCATAACACTTCTTAAGAATGACTTGCATTAATGCACGAGCTAATGTTCCTAAGTGCATTTGCTTACAACATTCCGTTTGCTTAAAAATTGTTAATGTTACTTGGAATGCGCTATGAAATGCATAGTCGTAATGTCATTTAAGAAAAACTATGTTCTTTCGAAGTTCAAAGTTGCAGTATCACGTAACTATTTGTCTTTATAATTCAAATGCTGAATAAACCTTCCAACTCAACGTAGTAATGAAGTTCAGCTTCTGTTATAATGCTTGCGTATAATAATGGGAATTAACCCGCACGGCCCTACTGCTATGCCATAATAATCTCCGCATAAAGCTAGCCTCGCCATGTCGTTCTACGTTGAAATTCAGCTTGGAATAAAGTTCTTCAACTACTCGCAATGCTGTTTTAGAAAATATCCCGGCCGTCTATGCTTGCTTGCTCCGCAAGTCCGCCTGGCCCACTGACCTACTTGTCGCTCGCCGCTCGGAGAAGCCGAAACTGTCCCCTGCACTTTCCGTGACAGTTTCTGTTCGCTGCTCGGTGAAGCTGAAACTGTCGCCTGCACTTTCCGTGACAGTTTCTGTTCGCTGCACGATCTATACCATGCGCCTGGCGTGTGTTACTCAGCTTGACTTTCTTGCTTGGCTCACAGAGCTAGACTGACAGATCCTGCACTGTCTTGACCCTTACCTGCTTTGCGCAGACACGTGACGTCCTCCCCACCACCGTGGTCTTGCGTCACAAATAATCTCGAACCCCCATCATCTCGGCTATTAAGTTATAAAATAACTTAAGGGTTATCTGACTTCCTTCAAATTTTTACCACATATAATGCATGCTATATCTCCTCTTCTAAGATGTTTAAATACCATGTTCCATATAGATCTTAATAAAGCTTCATAATTCCATCCATAATTCCATCTGCTTAACTGCGGTCAGCGCCTTCTTGATCCTAGACCTACTACGTCATCCTGACATTCCTCTTGACTCGATCTGAGCGCTATCTTTCTTAACTCTTCCCAAAACCTCAACTACGGCTTAATGTCTGCTGGCGTAGCCGATATCCTCAAATAGGTATCGGGTACAGTAGTTCCCTTGAATATATATGAATGGGGGACACATCTACACTCACCATCTCCCTCAATACAAAAATGACCCTAGAAATTCACAAATAATGCACTCTTCTGAAAATATACATAAATACACTTTACTAAAATAATTACCCTTCAATATATCAAATTAATTTTGTTGACGTCAGTCTGGTTTCACAAATGTTTTCCAATGTATGTTTGTTTCTAAATGCTAACTCACACTTCCGACATTTCTCAATGTTTCTCAGTGTCTTATATTTTACACTCAATTTGTCAATTTTGACAATCTTCGACATTTAATTCCGTCGCACTCTCTAAATGGACATTATTTTGCATTTGACATTTTATATGCCATGCTTTGTCACTTGGTCGGATAGCCTCTTCGTCATTTCTTGATTTGCCTACCATGTAATATATCATTTTGTCGACTAAGTCTGTCATTTAGGATCTGCCGTAACCTTACTTACTAATATACCTAAGATTGTACACATTATCTGACCCTACAGCGGTTCCTTTATGGTCTGCCAGGCCATATGCACACTCTCCAATACGCTTAGTCACTATAAAAGGTCCCATATAAATATAAAATAACTTAGACATTCCCTTAGCTTGAGCTGATGAAGGACACGGTACGCTGAGTAATACTAAATCACCAACATTGAAAAACTCAAACTTAACCCTTTTCTTCTGTCACCTGCATTGACTTCCTGCTTTTTCGAAATTACTCCTAGCCAGCTGGATGCTGATATCCACCCCAATCTCCTCTCCCGTATTCAAACCTAACATCCTTGCGATTTCATTGGTAGGCTTTCTATCGTTGAACTTCTGTACAAGATATTCTATACATTCAGGTCTCTGAGAATCACCTGCTATCCTAGAATTTAACTGGCGAGCGTCAATACGCAGTCTGACTGAGTCATCACTCTTCCCAACAACAACAACAACAACAACAAGTGGATTGGAATTCATGCTCGTGGAAGGCTCAGGAATACCTTTGTCCAACGTACGATTGATTTCATCCTCTACGGCGGCAGCTTACCTGCAAGGGATGGCATATCTTGGACCAGTAAACGGTGAACTATCAACCAGTTCAAATCGATAAGTGTACACGTGCGTTAATCCAGGCTTGCCACTAAATACCTCTTTATTACTTAATAATACCTCAAATAAATCCTCGTTACTCACATCACAGAGCTTGCTATTGTCAACGGCTTCCCAAAGTAGATCACCTCGATGTTCCTCCGCCGAAATATCGCATACATCTACCAAATGTACTTTCTCGTCATACTCCCCTGCTGACAACCTTCAAAACCTTCGTAACACAAGTCTCACTCATCTCCTCACCTAGCTCACATCTCATCCTAATCTCCCGATTCCTGATGTCTCTCTCCAGACATAAAACTCCGTTATTGAAATCCATAACAACCTCATGCTTATTCAGCCAGTCAGTACCAAGAACTACCTCGTAAATCAAATTAGGAATAACCAGACAGCATTGATTACTCACTTCACCCACTAACGTAAGAGGCAATAATATCTGCCTACTTAATTTCTGACTCTTACTTTCTACAGCTGTAACAATTTGCATGGTCTTCACAGGTATCTCTTCGAAACTATTTCCACCCCTAATAATTTCCTCATAGCCTGCCTTATTGATGCAAGTTCTCTCACTTCCTGAGTGTACCAAGACCTTAGTCTCTCCCTAAAATGCCTATTGCAATAATCGATAAATAGCCGTTGTTCTTACCTTTTACCTTAATCTCCTTTTGGACAGCCAATAAGTCCTCTTTTACCAAAGGCGTGAAACTTACCTTCTCCTATTTTATTATACACTGCCTAATGTACATACCTTTGGGATGTCTACCTGACCTATTTACACAACCCGTTGAGAATTGAAAATTACTAGGACCTGGTCTATCAGCGTGCTCTGGTCTCCTTACTGTCTTACTAGCTCTCTGATCTGTCCCCTCCAGTTGACCTGTCTGAAAATTTACCCGCCTCAGGAAATGATCTCTCCTTTGATAATGTTGCACCTATCTATTCTTTTCACCTATGATTGTTTTTCTCGCGCCTCCGATTAAAATTATCACCTCCGTTTCCCTGATTAAACCTGTTTCTGTTAATATTTGACTGATGCTCGTTCTGCCCGTTCTCACTCTTCACCTCTATTTTATTCGTTTGCTGATGGCCTAAATTATCAATGCTAGTTAGCAGTTCCTCCAACTCCTCAATACTCGAGCTTTCTGAATACAGCTAGCCTGTTGTACACTGCTCGGAACGTGCTTAAACATCACTCTTACTGTATCTATGTCAGAGGTGACCCCATCTAAATTCTTGCATACTTACACGTGGGCTGAAAAATACTCTGCGAGGGATACCCCGTCTCGCTGCTTGAATTTCCCAAACATGAGAGGTTCCCGTTCCCAAGCCTGAATTGATTGCCCCCAAAATTGGGCCTTCTAGGTTTCTCAGGTTCGGCCCAGATATCTCGAACCAAGATTTTGCGTCCCCCTTGAAGGATTTCCATTACCGTTTCACAATCGATTATTTCATCGTCCAAATCTTTCTTAAATCGTTTTTCCACGGACATCAAATACAGTATTCCATTGGATTGAACTGTCGAGAGTTAAACTGAGGTAAACCAGGCTCTTTGTAGGAACAACCAAGTGACATGCCCCTTTGGCTCATCAGCCGCTCTCTCATCTCTCTTCTCACCTTAATCAACTCTTCCTGATGTTTTTCATTCCTCTCCTCCAAGGTCACCTGTTCTCCCTTACGGCTCTCGATTTCCCCCAGCTTTTCTTCTATGACCTCGACTCTTTGAAAATACTAATTTGAATCTTCCCTTACGGTATTGCATACCCATTCACATGTTCCGCTCACTCGCTCTTCTATTTGTTCCATGTTAATTCTAATTTCCTTTCTGATTGCCCCCAATTGCCGCTTCTGCCTATACTGATGGCCCTCCATCCCTGCTAACCTATTTTCCAAGCTATCCTGAATCCTCGCTCTCTCTTCTCTCAGCACATCTTACCTCTACTCTATCTTACTGCTAAGCTCTCTCTCTAAATTCTCCAACTTGTTACTCATCTCTGACTTACGTTCCTGTACTTCCTTACTCACCTCCTCATCTTGGCATTCGTTACCTTAGCCTGTTTCTTCACTGACTCGTCCACATACAACTTCACATATTCAGGCTGCTTACGTAAAGATTCTATTTGTACCTTCATAGACTCTCCCTGCTGCCTAATTTCTCCTATTTCCTTACTCATAGGCTCCTTCACTTCTCCTATTTCCTTACTTATATACTCTCCTTGTTGCCTATTTTTTTCCTATTTCCTTACTTACAGACTTCTTCACTTCTCCTGTTTCCTTACTTATAGACTCTCCCTGCTGCTTAATAGACTCCTGCGTTCCTGTCATTTTGCTCCTTAGCACTTGGAGAAAACCAGCGTTCATATACCCCCCAATTATCATTATTATTACTAACCCCCTCGTTGGTGATCTGGCATTCCTCAGTAATAATGGATTTCTCCGACGGTTCCTCAATCAAATTCTCACCCTGCACGCTCTTAGCCCCCTCCATGCTTAAATTCTTGTCAGACATCTCACTACTGACCTTCCGTATGGTTCTACTTCTTAATATCAGACTTTGCTCTATGGACATAACCTGTAATCTATATAAAATTTGAACTGACTCTACCCTATTTTATGTTTATATAGGCGTATGCGTACACGTGAATGCTATTGTTGCTATTATTTCGTACTTAGCTCCCCACGTTGTGCGCCAATTTTAACCGTACAGGCCACTCGTGATTGATAATAATAATAATAATAATAATAATAATAATAATAATAATAATATCTCCCTACTCTCAATAAATAAAATATTCGGGGATCGTGGTGATTAAGCACCTGTACGATGATACTAGCAGGAATAAACATTCACATCCAACTACACCAGTGACCGCTTGAAATAATGAGAACTGATATCTGGTAAAAAACATACTATGGACTGATAAAAAATAAACACTTCGCAAGATCCTCGCCGAATACAGACTGACTATTGGTTCCCTATCATATTAGCATGGCTACACATAATGACACACTTACGGACCCTCAGTTAAACGTGAAGATATGTGGTACTAACTCGTCATAATCTCTAGTAGCTGATGTTTCTTACTAACTCTGGGGTCAATTTTCCCATAGAGATAGTCCTACTTTTACTCGTTGAATGATTTTGACTATTTTACACGCAGCCTGACTTTAATTACTGATTATTGGTTTGCGTGCCTCACTATAGCCTGAAATTGATAATCGCACGCATAAGACGTTTTTACGTGGATTTATGATGTGGAAAGGCGGTAACGACTTGTTAGTTCCGAACTCCATTTCGTTGATTGAAGCTATTGCACTTTCAAGAATAATTCGCTAGTGCTGCAAAATACTGTAACTTATATATTTCCCACGAACTTGCGTACAGGCACGGACCCGCGAAACTGTTTATAGCTTTTCGAATCTAGTGGACAGGTAGTGTCCACTATAGACTAGGTAAAAATTCCGTAAGAAATTCTACTTATCCAGACTGTACAGTGCCGAGTCCAAAGTGATATTGCATTATACGCCCTACTAACACATGTTCCCCCTGAGCATTGGTAAGTTAGCATATCGCTCCCTAATTACAAGTTCCACAATGCTAGAAATAACTCAGAAGAGTTCCCTAAAACATAAGTTGAAGAATCAGAACTATCCTTGAAGAAATCACAAAATAGTGTGCCTCACAGACCATCAACCGTAAGAAAAACATCTTCACACCCACCATGCGTCAATGACTACCATGACTTCGAATTCTCCACTTCTTGATAATTAACCAATCATTAATTAGTGTACTTGTCAATCGTCACCTCCCTCGCTACAGCGTTGCCAGCTTGCTCTCTACATTCCAAGCACTGAACTCCCCATGGCTCCCCGGAAGCTGGGAATATACATATTTCCAGGATTTGTTGGCACACTTGAGATAGCCTTACAAAACGGCTCAATTCCAGCATGCTAGATAATAACCAATGAATTATTGTAAAACCTGACTAAGATCTTGCTATAAACTTATATCTTAAATCTAATTAATTAAAACAATAAATTCATGACATAAGAATAAACACTCCATAACATCAATACAATTTAGATCATATAATCACAGAAGAATACATATATGCGATCATTCAGAATCGCATATCCTGAAATTGAGGGTTCAATCCCTTGTCACAATTGTACCGTGTTATTAGATATGAAATGAAACTTACCGATTTGTAAGTTAAAGTGACGTTTATTTTTCAATGTTTGCGATATCACATTCAATGCAATATGGACTTCGATGTACAGGAACACTGCTAGTCCCAACACATGTTAGTAAGTTCATGCATCCACTCGGACATGGATACTAACGTCCTTTTGGTGTGGATGAGAGTCATGTAGTCCCGGTATCTTCAGTTGTGGCAGTCGGCGTGAAACTGTCGTAACTCGACGTTTGGATTCGGCTGACTGGAAGTGGGTTGAATTTAACACCCGAGCTGATGGTACACATGTTCGATACTGGATAGATCACAGTACCAGACTGACAACGGGAGGACTTCTTGCGGATGCAGACAGTTCATACACGCAAGTGTCCTGCGTGGATTGACGTCCTTCTGCTGAATGACTGTACGGGTGAGTGTCTCAGGATGGGTAGGACATGTGGATGCGGCATGTCATTGACGTAACGCTGTGCTGTCAGATTTTTTCGAATCACCACAAGAAGTAACCAAAATTCTTACCGCATGGCTTCTCACACCATGATGTCAGGAGTTACACTGGTGTGTCTCTTGTCAATATTGGTAGAATTTCTCCACCCAGCGTCACTGCTGGTCATCCGTAGTTAAGCAGAACCGAAATTCATTTTACGACGTCACTCGCCATCAGTTCTGTCTCACGTTACGGCACTCTACGGCCCAAGCCGTGGATTGAATAAACCGTTTTTGAGGTGATTTAGCTACCATCAAAAACTTGTAGTTTTACGTGACGCGATCATGAGCCACGGGTATTTACTGTTATTGAGAGCACTAGTAATGATGGAATTTTCATGCTGATTCATTGCTTTGTGCTGGTGAACATTACGTGAAGGGGTAGTAGTAACCAACCCACAGATCGCAGGATTGTAGGCAATACGGCCTTGTGTGTGCTGTAGACGTTCATGGGGTTGTCCTTTTAAACTGATACAATTTTCAGGGAGAAATATACATTAATCTCAGGCACAAGTCTGTCCATGAAAATCAAGCGGTATTAGAATACATTTTTATAAACCACCTTGGCTGTGTTCCTATGAATTGCACTCACTAAAAACACTTGTGCGACACCTATGCATTGTGTAGTGCATAGCACTAAAATCACCACAAATGGCGTTGATGCGTGACGAGATATTATTGTAGCACAGAATAAGTAAATCAAAAAGTCAATATATCCGTACCAGATCACAGCCATGGTATCCCAGTGAGAGGGTGGCATATCAAACTTGATGGCGTTAATACGGAGGGACTACTCCCCTTGCATTGAGTTATCCTTGTAATTGCCTGGCATACCATCCACAAAGTCGTTAACCACATTGGGGTCCAAATTGACCCATTCCCGAATTGCGATTCGGCGTAGGCTCTGAGGCTGGTCTGGAATTTCCTAAACAGCTCGTTTCAATCTATTCAAGGCATGTCCAATGGGGTTCACAACAAGATATTAGAAAGGCCACTTAAATTAGCCCGTTGGTGAAGAGCAAATAACGCAAATGTTAGGAAGTCTATAGCCTACAGTATTCATTGAGGGCCGGCTAGTGTCGAGGTTTTACTGCTGGATCTTGCCATGGCTTCGGGAATGCTGTTGGGTACCATGCAACCTGTTTATAACGGTCTGGTTTGATACGTGACATCTTTTAGCCCCAAGTGCCGAAGGGGTTTCGTAGCATTCAACTCATGGTTCAACCGAAATAAATGTTGAAGATCGCGGTTATCAGCAGATTTGTCGATTGTGGGCGTGGCATATTCCTCCATACCACCTGTCGTCCTGAACTTGTTCCATGCTTGAAGCACACCACTCAGATTTTGGAGTAGGCCTACACGTGGAGGATTCTTTTGTAGTTATTATTGACATTTATGGTGATGATACCTACACGGTCAAATGTTCATTCTGCAGTCCTCAACTCAACTCTGTAGCATGCTCATTGGTGCTACAACGTCCAGTGAGATGCTTTGTCCCATTTGGTTCTGCCTGTAGTTTGATCTACGGACAGTGCTTAGTATGCAACTGAAGGGTCATTCTAGGGCACGGATTTTTAAAAAATGCAACTGCGCAAATGAATATTTAGAACGTTAGTGCATATTTTGAACGTTAGTGCATATATGGATGTATTTTTCTCTCGTGTGTGATCGATTAATCCAAGATTTCTGAACGAAATGAAAAGTCTAATGAACTCCATATGATGTACATCCCTTGGCAACACGATACGTCATTCCTGGTCAAGGAATGTGCTTTCAATGTCGCAATACAGAACAAGCAGAAGATGGATAATTGCCCTTTCACAACAGCTATTTCCTTCAGTCCTATATACTTTCTCCTCACAGTAGCCTCCTAAGATTTGCGTAAACAAGTGCGTTCATCTGTTAGCTTGCTCTTCGTCTATTGCAGTGTTTTGCCAGATTAAACTTTAAAAATGCCTAAAGATAAGAGCTCTAGGTATTTTTAATAAAACAGTTGATATCAGGCAATAGTGACTATACAAGTGATGATGATGTAGTGTACTGTCAAGTGTGCGAGAAGAGTGTAAAATTCGATAAAAGATTCCAACTTGAGCAGCATTTGAAAACAACTTCACATCTTAGATCAAAAGAACAGAGTGAGAATACGCAACAGCTACTTTTAACCGACATTAAAACACAGTGTGAAGTTAGTACATTTTCTGCTACTCACTGTGAAGCTTTTGTATGCAGCAACATTCCACTGCATAAATTGAATAATCCACATCTACGCTCATTTCTTGAAAAGTATTGTGCTAATCAAAGGATACCAGATGAATCTACCCTCAGGAAGAACTATTTACTTTCACTGCACGCTTCGATCGTGGATTCGATATGGTCTGACATAGGAGGGAACTGGATATGGATATCGGTAGATGAAAGAACATATTGGTGTGGTCGATACATTGCGAACTTCATAGTGGGTAAATTATGTCTAGAAGTACTCGGCAAACCCCATTTACTTTCGTGCAAATTGCTATAAAAATCAACCACGCTACAGTTACAAGATTTGTTAACGATTCCCTGCGACTTCTGTGGCCTAGTGAATCGGAGATTGATTGTTACAAAGTGCGCCTTTTAGTCACAGATGCAGCTTCGTATATGTTGAAAGCTGGTCAGTCTCTTGGAGTATTTTTTTTTCCAAATGTCATCCATGTCACATGTTTGGCCCATGGATTGCATCGTATTGCAGAAGAGATACGTACGCTCTTTCCATCTGTCAACAAAGTAATTTCAAGTGGGAAGATACTGTTCCTAAAAGCACCGGCTCGTGTACAGTTGTACAAAACTCTCCTGCCTCAGGTTTCTCTTCCGCCGGAACCTGTTCTCACAAGATGGGGAACTTGGTTATCCGCAGTATCGTTCTACTAGGAGTACTTTAAACAAGTGAAAGATGTAGTTACAAGTATTGACGATAGTCATACTGCGTGTGTTCGTGAGGCAAAGTGCGCATTTGAATCTGAAACTGTTCATCAAGATATCAGTTTCATCCATGTGCATTATTCGTCACTTTCGAAGGCGATTAAGGGTTTAGAAACTCGCGGTGCACCCCTACACGAATCCCTTCAGTTAATTCAAACCACCATTAGTTCTTTAAATGGTGTCTCTGGTGAACTAATAAAACTATCAATTCTCCGTCTTTTCAATACAATATTAATAGTCTATTTATACAATTGGGTACATGTTTCGCACAAACGTTAGTGCTTCCTCAGCCCAAATATGCATTAAGACATAAACAAATATTACGCACTTATCAAATACATACAATGAAAATGAACATTTTGTACAACTGAACATTTTCATTGTATGTATTTGATAAGTGCGTAATATTTGTTTACGTCTTAATGCATATTTGGGCTGAGGAAGCACTAACGTTTGTGCGAAACATGTACCCAATTGTATAAATAGACTATTAATATTGTATTGAAAATACGGAGAATTGATAGTTTTATTAGTAAACATATACAATACGGACCTGAAATGGATAATATTATTCTGGTCTCTGGTGAAACTGAAGAAAAAGTGAAAAGGAAACTCAGTGCGGTGTTGGACTCAAACCCAGGAATGAAGAAGATGCAATCCATAAGAAAGTATATAAGTGGAATCAGGCAGTCTTTACCGGAAGAATGTTCAGAGCAGTCAGTGCCAGTGTATAAGTATTGCCCAGTTACGACCGTCGACGTAGAACGATCATTTTCAGCATATAAATTAATTCTGTCCGACAACAGAAAGTCATTGACCCCTGAAAACATTGAAAAACTATTGATAACCTACTGCCATGCAACATTTTGCAAGGAATGAAACATGTGAATCAATGTAAAGCTGAGTTAAAATTAAATAATACGTTTGGTAACTGTATTTTGTTTTATTTTTAGTGCATATTTTCGTGCATATTTTCAACATTTTTAGTGCATATGTGCATGGATATTTTTGTAGTTTTAGTGCATATGAATCCGGGCTCTACGACCCTAATCCTTACTTTATGTACCATCACGGCATTTTCCAGGAGTAGAAGTGGTTGAACATGGAAAACTGTTTATAAGATGGCTGAGTTAGGAACTTAATTTCACCCATTCTCAGGTGTCATCCTGAGGCTCAGTGAAACGTGGTCTAGGCACAAGAACAGAATTGATCTTAGGTCTTTTATTACAGGAGTCTCAAAAAGTACCACTATGCCTTGACGGTTAGAGATCATTTTAATAAAGTAGGTGTGTATGTGTAAATATGAGGGTGGTGGCTGTACTGTAGTAAGTGTAATTATTCCATGACTAGGATTGTGAAGTGTCCTCCCTCTCCACTTGAAATAAGGTATTATCCTAGCGCTTGCCAGTAGCGAATGAGCAAGAACCCAGGGGAAATCCCGAGCCCCTAATGAAATAACAACAACATTCAAGCATAACTTTGTCTCCTCACTCGTTCCCTGGTGTGGCTCGTGAAGTTATCTTTCACATATGACCGTAGCACTCAACCTCCCGTTCTCTATTTTCCACTCAACCTCGATATGTTCTGTCACATACTCGTCCGCTTCGTTGCGTAGTGGTTAGCACTCTTGGCTGTCATCGCGGAGTCCCGGGTTCGATTCCCAGCTCTGCTAGGAAATTTAATTCTGGTCTGAGGGCTGGAACGTGGTACACTCAGCCTAGGGAGGAAATACTGAGAAGAGGCATGTTCGATTCCCACCTCAGCCATCCTGAAAGTGGTTTTCCAGGGTTTCCTACTTCTGCTCCAGGCGAATGCCGGGATGGTTCCTAAATTAAGGCCACCACGGCCTCCTTCCCAACCCTCATCTGAATTACAATTACTCACACTTATACAGCCACAAAATAACACAGGTTATCAAACGAATTCCACCCACACACACCCAAGTATACGGGGCTACATGACCACGATGTCGAAAAACCCCTAAATGATTCTACAAGAACAACTGTTCTGTTACAAAGCATTACACGAGTAGCGCCGATACATCATGTCCAATGTCGTATCTGCTCTTGTTTAATTTTGGGGAATTAATAATTAGCCTCATGTACCTTGCTAGGTGTGCGGATTCTAGTTTTATTCTCATACAGACTGACGTAGCGATGCCCGCCATGGGGCCAGCTATCTCGAGACTTGAGGTTTGAGCTGCATTGCCAGCCGTAATTGAAATTTGCGTACTTTCACATTTTCCAATGCCAAGACATTATCTTCTAGAAGGCAACAGCTACCTCCTACCAAATTTTTCCCTATTTTATTCATTCTCATTTAGGCTTATAACTTCAACCATGTGTATTCTAATAAATTCTCATGAGCTAGAGCAATTGCATTGAAACTTGGTACGAACTCACTACATCCCCCGTCCAATCCCCACTCTGCCTATCAAATTTCAATGACTTTCTGGAATCCAACATGACGGCCATGCAAATTAGTCCACCAGTACTCAATATTTCCGAAACTATTACAGCAATCAAACTGGAATTTAGTGTAGTGATTGAGGACATGAAAGTATATACCAGGTGAATCAGGTGCCCTTAATAATATTGTTTAATGCAGCTCAACTAACGCGTGTTATCAGGAAGGTTGATATTTCTCTGCTTGTATTCCGTATGTTTCAAATGCACTGCAAACATATCTCGCAAACGATACTCAACACTATTATTTCCCCCTCGATTTAGTCTGTAGTTACTCTGAAGGTAAAATAATAGTGTTCAGTATCGTTTGCAGGATATGCTTGCAGTGCATTAGTACCATACAGGATGTAAGCAGAGAAATATAGACCTTACTGATAACAACGCTATTTCGGCTGCAATATTATTAGGGGTAGCTGATTCACCTGGTGATGACTTTTAAAAGCCTATTAGCCTGATAAGCGAAATTCAAATATTTATCTGGAGCAAATAACGTAGATGTTAGGCCTCTTAAAACAACAATCATCATCATCATAATCATCATCATCAGATATTTAAAATTACATTCACCGGCTGCGGTGGCCGAAAGCGCTAACGCGCTACCCCACTGGCTCCCCGCTGGCACCGGGAGAGGGTACGTTCGAATCCCACCTAGGCTGTCCTGAAAAGGGTTTTCCTGGTTTCCCGATTTCACCATCAGGCAAATGCCGGGCCGGTTCCTTTCAATAGGTCCACGGCCAATTTCCTTCCTGAAATGAAATTAAATCGCCATTGGGTGCATTAATAACATTGTTAACATTAATTCTCTGATGATCTAATCAACGGACCGCAGTGAGACGTGAAACGCAGATTTTTTTACACAGCTTAATTTATTTGCATCTAACGTTCAATATTTTTTTTCCAAATTTCTCCATATTTACTGTGAAATTTTAAAACCATATCTATTTCTTGTGTCCTATTTAAGTGAACGAAGTGAACTCTCCGTGAATTCTTTTGCCTAATTTTCGTAAATCATAGAAGCCGTGCATACGGCTTTCCTTAAGAATGACCTCCTGTGACTCGTTGCCGAAATATGCCATTTCTACGGGAGGAGTAATAATTAAAGGGAGGGGCGTGGTGGCGAAGCGGTTAAGCTGTATGCCTCTCACCAAGGTGGACCGGGTTCGATTCCCGGTCACTGCATGTGAGATTATCGAAGTGAAATGCCATGTCCTGTGGTTCGGATTCCACGTAAAAAGGAGGTCCCATGGCTCATGATCTCGCGATTAACGGTCACGTTAAACTACAAACTTGCTTTTAATTAAAGGGAGGAAGGAAGCTTGTAGTTTTACATGACCATTAATATCGCGATCATGAGCCACGGGACCTCCATTTTACGTGGAATCCGAACCACAAGACATAGCATTTCACAGCAAAAATCTCACATGCATTCGCCGGGAATCAAACTTGGTCTACCTTGTTGGGAGGCAAACAGCTTGACCTTTACGCCACCACGCCACATGAAACACAATTAACTGATGCTGAAATGTATATACTCTAGTACGGAATGGTACATTTCTGTAGTGGTGGTGGTGGTGACGATTTAATGGCTGGAACATCGTGCTCATCTGTCCCAATTTTCTATGATTTGGATGTATGTTAATTTCTGAAAGGAACATATCTTACTGATATTTTATTGAACTGGTCTATAAAAATGCTAATAAATCTTTACCATGAACCAAGTATTCCGTTACAGAGATCTTCAGTATTGTGTTCATGTATTGGCTAGCATTCTTGGCTGTCGGCCCGTTGGTTCAGGTTCAATTACCGGCTCTACAAAGAAGATTTAATTATGGTGCGAGGGCTGGAACGGGGTACACTCAGCACCGTAAGAATGCTCTTCTTACGATGCTGAGTGTACCCCGTTCCACCTCAGTATTTATTAAAGTGATTTTCCATGGTTTCCCCGCTTCTATTTCATTTAATGAAGAATTGCGCAAAATGTGCATTAGATTGTTTCGCATAATCACACAATGATTTTTTGTGTGCAAAATTGCAAGTGGTATCTGCTACACCGGATATCACACAGTTCACACGCACATGAACCATAAGGTTCATAAAATTTCTTATTTGTGCAGACCGCATGATGGAAACCATCGCATTCGTGCTGTAAGATTCCCGCTTCTATTCCAGACCAATACCGGGATGGTTCCTAACTAAAGTCCACGGCCGCCTTCTTCCCAATCTCATCCCTAATTTACTAATACATACAATTGTATAGCTATCTAATAGATTAGAGACTAGATCGATTCAATGCCCCTAAATCAAAAGAAGTACGCAAGTTAGCTGAGGTCATAAAATCTTGTTCTTCTTATATTTATTATTATTATTATTATTATTATTATTAATATTATAATTATAAATATTTTTATTTTTACCCTATTTTCATTTATGAAAACATAGACTCATGAGAACACCTTTTGTCCATGTGTGTGTGTGTTTATGAGTGTGTGTGTTCCAAATAAAATCTAAATGGCTGAAGCGATTTCAATGAAACTCAGTATGGTCATAGTACTACTTTGTCCAATCCCAACTGTGCCCTTTAAATTTAATAACGTCTCACTAATCTAACATGGTGGTTGTGCGAAATATTTCACCGGCATTATATATCTCAAAAACTATTACCGATATCACACTGAAACTTTGTGCGGTGATAAACGGCACAAATAGAAGTTATTCTATGTAATTTTCCAAAAATCTGAAAAGTACAAAACGAACATGGCGGCCAAGCGAAGTTGAAATATTTAAATAGACTTTTCTCGCAATTAACTATCGGAGCGCAGTTGAACATGGTACAGCAAATGATTATGCACATTGTAATGCACTTACATCTAATTTCGTTCAATTGTTTACAAATTCTCAAGATGGCGGCTGTGCGAAGTTTTAAAATTAAGTTTTAATTTCTTGTGTCCTTATCATGCTATCGAAGTGATAGTTTGAATAATGAACCTACGCAATAATCGTCATCCAATAGTACGTAACTCAATGGCCAACATAATTATATAACAATCCAACATGGCGATAATCAGAAATATTTACTTGATTCTCAATATCTACTAATATGTGACAGCAATCAAACTGAAATTTTGTATGTTGATAAAGGCTTTGAACGTAAGTTCACCTCTGGGACTTTCAATAACCTGGTGAGCACAAATCCTACATGGCAGTGACGCGAAATTTAAATATTATAATGGACGTTTCTCGCATTGTAACCATCCGAGCGCAGTAAAACGTGGTACGGTAAATGATTATAGAAATTTTACTCCACTGACATCTAATTTATTTCAATTGTTTGCATATCCAAGAGATGGTGGCTTTGCAAAATTTTGAAAATCTCGCTGTTATTTCGTGTGTCCTAATTATGCGATTTATGTTTGACTAATACACCTACGCAATAATCTTCAAGTTATAGTTCATAACTCTATGGCCTACATATATAAAATCCAACATGGTGACCATCTGAAATATTTAGACGCTTTTCAATATGTACGAATCTATCACAGCCATCAAACTAAAATTTTGTGTGTTGATAGAGGCAATTAACGTGAGTAGGATACATGCAAATTTGCTGTATAGTTCTTCACGGAGCTATTCGTTATTATTATTATCTTATTTTACAACTAAGATTGACACGCGGTGTTTGATGCTCTCTGAAGTAATGTTTGTCTAACTGAAGCAACAGACCATGGTTTGTTGGTTAACCACCATGTGAGCAATTGTACAAAAATGTAGATTGTAAACGCCTAACTTACAAGAAATTGATGCTGTAACCACAAATTCGCCACGGAGCTAGGGGAGTAAGGACGCTGTTTTACGAGGACTTGGTTGTGTACTTCTCACTTGTTCTGGTGTTGGATGTGTTGGTGGAGCGTGGAGTGCGCTCGTTTGGATCATTCCTCTCCGAGCCGGCTCAGGGGCTCAAATCCCTCCCCCGTGTGCACACCTGATCCACCTTGACAATGGATCACCGTTGTTTCATTGAAAAAAGGGAGTTTATAGTCCATGCCTACCGCTGCTTCTTGAGAAAGCCTTACACACAGAAAAGCCTCGTGATACACATTGGGAGCGGTAGAGGGGATTTGTGGGGGATGACTGAAGCGAAGGAAGATAACGAGAGAGAAAGGAGGTTCAAGAATGCCTGTTGTTACCATACTAGGTGGTATGTGTGCTTGTTGACTATGCACTTAGCGGACGTCCTTGTTAGTCTATCCACATATTTTATCGTGATCCAGCTTTGCTTTGGGTTTTAATGTTATAATGGCAAAGTTTGCATGTACTTAAACAAAGCAATTTTCGGTCCAATATTATTTTTAGGGCACCTCAGATTTAGATATAAAAATCCACAACTGGCCCTCAAGGGAATATGGATAAAGTGATCAAAATGTTTGGTAAGGTTCCATTGTATTATTTTGTTACTGTTGATTTATTTTGGGGCTTCAAGACATCGTGGTCATGTAGCTTCGTGCACTTTGGTGTGTTTGGACTTCGTCTGGTAACCTGTATCCGAGTGATGGCTATATTAGTGTGTGTAGTTGTAATCCAGATAATAACTGGAAAGGAGGCAGCCGTGACCTTAATTTAAGAACCATCCTGGCAATCACGTGGAGTAGAAGTGGGGAACCACGGAAAACCTCTTCCAGGATGGCTTAGGTGGGAATCGAAGCCGCCCCTTCTCAGTTTTGTCTCAGTAGGCTCAGCCCTCAAATCAGAATTAAATTTCTTGACATAGCTGGGAATCAAACCCGGACCTCCATGGTGACTGCCAAGAATGCTAGCCACTACTAAAGCATTTCTCGTGAGAAATCTATCATATTTAACTCCTTTTGGATGACTTAAAACTAGAGAGAGTAAAATATGAAGACATTTTTTACCAAAATATAAAATAAAATGAATGAAAATATGACATTTTAAGTGACGAAATGTGAAGTTATATGAAGTTGTTCGTGCTGGTTTTAATTTGAAATTCATGCGAAAATTCAATGTAATAAAATTATAAGATTGAATTTTTACTTTAAAATTATTAAATAATAATCCTCTTTTATGACTCTGTTTATTTATTCAGATCCCAGTCATTTACAAAAAAGTAATGAAGTAAATTCTAATTTATAATTATTTGCAATCAAAATGTAATTTTGGAATGGGTAAAAGGCCGAAACCTTGACGAGGACAACATTTACATACATAAAATAACAAAATTCTATTTGTTGCAATATACAACTAACATTTTTTATAAATTTTGGGGAAGCAAACTGTAACGTCTATCTGTCAATATAATTTTGTATGATGCAAAACTTCGTTCCATATCACATGATGTAATGGGAGCATATTTGAAGCATGCTACATCATTTACTGCAATGTTTGCTGGAATGATGTTTGTCATACCTTCAATAACTTGACTTATTTCATTCAGTACGTGGTTAGACATATTTTTATCCAGCACAGATTCAAATTTTTCTGACACAATTCTCCCTTTGGGTCCAAGATTATCTACAACAGCCTTCCTCAGGTCTTCCGCTTTCTGAATGAGAGACATTAATATCAAATTGTTGCATTCCAGCCTCTCTATGACATGTGGTATCATGCTGAAATGAGTAAGGATGTAAGAAAGATAGCCCTTAACGCCATCACTTCTGAACCCCTTCTTTGCAGAGCCACACAGTGTGCTGAATTGGCTTCAAAACTGTCTACCTTCAAAGCTGAATTTACTTGTACACGAAACCATGCTCTTTTCAAGTTAATACGAAATCAAGGAAAACACTGTTTGACATGAAATACATTTTAATATGTTTATTTAAAGAAACGGGATTAAATGGTATTGAAATGAATGAAAATCCACAACCTGCTTCCAGTCTCCGACCGGATCAGGAATGGAATGAATGAAGCCCCCATCTAGCGGCGAGGATATGAACTGTGCCGGCTGCCGAGGCCTGACGCACTCCTCTGGGGCAATGATTAAATGAATGACAGATGAAATGAAATGATAGTGGAGAGTGTTGCTGGAATGAAATGTTGACAGGGAAAACCGGAGTACCCGGAGAAAAACCTGTCTGCCTCCGTTTTGTCCAGCACAGATCTCACATGGAGTGACCGGGATTTGAACCACGGACTCAGCGGTGAGAGGCCGGCGTGCTGCCGCCTAAGCCACGGAGGCTTGCATTAAATGGTATTACATTTTCAATATGCTTTTCTACGCTTTCAGCACCTGGAATCTGATTTTTAAGTAAACTATGTTCTACGAATGTACACGCGAAATAGTATTTAAAATAGATAACATGAATATTCAATTGTGTCAGAATTTTTAATATGACATGGCATATAAAATTTTATTTACATATGCACGAAATTTTGTTATCATGTTGACAGATATAATAAGCATTCTTTCAATTCTTAATTTCGTAAATAATTTATGTCACTGAATATAATACTAAATTTATACCAATGTAACTTCGTTTTGTAATTTATTTTCTTATTTATTTCTTTATTGCTTACAAAAACACGAATGAAAACACACGCCTTTTTCTGTTTCTAATATATTTGAATAACTACTTAATGTATAAGTTTACAGAATTGCATAATGCCAGAATATTAATACATATGAAAATGTTTGCAAAATATGAAGATTTCATCAAAAAATATATTTTTTGTGGATTTTTATTCCTGGCTGCATAAAACGTAAGGATATATGGTTCCCACTTAAGTATTCTTTATAGTTTAGATTATGAAATTTCATAATTTACTCGCTGCACTTATAACGTTGGGTGCAGAAACGTGTATAATAAAATATTCTGTACGGACTGAATGTTTCCTGTCAACTTAAACTCTGATTTAGCATCTCTTTATATAAAATGGTTCTGATTTCTGTACATTTTTAGTTTTAGGCTAATACCTCGATTTTATGCCGGACGAGGTGAGTTATGGTAAAACAGACCCTCCGCTTAACATTTCTATGATTGTCTGTCTGTCTGTCTGTGTGTTATTGGTTGGCGGAAAGAGTACTGGGCGAACAACACGACAAAACGTTTATTTAAATCGAAGGCATCTCCGGAAGAAAACTAGGCTAAAATGATATTTGCGTATTACTAAAGGGTAAAGGTGGTAAAAGGGAGTCCGATTTTCGCTTCTTACTTCAAATCACCTAGTTTAGTTCCGAAAATTTGTACAACAAAAGCCACTGAGAATTGATTTATGGAAATGCTTTGACAATAATGCAGAAACGATAACTTACTTAGATAGATACAATAGGCTATAATGTCGAGAGAAAGTAAAACTATTGCACATACCTTACATTCATGGGAGACGAACTGGCGGTTATAACATCGGCACAATGGCACTTGGCGTCTGTTTTCCGGTGATAGTTCTGATAGATATGTTAGCTGTAATGGTTCAGGTGCTTAAATAGGTAAAATATTTATTTCTTATGCATAAATTGGAAAAATATTTATTTTTATGAGCAAAAAATTCTAGATGTATGAGTAAAATATTAAATTCTTAATTTACTTTTCATATTTAGCCTACGGTATTTTCGATTATGAAAAAATAGGCTATTGTCCGTGAGTGCGTGTGCGTGTGTGCGTCCCCCCTAATAAAATCTAAACTGATAGAGCGATTTCAATGAATCTCGGTAAGAAAGTACTGTTTGGTCCGACCCCGCCAAGCCCTCTCTATTTTATTACGTCTCACCAATCAAACATGGCGGCTGTGCAGAATATTTCACCAGCATTCTATATCTCCGAAACTATCACTGATATCAACCGTAAATTTCGTACGGTGATAACGCGCACTACTAGAAGTTTACTTGTATGATTTTTAAAAACCCGTTGAGTACAAAACGAAGATGGCGGCCAAGTGAATCTGTAATATTTTAATGGATTTTTCACGTGATTTAACCATCCAAGCGCAGTGAAACTTGGTACAGTAAATGTATACGCACATTTAAATGCACTGGCATATATTTTAATTAAATTGTTTTCATAATCTCATCATGGCGGCTGTGCGAAATTTCAAATTTATGTATTTATTCATTGTGTCTTAATCATGCGATCGAAGTGAAGGTTTAAATAATGAACGTACGCAATAATCTTCATCCAATGGTACATAACTCTATGACCTACATATATAATACAATTTAACATGGCAACCCTCCGAAATATTTAGACGGTTCTCAATATCGACGAATCTACTACAGCAATCAAATTGAAATTTTGTATGTTGATAGAGGCTATTAATATAAGATCACCTATTGGACCTTCAATATCCTAGTGAGCACAACACCAACATGACGGACAAGCGAATTTAGAACATTTAAATAGAATTTACTAGCGATTTAATCATTCGAGCACAGTTAATAATAATTATTGGATTTACGTCCCTTTTAACAACTCTGGCTCTTAGAGATGTCGAGCACAGTTAATCTTGGCACAGCAAATGGTAATACAAAATGTAATCTACTGGCATCTTAATTCAATTGTTTTCATAACTCTAAGATGGCGGCTATGCGCTATCATAAAAGTGAGTTTTTATTTCTTGTGCCGTAATCATGCGATTGAAGTGAACGTATGAATAATGAACCTACGCAATAATCTTCATCTGATGTTACATAAGTCTATGGCATACTTACATAGCAATCCCACATGGTGAACTCTTTCATAGGCGGGAGAATTCTCAATAGAGAAGACCAATAGGATATATGAAAATAGGCTATATACAGTCGTTCTTCACGGAACTACTTGTTTTATCCGAATATAAACAGCATGCATTACTTGTTATGAAGAGAGAAAGACTAAATTAGAAATGAACACGTTAGATGTGGCTCTTCGTATGAGCTGACACAGATGGTAGGGTCATATATTAAGAATGGGTGGGGAGAGATTACGTAAGAGGTTAATGAGCTGAGATGTAGAGGATAAGAGTAGCAGAGGCAGACCTAGGAAACATTGTTTAGGTAATTGACATGAAACGTTCAGAATAGTATAATATACCGTATAATACTGGAGCTAAACAATTGACATGATACGTTCAGAAGAGTTTACTGTATAAAACTATGGTACATAATTGGCATGATACGTTCGGAATAGTATACTCTACCATATAACACTGAGGGTAAATAATTTACACGAATCGTTCAGAATAGTATACTCTACCGTATAACACTGGGGGATAAATAATTCACATGAACCATTGGGAATAGTAAATAGTACCGTATTACACTGCTGATAAATAATTCACATGAATCATTGAGAATTGTATATTGAACCGTATTACACTGCGGATAAATAATTCACATGAAACGTACAGGATATCATACTCTACAGTATAATACCGGGGGATAAATAATTCACATGAACCATTGAGAATTGTATATTGAACCGTATTATACTGCGGATAAATAATTCACATGAAACGTACAGAATATCATACTCTACAGTATAATACCGGGGGATAAATAATTCACATGAACCATTGAGAATAGTATATTCTACCGTATTACACTGGGGATTAATAAGTCACACGAATCGTTCAGAATAATGTACTCTACCATATAACACTGGGGGTAAATAATTGATATGAAACGTTCGAATTCGGTAGTAGGGTAAAGTTAAGTAACTCCGTGATACTAAGCTTTTTTTGTTACTATTTCTGAAATTTTAGATTTCAGTTATTTTGATTCATTTCATGTTAAAGAGGAATACCCTACGGAACATTTCTGACATATAACTTACAAATATTCATGTTATTTCAAGGTATTAACTAACAAAATCCCGTAGTAGAAGTAGGTAACGCCGTGATATTCAAGTTACTCCGTGATAGCATGGTATTCACCATTCGGTGTACTTTTTAATCGTGAAAACTAATGTTTAATGTAATAAAAGTGTTCAAATCGTATGTAGACTCTAAGTTTCTATTCATTTCATGTTAAAGAGGAATACCCTACGGAATATATTGCCCATATTAAAACATTTCACTTCACAGTTTTTTTTTATAGAAAAAAATATATTAAAAATATTCCATTAAACATATTTTAAGTCTTCTCAGTCACTATCAGATTCCTCACACCTATCACACATAAAATAGACATTATAGGTACCAGATATTACAAAACTGATAATCAATCCATTGGGCTCCATTCTTCCTCTTGGTGTCATTCGCCAGGAGAGCCAACTCACGCACCACAACCAACATCCTCATTGTTCTGGGGTTTGGAATTAGGCCAAGACCGATCTATTGTGTCTATCATGACACACTATCTTCACTTCAAATTCAGGTGGCACAACGAGTGGCTATCCAATATTTGCAAGGGTTGCACTTCCTGGATCGGCTGAATATTTTGTGCAATAATCCTTTAGTGTATTCCACGGGTTATTAAAACGTCTACTGGCCTTGTGTACTGACCATCCTTCTTCCTTCATCGACCTCAATGCTTCTTTTAGTGTTTCAGCTGTGTAGGAGCGATTCTCTTAATTCCTTTTTGGCGCCATTTCAGCGTCCAACCTAAGAAAAACGTATTTATTGCTAAGCTCACACGCCTTTCATGCGTAACACTACATAGATGTAAGTTTTGTATGCGAATAGTCTGCATCTTACCTCTGACTGGTGTTAAAATGAAACTTATACAATGAAACAGCTGTTCATAAGAAATTAAAATCTTCACCACAGATTTTACGGGATGTGGAGCACTTGTTGAAATGTCAACTCTCCGTTAATATATTTTTTAAAGCTCACTGAGTTGGTCCAAGTTAGAACGCCAGGTCTTCCTGGATTCCTGGTTTCTACTGCCATCTGTTGGTACAAATTAAGAACTTTCGGAATTGAACCTACGTAGTGATAGAGGAAATACTCGTTATCACGGTGTTACTTGATATTATGGAGTAACTTGACTTTACCCTATGTACTGGAGTGGTTCCAATACATGAAGTAGACTATTCAGATTAAGGAAGAGGAACCTCAACACAACACAGGGTGCTTCACCAAACGTTGTGACCTAAAATATTTTCGATACTGAATAATATATTGCAAATGTGAGTTCACACTGGTCTATGTTTCCAGGCAAGGCTCTTGGAAAATAACAGGTTGTACATAGTAACAAAATTGACAATGTACCAATTTCTTCAATACAAAGTTATATTCTCTTGTAAAACGTACATTTTTTTATCGAATAAGAAATAGGAGCAAAACTTCGATATGAAAATGTGTTTCACCATCTTAACTTCTAAGTTAAATGTTGGCAGAAGGGACGCGTAATGCGATGAGTGGGAACGTTATGTAGCAAATACATGTCATATGGATAATTCTGTGCACCACTCAAGGTTACTACAAACGCTTTTCCTGAGGTGGTCTATGTCATGTGTACTACTAAGCAGGTAGTTGTTGTAGAAAATATGTACCGTAATGATGATCTTCTAGAACCAATAATACCTGAATTGTATTGAATCTATTGAATCTCAGAAACGAGTGACACATTAGAATAAATTCATGGTTTAAATTGCTAGACGACATTCAACGAGGGGCGGATGACCTGAAAGTTCTGCCTTGTAAAACATTAATCACTACCACCATCAACATCACAGTGCAAACTAAATATTAAAATTGATGGTTGGATCACTGAGATGACATCACATTAAAACTCTACACCACGTAGACAGAGCCATATTCTTATTATCATTTTTTTCACATCGTTATGCCCGTCTAAGGAGCGCGAATGAACCTATATAGCTGATCTTCCTTTCTTGTCCTCCCAAAATCTATTCATCTTATCGCAATTGTCCTTTCTGCGCTCCTCCGTCTAGGTTTTTTGGATGCAATGTTTGGGTGTAATGAAAATGTATGACTGTCAACTTGTTCTCCGAATTACGATCTGTCCAGTATCATATCACTTGAAATGTTTATTTCTTGAAGTTTTTTTTTTTTTTAGCGTATGGCTTTTAGTGCCGGGAGTGTCCGAGGACATGTTCGGCTCGCCAGTTTTGTAGCTGCTTCGAGACGGACACCCAATGGGTGAGCTACAAGTACCGCTGGGGAGGAAAGTTGGAAGGGAGGGTCGAGGAGTTGGAAGGTAGCGGCTGTGGCCTATAGTTAGGGACCAACCCCGGCATTTGCCTGGAAGGAAGATGGGAAACCACAGAAGACCATCTTCAAGGTTGCCGGCGGGGGGATTCGAACCTCCTTGCCTCCCGGATGTGAGCGACTGCCAACAGTCATGCCGCAACGACCTCGGCTAACTCACCCGGTTCCTTGAAGGTATTTTTCTACTTCAAGCAACCAGTTGTTCTTAAGTTTCATTGAAATATTATATTTAGAATTACTTTAGTCAGCCTGTGACCAATTATTATGAGGATATGCCCATTAAATTTCAAACGTCTTTTCCTCAATTATTATTATTGGTAGTAGTATATACCCGACTTTGCCAGGTGTGACAATGATTTCACAGTTACCTTGAATATTCCGAAGGTATTGATGAATGTGATGCAAAACGAACTTAACGCGGTGAAATATGAATTCATGGACTTCTGTTCAGTTAAATAGTAAAGCTAAGGGCGTAGACTTCGTCGCTTGCACCTGACATCGAACGGGCCAAAACATCCTTTGAATAAAATTTATTTATGATTCAGATGTTCTTTCATACTATTACACTGTGGAGGGGCACAGCAGTTTTTATGGGCCATAAGCAAAGGGCGGTTTGAGGGTCCTGGGCACACCACACTTGGAGAATCCCCAAGAAAAGGCAGGGGTGGAAGGGATGTTTTTAAAATCTCTGTGTAAGGGGAATATCCAACGCTCCCTGAGTACTACTTCGTTGTGACAGCATAATATACTACTACACACAGCACAGTTTTACGACCCACATCTTAGCATTCCAATGCGGTGTAGGTCTTGGGGCTTGGCCGCTACGAGGTATGTCGGTCGATAATGGCCGCAGCTTCAGGCATCCGTATTATCAGATATATCATTGTTAGACAAGAGACGCATTATAACTTTTGTAAATTCATCTTCATACACACCATAGCCTTAATTGAAAAACAATTCATATGCATAGCCTCCCAACTTCAGCTTGTACTGGGATGTTTTCAGCCATATAATGACACATACTTTGGCTCTTAAATTAACCCGTATATTAACGTGTGTTATTTCATATTCCATTTATCAAAATGTATGATCGGTAATATCGGGTACTACACTTAATGCCAATTTCGTTAATAATATGGAAATATAATTATCAATTGAACCATCCTTTGAAATTATTATATGCAAAATTATATTATATCATATTTATCACTGTGCGCCATAGAGACTACTTCCAAAGCTCCAGTATGGAAAGAGATTAAAGCCTTATTATCTGCTTTCAAATGATAAACGGGAGAAGATTCTCGAAGTACTCTCGTTCAAATTTGAGTTAAAGCTTTTCAGGGATGGCGACAAAATCAAAGGATTATCCATCCACCTCGTAGCTTACTGACTAGCATTCTTGGCTCGCATCATGAAGGTCCGGGTTCGATTCAGGGCTCTGATAAAATATTGAAGTCTGGGATCGATTCCCATCTCAGCAATCCAGCAAGTGTTCCGTGGTTCCTGCAATTATTGTAATATATAGACTAATACGTTGGGGGCTCAATGGATAATGCATCGCAACGTGCAAAGTGTCTCAAGACAACAAAAGTAGTCCTAGAAGAGTTAATTGTCAAAATATTTCAGTTTTTGTTAAAGGTGACGTTTCTTCCAATTATTACAAGATATAATACGTTATGGCTCAAAGGATAATGCGTCGTAACGTGCATGTTGTCTCAAGACAATAAACGTAGTCGTAGCAGAATTACTTGCCGAGATATTTCAGTTATAGGTATTTTGTTCCCAATTATTTTAATATATACGATTTCTTCCAATTACATAAATTTTTAAGATTAGGCCATTTGATAACCGGAGCTCAGTATGCGGGAATCAATAATATAGGACACAAATGCTTTCTAATATGAATGTGCGTACAGCAATTTGTATATTATAATTAAATAAGATGTAATGAAACACCAAGCATAGATTTTAAACAAGTAGACCCATGAAGAACTACAGTAAATAGCCTATTTTCATAGATCCTACTGGTTTAGTTAGGACACGAGAAATGAAAACGGCATTTTTAAGAATTGCACAGCGTACATTTTTAAGTTCTGGTAAAATTCCATTAAATAAGACATCAGTATATTAAGGCTTGTATGAAGATATAACGTGCCAAGTTTCACAGCGCTCGAATGAAAAGTCGCGAGAAAAGCCAATTTAAATATTTAAATTTCGTGTCTTCGCCATGTTGGTTTCGTGCTCACTAGGTTATTGAATGATCCATAGGTGAACTTATGTTAATAGCCTTCATCAACATACAAAATTTCAGTTTGATTGCTTTGGTAGATATTGAGAACTGACTAAATATTTCGGATGGTCGCTTTGTTGGATTGTTATAATTAACTGTAGGCCATCACTGGATGAAGATTATTCCGTAGGTTCATTATTCAAACGTTCACTTCGATCACATGGTTAAGACACAAGAAATAAAAACTTAGTTTTAAATCGATATTTTATTCATATAATATAATATAATATAATATAATATAATATAATATAATATAATATAATATAATATAATATAATATAATATAATATAATATAATATAATATAATATAATATAATATAATATAATATAATATAATATAATATAATATAATAGAAACACCAATGGTGCTAGGGTTCACTCTGCATACAACAGAAATGAGTACCATGTTAATTTCTGTGCGCAAAGATGGCTGGGCATGGAGCTGACAGCTCCAAAACTCAAGTGCCGATGTCACGAAAGGTTGAAGCCTCTAACTTCCACTGTTCCTTGAATGTATGGAGTTTGTTTTGCATTTTCTTTGGTGGAGATGGGAGTCGAACCCTGACCTACGGGTGGGTAATCAGCTATGTTAACTATAACATAATAATAAAATAATAATAATAAAAATCACAGACGAAGGATACATGCTTCACTCCAGACACCACAGAGAAATTGTCCAACCTCGCAGCAGACATCAGAAAGAGGCGACTAACATTTTGCGGCCATATCAGCAGACTCCCACAAACCAGACTCACCAACAAAATTCCTAGATACATACAGCGGCTCAAGACGACTACACCCTGGATGATACAAGTCAAAATTGATCTGGAAGAAGCACAGGTCGACCCAGAAGAAGTCATAGACAAAAAATGCAAAAGGCGTCTTTCTACACAAGGTATACAAGTGAGAAGTGATGTCAGGGAAAGCAGCACCTAGAGCCCAAAGACCAAAGTGGACCGAAGAAAGGTTTAGTTAAAGGAATTATAAGTTTCCTTATTCAACAGTCAATTGAACCCACAACACAAGTGTACCCCAAAAGGGCATGGATGGGCATTATTTTAAAATCGTCATTTGAACATCACGTAGATTTCAGACAAGCATGTGGAAGGAAAAACAAACAACTGTCGCATATTCACAGCTAACAACCTAAATGTAATCCTTGAAAACACCCTGGAACCCCCAGTTTCATCTCTACTTAGTGTAAAACAAAGCCCCCGATTCTTGGATGTGAGGGATAATCTCGAGAACCTCTGGATGGATTTTGATGCGGCGTTCACCATTCTGTTAAGGATATCTCGAGGATGATTTCTGTAGAAAATAATGTATTTATGATCAAAGGAAGCCGAGCAGTAACGATTTCAGTGAAAAAGTCGAAAAAATCCTGGCTTCCGAGCTCTTAGTAAGCTCACGCTGGGCAAACCGTTAAAAATATCTAAATACTATGAGTGTAAGAATTGTTCCACATGAAAAGTTCTAAAAAAAAGTCCGCGAGAGCATATCTCTATCTTCAATACATCGCCCACTATAACTGTTTTCACGTTTTCATTTCTTCCAACCATGTCCATTCAAATACTGAGGTGACAGTTTACAAGCTAGCTAAGGGCGAGTCTATCACCCCTATTACAGCCTAACTAGCGGGCGAACCTATTACCCCAGATTCAACCAGCAGCAAACCGTCGAGTCGTGTTGAGCATAGGTGTTGAGTTGAGACTTCAAAGAAAGGGTGGTTGTGTTTGGAGTTTCCCTGAAAGTGCAACTCGGCTTTTCTTCATTTCGCCTGTGAACTTTCCGTTCCGCATAATACACAGTCAAGTTAAGATTGGACGGTAGGGGGATTTGTGTTTCATGCACCTCGCCATTCCCTGGAAGTGCAACTCGGATTTTCTTCATTTCGCCTGTGAACTTTTGTTCCGCAAAATACACACACAAGTTAAGATTGGACTGCACCTCGCCATTCTCTGGAAGTGCAACTCTTCATTTCGCCTGTGAACTTTCCGTTCCGCAAAATACACAGTTAAGTTAAGATTGGATGGAAGGGGGATTTGTGTATCATGCACCTCGCCATTCCCCTGGAAGTAGAAATCGGCTTATCTTCATTTCGCCTATGAACTTATCGTTCCGCAAAATATACAGCCAATTTAAGATTGGACGGAAGGGGGATTTGTGTTTATTGCACCTCGCTATTCTGAAATTAGTGATTTTAAGCCATCATGCCGAGATCTAAAACGGATATATGTCATAGTTCATTGGTATCGAAAAAAAAAAGCTCTTATCACGTAACAATGAAACAGAACAACAAATAATTTCTCGATTGCCACAAGAGAAAGAAAGTCTTCGTCTTCCGCTCCTTCAAACCGTTGCTCAAGAAGAACACCGTCTGAACCACGATCATAAACAAGCTTATGACACCATCATATCTATCATCACTAAGAAGGAAGGTAAAATATTTTTTTCTCGATGCCCCTGGAGGCACAGGCAAAACGTTCTTGATTAATTTGTTGCTCGCCAAAGTGAGGCCTGGTGGTAATATTGCTCTTGCCATCGCATCATCTGGTATTGCAGCCACTCTTTTGGAAGGGGGAAGAACAGCACATGCAACATTTAAACTTCCTTTGAAAGTCAGCAGTAATGATGGAAGCGTATGTAATATTTCAAAACAAAGTAACACTGCCAGTTTCATCCAAAATTGTTCTTTAGTTGTATGGGATGAGGCTACAATGTCGCTTAAAACTTCCGTTGAAGCTGTAGACAGGACCTTGCGTGATCTAAGGAATCGGACCACACCTATGGGTTGCTGCACAGTTTTCTTCGCCAGAGATTTTCGTCAAATCATACCAGTTGTTACCAGAGGAATGAGAGCCGACGAAGTGAACGCTTCATTAAAAAGATCTTACATTTGGCCGGATATAACAAAATTGGCACTCTAATTAAAATCAGAGTAGGCTACCCTTATCATCTGAAGATAATATAGTCTGTTTGCTAATTTGTTACTTAGAGTCGGAAATGGAGATTTACGGGTCATTGACGGGAAAATTACCCTCAGTCACGATTTCTGTGTTTTAGTAAGCAGCATTCAAGAATTTATTGATAGCGTTTATCCTCAAATCCATGACCTATCTAACAAGTCTCATTCATGGTTTAAAAAAAGAGCAATATTTTCGCCGACAAACGAACAAGTTATGAAAATAACTGACTTGGTGTTCTCCAAATTCACTGCCCAGGCTCAAGTACCTATTACTCAGTAGACGCAGTAATCGATAGTGAAGAAACTGTTCATTACCCTACAGAATACCTAAATTCTTCACTTCATTTTGGCTTGCCACCACGCAAGCTTATTTTAAAAGTGGGAGTGCCTATTATATTGCTACGTAATTTACACCAACTAAAGTTATGCAATGGGACGCGATTGGAAGTGAAAACATTGAAAAACTGTTACATTGAAACAACTATCTTAATTAGCTGTGGTACAGGAGAAACTGTCTTAGTACCCAGAATCCCTATGATTCCTTCAGATTTGCCTTATCCTTTCAAACGAGTACAATTCCCAGTAAGAGTCTGCTTTGGCATGACTATAAACAAAGCACAGGGTCAGACATTTAGCGTGACTGGAGTAGATCTCAGTGGAGAATGTTTTTCTCATGGACAGCTTTGCGTGGCTCTATCGCGTGTTACATCAAACCAAAATCTTTTCGTGTTCACTGCTGGAGGGAAAACGACTTATGTCGTATACAAGGAAATCTTATAAGACCTTGGTTAAAAGTAGCCTATCACCTTGCATTCATAACTGTTCCCAGGCGAAGCCGGGGCGGGTTGATAGTTATATTATAAGTGAGAACCGAAAACCATGTTAAAGACTGTGTGTTATGGACCGAAGCTACTCACTGTTATTCTCAATAACCATCCCTACACACTGGATTTATTGAACCCCAAATCACTATTAACATTATTTGACAAGCACATGGAATGCAGAATTATCAAAGAATGCCTACATTTGTTGGTCTACTCCTCTAAAGATACATACGTACTATATTACTGTACAACACCTCTTTCTCATGTGGAAGAGGAAGCTCAATATTCAGTTTATTTGCTTATAATTCCAAGAGGTTTCCGACCGGCTGGTAACCAAAGCCTTCTGATGGGTTTTATCACCACCAAAAACACCTTAGAATACGCCTTTAGAGTTCGTAACTCAAAATTGGAATATTATGCTGTCGTTTTACAGGCACATATAAATGTGATACGTTTCTTAAAGATTTCTAACTTCGTTTTAGAATCAGGGACATCACTCTTTGATCACCTGCATCGCAATACGGATTCTCAGTCTGAATGAAGAAGGGAACAAAGCCATCAGGGCCTTATTATAACCCCAATAATAGCTTTCAGAAATCACTGACAGGGATGTGGTATGGGCTGTAAGCATACACCTTTCAATGCGGTAGTCAGCACTGAACTTCCAGGTGAAGTATTTCGCTACATTTAGCCTATGAACTATTCACTGGTCATACAATCAAAATGGCATATTAAATCAACAAATGGAACCATTTGTGTGTTCTACTCCAGGCGTTTGTTTACATTAAGCTAATTTATTTTGCGGAATGCACCATTTGAAGCAAATTACCTCTCATTTCATGATACTATATACGCAGTGGCCAAATAATTTAAAATTACTCAATTTCAGGCTATCATCAATTGGCATCAAAACCAATGAATTAGGACTGAGATAAAGTATGATGTATGTGTTTGACAGAATGAAATAAACAGAAGCTAGGAAAAACATAGTCACTGCATCGTATCGTGTTGACAGTGTTTTATTCTACAGCATTTCTAAGATACATGCAAGTAAATTCCAAAATGTCAAAGTTGAGTCGTTCGATATTGAGAAATGACGGCTTTCAGAAGCTTAATTGAGTAAGGATATAACCAATAAGCCACTCAAAATGCTTAGATTGACATTTCTCGATATCAAAAGATAGTTTCGCCAATATGCATAAGCATTTCCTCATGTCATGTGAGAAGTATGTATTATTAGTTGCTCTATTCCTTTGCTATTCTTTGTTTAATCGTTCCAGTGTTCGTGCAAATATCCCTATATTTATGAAATATTATTCTCAAAACGTTGTCCTGTTTTTAGCAGATTTGTAAGAATACTTATGACTAATAATCATACAGAATAACAAATACAACGTTTCAGAGATTATGCTTCTCTTAAATATCAGGTTAACGCGTCATTTCCCTGAAAGACTATGTTTTAGACTATTTTTTAGCCTATTTTAATTTATGAAAAAGTAGGCTTATGACAATACGTTTTGTCCGTGTGTGTGTATGTGTGTGCGTCCCCACCCCTCTCCCCCCCCCCCCTTCGGTGAGGTCATAGCACCATTCTGGCCGACCCCGACCGTGCCCTTTAAATTTCATTACCTCTAACCAATCCATCATGGTGGCTGTGCGAAATATTTCACCGACATTCTACATCTACGAAACTATTAATGATATCACCCTGACAATTTGTACGTAGATTGAAGCCACTTCTAGAAGATCATCTATGAGACTTTCACAAACCTGTAAACTACAAAACGAACATGGCGGCCAAGCGAACTTGAAATATTTAAATAGACTTTTCTCGCGATTTTACCTTCCAAACGCAGTGAAAATTTATACACATTGCAATGCACTGGCACCTAATTTAATTCAATTGTTAACATAACCTCAAGATGGTGGCTGTGTGAAATATTTCACCGGCATTGTATATCTCCGAAACTATTACCGATATCTCCCAGAAATGTTTCACGGTGATAAAGGGCACTACTAGAAGTTCACCTATGTGAAATCCAAAAATCTTTTAACTTAACTACAAACGAACATTGCGGCCAAGCGAATTTGAAACATTTAAATATATTTTCGTCGCGATTTGACCATCCGAACGTAGTGAAATTAGGTACAGCAAATGTTTGTACACATTGTAACTCACTGGCATATAATTTAGTTCAATTTTTACTGTACATAAGCACAAGATGGCGTCTGGGCGAAATTTCAAAATTACCTTTTTTATTTCTTGTATCCTAATCATGCGATCGAAATCAACCTTTGAATAATGAACCTACGCAATAATCATCATCAAATATTGCATAATTCTATAGCTTACATACATAACAATCCAACATGGCGAACATCCGAAATATTTAGATGGTTCTCAATATCTATTAATCCATGACAGCAATCAAACTGAAATATTGCATATTGAGTGAATCTATGGACATATGTTCACTTATGGGCCTCTCAATAACCTTGTGATCACAAATCCAACATGACGGTGACGCGAAATGTAAATATTTAAATGGACGTTTCTCGCGATTTCACCATCCGTGCGCAGTGAAACATCGTACGGTAAATGCTTATTCAAATTTTAATGCACTGGCATCTAATTTATTTCAATTGTTTTTATAACCACAAGAAGGCGGCTGTGCGAAATTTTAAAATCTTGCATTTATTTTTTGTGTTCTTATCACGCGATTGAAGTTTCAACGATTCACCTAGAGAATAACGTTCATGTAAGGGGTAGGAATATGAGATACCTTTTTTTTATTTCGGGACCGAGAAAGGGTCACAATAGTCATAAATAAAAAATGAAAGGAAATTCGTTAGTAAATTTTATGTGCAATGTGCAGCATGAACATGAAGTTTATCAAGCAATTAGTATTTACAATACTTATTTTTTTCTAAGAAAACTCAGTTTGAATGAATTTTCAAATTGGTTAGTAATATGAGACACTTCTATTTTGTATTAAATAAAACCATGAAATTCATACCGAAGTCTTTTGGAAGAATTTATTGACATTAAATTCCTGTAAATGAGTCCCAGTCCCAGCATACCTAGGATTCACTTAGTTTTACAATAAACACAAACATATACTGCACTCCCCGGACCTGGACAATCACTGTGAGTCCACATTTTGCATAAGAAGCACTGAATCCACAATTCACCTTCAGAATCATTTGAAAAATTTGAGTCACAAAATAAGCAGGTCGCATCTTCTGATTCTGGTGTTAGCAGTAGGCCAGTAGCATCATTTACCTAGAAATAAACTATAATTTCAAAATGTAACCCTTGACAAATTTAACACTCAAATGCATATCTACACTAAAGCGTTTCAAGTAGTGTACCGGGTATAGAAACGTTTTGAGGAGAGAAAGTAGCAAAATAAAACAAAACAAAAATATACAGTATCTTTGGACACATACGCGGAAGTGAAGACCGTGGCACGTTATATTTCTTCCATGCTTTCAGGTAGCCACATTCCTTTAATTTTACCGCTTCAATAGCTTTTTACATATCCTCTTCGCTGTAGTTATATCTTAGACCATTTACTTTCATTCTTTAACTTCTTTCTTGGTATTTAACACAGAGGTTAGCATTGATTAAAGCATTAAAAACAGTGCTGATTAAAGGTGGTAGCAATATGAGACAGTCACATATTACAACCAGAGTTTGTCATTATCTCATGCATAAAACGTCACTATATTATAAATCGTCACTGATACTCTAAGAGTCCGAATAATGAAGAGCAACTTACCCTAATTGTTTCTTGGAAAATTAGAATGTACATCGATGTAAACCACACTTCGGTGACGAGGTACAAAAACTTTCCACAGGATTAGTGCAAATCAACATCCTCAGTGGAGTAGAGCTAACGCCGATGTGGCAACCTCTTGGGTGTAACAATAGCGACTCTTGGACACGTAGTTGGAAATTCCTTCGAACGATGTCGGCAGTATACAGAGGCGAAAACCTTGCTATCTCATATTTTCAACCCTATCTCATATTCCTACCACCCCCCCCCCCCCTCTTTGATAGTACATGATCCTGAGGCCTACACATATAAAAATCAAACATGCCGACCATCCGAAATATTTAGACGGTTCTCAACATCTACGAATCTATTACAGCAATGAAACTGAAATTTTGTATGTTGATAGCGGCAATTAACATAAGTAGGATATATGAAAATAGGCTGTATATTTCTTTACGGAACTACTTGTTATCATATGTAATGTACCCAAATGAGATCACCTTATGTCCCTGTGTATGTGTGTGTGAATGTGTGCGTGTCCCTTAATATATGAAATAGATATGGTTTAACCGATGTCTATGAAACTTGGTAAGTACCAGATCTTTAAATTTCTTTAAATTTCAACTATCCACATGGCAATCACACATAATATTTAACCGTTACTCAATATCTCCAAAACGATTGCAGCAATGGTATGATGATGAACACTAAACGCTCACATTCCTAACTTTGAAAAAGCATTATGAGCACAAAATTAACGTAGCTATCTAGCGGAGTTCTAATACATAAATGGGCTCTTCTTGCTACTTAAACACCCAAGTGCAGTGAAACATGACATATTAAATCTTTACCCTAATATACAGGCGTCTGTAATACTTCAAATATTTTGAAATATATAATATGGTGGCTGTGCAAATATTTAAACATATTTTTATTGCATTTTTGAGAGCCATTGTCTGGAACGTGGCTATCTATGGAAGTGAAGCTTGGACTGTTGGAGCAGCAGAACAGAGGAGAATTGAAGCGTATGAAATGTGGTGGTATAGGAGAATGATGAAGATCAGATTGGT
Source organism: Meconema thalassinum (assembly GCA_946902985.2). Lineage (NCBI taxonomy): Eukaryota > Metazoa > Arthropoda > Insecta > Orthoptera > Tettigoniidae > Meconema > Meconema thalassinum. The sequence goes on from OX336389.2 coordinate 757,955,189, forward strand.
TGGTAGGGTTAGAAATGAAGAGGTATTAAGACAATTGGGAAATATATGTTTGTGGCGACTGCTTATGAAGGTAGGTTGGTGGGAAACACACTATGACCCAGGAATAATTATGGATGGAAGGGTTGAGGATAAGAACTCTAGGGACAGACCAAGGTTAGATCATGTTAAACAGATTGCATCGGATGCAGGGTGTGGTATCTATGTAGAGATGCAACGATTAGCTCCGGACAGGGAAGCATGGAGGGCAGCATCAAAACAGTCAAAAGACTGGAAACTCAAACAACAACATTTTCATTTCAAGTAGGCCTATACTAAAGCGATCAAAATGGAACTTTGTGTAATGATCCATCACTATGATAATTATGTCCATGTGAAAGAATTAATGGCTTACAGTTAGTTAATGAATAATAATAATAATAATAATAATAATAAAAACAAGATGTTCAGTAATGAACATATAGCCTACTTTCTCCTAAATGCATGGTATAGCTGTAACTCTTTGTCCTTTTCAAGGAGTATAATTGAATGTTGGTTGTAGTAGCTTGTTGAAATACAACGTGCTATACGGATATTATACTTTGATTTATTGAATCCTCACCTGAATTATACTCATATATACACACTCTAATACGGCCATCACAATAACACATGTTATCAGACTAATGTCAACATTCTCCCAAGTACACGGGGCTATATGGCCATGATGTCCATTCATTTCAAATGAAACAAGAACAACAACATCTTCCTACCTAAATCCTTCCTCGTATAAAAGTACGCACACTAGTAGGCCTACAGACATCACAGTGACACAGGTCATCAGACAACTTTTAACACACACCCAAGTACACGGGGCTACAAGACCATGATGCCGCAAAATCCCTAAAGAATCAACAACTGAAACAACAACAACAACAATAGACTCTACCGCGGATCAAGGACAACGAATTGTAATCGCTGTAGTCGAGTGTTGAAGTATGTGGTGTTATAAGTATTTATATAATATTTCTGATTACAATTAAACACTATATATACTTAACATTATAACGTGTGAGTAGTTATAAATCAATAAATACAAAAAAAAAATGTAAAAAAAATAACATGCTCGGATTTCATCCACGAACCTCCAGACTATGAGTCCAGGTCGCTACCAGTACGCCACAGATGCCGAACAATTATAAATGGTTTACAACTGGTTTACTATAACGCCACAATATTTTGTCTTGCAATAAACGATTTCATTAACGTTTTCTGCCTTTTCTATAAACCATTTGATACTAAATATGTATTATTTTCTTCGGTACATTCCTAACAGGAAATATATGGATTTACGAGCAAATAATAGCGGCCAATCAACCCAACAGGACGACACGGACAAGCACGATATAGCACGGTCAGCCTAAACTGTTAGCCGCTACTGTGGTTACATAGCCTATTCTATTTTAAACTAATAATATTTTACCGGCACCTCCTTGAGGACAGTTTAAACCTCCCCATGTACGATGATCGTATTTGGTAAGGCCAGGCTTTGTTGAATCCTAAGTTACGGTTTGACTATAATACTTGCATGATTCATACATCCGCCATCTTGAAACTATTTGGCTGATGACCTTCGGGTGTGGGCAAAAGACGCTTCCCACACGAAGGTATGTTGTTGCAATATTTGGCAGGGATCAGATGATTAGATTAGTCGTAATTTGATTTTAGCTTTGAATATTTGTGTGGCCACCATTACCTTTCTGTCAAGATGGCGGCGATATAAAGCATGGCACTGAGGAGCCCTTTGCTAGTGCTACCTCTGTATCAAATTTCGTTCAATTCGGTTTCACCATTTTTGAATTGATAAGCTTGTAGTTTAACGTGACCGTTAATCTGTAGATTATGAGCCACGGGACCTCCTTTTTACGTGGAATCTGAACCACAGGACATGGCATTTCACTTTGAAAATCTCACATGCATTGACCGGGAATCGAACCCGGACCGCCTAGGTGAGAGGCTTACAGCTAGACCGCTGAGCCACCACGCCCCTTTGAATTGATAGAGTGGGGGTGGGGGGTGGGGCAGACATGCAGAGTACACACACATACACACTCACAGACACACAGACAGACACACAATTTTTGGCCCTGTGTAGATCTCATAAGACTACCGTACTTTAATTTTTTGCAAAAATCGAAAGTAGGCTAATAACAATATGACAAAAATATCGTTCTCTGTGATACTAAATTCCCTAACTTGTCAAAGAATGATCAGTTATTTGTGAAATCCAGGATAGTCAATCATTAATATAACCTAAACCTATACGTAAATGACCCTATTGCTTCTTTAACAAATTTTAGATGACGCTTTTACAAACTGTACATGGAGCACATGTCAATTATTCAGGGAGAAATTCCTCTAACAGTGTCGGAATGGTCCAATCTTCGCGAAACTGGAACAAGAGAACACATCTCTAGTTTTAGCTTACAAGTAATTAAACCTATTTCTTAAAAGTCGTAAACTGTGCGTGTATGCCAAATGCTCGAACATGATTTCATCGTACTTCTCACTGTTAAATCTCGCATAGTAAACCAGTTCTAAAAACTAAGCATGCAGGTGTATGAATCTGTTGCTTCATTTTCACAAGTTATGCATGGCGAGCATGTGAATTCCTAATAAGACTGCAGGCTCCTCTAACTCGTAAATGAATGATCTGACCTGTTTCAAACGTAGTGTAGTAAAGCAATGGCGTAATCTAAACATACTGGTAAACACATCTTTAGGGCAGTTTTAGTAAATTGTAGATGGTGTGCATGCCATTTCCTTAGAAAATTCCTCCTAATCGTTATGGAATGGTTTGACCTCAGCGTTGCTATAACTGAAACGTTGTAACGTATAATTTATTGTCTAATATAGTTTTTGAGTGCTGGAGTTGTGTTGATGGGAGATGCACCTTTCTTCTGGAAAGCTATAGTATCCTAATTATATAATTCTGCTATCTTAATTTTCTTTACCCTCGAGGGCCTACATTAAATGAGGATCCACCTAAAACAATGCTTTATTACAAACATGTAACTAGTAGAGCATGTTTCAGCCAACACTATGGCCTCCTTCAGCTATTAAGTTAGAATATCGATGAATATTGGATATTTTCTTATCCCTGTATTCAAATATGACAAGACTACTTTGATTAAGTAGAGAGTTTTAAATTCTTACTCTAAATGTTTAATCATCGTGTAGTTCATAAACCAAAACATCTTAGTCCATAAAAGTGGGAAGGCTATTAAAGTGACAGGGGAGGTTTGTGATGTGGAGATCTGGTAGAATAACTCAAAAAAGGCTATGTTAATTGTTCACGAATTTACCTGTTACAACTGGCTTCTAGTTACAACTGTGATTTTGGAATATCCTAACGGAGAGGAGTGAATACGTTAAAGCAGATGCATGCATAATTGTTGACAACTTGAAATACTCCACATCGAATATTCCCATGCAGATTAGTATGGTAATCAAAATAATCTTTGAATGGCCAAACAAATAACCAGTTAAGTAACAATGTCAGGGGAGGACGTAACAAGGGTTTTTGCTGTGAACTGCGTTAACTCACGTACATTACGGAATGTTCCTGCTGCGTTTTTAAATCGTCATTTCCAATTCTACAAGTATCACCTAATAATTGCAATTACACTATGGATGGCCACATAACACACAATTCTGGACCGTATCAAGGTATGGTGTGGATGAGCCTCACAGCAGAGACACAAACCTATCACATTTCAATATATGGACGGGGTAGTTCAATATGGATTTTGACTAAATTCCGTCAAGTTCATCAACTTTGTAGTTCGTTGTTTGTTGCTTTCTTTAGGGGCTGCGACAAACTTAATAATTTGATTTACAATGTGAAATAACATGTTAAGTTGTTTATGAAGAGCAAGTCATACTTGTTCCTGCAGAGCAAAACATATGTGTGTGAAAGAAGAAAGCTTTCATAAATTTTCAGAATAACCTATGCATATTCGTTTGCTCAGGTTCTTTCATTATGCATAATCTTGGTGGCAATATTGAAAGTAATTTGGTTAAAGGTCACAGTTTAACTCGTTCAATTTATTAATACTTGCTTGGCTCATCATTCTTTTGAGTTTATCTCTAGCAAAAGTTCGAATGGACGTTGGACTCTCGCAATACTCCATATCATCTTACAATCGATTATACAGAATATGACTAGAAATGTTTAAATACGGTCGTTTACCCACAAGCTAATTATACTGGTATATAAATGAAATGAAGCTCTCTTTGTGGAGAGGGCCTTCAAAATTTAAGTAGTTTTCTTTATATTTTACACAATGTCCCTATTTCCTCTTAATGTTAACAATGGCTTGTTTATACCAAAACAATAAACCAATTGATAATCAATTTTTTGTGGAAAATATACATTTGAGACGTGAGTAACAACAGATAATTAATATAATTATATTTATTTCCTTATAGACGGAGAGAAGAGAGCAACATTTCACTCCAGGCAAGTTTACTCCAATCAAGTTGCCCGATGGCCCACCACGTGACGTCTGTACACCAATAATGGAGTTCCCGCGTCATCGACTGCGTCTAGTTGAAAAACTAGGAGAGGGATCTTTTGGAATGGTGAGTACATCAAATAACATGATTTGATATATCCTCTGTAATTTAAAGTTTGAATTCCCTGTAGTGGAAAGTTTATCGTTGTGTGTTCTATATTTCAACACAACTGACGCTGCAGTGAAATGAACATTGTAGAGATATCCTTCTCGCAGCAAACACCTATTTAGTCGTACTGTAACCAAATTACACTCAACTTAAGTAATAGAAGTTAAGAGAGTGTAAAGTTTTGATGTTTGATTCTGTATGTGACACGGGAACAGTTACTCGATCCATTATACTTTGCTCAGCTCGCCCTGAGCGAAGGTACTTTGCTCATTATTCTAAATCTCGAGACACGTCATGTCTATGTGTTTTTAGCTTAAGTAATTGATGTGCGTTTCTCATGGATAATTCATGACATGCTAGTGCACAGTACTGACGTGGAGCCCGTCTGAATGCGCGACCTTCAAAGTAGTGGTTTTTGGAGTGTTCTAGCGCCACCGCCAACGCTCCACCGCTGGAATTCTAAGATGGTGATATCCTTCGAACAAATTATTGGAGGAAGTCGTGTCAGGTGTCAAATTACTCGGGCTGACGCCCTCTTTCCTCTGGACAACGTATCTCCACCCCCAAATAAAACCTACCCCTATTAGGGGGTGATTTTTTTTTTGTAAACGTTGCTTTGCACATGCAACATACATGCAGTTGAATGCTATGATGAAATTAAACTGTGTTCCTCATGATACGCATGCATACAACAGTATGCAACTATGACTTAACTTTTTTTGTTTTTTGTTTTTACACATGCGCTTTTGTTCTTTTAGGGGGGCGGGCTTTTTGAATAATGATTTATCGATACGTTCTTTTAAATGTAACCAAAAGATCCAAAACTAATAGGTCATCGGCTTTTAAATGTCTCATGAACCAATAAGGCTAGGAACTTGTATGTGGGGTCTTTGGACTTGGAGTGATGCCCTGTTTTTTAATGTATTATTCATTTTTATCAAAAGGGCCTAACTGCACTTACGTTAATATCTCGCTAACTAATAATCAGAGAGGGTTAAGTGAGGTGTCATAGGACTGAGGATGGCCAACCCTTTTCCATGGCCAACAAATTTACCCAAAAGACCCCAAAAACAGCAAGGTCATTGACCTTAGATTTTATAAACTAATAACCAGGGAGGGTGAAGTGAGGTGTCATAGGACTTACAATTGTGAACCCTTTCCCATGGCCAATGAATTTACCCAAAATACCTAATACATCAAGGTCATCTACCTGAGATTTTATAAACTAATAATCGGATATGGACATGTGAAATGTTTACCGTGAGTGATGACACATAGCTAGGTAGATAAATAATTATTGTAGGCTACATGTATGGTGACTGACAAGTCTTTCACCATTGGAACTTGTTTTCAGATCAAACTGCAGTACAGAGAGAGTACAGGTTGCAGGTATGGGTAAATAAATGACAAATGGTGTACACAAAATCTGATTTATCGATTCAAGAAATAAGAGTAGACTATTTTTATTTGATTGGTCAAAGAGGATAGCTAAAACACAAAATGATGACTACATCGAACTAAACTGATCCAAGCTGAATCAAACCCAACTAAGCCGAACTAAACCGAACGAAACCTAATCAAAAACAAGCCAAGGGTTTAAGTGTAAATCTTGTGGGTGGATGTGGTCATTGGTGATGTCAGAAAGGAAAAGGATAACGCTCTACCTATAGAGGGTAAGGTAAAGCTAGTGCATGGTGCTAATATACACACACAAGTACAGTACATGAACCACACACAACATTCCTATGCTGTTTTTATGGGCTGACTGTTAAAACTTGCTCAGTGGTTACTGGGACAAGATGGTCGCTACACACAACAAGCTTTGAATACTTGAGGCTAATAATCTATACACACACTCGTTTGTTCTAAACTATACTGTCTTTCTGGCAGTGCTCTCACCGTAGGCAGATGACAGAAATGATTGGCTAACAGAAATACAATCATTTCCGGTTGTCTTATGTTACCAGCTAACCATTTTGTGCTGCAGTGGCGAGCACATGTGCCTCTTGTACTAGAGATTTTAACTCGATTTCCAGCTCCAAGGCCTAGAACGAATCAAACTAAGTAAGAAGGGCATGGTGGCGCAGTGGTTAAGCTGTTAGCCTTTCACTAAGGTGGACTAGGGTTTGATTTCAGGTTAATATGCGTGTCATAAACATATAAAAAAGCAGAGATAATGTTTAAAACCGATTACACTTGTCTCTTTTCAAATTATTACTTGGATTACAAATACAAAGGTGGACTGGTTTTGATATAGGCTACAGTTAATACTGCCTATCGCACACTAAACTCTAAGGAAGCAAAAAAAAAAAGACGTAGGTAGAGCAGTGGTAAAATTTCTATAACTAGAGAACTACCTAGTGGTTTTATGAACTGGCAAAGCTATGTCGCATAAACGGTGCAGGATACAATCCAGCAACCATAATTTGTATCTTGTGGAACAGAGAAAATGCACTTTTGCCTTGATGGATAACAAATGTGTGCAGACGAATGACCTATGCATTAGCCTACCATGAGGTTATAACCACGAGGAGGAGGTGTGATTTCTATATTTTATTGTTTAGATACATGGCTTTTTGTAACCAGTAGATTTAATTGATTTAGTATTTTGAAAATATTTATTTTTGTCATTGTAAATACAGTAGTTAATTTTTTGTAAATAGTGGAAACCATTTTTTTGCAATGGTAAATGTTAAATGTGTAACTAAACGTTCTTTGGGATGAGTGTGCATGTCAATGATGTTTTTGGGGATAAATAGAGTGGTTTTGTTTGTTCTCAAAGACAGGCATGGTTGTGTGAATGTATGACTTCACAGAAAGAAAGAGAGAGAGAGAGTGTAAAACAGCCCCACCTGCAGTAGTAGTAGTAGTAGAACTCTATGTTTTGTAAACAGGGACTGATAACCTCGATGTTAGGCCCCTTAAAACAACAATTATCATCATTATTATGTTTTTCAAACACATAGACAGACTGTACCATCGCCATGGTCAAGCACTCACTTTAACGCCATTTACAAAAACTTAAAATGAAAAAATCATGTTTCGCAAATATGAACTTTTGACATTTACAAAATAGAAATAAAATGTGTAAACAACAAATTGGAAAATCCATGTTTCCATATCATGAAATAAAAAAAACTTCAAACTGGCATTTAAAAGAAATGCAAATGGAAAATTGACAAATTGCAATGTGTGAAATGTGAAAATGAACAAATGGCTATCATTATTTTAAAAAAAATAAAAAAAACATGGTGCTGTATGGTTGATGTGTGAATCAACCCCCTCTTCTTATTTTGACCACCCGAGACTGAGTAGACTTGTTTTAGTCCTCATACCCCTTTTAAAATTTTGTGTTAAAGCTAGGAATTGAACCCAAGAGCCTGTAGGGGAGACCAAGGTTAGAATATGTTAAACAGATAGCCTTGAATGTAGGGTGCGGAAGCTATATAGAGATGAGACGATTAGCTCGGGACAGGGAGGCATTGAGATCTGCATCAAATCAGTCAAAAGACTAAAGTCTCAAACAACAACATGTAAGCTCATCAAAATAATGTTGTGTAACGGTATATGTTAGTCAACGAACAGTAATGCATTACTAAAACCCATGACACGATACGTAAGAGCTTTTCTAAAATTATTTTAAGATGCCTTTAACCCTATATTGAACACTGGGTTCACAAGACTCATAACTGCCATGTTATAGTAAAACAAAACAAAATCTATATTTCAAAACAAGCAAGTGGTTTAGTCAATGTATACTGGAAAAAGTTTTGTAAACACTCAAGTTCACAAGACTAATTAAATTAGTATCTGTCACGTTGGCCGAGTGGTTAAGGTGTTTGATTTAAGATAAAATTTCATGTACAAGGATGCAAGGGTTCGAATCTCTTATCTGACATAACTATTGCCTTAACATGGCTTGGCCACACTGAATTATTAAGATACTCGCTACACAAACCATAGATAGAGGGCCCGCGCCGCAGGTGTGTGCCGTGGGAACATAGGTGTTTATCGACAGTTTCCGGCAATGATTTTTGTATATGACAAAAGTTCATATTTGCGAAACATGATTTTTTCATTTTAAGTTTTTGTAAATGGTGTTAATGTGAGTGCTTGACCTTAGCGATGGTACAGTCTGTCTATGTGTTTGCAAAACATAGAGGTCTACTACTACTACTGCAGGTAAGGCTGATTTACACTCTCTCTCTCTCTCTTTCCGTGTAGTCATACATTCACACAACCATGGCTGTCTTTGAGAAGAAACACAACCACTCTATTTATCCCCCAAAACATCATTGACGTGCACACTCATTCCAAAGAACTTTTAGTTATACCTTTAACATTTAACATTTACCATTACAAAAAAATGGTTTCCACTATTTACAAAAAATTAACTATCTACAATTACAAAAAAAAAAAAACAACTAAATCTACTGGTTACAAAAAGCCATGTCTCTAAACAATAATATATAGAAATTCACACGTCCTTCTCGTGGTTATAACTCCATGGTAGGCTAATGCGTAGGTTATTCGTCTGCACACATTTGTTATCCATCAAGGCAAAAGTGCATTTTCTCTGTTCCACAAGATGCAAATTATGGTTGCTGGATTGTATCCTGTACCGGTTATGCGACATACCTTTGCCAGTTCATAAAACCGCTAGGTAGTTCTCTACATATAGCGATTTTACCACTGATCTACCTACGCCTTTTGCTTTTTGGCTTCCTTACAGTTTAGTGTGCGATAGGCAGCATTAACTGTATATCAAACCCAGTCCACCTTTGTATTTGTAATCCAAGTAATAATTTGAAAAAAGACACGTGTAATCGGTTTTAAACATTATCTCTGCTTTTTCGTATGTTTATGATATGCATATCAACCTGAAATCAAACCCTAGTCCTCCTTAGTGATAGGCTAACAGATTAACCACTGCACCACCATGCCCTTCTTTATTAGTTTGATTCGTTCTAGACCTTGGAGCTGAAAATCAAGTTAAAATCTCTAGTGCAAGAGGCACATGTGCTCGCCACCGCAGCACAAAATGGTTAGCTGGTAACATTAGACAACGGGAAATGATTGTATTTCTGTTAGCCAATCATTTCTGTCATCTGCCTACTGTGTGAGCACTGCTAGCAAGATAGTTTAGTTTAGAAAAAGCGAGTGTGTGTGTGTATAGATTATTAGACTCAATTATTTAAAGCTTGTTATGTATAGCGACCATCTTGTCCCAGTAACCACTGAGCAAGTTTTAACAGTCAACCCATAAAAACAGCATAGGAATGTTGTGTGTGGTTCATGTACTGTACTTGTGTGTGTATATTAGCACCATGCACTAGCTTTACCTTACCCTCTATAGATAGAGCGTTATCCCTTTCCTTTCTGACATCACCAATGGCCACATCCACCCACAAGATTTACACTTAAACCCTTGGCTTGTTTTTGATTAGGTTTCGTTCGGTTTATTTCGGTTTAGTTGGGGTTGATTCAGCTTGGATCAGTTTAGTTCGATGTAGTCACCCTTTTGTGTTTTAGCTACCATCTTTAACCAATCAAATAAAAAATAGTCTACTCTTATTTCTTGAATCGATAAATCAGATTTTGTGTACACCATTTGCCATTTATTTACCCCTACCTGCAAACTATAGTCTCTCTGTACTGCTGTTTGATCTGAAAACAAGTTCCAATGGTGAAGGACTTGTCAGTCACCATACATAGTGTATAGCCTACAATAATTACTTCTCTACCTGGCTATGTTTCATGACTCACGGTAAACATTTCACATGTCCATATCCGATTATTATTTTATGAAATCTCAAGTCGATGACCTTGATGTATTGGGTATTTTGGTTAATTTCATTGGCCCTGGGATAGGGTTGACAATTATAAGTCCTATGACACCTCACATGTTGATATCCGATTAGTAGTTGATAAAATCTCAGGTCAATGACCTTACTGTTTTGGATTTTTTGGGTAAATTAATTGGTCATGAGATAGGATTAACCATTCGTAGTCCTATGACACCTCACTTGACCCTCTCTGATGATTAGTTTATAAAATATTAGGTCAATGACCTTGCTGTTTTGGGTCTTTTGGGTAAATTCGTTGGCCATGGAAAAGGGTTGGCCATCCTGAGTTCTATGACACCTCACTTGACCCTCTCTGATTATTAGTTTATAAAATCTTAGGTCAGTTACCTTGATGTTTTGTGTCTTTTGGGTAAATTCGTTATCCATGGAAAAGGGTTGACCATCCTGAGTCCTATGACACCTCACTTCGTCCCTGTCTGATTATTAATTAGCGAGATATTAACGAAAGTGCAGTTAGGCCCTGTTGACAAAAATGAAAAATACATTCAAAAACAGGGCGTCACCCCAAGTCCAACGACCCCACATACACTTCCCTAGCCTTATTAGTCCATGAGATATTAAAAAGCCGATGGCCTATTAGTTTTCCATCGTTTGGTTATTTTTTTAAAATAACTCATCTATAAATTATTATTCAAAAAGCCCGCCCTCTTTAAAAAATACCCAGTGTGCATGCGTAAAAACAAAACTGTTAAATCATAGTGGCACCAGTTGTATGTATGCGTTTCATGTGGAACAACGTTTAATTTCATACTGCTATCGAACCTTATGCATGTTGTGCATGGAAAGCCACATTTACTAAGAAAATACTATTTCACCCCATAGTAGGGGGTAGGTTTTATTTTGGGGTTGAAATAAGTTGTCCATAACGGGTGCCTGCCCGAGTAATTTGACACCTCGTACAAGTCTCTAGCCTTATTGGTTCGCAAGATATCACCATCTTAAAATTCCAGCGGTGGAGCGGTGGCGCTAGAACACACCTAAAACCACTACTCTTCAAGCATGGAATTGAGTCGTAGTGACGTGGGACAGCCCCTGTCTAGTGTAAAGGTTTATAATGAAACACCTGCGCAACTTGTAGAAATTGGACAACTTGTAATGTACAGTATGTTGGCTCATACCCGCTTTTTAGGTTTGAATGGATTTGCACGTTTATATCACCAACAGAAACTCACTAAATTGGTTCAAACTCTGGATACATGCTGTTCATTCCACAATTAAAACATCTTGTGATCGTATTTAATACTCAAGTTACGCCATAATTATTAATGTTTTGACCAATTAAAAAGCTTCTATTCATAGATAATCAGAGAAGGCAAACTTCCACGAGTTGAAGTACGCGCGTGAGATGTGACGTGGCCATAAACTAATCTACGACTAATTGAATACCTGATTCCCAGAACCAGAAAATGACCAACAGTGAAAAGTATTGAGGTATATGAGAAAAACATTTTTCGTTAATTTAATCATCAAAACTAAGAAATAAGTGGTAACTGTTTGCAAGTTTGACTGATTAGTCAGTTAAATACTCTAGCTCTGAAATAGTTGTAGGTTAGGCTTCAACTTTTGAATGTTCAAGATATTTAGATAACTGCGGTTATCCGTCTGTGGAGCTACCCATCCCGTTCCACGAGAAGATATTATCACGCTAACTTCCGCCACTTTTCTTTTTTCCATTCTTTCTATCTCTCTCTCACTCACACTTGTGGAGGTGCGGGATAGAGAAGGACAGAGAGGGGGAAGTGGGCGGTGCCAAAAGAGTGTGGATATTAAAACTCGTAAACTTACCTCAGCGCGCTTGAAGTTCTGTGCACCACGGTTAAGAGCACAGCCCATCTCGTATTACACACCTCAATAAAAGTCACACCTGTGGTTCACACACAATACTTCGTTCCAACCGTGTGTAAAAAATACTCTAATGGCACACTAAAGCTTCACAGCCGTTTTTTATGTCTTTGTTACTAAAAAACTGTATGGAATAGGGAGATTAGAAGGGTGAGGAGGGATATTGTGTGGTATATTTACTCCATTCCTTTATGGCTCAATGTGTTTGAGGCAACATTAATAAATTACATCTCTTATGTTGTGCTTAAAACTTATTTCGTAGAATAATGTACCACGTTAACTTCCTGGTGCAGGACATAAAGGGACTAGACACAAGAGGCTGAACCATACCTTGTGAGATAGTGAGAACTCTGTCATTTTTACAACAAAGCAAAAGAGTGAGCATAATGAGCAATGTAATAAATTAGTTCCTCTGTGTGCGAGACTGTGTGACGCCGATGACAAGATGAGAGGCTCAAACCAGGCTCAGTTCAAAGATAATTAAGAGTGTTCCATTACAATAAATTCACATTAATTACTGATGATGTTCCTCTTTCTTTTCAAAAGTCCCAATAACTTGTGTCATTGGTTCTTGTTACTATATTCTGAAAAAGTAAGTCCAGCGCAACTTCTCACCATCACCTCCTGATGGACAGTTATATCAATCACCCCTATACTTGAATGTTGGCAAACGTCCTGTGCGATCAATTGGATATTGTATTGTGCTCAATGATGCCATTAGCGGAGGAACGAAGAACGTGGTCATGATCTTCTTAATGTTTAATAAAAATATGTGTCACTTTCTGTAACTATATCGAATATATTAGTGAATAACTGTCTTTTAAGTTAAAGTAATTCTCATTTGATCGGTTTGTTTCTTGGAATGATTGAATGAATGACTGATTATCGTTCTGTCATTCCATTTATCTTCCTTTCCTTTCTTCTTTCTTTCTTTCTTTCTTTCTTTCTTTCTCTACTCCTGTTCTGTGTAGGTTTTTAAGTGAAACAGAGGCGACCAGGTTATCACCGACGACGGAAGTCTTACACACAATCTAGGGTACCTTTGACTTAGTTTTTAAGAAATATAATTTTACTGTACAACCTTAACCACTACCTTCCTGTGATTAAGAATGCCATCATCTGCTTCGTGGTGCAATTTTTAAAGTCTCTTCACTATGTTGAAATGTTTCTCAGATGATAAAACTTACGGTACCAACTTTTAATGGCTTTGAAAAAAAAACATTGCTTGTTAGAATTTCACTATTGAGAAAAGGATGCAAGAGAACACGAGGAAAGTGCAAAATACAGGAGCATAGGCGTAGTAAAAGACATCTGAGGGTCCTACGTATGAACCAGGATGATCTCAATGTGAATTGATGCAAAATTATGGTTTCTCACACTTGATTTCCTTGTGTTTTCTATGAAATGATCCTTATCACAATAAACTGGTGAAACCAGGTACCTAAGTCCATAGAAGTGTGCAAAATCAGAATTTCCCTTGATTTTATTGTGAGTAGGAATTTTACTAAATTATTTAATTTTTAAATTAAAGATTATAGTGTCTTGTTGCAAATATTTTGTCACCTCATTCTTACATTCTTCCAACAATCCAGGGACCTACGTAGTGTGGCCATATTATAACTTAAGTCTACTTCATGATGATACAGTTTATCACCAAATAGATTACATTTGCAACCTAAGGGACTATATAAATAAAGACATTAATTTAGCTGTAAATCCCAAACCTTTCAATTTACAGTACACTGTTTAATCACAAGAACATTAATATGTAGTGTAAATTTAAAAACAAATCATCTCTATTTTAGTACAATCAGCTTGATTACTCAAGCTTCAGAAATCCTGACTAGAATAATTAACAAGAGGATGCAAAGACTGACAGAAAGCGAACTGGGTGAAGACAAATTTGGGTTCAGGACATACGTAGGAACAATGGAAGCTGTAATAGGTCTTAGGCTTATCTTGGATGGTAGAATAAGGAAGGATAAGATAACGTTCCTGGCATTCGTAGACTTAAAAGAGGCTTTTTATAACGTTGATTGGAGTAAGTTGTTTGACATGTTGAAAAGGATTAAAATAAAGTACAGGTATAGGCGGGTGATCTACAAAGTGTACAAAAACCAAATGGCATTTGTTGGTGCCGAATGACATGAGTGAGAAGCTGGTATTCAGAGGGGTGTAAGGCAAGGCTACAACTTATCACCCATACGTTTCAATCTATACATTGAACAAGCAATGAATGAAATTAGAAAAAAATGTGAAAGTAGGAGTAAAATTCAAGGAGAAATTTTTTAACACTGAGATTTGCTGAGAAGTGATGCCATTGACATTTTAGCCGATTTACCACAGGATTTAAATGAGTTATTAAATGGTATGGACTCCATCTTGAGGAAAGTATTTATGATGAAAATCAATAAAAGTAAATCCAAAATAACGGAATGCAGTCGAAGGAAATCAGAAACCCCTATTGACGTCAAATTCGCAGGTGAAATGCTAATGGATGTAGGAGACTTCTGCTACTTATGAAGCAAAACAACTAGTGATGGACGAAGTAAAGAGGACAAAGAAGTAGGTTGGCACAGGCAGGGGATGGATTTCCACAGAGAATACATTTGGCACAACAGAAAAGAGAAGAATAGAAGCATTTGAAATTTGGTGTTACGGGAGAATTATGAAGATTGATGGGTGGATTGAGTGAAACTGTCCAAACTTTCAATTAGTCAAACCCTTAATTTTGGAACATACAATTTATTATTATTATTATACTTGTATTATTATATGACGACATTTATTCCTATTAACTATATACAGTATCTGTATATATTTTGACTGAATTCCAGTCATGTGACTTGGCTACTCCAGCCGTGGTCGAGAAGGAAACGAAGGTTTTCTAGCCAATCTATATCTTGAGCTTAAGAGGTTGTTTTCGAACTCGGGGATGTATAATTCATATGTTCAACATACGACTCTGTTTATAGGAAGTCTCACAAATTTATATTTGTTATTATATCTTATAATTATCTTTGTTACTTATTATTAAGCAAAGATAACTGAAGATATCAGTTGATAAACGGTTAATTTATTGTAGCAAAAAAAAAACGAGTATTTCTTATAAATATTAGGTGAAGCTCCTCATGGTGACAACAGCGAGAGGGATGATTTCTCCTACTACCCACTTCCACCCACGTGGCAAGGGAGTTAGTCTGCAGTGCAGTATCGAACAGGCGCGGATCTAGAGTTTGGCTTGGGGAGGGGGTCATAAAATAGAAATTGTTAAGAAAAATGGTATCACTAAAAACGCAAACACAAAATAACCAAACGTACAAAACTAGAACAATTTTATTTGCAAGCTACTGTACATGGATAGAAATTTGATACGTTTAACGCACCAATAATATTCGTACAAATTGCAACGGCGTGTTTAGCGACTTTTACATCGAGCTTCGAAAAAAGTATCAAGGTATGTTACAGTTTTGGCAAGTCGAATTGGTACCGACAAAGGGAGAAAGTCACAGCTTAAATTGCCAACCAAGCTTGCAGTTTGGACGTCTGCAAAACTTTTTGGTGTGAAAAAAGCCCCAAATTCCTATCCGTGCATTGCTGCACATTCATCGTGACATCACTATAAACCTCGATTCGGTAATCACAAGGTTTGCTAAACATAATAGACGAGTTGATTTTGTTATTTAAATAATCGGTTTTATATAACAGGTATGAAGTTGTAAATATGTACAGTTGTAACAGAACATAATAATTCCAATAAAGATATTTCAGTATCGAATAAAATGAAAAAACTATTTTTCAGTTAAAATTCGTTAAAGTTTTATTTGTCTGGTTATTGTGCTTTCGTTTTTTGAGTTTGCAAAAAAATTGATCTCCGTTAGGGGCGTGGGGGGTCATGACCCCCCCCCCCCCTCCCCCCTCCTTGAATCCGCGCCTGGACTGTCGAACCTGACTAGAACACATTCACTTACAGTTACGGTACGGTGGCGAACACACATATTAATCTAGTGAGTGTAATAGATTTGAACTCAGTGATTAACTGCGACCAAAACATTTACTTCGCATATCAGACGGGAGAATGATATTCTTTTCGTGTGCGCAAGCAACAGGTGATAGTAAATTCGTTCTAATACTTGTGAATATAGCAGTGGCTGACGTCAGTACTAATCATAAACTATTCTACACGGTGATCAACTATTACACACAGTGAACATTCAAACGATTCCACATTATGGTGAACTGGTTAAATTACACGCTACAGTTAAAGGCAACACAAATAATGGTAGCAAGATTCAAGGCCAAACCCCCAGCACATCTTCACATGATCAAGCCAGACAAGTTGTCTGCGTATGCAAGCACATTCTCACTTCGTTATAATTGAAAATAAACTCTCAACACTGCATAGCTAGTTTTTATGCACTGCAATGGACCATATTTATGAGCATAGCATAATCCAATGAACTATATTATGGATTTATGGGAAAGCATGAACATATGAAACATATGCTATATTTGAACAGCAGTGGCAAACACTATTACAATTTTCAAGGGTCAAGAATTTCAAGCATGCATATTACACATAATTTGGTCATGAAATGTACTATCCAGAACTTAAATTCACACAACATGATGACAGTTTGAAACAATTAAGGGAAAACTTATGAGCAAAGATGCAAACCAGGATTCAGGAAGACTTATTTAACATCGTACAAACAACACGTAGGTGATGGAGTTTCAGGGATTCACAGGGCAACGATCATGGGAGATGAAGATCAGCTTTAACTACCAAGACATCGTACTCCATTACAACATCTACAAGAGCAGTGAGCCCCTATTACACCAACTCATCACAATGACAGCCATCACCATGAATTAACGCATTGATTTTTTTTCAGGTGACTAATATAACATGCCTGATTTCCAAACATAAAAAGCACAATTGAAATAAGACATTGCTAGTATTAATAATAATTTATTCACACATATTTTTCGACGAATTTAGCAATTTGAAAATTTAATTAATGAAATTTCGAATAAAATAAAATTAATTTAATTCGAGCTGAGTAATATTTCTTCCATTGTGAACTTTAAGCACAATTCATTCATTGATGTGATTGCCGATGGAATGTAGAATATTTCACAACGCTAGTTAACGAGTTCGACTGATTCAAGTTGAACATAATGCATTATTTATGAATTACTAGCAACCCAACCCGGCTTTGCCCGGGAACCGTTATGAATGCATAACGTGATAAGCGCTTTTTTTTAATGTCAGTGAACAACGACCAATATCCGATTTACGTCTCGGCATGATGGGTTAAATTCACTGACAGGACTATTAATTATATTATCATGGAGATGCATGTGCAATAAATTCTTGTCAGATGTAATTTAAGAATGGCGAGGTGCATGAAACTCAAATCCCGCTTCCGTCCAAATCTAACTTGACTGGGAATTTTTCAGAACGAAAAGTTCACAGGCAAAATGAAGAAAAGCAGAGTTGCACTTCCAGGGAAACTCCAAACACAACCACTCTTCTCAACTCAACACGACTCGACAATTTGCTGCTGGCTGTATCCGGGGCAATTAGCTCGTCCGTTAGCTAAGCTGTAACTGGGGTGATAGACTCGCCCCTAGCTAGCTCATAAACTGTCGCCTCAGGAACTGAATGGAGATTGTTGGAAGAAATGAAAACGTAAAAACACTTATAGTAGGCGATGTATTGAAGATAGAGATATGCTCTTTTGTAGAACTTTTCATGCTGAACAATTCTTACACTCATAGTATATAGATATTTATTAACAGTTGGCCTAGCGTAAGCTTAAAAAGCGCACGGACGCCAGTTTTTTTTCTACATTTTCACTGAAATCGTTAGTGCTTGACGTCCTTCGGTCATAAATAAATTATTTTCTACAGCAACCTTCCTCGAGATATCCTTTACAGAATGGTGAAAACCGCATCAAAATCCATTCAGTGGTTCTCGAGATTACCCGTGACATCCAAGAATCGGGGGCTTTGTTTTATACAAAGTAGAGATTATACGCCAATCAGTATAATTTAATATAATATAATCCCCCTTCCGTCCAATCTTAAAATTACTGTAAATTTTTCGGAATGAAAAGTTCATAGGCGAAATGAGAGTTGCACTTTCAGGGAATGGCGAGTTGAATGAAACTCAAATCCCTTTTCCGTGTTTCACACGTTGTTTCACAGGCAAAATGAAGAAAAACAGAGTTGCACTTCCAGGGAAACTCCAAATACAACCACCCTTCTCCGAAGTCTTAACTCAACACGACTCAACGGTTTGCTGCTGGCTGTATCTGGGGCAATAGGTTCCCCCGATGGCTAGGCTGTTACAGGGATGATAGACTTGCCCTTAGCGAGCTCGTAAACTGTCGCCTCAGTAGTTGAATAGACATGGTTGGAAGAAATTAAAACGTAAAAACACTTTTAGTGGACGATGTATCGAAGATAGACATATGCTCTCCCGGACTTTTTTGTAGAACTTTTCATGCTGAACAATTCCTACACTCATAGTATTTAGATATTTTTAACGGTTTGCCCAGCGTAAGCTTAGAAAGCGCTCGGACGCCAGGTTTATTTTCGACTCTTCCACTGAAATCGTTACTGCTCGGCTTCCTTTCATCATAAATAAATTATTTTCTACAGAAATCATCCTCGAGATATCCTTTACAGAATGATGAAAACCACATCAAAATCCATCCAGTGGTTCTCGAATTTACCCGTAACATCCAAGAATCGGGGACTTTTGTTTTATACTAAGTAGAGATGAAAAATCCACAGCCTGCTTCCAGTCTCCGACCGGGTCAGGAATGGAATGAATGAAGCCCCTATCTAGCGGCGAGGATATGAACTGTGCCGGCTGCCGAGGCCTGACGCACTCCTCTGGGGCAATGATTAAATGAATGACAGATGAAATGAAATGATAGTGGAGAGTGTTGCTGGAATGAAATTTTGACAGGGAAAACCGGAGTACCCGGAGAAAAACCTGTCTGCCTCCGTTTTGTCCAGCACAGATCTCACATGGAGTGACCGGGATTTGAACCACGGACCCAGCGGTGAGAGGCCGGCGTGCTGCCGCCTGAGCCACGGAGGCTTCACTAAGTAGAGATAATGAATTATTTATAAAGAATTAATTAATTTGTAATATTTACTTGGTAATTATTTTTGTTCATGATTGCAGATATTATGGCAATTCATGGCTAAAATTTGAATTTTGATTGCAAATATAAAGCAGTTAACCTACAGTGATTTTTAATTGGTTATTAATTTGAATTGATCAGTTTTGAATAATTCAGATGATTAAAATGCATAGATTATCGAATATTATAAAACAGTATTCATAACATTTTGGAAAAACACAAATAATTGTAGCATAATTTAATATTGATGTCGTAGACACTTTATTTAATGTGGTCTTATAGTGGCAACAGTTGGATATGAGTCGGGTGGCCAATCACACATATTTAAAGTATTAAACTATATGATACGAGAATTTCACTACGGACGTTGGTGATTATAGGAATTTATGGATGTGTCAGTGTTAACACAGTCCTAATATCTTAATTTATGATGTGCTTGCTAATTGTAATGATGAATTAATAATTATTAATGATTGAATAAAGATGATGTTAGACGAATACTGATTACATGAACTTCGAGAGACATTAAAATAATATATTGGAATTTACCTGAGTTTGATCATTTTTGTTTGAATTATTAATGAAATCACAGGTGATCTAAAACTAATTAAGGTAATATTTAACATCGCAATCTTAATTATTTAATTATATTTCTCTGATGATTATAATAATTAATGGAAAGAATAATTATTATTTATGGAAATAATGATGGAATTTAAACCTGGAATAGACATTCATGATAGAAACATTGCTGCAATTAGTCAAATGGATTGCATAATTATTGATGAACATTGATATGAAATGAGGTGATATTTCAACACTCCTCTACGAAAATGTTGTAAATAATTTGTACATATTTTTCTTCGGTTTATTGCTTCAAATTTGCATAAGGTTTATGATCTATCAGTGGTGATCAGTCGACGCATTAAAATATTTAAATAATATGTGTGAAATTTAAAGTGTATTTTTTCAATTAGATTTCTTACTGGGGAAATGAAATTTGTGAATTTTCAGTTTCTTTTCTTATTAATACAAAGCTGAACTAGAGAAAAAAGTGAAGTGATATTTTTTATACAGTTTGAATTCTGCGTATTCAACAATAAATTGAACTTCAATTGTATTTGCACTTACCCGGATATTAAGGCAGGACGGTCAATTGGGAGTCTAGGACTTATGGATCCACGATCCCATCATAATTTCAGACCAACTGGATCGTAGGAGTGTTTTGATTTAATTTGTCTTTGTGTATTCGTGTGCTCTCGATAAAAGTGAACATTTTATCTTAGAAACTCTAAGTTATTCCTGCAGATTTGAGCTTCTCCCTGATTGAATAATACGATCCAATTATATTTTTTAAAAAATATGTCCGAGGAAACATTTCTCACCTATCCCGTTAAGCGACCCGAGATATTATATCTCTTGCCTGCCCGAGCATATATTTGAATTTGGCTAGCTTTCTCCTGATATATATTTCAGGGGCTCCTAAATTAATGTATATCGCACTGTATCGTTTCTTGGACGTCACATTGTGATTGCCGGACCGACGTGACATCTGTAAAATGGGTACAATGTGTTCTAATATCAGTTAGTTGCATTTAATTGAATTAGTGGTTAAAATGCATAATTTGTTGCGAGTTTTTTTTTGGCCTAGGATTGATGCAGAAATATTCTGCAGTGTAGTCTAATATATATTTAGTTGGGATTGGAAACAGGAAGTATGTGACACATAGGCTATTGAGTCTCAAGTCGTCAACAGATTTCGTCATAATCGTGGAAAACAGGCTTGACACCCGGCCACGGCCGTAGGTGACTCACGCGCCAGGCTAAGCGGTTGAGATGTGGCATCAATGTAGGTAGGGCGGAGTCAGCCTTATTAGTTCGATATTGTAATTGGTTGCTGTGATTTAGGATTATGCATTCTGGGTACTGGAACTGGGGAAAGGGGGGGGGGGGGGTGGGTGTACTTATTACCTCTGGAGCTCGTGATCCCTGGAGATTATTCTGATTTAGATTTTGGGAGAAGTGATCTTCTGATATAGATTTTCTGGGGGGGGTTGGGACTCTGAGTTTTTTCTTCATGTTGTGAGCCCAGACTGATATGGTTACATGTGCTTCTGGGGATATAGTAATTCTGGACAATATACAATATCGTACGTAGAGTTTGTGCTGGAGTGCTGGCTGTGATACTCCTCATCTGAGAATCTCGCGCCTGGTCCTAGAGAGAAAACACTTGTCTTGCTATTTCGAAAAGCTAAGCAGTACTGCAAACTTGAGTCCGATTACGTTGTCCTAGGGACATTGACAAATAGTTAGTCGACGGATACTAGCGAAATATGCTACAAAGTACAGTTAGTAATGGTGCAAAATAGACTCGGAACATCCAGACTCGAAAAGAGATCTAACTTAATTCTAACGGCAATAATACGTTGCATTAATTGTGCGAGAAACAAATACGGCTAGTAACAGCCATGCATATCATAAGTATTTGTAGGAAATGAGTGAAACTAATCAGCTCTTCCAGTGCAAAGTGATAGGCCTGATTCTTTGGGAGCAATACCCCTGAATCAGTACGGTAGTAATTGTTTACAACTGCAGAAATAATCAGCTGTAAGTACAGTATTTAAATCATCAGCCAGGGTTCTACAGGGTATGTCATATATGTTGTGCAAAGTGAATAAGATGGGGAGTGTGTTAGGGTATTCTGTACGCGGCAAAGATCTTGCCTGTTCTATACAATGTTTCAGAATACACTTATTAATATCAGATTTGCAATTCAGCATCTCATGTAGTTCAGTAACGTAGTTACGAGTGAATGCTTATCGCTGTCATTGGATCCGACACGGTGTTTAATCCCCACTACCGCGAACCATTTTTTAAGATTGAGTAGGTTATATTTAATGAAATATTAATTTATTGATGTCCATAGGGGCTGATCAGGTACAAGTATTACCCGACTGTGGGATGATTGGTAATTGAGTGTCTCTACCATTAATATCGGTCGCCGAGTGTGTTGGTACGGTTACGATTGTCACCCAAGCGTGGAACCGTAGATAGCAGTGATAGGATTCACGAATTTGCGCACGCCAATGGCACATGCTTAGAGGTGTCGTATCACATCAATTATTATCAAATAACTTAGAGGTAATGTCAACAGAGCAAAGTCTCAAATTAAGAAGTAGAGTCATAAGTAAAGCCAGTAAGATGTCGGAGGAGAAAAAGAGCATGGAGAGGGCAGAGAGTGACAAAGGAGAGGACTCATTAGCGAAAGTATCGGAGATCCCTATCGTTACCGAGGAATGCCAAACCACCAACGAGGGGATAGTTATATTAACGATAATGGAGGATAAATTAATGCTAATTTGCTCCAAGTGCTACTGAGCAAAATAACAGCGATGCAGGAGTCTATAAGTAAGGAGACAGAAGAAGTGATAGAGTGTGTGAGTAAGGAGATAGGAGAGGTTAGGGAGCAGAAAGAGTGTATGAAAATACAAATAGAACCTGTAGGTAAGCAGGTTGAATCTTTGAAAGTGTGTGATGAGGCAGTTAAGAAACGGGCTGAAGCAACTAATGCTAAGATTGAAGAATTAAGTAAGGAATTACAGGAGCATGAGTCTGTGATGGGTAGCAGGTTGGGGAATTTAGAGAAAGAGCTTAGCAGTAAGATGGAGGAGAGAGAAGACGTGCTGAGAGCAGAGATAGAAAAGAGTCAGATTAGCTTGGAAAGTAGGTAAGCAGGGATGGAGGGCCATCAGGATAGTCAGAAGCGAGAATTTGAGGCAATTAGAAAGGAAATAATAGTTAACTGGGAACAGATAGAAAAGCGAGTGAACGAAACGTGTGAACGGGTATGCAATACCGTACAGGAAGATTCTCGGGAATATTTAATTAGAGTAGGAGTCGTGGAGAGGAAGTTGGGGGAGATTGAGAGCCTTAGGGGAGGACAGGTGACATTGGCGGAAAGAAATTAAAGACTACTGGAAGAGTTAAGTAAGGTGAGAAGAGAGATGAGAGATGGGCCAAGAGATGGGTCAGTTAGTTGTTCCTTTTTTACTCATGACAATTTAATCCCATGGAATATTTGAAGTCTGTTGAAAATAAATTTAAGAAAGATTTAGACGAAGTTTTGATCGATTGGGAAACGGTAATGGAAATCCTGTCACACTTGTTCAAGGGGGATGTAAAATCTTGGATCGAGATTTATAGGTCAAACATTAGAAATTTAGAGGATTTTAAGTGAAAAATTATGGCCAAGGTCTGGGGGAAATCGATACAGGCTAGAGAAAGCGAAACTCTCATGATTGGTAAGATTAAAGAAAGAGACGGGGTATGCCTCACTGAGTACTTATTAGACCACGTGTTAGTATGGAAAAATTTAGACGGGGTCACCTCAGACATAGATATTGTGAGATTGATGCTCAAGCACTTTACGAGCAGAGTACAGCAGGCCAGCTGCATACAGAAGGTGAAGAGTATAGAAGAGTTAGAGGAGTTATTAACTAGTTTTGACAACCTAGGCCATCAGCAAATCAGTAGGGTAGAAGTGAAGAATGGAAATAGACAGAATGAGCATCAATCAAATTTTAGCAGAAATAGGGGTTATCAGGGAGACAGAGGTGAAAACTACAATAGACCTACGGATGAGAATAATCGGAGGACGGATGAGAAAAATCAGAGGAGGGAAAATTATCACAGGAGAGATAATTTTCAAAGATAGGAGAACTTTTAAAGACGGAAAGAAGAGGCGACAAGAAATGTGAGGATCAATGAGGAATCTAGAGGGCAAGATCAAGTTGAAGGGCCTAGCAATTTAAACTCACAGCGGGTGTTATAGAAAGGTCAGTTAGACAACCCGAGGTTGAAGGTATAAGGCAATTTGTTATTGAGGAAATTAAAGTAAGTTTCACGCCTATGAGTAGAGAAGATTTATTAGCTGACCAACAAGAGTTTGAAGTAAGAGGTAAGAGTGAGGGATTTTCATCTGTTATCACGGTAGAAATTTTAGGGAGGGAAGTGAGAGCACTTGTGGACACCACGGTAGCGCGAGGACTTGCATGAGCAAGAATTTATATGATGATTTAATTAAGGATGGACACAGGTTGGAGGAAATTCCTGCAAGTTCCATGTATGTAATCACAGCAGTAGGAAATAAATCACAGAAAGTAAGTAAAGAGGTTTTACTGCCAATCAAATTAGAGAATGTGGTAAACCAACAATGCAGTCTAGTAATCCCTAATTTAATTTATGATGTTGTTCCTGGTGTCGATTTGTTGTACCAACATAATGTAGTGATGGTTTTCGATAACGGTCTTATTTATCCGGGAGGGAGTGGGGGAGAAGAAGCAGGAAATTAGGATGAGATGTGAATTGGTTGATTAGATGAGTAGGGCTTGCGTGATTAAGGTTTCGGAGGGAATGTCGGAGAGTGAATCTGACGAAGTGGTGAACTTGGTGGATGTGTGCCACATATCGGTGGAGGGTGATCGCGGGTATCAACTCCTGGAAGCCGTGGAGGAAAGCAAGGTGCGCTTCGAAGTTAAGGAAGCGTTGTTGGAGGTGTGCAGGGCAACAATGAGGTATTTAGCGAGTAGAAATATTGTGGAGTGAAATATATATTTAGTTGGATTTGGCAATAGGAAATCTGTGACTCATAGGCTAGTGAGTCTCAAGTCGTCAACAGATTTCGTTATATTCGTGGAATACAGGCTATATTGGATGGTGGGTTTTACTCCTGGCCACGGCCGTAGGTGACTCACATACCAGGCTAAGCGGTTGAGATGTGGCATCGATGTGTATAGGGTTGAGTCAGCTTTATAAGTAGGATATTGTAATTGGTTGCTGTGATTTTTGAGTGTGAATTCTGGGTACTGGAATTGGAGAAGGGAGGGGGTTGTACTTACAACCTCTGGAACACGTGCGCTCTGAATATTAATCTGATTTAGATTTTGGGAGAAGTAAACTTCTGATTTTGATTTTCATGGAGTCTGGAACTCTGAACTTTATCTTAATGTGTTGGTCTGAACTGAGAAGGGGGAAGACTTGTTATATGGTTACATGTGCTTCTGGGGATAAAGTAATTCTGGACAATGTAGGCTACACTATCGTACGTAGAGTTTGAGTTGGAGTGCTGGCTGTGATACTTCTCATCTGAGAATCTCGCGCCTAGTCTTGGAGAGACAACACTTCTCTTTCTACTTCGAAAAGCTTAAGCGGTACTGAAATCTCGAGTCCGATTACGATGTCCGAGGGACATAGACAAATAGCTAGTCGATGGGTACTAGCGAAATATGCTTTAAAGTACAGTTAGTAAAGGCGCGAAGTAGACTACGAACATCCAGACTCGTACAGAAATCTAACTTAAGTCTATCAGCGATAATTATTATTATTATTATTATTATTATTAGCCATTGGTAAATCCCATAAAGGGCAAAGGCCTCCTGCTAGCAGGGTAGCTCTGAAATATTTCATCAGATGAGCTATGCTGATGAACATTTACCTTAATAGTAACTTAAAACTAATTGTCTTGACTATTTACACTCTTATTCATCTTCCTCACAAATGATCGTATTATGTTAAACATTTTCACTCGTGAAACTTGGACCTTGTTCATATTATCCTGAAGGTTTATCTAAGCTGAGGATGAGTCTAGGAATGTTTCAAACAGACTGTTTCGACGACAGTCCTCCACGAATTCCGTTGACCTGCCGCTCTCATCCACTGCTTCCCCATTGTCGACTGGAACTCGTCTGCCCATCTGGTCTTCGGACGGCCAGGGTTTCTTCTACCATCTCTGGGCTCCCACACTGTAGTTGAGTAGGCCCACCTTGCGTGATCCATTCTCAGTACCTGGCCTGCCCATGTTCATTTCAGTTTCTTGGCCCTCGTGATGACATCCTCTAGTCCTGTCCTCTTCCTGATGTCCTCGTTTCTAATTCTGTTCCTTAATGTAATGTTTAGAAGTTTTCTCTCCATTTTCCTCTGGCACACTTCCAACTTCGAAGCTTGCTTCTTAGTTATTGACCACGTTTGTGCTCCATAGAGGAGAACGGAAGTACACACGAGTCCATCACTCGCCTTTCTGTCTTGAGGCAATGCCCTCTGCTGTTCAATATGAAGGACAGGCTCCAGAATTTTTGCCATGCTGACGATATCCGCCTGTTGATTTCCATATCCATATATTGCTGAAAAGATAGTGACTTGCCCAGATAGACAAAGTTTGACACATATTCTACTTCTTTTCCTTTCACCATGAGTTTCTTTGCTTCATGATTTGTCACAACTTTTGTCTTGCTGGGATTGAGGCTCAAGACTACTTTGTTGCTCTCCTCATGCAGATCTTTTAACATTTCTTCCAGCCTCGAACTCGATTTTGCAAACAGGATCACATCATCGGCGAATCGTAAGTTCGTCAGTCTATTTTCATTGATTGTGATTCCGTATTTGTGCCCCCATTTTAACTTCCGAAATATGTCCTCTAAGACACTCGTGAACAGTTTAGGTGACAATGGATCGCCTTGTCTTACGCCTCGCTGTAGCAGTCATTCTTCAGTCAGTCCTTGGTCAGTCTCTGATCCGTCTTCAGTCTTGCATCGTGATTGCAATCTAGGCTATATAACCTACTACGACTATTCAGAAGACGACACTTGAAATTCTATTAAAATAACAATCTGGAGTTTGTCTGAAATATTAGTTTACGTTCTGGGGCCATTTGTTTTACACAGATTGTGCAAGGGAATACCATTTAACCAGTTAGGAGAGCTTAGTGGGGCCTATCTCTTTTGCCGATTCGGTTAGAGCATTCTCTGTTACCCAAATACAGGCTAAACGACGATATGGGATCAGCGTTGCCTAGCGTGTTGCGTGGAATAATATTCCTTACCCATGGTAGATGAGCTTTAATAATAGAAATCTACGCATTTGGACACTCACAGATCGTAAGCGTGTTCCCTAGGCATCCAAGCTGTTTTGTCAAAACCTGCAATAATTGATAAAAGACTGAAATCAACGGTGAAAATAGTAACAAGATCAAAAATGCGAAGTGAGTGGGGGTAAAACCACCGTAATGCTTTTAATAAGTTAGCAAAAGCTACCATGTCAAATACTCGCAGAAATAATCGTGGACTTTATCAGTGTATGAACGAGAACGCAAGTACTGTATGAACTCCTAAACACCGATCGCATAGGATGGATGCAGATTCGAGAGCTGAGGAAGATGACGGCGAGCCTGAACGAGGGAACGAGCGAGGTCAAGCGTGGCAAGAGGCATGTCAGAGAATCATCGAACCGTGGAACTCAATAAAGTATTCGTCACGTCGTAAACATCGGAGAAATGTAAGCTAAATCTAAGCATATATTTGAGTAGCTAGTGAGATGCATTTGAAACATTTTTTTCTTTAAAATATCGACACTATTAGTCATTAAAACCAGGTGTGAATCTTTTCACTGGTTTGCGAACTGTTAGGAGGCGTTGTTTGATTTATGATAGTCACGTGACAGGAGTATTAGAGTCAACGATGTTTTTATTGAGTGACAAGTAGATGTCCTATTAGTTTCATTTTTCGAATTCACAGTAGATAGAAATTCTATTGTATTTAAATTGACTTTTGGACATTTCAAGTAATTTACCATGGGTCTAGTAGTATAATAATTAATTAGAGCATAATAATAATAATGAAAATAATAATAATTAGTTGAATGTTATCACCAATTTTGAAATAATTAAGGAAATTTATATACCATTCAGTATCTAAACTTGACGTATTTTCCCACTACAAAACAGCATATTTTGAGCAATGAGAAAATGTTAAAACAATTTGTTATTTAAGGTGGCCATATACACTATTTTTCTGAAATTTCACTTTTTTTTAATATCCATTTTGTAGGAAATTTCTTCTAGTTTTAGAAAATGTATGGTTCATAAATATACCATTAATCTTTCATGTCAAAATAAATTATTTACTATAAGAGGGCGCAACCGTTCTGACTGACAGCTGTCATGTCTGGCGTATCAGCAGATCTATAAAATTCCTTTCGAGCCTAAATTGACTTTCTCTTTCTCTATCCCACTGGTTTCGCTCCTGCCCATGGTAAGTGATTTTTGATAGGCGACAAAATTCACGGCACGCGTATGTTTTGTTGTTGGCATGTTAATGTACCCATTTGAATTCAGTAGGCCGTGTACATAGTGGCAAAATTGACTTTCTCTTTCTCTATCCCACTGGTTTCACTGCTGGCCGTGGTAAGTGATTTTTGATAGGCGACAAAAATCACGGCACGCATGTGATTCGTTGTTGGCATGTTAATGAACCCATTTGAATTCAGTAGGCCGTGTTCATAGTGGAAAAATTGACTTTCTCTTTCTCTATCCCACTGGTTTCACTCCTGGCCGTGGTAAGTGATTTTGATAGGCGAAAAAAATCACGGCACGCATGTCATTCGTTGCTGTCATTTTAATGAACCCAATGAATTCAGTAGGCCGTGTTCATAGTGGTAAAATCAATTTCGGGATTTTCCGCCAACACAAAGTTCCTCCTTTCTCAACTACAAAGTGCTATAGTGTCAAGGAGCTTAGATATCTAACTTCCTTGACTTTCATAGCGTTCCAAGGAACGACAAGATTCGATATGCAAGCTGCCCTCTGGGCGTCAAATAACAAGATGGAGGACCATACAGCTTGCAAGGAAGGATCTGTGTATGTCCCGGGAGGTTTCTGACGTGATCAAAACAGAATCTGTGTGATGACATATTAAGTAAACTTTAAATGCGATTTACTCATTAATTCGTTTCCCGACATTTGAAGTCATTCAAAGTGCTTTAACTTTTGTCACATAAATTGTATCTGCTTGATTTTTATTTCAAATTAAAGCTAATACATGTATAGATGTTTCCTATCACTAAGAAAATGATATTCATAAAAATGTAATTTTAACAACTTTTTAAACAATATTGTTAAACAAAATTTCAATAAACTTAAATTGTAATATAATTTTAAAACCCTTACTTGTGACTAATTCAGACAAGAGTGGTAGGAAACATTCCCCATGTAAGTTAGATTGTTTTTGTTCAAGGTTCATGGATTTTGGTTAAAATATGTGAGAGATAGAGGACATTAAGTACCCCTGTGTAAATAGCAACAAAAATGATTTCTTCATAAACAATTAACATAAAATTTTTGTAAAATGAACTTCAAAATCTCTTAGTTTGATCATGATAAAACAACAGAAAAATTTAACATTGCTAGAGATTATTCTTTTAAAAAATTATTCCTAGTGTATATGACCACCTTAAGTGGCAGAGAAAATCGGCTAGGGGTTATCCATTATACAAGTTTGATATGTTGCACATTTAAGAAATGCACTATAGGAGTAAAAAAGGAACGGAAGGTATTCAAAATAAAATAAGGTGTATAAGATAGGGAACGCATTGTAAAATAGTAGAATAGAAAGGGTTAATCGACCGAATATTCATAAACTTTTATAAGAAGAAATTGTTTTATCAGCAACAGCTGTGTGATGTTTGAATAAATTTATAGGAGGTTGTCAGAGTGACAAAAATAACACTTAAGTTAAATACAAGTGCAATAGTTGTTGTATTTGATTGGTATGCAGTGTACGGTGCTGGCATAAGAAATATGATGATAATAATAATGAGTTGTGTGGACACGATGCGTTGGCCACAGGGAGATACTATCCCAATAAAAATAAATAATGCTTTTGTAAGAAATGAAAGCCAATATAATATTGTTAATAGTGAATAGAAGAGTATGACCGTGTAGTCGCCCCAAATGATGACTTTTTAGTCAAACGTCATGACTACAATTCTCTAGATCATCATTTTAATCTATGTTACCAAACGACTATTCGAAGACGCCTGTTATTCGAAGCCATTAAAATACATTAGATTTGATCGAAACCTTACCGAAAGCCTTGAAAATATTGAAATAATGGAGATAAAGAAGTTATCTTGAGAAATAGAAAATCATGTTTAATTAATTTATTCGAGTGAATCATATTGAGATGACATTGCCATAGTTGATGGTTTATGTGCAATGAAAAATCAGAGATGTTGTTAGTTAAAATCTGTAGTGGAATAATTATGAATCTTAATAATGCTGTGAAGTTAAAAATAAAAATGAATAATTAATATTGGAAATTAAACATAAATATAACGATATCGATATTGAATTAAATAATTAAAAATTACGTTGGAAAATAATTCAATAAATTATGGAAAATTATAATAAATTAAATGTGTTGATACATTAATTTATTATGATGCACTAATAATAATACAAATTCCTTAGGATTGGATAATTACATATTAATGATAAGGATAAATTAATGAGTGTGATTAAAATATTTGTCTGTGTTGAATTTATTTATGAAAAGATATGAGTGGCTTGAAAGAAAATGAAATTATATCAGGAATGATATTTGAAAGATTCAATAATGAATATATAATGAAAATTATGTGAAATAGGGGTTTTAGCTAGAACAATATTAATATTGGGAATTGATGTTATTCAAATCTTGATGTTCGAAACAGATGGATCAGAAATTGTGAAAGATTACGGACAGGAATAATTCTGATCATATTTAACAACAGACTCTCAAGATTTTCGTTTTTAATTATAAAAATACGGTAGGAAAATAGAAGT
Organism: Meconema thalassinum; assembly: GCA_946902985.2. Taxonomy (NCBI): domain Eukaryota; kingdom Metazoa; phylum Arthropoda; class Insecta; order Orthoptera; family Tettigoniidae; genus Meconema; species Meconema thalassinum. The sequence goes on from OX336389.2 coordinate 757,986,376, forward strand.
AGTTTGGATTAGAATATTAGAAGTTTTGTATTTCTACAAATTCGAAGATGTTTATCTGATTATGATAAATGAAATCTAATTCTGAGGTAACATCGAAGTCAGGATCTGTTAAACTATGAAAACTATGCATTGAATGATATTTTGAAGAGTGATGTTGATTATTTTCGGAAGTGATTGTTAGACAACAGTGATAAAATGTAAATATTCAAACAAAGGGGGGTCAGATGAACTGATAATTTATTCTGAACCACCTGATATTAATTAAAAAAGTAAATAGTGTGATAGATGACACAAGAATGGACTACTAAATCCTCTGGATATCGATGAGTGAAAAGTTATCGCAGATGTAAATAAGTTTTGAGAAATACTACGTGTGGGAAAACATGATTGTTCCCAAGTGTTGATATTTTATGTTGTTGTTGTTGTTGTTGTTGTTGTTGTTGTTGTTGTTGTTGTTGTTGTTGTTGTTGTGTGGTAGTTTATTGATATTTCTTTGATTGAGATTTTACTTCAGATTTAACTTAATTTTATAATAAAAATAAATATGTTTTTAGAAATTGTGCTGTTATCATTTCTTCTTTCTCTTATCCTTGCTTGCATATTATCGAGATCAGTGAAGCCAGCTTCTATTTTAGTTCGAGTCCAGATAGACCCGGAGATGTTTGATCTCGTGCTGAACTGTGTTCGATAATTTGCAGATGAGGTCGTTGGACTTCGATCTAAACGGGCACAGTACTTCCTTAAATGTGCATAACTCCAGTAAGCCAAATAACTATCATTACAATGTTTCATTAATACCTGACTTTGAACCTGCTTTAAATCAACATCATAAAGCTAAACAAATTATATGGGAATCAATCACTCTAACAAATTAGTATATAACAGATAAAAGCATCAAATAAAATATATGCACGATTCATGAGAATCGTAAGTCTTGAATATGAGGTTTCGATCCCTTGTGACTTTGGAAAGGTCACACAATGTTTCAGAATACATATATTTATATCAGATTTCCAATTCAATTATATCATGAAGTTCAATAACGTAGTTAAGAGAAGATATTTATCGCTCCCATTGAATCCGTCACGGTGCTTAACCCACATTACCGCGAACCATTCATAAAGATTGAGAATGTTAATGAATGTAATATTAATTTATTGACGTCCATAGGGGCTGATCAGGTATAATTATTACCCAACTGTGGGGCGATCGGTAATTGAGTGTCTGTACTCTTACGATCGGTTTGCGAGTGGGTTGATTCGGTTACAAAAGTAACAAATTAGGAGGAATTAAGATGACAGATGTTTCTGGCGCCTGCAGATGAAGGGAACAGGTAGGTTGATAGCAGACATACTAAGACACCCAAGAATAGCAAACTTAGTACTGAAGGAAGGGTTGAGGACAAGAACTGTAGGGGTAGGCCAAGGTTGGAGTATGTTAAAGAGATTGTCTATGATGTAATGATTAGCTCAGGACAGGGAGAATAGAGAGCGGCATAAAACCAGCCAAAAGACTGAAGACTGACTTACTTGGTTTACAATGTCGATATTTCACTCGTTGCTAACCATAAGACACAAACCTGATGGTAACAATTTATTTCCTATATTACGACATGTGTAGTTTAGTTTTATCAAGATATGAAATACGGGGCAATACATTAGATGCGATTTGGTCAGAATAACTTTAATTATATTAATTAAAATAACTTAACAAGTACTTGTTCAGTGAACACATTATTTTGGATGAATTTTAGGTCATTTTGTATGTTAGTGAAACTGTGTCTGGTATCGTACAAGTATTCGTATACTGCCGGATAGTTACTCTGTTCTTTATAGCATGTATCCATTCGTCTAGCAGTTTGTCCTAAGTAATTTGCTTGACACTCTGCTTCTTGGCAGGATCATTATTGCACAAGAGCATGGGAAGGGAAAATTTTGGACTCTGAAGACGATTGAACTCGAACACAACCATTGGTCACACTTGGTTCTCCGTGGTTCTCCCATTTTTCAATCCCCGCAAATGCCGCGATTGTAAATTCTATAAGACCTCGCCGGCTTCCTTTTGACTATTAATTATGCCATTCACTCTTTTTTTTATTTTATCTCTCGTTAACTCCTTAGAAGAGTTGGCTTCTGGAAGACCACTTGGTCGTAAAAATCCATCTGCCACCTAGATAATGCATCTCACCATATCTTGACTCCTCCCCCGATAATGGAGAAAAATGAGTCAGACATTCTCTTCTACTATTTTTATTTGTATTATTGTTAATATTTTTATTATTATTATTATCATCAACGTTCGACTTCCACTTGTAGACCCTTATAATCAGAAAATAGTGTAACATCAAGGTTTTCTCTGTGGGGAAGGTGACCTCGCTGTTCCGCTCCTTTATACAACATCTAGCAGTAGTGCCCGGCTTCGCCCGGAGGATTTATTTGTTTTATGGATGATAATGAATAGCCTACTACTACAGAACTGGCACATGATGCTTAAACTAACAGAAAATATATTTTAAAAAGGGAAGGGAGTGATAAGTAGTACAGTATAATGGACGTAACATTCAGGTCATTTTCCCGTAATGATAATAATGATAATTATGAATTGGGAAACAGCTATTTAATAACTACCGCACTGACACATGTAATTCACAAAAAAAAAAAAAAAAATTAGAAAGAGGAGCAAGTGAAATAAAAGACACTGCCTAGGGCCAATATCTCATTGGCTGTTAGAAATGTAGAGACCAATAGTGTCGTCTTTTGTCGCATAGCGCCGTAGGAAAACAATCAGAACACTTTGGAGAACATCGGCTGTCCGAGCTACTGAGGTAGCAATAGTATAATTTATCGCCACATAGAGCTCAACGATAAGGTTCGGAATAAATGAGGGTAAATTTGAAAGCACCAACGTTTATTGCAGCTGGTAACCTCAATGTATTGCACCAACACCATTGCACTTATACACAACTGGTCTACATGGGACTCCATTTATTAGTATACCATCGGCATTCAATGCGCATCGAATTTGAAGAATGACAAGATGATACTACGATACATTTTTACTTTTTATTTTAAAGGGTTTGTAACAGCCTATTGTGCGTTATTTGAAAATGTTAATTGAAGTAAAGAAGAAAACGATTTTACATAGTATCTGAACTCTAGCCGTTGGTGCTAGTTCAGGATATTAAGTAATACTTTTATTGCAGCCAAATAGCAATCGAAAATATCCACATAGTTGGTATACACATGTCTCTGTAGGATCATGGAAAGATTTGTTAATTCAATTAGGGTTGTGAAAGCCATGCACAGCCAGACGTGTAAAGACATGCCTCAACTCAAAGTTGGATGTTGCCCGCGTCAGGCCGATTATGTAATAATAATAATAATAATAATAATAATAATGTTATTGGTTTTACGTCCCTTTTAACTACTGTTGCATTTAGAGAAGCCAGGGTGCCGGAATTTTGCCCCGAAGGGGATCTTTAACGTGCCAGTAAATCTACTAACACGGCTCCCACGCATTTGTGCACCCTGAAATGCCAGCTGACTGCGCCAGGATACGAACCTGCAACCTAGGGCCCAGCAAGCGAGAACGTTACCCCTGAGCCACGCAGCCAGTCCGGTCGATTATGTCTCCAGATCCATAACATTCTTTAGATACTTCTTATCTTTCTGTCTTCAATGATGGTAGCAGTTGTTTTCGAGGTTGTGGTGTTTGGTAGAGGTAAATAGTTTTTAAGGTCTTCAACCAAGAAATGATTCTATTATACTCTTTGATAAAAACGACGAGTTATAACTATACTCATACATTTAGGAGAAAGTAGGCTATATGTTCTTTACTGAACATCTTGTTTTTTCATAAAATTAAAATAGGCTAAAAACACAGAAAATGTAGTCAAAATAGAAATACAATTAATTAAATAAAAAAGTAGCCCAAGCGAAGAACCCGGATCTAAGATAAGAATGAATGATCAAATAAGGAAATTAACTAATATCAACGACTGACAACGAAGTCAGATAATCAAGAAATAATTCCCCGTATGAATTGAGTACCGGGAAGCTAAATTCAAGAGCAAATCAATTCGGAGAAAACAAAGGTAGATTACCTTAATTGTTAAGGTCCACACAAGGACTAAAATCAACAAATAATCCATTAAATCTTTCAACAAATCAGGAGCTCAGATAATAACCGAATAACTTCAACTAATCAAATATGTCTACTCCTATTACGGTGAAAAACAAAACAGTTTGTTTAAACAAAATAAATTTACATTAATAATACCAGACGGTATGTATGGCAACGCTGCCCTGGATTGAATAAAATAAGTATCATAAACCTCGATACATTCCTCAGAACCCATATGGGATTGTACTACGTGACCCAAGAGGCAGAAAAGAAATACCTTAAATTACAATTACGCAGTTTAAAAATAGCACTCTTGGTCAAAACAATTTGCTTGTCAGAATCACAAGACTAGCTTGTCTAGGATCGACTTAATAAAATGACGAAAACCCCTTCAGAGGATACATAATCAGAAAATAGATCACTGAAAACATTACCAAATAACCTGCATTATGTCGAATGCCACACCAATTAACTCACCATTATCACATATGTATATTTAGGCACTCAGCTGTACCCAGTACAATATAAGAACATTTAAAGTAACCACTTCACATAACATTACATAGATCTTAAGTTTCTGGCTGGAATCTAATCCAGAGCCTCCTCGGTAAGAGAAAAGCGAGCTATCCATACAACACGGGGGACAATAATAATTAAAATAGTAATAATAGTAATAATGATGTAACGGGTTTAAGGTAACTTTTAACTGATGTGGCCTTTTAAAAGAATTAAGGCATAGTATTTGATGCGTTGTATTTGTACTTATCAATGTGTAATTGCTCGAAAATTAACAATTTTGTTCATATTAAATTTGTGTTAATGAGGGTATTTAATTGTAAATCAACTCTAGCGAGGAGGTGAGAGAGCTTTCATAACATTGCTTGAATATACACCTATTATTATCATCTAAATTTAATTTTATAATGTCTGCTTTGAGGTTTTGTTGGTATCTATCGACCTACCTAGAGATCTCGGGTTCGAATCCCGGACGCGGTAGATATTTTTGCTACCAGATTATCATTTTAAATTTTGTAAATATTGTCAATTCAAATTACAGTACAGTAAGTATGTAGTTAGTTTTAGTTGTAAGTATGAAGTTAATTTGTTTATTAGATATATGTCATTGTTCTATTAGACTGTGGTGTGTGTATGTGTCTGGTGAGGGTGCATGTGAGTGCGCCTGGTGACAGACTGTTTTAGTGGTAGTGTTTGTTTGTTGGTGAAACTTTAGTATTTTTTTCGTTAGTAGAATTTTGGTATTTAATTGTTAGTAGAAGGTTAGTATTTTGTAGTAGAATTGCTCTTTACTTATTCTGAAAGGGAGTAGCAGCCATTCAGAATAAATCAATTCTTTACTAGTCTAATAGACGGCTAAGATATTGATAATATAAGCCAACTAATGGCTACTCTGTGTTCTGCTGCACGGCTGAAAGCAACGGGAAACTACAGCCGTAATGCAATTCCCGAGGATATGCACCTCTCTATGCATAATTACATGTGATGATGGCCTCCTCCCTTGTAAAATTTCAATCCGGAGGTAAACTAGTCCCCCGTTCGGATCTCCGGGTGGGGACTACTCGAGAGGGGGTTAACATCACAGAAGTGACAAAGAGGAAATCTGACATTCTACGGATCGGAGCGTGGAATGTTAGAAGTCTGCTAGGAAGTGGAAAGTTAGAAAACTTAGAAAGGGAAATGGATAGGTTGAGGTTGGATTTGGTTGGGATTAGTGAAATGCGCTGGCAGGAAGAGCAGGACTTTTGGTCAGGAGACTATAGGGTCATTAGCACTAAATCAAACAATGGCCAAGCAGGGGTTGGTCTCATATTGAGTAGGAAACTTGGCCAGCGGGTAGAATATTATGAGCAATACAGTGAACGGATTATTGTAGCAAAAATCAATACTAAACCTACGTGCACCACAGTGGTACAAGTCTATATGCCAACCAGTCAAGCTCATGATGAGGATGTTGAAAAGGTCTACGAAGAAATAGATGACATTCTGAGGTATATCAAAGGTGATGAAAATGGTATAGTAATGGGAGATTGGAATGCTGTGGTAGGAAAAGGGAGAGAGTGGAAGATAGTAGGAGATTTCGGATTAGGTGAAAGGAATGATCGAGGAAGCAGGCTGATGGAATTCTGCACCGAGCATGAGTTGGTCATAGCTAACACCTTATTCAATAACCACAATAGAAGAATATACACATGGATGAGACCAGGAGATACAGGGCGTTACCAAATCGACTTCATTATGGTCAAGCAGAGGTTTCGAAACCAGATTTTGGATTGTAAAACATATCCTGGTGCTGACATAAACTCTGACCACAAACTGGTTGTAATGAAATGCAGATTAAAGTTGAAGAAACTGAAGAAAAGTCAAAAGCCAAAAAGGTGGGCAATAGACAGACTGAAAGTAAAGAATGTAAACAAAAGATTCAAGAAGAGTATAAAGGAAGGACTAATCAAAACCCCTAAACAAACTTCAATTGCAGACGAATGGGCACTTTTGAAGAATGAAATAACAAAATCCGCAGAAGAAAACATTGGTAGGAAAGAAAGAATAGGTAGAAAACCGTGGATCACTCAGGATATACTAGAATTGATGGATGAAAGGCGGAAACACAAGAATCTAAGAGATGAAAAGGGGAAAGCAGAATACAGACGTCTGAGAAATGAGGTTAACAAGAAATGCAAGGAAGCGAAAGAAGAATGGTTGAAAGAGAAATGTGCAGGTATAGAAAATTGTCTGAAATTAGGAAAAGTAGACACAGCTTATCGAAGGATTAAGAATACTTTTGGGGAAAAGAAGACTAAGTGCTGTAATATTAAGGACACAAATGGAAAGCCTCTAACAGATAGGGAAGAAAAGGTTGAGAGATGGAAAGCTTACATAGTGTGCTTGTATAAGGGAAAGGAGATTGAGAATCATGTAATGGAAAGGAAGGAGGAAATTGATGAGGATGCAAAAGGAGATTTAATATTGAGATCAGAATTTGACAGAGCATTAGAGGACTTAGGCAGGAACAAAGCACCAGGCATAGATGCTATACCGATTGAGTTGCTGCGCTGCATAGGAGATGAAGGTCTGATCAGGTTATTTCACTTGGTGTGTAGGATTTATGAGACAGGTGAGGTACCCACTGATTTCAAGAAGAATGTTATCATCCCTATACCAAAGAAAGTGGGAGCTGACAGATGTGAAGATTACCGTACAATCAGCTTGATTACTCATGCTTCAAAGATCCTGTCTAGAATAATTTACAAGAGGATTGAAAGCCAGATAGAAACGGAGTTGGGTGAAGACCAGTTTGGTTTCAGGAGAAATGTAGGAACAAGGGAAGCTGTACTAAGTCTTAGGCTGATTTTGGAAGGTAGAATAAGGAAAGATAAGGGAACGTTCATGGCATTTGTAGACTCAGAAAAGGCTTTTGATAACGTTGATTGGACTAAATTGTTTGACATTTTGAAATCTATTGGAATAAAGTACAGGGATAGGAGGGTGATATACAATCTATACAGAAACCAGACAGCAGTCATTCGAGCTGAAGGACATGAGAGAGAAGCTGGTATTCAGAAAGGTGTAAGGCAAGGCTGCAACTTATCACCCATACTTTTCAATCTTTACATTGAACAAGCAATGAAGGAAATTGGAGAAAAATTTAAAGTGGGAGTGAAGATTCAAGGAGAAATAATTTCAACTCTGAGATTTGCTAATGACATCGTCATCTTGGCCGACAAGCCTGAGGATTTGAATGAGTTTTTGAATGGTATATGATTCCGTCTTACGGAAGGAATTCATGATGAAAATTAATAAATGTAAAACAAAAATACTGGAATGCAGCCGAAATAAATCAGAAACCTCTATGGAGATCAAATTGGCAGGTGAAAAGCTGAAGGAAGTAGGAGACTTCTGTTACTTAGGAAGCAGAATAACCAGTGATGGACGAAGCAAAGAGGATATAAAAAGTAGGTTGGCTCAGGCAAGGAAAGCCTTTCTACAAAAAAGGAATCTGTTGACATCGAATATAGATTTAGGTATTAGGAAGTCATTTTTGAAAGCCTTTGTCTGGAGCGTGGCGCTCTATGGAAGTGAAACTTGGACTATTGGTGCAGCAGAAAAGAGGAGAATTGAAGCATTTGAAATGTGGTGTTACAGGAGAATGATGAAGATCAGATTTGTAGATAGGGTTACAAACGAAGAGGTATTAAGGAGAGTGGGAGAGGAGAGATGTTTCTGGCGACTGCTCATGAAGAGAAGAGATAGGTTGGTAGGACACATACTAAGACACCCAGGAATAGCAAGCTTAGTTATGGAAGGAAGGGTCGAGGACAAGAACTGTAGGGGTAGACCAAGGTTAGAATATTTTAAACAGATTGCCTCGGATGTAGGGTGTGGTAGCTATGTAGAGATGAAACGATTAGCTCAGGATAGGGAGGCATGGAGATCTGCATCAAACCAGTCAAAAGACTGAAGACTCAAGCAACAACACATAGGCATAATATTTTCATGATGATAACAGTTTTAAGGGGCCTAAGAAATCTTTTTGAATTAATTACTCCCGTGACTGCAATTTATAAACAGCGCAAGACGCAACTATTTCCGCAATTCTGCACCAGGACACTGGTAGGGGAGACAAGATGTAGCCCGAACTGCCCGTCAACAATAGACTTATTAAAATAATCTTTCAGTTACACTACTACGGACATGAATGGATCTAGGGCCTTAATACGTTGTTTTGAAGTTAATTTTGTCTGTTATTCTAAATGTAGGGAGTGGAGAGCGTTGTCCAAAATATCAAGTGGACAGTGTCACCCGCAGGGTTCCAAAGGGTAAGTATACAAAATATGGTTCAGGTCGGTGAAACGGTGTAGATTTGTGCCAAAGGACCTAAATGCAGGGAATGGAGTGGCAGGTACGAAATTTCAAGCAAACAGTGTTACTCCTCGGATTCCAAAGGGTAAGTATGTAAAATTTGGTTCAGATCGGTGAAACGGTGTATATTTGTGCCACAGGGCCTAAATACAGGGAATGGAGTGGTATGTCCAAAATTTCATGCAAACAGTTTTACTCGCAGTGTTCCAAAGGGTAAGTATTCTACACAATGAAACGGTGTAGAATTGTGCCAAAGGGCCTAAATGCAGGGAATAGACTGGTCTGTCCGAAATTTGATGTAAACAGTGTTACTCGCAGGGTTCCAAAGGGTAAGTATACAAATTTTGGTTCAGATTGGTGAGTTGGTGTAGATTTGTTCCAAAAGGCCTAAATGCAGGAAATGGACTGGTCTGTCCGAAATTTAGAGTGGACAGTGTTACCCGCAGTGTCCAAAGGGTATGTATACAAATTTTGGTTCAGATCGGTGCAACGGTGTAGATTTGTGCCAAAGGGCCTAAATGCAGGGAATGGAGTGGTCTGTCCGCATTTCATGCAGACTGTGTTACTCGCAGGTTTCCAAAGGGTAAGTATACAAATTTGGGTTCAGATCGGTTAAACGGTGTTGATTTGTGCCAAAGGGCCTAAATGTAGGGAATGGGTTGGTCTGTCATAAATTTCACGTAGACAGAGTTACTTGCAGCGTTCCTAAGGGTAAGTATACAAATTTTGGTTCAGATCGGTGAAACGGTGTACGTATCACTAACCATAACGCCAGCGCATGCGGTAGAGCTGTTTGGGAGCACTTGATCTACCGACTTACTGAACAAAAATCAATCTTTAAAGTTACCTGCGAGGTGTAGCCTAATGCTACATAGCCTAAACTATTCCTCTTGAATCTGGCTATCATATAAAAAAAATCTAATCGGACTGGTAGTTCCAGAGATTAGCGCGTTTAAAGTCACAAACACACAAACAGACAAACACACAATCTCTTCAGCTTTATTATATTAGTATAGATAAATAACTAAGATTTCCTCTAATGTTGAATTAAGTTTGAGAAGCATATTGGTATTGCTTTAACTCCACCACATTTTAGAGTTATACTGAACTCTGGTGGACAAACAATAATGCGTTTTTAAAATTGACCTGAACCCCACTTGTGATTTTCAGTATCAGCTGCCCAGTTCATTTGTTAGTCGGAGGTCATTATTACTATATACAGACGCAATTTAGTAAACTGTACCGCACTACATGTCCAGTTAATTCTCGAGAGTGTTACAAAAATATGAATGGCATGATTTACTGACTCTAAAAAGCTAAAAATTTGTAATTGCCATCCATACAGCATGAAAAGGGAATGATAACTAGTTCTATGATAATATGATATAAATTATTGTACATACAGCGTTCTAGATCATGGAACCTTGAAACGATACGTGATTTTCAAACGAGAATTGGAGGTTAATATTAAATGATTCTTTACATTTACCAAATACGATAAGCAGAGAATTATGATAATAATAATAATAATTTTATTGGTTTTACGTTCCATTTAACTACTCGGGCTTTTAGAGACGCCAGGGGTGCCAGAATGTTTCCACGAAGAGCTTCTTTAAGATGCCAGTAAATCTACTGACACGGCTCCCTAACATTTGTGCACCTTCAAATGCCAGCTGACTGCACCAGGATTCGATCCTGCAACCTTGGGCACAGCAAACGAGAACGTTACCGCCGAGCCACGCAGCCAGTCAGAATTATGATAAGGACAGGGCTTGGAATTTCTTCTTTCACATTCATTTACAATTTTAGGCCATTCTAATAATAATAATTATAATAATAGTATTAGTGATCATAATCAATAACGAAGAGGAAACCATTTACGTACATGAGATAATGACTAAATGAGGTGCACAACTATCCTAGTTAAGGACGTATAAAATAAGTAGGTACCTAAGACAGGCTTATATTTAGGAAGAAAATCGATAAACTGAGGGATATTCACGAAAACCAACTTCTCAAGTCCATAATATCTTAGAAGATGAACGCCAGAGGAGAAGCCTTAAGTTAAGAGAACTTTGGTGAAATTGTACGAAAAAGGATGTAAGCCTTATGATGAAAAATAGCAGGTATTTGCATGGTCCAGATCTGACTCTGTGGATGTAATAAATAAATAATGATTTACGGCTCACTTTTTTGCTGTATCGGTTGGGAAGCCGTGATGTCATAATTATGCCCAAAAGAGGATACTTGCCCTGCCATAACGTCACATTGAACGTCAATTAAATGTAATTGAACTAGTGAGGGATCGAATCTAGAATATTCAGGTTTGGAGACCTGTGGCAAACCAAATGCGACTTTCTGATCGATGTGCCACTACCATATCAGTATTGTAGGTACTGTTTGTTGTTGGTATATTTAGCCACACGGAAAGGTAAACAGCCGGTTACGCATTGTACTCACGCTCTGTGGTACTATCCTAGTAGCACACACTGAACATGCGTATTCCTTGTCACAATCCAACACATTGCTTGCCAAACTGAGCGTAATGATGCTGCTGCAAGCTATTCGACTGTCCCTCTCTCTCCGTGTTGTATGGTTCGACAACTAACTGTAGAGTTAAATGCAGAAAATATATCTTGTAAATTCACTTACATGAACACCCAAATAATACAATTCTCTACATTACTCCAACCATCATAGAGACTTTGTTATTAACCCTAGCAATATTTCGTGCCCACCAGTTCCATTTTCTACGGTTTATTCATGGTAATCCATTTGTACGCTTAGGGCCTACTGTACACAAAGTTATTGTATATCTTAAAATCCGGTTACCTATCCACACATTTCATTTTTTAAACTTTAATTCTTCTATACGATATTAACAATTTTCCTTTGGTGGGCACGGAAACCCGCCCCCATTGGTAGTTCGTGTACCTCGTCATACTGCGCACTGTGGTATTTTTTTCTTTTTGTTTCGGTTTCCATCAACAGACTGCACTATTATATGTTGCATTCCAACTTGCTGTAGCGCCCTTGGCCTGTTTACCGACTACAGTGTTAGTGCATGAGCTAACAGCGAAGAGGACGTTGCCACTTATGCACCAAGGAATGTCATTCCAAACGGCAAAAGTACAACAAAGTTAACAAAACCACCATACATTTTTCTGGTTGCAAGAGGTACACATGCGGAAAACACAGTGAAGGAAACAGTCGTATGTTCCACGTGTGGTGAATATGGCGAATAATTTACTTTCTGGACTTCTTTTTCCATGATTTTTTGATTTTTTTGCAACTATTGTTAATAAAGTTCTATTTTCGCCATTTAAGGTTCATATAAGGTTCAAAATACAAGATATGTTGATTAAAGGATAATGCAAATCCCGCAAATGGAATTTAGTCTGCTAGTTACAAAATACCCCCTCCCCACCCAGTTGGTAGCCCATGGTTTCAATAGTAGCATGGTATTGCTGGGGTTAAGGATATTTTATCCGGACGAGATTAGGAGGCTGACGACAAATTAAATCCGGTACTTGTCTTTTTCAAAGGTGGTTGCTTCCACTGCAGTTCTCACTTATCTATGCGTAGGCATTCCAAATAATAATTTTCTTAATAATTTTATTAGTAAGGCTAGGGATGTATTGCTAATTGGCATCGTATACTTGGGTGTGTCTTGAATTTGTCAGATAACTTGTGTAACTTCCGTCACTGTAGTTGTGTTCGGGTGTAGGTATATTAAGGTAAGGCATTGGTGTAAGTCTACCTGGTCATTAAATGAGGCACCATCTCGGCACTTGCCTGGAGTGTAGAGAAATCTAAAAAAAGTACACTCAGGATGGCCACTGTCAGCATCAGGATTTGAAGTATCTCTCTACGGACTTTCTTCAGCTTCCTGTCCAGTCGTTGTGCACGTTGTTGCGTGCAAAATAAGATATTTTAATATTCTACGTATCCAAGATGGCGGTTGTGCCTAATAATCAACATGATTACATTATAACTTGGGCAACGAATGCTCATCATACTACTTCGCAGTCTTCCGGAATGTTAATTTTGGAGACCATTGTTTAACTGAAACAAAGTTATCGATTAGAATGCGTGAGAATTATTCACCGCTGCCGTATTGATATTAATTGGACTAGAAATTTGTAACTATATTGTCTGACCCCCGGTAAAAGAGGACACATTTCACTCGACTTTAATAGGTATCGGACATTTCGTTCAGCCAGTAACCGACTATGGCCTAGAAGATTCAGCAGGATGCCATTTTGTTTCCACTTAGTTGGCAGGGACATAAGAATGCAGTTAAGGTGCATGGGAGGACCGCTACTTCTGTAGCTAGTTTTAGTCAATTCATCTGAGGCATTTAGAATTAAGGAAGTGGCCACATGCACACGTCAGATTGACGCGCAGAAAGACAGACAACCATACATTGTTCCCCGAGTGATCTCAAAAGCCGATTTAATTTTTATGACAAGTGCTTACCAGAACTGCGTATGTTTAGGAGTTCTCCTGACCACATACGCAACTTGCCTAACAGTGGTGGCCAAACGGTAGGATATCTTACAGGGGAGTCTTCACTCTCGTTTACGGTTGGCGGCAAACTTCTATGAAGAAGGTATGCAAAAACTTGTGCCACGCTATGACAAATGACTGCAAGAGTTCGGCAGTTATGTGGGAAAGTAGTTTAAGAGGTGTAGAATGTTGTGCAATAAATAATTTTTCTGTATCTGTACACAATTTAATTTTATTACCAAACGGAACTTACTTTCTGGACGTGCCTCGTATAACCCTGAACTTACATTTTCTGACTGGCCTATGGACCATTGATATCAACCCTATGCTATGTATTTCTGAAGTTCGTGGACTTGGCAAAACGTTTTCAATGTATTAGTAGAAGCTTTTCAGTCTGTCAATACCCAGTTAAGAGTAGGCAGGGAATTGCAATTAATATCTTAGTGCCTGATATAATATATAAGAATTATTCGAACACTTCAAGAAGCCACAATGTCCTATTCTGTCAACATTTATTTACCATTTTCTAAGAACCTATCATCAGGAATTAATTGCATTTTTTTCAGGGATGTTCCTTGATGCTTTTGCATTTATCACAGGCGTTTTGAAAATAAGAAAAGTTTTCATTTATCGTGGAATTTTGAAAAATGGTTCAACAGCAATTTCACGAACATTCCCGTCAGGTAAAATTAAACTAAAGTAACTCAAGAAGAACTGCTGTGTTAAAATATAACATAATACTTTCAGCTTCGCATGTTGAAAAATTGCGGAAAGAAGGGGATGTATACGTATATTAAGAAATGAACTATAGCAACGAACTGGAATCAAAACCTTTGCCACTAGCCTAGGAAACGAAAACAGTTTTGGTGTCTCGATGAGGTATGCTCCGTCATTTCAACACCCGGTTTGTTTTCAAACATGTGTTTTATGTCTATTGTCTAATGGAGAGAAAACTAAGAATCTAGAGAAAAAATAGTGACTAATAGAATGCATGGTTGTCGGAAAGTATAAAGAAAGTAATCTTTAAAATAAACAATGAGGAAAATAAAAGCCTAATTTGAAGTAAAAATGAAACTATGAGGAGTTTGAAGTTTTAGAACATTCTGGAACCCCTTAATAAAACACTTTTCACACAAATATTTCAAAGTCATGATTGAAAATAATTCGAGTCGTTCCTGAACAATTCAGCAAATGTGCGTTATACTTGGACCTTGATTATTTTTTGTCGCTAATAACATATGTATTTCCAGCATAATTGTTCACAATAGTGTATTCTATCCCCAAGTGAACGCAAGTACTTTATTTTACCTGTATTCTGTATATGTGAGAAAACTCAGTTTTAGATGTCATGAGGCCATACTCCGAATGACTTAGCAGCTGAGAACTGCTATTATTACGTGATAACTTATACAGCAACGTGTCACAATCTCTGAACCCTGGGTTAATTTTGTGTTGTTCAACAGTCGTTGTATATAATTGCCAGTGTTATTCCATTCTCGGAGACGCAGTTGGGTGGAATCCCCCACTGCATCTCTTTTGAATGCCGACACGGAGACCGAAGAGGGAGGGGGAGATCCGGACGGGACGTCTCCAGGGAGCATGCCGTATTTGCTCTGCTGCTCAGCTTCCCATCTGCCACAGTAAATATTATATTGAAGAGCTATACATTCAATAGAGTCAATTTGTCTGTCGCACGTGCACATTCCCTCCATGAGCCTATCAAATTAAATAAAGCATTACGAGTGATCTAAGTTATAAAGGGAAACAACTTGCTAACTTGCGTGTGAACTGAGTTTCAATCTTACTTTAATCTCCAAGAAATTTAATGAATTTCAGTCAGTCAACACGATTGTACCTAATTGTAGTGTGTGGATCTCTAATCAAGAAAAGAATACAGGCTAAAATATTAATTATAAAATAAAATAATTATAAAATATTAATTTTCGATTACTAAGGCAACGCCGAAAAATGGCTTCCAGCTCGATAATTTATTCTTCACATTGATTTTTCTTTTTGCTGTTCCCTTAGATCATTCAGTGATCAATTATGGTAGCTGCATGCACTTAGGTGCAAGACAAGCACTCGTCTAACAATTTGGTTCGAACCCTAACGTTCGTCGTCATTTCCCATTTCCCGTGGTTTCCCATTTTCAGTGCCAAGCTAATACTTGGAAGATATTTTGTATCAGGCACAGTCACTTCCTTCCATTCCATTCCATTCCATTCCATTCCATTCCATTATTAATCGAATTTTTCAGTAATTCATTGCCCGAAGGGCAATTATTTTAGCTTTGGCTGAATATAGTTAATTCGTAGAAAATGAATCGCATGACGTCATCATATAAAGGTACATCAACATGTAAGACGTGAAAATGCTCGAGCCCTCTTCCACTTCTAAAATGGGCAATCCGTAACTTACTGCCTATTGAGTTCTGCGGGTGGCCCCCACACGTTCGATTTTCGGGAGCTTCATGTACTCTCAGGAGCATGAACTTGTTCTTGCATTCTTACCGGCCATTACTTCATCTATCTTAGTTTGCCAGTTCCATAATATACCGTTATCTTTTTTAAAAATATAATTTACTCATATTTATTTAATAAAAACTCAGCAATTCTTCTAGGTTTGTGCCGTGTCTTGTGTGGGGTCTCGCCTAGGACACCAAGCTGGCTCATCGGCGGGCTCTTGGTGTCCCCGCCCAGACCCCCACAGGAGTGACGAACTGCGCGCCACCTCCCTTTATATTAGGTGCAACTGCACCACTTGACTGCGAAAACTAAAAGCTCAAGCAGCCTTAACTTCCCTATGAAGGCTTCCAAAAAGATGGTATATTGGCTTTCACGGCCGGTGAATTAAAACTCAGCAATTATTCTAGGTTTGTGCCCCACACAAGGCACGACACAAACCTAGAAGAATTGCTGAGTTTTAATTCACCGGCCATGAAAGCCAATATACCATCATTTATTTAACAGTTAATTAATTAGTGAAGTACAGTGTTAATTAATTAATTAATTATTTATTTATTGTGTTATGTGTATGATTATTTTATTAATTAAATATTTATTTATTTATTAATCTCACGAATATAAGTCGTTAGTAATTTGAATTATAAATAGCGTTTAGAGTATGATTTTGTTGAAGTGTGCTAAAGAAAAATGGGTAGTTTCGTTCGTTATTGCAACCAATAACGTTCATTCAAAACTCCACTTTTACCTCAATTCGTACGTAAATATTTACGAAAGGTATAACTGGGTTCCTTTACAAATAACATTCCCGTTCTTAGAAGTCACACTGTGATGTTCACACACTCCAGTTAATATGAAAAGCTTGTGCAAGATTCTGGCTTGGCTCACCTCGAAACGATATTGTGATCACAATACAAGACTCGCGTCACGAGTAAAGGTACCTTTTCTCAGGCAACTGTGTAGTATCATCGTGTGACAATTAATTGTGAAGAAATAAGCATATTGCTGTCAAATGATCATTCCTCAAAACCAGCTTCACGTCAGAGAAGGGGTTAAATTACTAGAATATAATCAGGTTTCAGACACTGACAAATTCCATTGCCAATATGGCTCATTTTAATAATTGGTAGACCTACTTCCTTTCCTTTGTCACACAAGGCCATCCAAAGTTTAGTGTTGATATGCTTAAAGAAATTGTGAAGAACTTTAACCGTAAAATTCGTGTCAGTTCTCCAAAGACGATACAAATGGAAATATTCTTTCTCATAGTGATGCTGATTCGGGTTAGAAATATGGCATATAATTTCTTGGAAAGAACGATTATGCCTGTACCATGACGGATAGAAATAAACAGTGTCATCATTCCGCTACTTAAGCATTGTAATTCATGGTCCAGCCAGTGTGTGGCGCGGAAGTCGCCCCGAACCATAAGCACGTGTGACAGTAGCTCACGAGGTTAGTACTGTAATATCCTGTGCGCCAGAAGTCTAATTATGCGAGGGAAATGTTTCATGAAATAGTTTACGAATGTCTGTGCAGTGCTTTGTGTGTGCAAACAACTAAATTTTCTGCTTTTTCGGGAATATGTCGTACTGTTTCGTTCCTGGATGTAAATCGGGTTAGGATGAAAATCTGATGGTAGACTTTTTTTCACACCGCCAAAAGAAACAAATCTGTTTGCGAAATGAGCGAGAGTTATTCCGCGGAAAGATAAGCAATTGTCGATCAAAAATAGAATCTGTGACGTGCGTTTTCCGGAAGATTTATTATTTATAAAGACGGACTCTTTCGTAGTGAACTGTGAGAACGTGGAACTTCCTCGCGTAAAGTGGAAATTAAAGCCACGATCAGTACCTCACATTTCTAAAAATTTACCGAAATATCTATCCACTGATGTAAAATCATGAAAGGCGTACGGTACGGAATGAAGGCAGCCTTCCATGGTTACTTGTTCTACTTCGTGCCATCCTTACCCAAAACGAAACAATATATAATCAGTCTTAATGCTAATAGGCCTAACATAGACTTTACGACATTGTGGTCACGTAGGCCAGTGTGCTTGGGTGTGTTAAGAATTTGTCTGATAACCTGTGTCATTGTGATGTCTATAGTAGTAGTAGTGTGTGTATTTGGAATAGAGGTATGATTTGGGTAGGAAGCGGCCGTGGCCTTCAGTTAGGTACCATGCCGTCATTTGCCTGGAGGAGAAGTGAGAAACCACGGAAAACCATTTCCGGGATAGCTGAGGTAGGAATCGAACGCACCTCGTATCAGTTTTGCCTCACGAGGCTGAGTGAACACCGTTCCAGCCCTCAGACCAGAATTAAATTTCTTGGCAGAGCTGTGAATCGAACCCGGACCTCCGCGGTGATAGCCTAGAATGAGACGGACATATAACAAAAAATAAAGGCCAACCAGCCAATAAAATAAACTGCCATCCAATTCTTCGCTTCCGTTACCGTCCTCCTGATCAATATCATGGTCAGTATTCGAGTCTTCGGATCTTGTTTCAACATTGTCTTCAGTATCAGAGTCACAAATTGAAGCCTCCGTGGCTTAGGCGGCAGCACGCCGGCCTCTCACCACTGGGTCCGTGGTTCAAATCCCGGTCACTCCATGTGAGATCTGTGCTGGACAAAACGGAGGCAGACAGGTTTTTCTCCGGGTACTCCGGTTTTCCCTGTCAAAATTTCATTCCAGCATCACTCTCCACTATCATTTCATTTTATCTGTCATTCATTTATTCATTGCCCCAGAGGAGTGCGTCAGGCCTCGGCAGCCGGCACAGTTCATATCCTCGCCGCTAGATGGGGGCTTCATTCATTCCATTCCTGACCCGGTCGGAGACTGGAAGCAGGCTGTGGATTTCCATTTTTCATCAGAGTCACAAATTCCTTTGAAATTACGGAATCATGAACTAGTTATTCGGTATCTTTCAGCAGAAGGCGACACGCTTCATCTGCATCCTTAGGTTTTCGTAAGGCGCAATCTCTTTACTGATAGTCATTAAGGCAACGTACCAAGCCAAATAATCGGTATAACAGCACATCTGCAACTCACTGACGGAATGTTACATCATTGGTCGTGCTGGTACTATCAATCCCACATTGACAAAATGTTACACGTGTAGAGTAATTTTTAGGCTCCTCATTTCATAACTCCAGGAAAATACTTACTGAGGTATGGTGTAAGATATCCCGAGACGATAAGATCATAATTTGAACTGTTGGCTTGATATTAAAAATAAAACGAACCATGGAGCTGTCAGACCAATGCGTGACTAACGGCAGGTTTTAAAAGATAGTTAGTTATACATAGGGACTGTGAATAGTAATAATAACTTTTCACAGTATTATTCATAAGTCTAAACAAGCAATTTGTTGTAATCAGCGTAACCGCAGCCTTCGCAAAGAGGTTTACGTAGCCCAGCGCGTATCCCATTTTTGAACAGCTGACTGCGGCTGACTGAGTAGCGTTGGGGATCTGCGCCGCTAACGCTACCCAAGCGGGGCGTGGTTAAAGTCGGTCAGAGATAACACTATGTATTCTATTCGTGATGTCTGTACTATAAACCGATCCATAATAAATTTATATTATTTCGTTCAGTACATTCCTAAAGGAATATAAAATTACTGAAATATGAACCAGGTAGCAAATAATAGCCGTCATTGTGACAACCGAGCCATGCTCAGTGCACGACACGACACGGCACGGTATGGCCGCTCGACCTGAGCACTTTAGTCACTGCTACAGTATAATAAACTAATATAATATTATAATATCCTGCGGGTCACCTCCTTGAGGACAGTTTAAACCACCGGCTGTACGATAAGCGGTGAAACCGGGCAGTATTGGATCACAAGTTACGGATAAGCCTAAAACGTTGGCTGTAGACTCCACCACGGAGAGTATTTACGGCCTCCATCTTAAAACAACATGGCCCGGTTCCCCCATGGAGGTATATTTTTTTCAAAATTTGGCAGAGGTCGGATGAATAGTTTAGTCATAATTTATTTACGCTTTGAACAATTGAGTGGCCAACATTTCATTTTCGTTAAGATGGCAACGATATATAGGCTAACATGACAATGAAGTGTTCATTGATAGTGCTACCTCTTTACTACCTCTTTACCAAATTTGGTTAAATATGGTTTCGTCTTGTTTGAATGATAGCGGGGTGGGGCAGACAGACCTACATACGTACACACACAAATGGACACACGAACTTTTGGCCCGTGTAGACGTCATCAGTCTAGTTTCATTTTTTGCAAAAACTGAAATTGGGCTAAAAAATCTGTCTGAGGTTAGTGCACCAGAGATTTAAGCAGCCAAATTCTCCACAATTGAGTTAATGAAATATGTTAGATGCTTACAACCCATCTGTTGCTTTCCATTAAATAACAACACCGTCAGGTACCTATACCGTATATGGATGTGCATTATGTGGCCCAGTAAGGATTTTCGGTATATATTACGTTTCATAGGTTTTCATTGCAATATGAGAAGAAAAAGAAAGATATTCAGTACAGGACATGTAGCTTATTTCCATTTAAGTGTACGGGGGTAGTTAAAGCAGTATAATTGAATGTCCTTGTGATGAACGTTAAGAGGAATACCGTATATAAGATTCCAATTATCTAAGTTTCGTAGCAATTCCGCTCTTGCGACCATGATCACAGGCTAATTCCATGACGCAGTGGGAAATTTCTCGACTGATGTGCCCAAGTGGCGAAATAATTCCCGGCAGTGACAGTCGGCAACTAAATCCAGCCGTTTTAGTATATCCCCATCGGAGTAAGGTTATGGCATCAAGAAGTCTTTAAATCCACAGTAGTAAAACAGGACGTAGAAAGTATATTACTATTATCATTACTATTATTAATCATTCTCTTTCTCTTCATTGTCAGGGCCAAACGAACCGAGAGATCTGAACTGATTGCCTTCTTGCGGGCCCTCCAGGTTTTCATCATTTCAGAGTCAGCTTTCAATATTATTATTATTATTATTATTATTATTATTATTATTCACAGGTAGTTATTGAGAAGACAATATTTTCTTCTACGTTGCCATGCATGTTATTTTATTTCCCTCTGTTAGGAATACGAAACATTATCAATCCATTTGCAATGCCCTTCATTCCCTTGGAGCTTGTAATAATCACGGGTGAATTTATATCAATCGTTAAATTTTAAAATTGACATAAAGCTCGTAAAATATTACTAGCAAATACAATATCATAATAAATCCTGGTTGTATTAGGTTTTGAAATAACACTCAACGAATTTCAAAGACAATAATTTAATTGGATTGGAATGGTGATACAAAAGCTCATGTTCATATCTGAAGTAAATTGGCATTGGCTGCAGACGTCGACTTCATGACAGGTGGAATTACTCCTGCCATTGTTTAGAAAGGATTTAAAAATGACAATAATTTTGGTAATTAGTTAGCATTAATTTTAATGAACACCCTTTAATTACGCACATTCGAAAAAAAAAGACACCTAGATGAGACAGTAACGAGAATGTAGACAGCTACTGTACCTGCATGACGAACGTGTCCAGTCTGTTTGTGAAAATGGACGACACCTATCAACGAACCAATATTTCCCTTAGTTATTACTCTCAATGCATGGGATAAAGTTTGGAAACATTAATTAAAAGATGAAAAGTGATTTGGTGTACAATTAACGTACTTGAATCATTCTCATTTAAGCTGGATAGAAATCGTGGAATCATTTGTGTTATCAGAGTACCGACTCCTATCCAGTGTTAAGTAATTACTGTAGATGCCAACACTGGTTGGCTTTCATTCCCCTTATTTTCATTTTGCGGTGTTGAGAAAGTTGAGTTCTTTTAACCAAAAAGAACTCGTTTAGGAAGTCCTTCTTAATTGTTACCGCAGGCAACACTGAACAAGGAGTTCCGTGAAGAATTAATAGCCTATTTTCATATATCCTACTCATGTAATTGCCTCTATCAACACACAAAATTTCAGTTGTATTACTGTAACAGATTCGTACATATTGAGAACCGTCTACACATTTCGGATGGTCGCCATGTCGGATTTGTATATATGTAGGCCATAGAGTTATGTACTACTAGATGCATATTTTGCGTAGGTTTATTCATTCGTATGGTTAGAACACAAGAAATAAAATCGAGATTTTAAAATTTCGCACAACTGCTATCTTGAGGTTATGAAAACAATTGCAATAAATTAAATGTCAGTGGTGTAACGTTCTGGGGGCCACTCACAATTGTGGTGATAAAAATAATGTTACTGCCAATAATAATAATAATATACTTACCTCTTACCTGAATTTTAATAGCAATAATAATAATAATAATAATAATAATAATAATAATGATAAGCTCGATTGGGCGCCAGGTCACCAGATGTTCTAGATGAACCAATTTATAACTAAATCTAAAACTAGAGCACTCGAAACATCTCTTTCTCAGATCGTGGTGAAGCTCAGAAGCGTAGAATATATTAATATAAAAAAGAGCAACAGTTAGAATGACGTTATGTGAGAATACGAATAATAATGAAAATAATAATGGACCTTGAATTTAAAATATAATTTGGCGAAGCATAATACATTGGAAATTATGGATTTGAATTTAATTTACGATAAAAAGCTTGAATATACTGTGCCAAAAATGAAAATAACAGAGAACTGGTTTGGAGTCTCCATTATGTGAGCTCACCGTTGTCGTCTTGAAGATTTCTGCGTGCTGGTGACTGCCTCCAATCTGATAAGCAAGCATGCTCGGAATGTTGCTGGCTCTCGTTCCGAAGTTGATGAAGATAACGATCTTCAACGGTACAGGGACTTAAATTTGTCCACTCTAGACTGATCTCAACAAATGTGAGCTCACAAATGGAGACTCCAAACCAGATCTCTGTTATTTTCATTTTTGGAACAGTAAATTCAAGCTTTTTATCTTAAATTAAGTTCAAATCCATAATTTCCAATTTGTATACTTCGCCAATTTATATTTTAAATTCAAGGTCTATTATTATTTTCATTATTATTCGTATTCTCACCTAACGTCATTCTTACTGCTGCTCTTTTTTATATTAATATACTCTACACTTTTGTTTGCATATGCCATGACTTCCTTTCTTTGTAGCTAGTTTAATATATAAGGCAACCCTATTCCCCTTAACGAAGGTCAATTGGTTGGTGGCTAAGCTTCACCACAAGCTGAGAAAGAGATGTATCGAGTGCTTTAGTTTTAGACTTCATTATAAATTGGTTCATCTAGATCATCTGGTGACCTGGCGCCCAATCGAGCTGATTATTATTGCAATTAAAATTGAGGTAAGAGACAAGTATATAGGCAGTAACGTTATGTTTATCACCACAATTGTGAGTGCCCCCCAGAACGATACAGTAGATTAAAATTTGTATAAGCATCTACCGTGCCAAGTTTCACGGCGCTCAGATGGTTAAAATGCAAGAAACGTCCATTTAGATATTTAAATTTTGCGTCGCCACCATGTTGGATTTGTGTTCACCAGGTTATTGAAAGTTCCATAGGTGAACTTATGTTAATAGCTTTTATGAACATACAAAATTTCAGTTTGATTGCTGTCTTAGATTAGTGGATATTGAGAACCGTCTAAGTACTGTATTTCAGATGGTCGCCATGTGTGTTTTTAGCCTACTTTTCAAATTTTGCAAAACTGAGGAAAAAGTAGACTTATGAGATCGGGCAAATGTGTGTCTGTCTATCTGTCTGTCTGTGTGTGTGTGTGTCCCCCTATCAACTCCTAAACGGCTGGAGCAATTGAAACAAAATTTGGTAGGAATAAAGATCTGTACCTGAATATCTCACGGCGATATTTGAAAATGATGTCAGTGCTACCAAATGCTGAAAAATCGCAATTGAAATTTGAGCTCCATGTTGGATATCTTGGAAGGTATGAATGGGAGCTATTTCAAAATTGGCACACGGATAGATAATAACATTACAGTTTAATTTCCAGGAGGCCATGCATGGCAGTGTAGCCAAAATGATTATAAGCCTGCTGATAGGTCAAAATTTTAAATGCATATAACTTCTAGACTATCAATTGGATTTCAACCAAATTTCGTATGTGCTATGTGTACATAAACAGATATGACTGAGCATATTCTTAAGAGCCACCAGGGCTGCCAGCTGTTAATAAATGCTCTCAATTTTTTTAAATCCAAATATCCATATATCAGAAAGTATGCAAGCCGACAGCTTTAAACTATGCACACGTATAGTACCTGATATTCTATATTAATTTGGAGTAACTTATATACGTCAGTGCTACCAACATGATTCTAAGCCTGCTGAGAGGTCCAACTTTAAATACATGTAAGTTCTATACTATCATTTGGATTTCAATCAAATTTCGTGTGTGTTATGTGTACCATAACAGATATGACTATGCGTATTCTTAAGAGCAACCAGGGCTGCCAACTGTTAATAAATGCTGTCTCTATTTTTGTTACCCTAATATCAATATATCAGAAAGTATGCAAGCCAATAGCTCTAAACTTTGCACACGTATAGTACCTGGCATTCTAGATAAATTTGGAATAACTAATATAGGCCTACACCAGTGCTGCCAACATGATTCTAAGCCTGCTGATAGGTCCAATTTTAAAATGCATGTAACTTCTATACTAACTAATGGATTTCATTCAAAATTGACACAACAATAGATCATATTATTTCAGATTATTTCTGACCAATACATGTATGTCATTGTTACCAACATGATTTTACGCGCGCTGTTAGATCCAATGTTTAACTGCATGTAACGTCCATGCTATCCATTGGACTTCAACCAAATTTTGTATTCTGTAGGAGATGGAACTAAGAATATATTAAGTCTCTAGGGCTGCCAACTGTAGTTCTCTATTAGGCTACATTATGCCAGGTATACAGTATTTCGAACTAATTAGAAATTTCGATATTACCAATTTAATTTCATCATTATTCTAGATAGATCCATATAGATTAATCATTGGAAACAATCTTAAATTTTAAGAAAAGTAGACTCTTTAGTTCGTCACGGAACTTCTTGTTTATTATATATGAAGGCCAAAGAGTTATGTACTATAAGATGGCGATTATTGTGCCGGTTCATTATTCAAACGTTGATTTCGATCGTAAGGTCAGGACACAAGAAATAAAAACTTAATTTTAAAATTCCGCGCAGCCGCCATCTTAGGGTTATCAAAACAATTACGTTTAATCAGATGCCAGTAGGTCCAATTTCTTATGATCATTTATTAAACCAAGTTTCACTGCGCTCGGATAGTAAAATCGCAAGAAAAGTCTATTTAAATGTTTCAAATTCGCTTGGCCTCCATGATCGTTTTGTACTCTACTGGTTTTCGAAAGCCACATAGATGAACTTTTAATTGAGATTTTTACTTCTGTACAAGGTTTCAGGGTAATATCATTAATAGTTTCGGAGATATAGAATGCGAGTGAAATTTTCGCACAAACGCCATGTTCGATTGGTGAGACGTTATATAATTTTAATGGCACGCACGGGGTTGCACGTGATAGTACTAGGTCCGTACCAAGACCGTTGAGATTTGATTAGGAGGCACACACACACACAAACGCTCCCCCACACATTTACATACACGGACAAAATGTGATCTCATACGCCTATTATTATTATTATTTTTTTTTTCATAAATGAAAATGGGCAAAGATGACTTCTGAAATTTCTACTAATTTCCACTAGTATTTAAATCCGGGTTGTCCAGGCTTTGCATGCTTGGCGTGCGAGCTACGTTGCGCCACACGCCGGCAGGCTGGCTCCTGTCTCACTGGCTGCGCTGCCTCCCCTGACTGCCAGCGTGTCTCATTATTCAAGTTGGGATCACTGGCACGCCAGAAGTAATGCATACATAAAAGCTGTTATTTCAATTCTCCGGTTGTCCGACACATCTCCATCGGGTCTCGCGTGTTCTTCGCGGACCGGTAGGCCTACTTGAAGATTACGCGCTTAGCATTAAAACAGTCAGAAATATCGATAAGGTATCATGGGAGTCATTTAAGACATTGCAATTTCAGTCACATTTTTATTTTTTGGCCTATTTTCATTTATGAAAAAAAAAAGGCTAATGAGATCACATTTTGTCCGAGTGTGTGTGTGTATGTGTGTGTGTGTACCCCTCCCCCCCCCCCCAAAAAAAAAAATCTAAACGTCTGGAGCGATTTCAATGCAACTCTGTAATGTCATAGTACTATTTTGTCCGACCCCGACCGTGCCCTTCAAATTTTATTACGTCGCACCAATCTAACATGGTGTGCGTAATATTTCACTGGCATTCTATATCTTCGAAAATATTACTTACTAGCAGAAGTACCCATTCTTCGAACGGTCTTTGGTATTAATAGCCAGACGTAATCAATTGAGCTACTGTTGCAATGGTTAGGGGCTTGGAACCTGTTTGTCGACAAAGATATGGTTAGCTAAAATATGCTCTGAAACTAAATTTACCTAACGTGTATTTCCTGACGTGAAAATAAAATTGAAACCCTCGTAGACGAAACGCAATACACGTCACATAAAAACTGACCCTCTCTGTTGTGTCAAGTCCCCATCCA
The DNA here is from genome assembly GCA_946902985.2 of Meconema thalassinum. NCBI lineage: Eukaryota > Metazoa > Arthropoda > Insecta > Orthoptera > Tettigoniidae > Meconema > Meconema thalassinum. Next base: position 758,012,960 of record OX336389.2, read on the forward strand.
GAGGAAGACCCCTTTAATAAATTATAAAGGCTTGTGGTGCGTGAAAAGTCAGGTTCTTTAGCCTCCAATGGCCCAAATTCCTAAAAGAAAGAAAAAAATACCGTTTCAATTCAGAAATTTTTGAAAGTAATGTTGCTGTTTGGAGATATAATAGACCTTCTGTACGACATATCGCACGTTTAAGTCTTGTGAAAAAAATCTATGGTAACCCCTGACCCCCTTAAGCGCATTGATGAATTTTACAGTTTTAGTTGGTTCCGTGATAACCTTATAGCCATTTGCAAACGTTCACAGAAATTTAATAAATGGAGTGGCATTACTTCTTGCAGAAATAGATGGAAAGATGGATGTCACCTTTTGAGATGCTTTTGTCATGGCTGCTGGCGTGCATTCCTTCATTAGTTTATTAAATGAAATTAGTTTTCTGGGAATATCAGAAACTGTTGGTGTTAGAGCCTTAAAATGTAGTTTTCGGGGACCCTTTATGGCTATTTAGGGTCCCCGAGTTTTGTTTCTGATACCAAGGGACAGAAAATAAGCTTTGTCTCGTCGTTGTAGGCCGTAGTATAATAATAATAATAATAATAATAATAATAATAATAATAATAATAATAACAATATAGAGATAGGGACGTAATAGACCTTCCGTACCACACTCGCACGTGTAAATCGCGTGAAAAAATTCTAGAGTACCCCTTGACCCCCTTAAGTGCATTATATGTATTGATGAATTTTACAGCTTGATTTGGTTCCGTCATAACCTTATAGCCGTTTGCAAACTATATCAGTAATGTAATAAATGGAATTGTATTGCGTCTTACAGCAATAGATGGACTTGCATTCTTTCATTATTGTATTAAATGAAATTAGTTTTCTGGAATATCTCAATAACGTTTGGTTTGAGGGCCTAAAAAGGTGGTTTTCGGGGAGGGCCCCCGAGTTTCGTTTCTCATATTGGGGGGCTGAAAATGAGCTTTGTCTCGCCCTTCTACGCCTATTTCAGCAAGTGTTTTAAGGGGGTAGGCCCCCTTTTATGAGAGCCACTGTGAAGAGTTACATCAAAGATTAGTGTCGTGCCTCTGAAGAATATCTGTACCAAATTTTACGTTGATCCATCCAGCCGTTCTCGAGTTATAAGGGAACATAGTTGTCCACAGACAAACAGACAGACAGACATACAGACAGACAGACAGACAAAAAAATTATTTTCACGCGCATCCGTCATAAAACCGTCTGAAACGCGTAAATAATGAAAATTTCCGTAGAAATTCAGAAAAAACAGACAAACTTTCATTTTTATATATAGAGAGATAGAGATATCACCCTGACATTTTGTACGGTGACAAAGGGCACTACTAAATGTTCACCTGTATGACTTTCAAAACCCGGTTAAGTACAATACGAACATGGAGGCCAAGCGAAGTTGTAACATTTACATGGACTTTTCTCGGGATGTAACCATCCCAGCGCACTGAAACATGGTACAGCAATTGTTCATACACGTTGTAATGCATTGCCATCTAATTTAGTTCAACTGTTTACATAACCTCAAAATCCAACAGTACATAACTCCATGGCCTACATATATAATAATTTAACATGGCGACCATCCGAAATATGTGGATGGTTCTCAATATCTACTAATGTATGACAGGAATCAAAATTAAATGTTGTTTCTTGATAAAGGATAAATACATAAGTTCACCTATCTGACTTTCAATAAGCTGATGAGCACAAATCCAACATGGTGGCAACGCGAAATTTGAATATTTAAATGGACGTTTCTTGCGTTTTAACCATCCAAGCTCACTAAAACTTAGTACAGTAAATGCTTGTACAAATTGCAATCCATTGGCATCTAATTTATTTCTATTGTTTTCAAAAGCACAAGGTGACGGATGTGCGAAATATTTAAATATCGTTTTCATTTCTTGTGTCCTAATCATGCGATTCAAGTTTGAATAATACACCTACGCAATAATCTTCATGTAATAGTACATAACTCTTTGGCCTACATATATTAAATCCACCATGGTGACCATCCGAATTATTTTGGCGGTTCTCAATATCTAGGAATCTGTTACAGCAATCAAATTGAAACTTTGTATGTTGATAGAAGTATTTAACATACGTAGGATATATGAAAATAGGCTACTTAGCTCTTCACGGAACTACAGTACTTGTCATGTTTTCAATTTGTTTCAATTTGTTTTCATATTTTAATGTGCTCAATGTGCGGTACGATTGTTTGAAAATCAATTAACCAGCGGCTGTTTCGCAGGTTATTGTCATACATCAGAGCGCGATGCCATGTTTTGTAAGTTTCAATGCATAGAAAGACGTTTCGTAAGCATACTGTACGTTGCTCTAAACATTGATAACATTTGCGCGGCCTGCCTTATTCTTTTAGGGGCCTTGCGACACCGTGGTCGTGTACTTCTGTGTACTTGGGTGTGTCTGTGAAATTTGTATGATAACCTGTGTTATTTTGATGGCTGAATTAGTGTGTGGAGGCTACTATATTTGTTATTCAAATGAAGATTGGGAAGGAGGTGGCCGTAGCCTTAAGCTAGGAACCATCCCAAGCATTCGCCTGGAGTAGAAGCGGGAAACGTCGGAAATCCACCTCCAAGATGATTGAGGCGGGAATCGAACTGACCTCTTCTCACTTTTGCCCCACGAGGCTGAGTATACCCCTTTCCACCCCTCCAACAGTATTAAATTTATTGGCAGAGCCGGGAATCGAACCTGGGCCTCCACGGTGACAGCCAAGGGTGCTAGTCGCTGCACAACAAGGCGGACTTTTTGAATAAAAATCAGGGTGATATTTCACAGAGCTAACAAGTAGTTCCGTGAAGAACAAAGGCCTATTTTCATATATCCTACTTATTATATTTTCTCTATGAACATAAACAATTTCAGTTTGATTGCTGTAACAGATTCGAAGATATTGACAACCATCTAATATTTCAGATGGTTACCATGTTGCATTTTTATACATGTAGGTCTTAGAGTTATGTACTATTACATGAAGATTATTGTGTACGTGTAGTATTCAAACTTAAATCGCATGATTAGGACACAATAAGTAAAAACTAGATTTTAAAATTTCGCACTGCTGCCATCTTGTGGCTATGTAAACAATTGAAATAAATTAGATGCCAGTGGATTAACATTTGTATTAGCATTTACCGTAGCAGGTTTTACAGCACTCGTATGGTTAAATCGCGAGGAACGTCCAATTAAATATTTATATTTCACGTCACCGCCAGGTTGGATTTGTGCTCACCAGATTATTGAAAGTCCTATAGGTGAACTTATGTTCATAGCCTCTATGAACGTAAAAAAATCAGTTTGATTGCTGTAAAAAATTCTTAGATATTGAGAACCGTCTAAATATTTCGGATGGTCGCCATGTTGGATTGTTATATGTATAGGCCATAGAGTTATGTTCCATTAAAGAAATATTATTGCGTAGGTTTATTATTCCAACTTTCACTTCAATCGTATGATTACAATACAAAAAAAAAAATATGCACAGCCGCCATCTTGAGGTTATGTAAACAATTGAACTCAATTAGATGCCAGTGCATTTTAAATGTAATATTTACTGTAGCCTACCATATTTCACTACACTCAGTTGGTTAAATCGCGAGAAAAGTCTAAGGAAATGCTTCACCTTCGCATGGCCGTCATGTTCCTTTTGTACTTTACAGGGCTTTGAAAGTTACATAGACATACTTGTAGTAGTGTCCTTTATCATCGTACAAAATTTCAGGGTAATATAGGTAATAGTTTCGGAGATATAGAATGCAGGTGAAAAAGTTTGTACAGCCGTCATCTTGAGCTTATGTAAACAATTGAGTTGAATTAGATGCCAGTGCATTTCAATGTTCATAAAGATTTGCTGCACCAATTTTCATTGCGTGTGGATTGTTAAATCGCGAGAAAGGTCTATTTAACTGTCTTTACTTTGCTTGGCCGCCATGTTGGATTTGTTGTAATCAAGTTTTTGAAAGTTTCATAGGTGAATTTCTAGTAATACCATTTATCACTGTAGAAATTGTCAGGGTGATATCGGTAATAGTTTCGGAAATCTTGAATGCTTGTAAAATATTTCGCACAGCAGCCATGTTGTATTCGTGAGACGTAATACAATTTGAAGGGCAGGGTCGTAGTCGGCCATGTTGGTGTTATGACCTTACCGACTTTCATTGAAATCACTCTAGCCGTTTAGAAGTTATTAGAGGGAGACTTACACACTTACAGTACACGCACACACACACACACGGACAAAAGGTGATCTCATAAGCCTATTTTCTCATAAATTAAAAATAGGCTAAAAATATCCTTAAGTCGAGTGATATATTGTAAATACAGTATATTGACGAAAAAATAAAAAGCAGATCAAATTCTTGAAATCTGCTAGAAAGAGAAACAAACAAACAGCTATAGTCAAACGTTACGTTGCATATTCCCTGCGATCAAATAATGTCAAGTGAGAGTTCAGCTAATAAGATAAGGGACACCGCACCGCGACCGTTCGACGTCCGACACAGTGAAGGTAATACGGGAGGGAGTGAGACAGGAAAGCGTGTGAGAGAGACAGACATGTAGTCTTTCTCCACTATCGCTGCAAGGCCAAACGCGACAGAAGCACGCCAGCGTACCAGCTCGCCCGGCCTGCTGATTTGACACCTCTGAATTAAAATAATACTGTTAATGTTTTCCCTCTCGTGTGGTTCAATGCTCTATTTTCCACTTTCTCGCAGTCGATTCGGATTGATTATAGAGAAGATCAAGGTACACTCTATGAACGTGGTGTTGTTATAATTGACATAATTATTGATTATTATTTCTATTAATTTCCAGTGGATCTGTCGTAGTGTGACTGTCTCCTGATCCAAAATTCACAGACGAAGCAAGTGGAATATTTTGAAGGTCCCATAACATGAATGAATATTATTAATTATGTTATTGGTTTTTCGTCCCATTTAAGTACTGCGGCTTTTCAGGATGCCGGGGGTCAGAATTTTGCCCCGAAGGGGATCTTTAACTTACCAGTATATCTACTGACACGGTTCATTCGCATTTGCGCACCCTCAAATGCCAACTGACTGCACCAGGATTCGATCCTGCAACCTTGTGCACAGCAGGCGGGAAAGTTACCCCTGCGCCATGCAGCCAGCCCCAAGGCCTCTGAATGTCATATGATATCGGATCGCTATAGATCACATTTATCACATTCAGGAGGAACAAAAGAAAACTGTAGGTTTTAATTCCCAAGTTCCCTAATTACTCAGATACATGGCAGTGCGCACCGTTCGCAACATTAATATTGGTGCACTGATTACCTAGACGAATCAGCTCAACCGATAGCCTATATACAGGGTGTATTTGATATGATGGAAGTCCTTTACACTGGTGATAGAAGATGGTATTCTAAGCAAATATCTTCATGAAATTAAGTCGGATCTTAATTAGTGTAGGTGGAATTAAATCACAAAAATCGTCGGTCAATGTCTTAGAAACGGGCTTTCACTTCGTTCCCCTCAGCAGCAGAGCTGACTTCTCCCCGTCACCCTCCCCTCCTACGCTGAGGAATGTTGACCAGAGTCTGCAGTTGAGTGACCCCCTCGCCTTGTCTGCCAATGACATTGAAATACACAAACCGAGCCTATGAACAGCTGATTCACACCTTCATGGGGAGTGGCTACATGACTAGTGATGGTGGATCTGTCTAGGATTTTGCCAGCTTCATGGACTATGCATAGAAAATAGAAATCCAAAAGATTTGGTAAATTAATTTAAGGAACTGTTGGTCTATCTTTGTGTGAAGATAGTGCAACAACTCTAATAAACATATTAATAATACAAATAATAGTAATAATAGGCTTTTAGACACACTAATTTCTTTTATGTTTCTTTTTGGTATGTCGAGTTGCCAGACTTTAATGTACGTATGATTTCTTGTATGTGCCATGAAATCCATGGAGATGATCGTATTAGATCCCATTCATTTACTACATGACTGAACGTAGATCGCACCCTCGGGAAGCTTAGCACTCTACCACCAGAACTACACATGCTGACTCTTATTATTATTATTAGACTATTATTATTATTATTATTATTATTATTATTATTATTATTATTATTATTATTATAACACTGTGTTATAACAATGTATTTGTATTTTATTTTCATTTTCGTGTATTTTCATATGTATTTACATTGTTGATGGACCAATAAATCAACCCTCCCCCCTCTCCAGTTAATGGCCACCCGAGGGCTGGAGATGGGATGGGACAGTTCACAATATGAACATGTGGTACCGTACTAGTATTAAATCTTGGAAGTAGTTTTCCATGGGTTCCCACTTCTACCCCAGGCAAATGTCGTGATTGTTCCTAATTTAAGGCCACGGCCGCCTTCTTCTCAATAATCTTAACCGCTGGCAGTGCAGCCCATGAAGGGCCCCGGTCTACCAAGCGACCACTGTCCAGCCATTTGGCCTACAGATATTAGGGTGACGCGTGGTCAGTGCATCGGGTCCCCTCGGCCATTAATCTTGATTTTCCTGAGTCGGGCACTGCCTCACTGTCAGACATCTACTCAATTGCCCTCACGAGGCTTAGTGCACTGCGTTCCAGCCCTCACGTCAGTTTCTAATATCCCTGATGGAGCCAGGAATCGAACCCAGGGCCTCCAGGTGAGAGGCAGTTGCACTGCCCCAACACCACAGGGCCGGCGCCTTCTTCCGAATCCTCACCTGAATTACAAATACCCACATTACTACAGAAACCACAAAACACTGGTTATCACACAAATTCTACCCACACCCAGCTACATGGGGCTAAATGACCAAAGTCACCAAGCCTCTCAAACAAAACATCAAGTATTTTACTTCCGTCCTAAATGCCTAGTTCTGAACAGACTACGGGATGTCGGAATTTTGTCACACTGCATTTCATTAAGTGAATGTTTTTAGTATTTTCAGAAACTAGTCAACAGAAGGTCCGACACGGACGCCAATGATACATCAGGGCTGAGTATCGAAATTATTTTATACATGAACATCAATCAATGAATTTCACACTTACAAAGTAGGCTACACAATACTACCGGTCCTAACGTCCCAAGCCATTGCGTGCGTTGTCAACAACAACAACAAGAACAACGGCAATGCACATTTTCTTACGAGACGGTAGAGCTCATCCTCATAACAGCTGATAGCCTACCACCCCTCAAGTCAACCGGTAAGGTCAATGCTCCGATTACGTAACAACTTCCCCTTCGCACGTCGTCTCTCCTGGCTCCGCCTCGTTTACCCCAGCCTGCCGCACCACTTTCTGCCTGATTAGTTTCTGAAATAACTAAAAACATTGACTTTTTAATGATTAATTATCAATTTCAAGATAGAAGACAAATTTTTTTACCTAGGAAGCTTAGAATAGTCTCTTCTATCACCAGTGTAACGGACTTCCATCATACCAAATACACCCTGTATATACACACATCAAAAAAAGTTTTGCATCACCTCGGTTCCCAGATCTCCGGCATATAGACGTTGACTGTGTATATTGTATCAAAGATACAGTCCCTTTGACTGTTCATAGATGTCACTAAAACTGCTCAAAGATGTAAACAACCATGCATGAGCAGGGCCTATTAGACGGAGGGGGTACGACAGCCGATCAGTTCCAGTCATTCCACCAGGACGAAGGTACGCTGCTCATGTTGTCTGTAGTTCTACCATGCCTAGAAGGTCAATACCGCAGTTCGATCGCGTCCGCATTGTTACTTTGTGTCAAGAAGGGCTCTCAACAAGGGAAGTTTCCAGGCGTCTCAGAGTGAACCAAAGCGATGTTGTTCGGACATGGAGGAGGTACAGAGATACAGGAACTGTCGATGACAGGCCTCGCTCAGGCCGCCCAAGGGCTACTACTGTAGTGGATGACCGCTACTTACGGATTGCCGCTCGGAGGAACCCTGACAGCAATGCCACCATGTTGAATAATGCGTTTCGTTCAGCCACAGGACGTCGTGTTTCAACTCAAACTGTGCGCAATAGGCTGCATGATGCGCAACTTCACTCCCGACGTCCATGGCGAGGTCCAGCTTTGCAACCCCGACACCATGCAGCGCGGTACAGATGGGCCCAACAACATGCTGAATGGACCCCACAGAATTGGCATCACGTTCTCTTCACCGATGAGTGTCGCATATGCCTTCAACCAGACAATCGTCGGAGACGTGTTTGGAGGCACCCTGGTCAGGCTGAACGTCTTAGACACACTGTCCAGCGAGTGCAGCAAGGTGGTGGTTCCCTGATGTTTTGGGGTGGCATTATGTGGGGCCGACGTACGCCACTGGTGGTCATGGAAGGCTCCGAAACGGCTTTACGATACCTGAATGACATCCTCCGACCCATAGTGCACCCATATCGGCAGAATATTGGAGAGGCATTTGTCTTCATGGACGACAATTCTCGACCTCATCGTGCACATCTTGTGAATGCGTTCCTTCAAGATAACGACATCGCTCGACTACAGTGGCCAGCATGTTCGCCAGACATGAACCCTATCGAACATGCCTGGGATATGTTGAAAAGGGCTGTTTATGGACGTCTTGACCCACCAACCACTCTGAGAGATTTACGCCGAATTGTCGTTGAGGAGTGGGACAATTTGGACCAACAGTGTCTTGATGAACTTGTGGATAGTATGCCACGACGAATACAGGCATGCATCAATGCAAGAGGACGTGCTACTGGGTATTAGAGGTAGTGGTGTGTACTGCAATCTGGACCACAAATGCTGAAAGTCTAGCTGTATGATGGTACAACATGCAATGTGTGGGTCTCATGAGCAATAAAACGAGCTGAAATGTTGTTTGTGTTGATCTCTATTCCCTTTGTATTTAAAGGTTCCGGAACTCTTGGAACCGAGGTGATGCAAAACTTTTTTTGATATGTGTATAATAGTAGAAATCTAATATCTATGTCTATGTCTACACCTTAATAATCCCGTTTCCAACGGTATTAATATTAATAGTAGTAATATGAAAAATAATAGCAAGAATAACAAGCAGTTCCGTAAATAACCATACCCAATTTCACTATGATTGCTGAAATTGATTCGTATATATTGAGAACCCTCTAAATATTTAGGTTGGTCGCCATGTTGGATTTTTGCATATTATGTAGGTCTTGGAATTATGCAATATTACATGAAGGTTATTGTGTAGGTGTAGTATTAAAATTTCAATCGCATGATTAGAACACAAGAAATTAAAACCATATTTCAATATTTCGCACAGGTACCATCTTGTTGCTATGAACACAATTGAAATACATTAGATGCCAGTGGTTTAAAATTTGTATAAGTATTTACCGTACCGAGTTATACTGCGCTCGGATGGTGAAATCGCGAGAAAAGTCTTCTTAAATATTTAAAATTCTCGTCGCCGTCATTTTGGATTTGTGCTAACTAGGTTATTGAAAGGCCCATAGGTGAACTTATGTTCGTAGCCTCTACCAACATACATTATTTCAAATTGATTGCTATCATAGATTAATAGATATTGAGAACCGTCTAAATATTTTGGATGGTCGCCATGTTGGATTATATTATATGTAGGCCATAGAGTTATGTACTATTAGATGACGATTTTTGCGTAGGTTCATTATTCAAACGTTCACTTCGATCGCATGATTAACACACAAGAAATATAAACTTAATTTTTAAATTGCTCACAGCCGCCATCTTGAGGTTATATGAACAATTGAACTTAATTAAATGCCAGTGCATTGAAATATGTATAATAATTTACTGTACCATATTTCACTGAGCTCAGATGGTCAAATCGCGAGAAAAGTCTATTAAAATGTTTCAACTTCGCTTGGACACCATGTTCGTTTTGTACTTTACAGGTTTTTGGATGTCTCATAGCTGGACTTCTAATAGTAGCCTACCCTTTATCACCGAAAATATTTCAGGGTGATGTCAGTAATAGTTTCGGAGATATAGAATGCCGGTGAAATATTGCGCACAGCGCCATCTCGAGGCTATGTAAACAATTGAACTAAATTAGATGCCAGTGCATTACTATGTATATAAACATTTGGTGTGCCAAGTTTCATTGCGTTTGGATGGTCAAATCGCGAGAAAGGTCAATTTAAAGTGTCAATTTCGCTTGGCCGTCATGTTCGTTTTGTAGTTAACAGATTTTTGAAAATCTCATAGGTGAACTTCTACTAGTGCCCTTTATCACCGTACACAATTTCATGGTGATATCAGTATTTGTTTCAGAGATATAGAATGATGGTGAAATATTTCACACAGCCGCCATGTTGAATTGTTGAGACGTAATAAAATTTAAAGGGCATTGTCTGGATCTGCCAAAATAGCACTGTGACCTCACTGAGTTTCATTGAAATCGCTCGAGCCGTTTAGATGTGTTTTGTTTTTGTAGGGGGGTGGGAAGAGGGCACACACACGGACGCACACACGCCTACATACACATACATACACACACACGGACAAAAGGTAATCTCATAAGCCTATCTTTTCATAATTGAAAATAGACTAAAAAGACGGTTATTCATTTGAGGTTGCCATTCATCTGATGTGTTGTGTAAAATATTTTGCCATAGAAGGAGCTTTATATTTTGCCAGTTAATCTACTGTTATGGCCATATCCATTTTATAGCCTGTTGCAAAATTTTATCCAGCAAACTTGGACACTGGAGGTGAATACCTCAACAATTTGTGCGACGCTCTCGGGAAGAGATGTTATTAGCTAGTAAGATTTGAGATATGTTCATCAGGTTGAATGGACCTGAATTGCCTAGTTTTCGTGATAAACTATGCATGCATATTCATCCCTCAATAACTGACACGATTGCTACTTAAAATTCAAGAAAAGTATGGTATAGATTTATAAAATATTAGACTACTAGCAACCCACCCCAGCTTCGCCCGGGAACAGTTATGAATTCAATGTGATAGGCTACGTTTAATCGAGGACTTATAAGATTTCCTTGTATACGACATTAGTCAATTTCCCTCCAGCAGTGAACTCGAAAATATTTCGGCTTGATGTAACACGCGATAGAGCCACGTAAATCTGTCCGTGAGAAAAACATTCTCCACTCAGATCAACTCCAGTCACGCTAAGTGTCTGACCCTGTGCTTGTTTATAGTCAAGCCAAAGCAGACTCTTACTGGGAATTGTACTCGTTTGAAATGATAAGGCAAATCTGAAGGAATCATAGGGATTCTGGGTACTAAGACCGTTTCTCCTGTAGCACAGCTAGGTTAGATAGTTGCTTCAATGAAACAGTTTTTCAAAGTTTTCACTACCTATTGCGTCCCATTGCATAACTTTGGTGGGTGCAAATTACGTATCAATATAATAGGCACTCACACTTTTAAAATAAGCTTGGGTTGTGGCAAGCCGGAAGGAAGTAAAGAATTTAGGAATCCTGTAGGGAAATGAACAGCTTCTTCACTATAGACTACTGCGTCTACTGAGTAATATACTTGAGCTTGGGCTGTTATTTTTGTCGTGTGGCCTCCTGAGAGGCCGAGTGCAGGTCTTTCTAGTCGAAGCCCGTGGGCGACCTGCGCGTCGGGATAAGAGATGGAATGGATGAAGATGAATGAAACTGGGCAAGGATGTGGAAGGAAGCGGCCGTGGCCTGTCAGAAGGTACCGTCCCAGCATTTGCCTGGTGTTGAAAATGGGGAAACCACGGAAAACCATTTCAAGGACGGCCGACGGTGGGGCTTGAACCCACGCGTCTACCGAGTCAGCAGAGAGCCTGGCCCCATGGCCTAATGCTGCGCTTTAGCCATCGTAGCCACTACTGTCGGTAGCTTGGGCAGTGAATTTGGAGAACAACAAGTCATTAATTTTCACAACTTGTTCGTTTGTCGGCGATAATATTGCTCTTTCTTTAAACCATGAATGAGACTTGTTAGATAGGTCATGGATTTGAGGATAAACGCTATCAGTCAATTCTTGAATGCTGCTTACTAAAACACAAAAATCGTGACTGAGGGTAATTTTCCCGTCAATGACCGGTACATCTCCATTTCCGACTCTAAGTAACAAAATAGCAAACAGACATCTTCTGAAGTTAAGAGTACTCTCATGTTAGTTTTGAGTGCCAATTTTGTTATATCCGGCGAAATGTAAGATTTTTTTAAATGAAGCGTTCACTTCGTCGGCTCTCGTTCCTCTGGTAACAACTGGTAAGATTCGACGACAATCTCCGCCGAACAAAACTGTGCATCCACCCATAGGTATGTTCCGATTCCTTAGATCACGCAAGGTCCTGTCTACAGCTTCAACGGAAGTTTTGTGCGACATTGTAGCCTCATCCCATACAACTAAAGGACAATTTTGGATGAAACTGGCAGTAATTATAATGAATTCTTGTCAGACGTAATTCTTGACAGATTGGCGAGGTGCATGAAACACAAATCCCCCTTCCGTCCAATCATAAATTGACTGTGTATTTTGCGGAATGAATAGTTCACAGGTGAAATGAAGAAAAGCTGAGTTGCACTTCCAGGGGAATGATGAGGTGCATGAAACACAAATCCCCCTCCCTCCAATCTTAACTTAACTGTGTATTTTGCGGAACGGAAAGTTCACAGGAGAAATGAAGAAAAGCCGAGTTGCACATCCAGAGTAACTCCAAACGTAACCACCCTCCTCTGAAGTCTTAACTCAACATGACTCGACGGTTTGCTGCTGGCTGTATTAGGTTCGCCCGCTAGTTAGACTCGCCCTTAGCTAGTTCGTAAACTGTCGCCTCAGTATTTGAATGGACATGGTTGGAAGAAATGAAAACTTTAAAACAATTATAGTGGGCGATGTATTGAAGATAGTGATATGTGCTCACGGACGTTTTTGTAGAACTTCTCATGCTGAACAATTCTTACACTCATAGTATTAGATATTCTTAACGGTTTGCCCAGCGTAAGTTTACCAAGCGCTCTGACACCTGGTTTGTTTCGACTTTTTCACTTAAATCGTTACTTATCGGCTTCCTTTGAACATAAATAAATTATTTTCTACACAAATCATCTTCGAGGTATCCTTTACAGAATAGTGAAAACGGCATCAAAATCCATCCAGAGGTTCTCGAGATTACCCGTGACATGCAAGAATCGGGGTCTTCGTTTTATACTAAGTAGAGTTAGCTGCTACCCGCTATATGAAGTTTCGTAAGTAACGGGAGGATCCTGGTGAGTAAGCCATATATTTATGTACCAATAGATAAATATTGTAGGAGTGTTCATTAATCAATATTTGGGCACAAGAAATTACAAATATTCAATTTTACACAGCCTCCATCTTGAATGTTTCATAACATCCGAATTTAAACGTCATAATATTAGGCTAAACTGGAAAAAAGCTTTAATAAACAATATTTCACTCCACTCGAATGATTACATCGCCTGAAAAGCCCGCTTAAATATTTGAAGTTCGCGTTTTGCGCTTATGAGATTTTTGTAAGTAATGTTTTGTCACAATACAAAATGTTAGGTTGATTGCTGCAATAGTACAGGAAATACCGAATACCGGTGATATATTTTCCACAGCTGCTTTGCTGGATTGGTTACACTTGAAAATGAAAATCCACATCCTGCTTCCAGTCTCCGACCGGGTCAGGAATGGAATGAATGAAGCCCCGGTCTAGCGGCGAGGATATGAACTGTGCCGGCTGCCGAAGCCTGTCACACTCCTCTGGGGCAATGATTAAATGAATGACAGATGAAATGAAATGATAGTGGAGAGTGTTGCTGGAATGAAATTTTGACAGGGAAAACCGGAGTACCCGGAGAAAAACCTGTCTGCCTCCGTTTTGTCCAGCACAGATCTCACATGGAGTGACCGGGATTTGAACCACGGACTCAGCGGTGAGAGGCCGGCGTGCTGCCGCCTAAGCCACGGAGGCTCGTTGGTTACACTTATTATAATTAAAATGCAAAGGTGTGTGTTGGGTGGCTTATTGGCAAGTCCTTACGGTCTTCCCAGACAATCAATCAGTATTAGGACACATATACACACACACGCACTGGCAATCGGTAATCTCATAAACCTATATTTCATATGAAGAAAATAGGCTAACAAGTATAAGTATTTCCTGGTATGATTTATTAGGAAGTAAACTGTTCCAAATAGAAAGAAGCTTAAGCTTTTAGATGCCACGCCAACTTTAGTGGAGTTCCAATTTTTTGAAAAATAATATTTCCAACCAACATTTTTAATATGAAATATTGACACTTTTCCCGTAGTAGGTGAATTTAAATATCTTAAACGTATTAATGCTAAATAATAAAATTCATTTTTTCTTAAAATTTGAAGTAAAATTAAAATTTTAAATGTGAATTTTAATTTTGACAGCCTGCACAATCAAAATGGAATATTTTATATCATCTTCGTTCCTCAGCACGCATCTTGATTTTCTCCGAGCAAGAACACGCGCCTTCAAATATAACACGCGTGGGAAGTCAGCTGACTGCAGCTTGTTCAAATATTACTTATTATCAATTCAGTTATTCACGGAATTTAAAAACATATCGATATATCCAGAGACATAGCATGATTCCCAAGTTATTTTGGTTACAACACTCAAAATAACAACAACAAAATATTTCAAACCAACATCTGGCACTATAAGGGTTAATCTTCGCACAGTCTGAGTTCTACCCTTGGATTAAACAGTTTGTAGGTAGAGCATGTGCAAAAAACAGGCAATATGACAATATCCATTTTTTTACACGATAGTCGTCCTCCCGCCCGCAGTCCACGTCACTGGTACACATTTGCTCTATGTTTAGTTGGACATGATTGTGTTCTAACAATGGCTACAGAATGTGAAGTGAGAAAGCAAAATACTCCACGTATATGCGGGGCGGAACCCGTTGAGTAGTGTCGAAGTGGGGATAACGTGATTATATTGAATCATAATTTCATCATCTCCTTCTAGTGCGGCGCATTAACTAAGTAAGAGGGACTGAGAGGGAAGAACGTCTGGCGACGCGATGCCTGGGGATCCAATAAATGGACTCTCTCCACTCTCCTTGCTCGTCGTTCGTCAATATTGACAGTAGCAGCCGGTTGTTGCACCAACCCCTGTGAACGCATCTGCACACGTAATCATGACAAGGCCACACACAGACTCGCGTCCCCAAATGCATTAACGCACAAACGCACACAAGTGACAACCACAGGAAACATGGACTCTTAGGTCACCAGCATCAAACACGGAACGGTACATAGTATCCAATTGAACTGATTAATCTGTACGGGAAGTGGAGCATGAATGCTCTTGGATCGATAGTGGAATACGGTTCCCCTCACTCTCTCCCCCTACTATCTGTTATTTAAACCACTTACACACTCCAGAAAATATCTGCCTGGTGGAACCTCCAGTGCATTGTTCAGTCTATTTATGCGCATCTGTTTCTCTTGCCTCTATGGTTCTCATTCACAACAGTTAACTAGCAAGCCTTCTATTTCAGACTAGTGGGAATAATTGTTGTTAATTCATTAAGGGTATGCGCGACATCGTGGCCATTGAGCCCTTGAACCTGCGTATAATAATAATAATAATGATAATAATAATAATAATGTTATTGGCTTTACGTCCCTTTTAGAGACGCCGGTGAGCCATAATTTCACACCAAAGGGGATTTTTAATGTGCCAGTAAATCTACTGACGTTATCGCTGACCCACGCAGCCAGTCTGTATTTGAGTATGTATGTGTGTGTCATGTGTCTGATAACCTGACTTATTGGGGTGTCTGTAATAGTGTGTGTATTTGTAATTGAAGCGAGGATTAGGATGGAGGCGGCCGTGGCCCGGCAATTGCCTGGAGTAGAAGTAAAAAAACACAGTAAACCACTTCTATGATGGTTGAGGTGGGAATCGAACCCACCTCTCCTTGGTTATTCCTCAAGAGGCTGACTGTACTCCGTTCCAGCCCCCAGACCAGGATTAAATTTCTTGGCAGAGAAAAGTCTATTTGATTTTGTCAACTTCGCTTGGCCACTATGTTCGTTTTGTACCCAACAGGTTTATGTAAGTTACTTAGATGGACTTATAGTAGTAACCTTTATCACAGTACAAAATGTCAGGGTGGTATTTGTTACCGTTGTGGAGATATAGAATGCCGGTGAAATAATTCGTGCGGCCGCCATGTTGCATTGGTGAATCGTATTGAAATTTGAAAGGCACGGTCGAGGTCGGACGAGGTATTGGTATGAACTTACCGAGTTTCATTGACATCACTTCAGCCGTTTAGATTTTATTTGGAGGAGGGTGGGGGTACACACATACGCTCACACACACACTTATACACACACACGGACAAAAGGTGACCTCATACGCTTATTTTCATAGGCTAAAAAAGGAGCCCATGGGGCTTGTAATAAGGGCCAAATAACAGACCAGGCTAGCCTTTTAAAACTATTACATCTATGGTACATGCACATATAACTTACACCACCTTAAGAGAATCTTAAACAGTGCACAGCGTACCTAGATTTAAGAAAAGTACACGTAACAAACTGCGTCCCCTCACCCAACATTAAAACTACCAATATCTCAAAAAGTATTGAGGATAAAAAATATAACAAATTTAGTTATAAATAATTTCTTACGTGTACGAATTAATTCAACCAAAAGAGAGCACTTGGTATTTAGAAATGGACCGCCTTGTGATGTAGTGGCTAGCAGTACTGGCTGTCACCACTACGTCCCGGATTCGCTTCCCGGTTCTGTCAGGAAATTTAATTCTGGAATGAGGGTTGGAACGGGGTACACTCAGTTTCGCGAGACAGTACTAAGATGAGGTGGATTCGATTCCCATCTCAGATATCCTAGAAGAGGTTTTCCGAGACTTCCAACTTCGTCTCCAGCCAAATGCCGGGAGGATTCCTCTCTGATGGCTACGATTGCCTCATTTCCATTCCTAGATACAGTTACAAACACGCTCACTAAAAGAGACACCATAATAACACACGTTATCTGACAAATCATAATATGATATACATACTAAATATACCAATAGCCTCCGTGGCTTAGGCGGCAGCACGCCGGCCTCTCACCGCTGGGTCCGCGGTTCAAATCCCGGTCACTCCATGTGAGATCTGTGCTGGACAAAACGGAGGCAGACAGGTTTTTCTCCGGGTACTCCGGTTTTCCCTGTCAAAATTTCATTCCAGCAACACTCTCCACTATCATTTCATTTCATCTGTCATTCATTTAATCATTGCCCCAGAGGAGTGCGTCAGGCCTCGGCAGCCGGCACAGTTCATATCCTCGCCGCTAGATGGGGGCTTCATTCATTCCATTCCTGACCCGGTCGGAGACTGGAAGCAGGCTTTGGATTTTCATTTTTCACTAAATATACCCACACACAATCACCAATGCACGGAGCTAAATGACCACGGTGTCGCAAGATCCGTAACGAATTAACCATAGCAACAACATTTAACGAGATATTCAGTAAAAGACATATAGCCTACTTTCGCCTAAATGCATGGATATAGTTATAACTCTTTGTCCTTTTCAAGGAGTATAGTTGAATGTTGGTTGTAGTAGCTTGTTGAAATACAACGTCCTATACGGATATTATACGTTGATTGATTGGATTCTCATCTGAATTATATATACACACACATTAATACAGCCATCACAATAACACAGGTTATCAGAAAAATTGAACACTCACCCAAGTACATGGGCCTAATGACCATGATGTCCATGCATCTCAAATGAAACAACAACAACAATAGCTTCTTACCCAAATTCTTCCTCGTATAAATGTACACACACTAATAAGCCTACAGAAATCATAGTGACACAGTTTATTAGACAATTTCTACACACACCCAAGTAAACGTGGCTTCAAGACTATGATGCAGCAAAACCCCTAAAGAATCAACAGCAAAAACACAAATAGATTCTACCGTGGATCAAGGTCAACGAATTTTATTCGCTGTAGATGAGTGTTGACATTCGTGGTGTTATAAGTACATTAGCAGTAGTGCCCGGCTTCGCCCGGTGGATTTATTTGTTTTATGGATGATAATGAATACTACTTCAGAACTGGCACATGATACTTAAACTACCAGAAAAGAAATATTTTTAAATATAACTTTATATGGTGGTGGTGGTTGTAGTGGGGGTGATAAGCAGTACAGTATAATGGACGTAACATTTAGGTCATTTTCCCGTAGTGATAATAATGAATAGGGAAACGGCTATTTACAAAATACAGCACTGACACATGTAATTTACGAACGCATTTCTAAAAATGATTAGAAAGAGGAGTAAGTGAAATAAAAGACACTGCCTAGGGCCTATATCGCATTGTCTGTTAGAAATGTAGAGACCAATAGTGTCGTCGCTTGTCGCATAGCGCCATAGGAACATTATCAGTACACTTTGGAAAACTTCGGCTGTCCCGAGCTCCTGAGGTAGCAATAGTATCATTTATCGCCATTTAGCGCTCAACGATAAGTTTCGGAATAAGTTAAGGTAAATTTGAAAGCACCAATGCTTATTGCAGCTGATAACCTCAATATATTGCACCCAACACCATTGCACTTATACAGACGCATAATATGTTCATGATGATAACTATTTTAAGGGGCCTAAGAAATCTTTTTGCATTAATTACTCCCCGTGACTGCAATTTATAAGCAGCGAAAGATTTAACTATTTTCGCGATTCTGCACCAGAAAACTGGTAGGGGTGACGTGATGCAGCCCGAATTGCCAGTCAACAATATACTTATTAAAATACTCTTACAGTTACTCTACTACGGACATGAATGGCTCTAGGGCCTTAATACGTGGTTTTCAAGTTCAGTTTGTTTGTTATTCTAAATGTAAAGAATGGAGAGCGTTGTCCAAAATATCAAGTGGACGGTGTTACCGGCTGTTTAACAGGGTTTCAATATGTATGTAAAATTTGGTGCAATTAGGAGGAACGGTGCAAATTTTTGATAAATGGCCTAAATGGCCTAAATGCAGGGGTTGGAGTGGTCTATCTGAAATTTAAAGTGGACAAAGTCACCCACAGGGTTCCAAAGGGTAAGTGTACAAAATGTGGTTCACATCGGTGAAACGGTATAGATTTGTGCCAAAGGACCTAAATGTAGGGAATGGAGTGGTCTGTCCGAAATTTCAAGCAGACAGTGTTACTCGCCGGGTTCCGAAGGGTAAGTATGTGAAATTTGGTTCAGATCGGTGAAACGGTGTAGCATTGTGCCAAAGGGCCTAAATGCACGGAATGGAGTGGTCTGTCCGAAATTTCATGCAGACAGTGTTACTCGCAGTGTTCCAAAGGGTAAGTATACAAATTTTGGTTCAGATCGGTGAAACGGTATAGATTTGTGCCAAAGAGCATAAATGGAGGGAATGGAGTGGTCTGTCCTAAATTGCATGTAAACGGGCCTAAATGCAGGGAATGGACTGGTCTGTAATAAATTTCACGCGGACAGTGTTACTCTCAGGGTTCCAAAGGGTAAGTATACCAATTTTGGTTCAGATCGGTGAAACGGTGTGGATTTGTGCCAAAGGGCCTGTCCGAAATTGAACATAGCCTAAACTTATTCCTCTTGAATCAGGCTATCATATACAAAAATAATTTTTCGAATCCGACAGGTAGATCCAGGGATAGCGCGTTTAAACACAAACACACAGACACACAAAAACACAAACTCTTCAGCTTTATTATATTCGTATCGATTATATAATATACTAGCAGTAGTGCCCGGCTTCACCCGGTGGTTTTATTTGTTTTATGGATGATAATGAATACTACTACAGAACTGGCACATGATACTTAAACTACCAGATTTTTTTATATATAACTTTTTGTGGTGGTTGTAGTGTGGGTGATAAGCAGTACAGTATAATGGACGTAACATTTAGGTCATTTTCCCCTAATGATAATAATGGTAATAATGAATAGGGAAACGGCTATTTACAAAATACAGCACTGACACATGTAATTTACGAACACATTTCTAAAAATGATTAGAAAGAGGAGTAAGTGAAATAAAAGACACTGCCTAGGGCCTATATCTCATTGTCTTTTAAAAATGTAGAGACCAATAGTGTCGTCTTTTGTCGCATAGCGCCGTAGGAAAATAATCAGATCACATTGGAAAACTTCGGCTGTCCCAAGCTCCTGAGGTAGCAATAGTATCTTTTATGGCCACATAGCGCTCAACGATAATTTTCGGAATTGATTAAGGTAAATTTAAAAGCACCAACGCTTATTGCAGCTGATAACCTCAATGTATTGCACCAACACCATCGCACTTATACAGATGCATAATATGTTCATAATGATAACTGTCTTAAGGGGCGAAATAAATCTTTTTGCACTAATTTCTCCCCGTGACTGCAATTTATAAGCAGCGCAAGATTTAAAAATTTTCCCAGTTCTGCACCAGAACACTGGTAAGGCGACATGATGCAGCCCGAATTGCCAGTCAACAATAGAGTTATTAAAATACTCTTACAGTTACACTACTACGGACATGAATGATTATAGGGCCTTAATACGTGTTTTTCAAGTTCAGTTTGGTTACTATTCTAAATGCAGGGAATGGAGTATTCTGTCCGAAATTTATAGTGGACAGTGTCACCCGCAGGGTTCCAAAGGATAAGTGTACAAAATGTGGTTCAGATCGGTGAAACGGTGTAGATTTGTGCCATTGGACCTAAATGCAGGGCATGGAATGGCCTGTCCGAAATATCAACCAGACAGTGTTACTCGTTGGGTTCCAAAGTGTAAGTATGTGAAATTTGGTTCAGATCGGTCAAACGGTGTTGATTTGTGCCAAAGGGCCTAAATGCAGAGAATGGAGTGGTCTGTCCGAAATTTCAAGCTGACAGTGTTACTCGTAGGGTTCCAAAGGGCAAGTATACAAATTTGGTCCAGATCGGTGAAACGGTGTAGATTTGTGCCAAAGGGCCTAAATGCTGGGAATGGAGTGGTCTGTCCGAAATTTCATGCAGACAGTGTTCCTCGTAGGGTTCCAAAGGGTAAGTATACACATTTTGGTTCAGATCGGGGAAACGGTGTACATTTGTGTCAAAGGGCATAAATGCAGGGAATGGAGTGGTCTGTCCGAAATTTCATGTAAACAGTGTTACTCGCAGGGTTCCAAAGGGTAAGTATACCCTACACATTTTGGCTCAGATCGGTGAAATGGTGTATATTTGTCTCAAAGGGCATAAATGCAGGGGAATTTCTTGTAAACAGTGTTACTCGCAGGGTTCCAAAGGCTAAGTATACACATTTTGGTTCAGATCGGTGAAAAGGTGTAAATTTGTGCTAAAGGGCTTAAATGCAGGGAATGGAGTGGTCTGTCCGAAATTTCAAGCTGACAGTGTTACTCGCAGGGGTCCAAAGGGTAAGTATACATATTTTGGCTCAGATCTGTGAAACGGTGCAGATTTGTGCCAAAGGGCATGAATGCAGGGAATGGAGTGGTCTGTCCGAAATTTCATGTAAGCAGTGTTACTCGCAGGGTTCCAAAGGCTAAGTATACATAATTTGGTTCAGATCGGTGAAAAGGCGTAGATTTTTGCCAAAGGGCCTAAATGCAGGGAATGGATTGTTCTGTCATAAATTTCATGTAAACAGTTTTACTCGCAGGGTTCCAAGGGCTAAGTATACACATTTTGGTTCAGATTGGTGAAAAGGTGTAGAGTTTTGCCAAAGGGCCTAAATGCAGAGCATGGACTGGCCTGTCATAAATTTCATGCAGACTGTGTTAGTCGCAGGGTTCCAAAGGGTAAGTATACAAATTTTGGTTCATATCGGTGAAACGGTGTGGATTTGTACCAAAGGGCCTAAATGCATGGAATGGAGTGGTCTGTCCGAAATTTAACATAGCCTAAACTATTCCCCTTGAATTTGGCTATCATATAAGAAAAGAATTTTTCGAATCCGACTGGTAGTTTCAGAGATTAGCGCGTTTAAACACACAAACAAACACACAAACTCTTCAGCTTTATTATGTTAGTATAGATTTCCGATTGCAAAAAAACACTATGCTTAACATTATAACGTTTGAGTAGTTATAAATGAATAAATAAAAAACCCGAAGTAAAAATATTTGAACCTGCTGGGATTTGATCACCGAATCTCCAGACCTCGAATCCTGGTCGGTACCACCACGCCACATAAGCCGTATACTGTTACTTGGTTAACAACTGGTTTAGTATAGCTCCGTTATATTATGCCTTGCAATCAACGATTTCATTAGCGTTTTGTGACGTTTCTATAAACCATTTGATACTAAATATGTATTATGTTGTTCAGTACATTCCTAAATGGATATAATCTTGCGAAGTTACAGAAATATATGGATTTACGAGCAAATAGCGGCAAGTTTGACCCAACGATACTGCAAGGATAAGCACGATACTACACGGTCAGCCGGAAGCGTTATTCACTACTGCGGTTACGTAAAAATCTCTACTAAGTATAAAACCAAGTCCCCGATTCTTGGATGTTACGGGTAAACTCGAGAACCACTGAATGGATTTTGATGCGGTTTTCACCATTCTGTAAAGGATACCTCGAGGATGATTTCTGTAGGAAATAATTTATTTATAATCAAAGGGAAGCCAAGCAGTAACGATTTCAGTGGAAAATTCGAAAAAAAAAACCTGGCGTCCGAATGTTTGTGAGCTTACGCTGGCCAAACCGTTAAGAATAATTCAGCATGAAATGTTCTACAAAAAAAAAGTTTACGAGAGCATATCTCTATCTTCAATACATCGCCCACTATGAGGGTTTTTACGTTTCCATTTCTTCCAACCATGTCCATTCAAATACTGAGGCGACAGTTTACGAGCTAGCTAAGGGCGAGTCAATCATCCCTGTTACAGCCTAGCTAGCGGGTGAACCTATTGCCCCAGATACAGCCAGCAGCAAACCGTCGAGTCGTGTTGAGTTAAGACTTCTGAGAAGTGTGGTTATGTTTGGAGCTTCCCTGGAAGTGCAACTCGGGTTTTCTTCATTTCGCCTGTGAAAAACAGTCAAGTTAAGATAGGACGGGAGGGGGAATTGAGTTTCATTCACCTCGCCACTCCATGGAAGTGCAACTCTCATTTCGCCTGTGAACTTTTCGTTCCGCAAAATTCACAGTCAATTTAAGATTGGACGGAAGGGGGATTATAGGCTATTATATTAAATTATACTGATTGGCGTATAATCTCTACTTAGTATAAACAAAGTCCCCGATTCTTGGATGTCACGGGTAATCTCGAGAACCACTTCATGGATTTTGATGCGGGTTTCACCATTCTGTAAAGGATTCCTCGAGGAAGATTTCTACAGAAAATAATTTATTTATGATCAAAGGAAGCCAAGCAGTAACGATTTCAGAAAAAAAATCGAAAACAATCTTGGCCTCCGTGCGCATTTTAAGCTTACGCTGGGCAAACCGTTAAAATATCAATATACAACGAGTGTAAGAATATTGTTCAGCATGAAAAGTTCTACAAAAACGTACGCGAGAGCACTTCCCTTTACTCAATATATCGTCCACTATAGGTGTTTTTAGATTGGACGGAAGGGGGATTTGTGTTTCATGCACCTTGCCATTGTTGCACATGCATCTACAAGATAATATAGTTAATAGTCCAGTCAGTGATTTTAACCCATCATGCCCAGACGTAAAACGGATATAGATCGTAGTTCATTGACATGGTAAAGAAGCGCTTATCACGTAATGCATTCACAACTGTTACCGGGCGAAGCCGGGCCGAGTTGCTAGTTCTATTTTAAAATGCTAATATCCTTCCTGTCACCATCTTCAAGAGAGTTTAAACCTCCCTATGAACGATGAGCACATTTGGTGCCTTGTTGAATCGTAAGTTACGGTTAGGCTATAATGCTTGTATGATTCATACATCTCCCATATTGAAACTTTTCGGCTCATGACCTTGTAGTTTGGGCAAAAGACGCTTCCTACATTAAGGTATATTGTTGAACAATTTGGTATAGATCAAATGATCAGGTTAGTCGTAATTTGATTTAAGCTGAGAACATTTGGGTGGGTGCCATTTCTGTTTTGTTATGATGGTGGCGATATACAACATGACACTGAGTTGTCCCTTACTAGTGCTACCTCTGGATCAAAGGTGGTTCGATGTGGTTTCATTGTGTTTGAATTAATAGGAGGGATCGATTTTGCACACATATACCGCCGCCATCTTCAAACTATTGTGCTGATGACCTTGTAGATTGGAAAAAAGACGTTTCCCATATGAAGGTATGATGTTGCAAAATTTGGTAGAGATCAGGTGATTAGGTTAGTGGTAATTTGATCTAAGATTTGAACATTTTGGTGGCCGCCATTACGTTTCCGTCAAGATGGTGGCGATATACAACATGACAGTGTGGTGTCCTTTGCTAGTGCTACCACTGTACCAAATTTCGTTCTATTCGGTTTCACTGTGTTTGAATTGAAAAGGGGGGCCGGGGAGGGGGCAGACATACCAAAACACACACACAGGCAGACACAAAGTTTTTGGCCATGTATAGATCTCAAAAGTCTACTTTAATTGTTTGCATAAATCGAGAGTAGGCTAAAAATGTATACTTTCGGGCTGAACCTGGTATCTCCGAAGTTTACTCGAATATGTGTAACCTCTCAGTTCGTGAGCCCCTTTACTGGAAACATTCGTGTGATTCAGATTTTAATATTCCTTTCACATTCGAAAATATTTCCGGTCGCAAGGTTAGGTGAAACATCCTTCATAGCACAGCAGCACAACACATACCATGCTCTAGTATAGTGTGTTGCTGCCTGGAGATACCGGGATGTTTCGAAAGTGCTTTGGGAAGTACCAAGACTCAGCTCACGTCATGCGATGTTTTTAAAGTGTTGCGCAGCGTATAAGTGTAAAAATCTCACGTACGTATGATTAATTGAACGTCACAGCCTCCAGCCTCTAAGCCCGGATCTGCGAAGCAACAGGTGTCGAGTTGCTTCTTCAGAACGCCCGCCACCCAAGCTCGACTGAATGGTAATCGAGGACTGCGGTGAGAGACCTGTAGATGATGGATCGAATGCAATTTTAAGACGCACAATCATTTCACTCTTTAAAGAGGGAGAGCATAAACTTTCACTTTCATAAGTATTGCCTGATTTGAAGTGATGGGACCTTGATTTCCATTGAGCATGTATCTCTCTGGAAAACCAGGAGCAATGGTAATAATAACGTGGTCATGCGCGTCATTCACTTCACTGAGTGTACATGAAGCGGTATCCTAATTTGTAGGAAAAAAAAAAGGAATTTCTTTTATCCGGTAAATGGATCAAGATTGAACAACTAAAGCTGTTTTGATCTTATGATATGACTTCTTACCCATTTTCCATATACGGTACAGTATATTCATGCTGTAAAGTGGAAAATATAATGTTTGTCAGACGGAATCTCTCACGACTTCTTGTAACTTTAAAACAAATAAAACTTCAATATTGATTTATTTAAATACATGTTTTAATAATTTGTTATTGATTAATATTCTTTGAATAATAATCACCAAACCACATGTCCATAGTATGCTCTGTGGCTTAGCATGAATTGATCAGAAATAGTTAATCAAAAAGTTTGGTTTGCAAAAAGGTAGCATTTTCACTACATGTATATCAACATTGTTTATTGTAATTTGGAAATAAAATCTTGTTGGAGACATCGTTACTGTAAATCTAGCATTAGTTCGGATAGTGCAAAAAATAACTTAGAGCGCGCTATGGCATCCTTCTCCTCAATTCGTTTTCTTGTCCTTGTGAAAACCTAGCAGTACCGTGAGCTTCGCTGCAAACACAAATCACATTACGTTTTAAGGGAATGTAAACCGGCAATATAAGTTTCATTCTTGTTCTACAGTATTTTGCAATCACTAATTTCTGTTCACGGCTTGGTGACTGGATTTGATCTGCGATAGCTCGTTGACAGTATGCCTCATTACCTCCGTAATTACTGGAAAATATCCCTCGACACTTCCCCTGAATTTTTTGTTAAAATGTATTTTCTACTTCGAAAAAATAAAAAGTAGTTGCGTGAAAAACTAAAAAGCCTATTTTCATATATCCTAGTTATGTTTATTGCTTCTATCAACATACAAACTTTCAATTTGATTGCTGTCATAGATTAGTAGATATTGAGAACCGTTTATATATTTTGGATGGTCACCATGTTGGATTTTTATATAATTATGTAGGCCATAGAGTCATATACTATTTGATGACGATTATTGCGTAGGTTCATTATTCAAGCGTTGACTTCGATCGCATGATCAGGACACAAGAAATAAAAACTTAATTTTAAAATTTCGCACAGCCGCCATCTGGGGGTTTCGTTAACAAATGAACTAAATTAGAAGTCAGTGCATTACAATGTGTATAAACATTTGCAGTACCATGTTACACTGCGCTCGGATGATGAAATCACAAGAAAAGTATATTAAAATGTTTCAACTTCGCTTGGTGGCCATGTTCGTTTTGTACTTAACAGGTATCTCCAAGTCACATAGTTTAACTTCTAGTAGTACCCTTTATCACGAAACAAAATTTTCGGAGATATAAAATGCCGGTGAAATATTTTGCACAGACGCCATGTTGGATTGGTGAGACGAAATTAATTTAAAGGCCACGGTCGGATTTGAACAAAAATGTGCTCTGACCTAACCGAGTTTTATTGAAATCGCTTTAGCCTTTTAGATTTTATTAGGAGACACACACATACGCACACACACATACACACGGACAAAAGGAGATCTCACCAGCCATTTCTTTTTCATAAACGAAACCTACGAAAAGTGTAGGTCTTCAATTTGGAAAAAAATATCCAACTGTGTGAAATGAAGATTATGTTCGCTGCTTTAGTAGTGCTCAATACAGGGACCACTGTCTCGACATTGTGATATGATACCCACGGCGAGAGCGTGGTAAACAGCGCGTACTACTGTCATATAATGTAGTTCTTGGGATTCTTTGGGTTATTAACTCTCGCTATCGCATAAAGCCATTATGGGCCATTAGGATTATGTTTTAACATTTCTGTAATTATTAATACATTTTGTTCTAGTTTGGCACGCGCAGTCTTCGTATAAAGGTACACAACAAGAAGAACAATAAACCACTCCATCTGATTTACTCCTTTATATCAGTATAAGGTGCTGAGATCATAATAGTTTCATTTATTTTGTTTCAATTTTGAAATGGCTCCTTGCCTCGAACAAATTGAGGTAGCTCAATTAATATCACTTCCTTGTCTGTGTTAATAGTAAAATAGCTAATCAGATGACTGAGTTTTATTTAATACTAGTCTTACTCGGCATGCGTTGCGATGCCAATCAAGGCAGATAGAAAGAAAGGAGGATAATAATAATTTTATTGGTTTTCCAAGGTTGAGTTCAGTTTTAAGAACCCCCAGATAAAAGAGACAGTCAGTCTGGAAGACTGGACTTTATATAATTTTAAATGCTACAAATGCTGAAAACTGCTAGAAAGTCTGGAGGCTTCTCACTTCGCTCGAAGCCAAAGACTCTTGACATGTTCTTTGATCAAGAAACAATCACAACGCTAGAAAGTTACAAGTCATGAGGGAGCTGGAGCGCGTGGTGAAAGGAGAGAGCAGGCTGGATGACGTCACGCTCGCCGTGCCGTTGCCATCTCGTAACGCCAGCGCTCACCAGTGAACTCAGTACACATGCACCAAGCGGTACTATGACGTCACACACCTCAGTGCATTCTCGGTACATTTCGTGACGTCGCCGTAACGTAACGAAGAAGTGGACTAAAACCGTGGCGTGAACTGTATTGGAGTAGACAGCAATACCAGATAACCCGGCGGGCTGCTGACGGTCTCCTCATGTCACCTCGTGATGAATCAGCAAGCCCTTCTCACACCTGGCGTTGCTGTGTGATATGTATACAGATTTCGTGATTGGGTTCATGTGGGATTTAAGGGTTCCTTTTAAGTCCCTCACCCTTTCGTGTAACATAAATTAATTTGTTGCTAGAAACCTTCCCTAGAGTGCACACAACAACCCAAACATACAGAGAAACTATCACGTAACATTGATTTTTATATGTATATATATAAGCACTTCCTTGAGATTACCATAACTTGTAATGGTTTTCTTCCATTATTTACCTAATTATATCATTTTTAATTTCAAAAATAATAATACTACACTAAAACTCATTACTAATGTTTTAGATGCCTTCATATAGAAAATGTAGAGAATCTGTCAAGGTTATTGCTTCAGAACGTACGTTCATGGAACTTGATTTGTTTAGAAACAAAGAAACAGAGTCAACTGTCATATTATGAAGCTATGTATAAGCAGGATTGTTCTGAATTCCCGTGTTGATATAAAAATTACAATTGAAACGTAGGAGTTCTTGGTTTTGTAACCGGTTAACGTTTTTTCATGAAATGCAAGAAATGGCTGTTGCAATCTCAACTACGGTCTCATTTTCAAGTCAATTATAAATTATGGCCGATCGAGAATGAATTATTCTCTAAAGACTTGCAGTTTCTGACGAAAACAATGCCCCTTTAAATTACACACCCGCTATCCTACTGTGATAAAAACACCAGTAAGCTTTTAGTTCTAAGTGACTCTAAATCTCGCGTTCAAAAGCACAAAACATCTGCTCATATGAAATTCTAACCGTTGGTCGTGACTTTTCGCCACGATAATCTCACATGCAGGGATCTAACGCGGCCCAACTGGGAGAGGGTCAAACAGCGTAACCATTTCGCTCTCATACTCCCGTTTAAAATTATCGTTAATTGGATTCCCCTATAATGCCCATTTTCACGAGTGACACGTTGAATATTATTACAGGGCTGACGTGTATCACTCCTGAAATGGATATATAATGTATCGAAATTTACTAAGAACACTTCCTTTTCCACGCAAGCAACCTTAAACAGGCATATTGGGTCAATTATAAAATGATGATGAATATTATCATTTTCTTGAAGAAAAATTACGATTTCTTACCCTTCCAATGAATATCCAAGTGAACGCTCCATGTTTGACGTGGTGAGCTCTGGTGTCCAAGTGAGAGGCCTTTTTTAAATTTCAATTATTCTGAATTCCGTTCTATTCAGTGCATAGCTAGGTTTGTGAAATCTGTTACAAGGGTAACATTGGTTTCTTGAACGGTTGATATGTAAAACATGCACATGGGTTAGATTACAAACCTCAAATTATTGCGGCTAGTGATTGACTCAAAAAAAGTCTTGCAAGTACGTGCACATTGATTTGAAACACATGGCCTACGTCCTTCTCTAATAGTTGCCTATAGTGAATTCAAAGAATCCAGGTTCATAAAATTCAACTCCCAGATCCTCTGAGGATACATCAGCCAGAAGTCAGCATAGGCGGGTACTGCTAGTGATTGACTCCAAATAGACTTGCAAGTACGTGCACAATGATTCGAAATACGTGGCTTACGTCCTTCTGTAATAGTTGCATATAGCGAATTCAAAGAATTCAGGTTCATAAAATTCAACTCCCAGTTCTTCTAAGGATACATCGGCCTGAAGTCAGCATAGGTGGGTTGAAGCAATTTACTGACTTACTGATGGGTCTCGAGAATGTCTTAGGATTCACTTTCACTCCCTTTTGACTCAAAAGAGAGGGTGAGAAATATTTGGCAAACATTCACCTCCCCTGCTCCAGAATATTGTGAGATGAGAAGCCTGCGTAATTTCAAGGGCTGATGCTGATGGATGTGTCTACATTCCTCCCCAGTTGAAGCAACTGTTGTTGTTTCATGCAACTGTATACGTCAGAGATCTGTCAGACTGTAGCGTTAACTAGCACTGCTGCTGGCAAGGGAGATTATCAGGTGACAAGCAGTGCTTACTGTGAGTCATAAGCGCCAGTGTCCACTTGGCACGGATAGTCGTTGCTCCTTCATCTTGCCTAAGGAAATCGTAGAGAAGTTACGAACATCTCTTTTCACATCAAGAGTCTTCAATAATCACGAGGAAACGAAATGCTGAACCTTCGTGCCAACAAAGGGATATTTTCTAATGTCACTTAATATAGCTTATCTTTCATAATTACAAACCAACCTGATTACGTAATGTCATATTATCCTAAAATATGTATGACATCCTGAAACCAGTTGTAAAAATACGTGCTGTAAAATGTAAGCTTGCTTCAAATAGAAGTATTCCAGGTGGTTTGGCTAATCAGTGTATGCCTGATAATATACAGATTAAATGAAATGACACCAGTGACCTCGTTTTGTCCGTTGCACACTTCTGTGCACAAGAATGAGAATCCACACCAATATTGCTATCATTTATAGGATTTTGAGCATTAATATAGATTAAACATTTGATGCGTCTTAATCTATTTGCCCAACTCCATGAGAGAACTATAAATAAATTTCATTGCTTCCTATTTCACTTATAGAAAAGAGATATGGTTTACGTGGGATTTATCTACAGTTTTAGTCAGCAATAAACCATAAGAGTTCCATATAACCTGAAATATAATATGAAGAGGTGGAAAGAAACATTGGGAAAATAAATATGTGAAGCCGTGGCAATATTCCCATAAAGTGGACCTTCAAATTCATATTCCATTACGCATTTTGATCTTCGAGAAGTAGACATAAAATTATTTACGATTGACTGAACATGTGGTGCAGTAAATCGTGTTACTTACCGATTGCGAAAATGATTCAATGAATCCACTCTAGCTACCGTCTTTGGTAAATAAAGTCATACTGAATACTACATATTCAACAGCGTCAATGTATTGTACCCGATACCTATTTTAGGCTATCGGCTACGCCAGCTGACATTAAGCTGTAGTTGAGGTTTTGGAAAGCATTCAGATAAGATAGCGCATCGATCGCGTCAAGAAGAAAGCCAAGATGACGTAGGAGATCAAGAATCAAGGAGGCATTGAAATCTGTAAGAAGATAGAATTATTAATAAAGATGTGAAACTTTATTGAAATATATATGGGATTATAATAAGTTAAAACAACTTAGAAGAGTATATATGACATGCATTATATGTGGAAATAATTTTATGGAAATAAGTTATTGTATAACAGAACAGCCGAGAGGAGTCGGGTTCGAGACTATCTTCGTGACGTAGGAGCACCGTGGTGGGGAGAATTAGCCACGTGCCGCACGGAGCTCATAAGCTGGAACACAGCGCTGAGCAGTTCAGTTGGGCTCTATGAGACGAGCAGTACAGAGCAGCTCTATAGCACAGCGAGACGGGCATTGAAGGTCACGCAACACACGTAAACCGTCACGGCAAGTGTAGGCGACATTTCTCGCATCACCGAGCAACAGAGGCCGCGTGGGTCGTTGATACAGGCGACCTAGCCGAGAATACAATTGTAGATAGCCGGGGTATTTCAAAACCACACTGATCGCATATGAAGACTTTATTTCAAGCTTCATTTCGACGTTGTTCGAACACAGGCTTTCACAATTAACATTATAACCATGCTGTTATATAATACATTCAAAGCGACTTTTTACTATTTCAAGTAAACTGAATGTTTAGCATAGGCTCTGATGAACATTACAGCGTGCATTTATAAGATTTTTATCTTATACCATTTTCATGGATTACAAATTATAGACAGATACAGGGTGTATCGTAATCTTGAACACTATCTAGTAAAATTTTTATTTTACTCAAGTAGAACTTTGCAGTAAGTTGAGAGTGGACTTACAATTCTCAAACTGAACATTTATCGGAACAGTGGCGTATATTAGAAGAAGAGTAGGGGGTCCGCTGTTACCATGAACTTTTCGAGAAGGAGTTGGACGATATCCGCTATGGGTAATCCGAGGTTCAACATGATCGAGTAAACGTGAATAGAGACAAGATGGCACCACAGAGCGATGGATTCGGTTCCTGACGAGAGGAGTCCAACAACTGATTCGCTTGGGATATCGAAGGAAATCATCATTTCATGGATGAAATGATATTCACGCCGATCTTACGAGAAATCTTTAGGTAGGGAAAATCGACGATCTTGGAAATTATATTACAACTGATAATGAAAGGTATTGTAAGAGTTCTATCTACCTGATACGATTATTTTCATGAATACTGGGCACACATGTATATTTTTCTAATAGGAGTGATTTGATAATTAAGACATGGTTTGAATTTATATACTTCGAATTTGCTAGAATATGGAGTGACCATATGATATGGCAGGCATCATTAATCGATATTCTCACCGTTGTTTGGCTTTATTAAGAAGATGTTTGGTCTTATAGACATTTTTCCAGCTAGGATATTTTTCATGGATAGTTTTTTTTGAGTAGCGAGTATTTCGAACTCGTGATCTGCAATTGATTATCAGAAACTACTTCGTAAGTTCATTGCATACTAGCGAGTGTGTATTATTCATCAGTAGGGATTTTTTTCCATTGGATTGTTTGGAGATATTAAGAAGTTATTCACTTTAGTGAATGAACGTCGCTTTTATATGACAACTAGAAACTTGTTGATTCCTTTCTAGTACATTCATTCATATAGTCCACGAGGTGGGGTCCTTCGTATTTATACGATTGTATGGTGGCTACTCACCTTACCCACCGTTTAGGGAACTATCATCCAAGTCGACGGGGCGAGGTCCTTCGTATTTATACGATTGCACGGTGGTTACACATCTTACTCGCCATTGAGGTACTCATTTTATCATCCGAATGTACACGAGATGTAAGTGAATTAAACAAGGAACTACTAGTCACATATCAGTCGAAATTTTGTTAAATAAAGTAACGATAAATGTCAACAGGATTGCATTTAGTAATTCTAGTTTGCCAATCCAATATTTTGTTGCTATACTCTTTTGAGAGTAATTTCAGTTTAACAGCTATTACAGCTGATGCTTTGATGATTTTTATAATTGTGTTTGATACCTTTGAGAAGGATTTAAAGTAATTTAATCTTGTAAGATTAATCATTAATGGTCATAATTATTTTAAGGCAGATCAGTATTGCAGATTTTGATGTGAGAGATTATAGCACATTGGTGTTTTTCTACGATGTGAATTATGAAACTTGTGAAAGAGAATTTATGCTATTTGAAAGCAAATATTAAATTACTGAAGTAATGTTTTTCCAATTGTTTAAGAAGTTGTCTAGAAGTGATCAGAGTAATTACAGTCATTGGAGATTATGTGCGTTAATAATTTGAAGCCATTTATATATTTTTGTAGATCATGCAACGTGGTTAAAAGAAGTTTGTGATAGGCATTTTGTGGAATTTGCCATTTGGTAGTTGCAACGTTGATAATGTATTTTGTAGCGGACATGAGGTCGTTGTACCCAGTCTAGCGTATTTGTTGAGATTCATGCTGTATGTGCTGAATATTTATGGAGTTTGTGTAGCAATTCTTATATTCAAATGTGATATTTGGAATATTGAAGAAATATAATGTCGTTGTGGATAGTTAGATCCAACGTGATGTCGTGGAGACAATAATATTTTTGGCATGATAATTAAATACGAGATATAACTTGGAAGTAATAAAACTGTAAGACAACGTTCTATAAACCATATTAAACAATTTGTTAGGAAATTAAACAAATAAATAAAGTTGATAATACAAGATTTTCTGAAAATAATAATTAATGAAATAATAATCTGAGATTTAAGCATATTAACGATCTGACCTAATGAAATAAAAATCAGAATGACTAGATGAAATAATAATCTAAATAACCAGATGATTGAAATTTAAATAAGTTGATAAATTAAATTTTGAAATAAATCGTTGAATTAAATAAGTGGATGAATTAAAGATTGAATTAATTAAACTGATTGAAATGAATTATTAGACGATTGTAATGATGATGAATAACTGAATTAGAAGGTGATGATTAATTAAAGGAGCTGATGATTAATGAATTTTTATGCAATTAAATAAATTTATTTGAGAGATAATTCGAAGGAATTGCAACTTGAAATGTGAATTTAAATGATGTTATGGTGAGGAATTAACGATTCTGACAGGAATATTTGTAATTTTGAAGTGAGAATTAATGTGAGAAATATTTAATTTTGATAATAATGATGAGGATGACCAATGAGAATTTGAATTTTCTGTAATTCACAGATAAGAGATTAATGACGATGTAAATAATGTAAATTAATTATTCAATGTTTAGGAACATTTGATTAACATGTTCTACGTTCAAATTATACCATGCAAACCATAATTTATGTGATATTTAACATGAGTGATTATTATATGTGTATGTTTAGGCAGATTAGTAACTTAATTAAATCCACATTGATGTTAAATTAAAGAGAATTAGGTCTCAGGTTTCACAAATGTCAGTGACGAAAGACATAGTGCGACAGTGATCCTGAGAACCCAAGAGAACTTTATACATTTTTCTTGATAAGTGGATTGAAATAATTTTGCATTAGAAAGGAGATGGTTCGATTTTTGGACAATGACAATTTAACTTTGCATTCGACCATACTCTTAGGTAGGATTTATATTTAAAATGTCTGTCTGACTATCAAAGTAAAATAAATTTGTTTTTATCTTAGTTGTGATCTGATGATGGTGTGATGTTCCTTTTTCTTTCCTTGTCTTGAGTAAGGCTTATCCGGAAAGGAAGTGGTTTTGCTAGGAATTCAGTTGATGGCGCCCATTTATATTTGAATTATTTTTATTAACTTAAGCCCGTAACGACCCTAGAGATACTTTGTCTCGTGAAACCCACTGCTTTTTCACGAACTCAGCTGAATTTCCGACACATTCCTTATTTGACTAGAGGTTCATTTAACTCCGCTCTGTCCTGGAACTCCAGGGATGTGATGTTATAGCAGATGGGTCATCGCATCCCCAGGACGAACGGGTACAGAGAGAGAGGGAGAATTGGCGCCCAACGTGGGGCTTTTCGATTTTGTTAATTCTATGGAATCACATCAGATTTAGATTACTGAGAGATTGATCTCAAGTTCATTTAAGTGTGTTACAAAATTTATTATACTTAGTCAGACAATGTACTTGTGTGCCCAATCCAGTGTTCATGTTAATCGTATTAGTAATATCATGTTAGTTATAAGATATTTTTCCCTATACCCAAGTGAATGCAGGAATTGAGACATTGTGATGTGTTGTTGTCTAACGTCTCTATATAATTCTATATTGAAATATAATTATGTTGCCAGAGGATTTAGCGAAGGTGTTAGGAGAGTTACAGACGGGTATGTCTGGAATTGCAGAAACCATTTCTAAGATGGAAACTGAAGTTAAAGAACAAATTAATAATTCAGAAGCTAGATTAGAAGCTAAATGTAAAGAGAATGTACAAGCATTACAGGCTAGTAACGAAGGCAATCTGAACGATAATTTAAAGTCATTAGAGACTAGGCTACAATCTAGTACTGAAGAAAATTTGAAATTATTACAGTCAACTACTGAAGAAAATTTAAAACTATTACAGTCAAATAGCAAAGATGAGTTGATGTTATTAGAGGCTAGGCTACAGTCAAATAGCAAAGATGAGTTGATGTTGTTAGAAGAAAGATTACAGTCAAGGACTGAAAGTCATTTAAAAGCTAACTTGAAAGATAACTTCAAATCGTTGGAAGAGAAATTACAGTCTCGTAGTGAAGAAACTAATACTGAATTAGAAAATAAGTTAACCAGATTAGAGAATAGTTTAACTTTGAAGAACAATGAGATGTTGAAAACTTTACAATTAGACATAATTGCAGTAAACATGAAAGGAGAGGAAAATGTTCAGATATTAAGGAAAAATATTATCGAGTTGGAAAATAGAGGGGAAGAAAATATTTTTACTTTAAGAACAGACGTTATGACCATACAGAAAGACATTAAGTCAGATGTATCGAAGTTGAGATTCGACATCGATGGTTTAGTGGCAGATGTAGGAAAAATTCAAGATTGGTCTACCGAAGTATCTTTCGAGACTAAGATTAAGAGTCTAGAAACGAATCTAGGTAACGAAATAAAAGATTTGAAGACAGTAATTGGGACCATTAAAGATGAAGTCTTGGGAGAGGTCAATTCTAATATAAAGTCGTTAGAAAATCAATTACAGAAGGATATTAGAAAGATAGACGACGATATAGAGCAAAAGGTTAACGAAAACTTAACTTTATTTAAAAATAGAGTCGGAGCAATTGTTGAGGAACGATATAATGAGGTCGATGCCGAAGCAAAAGAGAAACGCGAAGGGTTAGATGAAAAATTAATCGCAGGTATGGCAAACTTAGAAGCTAGGTTTACGGAAAGCAAGGAAGCGATGAAATTAGATTCAACACTATTTAGAACAGATGTTGATCTGTTGAAAGAACAAGTCGCGTTAGTGAGGAACACGTGCGAAGGAAAGATTGACAAGTTGAGGAACGATCTAGACGAAAGTAACAAGACGCAGGATGTTACATCGTTAGATGAGTTGAAGACGCAGATGAAGAGATTAGCAGAAGACAGGATGACTAAACTAGAATCCATAGTTAACAGTTTTACCAGTCATAATGTAACATCAGGGGAAACATTGATAAATCAAACAGCGATAGACCGCAGTATGACGAATCAAGACACGAGCATGGTAGAAGACCGTCAAATGCAACCGAATGTGACATTCGAAAGGGTCAGTTCAACCCCTCAGGAGAATCCAAGTTCGAGTAGGAGTACGTTAGGTCCAAGTGAACGATACTCAGGTCCAGTCACAATTATAAGGAACCTAGATGACAAACCGAGAAAATTTTCGGGAAATACAGGAGTTACACCAGTAGAATTTCTGCGAGATATTCGAGACTACATGGCGGAACACAGGGTAGCCAAAGAAAGAGAGCTAAGGATAGTAGAACGCGCCTTAGATGGATCTGCACTTACGTGGTTTAGAGCGTTCAGAAGCAACTTTGCGAACATGGAGCAATTCGCCATGGCTTTCTTGAGGAGATTCTGGAGTGCCGAGGATCAACTCAACGTAAGAGCGGAGATGTACTCTAAACGCTATTCTACGTCACATCCGACGCATTACGCCAACTACTTCACGTCACAACTGGCTAAATTACAGTTCCTTATTCCTCCATTGCCAGAAGAAGAGCTTTTGCAAGCTATAGCGCGACAGTTACCGATAGAGGTACAGCGATCTTTGATAGCATCGGGAGCCAATACGCTGGAACATTATGATGACATATTGAGGCGATTGGATTATACGAGCGCACAGGTTACACCGAGAAGTAATAGGAACGACAACAGAAACACGCAAGAAGTAAACGCGGTAGTCGTGGACAATGCAGTTCAAACGGACAGAAGGGATTCCTGGGAAAACCGACGGAACGATGGGAATCGAGGAAACATCCGTAACGCAAGAGGAAATGATCGATATAGAGGACCATATGAAAGGCCATACGATCAAGAAGCGAGAGATAGCCGGTATAGGAATTATAACCAAAATTCCAGGTATCAGGACAGAAATCGGTATAATAACAGATATCGGGGAAGAAATAACTGGAACCAAGGTCAACAGTTTAATGGAAACGACCGACAGGAAGGCCGAAGAAACGATCCTAACGACAGAAGGGATAATTGTGGACATGAAAGGTCAAGACAAGAGGATAGACAGCCTAGTGCACCACTCGAGGAGACAGTGAGAGATGTCAATCGAGCCAGCACGAGTGAAGAAAGAAGGAATAAACGTCAGAATAACACAGAATCAAGACGTTAATCTTAATCATTGGAAGTCATCATTATAGAGAGTCAGAAAGAACCATCATGCTGAGTAAAGGAAATTGTAGAGCTATCGTGTACATGTATAATATATTGAATGCCTGAGAGTGTATTTTTTTTCTCAATCCTGATAAAAAAAAAGGAGATGTACGGGAGAGATGTACCCGATACCTATTTTAGGCTATCGGCTACGCCAGCTGACATTAAGCTGTAGTTGAGGTTTTGGAAAGCATTCAGATAAGATAGCGCATCGATCGCGTCAAGAAGAAAGCCAAGATGACGTAGGAGATCAAGAATCAAGGAGGCATTGAAATCTGTAAGAAGATAGAATTATTAATAAAGATGTGAAACTTTATTGAAATATATATGGGATTATAATAAGTTAAAACAACTTAGAAGAGTATATATGACATGCATTATATGTGGAAATAATTTTATGGAAATAAGTTATTGTATAACAGAACAGCCGAGAGGAGTCGGGTTCGAGACTATCTTCGTGACGTAGGAGCACCGTGGTGGGGAGAATTAGCCACGTGCCGCACGGAGCTCATAAGCTGGAACACAGCGCTGAGCAGTTCAGTTGGGCTCTATGAGACGAGCAGTACAGAGCAGCTCTATAGCACAGCGAGACGGGCATTGAAGGTCACGCAACACACGTAAACCGTCACGGCAAGTGTAGGCGACATTTCTCGCATCACCGAGCAACAGAGGCCGCGTGGGTCGTTGATACAGGCGACCTAGCCGAGAATACAATTGTAGATAGCCGGGGTATTTCAAAACCACACTGATCGCATATGAAGACTTTATTTCAAGCTTCATTTCGACGTTGTTCGAACACAGGCTTTCACAATTAACATTATAACCATGCTGTTATATAATACATTCAAAGCGACTTTTTACTATTTCAAGTAAACTGAATGTTTAGCATAGGCTCTGATGAACATTACAGCGTGCATTTATAAGATTTTTATCTTATACCATTTTCATGGATTACAAATTATAGACAGATACAGGGTGTATCGTAATCTTGAACACTATCTAGTAAAATTTTTATTTTACTCAAGTAGAACTTTGCAGTAAGTTGAGAGTGGACTTACAATTCTCAAACTGAACATTTATCGGAACAGTGGCGTATATTAGAAGAAGAGTAGGGGGTCCGCTGTTACCATGAACTTTTCGAGAAGGAGTTGGACGATATCCGCTATGGGTAATCCGAGGTTCAACATGATCGAGTAAACGTGAATAGAGACAAGATGGCACCACAGAGCGATGGATTCGGTTCCTGACGAGAGGAGTCCAACAACTGATTCGCTTGGGATATCGAAGGAAATCATCATTTCATGGATGAAATGATATTCACGCCGATCTTACGAGAAATCTTTAGGTAGGGAAAATCGACGATCTTGGAAATTATATTACAACTGATAATGAAAGGTATTGTAAGAGTTCTATCTACCTGATACGATTATTTTCATGAATACTGGGCACACATGTATATTTTTCTAATAGGAGTGATTTGATAATTAAGACATGGTTTGAATTTATATACTTCGAATTTGCTAGAATATGGAGTGACCATATGATATGGCAGGCATCATTAATCGATATTCTCACCGTTGTTTGGCTTTATTAAGAAGATGTTTGGTCTTATAGACATTTTTCCAGCTAGGATATTTTTCATGGATAGTTTTTTTTGAGTAGCGAGTATTTCGAACTCGTGATCTGCAATTGATTATCAGAAACTACTTCGTAAGTTCATTGCATACTAGCGAGTGTGTATTATTCATCAGTAGGGATTTTTTTTCCATTGGATTGTTTGGAGATATTAAGAAGTTATTCACTTTAGTGAATGAACGTCGCTTTTATATGACAACTAGAAACTTGTTGATTCCTTTCTAGTACATTCATTCATATAGTCCACGAGGTGGGGTCCTTCGTATTTATACGATTGTATGGTGGCTACTCACCTTACCCACCGTTTAGGGAACTATCATCCAAGTCGACGGGGCGAGGTCCTTCGTATTTATACGATTGCACGGTGGTTACACATCTTACTCGCCATTGAGGTACTCATTTTATCATCCGAATGTACACGAGATGTAAGTGAATTAAACAAGGAACTACTAGTCACATATCAGTCGAAATTTTGTTAAATAAAGTAACGATAAATGTCAACAGGATTGCATTTAGTAATTCTAGTTTGCCAATCCAATATTTTGTTGCTATACTCTTTTGAGAGTAATTTCAGTTTAACAGCTATTACAGCTGATGCTTTGATGATTTTTATAATTGTGTTTGATACTTTTGAGAAGGATTTAAAGTAATTTAATCTTGTAAGATTAATCATTAATGGTCATAATTATTTTAAGGCAGATCAGTATTGCAGATTTTGATGTGAGAGATTATAGCACATTGGTGTTTTTCTACGATGTGAATTATGAAACTTGTGAAAGAGAATTTATGCTATTTGAAAGCAAATATTAAATTACTGAAGTAATGTTTTTCCAATTGTTTAAGAAGTTGTCTAGAAGTGATCAGAGTAATTACAGTCATTGGAGATTATGTGCGTTAATAATTTGAAGCCATTTATATATTTTTGTAGATCATGCAACGTGGTTAAAAGAAGTTTGTGATAGGCATTTTGTGGAATTTGCCATTTGGTAGTTGCAACGTTGATAATGTATTTTGTAGCGGACATGAGGTCGTTGTACCCAGTCTAGCGTATTTGTTGAGATTCATGCTGTATGTGCTGAATATTTATGGAGTTTGTGTAGCAATTCTTATATTCAAATGTGATATTTGGAATATTGAAGAAATATAATGTCGTTGTGGATAGTTAGATCCAACGTGATGTCGTGGAGACAATAATATTTTTGGCATGATAATTAAATACGAGATATAACTTGGAAGTAATAAAACTGTAAGACAACGTTCTATAAACCATATTAAACAATTTGTTAGGAAATTAAACAAATAAATAAAGTTGATAATACAAGATTTTCTGAAAATAATAATTAATGAAATAATAATCTGAGATTTAAGCATATTAACGATCTGACCTAATGAAATAAAAATCAGAATGACTAGATGAAATAATAATCTAAATAACCAGATGATTGAAATTTAAATAAGTTGATAAATTAAATTTTGAAATAAATCGTTGAATTAAATAAGTGGATGAATTAAAGATTGAATTAATTAAACTGATTGAAATGAATTATTAGACGATTGTAATGATGATGAATAACTGAATTAGAAGGTGATGATTAATTAAAGGAGCTGATGATTAATGAATTTTTATGCAATTAAATAAATTTATTTGAGAGATAATTCGAAGGAATTGCAACTTGAAATGTGAATTTAAATGATGTTATGGTGAGGAATTAACGATTCTGACAGGAATATTTGTAATTTTGAAGTGAGAATTAATGTGAGAAATATTTAATTTTGATAATAATGATGAGGATGACCAATGAGAATTTGAATTTTCTGTAATTCACAGATAAGAGATTAATGACGATGTAAATAATGTAAATTAATTATTCAATGTTTAGGAACATTTGATTAACATGTTCTACGTTCAAATTATACCATGCAAACCATAATTTATGTGATATTTAACATGAGTGATTATTATATGTGTATGTTTAGGCAGATTAGTAACTTAATTAAATCCACATTGATGTTAAATTAAAGAGAATTAGGTCTCAGGTTTCACAAATGTCAGTGACGAAAGACATAGTGCGACAGTGATCCTGAGAACCCAAGAGAACTTTATACATTTTTCTTGATAAGTGGATTGAAATAATTTTGCATTAGAAAGGAGATGGTTCGATTTTTGGACAATGACAATTTAACTTTGCATTCGACCATACTCTTAGGTAGGATTTATATTTAAAATGTCTGTCTGACTATCAAAGTAAAATAAATTTGTTTTTATCTTAGTTGTGATCTGATGATGGTGTGATGTTCCTTTTTCTTTCCTTGTCTTGAGTAAGGCTTATCCGGAAAGGAAGTGGTTTTGCTAGGAATTCAGTTGATGGCGCCCATTTATATTTGAATTATTTTTATTAACTTAAGCCCGTAACGACCCTAGAGATACTTTGTCTCGTGAAACCCACTGCTTTTTCACGAACTCAGCTGAATTTCCGACACATTCCTTATTTGACTAGAGGTTCATTTAACTCCGCTCTGTCCTGGAACTCCAGGGATGTGATGTTATAGCAGATGGGTCATCGCATCCCCAGGACGAACGGGTACAGTATAATACACAGATAAATTATTTACTGCAGTGATTCGTGTATCCCTTTTCGTTCATTCATCTAATGTTCCCGAAAGTATTAATATTCAACCAGGAATAGAAAAAAACGATCATGAATTAATACCCATAGAGTCAGCACGCCATAATCGTGATGTTACTGTGATATATCATAATCTCACCCGAGAATATCACCCTTGGCCCAAGTTAATAAATTGTTCGCTTAATGTCTTCTTCCTCATCCCGAACCAATCATGTATTTGCTTTAAATTCCGAAGGGAAAATTCACAAACAATTCCTGTACAATAAATGGCCTCTATATGCATTTACTTCAAAATTGCTGCATAGTGAGTAACAAATTGCTCTCAGAATTTCCTTCATTATCCTACTTTAACGCATTAGCGAGGCTTCCAGAACTTCCGGTTACGTAAAAGAGAAAGATCTTTTACATTGCGTGGCTCAATTTGTTGCAGTGAAAACCATTCATTTCTTGATTTTAATAGCACTTCAAGGTGATGATACATAAACATTCTATTACTTAAGTATTATTTACGTAGGCCCTATATTATATGATGCTTGTTGTGGCATAGTACAATGGATGAAAGAAATAATTATTTTTATACTATGTGCAGAATATAATTGCTTGTGAATTATTCATGAATTCGTTATAACATGACTATGTATCATGTTTTTCATTCGCATGCAGGTGCATCTCTGCGAAGCCGAAGGAACTCCTGAATACAACGGGGTGTCATCTTTCCACAAGAAGCAACTTGTTGTGGTGAAATCCCTTTGGCGGGGCTGTGGAGAAGCAACTCGGTAAGTTCGTGATAATTTAGTATACTTTTTTCACACTAGTTTCTTTAGAAGAGTCACTTAAAACTTTCAGTTTGAAGAGTGACAGCAGATGGTCCAATCGAAAACTATACTTTCGGCGTATGCAGATAAAAAACTTTCATTGTGTGTTCTTTGTCTCACAGATACGGTAGGTACAAATAGATAATAAATGTTGGCAAAATATCCCTACTCCTCAACTTTCTACACTAGTCAACAAACAAACAAGCTACGTAAGAAGTGCGTATACAGGGTTGTCCACCAGTCCGTTATTGTGTAGTTTTATGAAACCCAACCAACATTACAATTCTCATTAAGGTCTATATTGCTCTGCATCCTATCTGCTTTTGACAGCATAAATTGAGCATTGGAACTAGCATAAGAATAGCGACCATATGCAACTTTCCACCTAGTCTTAAATAACATTGTACTGTACAATCAAGCAACATAGCATATTCCTCCCTGTAAAAAAATGCAACTACAGTATAATACGAGAGATTTAATTTGTTATGCCACGGTATATGTAATGGCAAAATGTTTAATGCACGCTGCAAACTACGATTGAAAACTGTCCACTGGTTTAAAACGGGTATTTTAATAGTGACAAAAAATCTGCTGATGTGGATCTGTCATTTGAAAGCACTTTCAAAATCTAACAGAATGAGCTGAGGTTCAATCCTGGAATCTTGGGCACAGGAGAAGAGAGCCTTGGTGACTGCGGCAATCCGCCGGCCTGTAACTCGATAAATGAATGGCGTTGTTAAAAATGTTAAACTGGAAATATTATCTGTATCAGAAAGTGAATTAAATCCTGTGTAAATATGATTCTAGGTATTACATATTGTAGGAAAATATTTAGAAGTTACACATGTTTCTCAATTTAACCTAAAATACTTAGCATTATTCTAAGCTCTTTCAATCTACTCACAGGCCACCTGTTTACGTGTGGCTACTGGTCACTTGTAAATTGTGTTATTGAATTGTGGAATTCATCTGCAATGTACCACTTTAGTTCCATTATGCCATCAAAGTTGTCCCTGCACATTGGCATATTTATCTCACTAATTGGGGCAACTTTCCTATCACAGAACCATTAAAATTACATTTATATTCATGTTTTATGAATTATGTTACACATATACACATTGTGGCAGGTAAGCGTAAAACGTTTCAGGACAGAGAGAATTGGATTCCTGGCTCTGTCATGCGGGATTTCAATCCGTGTATGTGGGTTGGAAGTGGATTCATCATTCTCATGTAGACTACTGTAGCTTCAAATCCTATTTCTGACATCCATAAAG
The DNA here is from genome assembly GCA_946902985.2 of Meconema thalassinum. Classification (NCBI taxonomy): domain Eukaryota; kingdom Metazoa; phylum Arthropoda; class Insecta; order Orthoptera; family Tettigoniidae; genus Meconema; species Meconema thalassinum. Next base: position 758,057,163 of record OX336389.2, read on the forward strand.
AGGTTTACTGATAGCATTCAAAGCAATGCCCGCAATAGAAACCAACTTTAGGTCATGGCCATCATAGTCCCAGCCCCCTAGTGGACTATAACTTGTCTGGCTGCGTGGCTCAGGGGTAACGTTCTCGCTTGCTGAGCCCAAGGTTGCAGGTTCGAAACCTGGCGCAATCACCTGGCATTTAAGGGTGCACAAATGCGAGGGAGCCGTGTCAGTACATTTACTGGCACGTTAAAGATCCCCTTCGGGGCAAAATTCCGGCACCCCGGCGTCTCTAAAAGCCAGGGTAGTTAAAAGGGACGTAAAACCAATAACATTATATTAGGACTATAACTTATTCTCTAAGCAGAACAAATATCAAGGAATCTCAAATGCATTTGCGTTCATGTAATTCATGTTTTGATTTAATTCAGACGCTGCATATATTACGGTCATGAGGTCCATATACTTGGAGGTGTGTGTTATAACCTATATTGTTATGGTATCTGCTCTGGTGTGTGTCCCTCTATTTAGAGAAATGATTAGGAGACTGACAGCCACCGCTTTAAATTATCAACTACAACGGCATTTCCCCTGGAGTAGCAGCGGTAAACCAAGAAAACCATTCCTAGAATGGCTGAGCTGGGAAATAAGCCAACTTAATCAATGGAGTCCTCACGAGTTTGAGTATATCCCCCGTCCAGTCCGCAGAGTAGAATATTTTTGTCACAGCCAGGAATCGAATTCTATATCTTTGGAAAAAACTTTATACCTACCTCTTGACCACAAAGCCGGCCATATAACTCTTCTTGTATGTGCTTCCATGACAGGAAGTTGAATATTTGGAATTTATGTTCGGTGGCTATACAATATTACTGAATACTCTTGAAACCGGTGGCTAGAAGAAATATTTGAAGTGGAAAGGCATGCAGGATATGCGGAGTTGGCAGCGAGGGAACGCCAAACCGTGCCGTTTAACTTATCGTTTGGCAGGGAGGAAATTAGATTGTCACTGCTCTGCTTGACTCGGAGGTGGGAGTTATTCACTAACGTGAGATGCATATGATCGGTTTAGTCGCCGAAGGAGATGCTGTTATTGCTGCTGAGATAACTGCCACACTGTTTGTTGATGCTCCCGTATTGCCTTGATGTAACAGCTGCTGTTGATCTTGGATTTACTGCACTACATGCCCATGGCAAGACAGACTTGCTGTTTACTAGAACATATCAGAATGTTCTCTTAGGGTACTCAGGGGTAATAATTTGATTTGCAAACACAATGATATAGTATATGAAAAGATACCATTTCCTGCCCTCTACTGAGCAGGATACTCCAACGTCAACTGGAAAGTGACAAATCTCTATACTTCTTAATAAAGCCTATGCCGCGGGGTATGGCCATTCGTTAACGTACGCAATTCGTATATTTTTTGGTTGACCTTTCCCGCATTCTTACACTCAACTATAACTGAGAGGAGATTTAAGTAAGAACTATTGTAATTAATTCGCTTTAGGGGCTTGGAATATCTTGACCATTAGCCCCATGTACTTGGGTAAAAGTTCAATTTGTCTGGTAATCTGTGTTTCTGTGGAGAGTCTATTAGTATGTGGGACCGTAAAAATTAAGGTCGGGAATGGGCTAGCTGCCTCGGGACTTGAAATAAGGCACTAACCTAGCGTTTGAGTGGAGAGATAGTGGTTAGAACCCTGGGAAAACCCTACTCGGTATAAATGCCACCAGGGCCGGGATTAAATTATCTGACCTCCTGACTAGCTGTAGCTATCCATCGTGGTCGTGATGAGCGATTTAACGCGCTTGGCTACACCGCGGGGTAAGGAAAAGCACTAACATGCTGAATTCCTATACTTTGGTTTTCCATTCTAGCATATTTTCCAAATTCTAAGTCAGAAACTAATATATGCAAGGAATATAGACTACGATTACAACACACTCCAAAACAACAAAAATGTAATGTCAGAATATTTCAACGTCAAGGGAAAATTTTTAACAAATTACTTCATTAAATCCAGCCTCCGTGGCTTAGGCGGCAGCCCGCCGGCCTCTCACCGCTGGGTCCGTGGTTCAAATCCCGGTCACTCCATGTGAGATCTGTGCTGGACAAAACGGAGGCAGACAGGTTTTTCTCCGGGTACTCCGGTTTTCCCTGTCAAAATTTCATTCCAGCAACACTCTCCACTATCATTTCATTTCATCTCTCATTCATTTAATCATTGCCCCAGAGGAGTGCGTCAGGCCTCGGCAGCCGGAACAGTTCATATCCTCGCCGCTAGACGGGGGCTTCATTCATTCCATTCCTGACCCGGTCAGAGACTGGAAGCAGGCTGTGGATTTTCATTCATTTCATTAATTAATGACATGATAAGGGAATCCACCAACATTCAAATAGGCTTCATAAGATAACGGATTCGATTGACATAAAACCGATACTAATTCAAGACCTAAGATACTAGTTGGCATTACATAGTAGAGTTCAAATACACGTTTAAATACGGTACTTTCATAAATATTTTTGTAAGGAGGTCTTTGTATATTCAAAATTATATTCCTAGAATTAGGTTGTATTTACAATATGGTTTTGCGCAAAAATGTCCCATTTAGTGTACAGTACAAGTGGGCCAATGTTATAGCAATGCGACCCATGCCGATTGGGACAACAGTGAAGGTTTGAAACATGTTATAATTGTCTGTATCTTAGGTAGTCAGTCCAAAGGCTGGTTGGATCCTCAAAAAGTACCGTCGGTAGGTCATGTTGGTAGATACCCCCAAAACCCAAGGCAGCGCTATATTGAGACGTACTAGGCAAGATGAAGAGTGAGATAGTTTGCCATTGCATTCCTCACTGAGTCAGAACAGCAGTACTAACCCTAAGAGTAGAAACTTTCACAGCATCCACAGGCACTGACTGTGCCCTGAATGTCATTACTAAGCACCACTCATACCTCAGTAGCTTCCATATAATCACAGCCATGAGTGAGACTGAGACATCGGTGAGAAGCCACATTTTACTCTAGCCTGTATTATTATTGTAGTATTGACAGGTGTCTCTCAGTACTCAATCAATATGAAAGTTATTACGTCTATTGCTCATATTGTGCATCACGGTTAATATTTTTCCTACATACATCAATCTTTGGTCCAAATAATTACAGTTACTCAACTTCAGTACCCACATAAGCACAGGTTATCAGACAACATTATTACTCAACACAAATATATAGGGCTGATGACCAAGATGACCCAAACTCGTAAAATGAATTAGCACCAACAACATGAAGTTGAATGAACTAGAACGTAATGTCGAAACAATACATTATACCGTATACCAGTTGAATCAGCTGCCCCTAGTAATATTGTTTTATGCAGCCCAATTAGCGTTTTTAGCAGGTAGGTTGTATTTCTCAGCTTGCAACCCGTATGGCACTAACGCGCTGTAAGCATATCCTGCAAACGATTCTGAACATTCTTACTTTTCCCTTGATGTCATTACAGACAAATACAAAGGGAAAATATTAGTGTTCAGTATCGTTTGCGGCTTATGCTTGCAGTTGTGCTGCATAAAACAATATTATTATGGGCGGCTGATTCGCCTGGTATCTTGTCGTGGTCGTTAATTTTATCCTGCTATTATGAGAATGTGTCATTGTGTGTGTTTATTTCTATGATCTCATGAAGCCAGTTGAAACCAATCATCAAATCCCTATAATCTCGAAGTTCAAGTACCATCTTAAAATAGAAATCGGACTCCAAATTTGCAGAATTTTCAATTACTTAGTTTCAAAACTGCAGTGGTGCCTAATTTTCAATTTTTATTAGCGTTCCGAGGGATCGTTTCCCACCGAAATTGGTATCCGGGAAGTTTCCTACACGGAATTGGAAATGAGTCTCGTGAGTTACAACGTAATCATATTGAACATTACGAGCATTCGTCATCGTGAACACATAGAACAGGAAAATCACTTCTTAGCAATCAAATTAAACTGGAGTTTCATCGTATGCATTGTTAACTTGACAACTACATTTTAATAATTTAATGACAGCAGCCAATGGCCAAAATATACATATCATGGAGTTGTAAGTCAAAATGGTAATTCAATAAATAAATACGATATTCTCAGTCTGCTGTGAAAAACAGCGTTAGGGGTTCTGTTCGTTTATGGCACTTCATGATGTGATATCTTTCACACCCCTCGCCGCACCTCTCACACACGCAGTCCTCCGCAGGGTTGTGGTAAGTCTTCTTTCCACATAGTTTGTAGTGGAAACCATGAACCGCTAGACTGGTGAACATGTGTCGCAACTCATAGTTTGCCCTACTCCAGTCTCTTTATGTCATGACGCCAGTCGTATAGAATTCTTCCCATATGTCCTGTTTCTTCTCCTGCAACTCCCAAAGTAGCTGTTTGTATTGAACCCTTGCAAAGAAGCTTATGAGACTCAGTTTCGGGGGGTGTAACAGTCCATTTCGTAAGTTGTTGTTAAAGCGCTTCATTAACATGCAGGGTAACACATAACAAAATAACATGCAGGAAGAAGTGAATACCAGGGTTAAAACAAATGAATTTAATAACAGATCAACTATTTACAAGAAAAAAAAAATAAACAAAACAAATCTCCCAAATGACTCCCAACTGAATAAATTACTTGCCATAACTAGGCTTAATCTCAGGAGAGATTATAAATTTGGACCAAATGTCCCAAATGCTTCAATGACATTGTGTACGTGTGGGGCTGTTCTACATGCATAACGATGAGTACAAATAAATGCGAGATTCGTCATCATCCGGTAAACCTTCAGAGGACGAATCTGCATTGTTTAGAGCTAGACAGACGCGGGGAACCAACTATACACTACTTAAATTAATCTGACACTTCCTACACTAAATAAACAACAAATAATTTCCGCTTGAAATTGGAATCAAGAACTGCCGTAGCAAAAACATTAATGCCTAAAATTAGGACTTTCCAAAATCAACACAAGTAAATTAACACGTGACCAACAAAAGAAATACACATATGACCGCCTGTCATTTTTACAAGTAAATATAACTACACCACACGGGTGTCACAACAGACAAACTATCATGACCTGAGTCATAGAAAATCACTAGGCTCAAGCCAACATTTACATCATTAAAACAAAATTCCATTCATACGATATGCGATAATTCGTAACAGACATGGCGAACTCCCCAATTAATTACGGTCCAAATGACCATCACAAAAGAACAGGTTTGCTAATGATAGCTTATAGGGGTCAGTCGGTCAGCAGGACTGCCTAACAATGAGTCACCGAACCTAGACGGGCGCTAAGTGGAAATCTGCACATCTGTCAACCCACGTGTCAATAACCTCGACCTCCCGTGGCACGGGATCGAGTCTCGAAGAAGCGTGCTCCCAAGCACAATATACGTGTGTGTGTCAGAATAAAATATCTCACCATTTCTCCTAGGAAATCCAAGAAAATCAACACTGGACAAGGTACAGTAGCCTCCAAGGAGCGCCCTGCCTTTCCATCAAAAAGAATACCACAACAACAACAATATGAGGGCGGTAGCACCACCTACCCCTCATCACGAAGAATCAATACACACACCTGACACATGAACACACACAGAATCACACGTATGGGTTTGACAGAAACCTGAAATAAATGACATAGATATTTTTCCTCCAGCTTGCGCTTCCGTTCTAGTCCGTGACTATCAAACCTGAAAAGGACTAAAAAAATGCTAAAAAAAATTAGAACTAAAGTGTTCTACCGTTACATCTTAATTTGTTGCGCTCGGCAACCCTAGTATGAGTAATAAACTGTTCATAAAAACCATCTACAATAATTACCTCCCTTTCCTATAACAAAATGAACTTTAATAAAGCACCACTTATCGAATGTAACGAGTTTCGCATTCGCATGGATAAAATCAAATACACGCGCCATGTACACTAAATATGACTCCAAAGAAAAATATACAACAAACAAATTTGGCCACGCGCCAACGTACATTTAAAGATGATAGTGTCAGCACAAAAAAAATCTAAACACAAGAAAAAGAATGAATGAACTATTTACAATGTTCCCGCGCCTTATCTAACTACATATTGAGTAAATCAATTTTTGTACATCACCTTCTCTGCTTGCAGAACATTAACCTCCGTCCCGGTGCATTTCCCTACGGGAAATTTAGCTCTCCATCGTCGACGTCGTTGTAGAAGCGATGCACATCAATCCTTCACATGACCAAACGTCGGACATCTTGGCGAAGTTTCTTGGACAGAAATGTTCAATGTTAATAATATTGCCTAGCTATAATCGCTGTGAGCTACTACTTTCACTCACGAATATGTCCTAATGCGATTACTGATCGTAGACTTGCCCTATTTTAGCATTTGCTTAACACACACACAAATATCACTCAAAAATATTATACACAAATTTACATAAAATTACACACTTCAAACTCATCGCCACTGGCTTGAAAACAAGTCTTAAACATGACTATCTTGCAGTCCTTATCTCGCCTAGAGATGTCCACTGCTATACGTGAACCTTGCTCACCTGAGCACAAAGTAAAATGTCAGTAAAGTTCGCTCATTAGCGTTTGAAAATCGTGACGCAGAGTGACGTGAACCTTGCTCACCAGAGCTCAATAAATTTGTCCTCCAAACAGCTTCTCACCGATCAATTTATTGGAAACTGACAGAATGAGGTAGAGTGGGGAGAATTTGAAAAAAATAATCTGGAGTTTTCGTCACACAAACTTGGGACTAGTATCAATCTTCATCATTTTATCCAAACGTCTCAGTGCACTATTGCGGAATTAATTCGGATCGGCGGTTCTTTAGATACACGTTTTCGCGCGTTTTTCCAGGGTACGCAACTTACCGCGTGGCTTTTGGCGTGGTCTCTTCTGATTGGGTGATTCAATCCTGGGTCGGTTGAAACTTTACTCAAGACACTCCCTCAATGACTCTAATTCAGGTGCGCGCTGTTACAAAATTTGTCCTTGAACTCGGCTTAACCGGTCGTCTTCAGGAATAACTACCAAGCTTGCTTCTGTTGTAATCATTGCAACACACTACCTTGGTTCCCCCTTTGTCAATTTCAACATGTACTGCCTGGGCATCAGTAATAATAATAATAAAATCATGAATACTTAATCATCGATAGATTAATAAGGGTTCAGTATGCTGGAGTAGTTGGAAGGAGTATATGTAGATGCAGTTCCTCTATCAGGATCAGTTCGCCACTCATTTCGTATACGAGTCTGAACGGTGTGTACTTTGACAGGCTCAACGCTTTCTTCAGGTATGTGGCTTTCACCTTCTCAATCTGTCAGTGGTCTCTGATCTCGAGATTTTTCCACGTGATTGGTAGACCATATGTTATTATTGGTAGTATTTTCACGTTGAATAGCTTCAATGCTGCTTTCTTAAGTTCTTTATGTCATTTATCGCGTTGATTGCTACATTGGACCTTTTGGTAGTATGAAGCGTGAAAACATTGCCTCTCATCTGAAGAGTGATTCCTAGATATCTAAAACTGTTCACTCTTTTGAGTGTTTTCCCATTAAGGTAAAGCAGATCCTTGGTTGCTAGCCTACCACCTTTTCTGAATACCATGTAGACAGACTTTTGCTCGTTGGGTTATAGATCGTTATAGTGTGCCCACGTCACTTGAAATCTTCTTGCAGGCATTCCATACGTGGGGCAGTCAACACCATGTCATCTGCGTACAAATATATCTTTTATCCATTCTCCAGGACCTTTGTGACGTCTGCTATAGTGACAGAGAAGAGATGCGGGTTGAATGGATTGCCTTGCAACACTCCGTTTGTCTGTTCTATTGCGGTCGATCTGGATAAGTTTTCTGTTATGACGGTGTTGTTGCTTGCTAGCATGTCAGATATGATGTCAACGAGATAATGGTTATTTCCTACCATCATGTCCAGTTTTCCGATCATCAGACATCTGTTGAACATGTCGATGGCTTTAGCGAAATCTATGGACACGGCGAAAAGTTTTCCTTTCGGTGAGCTCAATGCTGTTTCAATATCATTCAGTAGGCATCGTACTGCTTGTAGGGTGGATCTACCCCTTCGGAAGCCAAATTGCCCCTCTGGATATCCTTGTCAATGAGATCGGCGAGCCTTTTCCTGATGATCATCGTTAGTACAATATCTTGAGAGGGCAATAAGGACCAATTATATTTTCATACTCAAATGTAGTAGCCATGCGTTCTTTGTTATAGTGTGGTGAACTAATAACATCTTGAATGTTAAAACATTATCAGTGTTGCTCATTAATTGATGTTGAATGACGGAGGCAACTCCGGGTCGTGTACAAGGCACAGCTCATTTGAATCAGCCCAATTTATTACAGCTTCACCATTTTCGTCATCATGAAGGTAACCCCATAAATTACTATGACTATTAAAAAATCATAGCCATCCTGAAGCGTGGCAGTGGGGGCGTGGTGGCTCAGCGGTCTAGCTGTATGCCTCTCACCAAGGCGGTCCGGGTTCGATTCCCGGTCAATGCATGTGAGATTTTCGATGTGAAATGCCATGTCCTGTGGTTCGGATTCCACGTAAAAAGGAGGTCCCGTGGCTCATGATCTCATGATTAACGGTCACGTTAAACTACAAGCTTCCTTCCTTTTTTTTGAAGCCTGGCAAAGATCCATCTCGCTGTTATGCCATTTATACAAAGTGTTTGAGAGAATGCTCCTTAACAGACTATCTCCAAAACTTGATCCACTTCTGATCCCAGAACAAGCAGGCTTCAGACCAGGAAAGAGCTGTACTTCACAGATATTGTGCCTAACACAGCACATTGAAGATGGTTTGGAGAACAGAAAGATAACTGGTACAGTTTTGGTGGATCTAACGGCTGCCTACGATACTATTCAACATCTAATCCTGCTTGGTAAACTGTACCAGATTACCAAAGATTTTGGACTCACAGAAATTGTTGCTTGTCTTCTACAAAACAGAAGGTTTTTGTCGAGTTCCAAGGAACCCGCAGTCGCTGGATAACCCAACGAAATGGTCTACCACAGGGCAGTGTTCTATCACCTTTTCTGTTCAATGTGTACACTAATGATCAGCCTACATCTCTGCATACCAAGAGATTTATCTATGCAGATGACCTCTGTCTGACAGCACAAAGTGAAAAGTTTGAAGACGTGGAGCAGATACTCTCTGATGCACTGGAGGACCTTTCACTTTACTACAAGAGAAATCAACTCAAACCTAATCCATCCAAGACACAGGTTTGTGCTTTCCACCTTAGAAACAGGGAAGCAGCAAGGAAACGCAATATTAGCTGGGGAGGAGCTCGCCTGGAACATTGTTTTACCCCAAAATACCTAGGGGTAACTTTAGATCGCACCCTATCTTACAAGAAACATTGTATGAATGTTAAACAAAAAGTATCTACACAAAATAACATGCTTCGTAAGTTGATAGGGGCCGACTGGGGCGCCCATTATGAAACACTACGTATGTCTGCATTAGCTCTGTGTTATTCAGCTGCTTAGTATGCTAGCCCTGTATGGTATCACTCAGCTCATGTAAACCAGGTTGATGTTGCCCTCAACGAGTCCTGCAGAATAATTACTGGTTGCCTGAAACCTACACCTGTCCACAAAATACATTCCTTGGCAGGAATAGCCCCTCCTGAGGTACGCCGTGAGGTCATAGCACAAACGGAACGAAAAAAGTCCGCAGAGGACCATACTCACCCTCTTTTTGATCACCAGCCTCCAAGAAGGCGGCTAAAATTAAGGAACAGCTTTCTGCAAACAACATCGATGCCTACTACAAAACCTGAAGTAGCCAGGATACAGCTATGGCAATCCACCATACCACCAGATTGGATGAAGGCCAAGGAAAGGCTTCCAGCAGGTCACAACAACAACTGGGAAACTTGGCGGTCACTCAACAGACTTCGGAGTGGTGTTGGGAGATGAAAAGTTAATCTCCACAAATGGGGATACCTACAGGAATCAGAACTCTGTGAGTGTGGGGAGAGACAGACCATGATACACCTGAGTTTCTGTGAACTGTGCCCGTGCTCTTGCACAACGCAGGATTTAATGGAAGATCATGAAAAGGGTGTGACAGTGGCCCGTTTCTGGGCGAAGACAATCTAATTCGAGACATTGTTGTATGTATTATTGCTTTTTAATATTGTGTATCATCCCTCTGTGTATGTTGTACTGCTTTTGACTCGAATACATTAATTGTTGTAGCTTAATAGATGCAGGTGTTTGAATTTCTCAAAATAGTGGGCCCACACAGTAATGGAAACCAGAATTGAGATTTTAAAGCCAAATCCCAATCACCTGAAAAACGCAGCCTTACCATAAGAACGTCTTTACTGTGTGTGAAGGTATTTTTCAGTGTTGCCTTAGTAATCGAAATTTAATGTTTTTCAGTCAGTTAACACGATTTTACCCAATTATATTGGATGTTTCCCTAATCTTTAAATAAATTGCATGAGATTATTGAATGTAAATTATGTCCCTTAATAATTTGAAGATATCCCAAAACTTTACGTTCTAATACAGTTCAAATCCTCTACAATTAAAATTAAACACTCACCAAACTAGTTAAAATTGCCTTTATTAATACTATTTGCAATGCAGGATGAGTTTGCAATTATTACATGTATTTTTTTCAAGATTAGGGAAAACACCCAATACAATTGGGTACAATCGTGCTGACCGACTGAAAAACAATACATTTCGATAAGTAGTGTATTTCTCATCCAAAAATATAACCACTTTATTAACGAAGTCACCAATGTACTAACATTAGCAACGTTTGCTGCTAGAGACTTAGCTCAAATCTTCGGTCTCACTCTCCAATTATTGTGACCCAATTGATGTTGTAATTGAAAGTCAGAAGTGCCCATCGTCTTGAGCGATTCCCTGTGGTCTGTCGCTCGTACTGCTCCAAGGCAGTTGATTAGGAAATGAGTTCTAATTGCGACGTGACGCAGGGAATGGAATTACATTGATGAAAGGCTTGTTTGGTCTCGAACTGACGCAAACGTTGTGACAAGCATGACTGTTGATTAATTATAACACGGAAACCAATCAATCATCGGGTGTCACCTGCAACATTGGAAACACAATGCTGCAATTCTACGGATAAATGTGTTCCAATTGACGCCATATTTCATGGTTATTTAACATATGCGAATGTAATTATTGCAATATACATGTTAATTCTGTATATACCATTTAAATACATAAATAAGCAAATGGGGCAGGTCTACTATCAGGCATCATCCATAAAATACGCTCGCTCAAATGGAGGGGGTCTTCAGAAGAGTATAACAAAAACTAATTAGGGGACGGGGAGGGGGTGGGGGTAGTATGTTTGGTACTAAAATAAAATACGTTCATCACCTTTATTCGTTATTACGCGATTTGCAGTATTATTTGCACTTTCCAGGTATGTTTTCATCACAATAATATCTGTTGTAGGTTGTTGATTTGTGGAAGGCAAAAATCTTCCTGTAGGCTATAACAATCTCGCGATTTCGGAGATACATTTCCTTGTCCATCTCGTTGCGTAGTGTCTAACATCCATGGCTATCACTGCGGAGGCCCGGGTTACATTCCCGGTTCTGCCAAGAAATTGAATTCTGGTCTGAGGGCTGGAACGGGTTATACTCATCCTCGTGAGGCAACACTGAGAAGATGTGGTTTCGATTCCTACCTCAGCCATCCTGAAAATGGTTTTCCGTTGTTTCCAACTCGTACTCCAGGTGAATGCCAGAATAGTTCCTAAATTAAGGCACGGCTGCCTCCTCCCCAACATTCAGCTTAATAAAATATACACATACACTAATATAGTCATCACAATAACACACGTTATCTGACAAATTCCTCACGCAACCATGTACACGGTTTAAATTCAGGAGCGTCCATCCAATTTTCATTTTCTGCATCTGCTCTTAACTTTAATGTACAGTACGTGGGCGTTTTTGTGGCGTCATTAGTAGGGCTCTTTCCTCGTTTGCCGGAATTTTGTTGGTCAAACTTTAACACATTTGGTAGGCATTTGAGCGTGCTTAGAAAGAAGGAAACGTCTTACTGGTGCGTAAGGATTCCCTACAGGACAATGTTCAGGCACCCTGGTGATTAAGAAACCCACAAAATATTTTATTCCCACACAATCAAAATATCCTTGGCTATCAACGCAGTCGAGGAAATTCAATTCTTGAACATTTCAAATTTATTACAATTGTTTTAAGCCTATTATCATTTTATGAAAGAATAGGCTTATGAAATCACCCTTTGTCCGTGTGTGTGTGTGTGTGTGTGTCCGTCCTATAATAAAATCTAAACGTCCGAAGCGATTTAAATAAAACTCGGCAAGGACATACTACTACCTCTTCCGACTTCGCCAGTGCCTTTCAAATTTAAATGCATCTCACCAATCCAACATGGCGGCCGCGCGAAATATTTCACTAGCATTCTAAATCTCCAACACGATTACATAATTATATCACCCTGAACTACAAGTTCATCTATGTAACTTTCAAAAACCTTTTCAATACAAAATTAACGTGGTGGCCAAGCGAATTTCGAATATTTCAATAGCACTTCCTCGAGACTTATTCAATCGAGCGCAGTGAATCTTGTACGGTGAATGTTTATACATAATTAAATCTACTGGGATCCAACTCAAATAATTTATTCCATAAAAGCAAGATTGCGACTGTGCAAAATTTTAAAATTAAGTTTTTATTTTTCATGTCCTAATTGTGCGATCGAGATAAACGTTTGAATAGACTAATAAACCGAGGCAATAATCTTATTTTAAAGGTACATAACTCAATGTCTTACATACGGTATAGAACAATCCAACATGGCGATCATCCGAAATATGTAGACTGTTCTCAATATCTACGTATATATTACAGCAATGAAACATACATGTTGTATGATGAAAGTGGCTATTAACATAAGTTCACCTATGGGCTTTCAATGACCTGATCACCAGAAATCCACAATGGCGGCGATGCGAAATTATATATACTGTATATATGGATTTCGCTCGTGACTTAAAAATCCGAGGGAAGTGACACTTAGCACAGTAGCCTAAATCTTCATAGGAGGCTTAATATAATTGCGTGTATTTTAATTCAATATATATGAGAAATTCAAAATGGCAGCTATGCTATTTTTAGCCTATATTAATTTTATGAAAAAAATAGGCTTATAAGATCACCTTTTGTCCGTGTGTGTGTGTCTGTGTCTGTGTGTCTGTGTGATGTGTGTCCCCCTCTAATAACTTCTAAACGGCTGGAGCGATTTCAATGAAACTCGGTAAGGTCATAGCACCATTTTAGCCGACCCCGACCGTGCCCTTGAAATATTATTACTTCTCACCAATCCAACATGGCAGCTGTCCGAAATATTTCACCAGCATTCAATATCTCCGCAACTGTTACTGATATCACCCTGAAATTTTGGACGGTGATAAAGGGCACTACTAGAAGTTTATCTATGAGACTTCCAACAACCTGGTAACTACAAAACCAACATGGCGTCCAAGCGAATTTGCGACTTTTAAATAGACGTTTCTCGCGATTTAACCAACCAAACGCAATTAAACATGGTACAGTATATGTTTATACACATTGCAATCAACTGACATCGAATTACATTCATTTGTTTACATAACCTCAAGATGGTGCTGTGCGAACTATTTCACAAGCATTCAATAACTCCGAAACTATTACTGATATCACCCTGAAATTTTGTACGGTGTTAAAGGGCACTACTAGAAGGTCACCTATGAGATTTTCAAAATCCTGTTAACTACAAAACGAACATGGTCACCAAGCGAAGTTGAAAGCCTTAAATAGACTTTTCTCGCGATTCAATCATCCAAACGCAATGAAACTTGGTACATCAAATGTTTATACACATTGTAATGCACTGGCATCTAATTTAGTTCAATAGTTTACATAACCTCAAGATGCCAGCTGTGCAAATTTTTAAATTAAGCTTTTTCTTGTGTCTTAATCATGCGATCGAAATAAAAGTTTGAATAATGAACCTACGGAATAATTTTCCTTTAATGATACATAACTCTATGGCCTATACATATAACAATCGAACATGACGACCATCGGAAATATTTAGATGGTTCACAATATCTACGAATCTATTACAGCAATCAAATTGAATTTTTTATGTTCATATGGGCTATAAACATAAGTTCATCTATAGAACTTTCAAAAACCTGGTGATTACAAATACAACATGGCGGCGACGCGAAGTATACATATTTAAATGGACGTTTCTCGCAATTTAACCATCCGAGTACAGTGAAACTTGGTACAGTAAATGCTTAAACAAATGTTAATCCACTGGCATCTATGTTATTTCAATTGTATCCATAACCATAAGATGGCAGCTGTGTGAAATTTTAAAATCTCGTTTTTACTTCTTGTGTCCTAATCATGCGATTGAAGTTTGAATACTACAGATACACAATAATCTTCATGTAACAGTACATAACTCTAAGACCTACATACATAAAAATCCAACATGGTGACCATCCGAAATATTAGACAGTCCTCAATATCTACGAATCTATTACAGCAATCAAACTGAAATTTTGTATGTTGATAGAGGCAATTAAAATAAGTAGTATATATGTGGGAACCGGTGTCAAAAACACTCACGTTTGATTTGTTGGTAAAGAATATTTTACTTTGCAAATGCTAATAAAATAGATTACCGATACATTATCAATACAGAATACGTTGATGCCTTCCCAGCTCCAAAGAACAACAACAATCAAGTCCATGGCCACTGTTTTCTCTATGTCCGCGTGCCCTCTATATCACTCGCGGCAAAACCTCGAAATTCCTGCCCGTCTTCCCACATTCGGCCGTCATGATCATCATCGTCCGACCCGGACGATAAGCCTTCCTCAGGCCAGGGCTTCATGTATTCCGCACAGGTGGTGGTGGTCATGGGTCCTCCGTTGCTTCCTCGTCTTTCGACATCGTACGTATCATTGGGTTTGATCTTTGTGACTTGATAGGGCCCCAGGTACTTGGCCTTCAATTTCATACCTGGTCCGAATTGAGTCCTCTTGACAGCTGCTAAGGCTCCGATGTTGTAAATCGAGGCTTCTTTGCGTTTTTTGTTGAAGTTCTTGTGGTTTTCCTCATGTGTCTTGAGAATCTGCAGTTTTGCCTCCTGCCTGATCTGGTCGCGTTGATCCTCAAAATTGTTAATGGCTTCTTCTTCCAACATCTCCATGATCTGAAGATCTGTTTTGTTTCACATCTTGTCCCCGGTCGAGAGTTCAAACGCTGTTCGACCTATACTTCTCTGATAAGTCGAGTTCAGTGCCAGTTGAACCGACGGGACGACTTTGTACCATTTGGTTGGATCTTCGGCGGACAGCTTGGCTATGATGGATGTCACAATCAAGATGATGCGCTCCACCTGGCCGTTGGCTCTGGGTAACCCGGTGGTCACCAAGCAGTGCTTGATCCCTTGGTCCTCACAGAACTCTTTAAATTCTTTTGAGGTAAAATATGGTCCTCGGTCCGTGATCATCTGAGCAGGGTTTCCAACGAGGATCCTCTGCAGCTCCAGCTTGCTGATGGTTTCGCTCGATTTGGTGGTCTTGACTGGATACAACCAGGTGTACTTGGTAAAGCTGTCCACGACTACAAGGATGTGGTTGTAGCCTTTATGCGTTGATTCCAGCGGTCCTACATGATCCAAATGATAGGTGTGTAAAGGATAACTTTCCTTGAACAGCGGGTGAAGTAATCCTTCCTGGTTCCCAGACTTTCTGTTTACAATCAGGCATTTCACACAGCTTCCAATCACTTTCTTCACCTTCTCTGTCAATCCTGGAACGTAGTACTGCTGTTTTTTCTCCTCCTCTGTTCTCTTCACCGCATAGTGTCCTTTGTCATGAATTGATCTGATGATCTCTTCCTGCATCGACTTTGGTACTACTAGAAGTTCTCGGCCGTCTACAAACTTGAATAACATCTGGTCTCTCAACACGTAATCTTCATATGGTCCTTCCTTCAGGATAGTTTTGATTGCGAGTAGTCCTTCGTCCTTGTTTTGTATCCTCTTGATTCAAGCAATCAGACTATCAGCGAATCCGAAAAGGGCTGTGGTACACCGACTCAAGGCATCAGCATGTCGCATCTTCGTTCCAGAACGATGTTCGATGGTGTAGGAGAATTCTTTCAACGACAGGGCCCATCGAGCAACTCTGGGTGTTAGATCTTTCTTTCGCATAGTCTTTTGGAACGCCGAGCAATCTGTCACTATTTTAAAATCCACTCCCAAAAGGTAGACTCTGAACTTGTTGAAGGCTCGAACAACGGTGAGGACTTCGAGCTCGTAACTGCAATATTTTTCTTCTTGCGGCGTAGTCTTCTTGCTCATGTATGAGACCCGGTGAAGTAGACCATCCTCGGGTAGCTTCTGCAGGAGCACGGTGACATAACCGAACTCGCTAGCGTCTGTATGAAGCTCAGTCTCATATCTGGGGTTGTAGATTATCAACACAGGACTGGATGACAAGATTCTTTTCAACTCCTCGAATGCCTCTCTCTCCTTGTCTCCAAACCGGAAGTCATGGCCGGTTCTGAGCATATCGCTCAATGGTTTGGCGATTGAAGCGTAGCCTGGAATAAATTTCCGGAAATACCCTGTCAAACCCAAGAAGCTTTGGAGAGCTGTGATCGTATTCAGCACCGGGAAGTTTTGTACAGCTGCTGTCTTCTCATTTGACGGTTGAATCTTTCCTTCCTGGATTTGGTAACCCAAAAAATGAACCTTCCTTTTCAAGAATTGACACTTCTTGAAATTTATCAGCAATCCGTAGTCCCGTGCAATGTCAAGTACTTCAATTAACAATTGAATAGCTTCCAGTACAGTTTTCGCCGGAATGATCAAATCGTCCATGTAGATGAAGATGATTCATCTCTTTATCAGCTCCCAAAACACAGCGTTAATAAATCATTGAAAGACAGACGGGCTGTTAGTGAGACCAAAGGGGACTTTCTTGAACTCGTACTGACCTGAGTGGGTAACAAACGATGTATACTTTCTACTCTCTTCTTCAACGTCTACATGGAAGAAACCATTCTTCATGTCAAGAGTAGAGAATACACGAGTATCTTGGAGTTTGTCAAGCAAGTCTTCGATGAGAGGGAGGGTGTAGTGATCCTTGACGATGATCCTATTTAGTGGTCTATAGTCCATGCAGACACGATGTGAACCGTCCTTATTTTTCACGACTACAACAGGACTGGAGTACTCGGATGCACTTGGTTGCCAAATTCCATCTTTCAGCCATGTCAGAATCTGCTTCTCAACCACCTCTTTTTCTCTCGGTGCCAATCGTCTAGGTCTGCTACATATCGGTTCTTCTGTCTTCACATATATCTTCATCTGGATATTCGTGGATTTGCTTTTCATTGGGGTGTAACTCGCTACGATGTGCTCGACTGTTGCCTGGTCTTCGTCAGATACAGTCTTCTCAATGTCCAGATCGTCTTCACCAGCGTCAATGCACATGACTATCGTCTCTTCTATCTTCTTCTACTGAACGCCCTCTCTAGAAATTAACACCACAGCCTGATCCAGTAAGTCAATTCCAATAAACATAGAAACTGGAATAGCTTCGTCGGGAACAATGTGGACGTCGACAAAAAAATCCTGGTCGTCAACGGTGATCGTCGTGTTGAACCATCCCAGTACGAACGCTTTGCTTGCGCCCAAGCCAGTCAGGATCCGGTTCCTTGGTTACAGCTCTGGGGTGTCGTTTTCCCTTTCTTTTTAAGCGTCCTGCCTCAACAAGTTGAAATGACAAGCACTATCTACCAGGGCTGATAAATTGTGGTTGAAGATTCTGACGTCCTTGTATCTGTAATTACTGACTGCTTCCTTGACTGCTTCCTTCGAGGTGTTCAAGGCCACCGTCTGTTTCTTAAATTCTTCGTCTTTCTTTGGATTGGTACAATCTGTGGAGATGTGTCTGAATTCGTTACACTGGAAACACTTCGGACCCTTGTCCTTATCCTTGCACTCACTGGATTTGTGGCTTGACTTGCCACAGTTGTAACACGTCTGCGCCTTGCCCTTATCCTTGCCTGCATCGTCATCCTTCTGTTAATTTGAATCTGCTCCACCGGATTTCTTCTTGTTGTGCTGCGACGACGTGGAAGACCTCTTCGAAGTAATCCTCCCCGCGGCACGTTCATACTGACGTATTTTCTCTTTGAAGTCTAAGCGACTGAGCGCCGTACAATAACTGCTTGATGCCAGAGTCATCCTCTATTCCAGGCTGTTCCAGCCGAGCAGCTCGCTTGTGAGCAGGTGAGTACTCGCCGCCTTTTGTGAGTAAACCTGCAATATGCAATACAGCTCTGCTGTAGGGGCTGCCGTTACTAAGCGGTGGATACATTAGGACCGGCTGGGAGTGCATGGACTTGTACTATGACCTTCGCCCAGTAACATATTGGCTATCACCCCCCGTTCCTCTCCAACCGTCCTCCGAGCATCACTGCTGAGTACTCGCGTGTACGCATACTCAAACTCGTGGATTTGGAACAGCCTGCTCTATTCCGTCTATCACGTACTGCATGAGTGAGTCATCGTCTATATCTCCTCTACTTGCTATCTCCTTCATTGTAAGGTAATATTCCTGGAGCGACTCGTCCCTTTTTTTCCTTCGTCTAAACAGCGTCGAATGGATCTCCGCTGTACTTGTCTGCACGTCAAATTCCTCTCGAAGAGATTTTTTCAACGCCATCCAACTGGTAATTTCCCTTCTCACCCTGGATGAAGAGTTTTGCCAAGCCGGTTAGAGATTTCTTAGCGAAGATCAACTTATTCAGTTTGTTCCATGTCATCAACGCAGCTGTTTCCTCAATCTCGGTGATCCATCGGTTGACTGGATATCCACTGCTACCATCAAATGACCTGACGGAACCTTCGATGTTGCGAAACGTCAAAGCAACCTTCTGTGAATACCTCGATGCTTCGCTACCGTCACTTGTGCTGTCCCCTGGTTCACTCTCGTCGTCGAGTTTCATTCGATTTAGCTTCTTTTTTCTTTTCGCCACTGTGCCACATAACCTCTTTGTCTCCTCTAGATCCGCTTTAGCTTGTGCCTTCTTTTGCACTTGTTCGTCATCGTGCTCGTCGTCCGAAGATATCTCAATCATCTCAATGTACTCTGAAAAATGCGTCAGGTGTTGACAAATCGTCATTACCATTTCCACCGGGGTGCCCTCGTCTAAGCGCAGGATCGCGCAAGATGCTTGCAGTTCCTCTTCCGTCAATTCTTTTGTTATAAACTCGACCTTGGCCACATAATCCTTTGAATCAGGTTCGAAAGTAAACCCTGAAAATTCTCGCAACCTCTTTCTATTGTTTCGATCATTTGGAGCGTCTTCAAATATAATCTTATGTAAAGCTTTTACGGCTGCCACTGGAACAGTTGAAATGCTTTTGTTTATAAGATCAATATCTCCTAACGTCATCATTTTGGAAATATTAAGCTACGGTACTTATCTGCGTCAACACCGATCCCAAAGCTCTTTAGTCGTCTTTCTCAAATCTTCTTCAACTTATTTACGTCTTTGTCCAGCTGCAAACCTTTCACTGATGAGATAAGCCTTCAGTCTCAAACATTCGTCGTCAATTTGAGCTGAGTTCGTCGTTGGCCTTTCGTCGTTTCGCCGTCAGCAAAATTGGCAAGTGAACATAACCTGAGAAATGCGTCGTTGATTCAATCCAGGACGTTCCCCCCCAATTTGTGGGAACCGGTGTCAAAAACACTCACGTTTGATTTGTTGAAAAAGAATATTTTACTTGAAATGAAAATCCACAGCCTGCTTCCAGTCTCCGACCGGGTCAGGAATGGAATGAATGAAGCCCCCATCTAGCGGCGAGGATATTAACTGTGCCGGCTGCCGAGGCCTGACGCACTCCTCTGGGGTAATGATTAAATGAATGACAGATGAAATTAAATGATAGTGGAGAGTGATGCTGGAATGAAATTTTGACAGGGAAAACCGGAGTACCCGGAGAAAAACCTGTCTGCCTCCGTTTTGTCCAGCACAGATCTCACATGGAGTGACCGAGATTTGAACCACGGATCCAGCGGTGAGAGGCCGGCGTGCTGCCGCCTAAGCCACGGAGGCTTGCAATATTTTACTTAACAAATGCAAATAAAATAGATTACTGATACATTATCAATACAGAATTCGTTGATTCCTTCTCAGCTCCAAAGAACAACAACAATCGAATCCATGGCCACTGTTTTCTCTATGTCAGCACGCCCTCTATATCACTCGTGGCAAAACCTCGAAACTCCTGCCCGTCTTCCCACATATATGAAAATAGGCTTTAGTTCTTCACGGAACTACTTGTTTTAAAATCGCGTTCATATTTCTCGCGTCCTAAACAAGAGATATAAATGTATGTTGGTATAATGAGCTACGATTAGGCCTATAATATTCACTTGCTGGCATATAATTCAAAGGTATATATATAGCACTATCTAAAATGTCGTCAATACGGTACTTTTCACCGGTTATCAATATACCCGAAGTACTTTAGCAATCAAACTGAAAGTTTGTATGATGTTACCGGACTGTTAAGTAAGGACATTTATGTGCCTTCCTATAATCCTGAAATCCACAAAACATCCTGGCATAAAAATGATTTTCAAATTTTGCAATTATATTTTCTGGCCATCTAATCACCTGAGTGCAATGCCACTTGGCACAGTGAATCTTTATTCAGAGCTTAGTATAGAGACATCTTATTGCGTTCAATTGTTTCAAAAATTCAAGAAGCATCAGTTGGAAATTTTAAAACCTTGTAATTCGTATCTTATTCAGGTGATTGAAAAGATTATTCGTATGGTGGGTTATGGTAACAATCCTTATCTAATTGCACTACATTTTGTAGCTTAATTTCCGTAAATCATAGAAGCCATGCATTTGACTTTTCTAGAACTTACGGTAATTCCCATGGCTCGTTACGGAAGGATGCCATCTCGCGGGAGGAGTCTTAGATCACCGATACTGAAAGCTATTTTAGCATAGAACTTCTCATTGTAATGCTGTTGGAGAAGACATACGTCGTGAACCAAAAGCTACGTAGTATATCATAAGGAAGATCCTTGTAATAGGCAGGAGAATTTAAAATAAAATACCAGTGGGATATAAGAAAATGGGCTATTTAGTTCTTTACGAAACTAATTGTTATAATTATGTTTATTAATATTATTATTGTTACTGTATTATTATCATTCTCATATTAATCATCAGTATCATATAAATTATGTTTGCTCCGGATGAGAGCAATGGTAACCAATCAATTCAGACGAATCGTTACAGAATTCATGATCAGCTCTCCCACCTCAGGAGAATGGAATGCTGTGAAATGATGGTAACTTATTGTGAGCACATGCACAATATCGCGCAGCACCTGTACATGGCCCTGTTGTAAACAGTCCCCGTTCATGTAAGCAGATTATGAGTCATCACGCGACTCCAACTTAACACAAGAGTGAGTTAAACTATGGCAAACCTACTTAGACTGATGCAATTTCATAGGTTCGTTTTCTTGTGGAAATACAGTGAGGAATATGGGGTAGAGAGGACCATATGTTCTTCTTAAGTCTTTGTTTATATGTTACTTTCCCTATACGGATGAAGTACAACTCGAATACGGTCCAGGCATATACAGTATATGTAGTGCGAGTAGCGTAACGAATGTTACTGCACAGTGGATTCCCTCTGCACTTTCCATTCGCAGTGACGGTGTTTTGGCGTTTTAATTTACGATGCTATAGTTTGGGAAACTAACAAATTGTCATCCTCATAACTTGTAACCACAGTACAATACTATTTTCAAGGACGACATGAAATGTAAATAAAGTTGCTGCCGCTACAATTCGCCGGGGTCGGATCTACGTCTGGTGTTCGTAGAGTTTACTATGAGCTCACATTTTACTGGTCTTTAGGACAGGAAGGGCATGTGCAGGTACTGCCTCACTTCATACCTTCCGGCGTAGCCTTGTGTGTTAAATCGCTCACTACGACTTCGATGGGGCACTGCAATAAGTCCAAATATCGCAGGTTCGGCTACTCTAATTGCGGTTTCTCCGCATATTTTCTTCGCTCCCTCCATGGCAAGTGCCGGGATTTATAACCCCCCAACGATTAAAGCTACAGTGATGAAACATGGCAAAAAGTCTTCCTCTGTAAATGACTCAATATCAACTTTTCTGCATATTCACAATGGTCGAATTCAATCGTTAAATTCAAGTACTCAGAATGTAATACAGGAATGTTGAGGAATTTTTGCAAATGAAGACTCTTTCATCAGATGAAACTTAAGCGACAATTAGAGGTATAACAACATAACTGTGTTGCAGCGCTAGTTGTTTGGCTACATCTATGCAAGAATATAAACCTGATATTTTTGTGCAATCACCATCTTGACATATAAGATGTTAAAATTACTAACGCATAATATGAACCCTTTGCAAGGATATCTTCTAAGGCAGTTGACTTGCATAAGGCCCTTTGACTGTATGAGACGCAAAATCAGTGAGTTCCCAAATTCAGTGTGTGTTATGCATTACAGATTTCCAATTTTTTTACACCATATGAAACTTATGGGTGTGTATTACTTTACTGTGTGCTGTTTGTTTTGACGTCGTTAGTGAACACAGAAGTTCAGCCAAATGTTACTGTTAGATAAGGAAGAGGTGAACACCTAAACGTAGAGAAATCAGGCTATATACTCTTTACTGAACATCTTGCCGTTGCAAGCAATTTCACTACCTTTCGACTTGCAATTTTGTATGATTTCTTGAATCTGTTTAATCAGCTCGGCAATGCCTGGAATTATACGACGTACGTGAATTTATTATGTTTAATGAAAAAACGTGAATTTATTATGTTTGATGTTACAAATGGAATTCTTGAGTACAATGGATGTAATGAGGAATTTCGAGGAAATTTGACAAACGAAGACTCTTTCATTGGATGAAACTTAAGCGACAGTTAAAGGTGTAGAGGTGGTATTCTTAATTCATTTTAGGGACTTGGGACATCTTGGTCATCAGTTATGTGTGTCTTGAACATGTCTGATAAGCTGTATTTATGTATTTATATATTATGACTGTAGTAGTGCATTTAACTGTATTAGGTACAGAGACAGGGACTTGAAGTAAGGTACTATCAGGGCATTGCCTGTAGAGATGGTAACCCCAGGGTAAAACCACATTCAGGATAGCCGCTGTCAGAGCCGAGATTCGAACCTGCCTTCGCGTCCGTGGTGCACGATTTAACAAGTGCGGCTGTGACGTAGGAAAGAAAAACTTGAAGTTATGTGCTCCTCAGATACATGGCAGAGGTAGGAAAGTTTCATTTTCGTAAGAGGACATCTTAAACGTTAACATTGTACAAATCTCTAATAAAAGCGGTTCCGCGTACAGAAATATTGAAAACCTTCACTAACATTAAATAAATATGTTGTAGTTGTTGTTAATTCATTTAGGCGTTTTGCAAAATCGAGGTCTTTCAGCCCCAAGTGCATGGATGTGTGTATTTGTATTGCAGGTGAGGATATGGAAGGATGAAGCCATGGCCTTAGGTTAGGAACTATCCTGGCAATTGCCTGGAGTAGAAGGGGAAATCCACGGAAATCCACTTCCAGTCTGGCTGTGATGGGAATCAAACCCACCATTTCTCAATTTTGCCTCACGAGGCTGAACGAGCCCCATTCTAGCTCTCAGACCAGAATTGAATTCCTTGGCAGAGCTGGGAATTCAAGCAAAACGTCCGGGATGACAGCCAATAATGCTTGCCGCTACACCAGGAAGTGGACATTTGAGGAACATTTCCAGTGCGCATTAGCAGTCAAAAATTTGACACAGTATTCCTTTGAATGTACGCATACTATCAAATAGGCTATTATCTATGCACACTGCGATATGTCCGTTCTAAAGCCTAACACACTGACCCTGAACTACGCTCACCCGAGAGCCATATCTACAACTCATATGACTTTGAAAATGAGTGCTTTCCATTCATTCGTCAGGGAAGATTCATCTCTTCTGGTTGCTCTGCGAATTATTAGGCAGCACGTACTCATTCCTAATACAGTAAAACTAACATTGCTGTTGCATCAGTTATCGATACTGTTTGATTTATGGTTTTATGTCATAACCCAAATAATCTTGGTTGAGTGTGGCATGTGATAACGTATGTTACTGAGGTCACCATACTACAGTGTGAACTTGCAACGAGGGCTATGTTTGAATAGAAGATGACGGTTGCCTTGCATTAGAGGTCATACCGACATTTACAAGGAGTTAAATTTGTAATCCACAGAAACAACCTGCCCAAGAGTGCAATTAGAAACCCAATTTACTTCTTAGTTTTCTTAAACCAGCCGACTCAGCAACAATAAAATCTCACGCAATCGCTACATTCCTCAATGGCACAGCCAGAAGTCAAACCTGAGCCTCCTGCGGGAGACGTAACTTGACCTATTTGTAGACCACGAGATCGAATATTAACATTGCATTAGAAAAGTTCTGTGTATGTTTCAATATTGCGAATAAATAAGTTCGTTGGAAGTACACAATGAACGGAAGCATTTGCTGCTCTATGTTGGGACTCAAATACACTGGCATCATTACTAGACCATCGTGCCTCATTTGAAATTGATATCCTGGTCCACTGTGGCCTGATTTACAGTGTTCATCGGGCTTCCTTGGAGCTTGCTGCATGCTATACAGCTGCGACAAGTTGACATCCATGTCTACCTGTTGGGTACGTCATCCTCTTCAATTGGTAAGAGGTGAGACTAAAGTGAAATGAATCATCAAACATACGCCACTCTCATGTATTGGCAGGTTGTGATGGAACAGAGGCTAAACTGCTTGTCCCCCACCAAGGAGGACAGGGTTTGATTCCCGGTTAATGAATGTGGAATTAGTCTACCAAGGTGAAATGACTCGTCCGGTGGCTACGATTACACGTGCAACGGAGGCATCGTCGCTTATGATCACGATATTAACAGTCACGTAAAACTACCAGCTACGTTACAGTGCATCATTTCTTATGAACTTAGCTACTGCAAGAAGCGACGTAGTCATGCGCATTAAATTACTCACCGATATCACGATATGGTGTTGCAGAAAATCCGGAGATCAAAGGTTTATATCCCTGTGCTGTGAATACGGTTATCCTCAGGATAACCGTATTCACTCACTGAGGTTTTCCTCTGTATTTTCTCACACTCACTGAATGCAAATAGTAATAGTACCTTATTTCAAGTCCTGGGGCACCTACCTAATCCCTGGCACTAATAATTACAGTTGCAATCACTACCACAGATTGAACAGAAACACAGGTTATCATACAAATTAAACACACACCCTAACACACAGGGCCATGACCAAGGTGTACCACGTCCTAAAAAAAATCACGACAACGAGCACGAATGTGATGAATTCAACTGATTGGCAGCAAATTAACTCGGAGCTATGGAGTGAGAGTTACGATTAACAATAATATACCATGAAAATGAAAAAAAAATCTTCTCTACATTTGTCTTATAGTCACGATATTGGGCCGTTCAACAACTGATCATTCATACAGAAACTGAAGTATTTCACAATTATTTATGAAACTCACGCCATTGGCATTTCAGTAAAGATTCAACTGGAAGAAGTTTCGATATTTGATGTGATTCATCATTACTTACATCATAAAACCAAATTCTAATTGTAACATCCGTTTTGCAGTACTTCATGCGATTATCAGTAAAGATTCAACTCGAAGAAGTTTCGATATTTGATGTGATTCATCATTACTTACATCGTAAAACCAAATTCTAATTGTAACATCCGTTTTGCAGTACTTCATGCGATTATCTTAAGGTTTCTAGAGAAGCTGGTTCTCCAACATAGTAGAGGTATTCATTTTGTATGTTATTTTGATTTCGTGTTTTCGACCACATTCTCAATATTAATTAGGTGTGAGCTCATGACTTATACTGACGGCATGTCTGATACAGATATTGTACCCGTTCCCCAGATGTCACGTCGGCCCGGCTATCACAACGTGATGTCCAAGAAACGATGCAGTGAGTTAATAAATAATTTAGGAGTCCCTGAAATATATATCCGGAAAAATCTAGTCAAAAATTAAATGTACGTTCGGGCTGGCAAGAGATCTAATATCTCGGGTCGTTCAGGGGATAGGTGAGAAAAGTTTGCTCGGACATACAGTATATTTCTAAATAAAATAGGATCGTATTATTCAATCAGGGAGAATTTCAAATCTGAAAGAAAAATTTAGAATTTCTGAGATGAAATGATCTCATTTATTTTAAGAGCAGACGAACACACAAAAATAAATCAAAATAAAACACTCCTGCGATCTAATTGGCCTCATGTTACGTTGGAATCATGGATCAATAAGTCCTAGAATCCCAATTCATCGTACTGACTTAATAACTTTCTGGGGTATATAATTACAAATTAAAGTTCAATTGTTCGTTGAGTAAGCAGAATTTGAATTTTAAAACATATATCACTGCACTTCTCACTGGTTCAGCATTTGTATCAATAAAAAAAATGAAAATTCACATATTTCACTTCCACAGTAACAAATGTGGTAAAAATACACTTGAAATTTCACACATATTATTTAAATTTTTAATGCGTGGATTGATTGTTACTGATAGATCATAAAATTAAATAAATTTGATGTAACAAATCGAAAAAATATATACAAGTTATATACTGTATAATATTATCGTAGAGTTATGTTCAAGAGATATCTCTGCAATTTCAATTCATTTCAATGTCAATTTTTATCAGTAATCCTCTCATCCTTTTGATTTATTTGTAGCAATATTTCTATCGTAATTGACTACTCCAGGACATAATTTCGATGAATTACTATTATTAAAGAAGAGTTTAGTGCATTTCAGTCAGTCTACACGAATGTACCCAAAAGAGCTGGGCTATGCCCTAATCCTGAAATAAATTACATGAGACTAATAAATACACTAGGATGACCAGTTTCGATCGTCAAGCGATCATCATCAGATCTATTACATTTAGGCTATAAAATCTATGTTTGAAAATACAGGTGAAAATATTTACAATATGTACAATTATTTAGTTGCAGTATTGGCACTGCAACTGTCGGTGTATGCTAAATGCAGTATATATGATGTTAGGTGAAATGCTAAATGGTGATAGATATCCGGAGTTTGTACTTTGGAGTGATTATATGGTTGTAAAAATCAACTATGTAATATTACAGGCTATTAGTTATCTGGTAGCCTTCCTTGCTGGAGCTGCGCGCAGTTTTCGTGTTCACTGTAACTCCAGGTGTGGTCGACTGAGATGGTCTGTTATCTCAACGACACGGGTTTTCCCTTTACTTCCCCCTGTTCATATGTGCTGTGCGGAGTCAATGCGATGTGTTTATGTGAGGTGTTGCCAACCTAGATAAGATGTATGTTATTGAATGAGGTGGGTCTACAACTATCAAAGACCGTGGAACATTCCCCGCCAAGCGTGGACCATAAGCCATTCAAACTAAGCGCTTCCCGGTCTGTGAGAACGTCCCGCCACCTTTAATACTGCCGCGAATACGGGCCTTGGTTTATTGCAGAAGAAAAGTACATAGTAAACCTGATCCAGGTAACTTTTACCTATTAAAACCCCCTAATTCCCCCAGGGGTGAGCTCTCCATGAACGTGTGTTCATTTAGGTTGTTGGGATTGTTTCGTTTGGCTAGGTGTATCTCGATTGATTCCATTATGTCAAGAGCTCTTCTTTTCGATTCGTGATGAATTATTTTTAGGTCCGTCTCCATGTAGGTAAAACTGTGTCCCGCATCACACATATGCTCGCATACCGCTGAATGTGTTCCGTATCTTATCGCATTCCTATGTTCATTATAACGTGTGTCTACTCGTCTTCCACTCTGTCCGATGTAATAAGCTTGACAACCAGTGTCATGGCACGTTATAGAATACACCCCTGACTTTGAGTACGGGTCATGTTTATTTAGATTACTATTTTTAAGTGCCTACCGGTGGTGTTTTTCGTTGTGAAAGCTATTTTTATGCCTTGCTTTTTGAATAGATTAGTGATTTTATTTGTATTCGCATTCACATAGTTGAAGCGTGCAAATTATTTCTCATTAATGTCCGGTTTGGGAATCGTGTAATCTTTATTTTTATATTTGGCTATAATTTGGTTTATTTTGCTTGGCGGGAAATTGTTTTCCTTTGCTATTTGCTTAATGGTTCTTATTTCCTTATTATAGTTGTTTTTGACATGGGTATGTTTAAAGCCCTATGCACCATTGAAATTGAACCCCGCTAATTTGTGCGTAATGGGGTGATTAGACTGATTGTCGATTGCATGCGAGGTTTGTGAGGCTTTCCGAAATATGGAACATGAGAGCTCTTTGTCTTTACGTTCAATAGTTATGTCGAGATAATTTATTTTTCGTCTGTTTCGGATTCCTTAGTGAATTTGATTGAGTGGTGTAGGCTATTAATGGATTGGAGAATTGTTTCTCCGCTTGTTAGTTCATTATCGAAGATGCAAATTACATCATTTACGTATCTCTTCCATATTACTATTCCCTTTGCCGAAGTCTTTTCTAAGAACTCATTTTCTAGTGCATTAATGAAGATGTCAGCGATTAGCCCGCTTAGTGGCGATCCCATCGCTAGGCCTTCTATCTGTGTGTACATTTTATTGTCGAATTGAAACACGTTTTGGCTGAGAACGACCCTCAGTAATTTCACAATCTCTTCAGTTTCTTTTGCCGAATTGTTGGATTTTAAGTTGTTTTCGATACTGTTGATTGCTTCAATAATCGGAATATTGGTGTACATGTTAGTTACATCGAAGGATACTAGACTGAAGCTAGGTTTCATTTGTAGGGTGTTCAATGCTGTTATTAGTTCTGTTGTGTTCTTTACACAGTTGTTTTTGTCGTTGGAAAGACGGCATTTTAAGATTTTTAGTAACTCTTTGCTGATTTTGTAATTAGGGGCATTCCTACAATTGACTATTGGTCTCATTGGGCACTCCTTTTTGTGTATTTTTGGTTGCCCCTCAATGACGGTATTTTCGGGTTAATGTTTATTAGTTTTGATTTTTCGGCTTTGGTCAGTATGTATTCTGTTTCTTTCAGCGCACTTTTTATTTGTTTTTGGAATTTGTTGGTGGGGTCTTTCGTTAATTCCTTGATTTCATTGTTATTTAGGAATTCGACTGTTTCTTCAATGTATTCTGTTTTGTTCAAAATTACTGTAGGCGTTTCCCTTGTCTGCTTTTGTGATGATTAACTCTTGTTCTTTTATTTTTTGTTTCAATGACTTTATTTATTTGAGTTGTTTGTTGTTTTGAATGTTATTGCTTTCGCCCTCTCGTTTGAGGATTTTTTTGGCTTCGTTGGTGGCTAGATTTTTGGTTAACGCCCTGTCTTTTGCTGGGAGCTTGTGACTGGCTATCTCAATATCTGTGATTAACTGTTTTATATTGTGTTTCGTGTGTGCGTCTGTGGAGTTGTATTTCAAACCTTTGTCGAACATATTCATTTCATTTTGAGAAAAGGTTACGTTCGTCCTGTTGTTTACTCGGCTGTGGAAATTGAATTCATTGTTATTCGTGTGTTGTTCAATAGATTGATTGTTCTGTGTTTCTCCTAGTTTTCTTAATTTATTTTCTAGCGTTTCGTGCTTCCTCGTTGCTCTGATTTTGATGGTGTCATGTAGGTGCTCGGTGAAGCTGTCCAATTGGGTTGCGTGCCAGAAGTTACTTAGTTGCAATTGAATGTCGTATAATTGTTGGTTAATTTTTTGCTTTCTTATGTATGCAAATCTTAATTCGTTTTTTATCCAAAGCGCTTTGGCTTGTTTAGTTGAAATGATCGAGGCTGGTGTGTTCGGTACGGTTTTAATTGGTACGTATTTAGGGGTGAGATTTAGTTCTATACATTTTTTGTTGAACCAAATTGACTTGTCTAAGTTCATGAGTTTAAGCCTGAGTGATTTGAATCTCTTGGCTTCACGATTTGCCTGACTGGCCGTGAACATTGTGTGGTTTGAAGCAGTAGCGTAGCCAGGATTTTAGTTTGTGGGGGGGGCATTAGGTCCTCCTCTATTACTGCAGAAGTTCATATATTTTTCTGATGATAAGTTAAATTAATGCAAGAGTGAACTGTTAGTGTAATCTTGGAACTATTGTAGTTTAAACTACTGTATGTGATTTTGGTTCAAAATTACTAAAAAAAAGCGAGAAAGTAAACTTGGTGTTTAAAGTGACTGCAGATCTTGTGATCATTAGCCATAAAACCTATAGTTAAAGAAAATAAAAATAAAAAATAACCCGTGGCACTACAGCCCTGAAGGGCCTAAGCCTACCAAGCGACCGCTGCTCAGCCATTTGGCTTGCAGATTATGGGGCAAAGGGGTCTGCGCGTCTGATCCCTCGGCCGTTTATCTTGGTTTTCGTCACCGGACCGCTGCCTCTTTGATCAGGCAGCTATTCAATTGCCCTCACGAGGCTGAGTGCACCACTTCCAGTCCTCGCGTCAGTTTCTAAAATCCCAGATGGAGCCGGCAATTGAACCCAGAGCCTCCGGGTGAGAGACAGCCGCGATACCCCAACACCACCTACAGTTTTAAGCAGGGCCGCAACTAGAGTGAGGGGGAAAAGGGGTCAAGTGCCAGGGCGCTGGGCCTGTGGGGCGCGCCTAAAGAAGGTGAGGAATGTTGCTAAGACAGTGGGGGCAGAAATGCTAATACCGAGATGATTAACCCGAAGCGGGTACGAAGAAGAAATAAAAGCTGCTGTCGTTGCAAAAGCAATTGAAGTTGTCGGCATCGGCAACATTCTAATCTCTCTAATTCTAATGTCTCTCGGCTGCGTTGTATGAGAAAGTTTAAGGAACACGTGTCTCAATTGCGATTGTTACGAAGTTCTTTAGGGTTCATGTTTAGCTTAGGCAAAACTCTTCAGTGTATTCATGACTGTCTGAATTCCGCCCTTTGTTGCTTTCTGTTTTGAAGTAGCTCACAGCTGTATCAGTATTTACATTTGTCTCTGTCGCACAGATTTTCAATTATCAGTTATCAGAATACTGCTATTATGGCAAATTCACACATTTCAGTTCAAAATGTTCT
Source organism: Meconema thalassinum (assembly GCA_946902985.2). NCBI lineage: Eukaryota > Metazoa > Arthropoda > Insecta > Orthoptera > Tettigoniidae > Meconema > Meconema thalassinum. The sequence goes on from OX336389.2 coordinate 758,088,436, forward strand.
TTACATAAATACCGTAGCCTACTTTGTCTTGGTGTTTTTAAATGGTATATTTACCAGAAATGATTTTAGTCAATTAAATAAATCCGTCCCCCCCCCCCCCCCAAAAAAAAAGCCATCAGGAGTAAATAACAGGTAGAATGCACGATAAAGAATTATGTCATCAATAGTTGCAGAACAGAGAATACACCCATAAAGAAGGTATGTTGCAACACCTTTAGGTCTATTATTGTTAGTCTAATTTAAACAGCGTTGTGGACCTCATTCTTGTTTATTATTATTATTGAGAGGAAACTGCATTACACTTTAAATAAAATGAAAATCCACAGCCTGCTTACAGTCGACCCGCAGTCGACCGCAGGGGTCAGGGAATGGAATAAATGAAGCCCCCATCTAGCGGCGAGGATATGATCGGTGCCGGCTGCCGAAACCTGTCGCACTACCCTGGAGCAATAATTAAATAAATGACAGATGAAATGAAATGATAGTGGAGAGTGTTGCTGGAATGAAATTGTGACCGGGAAAGCCAGAGCACCCGGAGAAAAACCTGTATGTCTCCGCTTTGTCCAGTACAAATCTCACCTGGAGTGACCGGGATTTGAACCACGGACCCAACGGTGAGAGGCCGGCGTGCTGCCGCCTAAGCCACGGTGGCTCTAATACACTTTAAATAATAATAATAATAATAATAATAATAATAATAATAATAATAATAATAATAATAATAATAATTTAATACGAACCTTTTAAAACAAATCGAATAACTTTACATTCTATCAGTGAGCGATGCGTCTTCTCGTGCAGAGAAAATTATTTGTAATAGCTGTACCTATATAATGAAATGCGGGCCTCAGTTTGCTACACATAACAATAAAAACTTGCATTAACTTACCAAAGATTTATCCAGTTTTGGCTGATTCATGACAAAGCGGTCCATTTTTAAACACTCGCTAATATGACAAAAAGAAAAGAGCAACTATCAAAACTTGCGACTCTTCCAACACTACCACTAACAGACTGTATATCGCCTCTCGCATAGACACAAAACCGCCTTAAATCCCGACAATGGCGACAATCAACCACGCAGCGTCAGTATTGTAGCCATTATTGAACACTGCTATATCTAGGAAATTGTAATTAAGAGCTGCCAAGAGGGAGTAAGCAGACGAGCTATAACTGGCCCCCTGCAGAGAGGTCTTTTGCTAATTGGCAATCCTAATCTCTTGGCAGACTTTTGTCTCAATCACCTCAATCACCTGGTTGTATCCCCAGTACTGAGGCCCGTACTGTAGGCCTACTTGGAAAATCCCCTCACGTCACAATCCTAATTGCTACCCTGTTATTTCAGCTCTTTCAAGCAGTGCAGGCACGCTTATTCTTTATATTTATATTCTTATAGTCAACATGGTATAATTTATTCTGGAAAATAATGTCTGGTCGTGCTGAGAGTGTTAGTACATTATTTGTCATTGCTTTGCATTCACTGTACGGTATTTAACATTTCGTTGTAGGTTCTAAATTTGTTCGAGCCGTTGGAAAATATAAAGGGTCATGCCCACCCCGATTTCTGGATGTATTGCCCCCCCCACCCCCCCCCTGGCTACGCCACTGGTTTGAAGCCATTTTTTCAGTGTTGCCTTAGTAAACAAGAGTTTAGTGCTTTTCATTCGGTCAACTCGAATGTACCCAAAAGAGCCGGATTATGCCCTGATCCTGAAATAAATTACATGAGATTAATAAATACACTAGGATGACCAGTTTCGATCGTCAAGCGATCATCATCAGATCCATTACATTTAGGCTATAAAATCTATGTTTGAAAATACAAAATTTTAGTCATCAATTGCCATACTATCTGCAATCATGATCGATAAGAATTACCAAGTTGTTATTGTAATTTAATTTACTCTTCATAAATAATTCATTATAATTCATAAATAATTCATCATGTTAAATTTGACTCAATTAGTCGAAGTTAGTCAATAAAAGAAGTGTGCAAAAAAATCACAATAGAGAAATATTACCAAGATGGAATTAAATTAATATTATTTTATTTGGAAATGTATTAATTAAATTATCAATTATTAAATTCGTTGAAAGATATGTGCGAAGACATTATTATTATAATTAGCAATGTCTCATTTCAAAAGTGCTCTTTAGGTTAGAAAATCAGTCACCTGAAATAAAAATCAATGCATTAATTCTTGGTGATGGCTGTCGAATTGGTGTAGAATTGGTGTGGTTTGGACTCACTGGCCCCAGGGGTGTTGTAATATCGTACGATGTCTTGGTAATTAAAGCTGATATTCATCCTCCAAGATCGTCGTCCCTCAAATTCCTGAAACCCCGTAATTTACGTGTTGTTTGTACTATGTTCTATTAGTCTTCTAATCCGGGTTTGCATCTTTGCTCATACGTTTTCCCTTAATGGATTTAAGTTGACATAATGGTGAGTGAATTGACGTTCTGAAAAGTTCCCTTCATGTACAAATTATGTGTAATGTGCATGCTTACAATTCTTGACCCCTGAAAACTGTAATACTGTTCGCCACTGCTGGTCATGTAATGCATGTATTTCATATGTTCATTAATAACCATGAATTTAGAATATAGTTCTTTGGATCATGTTTTGCTCATAAATATGGTTCATTGCAATGCAAAATAACAAGTAATATGTTTTGAGTTTATAGCTTCAAATATAGCGAAGTGAATTTGTGTTAGAATGTACTTGTGGGCCACAGACAACTTGTCTGACTTGTTCCTGAAAACATGTGCTCGGCGGTTGGCCTTGAATCTTGAGACCGCTAAAGTGTTGCTGTTAAATGTAGTGTGTAAATTAACCAGTTCATTATAATGTGGAATAGTTTGAATATTCACTGTGTAGAATAGTTTCTGCTTATTACTTACGTCAGCCACTGCTATATTCACAAGTATTATCACTGAATTTACCTTTACCAGTTGATAGTGCACGACAAGAATGCCATTCACCCGTCTGAAATTAAAGAAATGCTTCACTCGTAGTTAATCACTAAGTTCAAATCTATTACACTCATGAACTTGATTTGAACGTTCGCGACCGTCCCGTGACTGTAATCGAATATGAATGTGATCCAGTCAGGTTCGACACTGTACTGCGGACTAATTCCTTGCCTCGTGGGTGGAAAGGGTAGTAGGAGAAATCATCCCTCTCTCTGTCGTCATCATGAGGAAATTCATAAAAGATTAATAAGAAATACTCGGTTTTCTGATACAGTAAATTAACCGTTTATAACTGATATCTTCTGTTATCTTTGCTTGATAATAATAAGTAAGAAAGGTTCATTAAAAGATGTGCTAATTTCATATAAATCAGTGAGATTTCATAAAAATTGAGTTGCAGGCTTGACATATAAAATAATTATTCCTGTGTTCGGAAACTCGCTCTCAAGCTTTTGGTGTAGATTGGCTAGCGATCCTTCGTTTCCTTCTTAACCACGATTGGGGTAGCCGTTTTACATGACTGGATTTTGGTCACAACATGAAATATGCAACTGAGTTCTGTATGCGAACTGTGGGACCATTTGGTATCCTCGTCAAGCCTATTGCAAACAAGCGACGCATTTATATTGCAGAAAATGGAAATGAAGCAAACAAATAATTCCAATCATAAACACACTAAATATTTTTTAGAAAATGAAGATATCAGCTTCTCAGTGATGACCCTTTGGTTTTGAAATCCACTGATGTGAAAATGTTTCAGATAGAGCTCAGAATATTCTGTACACTAGGCACTGTTCATAAGGTCGGTATCAGTTATGATAGTTCAAAACGGTGAAAATTGCTGGGGAAAATCAAGTTTTCAATAATAATATACAGTATGTTATAAATTAGAAATACATTAGCTTGAAAACTATTTCATAGCAACCAACATATTAATCATATGAATCGTTTCCTCGTGAAACAGGCAAGTATCGAATTTAGGTACAGTAAAATGAGCCATTCTATTATTTACAAATCCTGATACTGTATATCAGTTTCTTCTGAAACTCACTTACTTCAAAGTTAAGCACACCCAATGATTTAAATAAGTGCAGTTCACAACGTTGTTGAATAGCCGATTGCAATTAAGTGGGATGATGCCAACTGAATGAATCTCATATGGATTGGAACCTATGTGCTTGCGACTGATATTAGGTGCATGTTACTGCGTGCAATAGTCGGACGAACAATATTCGACAGTGACAAATAATTCTTCATGGCAGAAGTGACGAGAAATTTGAGAACATATTCTAAACATATACCAAGGATTTTTTTTAATGATTCTCTTATTTACTCAGGGTAAATTGACCCATTGCTTTTCAGATAAAATTGAATCTTGCCCTCGCTATTTCCTAGGAGGAAAGAGTTATGCAGTATCATAGTTGGATATTGGAAAGCCTGCGACAGGCTCTCAGATCCTTCTTCCTCTGTGTTTTTTATCCATATGTTCCCGAATGCAAACGAAACAAATCACCACAGAATATTTGAAGTTGGGATAATGAAAATGGGTCTTTGTATCAACCCCAGGTCTTTGCTCTTTGCCTCAGTCCATGATTGAATTTCCGATTTCACACAGTCCTTTTCGGCATGTTACGCAACCAGAAACATTGTAGGTATTTCATGCTTTCTCAGTTATTCTCAACATTTGAATCTGCTAAGTGGCGGTTTTTGAAATACAGTATTAATACCCGTCTAGTTTACTTAATATTCTTCCTATTTCCTCACGCAAAATCGACGCCACTGAACCGCATGATTCCCTTGAATCTTTCATTATTATTTTGATTATCATAGCTATCCTGTACTGATAAGGACTGTTCATACTTTGTAGGACCAGAAGAATTTTTGGTCCTATCATGAGACAGCAAAATGAAACTCTTGTACAGTATAAGTGACTTCACCGTTTCTGTTTTGCAGGCTGGAGTTTCTTCGAGAAACGAGCTGGCTGGCAAGTCTTCGTGACCCTAACCTTACACGCATTGTGGGACTCTGCAGTCAGGAGGAGCCCCTGTGCATCCTTCAGGAGCACTCAGAACTGGGTGATTTGCCCCAGTTTCTTCAGCTCCAGAGCTTAGCTGCGGAGGAGGGAACTCCTACACTAAGGTAAGAAGAAAACACTTATTTTCAGCTTAGGTAACCGAAGCCATATTAGAGTTTCCGAATTGAAATTGTAAATGACTAGTTTGTCCATTTTGTGAATTCTCCCTGTAATGGGAGTCGTGTACGAAGTAAAGATGGCCATTAACTACGGTACTCTAAATTGTTGCTCGTATGGTGAAACACCACGTTCGTAATTTAAGCGACATTGCGTATTTGTGTCGTGTTAAAGTGTCGGAGATGTTTTTAGCAGTGATTTAACTAACCTTGGCTCCAAAATGAACACAATTACAGCCTCCAAAATCACGGCTATGTGACATTAATAACTGTGTCATTATACGGAGCTGAAGAGAACGTAGTTCAATGCCCATATAATAAACAACACAGCAACTCTGTTCGCTAGTGCACCGTAAATTTGGCAAGTTTGGTAATTAGTCATAATACTTATACACTCTTAAGCATTCGAGGAATATAGAATATCGACTATTACTGTACGAGCTGTTCTAAGACAAGCTCCTGTGAGAATATTTTCTATTAACCCTGTACTGCCTCTGCTGACTCAGGGATTGTCATCTCCCACGCATTATCACATCTGAGATTTTCTCACACCAATTTATGTTCTAGAAACACCTTCGCTGCATGTATTAGAGACCGGGGTGTGTGTATGTGCCGCGATTCGCTTGATTTCAGGGTTAGGTTGGTAATCATTATACAACATAACAGGTAAATAACTGAGCTGTACAAGTTTTACCATCTGATCAGAGGACACCCCGTAGAAATTATGTCGTTATTTATGCATTGACGTTGTTAAAGTTCCATGGCCTTCCGTTATACAGAACTGAGATGTACACAAAACATTGTTGTGGTTAATACTTATATAATGCACGTAACTCGGGAGTTGATTTGGTCAATAACAATTATTTTTTAAATTATAATTCTTTAGAAGCCATAGATCAAATCTGCGAATTATCGTCATGCAAATAGAACTAGTAATAATACTATTGACAATAATTAAATTATAATGTTATTACTAAGATATGGTTATTCTAGATGCTAAAATACATAACATAATTTTTTTTAATTCAACACAGTATTTATAATAGACAGTTGTTCAGAATTATCTCAAGTCAATCAGTGAACTGTGTGGCGTTGTGATCTCATCACCGAACATAAACACAATGGTGAAAAGGGAAGGTCCTTTAAAGAGCGGGAGTATCAAGGAAGCATCACATAGAGAGCGTGCTAGTATAACAACAATTTATTTTTATTCTTCCCCCGATAAAATTAAGTTCCTGTTCAACATTCTTGGTAAATAAATAAATACGTGTCGCAATTATATTAAAATACACTCCAACTACAGTTCATTGTGGCAATAGAAATTTAGAAATTTGGATTTCTATGTCAGTGAGCCTACTCTTCTGATGCATTGGCTATCGCTATATCTTCTTTGACATTTCTCAGTTAACACTGTTCCAAACATGATGAACATTTGTTTAACAAACAAGACAAACATTGTGCTTATATGGTTCTTATCGTATAGGAAGTCATGCAAAAACTACGTGAAGTGAATTCCTTGAGATTTTCCTCCGATGACGAAGTTGAGATAGACCAACAGAAAATTGGTGGTGACGGTAGTTGAACATTTGGATTGTCACCACTTAGTTTTCGATAAGATTGCAGCGTCATAAGACATGGCACTGAGTGTTCTTTGCTAGTGCTTCCTCGGTACCAAATTTGGTTTTATTCTGTTTCCTCGTGTTTGAATTGCTATGGGGGGGGGGGGGGGACAGACATACACGAATACATACACATACAAACCGACACATGGACTTTTGACTCGTGTAGATATCATTAGTCTACTTTTTTTTTTTTTTACAAAATTCGGAACTGGGCTAGTAAAAAGAAGTTTGACCCTTGAAAACAGGAGTGTATTAGGAAAGATCAGGCGAGGGACAATTAAGGCAGAGAAATGAAATACGCCTTAGGTCTCGGATTCCCTAATACCGTAGGGCTTGGCAGATAACAAGTGTGGACGAAGACTGGTCGCCAGAAAATATGAAGGATGAGAGCCCGGCACAAGTAAGTGGAAGCAATACCGGCCTTGGTTGTCATCCTCTTGTGAGAGCCTGGAGGGCAAGTAGACCTACAAGTGATAATTGGGGTCATTATTGGAGACTGTGGGCCTCTATACTCTGTATTACCAATAATGAACGCCGACAGCTGTTAAAGCTTGCACGTGAGGTAATGCTGCGTTGCCACTGAGGCAGATCATGACTCTTAACATTCCAAGAGGCTGGCAAGAAGACACAAATACTGGGTATGTTAGCCTCCCTGCCTGGCGGTCTAATGACCGTGATGAGTCAAGGCACAGTAGAACACTGAGTCAAACTATGTGCTCACTGGTGTGTCGGCATACATTGCAACACTGCTCGCTGTTGCTATGGAGAACATTACCCCTCTGGTCTCCACTCCTCACCTCACCCTTCAAGCGGACGACAGATTTCACCGTTTACCATTTTAAATCAGAGTATAGAAAGGATCCACTTTCTTTATATTTCACCACCTGAACACATATCATTCTACTGAACCAGAGTCATTTAGTTCACATCACTATGATTCGAGGAAGCTACAAACAACCTTCCACCTACTGAACGAACTCATGTTTTATGCCTATCTGTTAAAAGACTGCATGGGCATGATCCCTCTCCGTTGAGTGCTAAATCCTACTTTCGTCCGTATTGGTCGGCAAGTCCTGCAGTCTGCGACACTCAGGTTATGTTATTTACGACTGCCAGCACAGGAGAGGGGAGTAAACAAGAGTCTGAATGTGTCTTTGGAGACTTATAAAATCGCTTTCACCCGGACAAAATTGGAGTAACTCCTGAATGTAATTCAGGTACGTGGAAGTGCAGGACAGGTGATAGAGAAAGAAATATCCCAGCCGTTAACTTCTCCCTTCCAGTTTTCCTGAGGGAGCCAATTCCTTTTGCTTGTAGTGAACTTGTTTCTCGATACATCAACATCCCACTCCCAAACCGTTTAACGCACTCTAAGCCTGGTCTTACTCCACTTTAATTATTGAGCCAGTGCACAGACCAGCACGTACCGTGTTAAACTTCTCCATCGGTGTTCTCTTGTTTTGATTGAGATGTTTGATACGTCCGATCAAATTCCATTCTGTTTAAAGTGTTCAGTGATATATCTTCAGACAAGATAAGAATCTAATCGGCATTCCTTCCCTCATTACAGTAAACCATATATTTTTAAGGTGCTTTATTCCTGATCACTTAAACCTGTACCAATCACATAACTTACACTGTGTCTGAAAGTGAAAATCCAGGAGTCTCTCATATATCTAGTGTGTTATTATGGCAACCAGAGACTGTGCCTTCCGGCAACCCACATGCCTGGAATAATTACAAGAATATTTCAAAGTGTCTTGCTATTTTATTTAGGTTAACCACTCGACAAAGGTGCTGGTGAACAAAGATGTCGTTTGTATCGTATACAATGGTAAAAACATAATGATAATGATTATGATGATTGTTGCTCTATGGGGCCTAACATCTAGGTTATCGTCCCGCAGGATAAAATCATCGTAACTGTAACAATTAGATTATATAATCATATTGAGCTTTCCTTTGAATTCAAGGTAACCTTTGCAGGAGCCTCGTTGCCATTATGATCAACGCACTCTAATTTACATTCTAGTTTGTTTCATTTCCCATATGGTGAGGTTTAAATTATTAGGTGAATGGTATCAAGATACAATACAAATTCTGAGCACGTCTGGGGGTACCAAAGCCTCGGCATGAGGACACAGTATCTCTCACAGGGATTCCTAGCGTATGCTGTTGGAAAGAAAGAGCAGGAAGGAAATCATTGGATACGTGGAGTTCAGCAGAAAGCTTGATTAGACAACACTTGGTTAATCTCACGCACAATGTTGAGCACATCAAGTTTCCTACTTCCACCACTGTGCATTCCAACATCTATAAGACTGGCTGCATTGCATCGTTGTACGGTTCTCACTTCATGTACCGACTTTTGTGGGATCGGAGACTGGCGCCTACACCACTGCGCTCATGCGATGATAATAGTGTGGAAAGTGACAGTAAGACTTTTACCATCACATGACCTCTGCGGGTTAGAACACAGGGTGAAAGGGAGGAATATGTCAGGACTAGTATCTGGGACAGTACATATGAGTAACATTTTCGTGTAGCATTCTGCAAAATAATAGGGTTTTAAGTATAAATGCACCTTCATAGAGAGTTGAATATACTAATGTAAGTTCATATCTTGGTTTCACCCATGGCATAGCCCTGATTAAGAAAATTAAGAGTTTTATATTGTGTATGTTTCACTCTTAAGTGACGTTTTGGGGTTGACATCTGTATATCAGTTAAGAGGGTTCAATGGTTTGAATCTACAATCACTCTTATATTTTTCTTGCAAATGGAGATAATTCATCGCAGGAAAATTTTACTCCTACAGAAAATAACCAACAACAATATTAGAGACAGACAATGTACGCAAGTCGCAGTAACTACATCGGAGTATTTGCACATGGAGTATTTACATGGTGGCATTTATTCAACTGAGCTACGTGGAATTCACTTCGTACTGAGGCATATCAACGCATTTGCAGAAACACGACAGCTAAACATGTCTTTAGATTGTTTAATAAAATTTCTATGTTATGCCTATAATATTTCCAGTTGTTGTAGAAGCTGATGGACTTCTTCTTTTTTTAGCAGGATGATCATACTGTTCACATGTGTCAACTGACTCGAGACTAGTTTGAGAGGTGACAATATATCACACTGATAGATTGGTCTCGTTGCTCTGAGGATATGTGGGCGCAAGTAAAGAACAATATGCAAAACACTTTGGCGCAAATCACCTCTAATACGTCCTGATGTTTTCTGGAAGCTCGTCCCGGAAGCATGGGCTGCATTGGTTGTAAACAGTCGTTATTTGAGATGTCTGAGAGATTCCAAGACCACTCGAGCTGGGAGGAAAGGGATCTAAATTTTGAATCGTGGCTTTTGATTTTACTTTTAAGTTTTGAACTTTATTATGCAGAGTCCATTATACGTCTGTTTTATTTACACCTAAGTTAATTTCGATTTTTAGGCTAAAATATTTCAACCTTTCTATTTGCAGCCGTAATGTTAGAATAAATGATGACACATCCATGGCATCATAAATATTCATAAGCCTGGTGTTAATTTACTGAAACAGCCTTCAAAGGAGAAATAAATATATTTTCTCTCACTTGAAAAGAAAAAAAATCCCTTTCGGCACGCCGGAAAGCGGAGGTAGATTTCACCGGGCAAACAGGGGGATGGGCGAAAATAGGCAAAATATGGAGTTTTCGTAGAAGGAACTGACCTCGATTTTATACACCTCATTTCGAGAAAGTATTTTACAATTGGAGGTTAGTAAACTTTGTTTTTCGTCCTTTTATGCATATTTGAAATATGTTATTGTCTTATGGGGATGGTTGTCTTCTCGTCATTTGGTGTCCATTTTTATACTTGTGGTCACACTGTCCTTATGCAAGGTTTCGACACTGCTGTGTAACTGTCTAATGGTCTATTACAGTGGAACTTGGATAATTCGAACCTCAAGGGACCAGTAAAAAAATCGAATTATCCAAAAATTCGAATTAAAAAAGTTTTTTGAAAAGGGTGGGAAAAATATATTGTATTACGTTTACATAATGATTTACGTTCAACAAAGCAGATTGACAGACAAGGGTACTTTATAAAGACTGTATCGTGAATAATCTCAAAAGATTCAAATGAAAAATAAAACCAAAATGTACTATTCACCTATTTAACGACAGTATTAATCCAGCAAACTAGTTAAGTCTTAGAGAAATCTATTGTTTTTCAAAATAGTTTGAGATTTTTACCTGTTTCCTACAATTAAGTCTCTCAGCCATCACAAAAGAATCTAACAAGTTTAAGGAAAGGAAAACAGAACTACTTACGTCATTTCTACTTTAAACAAACCGCGTAAGTTATGTGATGTGGTTTGTTGCTTGGGGCTGCACTCGGAACAGTTTTTTCGGGAACTGTCCCAACTGTTTGGCTTCCGATCGGCTTTCTACACTAAAGACTTCGAATTATCCAAAATATAATTCGAATTAACCAAGATTTTTTAGCATTGATTGTATATAAAATGCTAGGGACCATGAGAAAAATTCGAATTAAAGAAGATTTCGAATTATGGAAGTTCGAATTAGCCACGTTGCACTGTACTTCTTTTTATCTCCCGCAGAGATGCTGGTTGGTTCCTCAGTTTAGGGGCTGCGACAACGCGTTCATGTAGCCCCGTGTACTTTGGGTGTTTGTAGAATCTATCTGATAACCGGTGTTAATTGTGATGACTGTATTAGTCTGTGATTCAGGTAAGCAGTGCAGACGGTCAGTTTCAAGTATTAGTTCCTAACTTTGCTACCAAATGCTACCGTCAACGACACCTAGATGTGAACTTGGCTAATATATGACACCGCAACCAGCAACTGGCAATGAACGTTGGAACTTCTTCTCCGAAGGAAGGCATTCTGAGGGATTATTTACGCTTTTAAAAATCCGACGGCTTCGGGCGGGTTTGAACCCGCGACCTTGGGCATAGAATTTCAATATGCTACCAGTTAGGCCTACGCCACCGAAGCCGCTTCCCACAGAGACAGATGGGAAACTGAATGAGATCTCGTGCAGTGGCGTGGTCATGGCAACCTCTGATGGCTCATCCCTCATCAATTTAGTAGCGTTGTCATGGCAACCTCTGATGGCTCTTAGCATTTTCTTATAATTCCGAAATAATTCTGCTCATCCCTTGGCGTAATAGTGGATCATATCAAAAATTCTTTCAGACAAATGTTTTAGGTAATTATTACGGGAATATTGTCCATTTTATACGGTTTTGATATTGTGCCTATTAAGAGAGCTATGATTTTTGTTTCCCCAAAAACCCACTTTTTCCCACCCCTTTGGTCAATGGTTTGTGCTATCAAAAAAACTTTTCAAACGTACATTTTTGGACCTTATCCGACACATAGTATTAACTTTGAATGGATTCGATATTTCACATATTAAGAGAGTTGCAGCGATATTTCACTTTTCACCCCCTTCAACCGATTTTGTCCATTAACGAACTCGACCGAGATTTTAAAGGGATACATATTACGTAAAAATGGAAAGTTATTGGTGCTAAATTGCGGTAGTTATCGGGTCCACAAGAAAGTGAAATATATACATTTTTTTCCGTTATCGTTTTACCCACCAGGGTTGGCTTTTCCCATGGACTAAGCGAGGGATCTCACTTCTACCTCCACTGAGGGCAGTGTCCTGGAGCTTGAGACTCAGAATCGGGGATACAACTGGGGTGTGTAACCAGCATTACGCCCAGGCGGCCTCACCTGCAAAGCGAACAGGGGCTTGATAAAGGGATGGGAAGAGTGGGAGGGTTAGGCAAGGAAGTGGGGAGGAGGCGGCCGTTGGATTGCGGTAGGTACTGTACCCGTATTACCTACCATTACCTGTTGAAATCCCTCGAAGATAGCTGGATCGTAGAACCTGAAAATCCCCGGCTAGAAAAACCCCCAAGTCCTACCAACAATTAAAGGGATAATAGGGTAACTAGAAATCCTAACAGGTTGCGTTAAGAATGACCATGGCTCAAAGAAAGTAACTAGCTCAAAGAACAGAAAGGGATATCTCAAAAGGGTGGTATAGCCTAGAAATATCTAGCGATGGCCTTCTTAACGCGACCTTCCATCACCTCTATAAAGCACCACGCAATAATTTAAAATCAGAAAAATAACAAAATTTATTCATTGAATAAACATGACCAAAAAAAAAAAAAACTGTCTTCAAAACGACCAACTATTAATCCACAAAAACCTTGGATTATAATCTCGGAATGAATCAATTGGTTCACAACTAAAATGAGATATCCACTATTGGAAAAGATATTCCAAATTCCTAACCATTAATTTACATATACTTGATCCCGTGCAAACGAAGAATATTGGATCCACTTCGATTCAAAATGATATCATAATCATGATAATACGCAGTTAATATTATATATAATTTTCATAATTATTGTTATATCCTTAAGATGCTGTTGAATCATAAAACATTATTTACATATTTTACAAATTTATACATTTAATTTAGAATAATCTAAATAATTCTTTTCACTGACTTGGTTCACGACATTTACATCTGTTAAAGTTATTATCCATGTGGTTTTATATCAATCATGTTTAATTCCACCGAGCGATCGAGCTTAGCAGAATGTTTTGCAAAATTCGATATTTAATAAAAATATATCATAGTTCTTACATAATTGCTGTAGCATTGTCATCCAAACTTCAATTGTACTATTAATTTGATTAACCACTCAATCGTATCAATACTGTGCTATGTATAAATTATATTCCTCACGATGGCCTATTGAACAGATGACTATGTCACCTGGGACATATTATTGTAACCATACTTGGGTCAAATTCACCAGACAGCTGGTGTGAGACTTCACTAAGTCTTATCATGATTGGCACTAACTGGCTCAATCTTCAACTTGAAAACGCTTCAAAAACACAATACCTTGAACACTCATAATCATTGGCATTATTGATAGATATGCCTGATATAAAACATACTGGGTGAACAAAAAATGCCGCACTTGGAGGTCGGCATGAGGTTTCTCGTCGAAATTCTCGACAAAAGTTTATGTTGCAAAACCTAGTTCCACCAATAAGTTTGACCGAAATGCGTGTTAAGAAACGAGGCTCTGGCAACGCTGTAGCTGCATGCAGCGTGGCCAAAATCAGGTCGCAGGAACACGGCGCTCTGCCAGAGCTTTCCCTGTACATTCCGTTGCACTGCAGGATGTGTCAGTGTTGCCAGCTTCGCGATTTCATACTTGTGTTTTCAAACAGCAGCCGATCCGATTTTTCTATTGAAACTTTTGTCTTGCAATTGGATAAGGAATCGCATGCCGACTTCCAAGTGCGGAATTTTTTGTTCACCCTGTATATTGCACCCTTCAATAAAGCATGGTTTTCTCAAGATTCATCTACGGGGTCGTGTTCAGTCCTGACTGCATTACACAGCAAAGTTCGCTTAAAAACAACATGCTCTAATGAATAGAAAAGTCCATGACAGAGGCTATACTAGAAATAAAATGAATAACAAGTAGAATAAAAGATATTTAATGACTGAAAATTATGTGCATAATAATAATATTAAATAAAAAGAAATCCTCCCTGACTTTCACCCCCTTAAGAAATAAATATATTACTTAGCGGTAAGACTCGCTCCACACAACAAAACAATGTGAATACAGCTTCACACAAAATGAATAATCATAACATAAACTTTGAGCGGTAAGAACTCGCTCGTCACAACTTATGGATACAAGTCCATTTTTCCTGGTCAAGAAGTTATATAATGCGTGGTGTACTGCTCGTTAATAAGAAAATGAGTACTGATGCGAGTCCGTTTACAACTGAAACAGTCATGTTGCTCACGGAGTTGCATCTTTTAAATCACACTACGGCTATGGGACCCACCCTTAATTAACACACTATAATTATTACTGACACATGCAAGATCTAATAATACAAAAAGATGACGAATCTCCCTGAGATTCTAGCTGGTGCCAAAGCACACAAAAATAAAAAAGAGCATGCCGAAAAATAGGCCAAAACGCTCGCATCACAAATTGGGAACACGGCCTCGCACATCTTAATGCCACACGGGGTCATTAAACGCGTAAAATAAACACACAAGAATTGAAGCAACTGCAACAAAATTCAAGCCTAATGGCTGAAAAATTATATTTACATTTTTATAAAACGCCAGACAAACAGATGTTTCGGGAGCTACCTTACAACTATGGACACACCCATTTAATCAAACAAATACTCATTATAACCGATCAGGTTTTGTGAATTTTAAACAACATCTTAAATTGAAGTACAGGACCCTGGCCTGTTACTAATGACAAGTCGCGTTATCTGATTTGAGCGCACCCCTCTTGTATGAATCATCGCTGCCTCAACTATCTCTCTCAGTCCTTCAAGCTAGGTACTATTTCCATCTGGAAACGCAAACATATCTCACTCATCCGCCTGGATGGCAAGAAAACACAAAATATACCACGAGTCCAGCCTCGCGAGGTTATGAACTGGGCTGATGTGGAGCAAGTCAGAATAATCACAATGATATATTCTCGCTAACACATCATAAAATCACACTACGCACCATAAAGCTTAGACTGACTCACTCATAAACATACCAACTGGGTCGGCTCAAAACAGATCAGCAATATTGCTTCCATAGACACATAAAAAAATACACAACAAAAACTCGGGTGCAAAGTGCCATCCCGTACAGATCTGCTGGAAAAGCAACTATCAAAATAATCCTGATCCGTCATAAAATTCTGCTCACAAATAATCTTTACCCTCCAAATTCAATTTTTTAAATCTCAAAATTAATTGAGTTCCATTTTTGTTATAAGGCACACTTCCGAATTATAAAGCTTGACCGCGATTTACGCATGCGAATGCGAGCACGAGCTGCGCATCGCCCCGTATAGTTGAACCAAACAAAATCGCAATATTTACAAAATACAAAGCGCTCGGCTTGTCCCATACTTAATGTGTCAGTAAAACAAGAACTAAGAATCTACATTACCAAACAAGCAAACAAATATCTACAAAAATATGTCCCATACTACCATAGCTGATTTAATAAATAAATAAATTCATTTGTACTCATTCCTTTAAAACAGCGTCAGGAAAACATCTGCAGCCATCACTCCTTTAAGATGCTTAGCTCGTCATTGACATCTTCTGGCAAATGTCCTGCTGGTTCCAAGATCCGGCCTCGTTCCTAGACGTCATCTCGTGCTGAATTAAATAAAGTTTTGTCAGATACACTCACGATATATTTCCTATTAAATTCACCGATCAAGTACTAAATTCGTTGACAGTATATTGGTGAATTATTTCGATGAACTGGTCCTATCTGGTAGTACTGGGACTACAAATAAATCACTGAAGTTACACTTGTAACTTGACGAAAATGTTCCATGTTCAAAAACATGAAAAATATTTGCAGTGTATTCCTCGTGTCCTCGGACACCTGAGTAACGGCCTTACTTCCTCAAATGCTCAAATAAAAGTCAACGTTACGTCCTCAGACGCACAAATAAAAGTCATCTCTCGAAGCTTCCTGGATCATTATAAATGAAACTGGCTAGGGTAGGTGTGGAAGGGGATTTATGGAAAAATATTTCATAATAATTATCATACTAGCATGCGATCGGTATCATTGAGTTCGTAGCAGTGTGGAGGTTATGATTATGCTGTAGCTGGCTCGAATCGATCGTGGAATTAATCCGTAGATAACTCCCGCGTTAATTTACCAGGGTGCGTTACCAAGCTGAGTTGCCGCTTAAACAGGGCGTCTTGATATTATTGGTTCAGACTCTTGTAGATCTTTGCGCGCTTTTACTTGTATTTCTGCCACAGGGAGTGGTTAACATGAAGATTGACCAATTACATCGTAGCATTCGATTTTCTTCTTGGCGCCAACACTCATAGCAACAAGCCATATTGTGCGTACCCAAGCCATCTCCGCGCTAAAAGTTGCACCTGTCCTATGTGTCATGAATATTATGCTACTTCCTAAAATACCACAGGAGCTTAAACCATTGTGTCCTCTCGGCCACTGATTTCTCAATATTTCCCAACACCGTCTGGCTCTCATATCTGCTGTCTGTAGAAATGTATCAAAAGATGTTGAATAATTTATTAGAATCCTTTATACAGCCT
Source organism: Meconema thalassinum (assembly GCA_946902985.2). Taxonomy (NCBI): domain Eukaryota; kingdom Metazoa; phylum Arthropoda; class Insecta; order Orthoptera; family Tettigoniidae; genus Meconema; species Meconema thalassinum. The sequence goes on from OX336389.2 coordinate 758,105,414, forward strand.
GTGGATAAAGGGTTCAATATGCACCCTTAATCGGTGTCTAACGACCTTATCTCACTGTTTCATTAATCAGCTTATTGTCATGATACCTAAATTCGTGCTTAGAAAATTATTTAAAACTCTCGCTCGACACTGAAATTATTTATTGTGGATTTCAAAAATATATCACAAAATCAAGAGAATATCTGCATTACACCTAAGTTTGTACACCCTTAATTGGTGACCACAAAATCAAGAAAACTTGCCTTGCAATCATATAATACAGTATGTGTTATCATTAAATCAGTTGACTTGTAGTAAGTCTCCCTGGGATTTGCTTCGCAAAAACTTGGATGTTTTTCAAATACACTGATGCATGTTAACAAACTATTGCATGACTGCAATTATTTAATTTATTTAATTATTTAATTCATTATTTAATTACTAAATTCATAAGTCAGTATATCATAAACATTAATTCTACTCAGTATATGAGGCTATAAAAATGTCAAGATTGATGCTCCCCAAAAACCGAGATCGCCTCTGACTTCAATGAACTCGAAAATGTCGATAGATAATGTCTACACCATGAATCCAGGTTAACTACTGAAGTTAAGCGACTGTTGATTCAATAGGAATATCCATCTATAAAATCTTGCTCTGAAAATACAAGTGTAACCTCGAAATAATTGAGGAAAAGAATCAAAGTCTCTCTCTTATCAACCGACTTCAAAAAACTTCCTAGTATCAAAGTGATATCTGGAGAAACAAAGTTCCACATTTAAGAAATTGTTAATTTGAACGTAAGTGCAAATCTAGGTGTGCACTAGATACTAGAAAAATCTAACTGTGTTCCTAACACTGCTCAATGTATGCGCCACTAATAATATTCTTATACAAAAATATGGAGTTCTTCCGCTATATGTGGTATTCACGACAATGAGAATATGCATATCACTTTAAATTACTACTATAAAAGAAAACACTGAAAGTTAAATTTACAAAGGTCAGTTCCGAAACAGATATCGAACCTGTGCCTCTGCTCATCCATTTAAACTACTAAAAAGAAAAATATGGCAATTGCCGTTGCTTTCAATGCCTCACTATGTTATCGTAACAAACTGATGTTCCAGTACCTTGCGTAGATTCTCGAAGAGTTGCAAACGGATATATGTTTGTCCTGGTAGCCTCCAGGCTAAACCAAGACATAGAATATTCCATCTCCGTCACCTGTGCTCGAACCAAAGGACCTCCCATGATCGAACAGCGGCAGGCCGGTCCCTGCGTTCCATCCTGGCCTCGCGATATTGCTCCGCACACGGTAAAATGAGCAGAGCTCTCCCGTATAAAGTTAGTCAGTTTGTTATTGCGCGTAAGCAAACTCGACAACCACAGAAATGGTACCGGTACTATGTTTATACATGCTTGTATAATGTGCAGTAGTACGGAGTCCGTTTATTGAAAACATGACACAAAAGTTGGTTGCACAATGCTCTTGCTAGTGCTTTTCCTGTCTCGCTTGAAAAGACGTCGTACATTTATGGTATAATCCACTTGGAAAATTCTTTCTGATATTGGGCTGAGTTCCCAAAAGTTTTAAACACGCCCGTATTCCGGTGAAAATTACAAGCAATGGCGGCTCGACGCAAGGACACTTGATGGTCAGATCACTCCGCGCGTCCAGCCATTATAAGTTTGTGCATGTCCATATATATAAGCACGTAATGGGCTGAACATATTGTTTAAATCCCATTTTAGTAGCCCTACGTTAACATTGAATGATGCACAATCATTCTACGTTCACGCGATACAGTCGCAAGTCTTGTAATATCCGTGTTTTACGAAATACACTCCGCCTCGCGGTTGGAAGATTTCCGTACCGGGTCTGAACAAGAAGTTGCTTCCCGTCATGCTCGCTGCAATGAGGAAGACGATAATCGCCCTCACTCCTTGACGTCATCTTTCGTTGATATTCGTTACAGGTGGGAGTAAATACATGTAATTCAATGGAGCTTCTTTAGTTGCTCAAATATTCATATAAAATAGCTTCCTGCTATGGAAATGAGTATTATGACACACACAGAATCTCGTATATGGCTCTAAATATCTTTTAAATGGTATAAATATTCTTCAGGTGCTGATCGATGCGAGATATGACGTAATCGACTTGATTATTAATCGCTATATCTTCGGCTTTCTCTTCGGAAATGATCGCTGGCGAGACATATTTTCACGAGCGAAACTCCTCCTACCGCATAGCAGATGTGAAGAGTGACTTCGCTGGCACGCTCAAGAGCTTCACGCCGCGTCACATAACTGTACTCATAAATGTACTCAAAAACCTTTAAAATAACGGTACAGTACCATTCCGGTATTTGTCCAAGACGAAGTGGGAAACCACGGAAAACCACTTCGGGGATGGCGGAGGTGGGAATCGAACCCCCTCTACTCATTTGGACCACTCGAGGCTGAGTACACCCCGTACCAGAGGTACCGGCAAAGCCGGGAATCTAACCGTGGACTTCCGGGATGGCAGCTAATCACGCTGACCACTACGCACTATATATACATGTATACCAGGTGAGTCAGCCTTCCCATATAATATTGCTTTTATGCAGCCCAACTGATGGGTGTTGTCAGGAAGGTCGATATTTCTGTGCTTGCATCCCGTATGGTGCTAATGCACTGTAAGCGTATCCCGCAAACGATACTGAACACTATTATTCCCCCACCCGATGTGACTACAGACCATTCGAATAATATGATGTACCTGCAGTCAATTATTGCAGTGCAACATATCATCTGTGTTAAGATGTCATGTCAAGTGGCTGGGTATCGTAAGACATGGAATTATCGTTTATGACTATGATATAATGACGCGGAGAACGTTTGAAAGAGCGTACTGGAGGAGTAACGTACTGTACTCTCAGAAGCTCTTATTACAAGTGGTGGTCTAAGCTCAGGCGTAGCTCAAGTAGACAACCACTGGATTTCCAATTGATGATTCAGAAGAGCGAAGGTTCGAATCCCCCACTGGGAAAATAAATTTTGCAACGTTTTGCTAAGTTATGACGCTTTAATGCTACAATCACAAGTCATTGTGTGCCGCAGACACATAGTTTTATATTCGTGCTGAAAACAATGCTCTTCCTGTAGGCACAGTCAACAGAGTACAACGTATATCTTTGCATTCACGGCATACACAATAATATCTGAGACGTTAATGAAACCTCTGTAGAACATGGAATGACATTGCAACCATTTTGAAATTCTGACAGGAGCTGTAATCAAGAAGCAGCTTGACGTGTTGCAGTATAGCTCATGTTGTAAGCACGTGGCGAACATGGCGAAGAGCTAGTCCTACATGTGAGAAGTTCGTATACGGGCAAGGATATTCTCTTATTCCTTATTGAAGTTTTATTTGTTACCACCTCGTAATGTTCATGAAATATCCCCTTATATGCAACTTTATGGCGATTTGTCATCAGGGTCAGACTACGACAAGAAGGATAGAGGGCAGGGGGACCAAACTGCACAAACAATGGTTTGTTACGGCAGCAAATGCACGAAGTGATGACCTTGGTTTATGCATATCTGCGCACGCCGTTGAATGGACATTCTAGGGTGCTGCAGCATGGCCGGTGTTATTGAATTTCATTTCATTTCCAGTAATTTTTGAAACATGAATTTCTGCATGGAACGACATAAAGCGGGTGCTCATTAACTCATCTTATCGTACGTCTTAGAGTAATATCTGAATTACAAAATGTTGTCCTAATAACGTTTGGCGTAGCCGTTCGCACATGAACATGCAAACGTGAGGGCAGGAATCGAACTATTTCAACCATCTACTCAAAATTCTTTTGTCAAGAAACACAAACAAAACATCAAATATCTTGATTCTAAGCATATATAAGGCAAGTTTCAATGTAATTTATATAGGCTATGTGATTGGTACAAGGAAACTGAAGAAGCGATAACATATGGGATAACAGCATATATACATATTTTAGGAGGACTAAACAATTTACAAGATGTAATGCAAACACGACATGTGGGTAACTTAACAGGGGGAGATGATAACGATTACAGTCAGTGAAATTGTTAATTAATTGTTGTCACCTCCAGCACGGATACATATTCGGGCACTGCTTTAATGTATTCATAGCATGTGACGGTACATCTCAGAGGAATATGCTTTAAAACTACATTGTCCCAATGGATATTTGGAAAAGCAGATTACGATTCGATAAAGTTTAACCAGAACGTAATAAATCGTAGGATTTATTCAGCCTTTCCAATGTGACATAAAGCAACGCTGTTGTCGGTGGACCCATAACTGAGGAATAACCTATTCTTTAAGCCGTTCACTGGGCAGTAACACAACTGAGTGTTCTTTTTACAACACTACTTTTACAATGTCACGAGATGTAGAGACATGTATTGGCTTTTCTAACCCAGCATTATGTTCAGAGTTACTGCTACAACTCATTCGAATTAACCCATTATGTAGTTCCGTGCAACTGGTATTTACTTTAATTCTACCTGCTCTACAGGACTCTAAGTGAATGCTAGATGACATTATTTTCGTGTTCAGGAGCGCAAACTTCAATCCCAACTGCAGTTAATCACAAGAGCAAAAAGTATAGAAGAGACTCACAGAAGTGCATGCAGCAGATGGTCACGAAGTTCTGTGACATTGAACGAAGATATGATAACTAGAAGGTAGAAGGTATAACCCGTGAAGTATGATCCTTTATTCAGAGGCCGATATTTATGCATCTAATACTACCTTGGCGTCATTTGCAGCACAACCCGCATTGGCATCCTACTTCTTGGTGTGTGCTGGAGTCATTTGAAGAGATTGGAATCTTCTTTTGCTGTGATTACATTTTCTATTGATACAATCTGGTTTATCGATAGTATTTCGTTGCGGCTGTCGGTGGCAACGCCCATGCATTTGTCATTTACAATGGAAGTTTTCTTTTTAATATTGCCCCGAATGCATTATAGGAATAAATGAATATAAACACTTCTAAAGCGTCTCTCTTCGCTGTAATTGCTTCAATTGCATTGTCATGCCGGACGAACATTGGCTCTGGTTTCCCTGAACAGTGATGTAGGGGATTATTATGAAACCACTACGTAACTTACTAAATCAATCTATGCATATCAATCCATTATAATTCCTATTTTTACATGATCGGGGAAGAAAGGAAGTTTGTAGTTTTAATGATCAGTAATCTCGCGATCATAAGCCACCGAACCTCTTTTTACGTGGAATCCAAACCACCGAACATGATATTTCACCTTAGAAATGCACATGTGATAACGGGGAAAGGAGTCGGGTCACCTTCATGAAAGGCAGGCAGATTGACGATGTGCCATTGCGCTCCTGAGGGATGAGGTGAGATGAGTCTGTATGGAGCTAATCATTATGTGGCCGTATGTCCCTCCTTACATCAGCCTCATCACAGAAGTTAGAGTTAAATGAAATAATGAATTTGAATGACATTGGGCACGGTGTTGGAAGGAAATAGATGACGTCTGCTGGAATCTGCCATCCTGACATACCACTTACCTGAAGTTGAAACTTATATGACCAGGAAGATTATAACCATGACGGCCAACGGTAGTTTTCGAACCTACTTTCATCCGGAGTGTGGTAACCTGGTATTTTGGACTTGCGTTCTATTACGTGCCACTGTACTACTCGATGTATTAACAAACAAATAAATAAGGAAAGAAACAAACAAATACATAAATAAATAAATAAATAAATACATAAATAAATCAACAAATAAACAAAAAAACAAATAAATAAATAAATCAGCAAATAAACAAAAAACAATTAAATAAATCAACAAATAAACAAAAAAAAACAAATAAACAAATAAATACATAAATAAATATTCGCTGCCCATTCTCTTTGTTTACACCCCACTTTCATATTCCACCTGAGATCTGCAATAAAAGTAGGCCACAGCTATTTGACCAAATGTAAGTAACGAAGATTATTACTACAGGATAGTAATCAGCAAGTGCTGAAGGAGGTGAACTTACTGTATTTGAAACACGTTTCGGAAACCATTCTGTTACATGAAATCCAATTACCTGTTGCTGTTGTATTATGACTGACTTTGGACTTTTTGTTATTGTGGTGACTGTAGTAGCCTGTGAAAATGTAGTGGTAATTTTGAATTTATTGTTTGTATCTCTTATACTGGCCACTAAGGCTACAAAGCCTCCGTATGCAGCTCACTTCGTTTAGAGTTAAATACAATAAAATACAAATACAATAAAACAAATGAGAAAAGGAAAAAACAATTCTAACCAAAACATTCGGTTGGCAATAAAAGTTCTTAATACAGGTAGTTACTATTACATCTGAGTAATCGTTTGAGTTGTGTTGTTTTGTTGCAAAATGATTCCCTACTACTGTACTATCTTTTAGCTTAGATTATTTAAGTTGAATAAGTTCAGAAGATTAATATTAATGTTTACGTTCTATTGTGCCGGTTTCGGCCACATTGTGACCTTCCTCAGCGCAAATAATAATATTAATAGAAATGCAAGACTTACATTAATATTTATTTAGCATAAACAAAGGTTGTTCTCAAAATTATTTCAAACAAATTAATTGTTTAAAGGCTAAAACACTCACATTCAAATAGAGAAAGCAGATCTGTTAAAAAATATGTTAAATACGAAAGAATTAAATCTTGATATAAAACCAGCTTGAAGTAGGAACAGTGATCTAGGTACACGTTTAAGATAGAAATCAGAAAAACTAATTCTAGAAAGTCAGAAAGGAGAGGGAAGTACACACCTTAGAAAACTTACGTGGGTGTTATATAGACATAAAAATACTTGAAGGATTGAAGTTGTCAGTATGTAAAATTGTTAAGAAACCTGTGTAAAGAGAAAATACATATAATATAAGAAGTATGTAGTAAAATAAATGTACTTAAATATTAATTTGTGAAACTTGGAAAATACTCACTGTGGAAAGTAATCGTTGAAATTTAGTATTCCAAGGTGTAGATAGGGCAATGTACAGATTGTTTGGGATAACCATGATACTAAGAAACTCAAGCTTGTAGTCAGTAGCTGGGAGAACGACATGTGAGTTATGGTATATAAAGACGAAAAATCGCATGTCATATGTTTAAGTTGGTGTTATGAAAGGTGCAAAACAGGTGGCCATCAGTAAGTAGTAAGTATAAAAGGAAGGTTAAAACTTAATATTCAGCAAATAAGAATTGTTATTCACCAAACTAGTATTTAATCGTTGAAATTGAGTATTTCAGTGTATGGATATGGCCAGGAAAATATTTTTGGGGTAACTGTGATATTAAGAAACTGAAGCTTGCAGTCGGTATATGGCTTAGAGTCAATGGTTATAATAGACTGATCAATATGTTGCTAAGAAACTAGTGATAATGAAATCCCCTATAGGGAGCATGAAAACTAATATAAACTTATCAAATATTCCGTAATTATGGTGGAGTTTCTACGTTGATTCAAGAAAGAAGGTTGGAGATAGTTGTGTGTGCTAAAATAATATAAAGTTACTGAAAGAATGAAACCTGGATGAAAAAAGTAATAGCATGTTAACCTCTTGTCTATGAGGCTATTTATAAGATTGTAGTTGGAAGAACGATCTGTGAGTTATGGTATATAAAAAACTAAAAAACCCATTTATCATGTATTTATGCTAGTGTCATAAAGGTTCAAAAATAATGGTTGGTGTCCACCAATAAGAATTAAGTGGAAAAAGAAAGTAAAAAATTTGCTCTTATTCTTATCATCCAGGTTTCATTCTTTCAGTAACTTTATATTATTTCAGCACAAACAACTATCTCCAACTTCTTTCTTGAATTAATGTAGAAACGCCGCTATAATTACGGGACTTTTGATAAGGGGATTTCAATACACTAGTTTCCTTGCAACGTATTGATCATATCTGTTTATTATAAACATTCTCTCTAAGCCGTATATACCGACTACAAGCTTCAGTTTCATAATATCATAGTTACCCCAAACAATCTATTCCGGGCCCTATTCATACCTTGGAATAAGCAATTTCAACGATTAAATACTAGTTCGGTGAATAAAATTTCTTTTCTCCGGAACATTAATTTTAAACCTTCTTTTCTTACTTACTACTAACTGATGGACACCGCCTTTATTTTTGGACCTTTCATAACACCAACATAAACATATCATACCCTATATGTGAGCTTTCGTTTTTATATACCATTACTCATATGTCGTTCTTCCAGCTACAACCTTTTAAATAGCCAAATAGGCATGAGGGTTACATGTTGTTGTTATTCATATCATCCAGGATTTTATTCTTTCAGCACTTCATATTATTTCAGGATACGCAACTATGTCCATCTTCTTTCTTGAATTAACGTTGAAACGCCACCATAATTACGGGACTTTTGACAAGATTTATTATTTTCCATGCTCTCTATTGGAGATTTGAATACACTAGTTTCCTAGCAACACACGGAACATATCTGTCTATAATAACTATTTTCTCTAAGCCATATATACTCAGACCGTAAGGCTCATGGTCGATGCCACTTTTTCACTGTATTAAAAATTCGCACTGACGAAGTAATCTGGATGAAGTTTGAACTCATGCCAATCCAGTTAGTTCAAATTCAGGCACGTGTTTAAGCTTAGGAACATCGAAGGAAATACTATGGGAATTCTCACCACAGTTTTTGGAATGTAATTGATTGAATATTAGTTGTTATGGAATTATTAGACATTTGGAAATCATTATGAAATTACTACATTTTTTTACAATTGTTGGACATATTTGAGCAGCTATAAACTTCGTAGATAAGCGAAACCGCGTTCTTGGAAGCACGAACTGACCTACGTTGTACTCACATTGGTCTGCTGAGAAGGAAGACGCCATTATAGTTACAAAGTTTTCATGACCGCGATCCGGTAGACACGTTGTGTCGGGCTTGCGCGAATTTCTGGGTGGATATTTAATCCACCTGTTGGAATTTGTGAACAGATGCCCAAGGGCAAGTCTGTGAATAATTTAAACTCTTATAATGTGACGAACTAAAACGTCGAGTTTTCATGTTGAGACATAATCTGTCAAATGCACACGTACCAAGGATCGAACTTGGACGAGCACATTGTGCACCTGTTGAATTAGAAAATTAGTAAAATAATTTATGAGAGTGTGAAAGTGTTGTGTCTTAGGAATTCAACGTTCCGGACGCAACTAGTTGAATTATACCTTGAGAAGACTGTGAATTTTCGTTTTAGAAACAATATGGATATTTTGTGAATTTATAGAAAGTATTAAATTATGTAAAGGCCTCCGTGGCTTAGGCGGCAGCACGCCGGCCTCTCACCGCTGGGTCCGTGGTTCAAATCCCGGTCACTCCATGTGAGATCTGTGCTGGACAAAACGGAGGCAGACAGGTTTTTCTCCGGGTACTCCGGTTTTCCCTGTCAAAATTTCATTCCAGCAACACTCTCCACTATCATTTCATTTCATCTGTCATTCATTTAATCATTGCTCCAGAGGAGTGCGTCAGGCCTCGGCAGCCGGCACAGTTCATATCCTCGCCGCTAGATAGGGGCTTCATTCATTCCATTCCTGACCCGGTCGGAGACTGGAAGCAGGCTGTGGATTTTCATTTCATTAAATTATGTGAAGCGCACTACAGAAGTAATGTTGAAGCCTGTGGAGGATCAAAAAATGGCAATCTTGACTATCCGCAACTGTTTAGTCCCAGTGTAGACGTTTTCCAGTAAAAAAAAAAATAGGAACAGTGAAGTCGCAACGATATTTTCAAGATGTTGAACTTAATCATGCCGGTTAACCACATGGCAGATTCCTCAATTCCATTTGCGAGGATGAGTATGGAGTAGAGACCATCACGATGGGGATAGCCTATACCAGATTGATACCATGAAACGCAAAACGCAAAATGAAACGTCGACTGGGTTGTTCAGAAGGCCGAGTACAGGCTTTGAACTAAGAAACATTTCCCTAGCCCACAGCGACGAGATGTGAGTCACAAAAACTTCATTCATGTGCGGTAGAATTGTTGGTGGAGTTAGTTTGTAGTTCTTTACCGCACTAAATACACAATTGGACCGCCATGCATTATTTTGTAGATAGTCTAATTATAGTTAATTTTCCAGACAAAACTTGGTCTATTATTTGGCAGAAAATGTAATTTGTGAACAACCATAATCGCATTGGGAGCACATTGCAGTATGAATTAATTCTTCGTATTATTTTGAGCATCAGCAGGAAATAGTGATGTATTTATCTTCGTATTTGTATGTTTGGCAGAGCATAGCTGATATGAGGGGCAAGACTGCAATTTGACATGCGTTTATTGACATTGTAAGGAACATCGATGTATCATTTCGAACTCTTTGCCGAAGAAGGCAGGTGTAATATCTGTAATTTACTTCTATTTGGAATTTTTTGGCAATCTGTTGAGGAATGAATTTGCTACATGTCAAGGCGAACGCCAGATGTGTGTGGGTATTCAAATATAAGAGAACATGTGTTGGCCGAGAGACAGCTTGCTAAGAATTCAGTTAGTTTTCGTGCGACAGCGCACACTTCACAAGGCAGTGAACAGGCAAGGCTGAGATCTAGAAACATTTCGTTGGCACGTCCCACTGGTGACATGCTTACCACGGTGGGTGAGTGTTGGTCTACCAACCCCAAGCTTGCAGGTTCGCTCCTGGCCAAGGGAAGTGATTTCTGAAAGGCGACAATAATCACGACACGCATGTCATACATAGTTGGCGTGTTAATGAACCCATTTGAATTCAGTAGGCCGTGTTCATAATGGCAAAATTAATCTCAGAATTTTTCACCAACACAAAAGCTCCTCCTTTCTCTACTAGAAAGTGCTATAGCACTCCAAGGAACAAGAAGATTTGACATGCAAGCTGCCCTCTGGGCGTCAAATAAAAAAGCATGCACCCGGCATCCGAGGCCATACGATATTATTATTAATACTGGTTACATAGGACAGTCGAAAGTATTGATTATTTTGCTTCATTCATTTCCACTATTATGAAGCCGATGTTATATGGCCAGTAGAAGGAGCCTTCGAGATTGTATAAGAAAATATGAATGCAGTGTTTTCTAGCAGTCAGAGCTGCAATACAAATTTATATCACAGTTTCAAATGCATGTTACTTTCAGAGCTGTGAACAGCTTTACTAATTAACCACCTTTGGTAATTTTGTAAAGACCAATGGACCATTGCACAAATTGAGGGCAACGTTATTGTCGTGTCTTTGAGAAGCAGTTTATATGAGAGCGGACATGGGTCGCTCATATTAAGGAGTATATTATTTTGGCCATAGATGATGATCTTTTCTCACTGCGGACCATTATTAAGGCGAGCTATTGGAAGCCGCAGATGTTTTGTCATTGAGGACATGTGTTAAGTGGCGATAGTCGTGTACTGAAAGAGTGAATGTTTTTGCTCACGGAATATTGGTAATATGAATCGAGATAGTGGGTTTGCTACTCGATGTTGGTATTTGAACATTGTAATTGCTTAAGGTTTAATTATGTGACATTTTCATAGCTTGCGTTTGGTATTTATTTGTACAGGACATCACGAGGGTGTAATTTAACTGCAGTTTAGGTGCAGATTTGTTTTGTTAGCTTTGTGGATTATCCGATTATTTCCCTCGGAAGTAGGATCGGGATTTGTTAATTTTGAATAAATTTACGAAATATATTTTAATACTGGACTTTTCATTTATTAGCTTTGTTATTTTGATGTGCTTCTTGGGCTAGTTCCTATCATTCCCTGCTCTCTATTAACACCACTAAGACCCTGAGATACTAGTCCTTTGCGGGCTGTTCTGACGGAGAACTTCCAATCCTCTCAGGGATATGGGTTCGACGGATGGGGATGTCGAGAAGGCTGTTGCGGTCAAGCAGTTCCCCGGACGGGATCAATACCGACCTCAAGCCTCAATTTCTTAGTATCATGGTTACCCCAAACAGTATGTACATTGCCCTATCTACACCCTGGAATACTTAATTTCAAAGATTACTTTCCACACTAAGTAATTTCCAACTTTCACAAATAAATATTCATTTATTTTACTACATATTTGTTATATTGTTTGTTTATTCTCTTCATACAGGGTTGTTTCACAATTTTACATGTTCTTACCCATACTGACAACTTCAATCCTAACCTAAATATTTTTATGACCATATAACATCCACGTAAGTGTTCTAAGGTTTATACTTCCCTCTCCTTTCTGACTATCTAGAATTTGTTTTTCAGATTTCTCTCTTAATCTTCTTCCTACTTCAAGCTGGTTTTATGTCAAGATTTGTCACTTTCGTATTTAACATTCTTTTGTAACAGATGTGTTCTTTTTAAATTTCAATATGAGTTTTTTAGCCTTAAGACGATTATTTTTAATAAATAATTTTGAGAAATGATTTTCTAAGGTTTCCAACGTTTACCCCTTTCAAACACTGGGAATGTGCCAAATGTAAGGCCACGTCTACCTCCTTCCCAATCGTAGCGTCAAATTAAATCACATGCACTACTGACACCACAATATCACAAGTTATAACACATATTCTTCACACACCCAAGTATACGGGTTTCAAATGACCACCGAGTCCAAGTCCATGCTTGATGCAACAACAACAACAAACAAAACTTGGGGGCCCATGTAATTCTCGAATGAAGAATGTAATCAATGTCATCATATGTACCTGTTTACGGGGCACACTGGATGTAAACTCGGTTTCTTAACTTATTTTAAGTGGACCCAGTAGCGAGAGTAGGTAACTGAATTAAATCACGCCATAAGACTGCAGCGGGAATAGTTTACTCCAGATAACCCAGCTTCAAATCCAGGAAATCCTGAGTAATTTACCTTGATTTCTTTCTCAGCCCGGAAGAATACCGGAAGGCACTGTGCCCGTTAGTCCGGACACCAACGTCCACAAATGTGTGAACCTCGAAATCGGTTGAGCACGAGACTCGAAAACTCTCAGGGGAAACTGGGTATGAAAAAAGGTACTGAACCGAGATCGAGTTCCACGCTTGAATATTGGAAAGGACGAAACACAAAATTCTTAAAAGCACTCCACTATATTTAATAAAAATTTCGCAAAAATAAAATATAGCACTCCTGCCTATAGCTCAAGGTTCTAAAATTGGAGTCCATAACCCATGAGATCCCTAATAAACTAAACTAGTGAACCTTCACTAAACAAAAAATTATTATTGACTAAATATGTATCATCGTGTTCACAAACCGGGTGAGTTAGCCGTGGTCGTTACGGCATGACTGTTGGCAGTCGCTCACATCCGGGAGGCGAGGAGGTTCGAATCCCCCCCCCCCCCCCCGGCAACCTTCAAGATGGTCTTCGGTGGTTTCCCATCTTCCTTCCAGGCAAATGCCGGGGTTGGTCCCTAACTATAGACCACAGCCGCTACCTTCAAACTCCAACTTTCCTCCCCAGACAACACTCCACACGCGACGGTACTTGTAGCTGACCCATTGGGTGTTCGCCTCGAAGCAGCTGCAAAACTGGCGAGCCGAACATGTCCTCGGACACTCCCGACACTAAAAGCCATACGCTAAAAAAAATCGTGTTCACATACTCCTATTATTCACTGTCATCTTATTCACACGGGCCATTTTGTCACACGACTCGTTTTACAATTAGTTTCAAATTATGTTTACTGGTTGCACATAAATTATCAGAAAAACCTGCTTGAAATTATCAGAATTGAGGTGAGTGGACATACGATTTAATGATATCTCGGATATTTGACTGCTAGATCTATCAACCTCACATCACACATTCATTATGACAAGACTGTACTGGAAAATGATTATTTAGAAATACTCTTTCTTAATACTGTAAAACTCAACTTCGGAGTAGCTAGATTCCATTACTTTAAATGGGCTATAACTCTTCTACTACTCTGCATAACTTATTCAACATTGCTCCAAATAATTAAATAACCACGGTGAGATTCATAAATATCACTCCTCAAGCCACCATGCTTGAGCCTAACATAACGGTGCCATGCCCTCGACATGCCCGTTTAACTGAGGCATTACGCGCCTCTGTATAATAAGTTACAACATTACACCCTCAATAAACCTGGTCACAACTCATACTCCAATAAATATCAAAAGCCACTCAAACTCAGCATAATAATTACTTGGCTCATCACAGAATGAAAATTCTAATACTCTCGCGTATGAGACAAATCTTTAGTCAAACAAAACACATAACTCTCACCATTGTTTCATAATGAATTACTTCAAGCAAGGATTACTATTATTATTACTTCGTCTTTCAGATTTCAAAAAATTCTCCAATTATTGGCTATGTGCAATGGGACATTATAAACACCATTATTATTATTATTACAGCTTGATCTCATTCGAAAATTATTCCAAACAAAAGCATCAATCTCACACAATAACAATTAGTTACGTGAAGAATTATATAGCCTATTTTCATATATCCAACTTATGTTAATTCCCTCTATCAACACACAAAATTGCAGTTTGATTGCAGTACTAGATTCCTAGATATTGAGAACCATCTAAATATTCCGGATGGTCGCCATATTGGATTCTTATGTATGCAGGTCTTAGAGTTATGTACTATTGCATGAAGATTATTGTGTAGGTGTATTATTCAAACTTCAACCGCATGATTAGGACACAAGCTAGATGTAGCAGTCTTCCATTTTACTCACATGGAGGAGGCGTTCTGTTCGGTGTTGCAGGCATCGTTCCGTTGAAGGTCTTTGCATGAGTCGATGTTCAGTCAGTATGCTGTTGTGTGGATCGCCGGACCTTTATCCAATGGATTTCTGGCTATGGCGACACTTAAAAGCATTGGTGTATGCCACATCCATCGGCAATGTGCAGATGATACAAGAACGTGTGACCAATGAGTGAGCAGCCAGGCGTGATTGGACGAGTTGGGGATTTCATGCGAAGCAGAGCCGAAGCATTTGGTAACCATGGGGAGCGTCTCTTGTAACGTGCAGATGGTATCCGTGGACAGACAGGCTGAAATCATCACAGCTCCTGGTTGGGCGTGTTAATGGATGTTTGCCCAACGCGTGTTCTGTTAAACGTGTGTGACAGTC
The DNA here is from genome assembly GCA_946902985.2 of Meconema thalassinum. Lineage (NCBI taxonomy): Eukaryota > Metazoa > Arthropoda > Insecta > Orthoptera > Tettigoniidae > Meconema > Meconema thalassinum. The sequence goes on from OX336389.2 coordinate 758,120,572, forward strand.
AAGTGTTCATTACAAGTAGCTGGTAGGATGACGTCCATTTGCTGAAGTGTAAATACACGTCACAAGTGAAATGGCTTATATCTCAACAGGTATTTATTTCCGGGCATATGTTTATAGGCACATGTCTTCTCGTTTCGACCAATCCCAATCCCTGTTGTAATATCGGACACTTTCTCTAAACACCCTGCATATAAAAACAGAGTCATGTAGAGAGGTGCTCACACAATTTGCAATGAAATATCCGTGTGCTCCACCTCGGGGTAGAGGAACTGTTATACGACTTGTAAACAAACTAAAGACAAGAGGATCGCTAAATGCTTCAATTCTTGAGCGAAGGCGAAGCGTATTGACGAAGGACAACATTTGTGAAATTCCGCCCTCAAGCGACAACGTAGCTTGTGCCAGGAAAGCGAAGTTACTACCGACCCCACCCGTAAATGAACGCACTGTACCTACGGCAAAAAAAATCAGTTTTTAGTGTCAATTCTATAAATTGATGAAACGAGAATAACTTACATTGATTTGCATCTTGAGCAACTGAAACAAACTGGGGGCTTGAAATTATACTTAATTACGTTAAAACTAGTGAAATATAAATATGTCGCAAGAATTAGTGATTTCGTGATGAGGATGAGTCGAGTGACAAAATGTTGTGAGAATCGAGGTAATGCAATTCATATATTTACTGTGTTACTCCTTTGTGTAGATAGGATTATTTAGGCCTACTAATAATTCATAATGGAAGTTTCACCCAATTATCTTCTACGATAGAATAAAGTGAATCAGAGCGCTTTATGCTTAAACTTTGAGTTTTCCGTAACTGTCTACACACTTCACCGTACAGAATCACTTCTCTCAGATTTACTGAACGAGCGTTAAGAGCACGGAACAAAAGTGTAGCGGTAGATAAGAAAGAGGAGGCCATGGAAGGTGGATTTAATATTGACGAGGAGGGAACAGAACGGAAGCGAGAGAGATGAAGCAGAGAGGATGGAGAATATGAGCAGAGAACAATGGTCGACTCAGACTTGAGGCAGTAAACTACAGTCGTAGCGGAGTGCATTTCCAGAATTCGCACATATCTCACTCCACGTTGGGAGGAGGTCTCTATTTCACATTATTTTATGTTATTTCATTTTGAAACGATCCACGTTACGAAGCCTAGAACGGTAACGTTACTCAGAATGAAAAATCCGAGGGATGGACAGTTGTGACCGCCTTACGAGGTAATGATGCAAAGTCGTTATTGAAATTGGAAAAGAAATACACATTCGCGTAGTTATTTTCAATCTGAAACACGAATTACTAGTCCTTTCCAAGGGGAATATAGGGGCTCCAGAACAGAAGCCGTTCACAGCTATCGATTGTGTTTTTCCACCTTCCATTTCGGGGGTAGGGTGGAAGGGGGCTCTGGCCAAATTCCCAGTCTACAATATTGCAAGGAATATGGATATTTGAACGAATGGGAAAATGACCGTGACATGAGAAGAGAGCGATGGCACGTAACCTAACCGAACACTTAGGGACACGTCCATTGCTGCTTCGTGCTGACCAGTAAACAACATATTTTTAAAGTTATACATTTTGTGAGTCAACTACAATAAATGCATGACTCTCAAAAAAGGCAAGCCTTTCAATTTAAGACGTAATGTTTCGCCTCAAGGACCAAAATATCGAAATTAATATCCAGATAATGCTCTTAAACTGTACTGGCAAAATATTAGGCCCTCCGCTCCAAATCTGGTTCAGCTTGAAATCACCTTCAAATAGTAACCTCTCCTTGGATTCGAAATATGACTTCGTGCCGTTCCCTCTTAAATTAAGGACTGTGTGTTAGTAGAAGAGATAATTCCCGAACATATTTTGACATATTGAATCAGAATGATAGAAGTAATTCTGAGGAGTTCAAATAAAGTAAAGACCACTCTCCGCATCTCCCTACTTTCGTCTTACGATCTCCCTCAGTGAAAAATTGAGACGCAAAATGGCCACAATTTTGTTTTCGCTAAGATGGCAGCAATATCAAAAGACGATGGCAATATGGAAAGAGAGGTTAACATGCAAGGTTGGTTGACTTTTGCAGTTTGCCTTCTCTATTCATGGTCGAATTGAATTTGATAATTGAATCCCACCACTGAAGATTTCCATGAGGTCAGACCCACAAGTTAATTAATTTTCTTTGAAATCTGGGTTAACAAGCTCACATTTCATTAATTCATTGGAAAACCTTACCACTTATTTGTACTGAATTTATCCTATTACCATGCACATGTAAAAAAATTGTTATATGAGTTTTTACCCTGTGCGTTATCGACAAGACGAATCTAATTAATTTTCACTCTCCTGCTATGGTAAAACATGTTGTTTCACCCTGATGACATTGATTCATTTAGGGGCTTTGTGATATCGTGGTAATTTAGCCCCGTGTACTTGGGTGTGTGTAAAATTTGACTTTTAACCTGTGTAATTGCGATGGTAGTAGGGGATGGTTTAGGGGGGCAAGATGAGGACCCTAAGAAAGAATAGTTCAGGTGCATTATACATGTTGATGATATAACCATAAATAGTTCCATTTTTTAATCTCTATCCGTCCTACACAGACAATTAACATATCTTTAAAAACGTCAAACACTAGAATTACAAAAACAAAATTGTGTGTACTACCACACTTGGGGCCATATGGGGTATTACTACTTACACATGCCACACACACATACAACGTCGTCATCTTCGTCCTGTGCACCAGCACATGCACAGTGAGCCCAATCGTGACGTTGTAAACATTGAACTCACACTTCTGTCGACTCAGAAAACAAATGACCACAGAAAACGCATTGATCGTTGCCACTTTCTTCATCTGAAAAATCTTTCCTTCCTTTATCGACGAAGAATTCATTCTTCTTGCTCTGCTGAAGGTCCAATCAACCAACTCGTTTCTGCACGGTGATTCTGTCAGAACTGCAGTTTTACTACGACCGTTTAACTCTGCTTTGCTGTCATTACATGTGGAGTTGGCAGAGTGTCTTCAGGTGACCCATTTCTAAATGCAGTGGGTTCTGACTTGAATTTCAGAAAGAGGAACTAGGCAACGCATCACACTTGCTTGCAAGTGGTCCATCGTATTCATCATCGGCTTTAACTCGAATCCGAGTTTAAATCTTCTTCCTTCAGTCCAGTTTGTGGATGTGTTTACGGTGAATAAAGAGTCCAATCCTGGCATGGAACAAGCGTCCACACAAGTCTCATAGTATTGCTGGAGGAGGACGTGGTTGGGCAGCTCGAAGTTTCCTAGCTTGAAGCTTGGCCTCTTCATGTGTGCGTCGATCCCTTTCAAACGTTTTTACAGTATCCAAGATGATACGGCGCCAAGTTGAGCGGTCTTCAGCCAGCATGTCCCAGGTTTGTGAATCAAGACCTGCCAATTTCAGGGTCTGCTTAAATTGGTCCTTGTACAGTAGCTCCTATTAGGACCACGATGAGGTCTGGTGCCATAGCATAGCTCACCATATAGCATTTGACGAGGTAATCTCACATCATCCATCCGATGGACATGACCAATCCATCTAAATTGGTGAACTGTTATGGATGATTCTATGCTGTTGATTTGAGCCTTTTCAAGAACAGCAATATTGGTAATGCGGTCTTCCAATTTTATCGTCAGGATTGATCGAAGTTTTGTAGGTGAAAGCGCTCAAGCTTCCTAATATCACGTCGGTCGGAAGTAGGCAACGCAACACACTTGTTTGTAAGTGGTCCATAAGGTCTTGAACTGGTAGCTTCTTCAGTGTCTTCAGGAGATATTCTGTCGATGTCCGTGAAGGCAGGAAGTAGCTTTCATGAAAATCCTCTGGGCCCATTAGCCATATGCCTCTGTTTTTAACTCTTTTCACGGCAGATTTCATTGTGGCTGCTCATAAAAATGCATTCCCAAGCAATTTGCGATCTGGTACATCGTCCCCACCTTACCCCAAATGTCATTTCGGGACTAACGGAATGAAACTAGAACCCGTGAACGGCTGGCGATGCCGTTTGGCATCAAATATCTAAAGCGTACAGGAGGTCAATTAACATGTTAACTATTGGCTCTACTGGGCTTGTGTTGCAATCTGAGCATTCTACATTCTCCTGAACCCCACTGAAGAAACAAAGCTGTCTTCCCGCCATTCGTGATCGAATGTCATTTTTGGTCATTGTTTGGTTACTATTACGGAGATGAACTATGGATGCTCGCTTTAGGTAAGTATTTCCTCTAAATTGAATTGTTTGAGGTTAAAAAGCCTAACACAAGACATAAGACATCAAGGTTTCATTACAGATAATGCTAGATTCAAACTAAAATTCTATGTCATGAGTATCTTACAATAAATATGTCCGATGCCGTTCGGCATCGCTATCCGTTTACCGTGCCAGTTTCTGACTTTGACAGGTGTGTGTTGTTATGAGATTCGTTGAAGCTTGGCGTTTTAAGATAGTTTACTAAAAAAGAAATCATTTAGTTTAAAGTACTGTACCCGTATCCGGAGAAATCTGCCAGAATCCGAAGATAGAAATGGGTCGCAGCAACTCGTGGTACCCGGCTAGAAATAAATCAGGAGGGATACGGCTACTCTATATTGTGCTATAGGACTAACTACGGGTTCAGTTCGGAAATCAAATAAACTGGAGAGTGAGAAAACCTTTCAATCACTCGAGGATTGGGTAAAATTGTGGGCCCATAAGTCCTATCTCTACTATAGCACAATATTTCCCCAATTAATTTCAAATGAAAATACAAAATTTTCAATAAAATGTCAGAAACCTGCAAATACGTGCCTGTAATTATTGTTTACTTCACAAACACGTGCAGCAAAGAAAATAAAATCACGCCCTTCAAACAACCCTTTTAATCCCAATCGCAAAGCGAGTAACAAACTTAAACAAGCTCGCCAATTATCATTTAGTTTAAAGTACTGTACCCGTATCTGGAGAAATCTGCCAGAATCCGAATAATAATAATCAGCCTTGAGAAATAAATTAAACTCGAATCAAATTATACCCTAGTTTGAGGAGTAAAAATAAAAATATTTAAAAATTACCTAATTCAAAAATAAATTTAGCAATGGCCTTTCGCTATTACAATAACACCACTGAACTCTATACAAAACTCCTTAAATCTGATTAATCCCTATTCTATAAATCTTGTATTCAAATTATCGTACATATTAATAATAATAATAATAATTATTATTATTATTATTATTATAATTATTTAAGAATATTAAAATATATTTACATTTTCCCCCATTATTTTACAATTATATAGGCTACACAAACTTTTGAATCATGCCACCAAACTTTAGTCAAAAGTATTGCCATAGTCATAAATTGGTACTAATAATCTGTGTAATGAAGCCTTGATTACGATTATGTTCACTCCAGAACTTTCTTCTTCAGAAAGAAATACTAATAAAAATGACATAAATTGTTTTAATTAAATTATCAAATTGCCATTGTTTCAAGTACGTTCTCCTATCCATGATCCATTAATAATGAAGATTTGAGTATATTTGACATAAACAGCTGATCGTGATAGCCATCTTAACTATCATCTTGAACCAAGAGATCAACTCTTCCGTAACGCAGATTTCTACACTCAGACTAATGCACACACATCGACGACTATAAACTGCATATTATCAACACCTGTTTGTTACTTCTTTATCGAGGAACAATGTCAAACACGCACTTTGCCACATTCACTCAACACGGCAGACTTATGCATCACCAAGCTGGAATGCCATTCCTCCGCTTCTTAACAAATCTTACAATTCAAGTTGCATCTCAACTTCGTTAAAACACGAAACTCTATGTAAATCCAACGACTATATAATGAAGATAAAATTATGCTCAAATAAATCCACACTAAAATGTCCACTTAGTGACAAACCTTAGATCTCTAATGTAATGTAATTCGAATTAATAAAAATAACAACAATAACTCTATTATCTCAGGTTACATAATGCAACAACTGCCTTCCAACCTTCTTATTCCAGACATAAAGCTTCTCCGTACAGTTTCCTTCAACATTTTCACAAATATTTAACTCCACGGAATAACTTCTCCAAAACCAAAAATAAGGCTTTCCTCGTTAATACATCAAGTATTTCTTACAACCATTATTTTTCTTAATAGGCCTATTCGACTTAAGAATATATTTCAAAATCTGTCATCCATTTAAAATAATGTCAGCTCCCAAACTTCACTCGAGCAAAATGATCACTAAACGATCATCGCCTTTAAAATTATGAAGATTCAAATTTAAATCACACATCGTAAAAATTCCAAATATCACCATTATAATCTCAAATCCTAAAAAATCCAAAATAGGTCATCGTTCAACCTAGATACAAATATTACGTTTCTTTAATTCGAAATTCCAAATTTCATAAAAATAATTCCCCTCCAACAATTAAATTTAAATGAAATAAAATACGACGAAAATAATTAATCAACACGAAAATACAAGGATTTTATCCTACAGCCAGATATCGAAAATGTTACTTCTAATATATTCAAAGCATGTCTACATTCAAATACTCCATAAATGTATTTCTTCTACCTGGTGTTGACCTAAAGATGACAAGATGAGTTCCATCTTCCATTCTGAACAATAGAAATAATGCTGGAATAGCATCATTACTTCTCAATATTCCTGGATCGTTGTTATCCTAACTGAGAACTCTCCTTTCAACCTCGTGTTAAACAACAAAACTGTCCTCCAGTGGGCCACCTTTCCAATCGCCGTCACCTGGTTCCGACTCCATCCCCAGTTTCAATTCCGATCTCCGTTCTTCCTTTATCTTCTCAGATTGGAACGCCTGACAACTTCGTGTTGGAATAAAATCGCCGAATTTCATTGTACTATATCGTGAAATGCATTCTCATCATAATATCTGCTGAGGTTCTAACGTGGCCACGACCATAATCATCTTCTTCAGTGTCCACTTAGGTCCCAGCAAATGTCTTCCACATCCTGCACGTAACGTTCCCTCCATGAATATAGAAATCCATTGTTTCAACTTCGATAAAGTTCTGAACCGTCTCTCCCAATTCCCATTTAATAATATTCATGATAGTATCTCGTAATACATGTAGCGTGGATTAATATAATACAACAATGCTTCCTATTACTGGTTCGGTTATTCACTTCACGTAACTGAACTTTCACTAGTCGGACGACTATCACCTCAAATTTCCATGTTCACAGTATGCTCGATAAGCTATCGTCACTTTCTGTTGGTCGGAAAAGTATAATATTTAGTGAATATTCATTCGGCACAATTCATATTAATAAAGTTATAATTCACAGATACAATTGTCTCTGCGAAACTCATTACACTATTTCTTTCCTTTATATTATAACGCTTCGCTAAACGCTAAGATTCACTTATGTATTCTGCTCACAGAATCTCCCCCGAACGAATACTAGGTTCAATTTCACGAGTGCGGCCTTTTGTTTCCGCTTGACCGAATTTACCGCCTCGGTTCCTGGTAGTCGAACTGTAACATTTCCCGCACTCCCGGATCACTCAAAACCGCACGACTTTCTCCTTCAGGCTACACCAATTAACAGCCTCAATCTCAGACAGTCTCTTCCCCTTCTCCTCAATTTTGATAGCGTCCTTTTCGAAAGAGCACGCGTTCTTAGAAATATACAGTTTTCCGCCTTCATTGGCAATTCCATATAAAAGTTAACATTCGGATAATTATTGTTATTAATTATCCCATCCTTCAGTTCCATATAATTCTTTTTAACTTGCTTGTTAAATAGTAATGAGCAGCTTCTTAATCGGACTAAACCACGTTCATGATTTATGGACCCATATCACGTGACTTCCATTGTCTCGAGCTTCGTTCTTTCCGATGTTCATTTCCCACGCCAAAGTTAAGCGGATTTGCCTAATACCCCTTCCTCAATACCATAAACGACACGAAGCTTCGCTCCTATTGGTGCAGCATTCCTGTATAAACCAACCTTGACTGGTACGCCTAGACTCTCTCGTAATCATTTCTCTGATTGGTCCGGCTCTTTCTTTGCTATCAGGGAGCCCTGTTCTCTCCCCTGATCCATTCATTAGACAACAAAATACCGAAACAAAGCCTCCTTTCCAGCACAGTCAGAAATGCAATTCTTAAAACAATAAAATTCGAGTACAGTACCGTACATTAAATGTTAAATTTGCATCATCTAATGGAGGCCATGACGGAGAAAAAGACGCAATGATCCTTTATTTTCTGTTTATTTTCTGTTGGATGGACAACTCCCTGGTTACTGGATTATCATCAGTTCATGGAGTCAAACCATTACCGCTAACACGTAACTCTAAAAGTAAGAATAGAAAAAAATCAAGTTCCCAGGGCTGCACTTTTCACTGAATAAAACAAACCCGTTACCGCATGGGAATTCGTGACAAAAATGTTGGTGGTCCATAATGTCTTACTTCTTGTACATATGTGACAATTTGTAACGCCTGGGTGTCTATGAAAAAGTCCCGAAGGGATCTGCAACAGCTTCGGTTCAGGCGAAATATTGTATTTAACTACGTGACGAGATCCGTTAATTTTTCACGTGGGCCAGGGCGTATTTCTGCCTGAAGGAGTAGTGCAACCAGACATAGGGTATCTGATCAACTAAGGTACGATGAAACGAATCACCTAGTCGTGCCCTGTGATGGAAATGTGCGACGGAGATGCGCTCGGGAGGGGTGCCCCTGTCAAATACGTACCGGTACTGAATGCATCAAATGTGGTGTAGGACTGTGCGTTCGATGCAACTACGAATTCCATGATCGTTAGATCATGTGAAGGGAAGAATTGAAGTAGACCAACATTATATTGTGCATTTATAATATTTGAGAGAATAGTAATATTCAAGAAACGAATGTGGTAGGCTACAGTACATCATATTTGATATTCATTTTCGGAAATAAATAACATGTAAATATCAACTGATTTTTCCTACAGTTGCTCAAATATTTCCCGAAAACTTCATTCTTCCCTTGCCAACATTGGTGTTTATTATTTAATAAAAATACTTGCCACTTTATTGTCATGATTTTTAACAATAATTAAAGGTAGCACGCAGTAGTCATATTGGCGAGGTGTCGCTTATTGACATGACGAACGGCTAGCAATGCCATATGGCATCGCCCATTTCTGCAAAATTTACTCGTAAGTGCGATAAGAATTAAGCGTTTAGGGTTGGGTATTATGTCGTGAGCATCATATGAAGAGACAGAAACAATCCAAAACGAAAAATATTTGCGCTATTGATGGGTTACTTCGTTTATGAACTACCACCACAAGCTCAAAATACTGTATATACATTAGGGTACAGTCTAAGGAATAGTCTTCCAGAAATGTATTGCATTTCCAGTTGATCTCATCAAAGGCCAAAGTGTAAAGATGAATAAGATCACAGCGGTGAGACACAATAAAATTGCCACTCCATGCATAAAACTAACACAACATGATTGGAATTCGTGGCTACAGTGTAACCTTCAAGTGCCCTTCGAGCAAAATTTGCGTTTCCAGGCTAATGACAGCACCATGGAGATAAATATACCCCCAGCCCGTCTTACCCCGTGGCCCCGTCATGGCCCCCTTTCCCATATAATACTTTTATTTCAGCCAATTAGCCATTTGAAATAAAGTATAAAATAGTACCCTCAAATTGTACTCTAACACTTTGAGTTGCATAGTCTTTGATTGATTTTGTCCTTTTCCTACAGAGCTCTAAGTGGTAGCGATCGCATGGTTGTCCACATAGTTAGCATACACACGTCACTGTAGGTTCATGGAAATATTTGCTACCGCAAATAAGGTGGTGAAAACCATGGACAGCCAAACGTGTAAACACATGCCTCAACTCAAAGTTGGCTGTTGTCCACGTCCGGTCAATCACGGCTCCGGTTCCATAAAATTCTTGAGGTATGTCTTCTCGTTTTATCTTCAATGATGTTAGTAGCTGTTCCGAGGCTCTGGTATTTGGTAGAGGTAAATAGTTCCTAAGGTCTTCTATAAGAAATGATTCTCGTGCCAGGAGGTAGACGAATCGTGACCTGGTAGTTTTTGACACTCCGATTGCTTTTTATTCTGAATAATGCCTTCACTCTTTCTAGTGAGGAAAGGTTCTTTTCTGTTAAGTGTTGCCAAATGACTCCAATGCCATATATTAGAATAGGCATGATTTTATTTCTGAACAGAGCCATTGCTGTCTCTAAGCTGAGGATTCTCAAGTATCTAATTTCTTGCATTGCGCGTACTGCTTGCGTTGATTTCTCTATCACATGATATCTGAAACATTTAGCACATGTTTGAAGCGTGATCCCCAAATATTTGAATTCCTTTACAATGTTTATTTTCCTCCTCTTGATGAACATTTCTGTCGCTGCTGGAACCTTCCCTCCTTTTCTAAAAACCACCATTACTGTTTTTGAAACGTTGATTTCAAACTTGTGATCGGAGCACCATTGTTCCATTTCTGTTAATGTGTTTTGGAGGTTTGTGACGTCTTTAGAGCCAATTACTATTTCATCAGCGTACGCGTGTGACACTACGTCCTCTCTTTGAGCTATTCTCATGATTTCTTCTGTTGCCAGAATGAAAAGTAAATGGCTAATTGGATCACCCTGAAGTATTCCGTTTGTTTGCAATAATGGTTCTGATAATGAAATATTGTCTGAAATTATTAGTTTGTTCCATAAGCGTATTGATTTTATAGTTTGTATCCATTCATTTTGTCTACCTAGGATTTCTTCTAGTTTCTGTATCACAAGTTCTCAGTTTATGAGATCAAATGCTTTTGTAAAGTCTATGAAGACTGTGTAAAACTTTTCTTTACTTTCTAAGGCTTCCCATATATTTGTTAGTAGTAGTTTTGTTGCGGTCATAGTTGATCTTCCCTTCCTGAACCCGAATTGAGTGTCAGGGAGATGTTCATCTATTTCATCTTTTATTCTTTCTGTAATTGTTTTTGTGAGTAATTTGAAAGGAATATTTTCAAGAGCAATGCCTCTGTATGTATTATTATCATTTGGGTCTCCTTTTCCTTTTTGCAGTACTTTTATTATTGAATGTCTCCACCTATCGGGTATGGAGGCCGTCTCTATGCATTTGTTAAACAGATTTGTCCATGTCGGTAATAGGAGGTGAGCTGTGTCCTTTATGTACTCACTATATATGTTGTCTGGTCCAGCAGCTTTCTTTTTCTTTGTGCTGTCAATGATGTTTTGAACCTCGTTTGTGGTCAGTGGAGTCCAATCTTTTGTTGACTGTAGGGCGATTTCATGGGTGTTTTCCTGTATCGGTACCTCCTTTATTTCATCATTGTTTAGTATACTGCTTAAGTGTGACGTCCATGCTTCCATATTTATATAGTGTGTCTGTGTTTGCTTCCTGGGACGAAGAGCAATATACGGGTCCTTCCTAGCTTCTCCTACTATTCTTTTGCCTTCTTCTTCCCAATATGTCCTCTTCTTCTCTCTTATGAATTTCTTGTAGAGATTTCTCTTCATGTTGTAAGTCTTAAGAATAATAGGACTCTCTATGTTCAATTTTAGCTGATGAAGGATTTCCAACACCTCTTTCCTTAGCAGATAGCAGATCTGGTCAAACCATGGTTGTGCCTTTCGTTTTTTTTTCTTGAACTTGTGGCTTGTGTTAGTAGTTCCTCAAGCATTTGTACCCCTTCCTCCAATTTTGAGTTCTCTATTAAGGTTTCTATTTGATCTATCCATTCGATTCGTTCTTCTACTTCCCATATTAGTGTGGGTATTTGTAATTCAGATGAGGATTGGGAAGGAGGCGGCCGTGGCCTTAAATTAGGATCTATCCCAGCATTCTTCTGGAGTAGAAGTGGGAAACCTCGGAAAAGCACTTCCAGGATGATGAGGAGGGAATCGGCCCCACCTGTTCTCACTTTTGCCTCACGAGACTGAGTGTACCCTATTCGAGCCCTCACACTAGAATTACATTTCTTAGTAGAGCCGGGAATCGAACCCAGGCCACCGCGGTGACAGCCAAAATTACAACAAATTAAATGTTATATGTGTGTTTACCCTGTGCATTCTCGACAAGACGAATCTAATTCATATTCACTGCCCAGTTATGGCAAAATGTATTTCTTCCTGTGTAGGCAAGCACACTATGTTTTAATTATTTCCAAAGAAAAAACATTGTTTCTACTCTCAGTTGTTCTACGATCAGTATGTACACATTTCAATTAATCAACTCTGGCGTTCTAGCAAATTTAATGTACATTTTAATTAACTAACTAGGGAACATCGTAATTGCTACGTCCTTGTATATTAGTGTTACACGAGGTACTACGTGTAAATATTGTAGAGAGGGAGGGCATCACTCAACTTGAATTACCACTGCCTTTCTTCTGGAATTTGTAGAGGAGATTTACGAGTCAACGGGGTTAGTGGTATAAGTTACGAACTAGGGCGCTCCAGCAGCTCCCGATGCCATTCTTCAGAAGCGAGGCTGGTGTGTTCCGTTTGGCACATCACACGATGGATGACTGGAACTAGATTTGGAAGTGACGCGGCGTAAGGGAGGAGACGGCCTGGGTAGGGTTAGGGGGCAGGGAACACAGATCGTAATGTGGTTTTATTGCGGCAAGGGAAGTACCTATAAAGCGATGCGCAGAGGTAAAACATAGCGGTGTAGAGAAAGTAATTGGGGGAAAAGGAAATGATGGGCGAGTAAAAGGTAAAGAAAATAAATAAAATTGGAGTTAGGGGAAGAAGTATGGCGTAAGTTGGTAGTAAGAGTTAACTCGAGTTGCCCACTGCCCTGGTGCAAGTCATCGAAATTAACTCCACATGGGTGACTTGCATATAAATGCTACCGTATCAGTACCTCAAACCAGAAATAAATTTCATGACAGAGCCGGGTATCGAATTCGGATCATGTTGGTGACAACCAATTATGCTAACCACTACACTGCAAGGTGTACACTTGCTAGTAGGTCTGCCTCGTTGTGTACAGGCTAGCATTCTTGGTTGTCACCGTGGAAATGTAATTCTGATGTGAGGGCTGGAGCGGGGTACACTCATCCTCGTGAGATTAAACTTACAGTTAGAAGAGGCGGGTTCGATTCTTACCTCAGCCATCCTGGAAGTGGTTTTCCGTGGCTTCCAACTTCTACTCCAGGTAAATGCCGGGGTAGTGCCTAACTTAAAGCCCCGGCCGCTTCCAACCCAAATCCTATCTCAATTACAAAAACACACACTAGTAGGCCTACAGACATCACATTGACACAGGTTTTCAGACAAATTATACACACACCCGAGTACACGGGGCTACATGACCACAGTGTTGCAAAGCCCCTTAAGAATCAACAACAACAACAACAACTTGGTAGTAGAGATGGTGAGATTTGAAAGCCTGCTAGCCTATTGAAAGCAAGTCAGTGTGGTAAGACATACACCTTCGTTACTTTGTTCGTTAACCACGGAACCTTATGGGGATGCATGATTGTGTGTTTGAGTCTTCATTCTATACTGGTTTGATGCAGCTGTCCATGCCTCTCCGTCCTGACCCTACCGTTTCATCTCTACATAGCTACCACACCTTACATGAGAGACAATGTTTTTATTATTATTGTTATTAATATTATTGTTATAATTATTAATTGAATCGTTACAAATACACACAGTTTGCAAAATTCAGAAAGACTGTACAGATTTTATGAATTTCCTTACAATTCCTACTCATTGGTTTAACCTACAAATTACCGACAGCAGTGGCTCAGCTGGCTAAAGCGCAGCGTTAGGTCATGGGACCAAGCTCTCTGCTGACTCGGTAGACGCGTGGGTTCGAGCCCCACCGTCGGCTGTCCTTGAAATGGTTTTCCGTGGTTTCCCATTTTCAACACCAGGCAAATGCTGGGACGGTACCTCCTGATAGGCCACGGCCGATTCCTTCCACATCCTTGCCCAGTTTCCTTCATCTTCATCCATTCCATCTGTCATCCCGACGCGCAGGTCGCCCACGGGCGTCGAATAGAAAGACCTGCACTCGGCCTCTGAGGAGGCCACACGACAAAAAAAAACCTACAAATTTACAATTATGTATTACAATATGATAAAGTCAGGTCAAAATAGGATATCAGATTCATACAGAGCAGGAAGAGGAATCACACATGCCACTAAAAGGTGCAACCTTGTGTGTGACGTGTAAATCGTTGATTAATATTTCTTAAAAATTGTTTATCAAGTTCTAACCTTCGTCTATCCATGCAGTTCATTTCCTCGACCCTTTCTTCCATTTCAAAGTTTGCTATTCCTGGGTGCCTTAGTATGTGTCCTACCAACATATATCTTCTCTTAATTAGCAGTTTCCAGGAACATCTATTCTCTCCCACTTGTCTTAATAGCAAAGTAAACCCAACTCCGTACAGGCCATGAAGGCCCTGGGAGTAGTGGAAGGTAGAGACTTCCACTTCTTTTGACATCGGCACTAAATGGTATGGAGTTATTAGCTCCACGCCCGGCCGTCTTTGCTCCCAGGAATTACCCTGGTACTCATTTCAGGTATATGCTGAGTGAGCCCCAGGGCTATTGGCATTTCCGAAAGTGGTAGTTTTGTTTCTAAAATCCTCTACCTGGGTGGGGATCGAACCCACCCCTTTTCAGTTAGAGGCTCAGCGCCTCTACCAATTGCGCCACGTAGCCCCCCCCCCCCCCACTCGTCGTATTACCTCTCCATTTGCTACTCTACCTACCCTGGTGACTGCGTATGCAGAGAAGAGAAAGGTTGGTAGGGCACATCCTAAGACACCCAGAAATGGCAAATTTATTTTAGAAGGAATTAACTAGGAAATGAACTATAGGGGTAGACCAAGGTTAAAATATGTTAAACAGGTTGACTTGGATAGGGTGTGGTAGCTATGTAGAGATGAAACTATTAACACAGGACAGGATGGCATGGAGACCTGCATCAAACCATCAAAAGACTGAAGATTCAAACAACACATCACAATACAAAATTGCTGTTTGATTGCCTAAATAGTTTCGGAGATAGTGTAAACCATGTCTTAATTCCCCGTACAAATACAAACCGATATAAAATAAGTGAATTAATTTACGTATTTCACAATCATACAGCATAAATTTTTGATGTATAAGGATTACAACGCAACCAAGAACTACATTTTCCAACCACCCCGAGCTGAGAAAAAGTTACCTTACAAAAATGATAACAACTTTGTTTCTTGGACATACACAATTTTGAAAATAATAAACCAGTTATACAACATTCCAATGTATATTGTGTTAAAATTTGGATTCGATCTGATGACGGGTTTGTGAGATAATAATTCTTAAATGTGACCCATGGTTGAAACACGCTTATAAACGGGCACTTTTTGTGTTCCAACTGCGATAAAAAATATTAAAATATAAAGTAAAATTTCCAAACTCCCATGAACTAACGTAAAATAGAACGACGAAAATGATGATATTATTGGATTTTATGTAGGTCCATTGGTTACTTCACAAACAACCTTCAAACTCTAGTACACATAATATTTTGGTCGACAGTAGTTCTGAACAAACTACTGTATTTCATTAACGTGCTGGACGCCAATTACACACCAGGGCTGATTATCGAAATTATTGTATACTTTAAATGAACATCAATCAATGACTTCTACACTTGCAAAGTAGCCTACACAATATTACCGGTCCTAACGTCCCAAGCCATTGGGTGCAATTTCAACCACAGCAACAGCAATACAAATTTTCTTACGAGATAGGTATCGCTCGCTATCCACATGACAGCTGATACCTCCCCTCAATCGGTAAGGTAAATGCTCGGATCACGTAACAACTTCCCTTCCG
Source organism: Meconema thalassinum (assembly GCA_946902985.2). Lineage (NCBI taxonomy): Eukaryota > Metazoa > Arthropoda > Insecta > Orthoptera > Tettigoniidae > Meconema > Meconema thalassinum. The sequence goes on from OX336389.2 coordinate 758,136,463, forward strand.
CGCGTCGTCCCACATCGCCCCGCCTCGTTCCCCCAGACTGTCGCCACAGCTTCTGCATGAGGAGTTTCCGAAAAACCTAAAAACATTGACTTTTTAATTGTTAATTTTCAATTTAAAGATAGGTGACATTTTTTTAAACTTAGGAAGCTTAGAATGGTCTCTTCTATCACCAGTGTAAAGGACTTCCATTATGTCAATTACGCCCTGTATATTAAACCTTATTTGAATATTATCCGTGCTAAGTTTCACAGCTCGGATAATGAAGTCGCGAAAAAAATTCATGTAACTATTTAAATTTCACGTCACCGCCATATATGATATATGTTCACCAGATTACTGAGAGGCCCATAGGTGAACCTATATCAACATACAAAATTTCAGCTTGATTGCTGTAATAGATTCGCAGATATTGAGAACCGTCTAAATATTTCGGATGCATGCCATGTTAGATAGAGTTATGTATCATTAGGAGATGATTATTGCTTAGGATCGTTATTCAAACGTTCACTTTGGTCACATGGTTAGGACCAAAAAAATAAATAAATTTTGCGCACTCGTCTTCTTAAGAATATTAAAGCAATGGGATAAAATTAGATGCCAGTAGCTTAAATATAGTATAGTCATGTGTTGTACCAAGTTTTACTGTGCTCGGATGATTAAATCGAGGGCAAATATTATTTAAATATTTTAAATTCCCTTGGCCAGTATGTTTGTTTTTCAGATATCAGAAATTTCAATGTCACATAGATGTACTTATAGTAATATATTCTATCACCATACGAAACTTCAGGGTGATCTCTGTAATAGTTTCGGAGATATAGGATGCCGGAGAAATATTTCACGTGGCTGCTATAATGGATTTTTATATATGTACGCCATACAGTTACGTACCATTTAATGACATTTTCTGCGTAGGTTTGTTATTTAAACATTCACTTCGATTGCTTAGTTAGGACACAAGAAATAAAAAGCTTAATTTTATACATTTGCAGAGCCGCCATCTCAACGTTATAAAAGCAACTGAACTAAACTAGATGCCAGTGGATTAGAATTTGTAATAGCAATTACTGTACCAAGTTTCACTTTTCTTGGATGGTGAAATCCCGATAAAAGTCTATTTAAATGCTTCAATTTCGCTTGGCCACCATGTTGCTTTTGTACTTAACAGGTTTTTGAAAGTCACATACGTGAACATCTACTAGTGCTCCTTATCACCGTACAAAAGTTGAGGGTGATATCGGTAATTTTTGCGGAGATAAGGAATACAGGTGAAATATTTCGCGCAGTCGCCTTGTAGTATTGGTGAAACATTAAAACTTGAAAGGCACGGTCGTGGTCAGACGAGTTAGTAGTATCTACTTACTGAGTTTCATTGAAATCAGCTGTTTAGATTTTATTAAGAAGGGGGACAAACTAAAAAAAAATACGAGCCTTACAATAGTCGCATATGATGTGTAACATCTGACATAGAAGAAACCTCACGTGAAATTGTTGATACACGGGTATTTTTTATACTATTATTGGTACAAATATTAATCTATTGTAAAAGTGAGTGTTTTACAGATATTGTAGTTTATAATACGGAACTCATTTTATTAGATGATTTGTAGCTTCCACTGCACTAGCCTAAATAAAGAATACGATATGGATCAACTAGATTAATAGGCGCGACACCGCTCATAACCTTAAATTCCTTATAAACAGGTCCTCTTCATTCACAGACCAACACGTAATTTCATATGGATTCTGTTAAAATGAGTCATATTGATATTATAAATATCGTTTAAAATGATAATCTGGTAGCAAAAATATCTATCCCGTCCGGGATTCGAACCCAAGATCTCTATTTCACAGTCCTAAGCACTAACCCCACGGCTATTTCGACTACGCAATTTTTGTGCACAAGATGGTGACTTATTTCCACGTTTCAATAATACTGCATTACGGAATTAAGTTTCATTTGTATTTTGCTCGTTTCGATAATGTTCCTGCGTGAAATTGAGTTTAAAATGCCTTATGAATAGGCTCTCTTGTGAGTAAAGAGAATGTATTCAGTAATAGTTCATGAAGGCTTGCTCAATTCTCGTATAACCACAACGATTATATTATATTGATGACTGCATTACCGTTATGTGGGTTAATATTTGAATAGCCATTGTGCAGAAACATAATATCGGCAATGCCGACTATTTACAATGTTTGATATTAAGGCATTTTACCATTTAAATACTGATACGAAGACTTCGAACATGTACCATGTCATTTGTTTCAATCACTTGACACCAGAGTTCGCATGAGTGTTTTCCGTTCAGTATGTCATATGCATTCCACATGGCCGAGACTACGTCATGGTATCAATTTTCGACAGCGCGCGCTCATTGTTTCTCGTGTCATTGCCAGCTGGTTCTTACCACTGCCAGCTAGTACACTTCCGTTCGATCGATCGAGCGGGCAGTGCATACTTCCGTTCTCCACCACTGCCAGCTAGTACACTTCCGTTCGATTGATCGAGCGGGCAGTGCATACTTCCGTTTTCCTCCACTGCCAGCTAGTAGACTTCCGTTCGATCGATCGAGCGGGCAGTGCATACTTCCGGTCGATCCACCACTGCCAGCTCGATCGTTCCGATCCACTTCCGTCCCCAATTTTCAAAATCACTCCCACAAAACTATCCAACAACCGAGCGGAAAGATGTTACACATCAATAAAACAGACTAAGCCTTAAGTTAAGGTCTTAGACTATATTAGAACTTAAAGAAGTAGCCACTGTCCCTAAAGAACCGGATGTCGAGTTCTACTGACGCCCTGTCGTCACGTAAAACAGGGGAGAGGTCGTTTGACAGTTTGAGAGTTCTTCGCTGATCGGCCAGGTCCACATACTCCAAGAGAGTGTTAAGCAAGGTGAGGTGGGTGCCACAAGTACACACAGGGGGGGATCTCTCTTTATGAAGTGGGAGTGCGTATACATCCAATGGCTTATCCGCCGGAGTCGACAGAGTACCACAGCTCCCTTCCGACTAGGTCGAAAGGAAGATTTCCATAGTTTTTTTTGCCTCCATGATCAGTTTGTTGGGCTGAGGCGTAGTGCACCATGCTCCCTCCTATTATGACATGATCAAATGTCGTAACTGATTGTGAGAGTGTACATCACTAGCAGAGCAGTGTGACTGCCTCCTTCGCCGCCTGAAGAGCAAATTCGTTTCCTGCGATATCTATGACGTCATTTCTGTGTCGCACCATGGTGCGTAGATAATAAATGTTGATGTTGGATTAATAGGGCAGTGAGCACAATAAGCGTGATAAAAGAATTGCCATCTTCGCTTTAATGAATGTAAGAGGGCAATAGTGCCGTCGGTAGTTCAGAAAGTGAACGTACTTCCATTTGCTTACATTTTAATAACACCTGATCCTATTTTTCGGTAAAATTTTCACGGGAGAGATGGATGTCGGCGCGTTAGTTTTAATTTGTCACCACTGTATTTCTCATAACATTCGTATAAAGCACGTAGATTTTTGTTGTGGTTTTGGAGACTGCCTTTGCTGCAGGCCATGTAACGTAATACGTAGACGTAGGGTTTAAAGAAGACACCAGACAGGTATACTACCGTGGGCTACCATTTTGGTTCATTGGTCTTTACCGTTCTACTGCTAACTGTGTGAGTAAATTTCATTTTTATGCATCATTCCTTCGTTTTACCACTTCAATAATCAAGTACGAAACAAATACGAGCATCTGAAACTGTTTCTTTACCAAGAACGTGACTTTGAGGCTCTAATTGTAAACGATATTGGCCACCGAAGAGATTTTAAGTATGGGCAGGCATCTCAATACGGCTTAAGCCTCCGCATGCGGTGTAGTTCAACAAGGTTTTGTTAAGGAAGCAGCAGTAGTCTACTGGAAAGGCAAATGGGGAATAAAAAACAACACAATGCCTGATTTTGGAATTTTAACCCAGCTCTCTTGTAAATTCCTTCCTTCAATGCCTCATCATGCTGAGCTAATCTTGTCGGTACATTTAGTGATAATAAGCATGGACAACGATTTTCTCCGACTGAATTATTAAAATTAAAACAATTACATTTGTGCAAAGCAACACACAATCATCATGCAAATAGGCTAAACCTTCAAGATGGATCAAACGTTCGACCTCAAAGCTGAAGGAATACATCGCATCTTCTAATGTGTTTGGAGTTTTACATGTCCTAGGGCCATATGGCTACATTGATTTCTGAAAATCTATTGCTGCCATTCTTATAAGTTGCACGGATGCTATTTATTCTAAAGTACATTTTCAGATACATCTGCATCCCTCTGTTTCTTAAGTGGTCTATGTTGTTTTAGTATTCATACTTCACCTCTCCAGACATCTGCACTGCCCCGATATCGAGCGTGCGACTGGTCCCCAAAAGTGTACGGTGTATAAATCTGAGGTTCTACTCAAATTCAAACAACACAGTGTACGTAACCGCAATCACATGACGATACCTTAGTCCCAATAAATCATATTCTTATTTCATTAAACAATTTGTGTATAATTTGTGTATTTGTTCAGCGTGCTATATGTAGCCGTAGTGATGTAAAGGCTAGCACATAACCTTCAAAGAATAGAGACCTACCGTAGGTTCTACTCGTTCCAATCTTCCATATAACCCGGACCTCCAGTGCGACAGCCAAGCTCGATTGCCGCTACACTACGAGGTGGTCTCTGCTCTTACTACGTATGTATCTAATTTTATACACGTCGGCATCGTCGTTTGGGAATTGATATGGTGGACAGGCATACACCAACAGACATACAGACAGAGAAACTGACTTTTTGTGAGTGCAGATCTCATATAATCTTCCATGAATTGTAAAATACTAATATAGTTTAAAACAATAAACAAGTGATAGAAAGGTAATTAGCATGACCCACAGTACAGTAAACCGTAAAATATATCCTGTTGTTACTGGTGTTTTTTTTTGTTGCTGTTAAAGCATTATTTAGGGGCTTGCAACATTGAGGTCATTTAGCTCCGCATACTTGGATGTGTGGCTTAGGCGGCAGCACGCCAGCCTCTCACCGCTGGGTCCGTGGTTCAAATCCCGGTCACTCCACGTGAGATCTGTGCTGGACAAAACGGAGGCAGACAGGTTTTTCTCCGGGTACTCCGGTTTTCCCTGTCAATATTTCATTCCAGCAACACTCTCCACTATCATTTCATTTCATGTGTCATTGATTTAATCATTGCCCCAGGGGAGTGGGTCAGGCCTCTGCAGCCGGCACAGTCCATATCCTCGCCGCTAGTCGGGGACTTCATTCATTCCATTCCTGACCCGGTCGGAGACTGGAAGCAGGCTGTGGATTTTCATACTTGGATGTGTATGAAATCTGATAACCAGTGTGACTGTGATGTCTATACTAGTGTGTATATTTTGTAATTGCGCCAGGATTGGGTAAGTTGCGTCTTTGGCCTTAAGTTAGGCACTATCGCAGAATTTTCTTGTAGTTGAAATGAGAAACCAAGAATGGTTGAGGTGGTATTCGAACCTTTCTCTTCCTAATTCTCCATCACGAGGCTGAGAGTACTCCGTTCCAGCCTATATACCAGATTTTCAATTTCTTGGCAGAGCCAGTGATTAACTTGGACCTGAGATGTGAGATTCAAAAATGATAGCCACTATACCACGAGATAGTTAATGTATTTACTTAATGAAACATGTGCGATTATCAATGAATAATAAATGTCGCAGATCTATTGTCCTCGAAAGAATCTCTTTCCATATTTTTAGAAGGATATGAAATCAGACGGAGTGATGGTTAACCAACCTTACTTCCTCTGTAAATTAAATTAAAATGAGTAATTTATCTATATTAGCCGTTAAAAGGTTCATTCATTAATTCATAAACACAATTTAATAAATAATATAATGAAATGCAGCTAACCTTAGCATTTCATTGTAAACAATGTACGGTAATATTCACTATTCCTTTTTAACATAAGCGGTGAGCATGATGATTTCATCATAACCACATAAAATGTTTATTATTATTATTATTTATTATTATTATTATTATTATTATTATTATTATTATTATTATTATTATTATTTAGAGACGCTGCGTTGGCAAAATTTTGCCTTCAATGTGTCTTCAGCGCAGGAGAAAACATACGGACAGGATGCTTTGGCATTTAATCACCATTAAACACTATCAGTCAGGTTTTGACCCCGCAAACTGGACCATTCAGCTCGAAAGCTTTCAAGATAAACGAAACCTTCTAGCTTGTTTATTATGGCTTGGAGTAGGGCTTATATCTATTTGCAGATGCCGATCAGTTTGGTGAAGGTGACATGCCGTGAATGTAATAGACGAGGAATTGTAGAAGACCTCATATGCATTCCATATTGCTCCTTGTTGTTCGTTCTAATGGCACGAGTGCAGTAGGTATTAAATATAATTTGAACAAACATTGCATGTATTCACACTAGAAGTGAGAAGACCTACCGCGTACAAGCAGTGAACGGAGCGCGTATTATCCCCAGAGAGATCTTGTTATGAATGCCGCAGATGAAATGCGATCCTTGGCTTAAACTTAATGCCGGGGCAGGTGAAGTCTGTGCATAGTAGATGGCAGAATAATGAGTCCCGTAAACCGCAGGAGCACCACAGCCTGTCTTGTTTATACACCAGTTATTACGAGAAATGATGCTTACTTCGTGTTTACGACACGTTAAAACGACATCCCTAGCTTCGTCTTCCATGTTCCATAGTTTTGTTACACTAACACAGCGTAGCAGTGATGTAAATAATTATTAACGATAGGAATTAATGAGTGCAATTTTGGCCGTAATTAGACAAATATGTAATAAGGAACAAGTCTGAGAAAGTAATAACGTTCACTTAAGTACAGTTTCAAAATAGAACAGCAATTTACTGATCCACGCTAAGGCATGCCATGAAATGAAAGAAGAAGGCTATAAAAACATATTCCCTATAATAATGAAATTCTTTTCGTCAGACATAACACTGCATGCTTTTTTTCTCACTTCATTGCTCGTTTCAAAGGGATGTTCTATAGACGTGGACACTGTTCCCATGATTTATTTATGGAGCTGTATTTCACATTAATTTGATTGCTGCAATGAACAGCGGTCATCCTTTAGCCAGTGGAAAGCAGTGTCCAGATTTCTAGATAATGTAATTAAGTATTAACACTTTGAACATGTGTAATTGAAAGAATCGGAGAATATGCGTAAGTTGTCATATTTACTCCATGTACGTTAGTTAAGCAAAACATTCAATCGGTTGTGTTGCCTTTATGGCAAATGCAGGATAAATATAACAAATATGATCAATTGATGAACGGTAGTGGAAATAGTGCTGCCTACTTCTAACGAAAGTGACATATTTAGCAATATTTCAAATATCGTACCGGTACCTCCGTAGTCTACTAATTGTTTTAACAATACACTTACTAAATCAAAACATGTGGATGATACATGAGCTGACAAAATTATATATGAACGATGAAGATATTGTGAAAATTGCATGAAACTGACTACGGATATTGTAACGTTAATTTACGTAATTTATTACAATGCCAGAGCAAACTAACACTTGTATCGCAGAACACTGACCACCTGCATGGAGGCTCTATTTCCCTATAGGTCAACCTCTAGCCTTGATGCAAGCTACATTACGAGTGGGCATGGAAGCATACAGGTTTCGTGTGGTATCCAGCAGTATATCCGTCGATATTTACTGCAACTGATTATCCAAATTCTGTGTCATTCTCAGCTCCCATAGTTGTCCCAGGTGGACATGTTTGATTGGTGACAAATCTGGGAAATAATCAGGGCCTCAGCAATATGCCAACGTTGCGGAGGCAATTCTGTTCAACCTTTGCTGTTTGCAGTCGAGAGTTTTCCAACTGAAATAAACCGTCCGGATGCCCTACTATGAGTGGCAAGACATGTCTCCGGAGCTATCCTGCAGGTTTTGTAGACTGATCAGAACGGCCGAGCTAGCGGGCGATTCGCAGACCATCCAGCCTCGCTCAGCCTACTAATGCGGCCCCTCTTCAGTTCTGTTAAATGCGTAAAAGAACTTCGAAAACATATCAAATGGTTGGAAAGGTTTGTACAACCAGGAACAACAATCGACTACGTTTGAGTACCGTTTGCGAACCCGTTTATAACGGAGACAAGTGCACGGCTTCTGTTGGCGAGATTGTTTGACTAATCACGTTCCTACACTACAATAATATTGCATGACTATTGGCCTGATCCGTAAATGTATGCTTAATTGTGTGCACAACTATTCCTTTTTTCTGCATGATTTCTTTGCTCGAACATATTACAACTCAGCAGTCACAGCAGTGTGTGTTGTTCCCATGCAAAAGTGCTTCGTCTGATGGCAGTTGCCGTCGATTGTATGTGGGAAGTGCACCGGGATATTGTACAGGAGCGTGCGTGAACTAGCAAATGATTCCCGTCCATTGGAGTGCTTGCTTGTGTTCAGGACTGAAGAGAGTTGAGAGTGGCACCATGGGAGCATTAATGGCATAAATATCGTAAAAATAGCAGTCAAAGTTAAGATATGCTGACTATAGACAAGTAGGCCTAACCGGAATGGAGAACACACTGATCAGGATCGTGTTATGTGACATAATAATGCAGAAATACAATGGGGAAGACACTTAAATGTGTGAAGATAGGTTGAAATGGGGAGGGATTATTCAGAACAAGAACAGCGAATGTCTGACGTTGTCTTCTGGAGCGAGTACTGGCAATGCGTAGGCCCACCCAGAGGAATAGGACAATGCATCTTAAAATAAACATAGAACATTGCCAGAGAGGAAGTTACTGTCGTTAATTGTTTGAGTTACTTGGAACCACAGAAAAAGCGTAGGCCTAATGTTATATAAAAGTAACCCAGACTCCACATTGGATAAAAAACAAGATGACTATTGTTATCATGGCCTCAGCTCCTAAACAGACGAGGCGCCTAAAGTGCATAAGTGATACCCAATTGCAAAGTAATTTTGAACCACATCAGTAGAGTATGACAAGATGGTTCACTATTTAAGAATAACATTTATTACAATTACAAACTGTAAACTAATACGTAATATCACAGTTCAATTGGGCAAGGTAACATGGTTCATCCGTGTGTTATTTTTTATATTCAAATGTGGGCGGTGGGAGCAGCAAAACTAGTCGAACCTGAAAATGTCAAAGCATCCATTACATTCATCAAAGAACTTAAGGCGGGATATGCCATTGTCTACGTACACATTAACAACTTCGTCACACGTAAGGATACAAGAAATGATGAGTCTATATATCTGAAATCACGAGAGTTTGTTGAAGGCATTAACACATGCATTACACAGGGGACTTTCATGCAAGACAATAGGGGGAACAGTGATCAGGGTTAGTATAAATATGAAGTGTCGTCAACATACACACTATCTCACAGGGGAGAGAAGACCCCACCTCCACCTATAGGTGTACAATTGATTTGACTATTTCAATGTGTGCCAGAATAGTCAACAAATTCTACATAACTTTTCAAGAGATACAAACGAGTTTCAGCCCAAATGTTGGGAAGAAACTTGAAGGAAGTGATGCTAAAATTACGAACTGATGCACGAACGCGTGAAAAGTTTTCTAAGACTGTCTTGTGAATACCTAGTTATATTGGTGATGAGAACTACTTATTGTTACGTAATTTGTGGTCAGGCCACAAATATTTTGGTTTTGATTATATTGGGGCTTTGCGGCATCGTGGTCATGTAGCCCCGTGTAGGCTACATGGGTCTGTGTGGAATTTGTCTGATAACCTGTGTTATTGTGAAGGTTGTATCAGTGTGTGTATTTGTAATTGAGGTGAGGAGTGCGAAGGAGAGGGTTGTGGCTTTAAGTTAGGAACCATCCCGGCATTTGCCTGGAGTAGAAGTGGGAAACCATGGAAAACTACTTCCAAAATGGATAAAATGGGAATCGAACCCTCGTCCTCTCAGTTTATTCTCACAAAGCTGAGTGTACTCCGTTCTAGCGGTCAGACCGGAATTGAAATGTTTATGCACACCAACCAGGTCACATTACAGCACGTGTTTATTGCAACAGGAGTGATACTGTTAAATTTACCACAATGCTATCTCATAAGTGAGAGTACGAGTAGGTGTCATAAATGGTATATGGTGCTATATAGTGCTGCAGTTGTTTAAGTCCAGACATTAAATATCAGAAAATCGCAGCAAGCTTCCACATGTGTGAAGCAGGGAATTCAACGCAATTTACCCTGATTATGTACTGCACTGAGTCTTAGGCCATGATATGGCAGAGCACTTGGGAAAGTCCTCTGTAACAGGTCACAAAACACGCCATTGAAGGCGCCGTCGGCAGCAATTTTATTGCAACGCAGCCTATTACTGCCCTGAGAAGGAGCAATCCGCACCATGTTGTCCTGAGACTAGAACCATTATAAAATGTTGTGTACCTGACGATATCTTATCAATCGTTTATTATGAAACGTACTTACATGTAAAACTGAAGTCCCATGGAGGAAATAGTATGTCAACCTATGTTACTTTCTTAGTTTAATAATCCTGAGCCCTCAGTGGCGTAGTACTGTGTTAACACTGATACGGTACCTGTTTGTGTGGTCAATACTTGATTGGGTGATCTGTCGATTAGGTGCATATTGTTGGTTGGCAACGGAATGGATTTAATAGCTGACAACACTTACGCAAAATAAAATAACGGCTCAGGCAAGTTCACCAGGGTAAAAGCAATATGCCTTCTAAGGGTGTAGAAGTAACCGCTACTCATATGTACTACCATCAGCCCGTGGTGGTCTAATAACGTTTAAAGAACAAAAAATAGGGTATAGGAATTCCCGTGTCCAGCTGTGTATAATAAATGTTAGCCTAAAAAGCTCTGCGTGTTACATGATGACAGTTTAAAATGTCATTGGCTTCAATACGAACCGCCAATACTTTCGACCATCAGCATTTATTATCGACTTTTCTATCGGTTTAACGTTCAGGCAAGAATGGATATAGCACGTTCTATATCACACACCCGGCCATCTCATAACACAAATGCGCCTGTATGTATAAAACTAATTCCTCCGTTACTGAAACAATCCACCAATAACTGACTCACTTCAATGTAAAACAGAAGTCCCACGGAGGAAACATTGTATATCAACCAATGATATGTCGAATAAAATACTTGGGGATGTGGGAATGACACCGTATTCACAATTCATTTTACTGAGTATTGTCAACACTGATAACAGCACTGCAGGGCTGCTTCCGCATATAACATGCAGGGATTTTTGATTGGTTCCATATAATAAATTAAGTTCATGTATGATCGTAAAGTACAAAATTTTTCTCTTTGCCTTTTCCAGTTATGGCTGCCTCATCTACCTGGCAACACAGATAGCATCTGGCATGAAGTACCTGGAGACCTTGGAGTTAGTTCATCGAGATCTGGCAGCAAGGTAAGTCGATATTTTAAGCACGTGTCGGTGCCTTACAGACAATTCCTTGAAATGTAAATTACTAAGATTTGATATTTCTCTGGGGAAGTTTCCTCCGTGGTATACGTGCTGAAAGTGGTATGAGAGAGCAGCGGGAAACATACGATTCCCCTGGTCAAGAAGGATCGATAGACGAGAGAAACTTATAAAAGAAAGTTCATGGTATAAAGAGAAGGAAAACTACGGTATCACCCCTACAACCAGGAACCGGGAGATGCCACTTGGGGTGACTTATCAGTGAATTCATGTTTTGGTTATATATAAGACGGGACGTGACAAACTGGTTTTGTTTGTAAACATCAATATATTCGAGAGTCGTCAACCCGTAACACGCAATAGTTCTTCATCCATCTGTTATCAAGAAGAAGGCCATGCAGAAAAGGTTGTAAGTGAAGACCAATTTCACGGAGTGGGATGGCACACAATTTGACGGATCACGCAAAATTTAAAGCACTGTTGCCAGATTGGTTATAGAGAATGGACTCCCAAGAAGTGCATACTGTAACATGTTTTTTTTGGGTGAACTACTCACCGTATGCAGATTTACTGTGACATGTTTTTTTTGGGTGAACTACTCACCGTATGCAGATTTACCCCAGGCATAACATAGGCCATTTATTGTGTTGCACAGCATAGTGCAAACACAAAGAAATAAAACATACTATTAGGTTATTAGACGTACAGTAAATATTCAAACAATGTAACTAATCCTTCTTTAGTCAAAACACTCACATTTAACTAAACGATCATCATGATATTTGGTATTTCTTGTCCTAGAGAAGCATATATTTCTCTCTCACTGTCTATGCGACGGGCATTCCATATTGAATTATAGTATATTTTATTTTCACTCAATTAGATATTAACCAACGGCAGATAACACCTTCTCAACGTAATCTCACTTCAGCTATACAGAGTGATTAAACAGCCCCTCACTTTTTAGTTTCATGAAATCAAACTAACATGACATTTCTCTGGACGATCGATACTACTCTGTGACCTGCCTGTGTGTCAGCAATGTGAATTAAGTCATGTGTCCATCAAAGAAAACACTACTATGCACCATTCCCCGCCAGGTTTTAAGAACCAGGTTACATGCATTGTGATTTATTGCTCCATCAATGAACTAACGTACCCGTAATGCGATCGAATTAATAGGCTATGCCACGTAATCTGTAATGGTAAATAAGCACTCTGAACCATGATTGAAGACTTTGATACGGATTTTAACGTTCGAGGTAGAACGGCCGTAGTTAGGTAGTATATATCTTGCGCGTATTATTTGTGGTGTATTTGTGGCTGAGTCAGTTAAGGGACGGTCAAATGTGATGTGTGAGAATCGGTAGTATAGTGCTGCAAATCAAGCTTCAGTCAATTTTCTTCAACCACATTTTAGTGAAGACACAAGATTAAAATACACATATTAGTTCACATTACCACACTTATTCATTCACTCACGTGCCATTCCTGTGAACAGTACGTTGAATTGTTGCGTATTGTTTGAGAAAATACGATCAAACTAATGGTGACACCACACGATCTGTGATGGCAGAGAGTTAAATAAGTACAGTAAACCAAACTTTAAAACACTGACACGGAAATTATCCGTCCAGGATGAAGAGCCGTTGGTAAGCAATACACTTCTAGATATCAGCACGTACGTTGGGTTTGTGGCAGGGGTGGTAAAGAGCCGGTGGCAACAAGTGTCAGTACTGGCAGTGTAGTGGGTCGATTTCAACCTAACGAATTTCCCCATTTTAACAGACACACAATGTTTATGTACACCAATCTTGTCACATCACAACACGTTCTCATTCACTCACGATGTATTCCAATGATGAGTACGTTGAAAGGTTACTCATTTGTGGACAAACAAGGCAGATCCCATTTTAGTCGCCACAACTGTATCACTAGCTCGATAAACTTGAACGAAGGATGCGTTAAACTGAGACACATGGAAGGGTACCCCCTATTAGGGATGGTCCTGTAACTCATGGTCCAAATGATGAACCTATTTTGGATGTTGTCCAGGATAATCCTCATATTCGTTCATGGTCACTTCCACAACAGACCAACATTAGCTGATCATCTGTCATACGAATACGGCATAACAATTAATTTCACCCATATCATCTGCAGTCACACCAGCCAATGGGCATTACGCAGCAGTGTCGGCCGATAGTATGGTTGCAGTGCTGCACAACGACCAGATTTCTTCAACAAAAGATAATAATACCGTAAAAATTATCTTGTAGCAATAAAAGACTATGCTTCTCCTCTTATATGCATAGGAAAAAGCGAAGATTGTAGTTTAACGTGGCCGTTAATCTCGAGATCATGAGCCACGGGACCTCCTTTTTACGTGGAATCCGAACCACAGGACATGGCATTTCACTTCGAAAATCTCACATGCATTGACCGGGTATCGAACCCGGACCGCCTTGGTGAGAGTTATATGCATAGGAAATCGTAGTCTTTGTTATTATTTTAATAATTCAGGACATCTTGACGTATTGAGAACTGTGTGAGGAAGCGAAGATTGGCAACAGTTTTGGAGCTCTCGCCATTCGTTCGTTGCCAGGCTCGAGCACCGACCGAAACTCAATAGTGGGGGCTATGGAAGATATAGTAGACCAACAGTTAATTCCGCTTTCTTATGTTTCTGTTTTGTTCTCATGACGAATCAGGATTATACATCAATGGCACCGAGAACCGGCACAATATGCACTATTGGATCGCGGAGAATCCCCAATGGGTAAGACGGAGCGCTTTTCAAATGCAGTGGGGAGCCAATGGTCTAACTGGACCATACTTCTAAGTCAACCATCTAACGGGCGCACGCTACCTCCACTTTCTGCAAAATGGAGAACGAGCAACCGCGCGAGTGATTTCGAATACGAGAGCAACAGGACGGGACCGCACGTCACGGAGCAATACTCGTCTGGAACGATATTCATGCTATATTTCCAAATAAATGGATAGATAGGGGAAGACTCGTTCATTGGCCCGACAGATTTCCCGATATTCCGCTCTCGACTTCTCCCTGTGGAACCACTTAACCCGGCAGGGTGCACTCTCTCGAGACACAAGGACGCGAGTTGAGTGACAATTACTCACAAGGAATACATATTCCTCAATTCTAAATATTAATAAGTGATCATACATATACGTTATGTAACTTGCTAAATCACGGGGTCTACTCAGCCTCGGGTTGTTCAAATGAGTAGAGGGGGTTCGATTCCCACCTCAACCATCCTCGAAGTTGTTTTCCGTGGTTTCCCACTTAGTCTTCGGGCAAATGCCGGAATGCTACCTAACGTAAGGCCACGACCGCCTCCTCCCCTCTTCCTTGTCTATCCCTCCCACTCTTCCCATCCTCTTCATTAGGCCCCTGTTCCCTTTTCAGGTGAGGCTGCCTGGGCGAAGTGCTAGTCACACTCCCCAGTTGTATCCCCCAACTCGGAGACTCAAGCTCAAGGACACTGCCCTCAGTGGCGGTAGAGGTGGGATCCCTCGCTTAGTCCGTGGGAAAAGCCAACCCTGGAGGGTAAAACGATAACGAAAACGAAAAAAATTGCTAAATCAACTGTAATAATTTCAGAGTAATTTATAGCAATGTGCAACTTGTGATAATAATAATAATCATGTTATTAATAATTCTAATAATAATAGATATTGAAATAGTCTTGTTCTTATAACGCTTCCACATATACATTGACTGCTATCACTCAGTTGTTTATATTAGATACACATTTTCTGTATAAAAATAGTTACATACTATAAACGGAGCAGAGTGTAGAGGATGTTTAAAGAACAAGCTTAATCACATTTCAGTCCTGGTCCATACTTCTTGTTAAGCGTTCACTTGTCCCATACAGTCTCTACGCATAGGCTTCAGATGTTCCCGGCAATTTGTTTTTGCATTTTACAGAAGTTGTTGGTTTTATGTCCTTTTTATTTCCACAGTTTTCGCATCATCAAGCCAGACTCTTTCCGAGGACTGTACCTTTTCATACAATTCACAAAAATTTGAAGTAAATTTTCCGAAGTAACACACATACAGTACACACTATAAAGAACACATTTCTTATAACAATTGTGTCGCTGAAATTCGGTAAAAACAAGGTAATTAACAATAAACAGCAATGGCATTCTGAAAAGTACGAGCGCACACACTGGGTGAATTTCAGTCAGTCAATGTTTCTCTCGCGCTTTGAGTGGAACTAACAAAGCCACGCAGCTGATGCATTGTCTTGGAAGATTTCACATGAAGGTACAGAGAGCGGAGGCCTTAAAATCACATTATAAATAACTGAAACATACATTTCAAATTCGGTTGGATAATGTTCACCCATACGCGCGTCCTTACGGGTAAAAGCAGGTAGTGGATGCACAGCCACCTTCAGCAACTCATCACCGATACATGCCAAGCTGTTTCACCTCACATGTTACAACCTGCAAGACTGTCCTTACAGCGTCGCGTCGTGCTGATATTAGTACGAACCAAGGTGTTCAAAATTTTGACACTTGCTAGACTGAACTGCGTCCTACCTACAAACCCTCATGTCGTCGCCCAAATTGGCTACGTACCGTCACATAAATGCTGTACTTTTAAGGACTCGCTGGAACAGGTAGATATGTAGACAAAGTGCATCCACTGTCGATGGCATTCAGCGGAGAAAGGTGTGCCATCCTGGGAACCGAACCTGCTTGCAGGCAGATTGGCTGACGCAACAGCAGCGATGCTTGATTTATTTTGCCCCCTTAGGTATTAATAGTCGTGGTGTGAGCAAGGCGCGTACGGAATCTATTCGTGGTCCTTATAGGGCCTTTCTTTCCATTTGTATGGTACTGTTATTAACAGCTGTGTTCGCTTTAAACATTAATTTTAATTGGGTCATTGATATAACATTGCCGCTAATGATTTCTACTACATTCGTGAATATGAACTGAAGGTTTAGTTGTACTACGACCACAAAGGGGCAGGTACTAATGTTTTAGGATGACAATGATATACGCGTTATATGGGTTGCTCAAATCTGGAAAAATAGGGGTCTTGTAAACCACTCTGTATACTCTTACTTCAGCGGTGTGACAACTTCTCTAGGGTCGCTTGTAACCATCATTTTGGAGTAAGTTTCACCCAATTCCAGACAAGCGGTTTGCAGTTCTTTGTGGTCAGCGAAATTGTCTCCGTGAGAAGGATACTTCAAAGCCCCCAAACAAGTGGTAATCAGAAGGGGCCAAGTCAGATGCAGTGGGTGTGAAATCTATATGAGTGATGGTGGTAGTCGACTACCGCCTCGTGTTAGGTAACACGTTGTCGATAAACAGGAAAACACTTCTCCTCCGTTTCCTGAATCACCTTGAGGGTGCCTACTTTGAGAAATTTGACAATCTACTGAGGTGTAACGGCCCCGATTTAGTAAACAAAGAATAAAATGGTGTAATTCCCTCGTACAGTTAGTGAATGCTACTATCCATATGTAAAGTGTACTCTGATTGGTGAAGGTGCCGCATGTTGGTAATGCTTTGGATAACCTGTGTAACTGTGGTGTCTGGATTCCATTCCTTCCTCCTATTATTCCCCCTTTGACGTAGTCGGAGACGAGACTGACGAGAGGCGACTGGATTTTACGGCCGGGTGTAGTTCTTCATCATTCTTGGCTGTCACCTCTCAGGTTCAGATTTGATTCCCGGCTCAGTCAAGGGATGCTAGAGTGAAATGAACTTAGTGTCGTGCATTAGAACTGAGGAGGGGTGGATTCGTTAACAACACGAACTATTTTCAAAGAGTATTACCATGATTAAATACAAGTTTTTCGGGCTTGTAGGCCGTGGTCCAGACAGGATATCTCCCGACGTTTCACCGTAAACTGCGTCCGGCATTATCAAGGGTTCCGCTTCTTTCCTTGGTCAGCAGCTGACCTTGATAATGCCAGACGCAGTTTCCGGTGAAACGTCTGGAGATATCCTGTCTGGACCACGACCTACAAGCCCGAAAAACTTGTATTTAATTATGAACGCCGGCCGTGAAAGCCTAAGCTGTTATATCAGTATTACCATGCTTTCCTGCTTCTAGTCGAGGAAAATGTTGAGATAGTCCCTAACGTAAGGCCAGGGCAACCTCTTTCCCAATCCTAGCCTCAATTAGAAATATACGCCTTACTAGAGACATCACAATAACACAGTTTACCAGACTAATCCCAACACATGCACACCAAACTACACGGAGAAAACTGACGTCAATGTCCAGATCCGAATATGAATTAACACCAATAAGAACAAGCTCCCCAACAGAAGGATAAGTAAGAGATGGAATGAAAGACAATAAATTAAACTTCTCATGAATGAGGGAGGGGACAGCCGTGGCTTGTTAGCTAGTACTGTCCGAGTATTGCCCTGAAATTGATAGAGTTAAAAAGCTAAATAGTTCATTGATGTCGGTGCTGATAAATTTATTTACATTGGGATTTGGATTCGATAGGAAAGGACTAGATGTCCAGTAGGGTCATGCGTAAATAGCTTCAACAGAAAAAAACACAAATGATTACGATGAAGGGAGGAATACATTATACATTCTTTCCATTTAGCAGAACGCCTGACGTAATACCGGAATACCCTGTGTAATAGATTTGCATTTACGTACAGCATGTGCATCTGCACACACATGCATTTCTAAATAAATACATAGGCCTACTTATATTGAAGAATTTTATATAACCTACTGCGGCCGTCTCACTCCTTCCAGGAAGCTATACGCGATGACCCGGCTAAAAGCATTGCATATCATCCGGCAAGCGGTGAAGATGGCAAAATAAATAGTGTGTGGAAATCCAGCATGTTAAAAAAGAGAAAATAGCTCAGGTAGGTACGAGACAAAGTAACTCTACGGCGTTAGGGGTAAAAGGAAATGTGGGCAACCTCAAACTAGATCAAAAAAACAGTACTCTCTTGGTGAAGCCTTATCGTTACCAAGGATAAAAATAAACAAGAAATAACACAGTCACGGAGAAAATAAAAACGTAAACTAAAGGATTATTGTATCTGGCAAGCAAGAATAAAGATTCATCAATTCTGCCTCCGAGTATGACGGTATAACAAAGTTAAATTACGCTGCAAGAGTTCATTTTCAACGAAACCGATCAGCTCGTGCCTCAATCTTAATTCAGAGGGTTCAAAAAATGATTTAAAAAATTGAAAGTTCATCTGATACACACCAGGAATTATTTCGTCGCACATTATCATACTTCACTTCACTATAATTCCTCAGTGACCTAATCCATAATAAATTTAGACAATATCCTGTGAATATTTTCAAAATCTGCTAAGAACTCCATCAAAAATCACAATAAACAATCCTATAATTATTTACAATTATTTATACTGTTGTGGAAAAAGAAAACCACAATCCACTGGTGCTAGAATTCAGTAGTCCATCCCTGCTGATTTCATGAATTGTAAATTGAACAATCATCCTTCCACATGATGCATTATAAACTGCGGTTTCATGGGATTTATTATAATTAATCAAATTCCTTAACGTTTGTTTATACTGCTAATTTAATCAATCAATCATCAGAATCGTGCTGCTTGAGTTTCCTAAACTTCTGAACTGCTGAAATTAGTTATTCGTTATATTACTTTCATATCCAAAGTGATTTTCAATTTAATGCTGTACAGCGTTGCTGATATGGAGCCCATCACTTCCGAGCGAGGCGCGCCATGACGCGTGATGGAGCCCATCTTGGCAACGTTGTACAGCTTTCACCAGAGCGGCTAACTGGTGAACCATGTCTTAATTCCCCGTACAAAAACAAACCGTTATAAAATAAGTGAATTAATTTACGTATTTCACAATCATACAGCATAACGTTTTGATGTATAAGGATTACAACGCAACCAAGAACTCCATTTTCCAACCACCCCGTGCCGAGAAAACGTTACCTTACAGAAATGATAACAACTTTGTTTCTTGGGCACACAAAATTTTGAAATTAATAAACCAGTTATACTATATTCCAGTAGATATTGTGTTAAAATTTGGATTCGATCTGATGACGGGTTTGTGAGATAGTAATTCTTAAATGTGACGCAAGGTTGAAACACGCTTAAAAACGAGCACTTTTTGTGTTCCAACTGCGATAAAAAATATTAAAATATAAATTAAGAATTCCAAACTCCCATAAACTAACGTAAAATAGAACGACGAAAATGATGATGTTATTGGATTTTATGTAGGTCTATTGGTTACTTCACAAACAACCTTCAAACTCGAGTACACATAATATTTTGGTCGACAGTAGGTATAGAATTCCGTAAGAAATTCTAGTTATCTCGGCTGTACAGTTCCGAGTCCAACGCGATAAGCCCTTATAACACAAGTTTCCCCCGAGCATTGCCAAGTTGGCATATCGTTCCCTAATTACAAGTTCCACAATGCAAGAAATTACTCCGAATTGTTCCCAAAATCGGAAGTTAACATCTGAAAATTGAGAATCAGAACTATCACTGAAGAGATCACAAAATAGAGTTCCTCACCGACCGTCAACAGCAAGTATAGCATCTTCACCCCAACCATGCGTCCCATGACTACCGTGACTTCGAATACTCCACTACTTGATTATTAACCATTCACAAATTAGTGTGCTTGTCAAACCTCACCTCCCTCGCTACAGCGTTGCCAGCTTGCATGCTACTTTCCAAGCACTGAACTCCCCATGACTCATCGGACCAAACCCTGGATGCTGGGAATATAAATATTTCCAGGAAGTTGTTGGCTCATTTGAAGTAGCTTTACTAAACTGCTCAATTCCAGCATGCTAGATAGTTACCATTGAATATGTTTAAAACCTGACTTGGAACTTGCTTTAAACGTATAACGTAAATCTAATGAATTAAAACAATAAATACACGACATACGAATAAACACTCCATAAAATCATTGCAATTTAGATCATATCATCACAGAAAAAATATGCGATCATTCAGAATCGCATGTCCTGAAATTGAGGGTTCGATCCCTTGTCACATTTGTACCGTGACACTTTGTCAATGAATGCTGTCCGTCAAAGCTTGAACCAATAATGGGAAGATAAACCTCACTTCAAGGGTGGCTGTGGCCATTCGTGTACGCTGTGTTCATGGAGGGTTTCCTAGTTGGTAGCATTATGATTGAGAACAGAGAGTAAAAGTTGTAAATATATTGCTCAATACATTGATATAATAATGTTATTTATTTAATGTCCCTTTTAACCACTGGGGCTTTTAGAGACGCCAGGGAACCGGTATTCTTCACCGAAAGGAATCCTTAACGTCTGAGTAATTCCACTTACACGGCTCCCTAACACATTGAATCCAAGGAATCATCTTTATCAATAATGATAAATTTCAAGCATAGACTTGCGCATAGATTGGATCCCAAATCAGATTGTATAATTCTCTTGGTGAATATACTCGTACCGAATAATCAGCCTTTCATGAGTGCAGAACTAGGAGTGGTGTTCTGAAATTTATGCTTTGTGACTCTGGAATTGGTTTTAATTACTTACTTGCTTCTCAAGGAAACATCAATTTTTCCAGAAGAAGAAGGCCAGCTTTCCTGTTTGGGAAACAGCATTGTGCTTTAAAAGCGGCGAAGCTATACAACACATCGAGAAAATTCCAAAATGACAGGAATTTAGAAAAACGTTATCAAAAAATTTAGGAATAGAAAAATATGAGCACGGAAAAATATATCTCACGTAACGATATAATCTAAAGAATTGCGGAATATGTTTTATAACACAAATGCTGAGATGGATTGGTCATGATTGGTGCTTAGAGGATAAATTGTTTCTTGATTTCCAAAGAAGAAAACTTCTGGTGTATTCTTGAGGCAAAAAAATGGACGCAAACCTCTGTAGTTGCCATAATAAATCCATGTTTTTAACTAATTTTAAGAAGTGTGTTTAACGTGAAATTTACATTGGAAATATCGGTTCCAAATGAGCCTTTGTTCACAAGGTTCAGAATGCAATTTTTTAGTTTAGACGTGAACTTTTTCGCAGTATAGTGAAGGATTGTTGTCGATCTCTCGGAGTGAGGAGTAACTTTCTTGTTTGTATGACGTATGTTAAGGGTCCTGATGGAATGTAGGTTCATAGCGTTAACCACCATTATACGTATGCTGGCATATAATCTCTACTTACGTTAGTATAAAAAAGTCCCCGATTCTTTGATGTTATGGGTAAACTCGAGAACCATTGTATGGATTTAGATGCGGTTTTCACAATTCTGTAAAGGATATCTTGAGGATGATTTCTGTACAAAATAATTAATTTATGATCAGAGGAAGCCGAGCAGTAACGATTTTAGTGGAAAAGTTGAAAACAAACCTGGCGTCCGAGCGCTTTTTAAGCTTACGCTGGGCAAATCGTTAAAAATATCTAAATACTATGAGTGTAAGAATTGTTCAGCATGAAAAGTTCTACAACAAAGTCCGGGAGCGCATATGTCTATCTTCATTACATCGCCCACTATAAGTGTTTTTACGTTTTAATTTCTTCCAACCATGTCAATTCAACTACTGAGGTGACAGTTCACGAGTTAGCTAAGGGCAAGTCTATCTTCCCTGTTATAGCCTAGCTAGCGGGCGAACCTATTGCCCCAGATACAGCCAGCAGCAAACCGTTCAGTCGTGTTGAGTTAAGACTTCTGAGAAGGGTAGTTGTGTTTTGAGTTTCCCTGGAAGTGCAACTCCGGTTTTCTTCATTTCGCCTGTGAAACACAGTCAAGTTAAGATTGGACGGAAGGGGGATTTGAGTTTCAATCACCTCGCCATTGCCTGGAAGTGCAACTCTCATTTCGCCTGTGAACTTTTCGTTCCGCGAAATTCACAGTCAATTTGAGATTGGACGGAAGGGGGATTATATTATATTAAATTATACTGATTGGCGTATAATCTCTACTTACGAAGTATAAAACAAAGTCCCCGATTCTTGGATGTCACGGGTAATCTCGAGAACCACTGAATGGATTTTGATAGGGTTTTCACCATTCTGTAAAGGATATCACGAGGAAGGTTTCTGTTGAAAATAATTTATTTATGACCAAGGAAGTCAAGCACTAACGATTTCAGTGAAAAGGTCTAAAAAACTGGCGTCAGTGCGCTTTTTAAGCCTACGCTGGGCAAACCGTTAACAATATCTATATGCTATGAGTGTAAGAATTGTTCAGCATGAATAGTTCTACAAAAAATCCCGGGAGAGCATATCTCTATCTTCAATACATCGCCTACTATAAGTGTTTTTACGTTTTCATTTCTTCCAACAATCTCTATTCAGTTACTGAGGCGACAGTTTACGAGCTAGCTAGGGGCGAGTCTATCACCCCAGTTACAGCTTAGCTAGCGGGCGAGCTTATTGCCCCAGATACAGCCAGCAGCAAACTTTCGAGTCGTGTTGATTTAAATACTTGAGAGAAGAGTGGTTGTGTTTGGAGTTTCCCTGGAAGTGCAACTGGGCTTTTCTTCATTTCGCCTGTGAACTTTTCGTTCCGAAAAATTCACAGTCAAATTAAGATTGGACGGAAGGGGGATTTGTGTTTCAAGCACCTCGCCATTCTTAAATTACGTCTGACAAGAATTTGTTGCACATTCATCTCCATGATAATATAATTAATAGTCCAGTCAGTGATTTTAACCCATCATGCCGAGACGTAAAAAGGATATTGGTCGTTGTCTATCGACATTGGAAAAAAGCGCTTATCACGTAATGCATTCATAACTGTTCCCGGGCGAAGCCGGGTCGGGTTACTAGTACGTATATAAAACAATCCAGCATGCGTTAATACGAAGCATTTGACCACTTCAGAATATCTCCAAAATTATTTAAGCAATCAAACTGAAATTTTGTATGGTGATAATTGACTAGTTAGTACATACTGTATATTGTACTGTCAAAATCCTGAGAAACACAAATCAACATGGTGGACAATTGATTTTCAAATATTCCAAAATACACACATCAAAAAAAGTTTTGCATCACCTCGGTTCCAAGAGTTCCGGAACCTTTAAATACAAAGGGAATAGAGATCAACACAAACAACATTTCAGCTCGTTTTATTGCTCATGAGACCCACACATTGCATGTTGTACCATCATACAGCTAGACTTTCAGCATTTGTGGTCCAGATTGCAGTACACACCACTACCTCTAATACCCAGTAGCACGTCCTCTTGCATTGATGCATGCCTGTATTCGTCGTGGCATACTATCCACAAGTTCATCAAGACACTGTTGGTCCAAATTGTCCCACTCCTCAACGACAATTCGGCGTAAATCTCTCAGAGTGGTTGGTGGGTCAAGACGTCCATAAACAGTCCTTTTCAACATATCCCAGGCATGTTCGATAGGGTTCATGTCTGGCGAACATGCTGGCCACTGTAGTCGAGCGATGTCGTTATCTTGAAGGAACGCATTCACAAGATGTGCACGATAAGGTCGAGAATTGTCGTCCATGAAGACAAATGCCTCTCCAATATTCTGCCGATATGGGTGCACTATGGGTCGGAGGATGTCATTCAGGTATCGTAAAGCCGTTTCGGAGCCTTCCATGACCACCAGTGGCGTACGTCGGCCCCACATAATGCCACCCCAAAACATCAGGGAACCACCACCTTGCTGCACTCGCTGGACAGTGTGTCTAAGACGTTCAGCCTGACCAGGGTGCCTCCAAACACGTCTCCGACGATTGTCTGGTTGAAGGCATATGCGACACTCATCGGTGAAGAGAACGTGATGCCAATTCTGTGGGGTCCATTCAGCATGTTGTTGGGCCCATCTGTACCGCGCTGCATGGTGTCGGGGTTGCAAAGCTGGACCTCGCCATGGACGTCGGGAGTGAAGTTGCGCATCATGCAGCCTATTGCGCACAGTTTGAGTTGAAACACGACGTCCTGTGGCTGAACGAAACGCATTATTCAACATGGTGGCATTGCTGTCAGGGTTCCTCCGAGCGGCAATCCGTAAGTAGCGGTCATCCACTACAGTAGTAGCCCTTGGGCGGCCTGAGCGAGGCCTGTCATCGACAGTTCCTGTATCTCTGTACCTCCTCCATGTCCGAACAACATCGCTTTGGTTCACTCTGAGACGCCTGGAAACTTCCCTTGTTGAGAGCCCTTCTTGACACAAAGTAACAATGCGGACGCGATCGAACTGCGGTATTGACCTTCTAGGCATGGTAGAACTACAGACAACATGAGCAGCGTACCTTCGTCCTGGTGGAATGACTGGAACTGATCGGCTGTCGTACCCCCTCCGTCTAATAGGCCCTGCTCATGCATGGTTGTTTACATCTTTGAGCAGTTTTAGTGACATCTATGAACAGTCAAAGGGGCTGTATCTTTGATACAATATACACAGTCAACGTCTATATGCCGGAGATCTGGGAACCGAGGTGATGCAAAACTTTTTTTGATGTGTGTATATTCCAAAATGAATCTTCTTACAGAGCTTAGTATAGAGACTTCTAATTATGTTCAAATCTTTCAAAAATTCATAATGGTGTCAGTTCAAATTTATAGAAACCTAACTTTTTATATATCGTATTCTTCTGATGTGATTGAAGCGCTATTATGATAATCATAATCAGTCTGTAGCTTACTTTTCATAAATCATAGAAGCGGTGCATTTACCTTCTTAAAATAGACACCCATTGGTCATTACTCATTACACAAGGGTGCCGTCTCACGGGAGAAATCTTAGTCACTGAATGTTTTATATTCTATAGAGCATCCAGCGTTTAGAAAAGACTGTGGAGCCTTATGGCGACAGTGTTGCTAACTCTAGGCAGAGGTAGCGCTGACGTCATACGTTACGTTCACCCGCTTCGAGTACTGCGCTTTCATAAGTTAGCGAGACAACCACAACCCCAGCAGCTAACTGAAATAGAACACGCCCAGGAAGGAACAGTTTTGCAGGTGTTAACGGATTGGACCAGTATTAAGGATACTGTATGCGAAGAGAACCAATAACGACATTCATTTCGTTGTGATATGACGCATTACTGATTGACAGATGTCGAGAGCACAACCCTTCCTTCCTTCTCGGATGTATGCAGACGATGTTAACAAGTTTTATGTCAGCAATACTGTTGATCATCACCTCTTTAGTTATTAGTTAGGCTGTAATTTAATTTCTTTCAATTTTATTCATGTTGTTTTGTTTAGATTAATATTTGTAATATTGTAGTGAGTTAGCCGTGCGGATAGGGGCGCGCAGCTGTGAGCTTGCATTCGGGAGATAGTGGGTTGGAACCCAACTGTCGGCAGCCATGATTCGATCGAACAGAAAATAAAACAGACACATATCAGTAACACCAATGACGGATAGTGCTTCAGAACTTATGTTGTCGGCGGAAATGAGCACGTGCTCCACTCCGGGCGAGCATGCAGCACAGGACGAGGCTCTTCTTTCCTGCGTGCTAACCTCGAAAATTTTTTAATTACTAAGACTTAATATAAACAATACTTGTATGCAATAACAAAGGTAATCAATTGGCAGATAATTGTAAGAAGCTATTATGACGAAAAATATATATGTTCAGAATTCCTTCATGATAAAAGGTGAGACAACAAAACCAGTGTAGGGGGGGATATCCGTTAAAAGTAAAAGCCCATAAGACCCACAGTCTTTTCTAAACGCTGGATGCTCTATAGCACATAATTTCTCAATGCAATGGTATTAGTGGAGATTGTTTTAAAGCATAAAACATCATGGTCATATGAGACAATTTCCAATTGCAGGCGTTGTAAATAATGAATTATACGCACGTTCATATCTGAAAAGAACACATTTTACTGTGTTCAAAATTGAACATGTCTCTCGGTATAAGTTGATATACCAGTACAGAATGGTTTATCGTTGTATTCGTGTATAGTAGTAAGCCTCATCGTGTAACATATTTCCCAGTGCTGAAGGAGTGTTGACGTGAGTTATCCTGAGTGACCTTGAAAGCTTTGATTTTCGACACGGCATGCACTTGTACCATAGTAACAACATTTTACATTTTTAAATACTTTTAGCCTACTTCATATTTTGCAAAAATAATGATGAAGAAGACATATTTGATCAATCCGGGCAAATGTGTGCGGTTGTCCTTCTGTGTGTTTGTGTACTTCCTCCCTATCAGCTCCTAAACAGCTACAGGTATCGAAACCACGTTTGGTGTAAGTTCTGTAACAGGACATATCTCGGTGATATTTGGAAATGACGTTAGTGCTTCTAACTGCTAACAAATCACAATTGAAATAAGAGCTCTATGTTGGATATTGCTGGAGGTATGCACGGGAACTGTTTCAAAATTGGCACACCTATAGATAATAACATTTAAGATTAATTTTAAGTAGCCCATATATGACAGTGTTGCTAACATGTTATTATGCGAGGTCATAAGTATAATTGTTACATGCATGTAACTTCCACGTTATCAATTGGACTTTTAACACATTTCGTGTGTGCTTTCTGTACCGTAATAGGTATGGCTATGTCCATTATTTAGAGTAACTAGAATTGCAAACTGTTCATGAATATTCTGTATCATTTGTATCCTAGTCTCAATATATCAAAATGTATGCAGGCCATACATTCTAGACCTTGCACAAGTATGATATTTCTGATTCATTTTGGGTAACCGATGTACGAAAGTGCTATCAAAATGATTCTACGAGTGCTGATAGGCCCAATGTTACAATACATGTATCATAATCATAATATTTCAGATTAAATTTGAGCAACCCATTCATGGCACTACCGCCAACACGACTCTGCATGTAACATCCGTATCATCTATTGGACTTCAACCAAATTGTGTATGTATATTGTGTAACTTATGGGATGGAACTAAGTATATATTCAGAATCGCCAGGGCTGCCAGCTGTCGATAATTGCCCTCTAAAATTTTGAACCCTAGTCTCTGTACTGTACTGTAGGTCAGAAATTTTGCTGGGTAACAAATACACATTTTTGCAAACTTACACAGCACAATATTAATTTTGAGTAACCCATGCACGGCAGTGTTGCCATCATGATTCTCCGTGTGATGACCGGATCAATCTGCGAGAAACTGGGTTTCATCTACACTTTGTACGTGCAATATATACTTTAGTACATATAACTGTACTTACTATAAGTGTCAGCGGGGCCTTTAACTGTGTATTAATAACAATCTCAAGTCTCAAAATGTAATGGTTTTCAGTCGGTCAACATGATATTACCCAACTATAATGGGTGATTCCCTAGTGCTGAAAAATTGTACATGAGATTAACAAATACACTCCGTTGTACATTTATTTCAGGATTAGGGAACCACCCTTTACAATTGGGTACAATCGTGTTGATCAACTAACAAACATTAAACTTCGATTACTAAGGCAACACTGACCAAGTAGTTCCGTGAAAAACTAAATAGCCAATTTTCATATAAACCACTTGTCTTTTGCATTCAAATTCTCCCGCCTATTAAATATATTTTCTATGAGATAGGTCCATACTAAATAGCCATTGGTTCGCAACCAATGTGCTCATCAATATGATTTGAATGAAAAGTTATGTGCTAGAGTAGGCCTATATAGTTTCAATATCGGTGATTGAGACTCCTCCCGCTAGGTGGCATCCTTCTCTAACGAACCAATGATATTAATTTTAAGAAAAAACAAAAGTACGGCTTCTTTGATAACGCAAAGTGAATGAAAAATGAAAATCCACAGCCTGCTTCCAGTCTCCGACTGGGTCAGGAATGGAATGAATGAAGCCCCCATCGAGCGGCGAGGATATGGACTGTACCGGCTGCCGAGGCCTGACGCACTCCTCTGGGGCAATGATTAAATGAATGACAGATGAAATGAAATGATAGTGGAAAGTGTTGCTGGAAATAAATTTTTGACAGGGAAAACCCGAGTACCCGGAGAAAAACCTGTCTGCCTCCGTTTTGTACAGCACAGATCTCACATGGAGTGACCGGGATTTGATCCACGGATGAGTAACGCAAAGTAAGCTACATAATTTAGTACCCTTATTTTATGATTATTATCATAGCTCATCATAGCAATCATCTTTTCATTAGCCTGCATAAGATAATAGAAATAAGAAATTGGTTTTTAAATTTCGGACAGACGCCATCTTGATTTTTTGAAAATAATTGAATTTCATTAAATGTCTCTACATTAAGATCTAAATAAAGATTCGCTGTCTCAAGTTTCATTGCAGTCGGGTGATTAGATTGTTTGGTTCCGAATAGGACAGCTTATCCGATGGCACGTAGTCATGTTCGACTACATTATTATTTACAGGTGAGAAGCATGGTACTTTGAATATTTAGTGTAGGAAGTGTTCGAAATATTGACCACCGTGGTTTACAGATTTCAGCACGATAGTACCGGGTGAGTTAGCCGTGGTCGTTACGGCATGACTGCTGGCTGTCGCTCACATCCGGGAGACGAGGAGGTTCGAATCCTCCCGCCGGCAACCTTGAAGATAGTCTTCTGTGATTTCCCATCTTCCTTCCAGGCAAATGCCGGGGTTGGTCCCTAACTATAGGCCACAGCCGCTACCTTCCAACTCCTTGTCCTTACAATCACACTTTGCTCCCCAGACAACACTCCACACGCGACAGTACGTGTAGCTCACCCATTGGGTGTCCACCTCGAAGCAGCTACAAATACTGGCGAGCCGAACATGTCCTCGGACACTCCCGGCACTAAATGCCATACGCTAAAAAAAAGAAAAGAACGATACTAAGAAGTCAAGTCGTGTAAGGTTGGGTGGTCTTGTGGGCAAGTGAACTGCTCCTCCCCTTTCTATCCATTTATTTTGATATGTAGCATAGAGTTGGTTGCAGATTACTACCGATCCTTGAGGTTTCGCCCCATCCTGTTGCCACCACATTCGTAATCGCTCGTTCAGTGGCACGTTCTCCAAAAGCTGTGGGAGTTCTTTCTGCAGAAATTGAAGGTAGCGTACTACCGTTACATGACTCCAGATGACCAATTAGCCATGAGCCCGGATTTTTAGCCTACTTTTCACATTTTGCAAAAATGAGGAAAAAGTAGACTTATGAGATCGGTCAAATGTGTGTCTGTCTGTCTGTCTGTCTGTCTGGCTGTGTGTGTGTCCCCCCTATCAACTCCTAAACGGCTGCAGCAATCGAAACGAAATTTGGTAGGAATAAAGATCTATACCTGAATATCTCACGGCCATATTTGAAAATGATGCCAGTGCTACCAACTGCTGAAAAATCGCAATTGAAATTTGAGCTCCATGTTGGATATCTTGGAAGGTATGAATGGGAGCTATTTCAAAATTGGCACACGTATAGATAATAATATTGTATTTTAATTTCCAGGAGACCATACATGGCAGTATTGCTAAAATGATTATAAGCCTGCTGATAGGTCCAAATTTTAAATGCATATAACTTCTACACTATCAATTGGATTTCAACCAAATTTCGTATGTGCTATGTGTACATAAACAGATATGACTGCCCGTATCCATAAGTGCCACCAGGGCTGCCAACTGTTAATAAATGCTCTCAATTGTTTTAATCCAAATTCCCATTTATCAGAAAGTATGCAAACCGACAGCTTTAAACTATGCACACGTATAGTACTTGACATTCTAGATTAATTTGGAGTAAGTAATATACGTCAGTGCTGCCAACATGATTCTAAACCTGCTGATAGGTCCAATTTTAAAATGCATGCAACTTCTATACTAACTAATGGATTTCATTCAAAATTGACACAACAATTGATCATATTATTTCAGATGATTTCTGACTAATACATGTATCCAATGTTCAACTGCATGTAACGTCCATGATATCCATTGGACTTCAACCAAATTTTGTATGCTGCACCTTAAGAGATGGAACTAAGAATATATTCAGTCACCAGGGCTGCCAACTGTACTTCTCTATTAGGCTACATTATGCAGGTATACAGTATTTCGAACTAATTAGAAATTTCGGTATTACCAACTTAATTCTGTCATTATTCTAGATAGATCCATATAGATAAATCATTGGCATGAATCTTAAATTTTAAGAAAAGTAGGCTCTTTAGTTCGTCATTGAACTTCTTGTTTTATTTGAAATGCTAGTCAACACACCATACCTGGATATTAAAATTAAACTACAGTACATTACAGTGGTATATTTATTTTCGTTAGGTTTAAGAGCTATGAGTTTACCAAGATGTCAAAAGCCATTACTGCTGTGTTTGCAATTGTATGAATGTTTTCAGAAACGATTTTTTACTATAATATTTTATTCATTGAATTGAATATTGCGATCGGGTAAATTTTTATCGCCTATACCAAGCTTGATTTGTTATCTTTTTAACCCGTTCCCCTTTACAACTCCTAATAGACCACGGATGTTTACTATTTTCTCCATTTTCAATCACTTCATTTCTTAACTCCCCGTATGAGGTTTGCTTCAGAAAGGGCATCAAGTTCATTTACAATTAAAGTTTTCTGATAACCTGTGTTTCTGTCATGAGTGCAGAAGTATGTTTCGCTGTACATGTTAGGGCCTATGACTGAGATAAAAGCCCCGAAACCTCAAGTAAGGTATCTTACTGGCATTTGCACTGTGTGAAATGTAAAAAAAACAAAACTAGGGAAACTACACTCGGGATGCCCGCTGTCAGCACTGGAATTCGAATCATTTTACACCGGGCTATCAGGTCTCCCGTGCTGTTATGTTGAGTACGGCTATGCTGCGGGTATTCCACGAGAGAGACTGGGTAGATGAGCTTTCGAAGACCTGAGTTTTGAGCGGTCATCATCCACGTGGTTATCGTGTCGGACTACTAACCCCAAGCTTGCAGGTTCGCCCCTGGCCGTGGTAAGTAATTTTTGAAAGGCGACAAAAATCACGACATGGATGTTATACGTTGTTGGCATGTTAAAGAACCCATTTGAATTCAGTAGGCCGTGTTCAATGGCAACATTAGCCTCGGGATTTTCCGCCAACACAAAGTTTCTCCATTCTCTACTAGAAAGCGCTGTAGTGTCAAGGAGCTTAGATATCTAACCTCCTTGACTTTCATAGCGTTCAAAGGAACGACGAAATTCGACATGCAAGCTGCCCTCTGGGTGTCAATTAACAAAGCTTGCACCCGGTACCCGAGGCCATTCGATATTATTATTATTATTATTTATCCACGTGGTTTATCCGGACCTATTCACACTCCTTCCTGGAAATACCTGGAATGATACCTTATTTCAGCCTCGGAGAATCTACCGCGGCTACCAATGTACTGTCTTAAGAGTTGCACAAACACTGCTTCACTTTTGGTCAAGAATGTTTATGGTTCTCCGGAAGAGATGACTTGTGAATAAAAATTTTGATTTCCATCAGAATTCGGGACATAGGGTCTTTAGAAAGATCCCTAACTTTTCTCTTGTTACTATCTATGGTTACTTAACTTTCTACATTTCGTGTATGAATACGTCACAAACACCCAATGCCAAGACAGGGAAATTATACGAGTCTGAAATCCCCTCACTTCCGCTGGCTGGCAGCGTGGCTCAGCGGTAACGTTCTCGCTTGCTGTGCCCAAGGTTGCAGGATGGAATCCTGGCGCAGTCAGCTGGTATTTGCTGGTGTGCGAATGCACCTTGCAATTTTACTGGCACGTTGAAGATCCCCTTCGGGCCAAAATTCTGGCACCCCGGCGTCTCTAAAAGCCGCAGTAGTTGAAAGGAACGTAAAAGAAATAACATCACTTCCGCTTGGAATCGAACCCGAGACCCCTTGGGCCAAACCGTAGCATGCTAACTAATTAGCCACGGTGCTGAACCTGTTTTAATTAAAATTAAAATTAATCCACACAAAGTCTGTAAAAGAAAATGTAGCGTATTTGTACACTGGATTAAGAACCACTCGTAACATATGTAGTGCATTCCTCGTTTTGAAGTTGAACTCTAATATTAAAGAAAGCATTTCAGTCGGTCAATATAAATTAACTTGTGTTGTCCGATTGGAAAGATTTCTTCACTAGAACCACTAGGCAACACTGAAAATGGCTTCTAGCACTTCCATAATCTTGAATATACTGATGTAGGCTCTCACGGGCGGCGAAAGAATTTTCAGGGAGATTTTTCGTGCTGTCAGGCCATGCTCCGTGACTCATGATGTCTGTCGTTTCAGTACCGAGAGCAAATGGCATTTTCAAAGATTTGTTCTGAATAGGCTTAGATGATGCTCGTGTGGGTTTATGTAGGCTGTTGGAATGTTCGGGAATGAACACCAAACAGAATGAATTCTAGCAACTTCTGGTAGACCTTTCCCGGTATCGTTGGCACCTGCCTCCGCACCATGAGGTTCGTAGCAGTACAAGAAGACCCACCTAGTGAGTGTGCGGTGGAGGGTCACACTCTTCTGACCCATGTATATCTATCTACCTTATGTACATTAAAGACCATAATAATTTTGAGCAAATACTCACAGTACTACAACCACCACATCAGTGGCAATCGATCAAATACCCAACATTTGCCCAAGTACATGGGATTACTGACCAAAATGTACAACATACTAATTGAAATACTAATAGTAACAGTAGTAATAATAATAATAGACCAATTAAATAATAATAATTCGGTAATAATAATAGACTAATGAAGTAATAATAATATTAACAATAATAATAATAATAATAGACTAGGGGCAGATGACCTCGCCCCTTAAAACAATAACTAACTAACTAATAATAATAGACTAGACACAACAGACTCAAAATATAATAATGATAATAAGTCATTGGTTTTGCGTTACTTTTAACTACTGCGGCTTTTAGAGACAATGGGGAGCCAGAATTTTGTCCCAAAGGGGATCTATAACGTGCCAGTAAATCTACTGACACGGCTCACTTGCATTTGCGCATCCTCAAATGCCAGCTGAGTGCGCCTGGATTCGATCCTGCAACCTTGGTCACAGTCAGTCAGTCTCAAATTTAAATGTATGTGTGTATTTATGTATGCATGCACAATATGTATGTGTGTATGTATGTTTGCATAATAATATTAATAGACAAATAAAATAATAACCATAATAATATTTTTTTTGCCGTGTGGCCTCCTGGGAGGCCGAGTGCAGGTCTTTCTAGTCGACGCCCGTGGGCGACCTGCGCGTCGGGATGAGAGATGGAATGGATGAGGATGAATAAAACTGGGCAAGGATGTGGAAGGAAGCGGCCGTGGCCTATCAGAAGGTACCGTCCCAGCATTTGCCTGGTGTTGAAAATGGGAAACCACGGAAAACCATTTCAAGGACGGCCGACGGTGGGGCTCGAACCCACGCGTCTACCGAGTCAGCAGAGAGCTTGGCCCCATGACTTAACGCCGGCCTTTTAGCGAGCGTAGCCTCTGTTGTCGGTATAATAATAATATGGGTAACTTACACATGAAGAAATGAATGAAGCTGTTTGTTTAATTAACCGAGGCGACGGACACAATGTACTGAAACAATGCTAGGGTACTTGGGAAGTATACAAACATAAAACTCTGGCTGGCTCTTTGGTCCTACGAGGACTAATGACAAGAAGTGAGATTTTGACCAAACGTCAGAGTTCTACGCTCAACAAGGAACGTTGCGTGGGGTCGCAACGCAAGGCAGCAAGCCCACAGCAAGTGGTCTGTCCTATGCAGTACATTTTCTGCTATCGCATCCCATAACGCAGGAAAGCCGTTACAGTTTATGTGTGCTTGTAGCTTTATGAGACTCCCGCCTCTTGTGCGTTCTTCCTTCTTCTTTTCACTCTCTTTCATTCTCTTTTCGCCATGTTTCTGTGTATCATTCTTACCCTCCGGATACTTGTATCGCATGCTTGCTCTCCCAAGAGTCCGTACGACGATACTTTAATATTAATAATACATATACGCAAAATGACTTCGTGTTCTCTCGTTTTTCCCTTCTTAACAGAAACAGCATTTGCCTTGTCAAGCTGGATAACCAAGTGCTAAGTCCATCTCAGAGAGTGGAAAGCATCTGATGGAACAATTTTGGCGAACTATGGACATAACTAATGGAATTAGAAGAGAGGATTGAAGTTGTTTCTGGTAATACCTTCATGCTGATGAACCAGTGTTAAATCCACGTTGATCTGTTCAACAAGAATAATTATTTGTTAAATTCAGCTCCAGTACAGTACACTCTTATCCCTTTTACAAACATGTATGCTATAATTATTTCTTGAAAACGTGGTTTAATAATAATAATACGAGTAATAATAACAATAATAATAATTGTGAAAATAATAATAATAATAATCCTACATCAACATCTACCATATTGTTTGCAATAAAGTTGCTTGACATGGGGTTATCCAAACTTGAATACTTCTCCTCATTTGAGAATTAATTCGAATGCTTTCCTGATTGTAAAAAAGAATTATGTTTCAATGGAGGGCTAACAACTCATCATTCATGAGATTCTGGAGTACTCTCATCTTTTAGACTGCTTGTTATTTGTATAGTTCTATTAATTCCTTTTGGTTTTTACCTTGAATTCTATAGGAATCCCCAGATAGGTACAGACTCACCGAAGCTCATATCATCAGATTTACACATTTTGCACACACACACACACACACACACACACACACACACACACACACACCAAACACCAGCAAAATATATTGCCACTCTTCACCATGGTTAATTATTCAGGACGCCTCGTCTGAATGATATGTTGAAACAAACATGCCGTAATATTGTTACGGTGGTAACGAGGAATATGGCTTATTATCTGCAAAATAATATGACTACGCTTTGTATTTGATGCAGTATAAATTTATTTATTTAGCCTTGCCTTCCGAATCAGGAGGAATATCGCTCTTTATAGAAAGTTCCCTAAAAACAAAAAACAAAAAACAAAAAAAAAAAACAAAAAAAACAACAAAAACTAGTCGATCCGTAATGTTTAAACCTGGAGCCGTAAACATATTTTAGGTACACTAACCGTGCAGCGGCGCCCTAATTATCCCACAAAAGACACTGACTTGACACGTTCAGATGTGAATAAGATGCTTGGAATGCTCTCAATACGTGAATACCATTTAGTAAATTGCAACACAATACTTAAGTCAAAAATTAAATTTGAAGTTCAATATTCAACAGAGTAACAGACGCAGACCTCCACTATTCACGTAACATATAGGGTGCCAGGGAATGTTCTCCGCAGTGCCTAGGCACTGCTACGTTAGGTGAGAGCCGGAATTTAGTTGGCAGCACAGCACAGCACAGCTCACACGTGTGTTCTGATATCCTGTCGATCTTGGAGAAGACAAGCTCGGCGAGTGAGCGAAAGATCTCAAACCGCGCTGCCAACTTAACTCCGGGTCTTACCTAACGTAGCAGTGCCTAGGCACTGCGGAGAACATTCCCTGACGCACTGTACTAGGCAATCCATTTCACACACACAACACCTACTACAGGTTGTACGCTACATCATCCCAGAATGGAACTGGCTATAACAATGAAAAAAAAATCTGCCTCGCTTGTCAACGTCAAAACGACGCTACCGTGGCAAGATGTTGTAATGGTATCCAAAAGGAAACTTTGACAAAACAGACTGTCTTGGTGTATGGTTCCTGGTAAATTCATGTCCTGCCACAACCAGATCGGAAGCTGACCTCAAACTGCAGTAAATCTCATTACAATACAATGTACAATCACCCAAACAAAAAATAAGTGCACTCCTTTTTAAATACCTAGTACTTACTTTTACTGATTAACGAGAGATTAAGTATGTAAATTAAATTCCACAATTTCATTGCCAAGAATAACCTAAGAACGTGACATAAGCAATCTAAAGCCAGACAGTTTTGAGGAGTGGGGAAATTCCTGTCGATGGAATCCCGCGAGCTCAGATGGACCTGCCAGAAATTGATAAAACACTATACGCTCATTCCGCTTCATTTCTTCGCCACCTCATTGCGTAGTGGATAACATTCTTGGCTATCTCCGCGTAGGACCAGGTTTGATTCCCGGCTCTGACAAGAAATTAATTTTTTTCTGAGGGCTGGAACGGGGTACACACAGCCTCGTGAAGCTAAATTGAGATTGGGGCGGGTTTTATTCCTTCCTCAGCCATCCTGGAGGTGGTTTTCCATGGTTTCCCACTTTCACTCCAGGCAAATGCCGGGATATACCATGGTCGTTTCCTTTCCCAATCCTGCCTGAATTACGAATGCATACACTAGTACAGATATCACAGTGCCACAGATCATCAGACAAATTCCACACAGACCCATGTACGCGTGGCTAAATGACCACGATGTCGTAAAGTCCTTGCAATAATTAACAACTCCTTTTCATTTCTTAGATTTTCTTAGCTTTTCTTTTCAGGCTAGACATTCTTGTTTGGTGAAGAGTTGTATGATCTCCCGAAAAATCAATTATGTTACTTCACATTTGTATAACTAATAATTTTGTGCACTTGTGATCCGCAGGAACTGCATTGTGGGTAAGAATTACTCTGTGAAGATCACCGACCATGCCATGTACTGCAGCCACTACGATGGAGACTACTATGTGAGCGACACAAAGGCACGCCTGCCCATTCGATGGATGGCTTGGGAGAGTCTCTTGCTGGTAAGTAAACATCCCCTCCAGTCAATACTGGTCTCGAGTTGTGCATAAGTGGCAGAGCTGGAGAGGGGTAAGAACGAAAGTTAAAAATGGTCAAGTTACTGGTTTGAAGTTCAAAATCCGGTAATTGGAACTTAGATAATTAAGAAGCGAGTTTATAATTATTTAATTTTGGAAAATCAAATTACCTCAAGTACAGTCGTCGACACAGAAAATGAACAACCCCTGGAAGGAATGGATGCTCACAACGTATATTGGTGAACGGATAGGCCATGTGAAATAGCGTTGCCGAGTTACGTTCTGTTTCGTTTTCTTTATACAACTACAGGACATGTCTTGTTACGTCTCTCAGCCCAGGTCAAAAATGATCATCCATTGAAGACATTAGTCGTAATACGTTAGTTATATTACGAACTCTATTTTGTCCAGCGTTCGTCTTATAGTTTTGTAAATTGCTTCCGAGCGTGCAGGTTTTATCAGGCAAGTCGGTCGCCGTACGTGCTAAATCATGTGTTTGACGCGTGCTTCTGGTTTCAAGACTTCGAGTCTCGGTGAGGAAATATATTTATTTGTATTTTTATTCCTCAACTGATTTGTATTGCGTTTATTGCCAGTGTATGGCCATGAAATGGGCTGACGGGTGGCCCTCTCAGTAAATAAACCACGCACTGCCGTTGTGGATGACCTATTCGAGGAATGTGGCCAAGGTTTCAAATAGGGCAGAAACATATGGATTATCGCCACCTGCCAACTTGTCCCAGGTCACACAGACAATATGCCAGAAAGTGTTGTCAACCGGGCCAGGTCTTCACCATTATTCTCTCCATCTTGGCCCACACATATTCGATCGGATTCGTATCTGCCCTAGAGGGAGGCCAGTCGTTGAGTTAGACCTCACCTTGCCTTGTGAGACAATCCGGAACTAATCTAGACGTGTGAATGGGTGATGTCGGCTAAAATTGTATAATACTGATAGGAGGAAGCATCATAACAGAAGGGATCGTAAATTTTAAAAAATGTGTACATGCAACCAAGCAGTGAAAGCGTAACCATGAGGACGTTGCTTGATGTCATGCTACATTCACATTCCACGAGAGCTCATCAAACCCCATCACGCAACAGATATGGACAATGAGCTAAAGCTTCACCACGTATGCTGGATTGTTTCGGGTGGAAAAAGGGCGAAAGACTCATACCAGCCCATCGTTTGCCGAGAAAATTGTGTTCACGACGGAGAATTCTATCATCAAGTAGTAGGCTACTATAGGTTGTTCTCGCCAAATGCACGGTAGTACACAAGTAACTCATTAGTGAGCTTTTATTTCTTAGCCGATAGTCAGAATTGTAACCCTGCCTTAATGTATTCAGGTCTGTTCCCAAGCTGCGAGGGAAACTTTCGGCCTGTCGTAGCTGCACGGCGTTCGTGAATCGGTGATCGTCCTGTTACCGGTTCGAGACCCGTCACGAAACCGAGCCAACATATCAACTTATGTCTCCCATTGTTGAAAACGTGTCATCCAACGCGTCACCGGATTTTGTGGGATGCCATAGCGTCGCCATACCGCTGTTGTGGTTAGATTTCCTTGTTCAACGTTAGAAATTCCTCTAACGTATGTTAGGTACTTAATGCGTCATAATTGCCAGTAGATTTACGTACTTGCATGTAAAAAGTGTGGTGGGAACATCCTGCATTCTGTTTGGATTGCCCATTGTTGTTTCCGGCTGAGTGAAAAGAATCATTCCAATGAGATTAAAATCAGCCACTTTACCACTGCGAACATTAGCCAATACCTACTGGGCTATAGTGATTCACGAACCGACAGGACTAACACACCTATTAGTTTGCCTCCTACCTTCCACCTAACTTGTATTTAAGGCTGTTCATACGAAACGGTGCTATGTAATTCCATTCCACACTCCTAGATACTTCAGTTACGATGGCTATTTCTGTATGAGTAATGTTACATTGCCTCTGAGTACGTAACTAGGAACCACTGCATCATGGTTGCATGAGACAATGCTCGTCACTGTGCAGTTGGACTTAGCCCTTTCACTTTCTGTGTCGGTGGATGTACTTCAGACATAAATGAACAATGAGGGATGTGAAAGTGAGAATGGCTTTTTCAGCTTCTTCTTTCTTTTACTAGGACGCTTGCACAATGACCTACAGGTCGCCTGTGTTTAAATATGTAATAAGGGCAACTAACTGTCCTTCAGTACCATCAGGACACATGACCATGCTGAAAACGTGTATCATATTGTACCCCACAAACTGCAGGTAACCTGGCATCACCGCTGTAGAGAATAGAAGCTGTATTTTCTTCAGATTCAAATAATACTACTACAGTCAAATAGTTGATAACTATTCCCCTTGTGAACTAACACTCTGCGTATGAGAAGAATCTTACACATTCATTGTAGAGAAAATTATCCTTGGCCGCCTCCCATCGCTTCCAGTGTAGATGCAACGAGTTCTTCGATCGTCTCTGAAGCTTGCCGATTCATTCATGAGCCATTTCAAAACGGTCATTCATGTAACCATAATGTGAATCTGGTCACCTGTCACTTCGAACGAAACAAAGTTGTTCACAGAAATGGTCATTTCAGTTTAAATTTCATAATCCCTTAAGGACTAGCATGGCTTGCATCTGCTGCATTTGCAATTTCATTTCATGTTTGCGAATAATTTGCAATTACAATAGTTTGCATCTTCGGCATTTTCATGTATGTTTGATTTGCAAGTGAGAAACGTGTCATCTTGGAAACAATCCGTACATTCTTCAATCGTAATTGCCATTTAAAAATTCAAGATCGGATTTTGGAATCACTGCTTTGCACCTGTTAAATCATATGTGCGGTTTAAATATCCGATTTACCTTGTGATTGGCAAAACATGATCTTCGTTCATTGTTTCAATTGAGCCATGATAAATTTCATCGATGTCACTCAACCACCTTACACAAACAGTCCCACAACCCTTGCATTTACATGACGTCTGCTAACCACATACAGTTAGTAGCAATGACAATAAATGTTTCACCAGAAGCATTCCTGGTGTCTTGTCATGCCACAGATAGAAGGCTCAATCGCCAATCCTGGAACATTTTGACTGTAGTTGTAGCCTACTATTGGCAATGGCAACAAAAGAGTCGAATACATATTTTTGCCACAGTGGTCAGTTTTCGGTGACAATAAGTAATGTGTGTGTAATGTTTGACCTTTCATTTACATAATACTGTCCTAATCATTTACCTAAGTCTTCATTTCAATACATACATAGCCATTTTGATTTAAATATGATGTCGTAATTTCATGGAAGTTGAATGTGAAGACTAAACATTTGAAATGGGAATGATTATAAACAATGAATTGTAGTTGATTTGATTTACCATTAATGTCACTCATGAATAAGAGTAATATGCGAACCGTAGGACCAAGGATTTTATGATTTATCAAGTACAAACATACTTAAAGTCCGTAATGATTTGACATCTTTATCCAAAAGGAAAGAAGTTAACCAAGTAATAGTATAGACCGAAAGGATATCATGAGAGGAATTAGGAAAATATGCAGTAGAAGGAAGGGTACGGGAACATAATCACAGTTGAGAGAGTAGAGAGGGTAGTATATATACAACAATGCCACAACACAGAAGGGTTATATGAAATTCGGCCATAAATGATAAATGATATTGAGTAGTCAGGGATAAATGGGTTGCATAGGATAATAGAATTGGTTTAGGATTTAGGGAAGGTACTATCGAGATAAACGAAATATTTACCCCCAAATTATTGCCTAAGCAAGGTAACAGAAATGAGTGCAAATTAGAGGTGTTTCCTTGATAAATGTCCTAGGAAAGGTGTAAGCCTACTCAGGTATTATAGGAAGGGGAGTTCGCTTATTGGACGTGAGTAAAATGGATGAAATCCATTTTGGATTTTGAACATAACGGTGATATCAGGATCAAGTTTTTAATTTGCCCAATAAATATGCTGTTAGTGTCCTAAATGTGTAAGTGTGTATTATGTTTATTAGGTAGCTCAGTGTGGCCATAATCATAATAGCTTTCAGGTACATATTCTGCACTTAATACGCTGGAACAAGGACCGTATTTTCTGTTTTAATTACAAAACCTTTACCTTGTGAATAACACAGGACTCGAAACATGGGGAAAGTAATTTTGGAAATTATACCGTAGTGTGGTGTTACCTGTACTGATTCGATTTAATCTTAATGAGCTTGGTATATGTTAAATGTTTACTCAGCTCCTAGATCTGGAGTACGGAAAACTGCTTCAAGTTCAGTTCTAGTTCTTGAAAAGCATAATATATGTAGAAACAGTTGGAGATTTTCTGCTTATACGTGAAATTCCGAAAAACTATTCTAAAGTTTGAGTTATACTCTTCAAAGTCTATGTAATTGGCACAAAAATTGTCCTTTAAGC
Organism: Meconema thalassinum; assembly: GCA_946902985.2. Classification (NCBI taxonomy): domain Eukaryota; kingdom Metazoa; phylum Arthropoda; class Insecta; order Orthoptera; family Tettigoniidae; genus Meconema; species Meconema thalassinum. The sequence continues at coordinate 758,178,081 of OX336389.2, forward strand.
ACACATACATACGAAAGCTTCCTTAGATGTCACGGGAATACCAAAATTGCACTGCAGTAGAGCTCTCTTGTTCATGACTAAGATTGCAGGTGCAAACAGATATATTGAATGTCAATGATACACGTAATTTTCATAGCTGTTTATTGGTTATTTAAATGAGTAAGTTGCTTGAAATCTAATTACTTTGCCTAATGCCATTGCATATTAACGTTAAGGTTCGGTTTAATCTGCAGTAGAAACGAGTGAGGTAATATTCATGTTTTCCTACATTAATATCGGCAACTAAAATTAACCTCGCGTTTGATCATGTTTAACTTTGTAATATACGGTAATGAATGTCTATCATTACAACAATAGTAGACTACTTCACAAATTCGTGATAATATTGCTAAAAGGTCGTTTAATTAATATATCCAGTAACATAAGTTAAATCAAGAGGTGTCTAGTCCCAGTTGGATATACAGCTACTAAAACTTGTTTTACCAATGCCTGAAAAGTTTGGTAATCCGCTCATACTTTTTCTAGTATTTAAAGGTTAGTAGAGAATTTTCCTCATAATGTGTCCAGTTACCAACACAAATCTGATGAAACGGTTATGGCTATCATCATTTTTAATTTCAGCATTTGGAGTCCTTAGACCAAATTATTATTTAATTTATTAAGTATTGATTTTACACTTAGTGTTAATGGAATGGAAATTCTTTGCTTTGTGCTATGGAGATACAGAAGATACTCCTGGAAGTGAATCCACAAATAATCAGTAACACATGTAACTGGAACATTTAACAAGCAAATTGCCCTCTACAGTGCATTGATGTATTGTCATCAAGGAAGAATCGGCTAAATTTGTCAGAAAGGAATACATTCATTTGCTATAACTTTGACTGACTTATTAATATTTTTAGTTATCGAAATTGGTTGAATATGAAACCTAAACGGAAATTTTAAATTTCACATTTGTGGTGCGGTACAAAATAAAATCACATAGGCCTCTGACATTGGCCTACATTGCAACTTTGGTGCATTTTCACCATTGGATGAACATTTCCTCCCTTGAAGTTCTATCAACTGAGTGGCTTAGTCATTGATGGACAGAGCATTGATTGCGATTAAAGTTTTGCTTCGCCTATTGTAATTCGGCACCTACAAAAAGTGTACATGAAGGAAACAATCACGTATGCTCATTATACTGGTATGTAGTTAGCATAAGGAACATAAATGTGTTCCGTTCTGGCTGAGTCTGATTTACTTGTAAATTTCCGTAATTTCTGAAGTATGCTTCCTTCACATTATATCTACAATGAAGACAGCCACTCTTCCATTGGGAATTATCTTATCTGAAATCTGTGACATCTCAGCATACTGCTGACTGTTAAAATGGCATTACATTTGCCACCGGCAAGAAATGATTATATAGAATATTCATGCGATGATAGTTAATACTTTAGAAGGCGGAAAATTACCCTTGTGGTACTACTAAAGTGAAACTTTTCAATTTGATTAGTATGTAGGTGTATATGAGTGGTATGATCAAAATATTGCATACAATCATTAATTATTTTCATTTATAGTTAATAAAAAGTTTTATGTTTGTATTTAATTGATGGCTATTGAAATTATATTTGATGATGATGATAGCAAACACTCGTCTCGAGTAGGTTGGCCTTCCAATACTGAATGACTCTTCATCGATGAGTCCGGAGGTGACTAAAAAGCCCAATGCGGGAGAGACACAGTTTCCCGCAGTGATGACAGGTAGTATCAGGGTCAGGTGAGACATCCGCATTCATTCCCTGTCTTCTAATGAACACTCTGTTCTTTCTGCGTTGCCTCCGATCTTCTATCATACGTCGGCGGTTTTCTTCAAAAAGTATCGCACCACGATGAACAATTGATCTCCAGGATGAGCGATCAAGAGCTAAGGTCTCCCAGTTGTTGATATTAATATGGCACATTTGCATATTAGCCTTTAGTACGTCTTTGAATCGCTTCCTCGGACCTCCCACACAGCGCTTGCCCTCAGTTAGTTCAGAGCAAAACACTTGCTTGGGAATGCGATTATTGGGCATGCGGATTACGTGTCCTGTCCATCGCAGCTGACGTTTTAAAAGCATGGCTTCAACACTGGTAGTCTGTGCTTCTTCGAGAATGCTGGTGTTTGTGCGTTTGTCTTGCCATGTGACACGAAGAATTCTCCTCAAACAACGCTGGTGATATTGCTCCAGCTTTTTAAAATGACGTCTGTAGCATGTCCAGGATTCAGATCCGTAAAGTAAGGTGGGAACTACAACCGAGTTGTACACAAGGATCTTCGTTGCAGCATTGATATCATGGTTGTCAAAAACTCTAGACCTCAATCTTGCAAAGGATGCCCCAGCACGGTTAATCCTGTGTTGGATTTCGGAATCTATATTTGCACTTGATGACAGGGTGCTGCCAAGATAAGAAAAGGCGTTAACTTCTTGAAGCTTCGCTCCGTCGATGGTGACATTGATGTTTCTTTGTCCTTGTCCAGGGGCTGGTTGGTAGAGGACTTGGGTTTTACTGGTGTTAAGTTTCAGCCCAATCTTTTTGTAGGCTGAAGAAAAAGCATTCAGGATTTTCCTAAGTTCGTCCTCTGATTGAGCTACTACTGCATTATCATCAGCGTACTGTAACTCAACCAATGCAGCAGGAGATGTTCGAGTCCTTGCCTTTAGACGGCTCAAATTAAAGATCTTCCCATCCATCCTGTAAGTTATCTGTATGCCTGTAGGAAGATCATCTTTGACTAACTGCATGACAGTGGCAACGTACAGAGAAAACAATGTAGGGGCAATCACACAGCCTTGTTTAACGCCGGTATTAATATGAAATGGTTCTCCAATCGAGTCGTTACCAATGACATTTGCCTTCATATCATTGTGGAGTAGTCTTAAGATGGTAATAAATTTCAGTGGAAAACCATACAATGATAAAATCTTCCACAAGGCTTCACGGTTTACCGAGTCAAATGCCTTACTGAGGTCTATAAAGGCAATATAAAGAGGTCTATTTTGCTCTCTACATTTCTCCTGAAGCTGACGAACAGTGAATATCATATCTGCAGTTCCTCTAGAAGGCCTGAAACCACATTGGCTCTCTGGGAGTATTTTCTCCACCAGGGATAGAATACGATTCGCCAAAATACGAGCAATAAGCTTTCCAAGGCATGATAACAAAGATATACCACGATAGTTGTTGCAGTCTGCACGATCACCTTTCTTAAATATGGGAACTATCAGACTATCTCTGAAATCAGCAGGCATTTTTTCAGTTCTCCAAATTTTAATGATAAGATCATGTATGTGGCTTATGAGTTCCTCACCTCCTTCTTTGAGAGCTTCCGCTGGTATTCCATCACATCCAGTAGCTTTGTGTCGCTTTGCTTGATTAATAGCACACTGAACCTCATCTAGTGTTGGCAGGGTACCGAGTTCTTCTTTGATGGGTGCTTGTTCTAATATATCATACACCTGCTCATCAATAACTGAGTCCTGGTTCAAGAGGTCTTCAAAATGCTCCTTCCACCTATTCATGATGGAGTATTGATCTTTTAGAAGTGTACTTTTGTCACTGGACCAAAGTGGATTTCTACCAAACGTGGAGGGGCCATAAATCGCTTTTGTGGCTTGGAAGAACTGTCGCGAATCTTTGTCTGCTAGATATTGCAGCTCTTTAGCTTTGGATGTCCACCATGCATTTTTGAGAGCACGAGTTCCTCTTTGGACATTTGCCTTCGCAAGACAAAATGCTTCTTTCTTAGTACGGGAGTTCATATCTTTTCTCCAAGTTTGCAAGGCTTTTCTCTTTTCTGAGATTAATGCTTCTATTTCTTCATCATTTTCATCAAACCAGTCTTGATGTTTCCTGGTCTTATATCCCAGCGTTTCCTTGCAAGCATTCTGAATAGCGGTCTTCAGACTCTCCCAGTGCAGTGTTACATCTGGATGGTATTCCTGTGGCAGTGTCTGGCTAAGCAACTCTTTATATTGGGAGATATGCTCTGACTTACCAAACTTCTCGGTATCAAAAACATGCCTACAGCTCTTCTGTTGCTTCCTCCTCTGTGTGGACAATGGTATACGCATAACTGATCTGATAAGCCGGTGATCTGTCCAACAGTCATCGGCTCCTGTCATTGCTTTGGTGATAAGAACATCTCGTAAATCTTTCTTGCGTACAATCACATAGTCAATAAGATGCCAGTGCTTCGATCTAGGGTGCTGCCATGATGTTTTAAAGCGATTCTTTTGGCGAAAGATAGTATTGGTGATTACCAATTCATGTTCAGTGCATTTGGAGAGCAGTCTGACACCATTGGAGTTTTCGCTACCAACTCCCTCCTTACCAATGACACCATTCCAAACATTGTAGTCCCTGCCCACTCTAGCGTTAAAATCTCCGAGTAAGATGATCCTATCTTCACGGTTGATGTTTGATAGGACGGTATCCAGATCTGAATAGAACCTTTCCTTAATGTCATCATCAGCATCTAGTGTGGGGGCGTATGCGCTGATCACCGTGGCATGCTGGTTGTTATATAACCGAAGTCTTAGTGTCATGAGGCGTTCATTATACCCAGTTGGAAGCTCTGACAGATCCTTGAGAAGCTTGCTCTTAATGGCAAAGCCAACTCCATGTATTCTGTGTTCGTCCTCACGTTTACCCTTCCAAAAGAAGCTGTACCCTGCACCTTGCTCATTCAACTGACCTTCCTCAGCAAGACGGGTCTCCTGAAGTGCTGCTATGTCAATGTCATATCTCCGTAGCTCTCTACCCACAATAGCTGTTCTCCTTTCAGGTCTCTCATTTGCGGGGTCATCAGTGAGTGTTCTTACATTCCAGGTTGCAAAATAAAATTTGTTACTTATACATTTTCGACCGCATGGAGGTGACACCTTTGGACGCGGCTATCCAATCGGTAGTATAAGTGGCTGACTATGTTTAGGGCACCTTTTCTAGCCCCTTCCCCATGTGGGGTGAGCAGAGTGGACCCTAAATAGGACTGCTCAGTCGTAGTTGCAGCGGCCGAATTGCTCTACAGCCACAACCCTAAGCAAGACGACCGATCACACATCTACCGCCTACGTGCCAAGTTATCACTAGAGGCTCCCAGACATCACAATCCTGCCCCCGTCGCAACTTCTTGATCGCCGCAGGACTTTGAAGAAAGTCAATGTTGTTGGAAGACTGCTGTGCGTGAAATCTTTTTACGTGAGAATGTTGCTGCACATCAACAAACGCACATTACTTGATGACTTAGGAAAGATGTTCAATGGCAAGCAAATGCAAGACGATTGAATAAATCCTAGTCACTGCAGCCTTCATCCGCCATTCCAGCCAAGGAGGGACTCATTGCCCTTATGCCTGGTCCGCCGTTGAGGACTTTCTATGCCGTTGACCACAGGTGGTTCATCCGCCTTTAGGGAAAGTTTCCTGTCCCAAGGGCAAGAGAGTGCCCTAACCACTACCAGCTCATTCGCCTCAAAATTATATTTACAATGTTTACATCAGTACTACTCCCAGAAAAATGTAACCTGATAATACATCAGCAACCAAAATCCACCATTTAATTCATGTTACCTGTTTTATTTTGAACGCTCCTTCAAAATTGTAACATTAATTGTATTTTTGTGGAGTTTACTGGCATTAGAAGGTTACATGAAAACATAGGTGGAAATTCAGCAATACAACTTCATATGAATGGGTTAAGAACATTTTAACTGATATATAATGCCTATTTTGTGTTCCACCTGATGAAGTGTTAGCAGTAATGAAGTACAATATATTTACTACTGCTGTTATGCGATGTCTTGCAGCGATATGTCACTGGGGTATATCATCGGTTAAAAGAGCTTTCATCATGACAATAACAATTCCTTAGAGAAGTAATACCTAGGAATTAATTGAGGAATACAGTGATGATAATCAAATGATACTAAGTGAAATGGTAGAAGTAGCCATTACCACAATGTTTATTTATCTCAATGAAAGAAAAAAGGATGAATTAAAATTTTGAAATAGATTTATTATTTGGGGATTTCAAAACCACTCTAGATGTTCGTTTGCAAGCTCTGAATTTTGGCTATTAATGATTTTCACCGATGGATATTTATCTTTATATTGAATCAGAGACTAACACAAAAGGAAATGATCCATGAAAGCTCAAATTATGAATAAAGGATAAGTCAAAATTGTGTCTTTCGTACCTTTCATCCCAAACGACTATACGGTTATTATTTAATGTAATTAGACAGTCAACTTCGTGTGTGTGTTCCGAAGAACTATGTGGCATCACACTCCCATATAAATGAATGCTAATTCCGGTATACTTAATATGGATATAATATGGCATGGAAAAGACTTCATTGACCTCCAACGACAGCTCATTTTAATTTCAATGATCCACCTCTCTCTCTCTTTCTTTCTCAGAAATCTCAATGAAGCATAAGGTGACTTCTAAACAATACAAATGATATCTTGAATTAAATATCGTATGAATTAGATAAAGATTAGTTAAAAGAATCATTAGCCATCTCAAGATGAACTTATGAAGTAGGCTACCCAGTGTTAACAAATAATGAGAATGTGTACGTTCTATCAACCATATATTAGTTACGATGAGGAATCAAAGGGAGACTGTTTGGTTTAATTCGCAATCGATGGGATTCTGGAGACATCGAAACAAGGCTAATTCAATAACACATTCCCTTGCAGTTATTTATGTGAAAATGGGACTATGGTTGCTTCGATCTGTGCTGAGCTCTACTGACAAGAGAGATCTAGTGGGAGAGACATGCAAATAGGGAGTTAGAACACGTCTCACAATAATAAGAAGTGTGTAGAGGTGACTGATATGACGCCATATGGTACAACAGGAGGAATAAATTTTAGATGAGAATTTGATGACTACTGAAGGATTAAAGAGAGAGTTCCAATAAAGCAATCAATGGTCTGATCTACATGCGATGACAATGTATGTCAATGCTTACTACATTCGATTTCTTATTCTGAATATTACCTTGGCCATTCAAGAATAAATATAAATATTTGAATATTACATTGTGAATATGTACGTGTAAGAATCTGTTATTCACATCTAGAAAGTATGTGTCCTGTGTAAGGAAGAAACTCAGTATTGCTCTAAAGAACATGCGTAAACCTACCAACTTTGTCTAGGATAATGAATGTTCTATGAAATTTTCTACCTATTTCAATGATGAGACCAGATGATGAAGAGTGCTATACAACTAATTGTGCATCAGAGACTAGGACGAAGAAAAACCACCGTGGTGTAGGACTTCAGGCTTCTAATTGCAACGACAAAGAGCTTCTTTGCCAATAACAAATGATATATTCGGATGAGATAGTTTCAACTAGGGTATACAATTGGTACTAGGTAGGTTCAACATTGAAAAATAATACCAAAAAGGGCAGTTTCAATTTCTTGTCATTAAAGCAGATATTTGAGTAACAACATTCAATGAATTCCCGTATAAAAACAAGCAACTTACGTCAATGAGTTTGGTGTCGAGAGAAAATGATTTGATACCTCTGATATTACCAAATCAGTAACCTGACGTTTCATTACTTTCCTCGAAATGAAAGTTTCTTCAGTGACCTTCACGACATTGTGAGTCATACGAGGACTATGGGAAAAACTTCAAGGTACATTTCAATATCCTGATACATGAGTTTTGAAGATCCATGTCCGCAATAAGGAGAATATTAGTCAACTATGGAGTTAGTAAGTGATTCCCTAATGTGGAAGTAAACTAATAGTTTCAAAAAGCTCGTTCCATGGCTGAAGTACTCATTTAAGAAAATGCGATAGTATTGGATGAGAACCTACGGTAATATAACAAAGCTTCTTAACAGCATATTCTTGCTAATTATAAATGTATTATATTATCAATGGAACAAGAAATGAACCTCATCTGAATTGAAAATTCATTGGCTTTCACATCTAGTAACATGGCTTTTTTTTGACAACAGAGGCAACACCATTTCCATGCCAGTTTACAGCGACTTTTCAAGTTGATGGCCAAAGAAGAAATTTTCGCACTGTATGCCACATGTTTCTACTGTTATGACCATCTGTGGCTTAAAAAGCTAGGCCTGTATATTAATTTAGTTGTGAAGAGCTTGCTTGAATATCCTAGAGAAGTCTGAAGTAATACTCGGGAGTTGATAATGAAGCTTTTGTCTGGTTGATAGTGTTCCGGTGTTGAGCAGCAACATCCTACATCCTACCAGCTGATAGTTCCATTTATGTATACTGGAAGTAGAACAAAGTAATATATTTACGTCAGATTAAAACAAAACCAGAATTTACAAGGCTTTAGATTAATACATTATTTTTGGTGACAAATTTCGATTAGTCAGTGCAGTGCGTTGCGTTAATAAGGAAATCGATTACTTGTGTAGTCTATTTGATAACTGATTTCAGAGGGATTGGATATGACTTGAATAAGTAAAAACGAGAGCACGATGAATGTGCAGATGTTTAGTGGTTGTGGTGATTCAGAGAGCTGAAAGTACAGTGCCCATAATACCATATATGCCCAATCCCTTACCTAAATTAGCGCTCCTTGGATTTTGGACAGCAGTCCATTCGGTTGAAGATGGTCATTGCATTACTGGACAAACGGTTAATTGAATGACGACTGTGATATATTCTAGATTATTATCTGCCACTTTGGAATCAATTAATTGCCTCAAATATCATATTTTCCATTAATTTAATTTCTATAACAAAATATAAGTTGCTCATCAACGCCGAATTACCCTAGTGTTCGATGAGTCTACGTTTTTCAACGTAAGCGGTACCGCCAGACTAATATTCCACGGTCAGCAAACCAAATGACTTCTAAAATGTTGTGCTTTTTCAAACACCTGAATTACTTTCAAAATTAGTACTAGCGAGTTTTCGTTGATCTGATTCATATAGGAGTGGTTAATTATGACTTGCATTCTAACAAGTAGCATCGAGGCATTACTGCAAGAAGAAGTGTCATTTTACCGGCTTCGAAGATATCAAGAAATCTCATTACAACAGACTTGGCAATCTGAAGTATTTAGATGTTAGTTTTTAGCTTCAGAATGAAGTCACCAAACAGCAATTCTCATAGAATTCAAGCACGCTTCAATGGATTCCTTCAAGAAATGCATGGATTGCCCGCTAATCTTATTTTAGATGATTTTCATTTTAGAAGATATGTGTGCTCCAGCTTCACATGTAAACTAGGACAACCTTTGTAGTCACTTTCTCTCATAAAATATGCCTGTTCTTCTTTTCAAATATATCTCATAGGTGTAAATGTTCACGCCTAAAGTTCATATAAGTTATTGACTGGAATTTAGACTCGTCACAAGGTTAATCGAAGCGTGATCATTTGTATTTACTTAGGCTCTAACCTTGGCACGTTATCGCACCAGTGGTTGGCATGTTAGTTTTCAGTGAACCCCCAGCTACGATTTCTCAGTGGAATGGCAAAGAACCCTATATGTATGTTTGAAACTTTATTCATACCGTAACCAGATCACTTTCTGAAGTGAAGTGGAAAGAGTGAATGACTACAAACAACAAAATAAGACAGTCATAACAAAATAAAATATTTATGTCAATCGAATAATTCCTGCGGATAAATGTAACTCTAACTAGCACTTAGAAATACTTCAGAGCAATTTAATACATCTATTGTGACACCAAACGTCCGAACAACAGCAAACTCTGGAAACAAATTATAATTCTACCACCGATTTTATATGAATGTGTGCTCTATGGTATAATTCGTAGAAAGAATATTTTATGTTAGTATTCTGTAGAGTATACTTGAATATATTTGTTGGAAAATTATACAAGTCTGAGTTCGTTCATCGTGATCAATTTCTATTTGTGGGTATACCTTAACATGCCTCCATTTGGCAATCTGGCATGTTTTCGGAAATTCACGTTAACAAAACTTTAAATCTTCCCGCTGTCTCTGCGAAACATGTACATTCGCCACGCTCACGCGATGGTAGTACTTATAGATATACATTGGAAGGTCCGAGCTTCGAGTCCCTTAATTATTGAAGATCTTAAGCTCAATGTCATTTAAAAACCAGTAACAAATTTCTTTCAGCCACTAAATCTCAAAGATATGCAACATATTGTTTCGGGACGTTAACATTCCACATGTGGGTAAGAAGAATTGTGATGGGGGGTATTTCTATGCCTCACAATTGATGTTATCCCATTTTGATATAATGCAGTACGTGATACGAGTATAAGAGGCTAGAAATTCAGTAAACTTTTATTTTAACCGTTGTGGCCATGTTGTCCAGATACAGTTCTATGAGGTGCGGATTGTGTTCGCAGGGAAAGTACTACCCCAAGAGTGATGTGTGGTCGTTTGCCGTGACCCTGTGGGAGATCCTCATGTTCTGCGGTCAGCAGCCCTTCGCGGAACTAACCAACGAGCAGGTGGTGGAGAACTGCAACCACTGGTACCAGAATGATGGCTTGCAGCGGTATTTGGCTCGGCCGCCCGCCTGTCCTCGCGAGATCTACGACCTCATGGGCGAGTGCTGGAAGCGGCACGAAGCCGACAGACCGCGCTTTGGCGAGATTCACCTTTTCTTGCAGAGGAAGAACCTGGGTTATGTCCCAGCTAATGGCTAGTAACACGAGAGACGAGCCCGGGTTCGCAGAGAACAACTAGTTGCTTCTCGGACAGAACTTGGGCTACGTAACAAGCAGCGCAAAATATTGCGAACAAACAGCTTAGGACCACAAAGATCGAAGTGTGTTTGCAGTGAAAGACGGAACTGGGCTTTATCCAAATCCATTGAGGAGTAAACTATCTCTAAGTTATATTTATACGTGTGGTTTCATTCATCAGGTAATTTTGAGATCTCTTACTGATCCTTTCTGGAGTATTGTTATGTACTCTGTACAAGAATGTTTCGTAATACCAGGTTTTTATAATTGAACATAGCTGAATGAGAACAGGCCTGGTGTATATCTTGTGGTGAAACTCTGTGTTAGTGTGTGAGTAAAAACTCAGCGGAATTTCAAGATGGTGCAGAAGAACTAGGTTTCGTCAACTTACTGAAGCAAAGGAATTGCAATTGGAAACAAATAAAAAGTAAAGATAATTTTGAAAGAAAAGACTTATTATGAATGTAAGTTGAAAACGTTAGATTGTATATTTCATTGTGCCAACGTCTAATATAAGATTTTAATGAACAGTCTGATAAAGAACAATCACATAAATGAAAAGTGTTGTTGTATAGGATGTTGATCATATAGTAAAATTATTTTTCACATCTTCTCTATAACCATTCACTCTAGTGTCTTCTCTTGCGATGATGTGTGGTGATGATAGTGACTTCATAACCCGAGTGTCTTTTCTTCAACGGTTTCTGAAAGTGATGCTCCACACGTGGTTACTTGGAAACCTGGACCTGTGTGTCTTAACCTTCATTATATGCTCTGTTAGTAACGTTGCAGCTGTAATTACTTCTGGGTAAAACTTGCTAGCACGTTGATTGTAAATAAGTAATTTTTTGCACTGAGAAAAATAATAATATCACGTATATTTTATTGGTTTCTCAAACCCTAATATATATATATATATATATATACAGTATTATATATATATAAATATATATTAAAATAGCAATATAGATCACAAACGTTGGCACCGTATGATGTAAAACTGGGGTTACATTTTAACATTCATGAAAAGAAAATATATTTGGAAAAGTCTAGCTCAATTTTTAAATGTACGGATCTTGATAATACATGGAGATATGTGTGAATTTCCTTCTCTATTGCCTATTAGGTCCTCAGTGGAATCTCCGGTTGAATCTTTCGTTCGAATAATATGGACGGATGTGTTCACATTTGCGAAAGTGTTCTGAGAATGCTCTATTTCATAGTATATGGATAAGAAGTCAATTGATCATAGGATTTGACTATTCTTCTGGGTCTGTACCATTATCGTTACTTATGTGTAATGGTTGTGATAAAAATATTACTAATATGCTTACAAGATTTATATCTAAAAAGTATAATTAATTCACAATTATGTGATTCAGACAGAAACCCAGAAGATGTGATTCTGTGAACTCATCAAAAGGAGAATATTCAAAACAAAATAACAGAATAATAGTGAACATATCTTTGAATCTTTTCATTGTTTGATGTTGATTTGTGTAATTGATGTGCCTAATTACAGATTGTATTCATGTGTACATGTCCCAGTAGAAGATTTCTTTAGATATTTTTTGATGTTGTTCGTGAAAGGAGTTACATATTAGCCGTTCTGTTAACTTAAAATCTTTTGCTCTGGCATGAAATGCTGATAAACTGATTGATCGTGGAAAGCCTTAAAAATTAAGGTTACTCAATTCTTCATAATGCTCATTGCCTTTCAAACGTCAATAAACATGCTTTTTATGATAATTCTTTCACATATATATTCATAAAATGTTGTGGGAGACAAACGATTCCATTCATACCTATGAGTAGTAAGTTCGTTTCCTTCTGTATATTTGAAAAAAAAATGTCTATATTATATAAGTCTTACCTACTGTCAACATAACTCTACTTGGATTTCTGTATGATAAATTTATGTCATGAAACCTCCCAATGAAACCTATTTTAAATCTCGTAAAACTGATCCCTTAAATGGGAATGACACAAATACTCAATCTCTAAGTGAAACATCAACAGCCATTTGAAAACTTGAGAACACTAGATAACCAATCATGCGTGATAAGATATGCTTCATCAAACACGGCAAGTAGTTTCCGGTTCCAACTTGAAGGAGGTCTACCATAGTGTGCAAGAGGTTACTACCACTGCACGTATTTGAAATATTAAGTTAAAAGAAATATAATATCAAAGCTGGGCTTCCTACTATGTGGTTTAAAAAGAATGGATGATTAATGAAAGAGAATAATTTTAACATTAGGTCGTTCTAAAATGCATTATCAAGTATGTAATAGGCATAGAAATTTTAGTGTAATAAAATACCCAAAACGTTAAACTCAGATGTGAGACAAAGCTGGTAGTATGCTTGTGCTCGGACACTACAGGGGTAGTGATAGAATATACTCAAGATAGCTGTTACCTTTCATGAGATGATACCTATTTTCTACATGGTCTATTCTAAGATTATGTGAAAGAAAGACTGTTTCTATTGTCTTACTGATAATATGTATATATTCATTAACTTAATAATGTTATCACTTCCTTTTAATTAACTCCGCTCAACTGAGGATAATTTGAAACATTTTGGTATAACTGCACAAGGGTTGTAATGCAAGGTTGTCAGTTTTTAATGTTAATTTAAAGAGACCAAAACTTACCAATTCAACAAATCAGATAATGTCTAATACAAAAATAAAAAGAATTTTCTAGTTCCCTGCATATCTAAGAATAGTTTCTTGATTATGTAAGCAATTTTGCTCGTTCTCCGAGCGCATTATTTTTATTTGCAGAGGAGTTTCGAACGACATACTGTATATGTGTTAAACACTTCAGTGAAATAAATCTTAAAATGTATATTTTATTTATACCATATAAATGAAGGTGGCTTCATTTTTAGACTAGTATACAGCCACTTTTTATTTGCTTGAAGTTTTAACTTCGGTGGTAAGTTTAACGGGATCAACAAGTGGATATTTTTAAACATTGGTAAGTGACGCATATGTGCAAAATGCGAAATATATTTAAAAAAAACTTACTTATTTTGTATATAAAGATAACTCTGCAATGATGGCATATTTGTCTTCTTCCCGCATGTTATGGAGAAACTCTTCAATATTATTGCTATTTCAAGTGTGCTGACTTACGCTCAATGTTTGTAAATGACCACACTCTTTCATTGGCCACAATTTCCGCCTTCTTTATTATGAAGACATCCTACTAATGATTTGTAAATATAAGATATGAAAGAGCAATGAAATCAGACGAGATAACTTGACAAAATAATATCTCTTTTAGTGATTGTTCTTAGTTTACATGAACGTGAGGTGAAACATAATACTATTTTTTTCTATGGCCTACCGTGGGTTTCTGATTTCCCTATTTCTAATACTTGCTGTGTATGCGAGAGAGTTCGTAAGCTCTCCCCATTGCCACACGACAATCAGGTGCAGTGGAAGTGGTACGTCAGTACATGTAGATGCTAGTCACTCGAGATTTAAATGTTCTTCCTTTCCTTCTAACAATTGTTTCTTACTTTTTGTTGATTCTAAATGCCTCTTATCACAGCTGCCTGCACAGACAGACTATGTAGTACAACGGTGTTTATTTGTAGGAACACCTTTCTAAATCTAAATACATATATAACCATTCCTATGAAATATCTGAATATACTTGTTTCTAAATGTTTACGTAAAATAATAATGGTACTTGTTTGTAAATAAATGTCTCATTTGGCCATTCCATTGATGCTTTATGTTCAAGGGCCATCGAAGCACGTGTTGTCATTTTTCAAAAAAAAGTCATGTGGTTTTAGTATTTAACATTTAAGTATATTTATGTACATTTAGGGCCTACTCAAGACATAAATTTTCAGATATATATGTTAGGTATTGGTGATTAATTATAATAATAAATTACGTTATATTTGTAATGTGTAATTTGTAACAATCCCATTTTCATAATTTATAATGTATAGAGAGGATCATGTCTGCTGTGTAAAGTGAGAGTGAATGAATACATTATTATAACGTATCACGTGATTACGTCAATAATGAACAAAATCAAATTACTTTTTAACTTTATTTTGCATGTTTTTTGATCTAGACATATCACGTTATAAAGATCTAGGAAGACTACCACATGCACTATTTTACAACATAGTTATATAAGGAGGTGCCATAAATGAACTTACACTGAAATGCTTTTTGTATTCCTGAATGTCGATAAATAAATGTGTTGACAAATATATTCACTGTTTGTTATTTCCTTCCCAGAATGAATACATTAAAAGAACCAGTTCAAGGAATATAAGTAGTGATTTTATTCATTACAGATTGTTTCTTCTCAATGACCATTCTGTGTGTTACATCAATACAATATTATACAGGAGGAATCAGCTGCCCCTAATAATATTGTTTTATGCAGCCCAACTAGCGTTGTTATTAGGAAGGTCGATAATTCTCTGCTTGCTTCCCGTATGGTACTGATGCATTGCAAGCATATCCTGAAAACAATTTTCCGTTGGAGTGTGAGGGAAATATAATAGTATTCAGTATCGTTTGCGGGACATGCTTGAGTACATTAGTACCATATGGGATGCAATCAGAGAGATATCGATCTTCCTGAAAACACGCGTTAGTTGGGCTGCATGAAAGAAAATTATTAAGGGAAGCTCATTCACACGATATATGACTGCTGGTTCTCTCGAACTGAGTGTTTGCGTGGAGAATTTTCGGACAAGTTGCCCTTAATTTATTATAAAATGAGACGCCAAAAAATGTTTTTAATTCTATGTTTCAATTTATTATTGGCCAAATAATTGAAAAAAGAATAACGGATAACCTCTTATTAGGCCTCGGAGAACCATGCCTAGTCTTGAAGGCTGCTTGCAACTCATAGCCTATGGATTATAGATACACGTGGTCAGCACGACGACACCCTCTGTCATATTACTTTTTAATTAGGCCATGAGGCACGCTTTCCCATGTCAAACAACAACTGCCTTGTCTTCACGAGGCCGAGTACGTGCCGATGCATCTGGTAAGTTGGATTTTAAATCATGGATGTAGCCAGGAATGGAGCCCGGGGCCTCCTAGGTAATAACCATGGTTTTACTCTGGCCCACGAAGCCGGCAACTTAGATGGCAGGGTTCAAAATTATTCATACCTGTTGACGTTCTTATCGAATGCCGAACACAAGTACTAATTCATGGCTGTCAGCCATGCTCTGGTAAGAAAATTAATTTCGGTCTGGGGGCTGGTTTGGGATCTACTCATCCTCACGAGACAGAACTGAGATGAGGTGGGTTAGGTTTGTTTGCCTTCTCCGGTAACAAAGAATTGGTTTCAAGGGTTCTTAACCTAAGGCTACGGTCATCTACTAATCAATACTAGCTCCAGTTACAAATACACGCTAGTTCATATATATTCCACATTCATTCAACTACCTGGGGCTGAATGACCACGATGTTGGAAGCCCCTAAATTAAACAACAAAGGCAACCTTAAACAAGAGGGCAAACGAAAACCAACATATGGTATATGAAGCGTTCACTCCGTGAGCAGGAAGTTATCCTTTTTTCCAGTCTTGTGGTGTGAAGAATACTGCAGTGGCCTGTTGATTTCGTCATTCCTCCAAGTTAATACTCTCGGGATATGAGTGCCTATACTCTCAGTAGAATTTATCTCGTTGATATAATCCACTAGGAACACTATAGGTGTTACCCTTTCCGCACGCGCTTGGCAGCAGAATCTTACGCAAAAGCATATCCGATATAATTTTGCTCCAAGAGGAGACACATACAGTGAGGTCCTTCTCTATAGGACGGAGCCTTGCAAGGGCCACGTGATGGGTGGAACGCGATGAGTCTCGGACAGATAACTTGCACGTACCGATTACAAACAGCGGGTCAGGAAGCATCGGATGATATAGTATTGATTACATACGCAGCTGGCAAGTTACATAAGATGAGATGTATAAAACTTGTGGTGGAGTACTAAGCGTTTCTCGTATCACTTGAACATGGTTAGGTATAGAACAAAACAACGAATTTTCTTAGTGGAGATTTATGTTCTCAGGAAGAAATCCTTCAATAAAAATGTTCGTAAGTTTCAGCGCCGTGCGAAATATACTTGTGGGGGAACCTCAAACAAAAGGTAAACAGAAACAAACCGCGTAGTCTGGAGGCTCTTGAGAACAAAATAACTACAATGGTACGAAATATCAGTCAGGATGAATTAGAGCGAGTGTACCAATACTTCCTACGTCGGTGCAACGCGTGTCGAGAAAATGAGGGACTGCTTTTCCAGCAACTACTCTGTAATTCATATAAGTAATGATTAGCAAATACGTTAAAATGTGTAAATGTGTTAACTAGTTGGGCACTACACTGCTGCTAGCGGTAGTGCCTATTACGACACCATGCTACACACAGTGACCCGTCCGCCACGCGGCCCCTGCGAGGTTCCGTTTTATAGAGAAAGATCTCATTGTATAACCAGTAGATCCTGCATGCACCCCTGATGAGATTGTGTGAAGTACAATCGTTAAAATAATCTGATATTACCTGAAAAACCAATAAACATATGGTAAAATTATTCTGATATGGTTGTACTCTTGTGTTACCCTTGTCTTTTTCATTCTTCCAAATAATAAAACAATTTTTCCACAAGCAGAATATCATTTTTGCCCAGATTTCCTCCAACCATATTTCAGATTGTTACCATGTATGCTCTAAATTTAAGGTTACTTGCACCATTTACACACATTCATATTGAAATACCTGAACGGCAGTGCTCTTCTACTACTACTACTACTAGTACTAAGATAGTAATAATTATAATATTAATAATAATAATAATAATAATAATAAGAAGAAGAATATCAATACTAATTAAGAAGCTTGTATGCATGTATGTCATTGATTTAATGGGTAAGTATTTTACAACGTCATCAGCAGATTCATGGTTCATGATTCTTCTTGGATTGATGCAGTTCTGAGTCGTATGAAGGTAAGTAAAAATGGACAATATTGTCCAACGTCTTGTCCATAATTTTACAGAATAAAGTCAGGCATTTCTAGATTCACTTACAAAGTAATTAACCACCAAGAATCAGCTAAGGCTTTATAATCACATTATCAACTCAGTTATATTGTGGTGTTCGTTGAAGTGATTAACCCCTCTAACCAGTCAAAACAAGTTTCTAAAACGTATAATATAATATAAACCCGATATATTGACGACACTTGCCGTGGCGTTCAAGACTCCTTTCAGACGTATTCTTTGTATTCACCTCATAAGACACAATTCAGTGAATTCGCATATGCCAGTGTGTGCCGCTTAACACCTCATATTTCCAATTCTATCTCCATTAATAATATGGACCATACTGATCGGTATTACTTGATTTGCACTGTCTGTACACGGCGGTAATAGCTGGTCATTCTGATTCTACAAAATCATGATAATAAACCTATGAATTTAAGAGAAAGTAGGGCATATGTTAGTTGCTAAACAATAGTTATTTGACTTTTCGAATGGAAAGCAAGTTATAACGTAACTGACATTAGTAATTAACGGATGGTAACTTTCATCATAAATATTTGAACTGCTGTTCCTCTTACACCCTATGACTCAAGCTGAGAGACAATATGCTATGCTAATCACTCTCGAACGTACAATGAAGTCAAATTGATTGTTAGGCATTGTATATAGTGGGCGGGAAGTCCTCGTAACCCTGTAGCTTTCTAGTGTCAGATGTTATTTATGATATTTTATGTGTGCAGGTTGGTAGCTAAGCTAATTTATTTCTAGTCAATTGTTGGAATCAAGAATCAAGAGTTGGAATACATATTGACTCAGTCGCAGTCGAGTGTTAGTGTTAGAGCCGTGGCAGATGTGAGCGGTCATAGTTATAGCAGGGCGAATAGAGTTAATAAGTGAAGGAACGCCGGTAGTTGGCCGTTTCCGCCGCTAGGTGGTACTAGCGTAACTTGGCCTCCGCGTTCCTGTCTGGCTCGTCTCTACTTAGTATAAAACTAAGTCCCCGATTCTTGGATATCACGGTTAATCTCGAGAACCACTGGATGGATTTTGATGCGGCTTTCACCATTCTGTAAATGTAATCTCGAGGAAGATTTCTGTGGAAAATAATTTATTTATGATCAAAGGGAGTCAAGCAGTAACGATTTCAGATTTCAGTGAAAAGTTCCAAAATAGAACCTCGCATCCGTGCGCTTTTAAGCTTACGCTGGGCAAACCGTTAAAAATATCAATATACTATGAGTATAAGAATTGTTCAGCATGAAAAATTCTCCAAAAAAGTCCGTGAGAGCACATCTCTATCATCGATACTTCGCCCAATATAACTGTTTTTAGTTTGGACGGAAGGGGGTTTTGTGTCTCATGCACCTCGCCATTCTTAAATTACGTCTGACAGGAATTCCTTGCACATTCATAACTGTTCCCGGGCGAAGCCGGGGCGGGTTGCTAGTTGTTTATTAAAAGAAGTATTGCACTAGATACTGAGCAAGTTGTGACTAAGAGAAACAAATCTTCAAGGGAATACGAACATATTAAAATACTATCCAGAACACACTAAAATAAATTTCTAAGAAGAGAAGAGCTTAACTTACCTCTAAACAGAAGAGACCTTCATTATTTTTCTCGCTGATTTTTAAGACGATCTGGATCTCAGTTCCCTGGACATTTCTTTCGCCCGGAAAATGAACCGGCATAATGTAATGAAACACTATCCTAGGGAAATATAGTAACAGATGATCCTCTGAGCGCCGGCCCTGTGGTGTTGGAGTAGCGCGTCTGCCTCTCATCCGGATGCCCCGGGTTCGATTCCTGTCTCCGTCAGGGATTTTAGAAACTGACGTGAGGGCTGGAACGGGGTGCACTCAGCCTCGTGAGGACAATTGAGTAGCTCTCTGACAGTGAGACAGCGCCCCGGTCACGAAAACCAATATTAACGGCCGAGGGTACCCGATGCGCAGACCACGCGTCACTCCAATATCTGCAGGCCAAATGGCAGGGCGGCGGTCGCTTGGTAGGCCTAGGCTCTTCAAGGGCTGTAGTGCCAGGGATTATTATTTTGATCCTCTGAGCAGCACACATTTCGGAACACAGGAAGTTCACAGATTATATCCACACAATCTGAAAAGATATCGCCCCACAACGCGCCTTCTTGCTCCAACTTTGCCTCCACTACTGCATCTACACGTTTTATTACAAGTTTTATCACGTGAAATGCCCGGCTCCGTGGCTAAATGGTTAGCGTGCTAGGCTTTGGTCCGCCGGGTCCCGGGTTCGATTCCTGACCGGGCCATTGGGGATTTTAATCTCTTGTGGTTAATTCCCATGGCTCGGGGACTGGGTGTATATGCCGTCTTCATCATAACCTCATCCTCATTACGACCCGCGGGTCGCCCACGGGCGTCAATTAGAAAAACCTGCACTCGGCCTCTCAGGGGGCCACACGATCATTTTATTCATCACGTGAAATAAAGATAAAGACGGGTATTTGCGAAATTTAAATTCACCTCCGCCAAAGTCTCTCAGCATGGTGAGGATTATTACATCACTAACAGCATTAAATGTTTCGGAATCACTTTCCAATGATTAAATGCAGGAAGTACATATCACACAATCTTCTTTGCTGCTGTGTGAATCAGGTAACCACTCAAATAATAAACAACGTTATCGCCTGCTCTCTCAGAACTCTCATCATTAACTGACATGATTATAGGGTTCAATTTCTGTCAGTGTAATATCCTTCACCTCTCTGCTCGTATGTATTTCATTTCTCGCCATTGACCGTATTCATTAAGAGAAGAAAGCTAATTGTCTATAACGTCCTCATAATTAGCTTGTGAAGAAAGGACCTCATTCACTGGTAGGCATATGCATAATGATAACAGAAGTTTAAAACAAGCATAGAAATAAAACGTAAGTACAATTTGCGCGCGGTAATGTATCACTGCTTGACTGCCGTCCCGTCATGTGGTTTAGACCATATGCTCGGCACGGCGCCTGGTGTTGAAATTTAGAACTACTTCATCTTAAACATTGACTCATACGGAAGTTCCACCACTTATTACTCTATTCGCCCTAGTTATAGAATTGAGGAGTGGCGCTTAGTATGAAGTGTGTGGGTGCGCGAACAACAACATACTGGGCAGACAATCAGACAGATTATGGGAACATTCCAGGAAATATTTCATAAGGCTCCACCGCGAGAAGCAACACTTATCGATTGTGACAGACGTGCTTTTACCTCGGGCAAGTGTTAACGACAGACCACGGAGTGGAAGGAAGAATACACGAGAAGAAACATGTGAGGGAGTCTGTGCTTTGATTGAACAATCTCCTACTAAGTCGAGGCGTAAATGTGCCTTGGAACTCGGTATAATGCGGACAACAAAGTTAGATTGCATACCTTAACCAATTGACTACCACATTATGAACAAAGGTCACTATTAACATTTCATGTTCTTATTTTGATAGGACTCCTGTAAATGGTAATTACAGATGTTGATAATTTTCAGAATGTTCTCTATGTGCTTGTGGTAGGTGGTACATAAGAGTACCGTCGTATTCGTTCCTTATGGATTCACAAACCCTGTGAAGGGTTCAACTTAGAAAATAAATGTTTCAACTGGTTAACAGCTGAAACCATGTATAGAGCCTGGTCCGTAACCATAAGAAGAAGTTTTTCAAATTCGATACCAGTAGGCCAAAGGTTTTGGCAGAAGTCCATAATTGATTGCATTACTGTACTGGCATTGTTTTTCTTCAGCATGTATGAGAAGAAACATGTGAGGGAGTCTGTGCTTTGATTGAACAATCTCCTACTAGGTCGAGGCGTAAATGTGCCTTGGAACTCGGTATAATGCGGACAACAATGTTAGGTTGAATACCTTAACCCATTGACTACCACATTATGAACAAAGGCCACTATTAACTAAAATGTTCAAAACATATAGTTCCATTGAGTCTATGATTTCATTCACTATGATTCCCACATCGCAATCAGACCCATTCTCCTTGATTTTTTGTATGGTTTGTCGGTAAACAGGCTCCAAATAGTTTGATTAAGTACTCTCATCGGGCATTGACATCTTCGTGTGTTTTTCAAGAAATCCCTTGAAGACTGGATGAGTCACGTTATTGAGTGGAATTCCTGCTTGTGTAAGATCTGCACACAAACCAAAGTGGCATGGAAAAATCTAGTAGAACACTCGTTTAGTAATGTAACAAAGTGCAAACACCAGTTTACTTGCTAGCTCAATGCGACTATCACACAACTCACTCTTGCGCTCAGGTTATCAGACAACTTCTACACACACCCAGATTCACGGGGCTACAAGACCATGATGCCGCAAAACCCCTAGAGAATCAACAACACAAACAACAATATCAATAGACTCCAGCGCAGATCAAGGACAACGAATTTTAATCGCTGTAAACGAGTGTTGAAATATATGGTCTTATATGCATATATATAATATTTTCGATTGCAAATACACGCTATACATGCTTAACATTATAATATGTGAGTAGTTATAAATCAATAACTACAAAAAAGAACTAAAAATAATTGAACTTGCCGGGATTTGATCCACAAACCTCCAGACTATGACTCCAGGTCACTACCACTACGCCACAGATGCCGTACAGCAATATTTGGTTATCAACTGGTTTAGTAAAACTCCATGATATTTTGTTTTGTCTTGCAATCAACGATTTCATTAGCGTTTTCTGCCGTTTCTATAAACCATTTGATACTAAATACAGTATGTTTTATTTTGTTCTGTACATTCCTATGTGGACATAAACTTACAAAGTTACGGAAATATATGGAATTACGAGCAAACAATAGCGCCATTTTGATCCAACGGGATGGCACGGACAAGCACGATATGGTACGATCAGCCTCAACTGTTAGTCACTACTGCGGTTACATATTCATTTTTTAAATTTTAAAATACTAATATCCCACCGGGCACCTCCTTGAGGAGAGTTTAAACCTCCCTATGTACGATGAGCGTATTTCGTAAGGCCTGACCTTGTTGAATCGTAAGTTACGGTTAGGCTATAATAATTGCATGATTCTTCCATTCGCCATCTTGAATCTATTTGTCTGCTGATCTTGTAGTTTGGGCAAAAGACGCTTCCCACATACAGGTATATTATTGAAACAGTTGGTAGAAATCAGGTGATCAGGTTAGTCGTAATTTGATATATGCTCAGAACATTAGAGTGGGCCATATTTCTTTTTTGTTATTATGGCGGCGATATACAACATATCACAGAGTTGTGCCTTGCTAGTGCTACCTGTGTACCAAAGTTGGCTCGATTTGGTTTCGTTTGAATTGATGGGGGGATCGATCTTCTCACATACATGGACGCCATCTTTGAACTATTGGGCTGATAACCTTGTAGTTTGGTGAAAAGACGCTTCCAACATGATGGTATGCTGTTTCAAAATTTGGTAGAGATCGTTAGTTAGTTATTATTGTTTTAAGGGGCGGAACTACGAGATCATCTGCCCCTTAAGGTAGAGATCAAATGATTAGGTTAGTCGTAATTTGATTTAAGGTTTGAACATTTGGGTGGCCGCCATTACGTTTCCGTCTAGATGGCGGCGATATAAAACATGACACTGAGGTGCCGATTGCTAGTGCTACCCCTGTACCTAATTTCGTTCAATTCAGTTTTACAGTGTTTGAATTGATAGGGGGGACAGACATACCAAACGGCACACACATACATACACAGACAGTTACGCAATTTTTTGGCCCTTTGTAGATCACATAAGTCTCCTTTCACTTTTTGCAAAAATCGAAAGTAGTCTAATTATTTACCAGTACTTCATACATATTCCAGATCAGATGGCGCACCCTGTGATCCATCCTTTGCTATTTGGTGGTGAGCCGGCAAACCGTACTTTATTATGTGTTTTCCATATTTAGAAAACTGTACTTTAAGAGCTAACTGTAGATAACGGCAGAATAATAACGAGTGGCTCATTTGTGGCTGTTTAAAAGTACTGATCCTGGGTACCAGCAGTAGGCAAAGGGTTAAGCTCAAACCTTTTCGACCGACATTCGTAATCGACTTATCGGATAGAGACCGGAACAACTGCGTTTTAGCATGCAGTGCTTTGTAAACTTAATTCCCAAATGCAGTGAACCCTGCCAATGTTTTGTTTTCCGATGAATGTGCTCACGTCCTATGTTTCTCACGTCCTATAAATATTGTTGTGTGGGCCAAAGGGAATCCTCATTTCAGACTCGAGTTGGAAAGGAACCCGCCTCACGTAATGATACTGGAGTAGTGCTATAGGTTGTTCGTTCTGAGTCACAGCCTACTTTCCTGGTGACGTCACATACTAACCTGCCATACATTCAGGGGCAAAGACGATATCTCTCGAACGCATGGTCAGATTTTAACGAATGAGGTGTCGTTGGACTCGAGCTGACGGGGGGCTTGTCATAGGACCACTCATTTCAACCCGAAAATAAAACCTACCCCTCCTAGGGGGTGAAATTGTAATTTGTTAGTAAAAGTCGCTTTTCGTTTGATACATATAAGCATGTCAATGCTAATATGAAATTAAAAGTTTTTGCACATAAACAACATACAATCGGGTCAATGCCATAATGAATTAAATTTTTGTTTTCGTTTTTTACGCATGAGCACTTGGGGATTTTGTAAGAGGGTGGGCTTTTTAAATGATTATTTATAGATGAGTTTTTAAAAATATTTATTTAAATAAACCAAAAAAACTAATAGGTCATAGGCTTTTTAGTATCTCGCTAACCAATAATGGAATTTAAACATAGGGGGTATCGTAGGACTCGTAGTGAACCCCCCTTTCCTATGGACGAGGTATGTCCACCCCAAAATTAAAACTACCCTTACCCGGGGGTGAAATAGTAATTTTTTGGTATGCATACGAACTTGGCGGCTTTTGTAAAAGAGCGGGCTTTTTAAATAATTATTTATAAATGAGTTTTTTTTAATATTTATTTAAATAAACCCATAAAACTAATAGGTCATTCGCTTTTTAGTATCTGGCTAACCAATAATCGGATTTAAACATATGGGGGTGTCGTAGGACTCGTGGTGAATTCCCCTTTTCTATGGACGGGGTATATCCATTCGAAAATAAAAAGTACCCTTATACGGGGGGTGAAATAATATTTTTTTTGTATGCATACGAACTTGCCGGTTTTTTGTAAGAGAGCGGGCCTTTTAAATGATTACTTATAGATGAGTTTTTTTAAATATTTATTTAAATAAACCCAAAAACTAATAGGTCATTGGCTTTTCAGTATCTCGCTAACCAATAATGCGATTTAAAAATATGAGGTGTCGTAGGAATCGTGGTGAACACCCGTTTTCTATGGACGGGGTATATCCACCCCAAAATAAAAACTACCCTTACCCGGGGGGTAAATAATATTTTTTGTATGTGTGCACACGGACGGCTTTTGTCAAATGGAACTAACTACACTTTTGTTAATATTTTCTGAACCCCTGATGGGATTTTGCCATTGGCAGTATCCTAGCCCTTGGGGTGACGCCCTGTTTTTGATTGTATGATTCGTTTTTTGTCAAAAGGGCCTAACTACACTTTTGTTCATATCTCGCGAACCAATCATCCTAGCACTTGGGGCGACGTCCCCCTTTTGGGGGCAAAACTACCCCCTAAAATTGAAAAATCAACATCTTGGAAACTAAGAACCCTAAAATTAGGCGTTTTAGCTTTAAAATTAGGTGATGATATAGGCTTTTACCTCGATTAGTCATTTCACCCCTAAAACAGTAAATAGTTATTTTACGAAAAAAAAAACCTGTTAAACACTTAAAAATGATAAATGAACCTAAGATCTTTTGTTTTTGATGAAAAATAGCAGGTGGGTGAAAACTACCCCCAAATTGAAAAATCGATACCTTGGAAACGAAGAACCCTAAAATTAGGTGTGATAGTTTAAACATATGCTTTTATCTTGATAGATTATTTCACTCTTAAAACAGGGAATAGTAATGTTACAGGGGAAAAAGGTATTAAACACCTAAAAGCATAAGCGTTTTGTGAAACCATGCTTTAATAGACATGTGTATGGAGGATGATAATTATTATTATCATTTTTTAAATTAGTATTTTTCGGTAATTATGGATTCATGTGTGTATAGATAACTAACCAGTGGGGAGCGTGATGGCGCAGTGGCTTAGCTGCTCGTCTTTAGCCGGACGGCTGGGGTTCAAATCTCGGTGACAGCGGGGTGGAATTTTCACCTGAAAAATCACGTGGCGTCAGGAAGGGCATTCGGCCTTAAATCTACGGCCAAAACCAAAATGAGCCTGGTTGGCTCCGGCGACTCCAAATAATTGGGAAAAGCCGAAGAAAGAAAAAGAAGAAAAAAGGCAACTCAACAGTAACAGTAAACATTTGTTTGAGGTGTTGAAGAAGTCAGGATGGCCAACCCTTTGCCATGGTTCACGAATTGACCCCAAAAGTTTTACCTGTAATGACTCAGTGTACCCTGTTGCAGCCTTTAGAAAAAATCGAACCCGGGGCCTCTGTGGTGACAGTGGAGTTATATTAATGATGCTTTTTAAACAAACATACGCTTGCATTCTACCGCTGGGTTGAATCTGCACAGAGACACTGGCTTTTGTTTGTGAAGTGAGCCTTGGTGATAACAGCACGGCGTTCTTGTCAGCAAGTTTCTATATTACTCGCTCGTCTGCTTGATAGTGGACGTGTTCTGCACCGTGTTAACATACAGTACAAGACTAGATAGTTGTTAGGTAAGGGTCGACAAAGGCTTAGTGAACCTTATTGCAACCTTAAAATGAATTTCTTGGTATAGTTGGGGTAGGAAGCCAAGACCTTAGGGTTGACAACCAAGTATGTTAACCACTACACTGTGAGATGGTCAAATAATAATGTAACAGAACATATAGAAAAGTTTTCTATAGTTAAACGAATTGACGAAGAGCCATACCATGAGAGGTGTAGGTAATTGAAATTGAATTCTTAGCTGATGACCCTACTACATGTAAGCAATAGCAATGCCCGCCTATGAACTATCATGTTAGAAAAAGAAATTTATGGCTTGTTTTAAACGGAGAATAATTGTGTTTACTGTGAAACACAAATCTGAATTTAAAAATAGTTTATGTCCTACATGATATTTGAACTCTTTTTTTATTTATACTTCAGACAAACGCTAACATAGTTGTAATTCAGAAGCCATGGCCGCCTCCTTTCCAATCCTACACCATACACTGAAGTTAAAATGAATAATGATCACGTTACAGACAGCCAGTTTCAAAGCCATGAGAACTAAGTGAACAAAGTATAAAATTCATGAGCCAGTGAGGAATTCAACATAGTGTCCTTTGGACAAAAGAGAAGCGTTCTATAAACTTAAACACCAAGCTGTCCTATCGACCCTCAATGGTTTGGGTCATCGTAAAGATGAAAATTAAATCTAAGCTATAACTAAAACTAACTACACACTTATATACTAGAAAAAGAAATGGAAAACAAAAGGACAATAAGCCAAATAAAGGACAGAAGGAATAACAAATGGC
The DNA here is from genome assembly GCA_946902985.2 of Meconema thalassinum. Lineage (NCBI taxonomy): Eukaryota > Metazoa > Arthropoda > Insecta > Orthoptera > Tettigoniidae > Meconema > Meconema thalassinum. Next base: position 758,205,421 of record OX336389.2, read on the forward strand.
CCTCAACCCTCAAGAATGTGGATTGAGGGAGTTGGAAGGAGGGAGAGCCATGAAAGGCAGATAGAAAAGTAAAATAGGAGAGGCTCTGCCCCAGAGGTAATGGATAAAGAGGAGGAAAACTGGACCCAGCTGAGAAATCCCTTGGGGTCGCCAACTTCCAAACTGATCAGCCATAAGCCACTTGAGGGTGTAGCCATATGCAGGGTGCACCACAAGTGGTGGGGACTATATATTCACCCTACCTTCTTGAAGGACTTGAGCAAAAGACAGTAAATAACATGAAAATAAAAACAAGGCAGCCTCCTCACACAAGTAGGATATCAGAAAAATAAATAAACAAGGGCCAATTAAGTTGCAAAAGGAAGAGACTCCCTAGGCCTCGGATACCCTAATAATGTCGGGGTCGGTAGAGAACATGAAATGAGCAAGTGTGGTCGACAGGAAAGAAGACAGAGAGGAGCCTAGCACACGTTAGTAGAAGCAATGACAGACTCAACTGGGACTCCGTGATCGTCAACCTACATGACACTAGATATGACTCGCAGGAGTGGAATTAAAGACCTCTTTTGTTTTATATCACTGGCTTTAAGAACGCTAACACATGCCATGCCTTTATAATGCGATACTGGTCCTAGGGTATGCAAAATTGTATTAGATACTCAGCTAATAATAGTGTGCATGACCATTATAATTTTCTCAAGTATAGTACATGGGACTGATGGGCACGATTTCCAAGCCCCTAAGTAAGACAAAAACAAATTATTTTCATTTTCCAATGAGTTGGGGTGAGGTGAGGTGAGTTTTCTATACACCAAACTGATGTGGTTTCGCACTTCTATTCCAGGCAAATGCACATTTGGTGTTTAGAATAGTGAAATGGTTTGCAACTGTCCAATGCTAGGACCTGATTAGTGGCTTTTAAATATGGAATGGAATGGAGTACACTTCCCCCAAAACCAACAAGAGGAGTGTTAGATCCCCCACAACAGCCATTCTTAAAGTCAATATAAATGGCTATGCACTTCAGTTCATGACGGTCTCCTCTCTCCAATCCTACCCCTTGGTGGTGAAAGGCACACTCTAATACAACCGTAATAATAACAGGTTATCTGTTAAATACCTAATTATCCCCAGATTTACCTTGAATTTTCCTAAAATCCTCTAAATTTTCCGCAAATTGACCAAATGACACAACATTCCAGCAAAATTCACCAAATGACTACCAGATTTATTGAAATTCCATTGATTTACCTAAGAATGGTTCAAACTACCTCAAATTCATATAAAATTAGCCGAATATATATGAAAATTCACTAAAATTTACCAAACTTACCCAAAGTGGCCTAATAACCATGAAATTTAACCTTTTTTTTGTAAATTCACTAGATGTACTCGAAAATTCCATAATATTGCCTTTACATGTATGCTTTTATTGTTGTCGTTGCTGTTGTTTCGTTTACCCCACTCCCTGTAGACAAATACCTGAACATGACTTTCTGATAGGCTAGGACTCCCACATTGGACGTGATAGTTGAGTTTCATCTTCCATAAACTCGTCTCTGAGGTGGGTGTCAGAAAAGGCATCCAACTGTAAAAACCACACCCTGACATAGACTTTAATAACCTCGTACGTTGAGGTTGATAACACTAACGACACTGAATGATTTGAACGGTTTCCTTTTCACAATTCCTGTCTATACTTTCCTCTTGAAGGTTGCTAAAATGCAATTAAATTTAATAAATACCTTAAGATGGTTTGATTTGTTTAATGATATGGTGTTGATGATGGATATATACGTTAAGACTAATTTTTGTTAGGTCTTGACTGGCCTTGCAATACGAAATCGACAAACCAAACATGGGTTATCTACCAGGGGATCACTTTGGCCACTATGTTGGTTATTGACCAGTCTGTACAGTTGTAGTAATAAGACAGAAATCCAACACAAACAATGAGCGCGCGCGGTGGTGGAGATTGGTACCACGATGTACTGTCGGTTATGTAGCTATGTCGAATGTATATCACATATGGTTTACTTCAAGGTTTGGAGGTTCCATTAAAGATATTTCTACAATAAACCATTTTCAAAGGGTCATTCGTTGGTGTGAAAATATTTATTATATGATATTTTATGTAAACAATTATGATTTATAAAAATTATATACGTTAACTGTATGCTTATTTAATGTAAGCACTGGAGGCGCTATCGACCAAAATACAGCACTGTCTGGAATGTATATTGCATACTTGAAGGTTTGGTGATCCCATTAAAGGTATTCCTACAATAAATGATTTTTAAGTTCTCGTTTTATGGCATGATTATTTAATATATGATATTTGCTAACAAGATTTACCAGTGGAATTATTTTACAAGTAGTTATTTTAATGACCAACAGAGTTGACTGTTAAGAAGGTAGAGCCCTATGTGAAATGTAGGATAACATGTAACATGTTATACATGATATGTGACATTTGTAAGGCTTGTGATTTTAAGAAGCGTTTATCCCTATATCAATCACCCAGTTTACAAGACTCATAACTGTAATGTTACGGAAAAAATTGAAACAAAACAAAAATCAGCATTGAAAAACCAAAAAGTGGTTGAGAAAATATATACTGGAAAAAAAAAAGATTTGTAAACACAGATGTCCAACAAGACTAATAATTAAATCAGTAACTGTCAGGGCGGCCGAGTGGTTAAGGCGTTTGACTTAAGTTCAATTTTCCAAATATATAAGGAAGCAAGGGTTCGAATCCCTTCCCTGACATAACTATTGCTTGAACATGCAAGAAAACAAGAAATATACACAAACTATGTTTATTATTTTTTTATTTTTTTACAAGAGATAGACACACAAAATGCAGCTCTTTTTGTTTATCATTTCTTTTAAACATAACAATTGTTGAAAATTATTTTTGGGGGATGGGGGTGTTGCTACGTTGACCCATTACACAATAATAGCAGCTTTACGAAGTTCATATTCTATATTTAATAGCTCTTTCTCATAACCAATATGACCAACCTGTTTACAGGCATTCACGAGCTGTAGACGTTCGACTAATTTATTAGGATCGTTCCATTTGCTATCTTTTATGAATGGTTTCAAAACACGGGGAAGCAGTTCATCATTATCACCATCATCATTAATATCATCCTCATCAATATAATCATCTTCATAATGATGATGATCATCATCGATATCATTACCATCATAATTTCCACCTGTGTCCACAGTCTGTTCAATGGTTTGAGTTGCCTTTGATAGTGTTGAAAGCTTCTTTTTTAGATGTGGTAGAGTGCATTAACATTGTTATGTTATTATTATCATTATTGCCTTCCCCCATCAACTTCTTGATGGGGTATATTGTCTCTGATAGAGTTGAGGGCTTTTGAGATGTGGGTGTGTGTCTGAACATGGGTTTCATTGGAGGTGTTAAAGGTTTCTCATTAAACAACTCGCTAACAGCATGAGTGCGTTGTAGTGTATTAATCTTGAGGTTAATATTATCTTGAGCAGCATTATCTTTTTCTTGGACTTGGTTTCTTGCTTTGGTTTGGGTTTTTCTTACATTTAGACTAGCGTGATTATTAAGTTTACAATCATGATTGTTTGAAGAAAGTATGTCCAATTCTTTTGTTTTAAGCATTCCTCGATACTGTTTCGATCGTTGCTTTGAACAGCGCCAAATAACAGTTCCATTTTTATTGCTTCGTTTCACAATATATGAATATCCTTTATAGTATGCATAAGGCTTACCATACCTAGTCACTGATACTTCCATATCAACTGTCAAGCACAAACTAATCTCTAGTTAAGACAACTTGGTAATAACAACAATAGTTTAATGTGGGAGCATATATATATGCAAAAAGTGGGAGCAAAGTTGGGGGGTATAAAGTGGGAGCAAAAGTGGCAGCAAATGTGGGAGAAAAAATAACTATGAGCAAAAAGTGGGAGCAAATATGGGATCAAATGTGGGAGCAAATCAAATATAAAAAGTGGGAGCAAATATGCTAACAAATATGTCAACAAATATGCCAGCAAAAGTAAATACACAAGTCAAGAAAGTTTAAAGTGCAAAGAAAATATGGAAGCAAATATGAGAGCAAAAATTGTGTTTTTCTAAAACAACTAGACATAACAAACTTAGTTATAACCTAACCTAACCTCACCTAACCTCACCTAAACTAACCTCACCTAACCTAACCTAACCTAACCTAACTTCACCTAACCTAACTTGACTGAACTTTACCTATCATAACTTCAGCTAACCTAACTTTACCTAATCTAACTTCACCTAATCTAACTTTCAACTCTCAGATCAAAATTAAATTCTGAGCATAGTTGAGTTGGAACCCAAGACTTCAGGGATAACACCCAAGTATACTAGCCACTACACCGCGAGATGGGCAAATTATCATGCAACACAACATACAAATAAAAGTTTCCTGTTGTGTAACTCATTGCTGACAACCATAGTTGGGAATTCAAACCCAAGACCTCAGAACTTTTGTTTTGAACATTATCAGAAATATTATTCCATTAATATTTTGCTGCTGCTTATAGTTATAAGAGTTGGCATTAATGTGGGGAGCAAAAAAAGTGGGAGCAAATGTGGGATCCAATATGGGAGCCAATATGGGAGCAAAAGTGGGAGCAAATATGGGAGCAAATGTGGGAGCCAATATAGGGGCAAAAGTGGGAGCAAATATGGGAGCAAATGTGGGAGCCAATATAGGAGTCAATATGGGGGCAAATATGGGAGCAAATGTGTGAGAAAATCATCTCACCTCGGATATCACTAGTGAGTACTCATATCAACCGGTAGGTAGCGGAAACATACTTTGCGTGTTGTATGTAACTATCTTACAAAGTTTGACTGCATGCAAAACGTGCTTGTATAAGCTGTGCATATAATTTTAATATACAATTAAGACTAAGTGTTCAGAACTAACATGTATAGCCTTGTCTAGGGTATATAGAGGATCCTTAGCAAGAAAGACTGACTAACCCAGGAGTGTAAAGCCTTGCGATAAGCAGTAAGCATTTGTTGGCAGAAAATGGTTCCTAATAATAATGGAATTAATGAATATGAGACTTGTTTTGAGTGTCGTCTTAAATTCTATTTTATACGTTGTGATACGTGTAAAGATTTAAGAGGACACAAACGTCTTTTGGGAGTTGTCTTTTGGGTGTTGTCTTTTGAGTGTCGTCTTATTATTTCACCCCCGGGTAAGGGTAGTTTTTATTTTGGGGTGGACATACCTCGTCCATAGGAAAGGGGGTTCACCACGAGTCCTACGACACCCCCTATGTTTAAATCCCATTATTGGTTAGCGAGATTAGTGTTTTTGGTTTATTTCAATAAATATTAAAAAACCTCATCTATAAATAATCATTTAAAAAGCCCACCCTCTTACAAAATCCCCAAGTGCTCACGCGTAAAAAAACTAATTAATTATGGCATTGACCCGATTGTATGTTGTTCATGTGCAAAAACGTTTAATTTCATATTAGCATTCAGATGCTTATATGTATCAAACGAAAAGAGACTTTTACTAACAAATTACAATTTCACCCCCTAGTAGGGGTAGGTTTTATTTTAGGGTTGAAATGAGTGCTCCATAGCAAAGCCCCCGTCAGCTCGAGTCCAACGACACCTCATTCGTTAAAATCCGACCATGCGTTCGAGAGATATCGCCTTTTCCCCTGAATGTATGGCAGGTTAGTATGTGACGTCACCAGGAAAGTAGGCGGTGACTCAGAACGAACAACCTAGCACTACTTACTGGCAGCAATGACATCATAACATCTGCTTGGGCTGCAATTTTTGAAGGGACTGCGAACACCGCAAATTATTTACACATATTACAAACATGGTTAATACCTCAGCTTGAGGAAGGGACTCTCAGAACGCATATGTTTGCAGCAAGACGGAGGGCTTGCTTACTACGCTTATGCAGTGCGCGAGTTCCTAAATGAACACTTTCCAGCGCGGTGGATTGGTCGTCGATATCCCGCAACACCAGCTCCCTTGAAATGGCCACCAAAATGTCCTGACCTCACCACACCTCAACTCGTTATGGGGAATCACTAAGGCAACAGAAGTTTATACATCAACTTCGGTCAGAGGATGGCCACACCCTCACAACTCTTGACGCCATACACGGTGAAGTATTATCCTTCTACAACGACTTATACGCTCAAGTGGACACAGACCCTACCTGTACAACTCAACTTATGAACTCTTGCCACACCTTTCCTTCGCTTGACAGTTGCACACGGCTCAATACGGATGTTTCGAAGGAAGAGATCCGTTCTCTTATCGGACATCTTCTCCCGAATCGGTCTCCTGGCATAGATGGTATACCGTACGAATTCTATAAAGGCTTTTGGGATATTATCGATACGGAGTTTTGTCACGTGATACGCACCATCCTCGGCCGTCGTGCTGTATGTCAGTCTCAACAGGAGGGCATCGTTGTTCTTATACCCAAGACAAACTCACCTGTCTTGGTGAGTGATTACAGACCAGTCACGCTACTTTGCAGTGATTACAAAATCGTGTTCTTGCATGGCAACTGAAATCCACTCAGAACGACGTTATCGGGGATGGACAATGCTGCAGTGTCCCTGGAAGTTCTATCTTGTCAAACCTGGCCAACCGCCGAGACCTTCATCTGAGAGCTGAATCCCTGCCCACCGAGACCTTAGGATTGTTGAACTTATATCTTGATAAAGCTTTTGATCGTATTAGCCACCAGTAGCTCTACGCTATAGTGCATTATTTTCGCTTTCCTGCTTCCTGCACCCAATATATCCACATGGTCAACAGCCGTGCTACGTCTCGCGTGCTTGTTTATGGCTTTTTCTCACCTCCGCTCAAAATTGAACGATTGTGCAACAAGAGTGTCCACTATCAATGCTGTTATTTGTTCTCAGGATCGAACCGCTCATAAAGAACCTTTCCGTCAACTTACCAGGCCTCCAACTCCTACCGACCAGCATTAGTGTTTGTGCCTACGCTGACGACGTTTCCATTCTGGTTAAATCTGAACAAGATCTGGACATTTGTACTTCGCTTCTGGATACCTTCCGTGGTGCTTCAGAGGCCCAATTGAACCCCAAGAAAACAGTTTTGATACATCTTAATACCAGCTCTACCCTGTGACCCAGGGCTTGGTTCCCTAATGTACCTGAGGCCAAGATTCTGGGGATCCAGTGGAAAACTTCTGTCGAAGATACGATGCAAACTAATTGGGTTCTAACAGTGGCTAAAGCGCTGACGCCTCGATACTGCGAGTACCACCTCCAGAAGGAGAGGTGAGCGGACACTTAGCTCTCCGCTACAGACCTTATTTGAACTTTCTCCCTTGTTTGCAAAGAGCCGTGGATATTTGCACACGCTCAGATACCTCTAGGCAGTATCCAAATACGTCGGGTTGAACCCACTTACCCCCAACATCCACCATTCGCCCCCCACTCATTCTTCCTGCGTCCGTTGCTACTCTGGCATTCCTACGTTCGTCTCTATGATGAAGAAGACGTCGGTCCCGGGCTCGCATCATCCAGCGTGGCCAGGGTATGACAATACAGTAGCTTCGCCACCTCTCCAGTGCCAGTGACCTAAGTGCTCCGCTTGTGATTTTAGTGCAGTGCTGCCTTGGCCTGGTGGGCTCATTTGAAAGACACTGACTGTGTGATTTGAATATTCTCATTTACCACCTATGTGGGAACTGTTCCAATCTTTTCTCAGTGCAATATACGTTCATTTGTTTGATGCTTATAATAGTTACAATGCAATCTATGTTACTATCGATAAAAAAAAGGTAGCTTAAGAAAAAAAAGGTGGACCACCACTGGATTTCCAATTGATGGACCAGAGTCTCGAAGGTTTGAATCCCCCATTGGAAAAATATTTTAGCAACGTTTTGCAACGTTATGACGCTTCAATGCTACAATCACTTGTTATTGTGTGTCGCGGACACGCAGTTTTTTATCCGTGCTGAAAACAATTGCTCTTCCGCTACCCACAGTCAACATACAACGGATATCTTTGCATTCACGGCCTACACAATAACATTTTAGACGATAATGAAACCTCTGTAAAACATGGAATGACATTGCGACCGTTTTGAAATTCTCACATGAGCTGTAATCTACAGGCAGCTTGACGTGTTGCAGTATAGCTCATGTGGTAAGCACATGGTGAACGTGACGAAGAGCCAGTCCTACATGTGAGACGTTCGAGTGCGGACGAGGACATTCTTCTATTACTTATTGAATTTGTATATAGTTTGTTACCATCTCGCAATGTTCGTAAAATATCCCCTTGTATGCAAATTTTCAGTGTGAAAGTGTGTGTGGCCCTAAGAAGGGCCGATTTGTCATCAAGGTCAGACTACGACAAGAAAGATAGGTGGAGGAGGGGGGACTAAACTGCACTAACAATGGTTTATTATGGTGGCAAATGCTCACAGTGATGACTTTCTTGGATTAGGCACATCTACGCACGCCGTTGAATGGACATTCTAGACTTCTGTAGCATGGCCGGTGTCATTGAATTACAAGTTTTGACGATTAGTTCTCGATGGCGCTATGGATTATCTGGCTGCCAGGTGTAGAGAGATTTCTTCAAATACCCCCACAGGAAGTAGTCTAGTGGCGTTAAAACAGGTGACCTGCTGGGCCAAGGGAAAGGTCTTCTTCTTCCTAACCCTTTTCCTGGATTTGTGTTATTGAGATGGTTGTGGACAGATGACGTCCCATGTGGAGGAGCTCCGTCGTGTTGAAACCATATCATTAAACTTTCACCAAGTGGCACATTCTCCAGCAGAAGTGGGAGCTCATGGCGTAGAATGTGAAGATAGTGTTCACCTGACAAATGCCTTTCAATAATATGGACCAATGAGGCGATGGCCCAAAATTCCACACCATATACTCTTCATGGCAGTTGATGGGTCACCAGTTGAACCCAGATGGGACTGTCAGCACTCCAATAGCGCATGTTATGGCGGTTGACGTCACCTTCATTGTGGAATCTCGATTAGTCTCAGAATAGGATTTTTGATAGGAATGCTACATTATCTTCCACATTTCCTAACAGCCACTGACAGAAATTCATCCCGGCTTCGATATCTCTCCCATGGAGCTCCTGGTTTAGTTGTAGATCAGCACCGTCCAAGGTGGAGCCGCACGGTGTAGACAGTGTGTGTCTCAGAATCACAGGTGTGCATTCCCTCCCTCCTCGCGGTGGGGGAGTGTCTCCGTTCAAGAAACGTATAGAGGTCAAGTAGCAAGCGACTAATGTATTTTGCAGTCAACGTAGCAAGAATACCGAACGTATTGTTCATGAAATATTATTTTGCATTAATCAGATTGCTTGTCATATGAAGGAAGGGACTAGGAAAGAGCGGCAAAACGTTTCCTTTCAAAATTATGTTCATGTTAACTCTGGACTGTTCACGCACAAAATGTATAGTCATTCATTTACATGTCTCCCTTCCTATGCATAGGGGAAATAGACAACATATTTCCGCTGTGCGAAACATCACACAATAACAGCTTTACTGAAAGACAAAAGGGACAGTTGACCTCGTAGTTCCACCCCTTAAAACAACAATAACTGTCTAACTGAAATACACAATACATTATGTCTCTACAGTGGCAAACGCACAACTAATTTCACACACCAATTAAAAACTATGGAGTGACCAGTTAGAAAAGAATGTTTCAATGCCCAAGCGCACCAAAGTAGGGGAGAGTGTTTCCAGCTCCACTGCTAGTCTTTCTTCAGCGCATGTGCCTCAGGTAGGGGAAGTGTATCTCTCTCTTTCTCGCTCCTACTAGTTTCTTTGTCGTTGGACTTTGTGCTTGTGCAAGGCGGAGTCGTAGTGCCAAGTGTTTTCCGTATTTGTAAACGAGTGTTAATTCAATACTACAATGTCTCCACCGTTAACAAAATCATCCAGTGTGTCCGGGAGACCTCTTAGAGGCCAAGCTAGAGAAATAGTTTTCAATGTTGCACAATATTTCAAGAAAACGAAAGAAAAATATAATATAGCAACCGCAAATATTTTACACATGACTAGTGAAGCTACCGGTATTTCAGTGCGTACGGTTACTAGGATTCTGAAAGAAGGAAAGACAGCTCCAGCCTAACATCAATTAAACTTTTCAACTACAACAGGAGAAAGCGAATCAAACAAGAAGTTCCGTGAAGAACTATACAGCCTACTTTTCATGCCAATGATTATCCTACAGTATATGAACCTATCTAGAATAATGACGAAATTAAGTTGGTAATATCGAAATATCTAATTAGTTCAAAATATACCTGGTAAAATGTAGTCTAATAGAGCACTACAGTTGGCAGCCCTGGTGACTGAATATATTCTTAGTTCCATCTCTTAAGGTATAGAATACAAAATTTGGTTGAAGTCCAATGGACGTTACATGCAGTTAGACACTGGATCTATCAGCACGCGTAAAATCATGTTGCCAACAATACCATGCGTGTGCTGGTCAGAAATAATCTGAAATATTATGATATCTGTTGTGCCAATTTTGGATGAAATCCGTATGTTAGTATAGAAGTTACATGTATTTTAAAATTGGACATATCAGCAGGCATAGAATCATGTTGGCAGCACTGCCTTGTAGTAATTACTCCAAATTAATCTAGAATGTCAGGTGCTATACGTGTGCAAAGTATAGAGCTGTTGGCTTGCATACTTTCTGATATATTGATATTCGGTTAAAAAATATAGACAGCATTTATTCAGAGTTGGCAGCCCTGATTGCTCTTAACAATACTTATAGTCATATCTGTTATGGTACACATAGAAATGAAAATCCACAGCCTGCTTCCAGTCTCCGACCGGGTCAGGAATGGAATGAATGAAGCCCCCATCTAGCGGCGAGGATATGAACTGTGCCGGCTGCCGAGGGCTGACGCACTCCTCCGGGGCAATGATTAAATGAATGACAGATGAAATGAAATGATAGTGGAGAGTGTTGCTGGAATGAAATTTTGACAGGGAAAACCGGAGTACCCGGAGAAAAACCTGTCTGCCTCCGTTTTGTCCAGCACAGATCTCACATGGAGTGACCGGGATTTGAACCACGGACCCAGCGGTGAGAGGCCGACGTGCTGCCGCCTAAGCCACGGAGGCTTTTTATGGTACACATAGCACATACGAAATTTGGTTGAACTCCAACTGATAGTATAGAAGTTACATGTATTTAAATATTGGTACTATCAGCAGGCTTATAATCATGTTGGTAGAACTGACGTATATAAGTTACTCCAAATTAATCTAAAATGTCAGAATATACGTGTGCATAGTTTAAAGCTGTTGGCTTGCATACTTTCTGATATATAGGTATTTGGATAAAAAAGAGAGATAAATTATTAACAGTTGGCAGCCCTGGTGGCTCTTAAGAATACGCTCAGTCATATCTGTTTATGTACAGATATTACACACAAAATTTGGTTGAGATCCAATTGATAGTGTAGAAGTTATATGCATTTAAACATTGGACCTATCAGAAGGCTTAAAATTATTATGGCAACACTGTCATAGTTGGCCTCCTGGAAATTAAACTGAAATAGTATTATCTGCATGTGTGCCAATTTTGGAATAGCTCCCATGCATACATTGCAAGATATCCAACATGGAGCTCAAATTTCTAGTGCGTTTTTTCAGCAGTTGGTAGCACTGACATCATTTTCAAATATGGGCGTGAGATATTCCGGTGCACATCTTTACTCATACTAAATTTGGTTTTGATTGCTGCAGCCGTTTAGGAGTTGATAGGGGGACACACAAACACAGCCAGACAGTCAGACATTTTCCCGGATCGATCTCATAAGTCTACTTTTTCCTCATTTTTGCAAAATGTGAAAAGTAGGCTAAAAAGAAGAGGATTGAAGTTGACAGTTTCACAGACAGCGCAATCAGGCAAACAATTCACTTCTTTTACATAGTGAAAAGAGAAATTCCCACCATAAAGAAACTTCTCTCTGCCCTTAAAGATGACGGTGTTATCGAAAAACTGTGGGGGAGGGCACGCAGCCTCGTACCCGGGTTGCAAGACAATCAAACAGGCCCTCAAACATCAGCACTGGCAACGGCAACAATCACACAGATACAAGCCCATCCCCTCACTTCTTTCACTCACCACCTTCCCTCCAAGCACTACTCGCCCCCATGCCACGCCCCTCACGCCCCGCGACGCCGCTGTTTATCTGCTCGAGTGGCTAGCCACGGCCGGCCCACCTGGGATGGTACTCAGCGGTCCGCGGGCTCGACCCCACTAAACAAGCCACCTGCACGCTCACGTTCTGTCGTTACACTCACTTTCCTCCTTGTCTTCTTCTGCTTGTCTAAATTACTTATATGCCAGGTCCAAAATCGACCAGCTATGATGCACTCACAATTTCCTCCCCCCTTCCCCCATACCCCCTTCCCACTCCTTCCCTAACCCCCACAAATCCCAGGTCACATTCTGACCGATTAATGACTCCTAGTATTTTTCACCCGACCATCCACAACCGTTATGCACCAAACCTTACCCCCACCTGATACGGCACTAAAGGCTCCCTGTTGAGCTGAGAGGCCAAAATAGGCGCGCAAGCCAGCTTCGCTGGCTTGACGTCGCCGGGTCACGAGACGAGACGAGACGAGACTGCGGACGGGAGTTTCTAAGGCAGAGAATTAAAATGCTAGGCTTCAGTTGGAAAAAGTGTGTATCAAAGAGATAGATTCTCATAGAAAGACCGGACATAATCTTATGGTAAATAATGTACATAACACAAACCAGGCAATTAGGAAGTAATGGCTGGAATATTGTTTATATAGATGAGACTTACATTCAGCAATCTCATATGGTTTCGAAGTGCTGGCAGTCGACAGAAGAAATTGGTGCTACTGCAAGTATCGGAGCTGGACAGAGACTATTAATTGTTCACGGGGGAGGGGAATAAGGCTTTGTAGAGGGAGCGTTACTGATTTTTAAATCAGGGCAGAAATCAGGGGATTATCACACCTCTATGAACTATGTAAACTTCCGATAGTGGTTGGAAACTCAGCTTCTACCAGCTTTATCGTCTCAAAGTGTGATCGTCATGGACAACGCTACATATCACTGCAATGAAAAAGACAGTGCCCTCACAAGCGAGCTTAAAGGCCGATATTATTCTTTGGCTAGAAGATCGCAGTGCCGTATTCGATACTTCCATGACGAAAGCTGAACTTATTAAAATAGTTCAGAGCTTTCCCCACGAAAACACGGGGAGGCTTGACTGAAATTTTGCTCATTTTCTAAATAAAAAAAAGGGATTTTTAGATTTAGCCCATAAAAAATCCTGTGTCCTTTCTCTTCCAAAAAATATAATCACTTTCACCGTACCACCATTTTTAAAGCCCCGAGCGCCATTTTTAAAGGGTGGGGTTGAGTGCTGAATGAGCGAGGCAACGCCCCCATCTGTAATGGTGACGTGCTAGTTATATTTTGAAGTTATATTTGGTGTATATTTGAATATTGCACTGCAATTCTGCAGAGTGGTAGTGCTAAATACCGCGTATTGCAGGCGATGCTCAAGTGTCTACTATGTGGGTCAAGACAATGGCCAAATAGTTATTATTCGTAGGTAATGTAAAACTTTCTTGTCACATTTCTTATCATGAAAAATCCACAGCCTGCTTCCAGTCTCCGACCGGGTCAGGAATGGAATGAATGAAGCCCCCATCTAGCGGCGAGGATATGGACTGTGCCGGCTGCCGAGGCCTGACGCACTCCTCTGGGGCAATGATTAAATGAATGACAGATGAAATGAAATGATAGTGGAGAGTGTTGCTGGAATGAAATTTTGACAGGGAAAACCGGAGTACCCGGAGAAAAACCTGTCTGCCTCCGTTTTGTCCAGCACAGATCTCACATGGAGTGACCGGGATTTGAACCACGGACTCAGCGGTGAGAGGCCGGCGTGCTGCCGCCTAAGCCACGGAGGCTTACATTTCTTATCATAAATGAGTTATATATTTTTCTGTTTTCTCTGACTTCTTATTTTTACCTTTAATCTATATTTTAGCTTATAGCCTTGAGCAGGAAATAGAGGTTGTTTCCCTTCAGTGGTTGTCTAAAGATGGCTGTTGTTTGGCAACAAATCTCGGGTGTTTATCACGTGTATTGAAGAGTGTGTGATTTTTGTACGTGTCGTTGTATGTGTGTCATTACGGGTTACCTGCAATATGGAGTGAAGTAAATGTCCGAGAATCAGTTCTAGACGTTCCAAGAAACGTCCATCCAAGCGGAGTGTTGCAGATAAATTAATATATGCAAGGAGGGAAAATTCAAAAAAATGATCTGAAGCAACAGGTCAGATATCAGTCAACACTTCAGAGATAGTTGATACTGACATGTATGATACTCCTTCCCCTTCTCTAAATATTAGTGACAGTACTGTGCCCAACTCTAGGAATGGGTATTCCAAGATTCAGACACCTAGATATCAAGGGAAAGGCTGTAGCCGCTTTTGAAAGTTGAGATATTTGAAGATCGCGCTACATTGCTTCTCGAAGCATTTGGAAATAATTTACCGATACTTGGATGTCAAGTGACGTAGCGAGTAATAGCAGAGGTCGAGGCTATTTATTGATTAAATAGTAAACTATGGAGTAGAGACTTGAGACTGGGATCAGATTACTGGCACGGCCAAATGAAAGAGAATGCAATTAGTATCAAGTAAATCGGACCAGGGATTCAAGAGATATGAGGATTTCCAGATATCAGGTGATGACGCGTGACCCTGACAGTTTTGAATAAAAGCCAGCTGGTCGAAGCATGGTCAGCTCATTCTAACACAAGCAGTTGCCTAGCAAGTTGCTACGACGCTGAGCCAAGGCACATGGTTGCCGGATCTACGCAGAAGTTCTTTTTAAAGTCGTGATAGTCACGAAAAGTGCTGCGCTACGAGTTGGAACTTAGTAAGTTTACGGCGAGGAGAATCACTGAGGTGATTGATTTTTCTACAGACATTGGTGGAAATATTTATATTTCTACAAGGACATATGCTAGACTTTGTCTAGAATTAGTACTTTGTCACAGTCCAGTAGTAACATAATACTTGGGTGATTAAATCCATTTCAAGTCAGTTTTCATATTTGTAACTAGTTAACCACTTCGATCTGTCAGTACACTGAAGACTAGTCTATAACGGTGGCGTTCATTAGTCTACGCAAGGGAAACTACAAGTTGCTTAGCGCATGGTAGATGGTGATATAATAAACCATGCCCAGGGAACGATCTTCAGAACAGCCGTTAATTGCTTAGACTGTCAGTGTTTTTCTTGTACTGATAAGATTACCGTGAGTTATGTTACAACTGACATATCTAAGAAGAGATCACTTAGATCTGACCCCATTTAAACAAACTAATATGGCTTTGATAGAAGCCCATATTATAATGGAACAACAGTTAATTCAAACGTCAAAAGATACTACCACTATGTCTGACTAGACGAATTGTGGGTATATGATGGCGGCCGATACAAGGATTATATATGCTTGTCCGATAGGGCATGTCTATGGATAAATCTGGTACAGACCAGGTTTACTACGCTTCAAGATCATCAAGAAATGTAAGCCACATTTGAATTATATTATGCCTAGCTAATTGGAACAAACTATTTTTCTGCAGATGACCAACACATTTATTTTTCGTCGTATTTAAATCTTGCAATGATTTACGCAAGACTTATTAGAGTTATTCTGAGCATTTTCAGCACTCAGAACAGTTTAGGATCGATGACCGAGCATTTATTTGAATATTTCATATTTTTGGGAAATCACGGTAATCAGCCGATGTAACTGTAAAAGTTAAATTTATTTTTGTTGAGGAATGGATATTTTTTCCATATTCGAAGGTTCGAACATGTGGATTCTCACATAATGAGATGACAATTAAACATATTTAAAATGATATAACGAATAATAATAATAATAATCCACTAATAATAATAATAATAATAATTTTTATAATTTTTCTAAATAATTATTGGATATTATATTTTCTAATAATCATATGTATTGAGAGAGAGCCTATGAAGTAGTTTAATCATTTCTAGTTTGGAACAGGAGATTTTCCGAAGGAAAGTGGTTAGCGCAAGCCCGCATTCAACCAACATGTCAGTTCTGGTTGAACAGTTGATATTTGCACTGAGTAAAGTATATTTTTCAGATAACACGGAGAGGCATGAAACGGGAAGCAAATTATATTTGTATCAAATAGGATATTGTTGTATTTATATAAAATCATGACGTAAATACACTCGAAAGTGAAATAAAGATTTTCATAAGCATGGTAAATTCACGGGTTGAACTGAATGGTAAAATAAAATAAACTTGTAAGTTTATTAATCTTCCAGTGTTGATAACAAGCAGAGGCTTGATTTATTGTATAAATTTTGGGAAGAAAATTTATGTGTGTGGAGTAGTTGAAATGCCATTCCCAGGTGCGCATGTTTAAGTCGCAGGAATGAAGAGGTTTTTTCGAGCATCAATCAAATAGCAGGTTCGATGGCTCAGGTTTATAGTAGGAGTATTGGAGCCACACATTTCGTCGTATGAATAACCCGAAGGTTATTTCTTTGAAACCATCAGTTCTTATTTCAACCTTGTTTACGAATTCCATTTAGACTTTGATTTTGCTAGAACCCGGATTTGTCATGATAGTAGTTTATTCTTCTTCAGAGGAAGACCTTTGCCGTTGTTGTTGTAATATTGTGTTCTTACACAAATAGTAGAATGGGCCACTGCCAATTAAAAATAATTCTTTAACCACGAATAATTTGAAGGATGTTTTCAATCCTAGTGTCATGAACTAAATGAATTCATTATGAAACTACAATTCTTATTTCCGCATTCTGTCGAAGAATTGCAAGTTGTGAAAGTTGCTAAAAATGGCCATGAATATAAATATTTTTTATAATAATGATTCCAAGTGGAAAATTAAATAGTTGAATGGTTCAACAATTTAGTGATCAAGTTGATGATTCAGAAATCATGTATTTTGTTTGGAACTTGAAGTTCATAATCGAGTCACTTCTCGAATGTTAAATGTCAGAAGAACAATTAATTGTTGTTGTGCTTCGCACAGTTCTTCGATGCTATGCTCAAGGTCAAATACTTTTCAGATGTTATTAATATATGTAAATAATTTGTGTTGCTTCTATGATGATAATATTTTTCGACAATGTAAATTTGAAACTGGAAAAATAAGTGAAAGTTTAAAAATTCTATGAACATTTATTCTACGAGTGTTAATATCATGTAAATATTCAAACAGTGATCTACGATATTTCCAGTAGAGACAATTAACTTTGAACTGGAATTAATCATTAATAATTTTGGAACACAGTCTACAGGACTAACAATCAGACTTGTGTTTCCAAAAAAATAATTGTCAAATGTGTTTGGAAAATTTCTGTATATTGTGTAAATAAGAGTGTGGGTCGCCACACGTGAGTGATGCTACTTTGAGCATTTTTGCAGTCAATTTTAACTTCAAAATAAACTGAGATAATTTTACCAGATGTGTCATACCCAATTAAATCTCCTTCTATCCTTATTGTTGCATTGAGCCAAAAATCAGCAAAGCATGTTTTTAATTTGATGTCGTTTTTGCGATTTGCTTTAACCCATCTGGCGCTCCGGGATATTTTGACTCTCGTGCTGACTGATTATTGGTAAAATGCATATGTGGTCGTGCGGACTCCGGTCTAAACGGGCACAGTACAGCAAGTGAAAGAAAACTATATTTAGCCTCTGTTCCCAGTAGGCCTAATAATTGCCAAGCCAGTACAACATCTGTGGATTACACTCTAGTCCACAGCAGTGTGTGGGGAGAACTTCTAAAAGGGCTGTTATGTGGAGAATGTAAAACCCCAACTGTAGTCATTGATATGAGGGAAAATTATGGTTTTGCACACAAACTAGTTGTAAAGTGTAGTGTATGTGGGTACGTTAATGCTAGTGTGTACAGTTCACCTAGACTTGAAAAATCAAATTCACAGGGGCCTCCTTTGTATGTAAATAGATGCATGGTTGAGGCATTCAACAGCATAGGTAGTAGACAGAGGGCAATGCAAAAATATTCTTCATGTATGGGAATGCCCACTTTAGGGACTAGGTCATATGCAAACCACCTTCACTTGCTTATTGATGAGGGGAAAATGCTAAAGGAGGAGGTACTGAAAAAAGCAGCAGATACTGTGCGGGTCGCTCATGGCTATGGGAATGATGAGAATGGAGTACACACAATTGACTTTAGTGTATCTTATGATGCCACATGGCAGAAAAGTGGACACACCTCTATTTGTGGCATAGGTTTTGTAATTGACATTCTCACTGGTATAGTGTTAGACTTCGAGAGTTTATCCAAATATTGTGGAGCGTGTATCATAGCAGAAAGGGATCTTGGGGGAAATAGTCCAGAGTTTGATATTTGGTATAAGGGGCATGTGAATTCTGATTGCCAAAAGAACTACACTGGGTCTTCCAACTCAAGGGAGAAACACATAGCAGACATAAATTGGAGAAGGTCTGTCGCAGAGAGAGGAATGAGATATACAGTGTTGCTCTCAGATGGTGATGCCAAAACACATTCTCATCTAAATGCAATACAGGTATATGGCCCTGACCATGAAATTAAAAAAGAAGAATGTATCAATCATTTCTCCAAGCGCTTGGGCACTGCTCTCCGCAATACAGTGAAGGAGTGGAAGGTGAAAGGTGTTACATTGGGTGGGAAAAAGGAAGGTAGCCTAATGGAAAGCACTATTGTAAAGCTGACAAATTACTACAGGCATGCAATATGCAATAATATTCCAGATGTATCCCTCACGAAACGAGACATATATGCAACTCTATGGCATTATATGTTTACCGATGCAAAACCACAACATGTGACAAGTCCTAAAGGCTCAAAATCATGGTGCTTTTATAACAGGCAGCTTGCCGAAGGGAAAATTCCAGAGAGCCACAGCAAAATGAGTTGCAAGTTGTCCCCTGAGTTTGTCCTGAAAATAATGCCCATTTACCATAGGCTAGCTTCTGAGCAAATACTGGAACGCTGCACTATGGGGAGAACACAGAATCCTAATGAGTGTCTTCATAGTGTATTATGGAACAACTGCCCTAAGGGAACATTTGTTTCAAAAAATAAACTGGAGCTAGGAGTAAACAGATGAGTGATGGAGTTCAACATGGGATGTGTGAAAGCCCTCCAAGTTGTAAACAGTATGAGGGATGAACCTACCATCTTGTCAGCATTGACCATCAGTGAGCAACGCGACCACAGACGGTGCATCAGCAGCAAAAAAAAAAAAAAAACCAACAGTTCTGCACAAAAACAAGAAAGGAAGTGGGTGAAATGGAAGAAAATATCAGAGGAAGAGAGGAAAAAGAAGTCTGAAGGAGAAACCTATGGCGCAGGACAGTTTTAAAGTGAGTATGTTCGCCTGCACTTTCAATTGCTGTTTTCTCAGTTTTATATTTTTCAAAATTTCTTCACATGCAAAATGCTCCTCGCGGTACAGTTCTTATCCAATTAATGTGAAACTTTCAGTACATCCTCCAGAACATATGAGAGAGAAAAGTTACTCTGCCTTTTTAGGGTCAAAAGAAAACTACTACCTTTTTTGGCTCATTGAAATAGCAGTGAACTGATTTTTTTTAAATTTTTCAAGTCAGAGAAAATAAAAAAATATATCTCCTACATATATTGTCTGACAACAAGAATGCATAGTAACAATTAATTATGTGTGTGTTTAGGCCTAGTTCTGTGAATTTTAGCTTCGAAAGAATGAAACTGTGACGCAAGGAGTTTTTCTCGTGCTGCATTGTAAATTGAACTAAAAAGACACATAACTAAAAAACTAATTACTAAATTTTCATAAAACTAAGTATGATGATTTCCCTTGGGGGCATAGGTACATGATGAAAATTTGGAGCTGATTCGTTGAAAAATGTAGAAGCTCATAATTTCAGTCAAGCCTCCCCTTAAAGGCCAATATTATTCTGTGGCTAGAAGATCGCAGTGCCGTATTCGATATGCCCATGACTAAAGCTGAACTTATTAAAATAGTTCAGAGCTTTCCCCACGAAAAACACTATTTAGTGGATGAAATAATCCATTCATATGGCCATATTCCTTTGCATCTTCCCCCTTACCATCCAGATCTCAATTCAATTGAAATGGTTTGGGGGGACATAAAAGGTAAAATTGCAGGCCAGTCCATTGGAGGCCCCTTAAAAGAAAAAGAGGAGCTAAGTCGCCAGCTTTTCATGCAGTACACAGGCGATGAGTGAAGGAATGTTGAGAGCATGTTAAAAGGAAAGAAGACGAATATTTGCATCATGACAATACTGTAGATGGTGAAGTGGACAGACTGATAATTAGACTGAGCGCGAGAGACGATGTGGACATATGGGGAGATGAAGACGATTGCAGCTCTGACAGTGACTGCGGTGTCAGCCGGCTGGACGGAGAGTGAAGTCGTTTATAGAGGGGGAAGCTCTACAGCAGCAACGCACGGTGAGTCCCGCCCTCAACATTATTTTCTACCTGGTCATAGTATAGTACCGTACATGTTGGCTGATACACATAATGTTTATTGCTTTCTCATTTACTGTAGCCTACGACTTGTTTGTGTGCGTTAACAATCTAGTCACAATTAGGCGCACATAAACATGTTACAGACAAGCGTATACAACTTCTCAAATTTTCATCTGAAATTCCCCCTCGGACCCTAAGATAGTTCCGTTTTAATATGGAAAGAAATCACTTACAGGGAGAACCGAACATACTCATACGTTTGGCGGTCTCGTGATGTAGGTGAGTAAATTCATTATGTGGGAAATTTTCGTGGAATTCGGTCAAGTTTCTCGCAGCAAAGAACTTATCCCTCAACCGCGAATTGCACAGTAAATCAATTAATTCCAATGGTAAGTTAGTTGGTGCGCTATTCACTGAGATAGAAAATGGCCGTGCAAAGAAATCACACACAGAAAACAAAGCAGAACGTTCTTGAAATCTGTTAACAAATTGTATTTTTAGGACTTGGAGAACACATACGTAATTATCAAACTTAGCGCTTTCATAAACCGTTGCTAAAGTAGGAAAATGTGCGGCATTTGGTGACTCCAACTAACCTTCCCTTAAAGTAAGTTTGATCTTGAAAGGTTGTACTCTTACTGCTAGGTCAGCGATGAGATTATTCTCTCCCTGCATACCGATGTTCAGAGCATTCGGATGCTCTGTGAAGTCCACTAAGAACGCTAGGTCCGCTATCTAAGAAACTACTTCTATTTTACGTTCTTCTCTTCCCTTACTCTTCAAACACGCAACTATAACTATTCGAAGATCGAAGGAACGTTTTAGGACCTTACCGCGACTGAGCCACCGTACTCCGCTGTGATAAAGTACGTCACCGTATTGCTCCCCAATTTCCTCCAGGATGTGTTTGAACTGGTGATGAGTCAAACCATGAGATCTCAAATAATTCATTGTTTTAACAACAACGTTCATCACATCACCTAATTTCACGGCTTTAGAGCAGAGCGCCTCCTAGCAAATGAAGCAGAGGATTCCACGCAAAGATTCTTCTGTGCGCCCCAGTTTCCTCCGTAGAAGGGCCACAAATCCCTACCGCTCTCCCCGCAAAGCTGGAGCCCCATCCGTCGTAATAGAAACAAGGCGCTCCCAGCCTACACCAACAGCGTCGATTGCTAATTCAACGGCTGTCTTCTCCAGTTGCTGTGGCCTTTCATGGCACGAGGTCCAGAAAGTTTACTGTGACTTTTAGATATTTGTCCACTCCCCGCACGTATATTGCTAATTGAGCGGTATCAGAAACGTATGTTGTCTCATCTTATGCGATGGAATATGCTACAAAATTTGGGCATGTTGTATTAATTGGCAATAATTGTCACCTGCTAACACATCAATTCGGCGAGCCATGGTTTGACGTGACAGGTTGATGTCTTAAAATGTTTTGACTAGTAAAGGGCATACAACTCCAGCAACGTCGCCGAGACACTCATTGATAAATTCGCCTTCACAAAATGGTTTTCCATTTCTGGCTATTTTAAAGCCACGTTGTAGCTAGCATGAAGTATTGCTGTTTTATGTAGCATTTCCTCCTGCAAGTATGAAAATGAGAGAGAAAGGATAATTTGCAACTACAAATTATGTAACTTAAACGCAGATTTAAAACTGAAATATAGGTATTGTTAAAGTGTTAAATATATACATTTCAATGCCTCAAATGACCAATTGGGGGTTGTTAACCTCCTGCCGTCCATTTGTCTAAGGGAGAATTTGTTCGGTACTACTATTAAGCATAATGTTCATAGTCCTGAAATGTGTTGTCAATTATTGTCTAGGTGCTTCAGTTGTTCAAAGTGTGTATGAAGTACGAAGTGTAATAATACATATAACTCGAGATGATTGTTAAAGTTACAGTACTTGTAGGCTGTTGATAAGCCGAAAATCATACTTACATCACCTTATTCTTCATGTGCTTGATTCATAGCATTGAGCTCTATCAGCTTTGCATGTCCTTCTTCGTCCAGTATGGCACCAAACTCGTCCTTGTGAACGGCATTATTATGGCGTTCTATCGTAAACTTCCGGTGACCGGCCATTATGCGAGAACAAATTAAGCATTTTGAGCTCCCGTCGTCAGACGTAAAAAAAATACTGAAACTCCTATTCTGTCTTAAATCGTTGTTGCACATCACCGCTCCGTCGCTTTGTAGCACTTGCCATGTTGTAATGATTGGTCACTGACCTTTAGCAGATCGCAAGAGAGTAGTCTGATCACGAATTGATAATAAAAGACACGAGTTGCATTGCAGGATACATCCCTCCCATAAAGCGCGCACACCGTTGTGTAGCGTGACCGACCAGACACCACGCCCACCGTATATGCACAGTATATTCACAGGTGTGGCAGCTGTGCGACTTTGCACAGTGTGAAGTACTCTGGACGCTGCCGTTGTACATGTTAGGGGTGATATTTAAGCACATGCAATATACGGCTTACGGACGTTCGTCTGATGTTTTTCCACTAGGGGATTTGAACCTTCGATACTCTGGTCCACCAATTTGAAATCCAGCGGTTGTTGGTTGGCTACTTAAGCTACGCCTCAGCATTGAGTTGCCTATGTATTGCGCCCATTGACGCATGTTGGCGCATGGTTGACGCATGTTTGCACAGCTAACAAAGACCAAGATCCATGCTGAAATGTATCTGAACATACCCTGCGAGCGGCGGGAAGAAGCCGAAGCAATATCGCTTATAATTATATTTCATGACTTTAGACATTCCATAAATCCACAATTATTTAATCAACGTAATTCTGCTTATTAAAAATACGGTATACAACGCTTATGAGCGAAACCGTCAATTTACGCTGCTAACTCATCTACAGAGTGAACGCCATATTTTGTGTAGCCAGTACTTACTCGTTGTCTGATGAAGCAACATCTATGTGAATGTGAAGCACAAATAAGGACACGTTCCGTGAAGGGAATCCATGTGCTATGGATAAATCCGAGTATATTTGTCAAATGGACAGCCATCAGGGCATAAACTAATTATCAAATAATTGTGTACAATTAATAACATTTAATCTGAGAACTATTTTGATTCAAAACAGTGAAAATTATGAAAGCGTGCAACGCAAACTCTAAGACCACATGGTCGCATCCAAGTGTGTTATAAACTGTGAATTGATAAACTGTGAAATTCTACAGGAATATTTTTATGTTTTGCAGATGGGCAGTGATTATGATTTTTATTTTCGTGCAAATAATTCGTGAAAGTAACGAGTGAGCGTCGCACAAGCGATAATTTAACGCCAGTGTAGGAGTGAAAATGGGAAATTTATCACCACACCTTAGCAACAGTGAGTGCAAGTTTTCTTTAAACTTGTGTAATATTATCACCAACGGCAACACTATGATCCTACTGAAATATCAAATCTTGGAATATAACCCCTACCACGAAATGCAGATGGATAACTAAATCATGCGTGGGGAAATGGCAGCGGAAGGTGACCGGAAACAACGAGGAAATGATTTAAGACCGTAGAGGAGACCGCTTACAACATCTCATGGCGGGTCTCGAACCGACGGTCGCTGCATTTGTAAGTCAGATCTTGTATCAGTAGCGTTAAATGTAATCCGTTGGAAACAGTAGATTTAATTTTAGTTTGTTTTCATTTTTGGTGCACAATGCAGGTAGCTATTATAAGAACACGTGTGGCAAGTTACAATTTTGCTAAAAATTTATAAATGCCAGGAAGGCAGTATTTTCAATGTCCATTTCGTATCGTTTCAAAACAGTTATTATCAACTTTTATTTTGTCAAGCTGATGAAAAAGGAACTAGTTTTGGCAGGTGTTAGAACAAGGCCAAGGTTACATGTATAGGCCAAACCACTACACAGCACACTCGATTTTAGGCAGCACATCTTTATGTATTTAGAAGGCTGTGAAATTCTTATAAGCGGAATGCAGAGTTCCGTTATTCACATTTGTTGGCCAGATCAATACTTGAAAACAGGTTTATTTCTTTACGAGAAGCCAGACAAGCAATAAATGCAACAGTATTTTGTAACCAGAGAACATAGGCTCGACCTCATTCAGGGAAGAGGCAATTTAATAAATGCACAATTTCACACTTTAGCTTGTATCAGAAGCCTTCATGTTAATTCATAGCATTGTTAGAATGTATTTTACACACACATAATCTTTATGAACGGTATTTAAAACGTGTAAAATTTAGGAATCCACACTTATTGTAATTAACATTATTAGAGTATTATTGATAAGAGTCGTGATGTTGGATCAACACCTCCGACATGTTATTGTGGTTATACTGGTGGTAACGAACTACTGCAGTCGTACCTAACCGAAGGGCGCCAGGATTGATGAATCCGTTATAGTAAGAATGAGACACAGGGTGTCTAATAATAATGATGAAGTATTGGTGGAGACACAGAGTGTCAATTAAATTATTAGGTTATTATGCATTAGTTGGATACACACGTTACCTAAGTACACTGAACGCTATTTAAAGGTCCATAAGTTGTGAGGAATAAATAATTGTGTGAAGCTTTAATAATCAAAGATAGGTTTTGTAAAAGTAAACAAATCTCATAATTCTTCCTGACCCTAAATAAAGATAATAAATATTAAAAATAAAATATTTTCTGGACCAAAAGTTTACATTTAGTTATTGATAAGTTACTTTAGATACATTTTGATACATTTTCACATGGATAGTCTACAACCAATTGGTGATGTTATAACAGTAGCACACACATCAGATTGGTAGCAATATGAGTCGATATAATTGTTTAATTACCATCGCATTTGCAGGCTTTCCTATTTTCTACTTTCTTAACACTCTGAAACTATCACCATTTGTTACAAACAATAACAAATCGAGTACCATAGCAGTGCTGAATTATTGTATGCATTTGTGTTGTATTAGCATAGCTTTTTTTATTCAGCAACATTGTGCACATAGCATGATTTTCTTTGTAATAAACGCGTCTCGTTTGTTAATTAATGATATTTAGGACTAGCTAAACACTTAAATCTAAGGATAAATGTTAGAGATGGCACCATCATAGCATAGGAAATTTTTTTCCCTTGCTACTAAATGTAAATGTTTCTAGTATTTGTAAACAAGTAAATGTCTTGCTTTGCTGTAGATTCTTTTAATGTTTGATCCTCCCGTAGTCATTTTCGATGTAATTGCTTAGGGCTGATCTTACGTGCCATTCTCTTAACTTGTTCGTTCTTAGTCGAATTTTGTATTAGGACCATGAGAGTAATTTAGAACTTGATTAGGACTTTTTTATATTTTCTTTCAGGGCAGAATAGTATCGGACTAGCCGTTTGCAACTCTCATACTAGGCTAGGGATCTATTCTGAATAAAATTTATTTGTGATTTTAACATATGACTGACCTCTATTTTCTTGTTTAGTTTTGTTATCGATGCATTCCTCTGAGCTGGTTAAAGATCGAACCTCACTATTTCCCGATACCCCCGAGAGCAGACTTTGTGCTACACCAGCCTATGAATGTGTCGTCCCCCATACTAGTGTGTTAACTAGAAGAGGGTCTCGGAAGGGTCATTTGAAACCGGTGGCTCCCCGAAACCTTCGGCCAGCGGGCACATATAGTAAGTTGGCGCCCAACGTAAGGCATCGAATTTTGTGTTCGTTCTCCATGATTCGTTTGTTTTTTAGGGTTTTATTTTGTTAGCAAATCCAACAGATTAGTGACGAATTGAGATTTCGTACTGGTGTTTTGGAAGGCTACATGGCATTCTTATCTCAGAATTAAGACTATGAGGCTAGGTAACATTTATTAATGATAATAAGTTGAGGATTTGATTTGCAGTTATCCTAGTCTTGAGTAAATATATGTTTGTTTGTTGTCTTGATGTCATTTAATTTTTACCAGAGGTTCAGTTTTTATCATCGAGTAGATATATGAAGGAATTGATTTTCTACTGTGTTCCAACTCAAACAATTGTTAAGGCATGTGAAGTTGTTAGTTCCCCGTATTTCTCCTATTGAAATTATTATGTCTGTGCAAGAGACGGCCGAGTTGTTGGCAAACTTGCCTGCCCTATTACACAATTTGCAGGTGTCAATGGACAATGTTACACGAAATAACAAAGATTTAAGGGCTGAGATGGCTCAAAACAATGAAAATTTAAGGGCCGATATAGACAATGTAACATACAATGTAAACACTGTTAGGGCAGATATGGCTCAAAATAGTGAAAATTTAAGGGCCGATATAAACACTGTTAGGGCAGACATGAATGAGACCAGTAACACTGCTACAGCTACTCTGTTACAAACTAGTAACAACATTACTACTAATATTAGGGCTGACATGGCACAGTTAAACACTAATATTAGGGCTGATATGGCACAATTAAACACTAACATTAGGGTCGATATGGCACAGAATATAGTAGAAGTGCGAGAAGACATTGCCAATGTTAAAGCTGAAATTACTGTTACTATCAATAAGGTTAGTAATGACTTGCGTGCAGAGATGGAAACTTGTCTCACGGAGTATCAAGCGCATTTAGAAGGAAAGAAATACGCACTAATAGGTCAGAAATCAACCAAAAACTCGAAGACGTTCAGGCGGAGATGAGCGACAACATTGAGTCAGTTAGAAACGAAGTCGCTAACGCTAGAGAGATGGTTAGTACACGAATTGATAACGTGGAACAGCGGATGGAAGAAGTCAACACGTACATTGGATTTTTAAAGGCTGATGTCGCAATAGTTAACACTGGATTGAGATTAACGCGAGGCATAGCAGTAGCCGTACACTTGAACACTAAACGAGTAGCGAGCAAGGTAGAGAAGGTGAAGGAGGAAGTCACTGCGAATATGAAGGATGAAGTCAGTAAAATTAAAGATGACTTAGCTAAAGAAATCGAAGCAATTCGTGAGGAAACTCGTGAAAACAACCATAGATCAAACCAAATTGTAGGAAAAAAATACATGGATACCTTGAGGAACAGGACGAACAACAGAAGGAATTTGAAAGTCGCATCCGAGGTAAAATCGAGCGGATGGAATTACATATTAATGCTATAATTAACAAACAACCTGAGAAAGTTTTAGAATACGCCGAACTTGATGAACGCATCAATCGTCTATTAAAACCTAATAGAGACGATGTACCATCTACAAACATTACAACCAACATAGAAAAGCCGAATGTTCCAATGGAAAATCAAAATTATATTCCATTTTGAACAACATCCCAGTTTGTGACACCGAATGCTAACAAAACGCCGAATTATGGGCTGACACCCAATTTTAATGTCACGCCGAATTATGGTCAAACTCAGTACTCAAACATAGTGTATTTGAGAAGCCATGAGGATCGACCGGCTAAGTTCAATAATTCAACTTCTGTTACACCGATTGATTTTCTGCGAAACCTGGAATCATATATGAGAGAAACCATGGTAACACCTGATAGGGAGTTACGGACTGTCGAAAAATATCTAGAGAACAGCCCGTTAACCTGGTTTAAAGCATTCAGATATTCATTCCATAACTATCAGGAATTTAAAGAAGCATTCTTTAAGACTTATTGGTCTATGGAACGGCAACAAAATATAAGGGCAGAAATGTACAATAAGAGGTTCGCTAGTACTCAAACAACCAAGTATGCTACCTACTTCGCAAGTCAACTTTCGAAACTACAATGTTTAGAACCCCATTTGTCAGAGTTAGAAATTGTCCAAACCATTAGAAGGCAATACCTTATGGAAGTACAAAGGCTACTCATAGCGTCAGATGCAAATACATTCATGAAATGCGACGAAGTCCTAAGGAAGCTGGATAGCAGCCACGAACAATTTGCACCTACACCTAGGCAGAGAAGCACACGTGATGTAAACATAACTTCAGTTGACAGGACTAGCCAGACTGTACAACCTACGGAAAATCGTCGAATGAACAATCGTCAAAATCAAGAGGGACCGAGTAGAAGGAGAATTTTCCGTGATTACCGCAAAGAAAATACACATTATGGAAGGAATCGTCGATTTGACACGATCAACAAAAATTACCAAAATAGGTATCAGAACAGAGCAAGCGATTAAAACAATCGTCGCAACAATAAAAACAAGAATAATAACTACAACCGTGGTTATAGAGGACAACAACGTAATCGTGATGATCGTAATAACCGATACACTGATAATCCCAGGAGAGACTATAGATACAGTGGTGGTTACCAGAAAGAAAATGATCCTCAAGTCCAATATGACAATGATTGGCGAGGTAAAGCAGAAGAAAGTCGACAGTATCTTCAGGAACGGAGAAGAAGAAATGGAGAATACGAAGAATCTGACAGAAGAAGAGATGGAAGTAACCAACGTCGTAAGAATGACAGGAAAGTTACGACAGCTGATGTTCACAACATTGAAATTGAACCAGCAGGTGAATACAACCGTATGAGTGATGAATATAATAGGATCACTGATAGAATGGATCGTGTGAGGAGTCAAGCCAAGGATTGGTAATTGGATGAAATAAAACTTGACTTCCACAATTTTTATTTACTCGACGTGGAGATGTATGCGCCCGTTGACGCATGTTGACGCATGGTTAACGCATGTTTGCACAGTTAACAAAGACCAAGATCCATGCTGAAAAGTAACTGAACATACCCTGCGAGCGGCGGGAAGAAGCCGAAGCAATATCGCTTATAATTACATTTTATGCACTTTAGACATTCCAAAAATCCACAATTACATAATCAACGTTATTCTGCTTATTTAAAATACGGTAAACAACGCTTATGAGCTAAACCGTCAATTCACGC
Source organism: Meconema thalassinum (assembly GCA_946902985.2). Classification (NCBI taxonomy): domain Eukaryota; kingdom Metazoa; phylum Arthropoda; class Insecta; order Orthoptera; family Tettigoniidae; genus Meconema; species Meconema thalassinum. The sequence goes on from OX336389.2 coordinate 758,234,878, forward strand.
GGCTAACTCATGTACAGAGTGAACGCCATATTTTGTGAAGCCAGTACTTACTCGTTGTCGGATGAAGCAACATCTATGTGAATGTGAAGCACAAATAAGGACACGTTCCGTGAAGGGAATCCATGTGCTATGGATAAATCCGAGTATATTTGTGAAATGGACAGCCATCAGGGCATAAACTGATAATCAAATAATTGTGTACAATTAATAACATTTAATCTGAGAAATATTTTAATTCAAAACAGTGAAAATTATGGAAGCGTGCAACGCAAACTCTAAGACCACATGGTCGCATCCAAGTGTATTATAAACTGTGAATTGATAAACTGTGTAATTCTACAGAAATATGTTTATGTTTTGCCGGATGGACAGTGATTAGGATTTCTAATTTCGTGTAAATAATTCGTGAAAATAACGAGTGAGCGTCGCACAAGCGATAACTTAACGCCAGTGGCGGAGTGAAAATGGGCAATTTATCTCCGCACCTTAGCATAAGAGAGTGCAAGTTTTCTTTAAACATGTGTAATATTATCTCTCATGGCAACATTATGATCCTACTGAAATATCAAATCTTGGAATATAACCCCTGCCACGAAATGTAGATGGATAACTAAATCATGCGTGGGGAATTGGCTGCGGAAGGTGACAGGAAACAATGAGGAAATGATTTAAAACCGTAGAGGAGACCGCTTACAACATCTCATGGCGGGTCTCGAACCGACGGTCGCTGCATCTGTAAGTCAGATCTTGTATCAGTAGCGTTAATTGTAATGCGTTGGAAACAGTAGATTTAATTTTAGTTTGGTTTCATTTTTGGTGCACAATGCAGGTAGCTATTATAAGAAAACGGGTGGAAAGTTACAATTTGGTTAAAAATTTATAAATGCCAGGAAGGCAGTATTTTCAATGTCCATTTCGTATCGTTTCAAAACAGTTATTATCAACTTTTATTTTGTCAAGCTGATGAAAAAGGAACTAGTTTTGGCAGGTGTTAGAACAAGGCCAAGGTTACATGTATAAGCCAAACCACTACACAGCACACTCGATTTTAGGCAGTGCATCTTTATTTATTTAGAAGTCTGTGAAATTCTTAGCATTATTATAAGCGGAATGCAGAGTTCCGTTATTCACATTTGTTGGCCAGATAAATACTTGAAAACAGGTTTATTTCTTTACGAGAAGCCAGACAAGCAATAAATGCAACAGTATTTTGTAACCAGAGAACATAGGTTCGACCTCATTCAAGGAAGAGGCAATTTAATAAATGCACAATCTCACACCTTAGCTTGTATCAGTAGCCTTCATGTTAATTCATAGCGTTGTTAGAATGTGTTTTACACACACATAATCTTTATGACCAGTATTTAAAACGTGTATAATTTAGGAATCCACACTTATTGTAATTAACATTATTAGAGTATTATTGATATGAGTCGTGATGGTGGATCAATACCTCCGACATTTTATTGTGGTTATACTGGTGGTAACGAACTACTGCAGTCGTACCTAACCGAAGGGCGCCAGGATTGATGAATCCGGTATAGTAAGAGTGAGACACAGGGTGTCTAATAATAATGGTGAAGTATTGGTGGAGACACAGGGTGTCTATTAAATTATTAAGTTATTATGCATTAGTTGGATACACACGTTACCTAAGTACACTGAACGCTATTTAATGGTCCATAAGCTGAACAACTATACTGTGAGGAATAAATAATTGTGTGAAGCTTTAACAATCAAAGATAGGTTTTGTAAAGGTAAACAAATCTCTTAATTCTCCCTGAGCCTAAATAACGATAATGAATATTAAAAGTAAAATATTTTCTGGACTAAATGTTGACACTTAGTTATTGTTAAGTTACTTTAGATACATTTTGATACATTTTCACATGAATAGTCGACAACCAATTGGTGATTTGATAACTGTAGCATACACATCAGATTGGTAGCAATTGGGTCGATGTAATTGTTTAATTACCATCGCATTTGCAGGCTTTCCTATTTTTCTACTTTTTTAACACTCTGAAACTATGACCATTTATTACAAACAGTAACAAATCGAGTACGCAGGCAGTGCCAATTGCACAACCATAGGAGTGCTGAATTATTGTATGCATTTGTGTTGTATTAGCATAGCATTTTTTATTCAGCAACATTGTGCACATGGCTTGATTTTCTTTGTAATAAACGCGTCTCGTTTATTTAATTAATGATATTTAGGACTAGCTAAACACTTAAATCTAAAGATAAATGTTAGAGATGGCACCATCATAGCATAGGTCAAATTTACCCCTTGCTACTAAATGTAAATGTTTCTAGTATTTGTAAATAAGTAAATGTCTTGCTTTGCTGTAGATTCTTTTAATGTTTGATCCTCCCGTAGTCATTTTCGATGTAATTGCTTAGGGCTGATCTTACGTGCCATTCTCTTAGCTTGTTAGTTCTTAGTCGAATTTTGTATTAGGACCATGAGAGTAATTTAGAACTTGATTAGGACTTTTTATATTTTCTTTCAGAGCAGAATAGTATCGGACTAGCCGTTTGCAACTCTCATGCTAGGCTTGGGATCTATTCTGAATAAAATTTATTTGTGATTTTAATATAAGACTGACCTCTCTTTTCTTGTTAATTTTGTTATCGATGCATTCCTCTGAGCTGGTTAAAGATCGAACCTCACTAATTCCCGATACCCCCGAGAGCAGAATTTGTGCTACACCAGCCTATGAATGTGTCGTCCCCCATGCTAGTGTGTTAACTGGAAGAGGGTCTCGGAAGGGTCATTTGAAACCGGTGGCTCCCCGAAACCTTCGGCCAGCGGGCACAGTATTAAGAGCCTCTTAGAGTACATTACTCCTCCAGTTCGCAGTTTCAAACGTGACAGTTTGCCACAACATGCAGTATAATGCCGTAATTTCAGTGTTTTTGCGCTACCCACGCTGCGCAGCTATACAGTGGGATTGCAGTCACTTCATTCATTCGTCATGTACTCCATGGACGAGTACTTTGACATGCTTCTTGTTTATGGCGAGGCAAGAGGGAATTATTATAACGTTGCAAAATATTTTTCCAATAGAGGATTTGAACCTTCGATACTCTGGTCCACCAATTCGAATCCAGCGGCTGTTGGTTGCGTACTTGAGCTACGCCTCAGCATTGAGTTGCTTATGTATTAAGAGCCTCTTAGAGTACATTACTCCTCCAAGTCGCCGTTTCAAACGCTCTCCACGTCACTACATCATAGTTTTAAGCGTTAATTTCATGTTGGGCGATATCCAGCCACTTGACACGACATGCTAACGCAGATGATAAGTTGCAATACAATAATTGACTGCTGGTACATCATATTATCCGAACGGTCTGTTATCACATCGAGACGGGGGGATAATAGGGTTCAGTATCGTTTGCGGGATATGCTTACAGTGCTCCTATTATAAGGGGCGGCTGACTTACCTGGTATAGTCTGTTGTAAATGGACAAATGGCACCATTGTGAAAGACAGAATTTTTGAGGACCACTTCCATTGACGTTAGAGATGTTCATCGCCTATTTAAATTAAAGAGGCCGAACTGACAGCTCCCAAAACGGGCAGGTCACTGTCAAAATCAATGGTTTGGCTATCATACGTGAGCCTAAACGGTAATTCAGCGAACCCTGCTATTCTCAAGAAAAACGGATAGTCACCCCCGCAAGTTATGATGGAATCCTTGGTCTCTACTGGGTTCAGATTTCATGACACCTTCAAAATATTACCTCAACTATTTGGCGAAGGTTTGTCTTTTGCGATAACTCGCGTTCTCTGCTTCATCGAATGGATGAGCATAGGTCTGGCAGGTGAAAAATATTGGAGAATAATTACCCAGCAAGCATTGAAGGAAGAACCCCACTGGCTGGTCAAAGCCTCACAGACTGGAGTATATTTTGTGACCCTCTTTGTGTCTGCTTATCGGTATGGGAGGCACTCACGACATACAGTGTGGTCCACCAGCCTCTTATTTTTTTTGGAGGACGGCAACCCAACTAACGCGTATATCACAGTCATCCTAAAAACATTAGTACCTGCTCCTTTACGTCCATTGTACAACTTTACCGTTGAGTACATGCTCGCAAATATAGTTGAAATCAATAGTGGCAGTGTTATTTCAATGACCTCAAATATAATGCATGATTGAAACCTTCTTACGTTCGGACAGGAAGTGTTTACGAATAGATTAAATACGTGCCAGCAATACACCATGGTTCTCGGTAGCTATGGTGGCTAAATAAGAATTGATAGAATAGCGCCAGCGAAGTCGCATTGTAGTAGTTTCGAACCTTGAACTCGTACCTTTTTTCCTTGATGTCGTTTATTGTGGATGTATAATGGACGCATATCTATCTGTTCCAACGAGTGATTTTTTATTTGGGCCTGAAAAGGACCGTACTTATCCAATGGTACGCAGCCAGATTGGACGACATAATGACCTGTGGTGCCCTTTGCTAGTTCTACCTCTGTACCAAATTTAGTTCAATTCGGTTTCACCGTGTTTGAATTGATAGGGGGACAGACATTCAGAGTACACACACTCTCATACACACAGACACACAATCACACACACAGACAGAAACACAATTGTTGGCCCTGTGTAGATCTCATAAGTCTACTTTCATTTTTTGCAAAAATCGAAAGTAGGCTAATAATATCATGGGAAATTCTAAGGAATACGTAGTCTATACTTCGATGCAAGCACTGGCTATTAGAATATCCTTCGATATGTTGTTGTTTTGTTTCATTTGCGGGGCTAGAACATCGTGGTCATTGAGCCCTGTGTACTAGGGTGTGTGTGTGGAATTTGTCTGATAACCTGAGTTATTGCGGGCTTGTAATGATGTGTGTATTTGTAATTAAGGATTGGGAAGGAGGCGGCCGTGGCCTTAAGATAGAATCCGTCCCGGAATTTGACCGGAGTAGAAGTGGGAAATCACGGCTGAGGTGGGAATTGAACCCACCTCTTCACATTTTGCTTCACGAGGCTAAGTGTACCCAATTTCAGCCCTCATACATGTATTACATTTCTTGGCAGAGCTGGGAATCGAACCCGGAGCTCTGGAGGGACACTTCGATATGTTATGTTAATATTCATGCCAGTTTTTTAATTTTCTGCCATTACAGGTCACGTGGCATAACGTACCAATTCGACCGTATTCTCTTTATAAATCAGCAAAATTCAACGTATTCTTCACCAAAAATACGTCGTAAGGCAATAAATGTGGCAATGTAGTTGCTTCCCCACTAAAGTGGAGCGTGGGCTTTCGTTCAAAAAAAAGTATACCCACCACTGGATTCCAAGCAGCATTTTACCCGTTCGCGCCCACCACGTAGGTCAGGCTTTAACCTTCTCAGCCACCACCAACACATGGTAGATACCACACGCTAAACGTGCTGTAGTTACTGTAGCCGTCCCACCTCAAACGTTTAAGTCCATGTCAAAGTCTTAAATCATGGTTTATGGTGTTAATTTAACTTTCTGCTATTACAGATCACGTGGCGTAAGCTATTACTTCGATCGCATTACGTGTATATGTGTTCTTTCAAGAAGAAATAAGTCATATGCTAGTAGAATGGGCCGTAGTAATTGGCGGGGAAAAGTTTACGGTCGGTTTTTCTTTGCTAGACCCATGAGCCAATTACATTTCTGTCACACAGTCAGAGCGCAGAGCAATGTCGACCATCGGGAGAAATGCAATGTTAGTTGGGTTTCATATAACTAAATAATAAGGGGCTGGTGGACCACTCTGTATATCTGCTATGGTTTTAAATCCTTCAATTCAGATCACTTATATGCTTTCCTTTGGCGGAAGTGGGTTTAAATCAAAGATCATGTAAAGCAGTTACAAGATCTTTGGCCGAAGTTTCATGAGCACAACGACCTTTCACGTGCCTCACCGCTGCCTAGTTTGATTGCACTTGAATGTGATAGAACTTCTCCATCCCTAATGGTCGCAGTTTCTCAATGGACACTAGGCAAAAGAAAGGTAAGTAGTGGTTCTATAACAAAATGTAGCACATATGGTTTAATCATAAGTCACTTATTAATGGATTAGGTGTAGATGGCGCAAATACTAGCACTGTATGGTTACTAGGTCGAGAAATCTTGCTACTACACCCCTCGGTATCAATGTACAGCAGTAACGTAATGCTTAGAACGATTGGCTTTTCCTTCGTGTTCCGGAACGTTCTAGTTTCAAACCTATAGTTCTCGTAGACATAAATGAACACCTCTCTGTCCCGTGTTATAGTTTGAAGCCTTTGTTTTTCAATGTTGCTTAGTTACAGTACATTTGTAAGCTTTTACGGTATATTCCACTAATTCGGGACATTCTCCAGGTACAGGACCTGCCTTGACAGAATAACACTTATATTACATTTCATGAATACTAATAAAACAGTTCATCCTAACGCATGTGTAATCCAGTACAAGAACGTCTCTTCTGGCATTCCGAACTGTCCATAGCCCCTTCTCTCTGTCGAAATAGTAACTCATCATGAGGTCACTATTAGCAGGATTGAACTGAATCCCGCTCTGGTGTAGTAGGGGATTGAAATCCTGGACATGGACATTATGTCAGTACAAAATATGAGAAATCCTAACATGCCCAAGTTACTTCAAGACATTTCTCACTGCACAAACTAATTGCTTCCCTCAGCAATGATGATAATTTGCGTGCTCACCACTTGTGCTCTATGCATAAATAAACATGGAAAGACATGGTATGCGAATGATGTTGACCTGACCAACATCGTCTTCCAATACTAACTACTCTGCGTAGGTGGAGACCGCGAATTACCTCGTTACAGGATTAAGATTGAATCTGACCTTCAGAATTCAGGTAAGTGCCATTCATGTTTTTAAATTGTGGCCGTTTTACTTCTAGATAGCACAACCAGTTTCTTGGGAGTGCTGGATGGATTTGGGTAGTTACTCGGAAAATATTTAATCCCATTTGATAGTGACTTCCTTCTCCGATAAGAGAATATTAGCAAGATGAATACATACTTCATTATTTTAGTGTGGACACGCAACACTGCTCTCACAAGTTCTACCTTGCTTCTCGCACTCCGTGCAGCCATAGCGCTATGTAACCCTTCCTAAACTTCATCCCTCAATGATTGAATATTTATCATAGAAACAACCTGTATAAATTTCAAAACCCCAAATATAGGGTAATATAATATAAATATATTACCGTTAAGTTTACTTAATTTATCCACTTGCTATTTCCATGGCGACTACATGTTCTCACAGCAATGACTTACGCTTCATCCAATCTGACATTTTCCTTCCTTTTTGTCGACATTCGAATTTTGTAAAACGAAAATGAATGTAGACTTATGAAATTTACCCTGCCCAAAATGTCAGAGTGTCTCACTGTAGGTGTATGTGTGTATGTATGTATGTATGTATGTATGTATGTATGTATGTGTATGTCTCTTCCCTCCCCATCAACTCCTATACGACGAAACCGAATTAAAACAAACAAACAAACCTTTGTGTAAGAAACGCCTGTGGGCCAAACTAGAAATAATTTCAGGATGATGGCCGCGCTAATCCTGCAAGCATTATAATCCATAAGTTATGATCCACTGAATCAATGCTCACAATACTTCGCATTCAAGTAGTGTCATACAAGGACCCTCTATTACCAACGTGATGACTATATGAGAGTGAATATTATGAACAGCCACCTTCTTAAAACTATCAAATATTAAAATAAATAACTCTCAACACTTATGAGCTAGAGTAATGAACAATAGTGACAACATAGGACCGTTTGTGGCTTTATATGTGTAGCGATACAAGTCGGGGCAAAAAACAACGTCTCCATTCATTCATGATGGCAATTGTGCGAAGTACTGTAGTAGAAAATTAAAATCGGCAACTCAAAATTTAATTGGGTGTTAGAAACGAATCTTCGCATTACGGTATATAAGTATCATATGAGGGTTCTCACTTGCGTTGGTCAGACGATTATCACAATGAAAACAATGCACAGTGGTGATCATGAAAAACAAAATAAATTAACAACTCCCTGAACCTTAAAACTATAGTAACCTAATTTAGTAGAAAGAGAGAAGCAGCTATGTCTTAATATGGCCAAGTGAAAAATAACCAGCAACTCCAAATGTCCAAAATGGCCGCTAGGCGTACTTTTATTACTTATCGATGAATCATTCAGATTTAATTGCGCAATTAAATCGAAACTTAGCTGAATAAGTAGTACTATATACAGTATGAGACATTGCTGAAATAAGCTATAAGAATAACACACTGAATACAACGCGCGCTGCCCAGCCTGAAACATAGGATAAGATAATGGACAACTCAAATTAATTTGAAGCTACGAATACGAACATTGGTAGTAATCTAGAATCATGCAAGTGGCTTCCTATGGCCAAGCCATGAGAACAACAACCTAATGCATTGACGATGACGGCTGTGGGTATTTTATTAACTTGAATATCATTAACTTATATTGTACCAACACAATGAACACGAAATTTCAGGAGAGAGTACTATAAAATACCTCGCCAGCATTACTAAAAAGAATATCACATTGAAAATAGCGCACGGTGGCGGTCTTGAATTTATTGAATAGAAAAGTAACCCTTTATATATTATAGATACTCTAACTAAAATTAGTTATGATGTAGATCCGTATTATCTGTTTTATGACCAAGGCAGAATGACAGCCCCGCCACACATTGAAAATGGTGGCTGACCGTGCTATTAAAATATCAAACTCCAATCCACCCAAACCCCAAATTATTAAAAGCAAATAAAAAGCAGTCACTAAATGAGACGTTATGTCAAAATAAACAAACAACTGGCATATCTAACAGCCGAATAACAATATTTGGAAACCAGCTGATCACAATTTCCAAAACCATCTGGAGGCTCAAATACTTCTCAAAATATAAATGAAATTGTCCAATAAAATTACTTGATCCACTTAGCCAGTCATTGAAATTAAATGATTGCAATGCCATTTTGAGACAAAAATAAAATCTTGAATTAAACTCAGCTGATTACAATAAACAGCTGATTAATTATATAGAAGAAGCAGGTGATTAAATATTCAATAATTTAAATTGAACGAAACAAACTAAGCAAACCAGATGATATTTACAATCCAAGCCTACGTTGGGTCTCCATCAAATATGACCACTGATGGCTTTACGTTTCTGTACGACTGCTGAGATATGCCTTCACTACTTGACCAATACAATATTACACTTGGCCTATGCTAAATATTCCTATGTTTGGATCCCTATGTCTCAATACTACAAGAATGAGATCGACTCCAATATTGCCGTGCGTTGCGTATTCTTACGTTACTAGGACGATCAGACTAACGAGATTTTAACAGCCAATCTTGATCAAACAAATATGACTCCAAAAAGCAAGTACAACTACTGAAATGAAATGCTCAAATTCATTAATTCGCAACGTATCAGATGTGACAGAATCAAATACAAAATCAAAGTTTTCAAAATTCCACTATTAACAAAGGAAATGTATCACAACCAAGAATGTGCTTTAATCGACGGTGTATATTTTCAAAACTGCAATACACTGACCCCTGAAAGAAATGTTCATGACACAAAACATGTATGAAAATATCGCTGGGGGGGGGGGGGGCTTCACTTACCATTTACAGGATGCGTATGCATGGGCAACTTTCACTGAACTCTTGACCACCAAAGTACCTGATGGGTAGTGAACCTACAGTATATACCCTTGCACAAATGGGCCTGGTTTTAAATAAATCCCCAAAATTTTACTTCGTAACTCAGTTATTCACTGAAGTTATTCAAGTAACGTACCCTTGTACAACTTCACTTTGACCGACTGAAATTCAAAATATCATTTTTTTACTAACTTAAGAACAAGAGTTAGTAAGTTATTGTTGTTTTAAGGGGCGCAACTAAAGATCAAATTTTATTTGTTGTTGACAGACTGAAAATCAAATTTCTAAATTTTGTTGACCTACTAAAGATCAAAACCCTCAAATATCTCAATTCGATAAACCTGTCTTGAAAACCTCAATTCACCATGTAATTGACCTATTCTGTGACCAGTGTGACTTATGTACTTCATCGACTACCTCTCATGTGCGTGTGTTTGTGCACTTACTTCCGACGTAACCATGGTGAGTATCTCATCACCTGGCTTCCCCTAAATGGCTCTCACGGGCCTCCATTACCATCTTATATTTCTAGCCTTACCGGCATTTTGTTGAACTTTCCCGTGGTCTTGCCTAGACATCGAATAATTTTTGCGTATTTTTTAAACCAGGATCAAACACCGAATGTATATTTCACACTACCTAAGTATTTAACACACCAATACTTACACACACCTACTCTAGCCTTATGGACTTTCGACGAACTTCCTCGTGGTCTTAACTAGCCACGGCCTACTTATAACGTATCTGGTATAACAGAAACAGACACCGAATACATACAGTACTTCACACTTCCTAACTCTTGCACACGTATCATTCCTTAGGTATTTCAAACATAAGTTACCCCGCTCTCCCACACAGATCTTACCTTCGTAATGTATCGATCTTTTAAACTCACCACGTTAACGTGAAAGAACTGAAGATTGCCTGCATCGGTTTAAACGTGTTACACTAGTCACTCAGCTATGCTGATCGCCGCTCTTTTTCCCCCATTATTTCCCGACCAAGTAATCGTAGAGACTTGTGTTAGGGATTATTTTAATCGAGATTAAGCCCCGTTTGCCATAGGCAATTTATTTTCCCAAATTTTTCCAAAGGGCCTAACGACACATTTTGAAGATTTTGGTATTCCCCCTTCTTTAATTTTTATTAAATTATTTAATTTATTTTTATGATCTTTTATTTTTAGATTTTGACAAAAGATTTAACTAGTAGGTCATTGACCCAAGATTTTCCGAACCAATAATCGTAGAGACTTGTGAAAGGATTTTAAGGAATTCATCTAAAATTTTGTATTTTTATGATCTTTTATTGTTAGATTTCTCTATAGGACCAAACTACAAGGTCATTGACCCAAGATTTCTTGAAGCAATAATCGTAGAGACTTGTATGAGAATTTAAATCAATGAATGCAACATTTTCTATTTTGCCATAGTCGACTTTCATTTTTAGATTTAAGCCTAAGGGGCGCAAGTACCGTGCTCATTTTTATAAGAAATATTTTATTATTTAATTGATTGAGAACTATGAATTTTATACTTGAAAGAAGCAGTTCACAAGATTCTGTTTTCGGGGTCATGTTCGGTTCTTGGATTCTGAAGTTCAGAGTAAAATATTTTGCTTCCATGGCATCAAGGATTCATAGGGGAATTATAATTAGAAATAATGTGATAAAAAGTTAGAATAAACAACATTTAATAACTGAATCAATTAACAAAAGATCAAATAAACACCTCCCTGAACAACTCCCTGAAACAAAATTCAAAAACAATAAAAAGACTGACTGGTGCAGATATCAGTCCAATAAAGAAAAACCATTAAGGAATACATTGTAAAATGTGGAAAGTGGTCCACCATCATCTGATTAAGTTGTGTGCGTGCGCAGTGATCAGCTGTAGAAGAAAATGAGTACTGATTTAACGAAGATTCGCTTCCAATTGACTCAATGAAATAAGTCGCGAATCCCCGTTTTGCAAATCGTAATCATATCACATGGGAATTACATTAACTATGGGCTAAACACAAATAACTAAACACTGACAAACTCTACCCTTAACAAAACTTTATTAGAACGACTTCCACAGAACTCACAACATGCACGTGGCACAACAAAATAAAGAGTTGCCTCAATAGGTCTTACACTCGCAAGGCTAATGGTACGCTAACGTGCAGACACAAATAAACACAAGGGTTGACCGCATTTCACCATACTATTACTAGACCAGGCATACAAGAGTACGCACAAAAGCAACAACAACGCAATAAACATGCCAACTAGCTGAATAAAATACAAGAATTAAACCATGGGATAATTCAACACAAAGTTAGGAAATTAGAGATACGACGTGGATAACTCCCCATTTACATCTTAATTAATTTACAATCATTCAGGCTTGATTGTATTAAAATATCTTAACTCGTCGCCTGGTACTAAAGACCATTATCATATCTCTGATCTGCGAGTTTCAGTGGACGCTCTCTCTAACTCCAAACATATGTCACAGTCCCAGGTGGGTGTCATAATAATGTTAACTCGGGCAACTCATAGCATCTAGAGTCCCGTTGAATCTGCCTACCTCTTACTCCTTCAAACGCGTGTGTCAATCACAAATACATAAAACACATCTCAAAAATCCTCACAAGGATCTCAAGACCCAGAATATTTCAGATCAGCCCTCCCGCAGGATGAGACTGTCGTAACTGTAGACTGTCGAAACGGTATGCGGCAATACAGAGAGTGACCTTTCACCTCCTGCTAGCATACAAAACACACACAGATATGACACCACATCACCTGGACTTGATACCAAAAATATCCATACTTAAATTAACGCCAGATCAAAGCTCCCAAATTTGTGTTCAAGACACTTATCTAGTTACAAAAAGATGAAAATAACTGACGATAAAGCGAATGGTTTTTCGTATAAAAATTGCAACACAAAAAATTATCAATTCACACAGCCTGATTGACTATAAATTCACTATCGGAATATCATATCCCCCAAATCTGAAATTACGTTAGATTAATTAATGATCCACTTCTTGTCGTAACCCTAGCTTCCAAATCATGAAGACTAAGTCTGCTGTACGCTAGCGGCCATGCGCTTCAAAGCAACAGGATAGCCACGTACACTTGAATCAAACAAATCACACAATAACCAAAATTAAATTTACAAAATTTGCCACGCTGCGTCCATGCAGAGAATCTACATTTAAAACACAAACAATCAAATATCTACAAAATTTCCCATGGAACCTTAACCCGACTTGTCAAAAATTAAATACATTCAATTTTTTTAGTACTCATTCCTTCAGCCCGTCAGCAGTGGTCAGCTTATATCACCCGACATCTTCTCTCCTAATTTGTTTAAGCCATCGTCAACATATCGGCGGCGATTTGATTATGGACCATCCTTCCTTCAGCGGCCTGGTGATATATCGTGCTGCTTGTGTAAAAATAATAATTAGCACACGCATAATTGTCTAGCTATTTGCTGACCTGATAGCAATTCGATGGCTTTCCCTATACTTGGAGCATGATAGCTACCCACCCAAACACTGACGTTAGCTTAATTACAACAACTACAGTTGCAACGCACACAACTGATGTTTGATCTCAAAAGATGACAAAATGTTTAAGTACTTGGTATCGCTTAGACACGCCAAACTATTAAAGTGTCACTCAGACACACGAAATTGTGAATGTGGTGTAGCTCGGACACACCAAAAGTGAATACAAGTGTCCCTCGAACACACGAAGAAGTTATCACAAGTGTCCCTCGTACAACCGAAGAAGTTATGTTCTCAATAGCACTGACAGCAGTATTTTTATTTAAAGGACACAATTTTAAGGGTGGAGAACAGCTCCAAATCTAACTTCTGAAAAATTAGGCCTACTTGCATGCCAAACCACTCATTATATTCGTAACACGCTGCAAATCATGTTTTTGTTATTTGGTAGCAAATTCGATCGTGCAATTCTTCGCAAATTCACTCCCGCCAAATAATTGGTCTAGTTATTGGGTCGCTATGTTCCCGCGAAGCCTGGCGTCTTCTTCTCTGATTTGCTGTTCATAATTCACATCTCGCGTTTTTTCTGCTCGGTTCCTCCTGTAGGCGTGGCTAAAATATCATTCCTTCTCAACTTCTCTCACAGTCTTTCCTTTTCCGACGCTATGGGACAATAAAATAACTTAAATATGCGTCAAAGGCTTGCTGACGCGTCCTGAGTTATTCACCTCGCTCCTAACGGTAACCCCATGGTTTCCAGAATGCAGCAATAAATAGTTTGGCAGCTCAACTCTATTGTCCATCCTGCAGTCGCCAGCATCTACCTGAGATTGCGAAATATGTGTCTGGTCTGCCTTCTCAGTGCCAGTATTTTCAATACAGAATGAATAAATTCAGAAACATTAATATGCTCGAATATTAAGGGTTCAGTATAGATAGCTTTAGTGGCTTCTATCCCACTCATTTTATTTGAACACAAGTGTACCTTTGAATTATTTCTTAGATCATAGACCTGAGATATCCTTAATTAAGAATTGTTGAAAGTTGTGCAACGGTTTAAGCGAAAGGGTTTAACAACCCTTTTACCTAGAACGAACTAACTACAAATTAGAAATTTGAGTTCTTTACTATTTTTAAATGGTATACGTTCTTAAGGCTAATAGAGGGGTTTTTCAAGGTCATGTTACATGAAACCTGGCTGTAACACAAGAGGATAGCCTAGAGGCTTTTTAAAGAGACCACGCGTATTATTAATATTATTTTTTTATTTATTTATTTAGTATGTTTCGACCCATACAGGATCACATAAAGCAAGTTATGATCTGTTGCTGTTATTTTTCTTGTTCTTCCAGAATTCTTTCATCATGTCGCTATGTTTAGCTCGAAGTTCGTCAGTCCATTTTCCCCTAGGTCTGCTGGGCTTATCTTCTGATGCAGCTTCCCAAGTGTAGATCTTATGTCTGAAAGTTTTTCGGTCTTCGATATCTGTGGGAGTGGTGTTGGCGTTATTGAGATCAGTTTGGACTTGTTTAATCCAAACCGTTGTCGTCTTTAATTTTTGTGAGTACATCAATATTTTCTTTGTTAATCGGTTGTCATCTAGCCTCATAATGTGTCCATAAAATTTCAAGCGTCGTTTACGGAAATCGGTTTCAATATTTGAATATTTTTCTGTGATCTTGTGCGATTGTAAACGATATCCTTCATCTGTAAGTCTTGGGCCAAGAAATTTTCGGATGATTTTCCTTTCAGCTTTCTTGATGTTTTCAAGATCCCCTTTATAATTGAGGTTTAAGGTCTCACTGGCGTAGAGTGTTTCGGGTTTGATGACCGTCGCGTAATGTCGAATTTTAGTATTAATGCTCATGCATTTTTTGTTGTAGATGTTTGCGGTTTTCCCATATGCTTTCCGCATTTTGTGTTCACGTGTTCTTTGTGCTATTCTTTCTGTGCCTGTAGGTTCAATAATTTCACCTAAGTATTTGAAATGATTAACCTTGTTGATTGAACCGTATTTTGTTACCAAAGTTTGGGGTTCAATGTGTTTTGTAGCCATGAATTCAGTTTTTGTGAAGGAGATTTGCAACCCTACTTTCCCAGCACATTCTTTGAGGACTTCAATCTGGTGAATTGCCGTTCGTTCATCTCCGGAGAGGATTGCCAAATCATCAGCAAAAGCTAAAGCGTGTAACATTGATATTATCCTTCTGTCTTCCTAACACGACAAGTTTCCACATGTTGCGACATTTTAATTCTTTTTCCCATTCTTTGATGACCTTATCGAGAACGATGTTGAACAGCAACGGAGAAAGTCCATCACCCTACCGAAATGGGAAAAGGTTGGGAGATCTCTCCAATGAATTTGACCTTGGAAATTGTGTCGGTTAAGGTTTGTTGGATGAGTCGCCTCGTCTTCGGATCGAGATGGTTTTCTTCGAGTACATTAAAAAGAGATTTTCGATCAATGGAGGCATAAGCCTTCCGAAAGTCGACAAATGAACAGATGGTTGGGAGATTTCGTGTGGCTCGAAGTTTCAAGGTGGATTTCAGATTGAAGATTTGTTCGACGGCTGATCTGTTTGTTCTGAAGCCAGCCTGATATTCACCGATGAGTGGCTCGAGTTGTTCTTGCGTGCGTTGTAAAAGACAGGCGGAGAGGATTTTATAAACGATGGGTAAGAGGGAAATTCCTCTGTAGTTATTTACATCAGATTTATCTCCTTTCTTGTGGAGTGGGTGGATGAGTTCGCATTTCAATTCGTCTGGTAGTTTTTCACTTCGCCAAATGTCCTGAATGATCTGTGTGATTTCCTGTAGTGATCGTGATCCTAGATTTTTCAATAGTTCTGCGATGATTCCGTCTTCTCCTGATATCTTTCCGTTCTTGAGTTTTTTGATGTGGTGATGGATTTCTTCTTGCGTTGGTGGTTTGGCTTCGGGTCGTATGTGTTCTGGGACTGTGTGTATAAATCGCTCAGGTGGTTCAGGACAATTGAGGAGGTCAGAAAAATAACATGCTAGTTCTTCACAGTTTTCTTGGTTAGTGAGTGCGAGACTTCCGTCTTGTTTCTTGAAAGTCAAATTTTGCGGTGTGTAACCTTTAATTCTGTTCCCGGAGGTTTTATAAAAATCTCGACTGTTGTGATTCCTGAAGTCATCCTCGATTGACTGAAGTTGCTTAGTTATAAAATTACGTTTAGTTGTCCTGATAATTTTGGTTGCCTGTTTGCGGACGCCGAGAAAGTTTTGTAAAGTTTCTGGAGATTTGTGGCTATTGTATTTTTGGAATGCGATTCGGCGATCAATAATGACTTGATCACAGTTGGAATTCCACCAGGGGTGTTTTGCTTTCTTTTTAGTGGAATCAGTTCTTTGGCTTTTCTGATAATTTTGCTGCAGAAGTCCGTCCAATTGTTCACTGGATCTTTATCCCATTCTTCTGCGATTTTTGTTTCTTGAATTTTGGATGTGTCAAATTTTGGGATGTAATATATTTTTTTATGAATCCTCTTAGGTGAACATTTCATTTTGATCCTTGTGAGATAATGGTCTGAATCAATGTTTGCCTCTCGTCGGACTTGAACGTCATGGATGGTTCTATAGTGTGCATGGGAGATGGCAACATGATCAATTTGGTATTATTGTTAATTATTATTTTAACTTGTACATACTCTTTAACACGAATGGCTATACAGCTGTTAAGGTCACGAGGGTGTTTACACAAGAAAACTCTCCTGTTGAGAAATCGTGAGATAGTGATTAACCATGTAACGTGGATAAATGTAATATTTACAATTTATTTGTTTATGTATTTATTTATGTACCAGCACGTTTCCTTTTTCCCGCGAGTGTTAAGACACCTTCAGATCGTTCCGACAGGCCAGCAGAGTCGACTAATTCTAGTCGGTTAATTGTTGTTATTGTCATTATTATTATATAACATGTAGATTTGCTTTAACATTAATCGAGTAGGCTATTCCCTTATTCGTAAACGGTGTTGTTCTTTTCTTTCTTTTGTCCACGCTTTTCTAGTTTACTGCTTAGGATTAGGTTTGAAACTCTGATGTTTGACGAAACATATAACAAAATTTACCTGGAAATAACAATCTCTCTAAGAAATCCTAAAATCCTAAATAATATCGCAAATTTTTACCAAAATTGACAAATTCCCTTAAATTGTACAATTTTCGACTATTTTTTACCTTTTTTTACATGAGAAACGGGTGTAACTCTACATTTTTTATAGACACAGATTAAATCCTAGGCAGCGTACTCAAACGGTTTATCTCAAAATCCTTAAACTTCTCAAAATGTACTGATTTACCTAAAATTATTTACAATTGTTTCCACCTACCTGGAAGAGGTGTTTTCTCTTGGCGACACACATGGATGGCAACACTACATCTCTCGCAAAACTGGAAGTATTAGAGTATCTAAGGCCCAATGAGTTAATACTATAAAGACATGAGAGACAATCAGACTCACTATAGTGTAACAGTTCACAATTTTTAGTTAACCGATGGTAAGTCATTACTTGATACGCATTACATGACATTAATAACTGGCATGTCTCTAGTCATTACATATTTAATTACACGGGGTGGATGAATGATATGACCCGAAGTCTTTATACCCTCTCAACTATATGCAACTAATGGCCCAAGTGTACGGGGTTGATTACCATTATACCCCAAGTTAATAACCAAACGGGACTAATGAGTGATTACCAACATATTTTAATCTCACAACAAACCCAAGTACACATGGCTAAATGACAACGATATCCAACAAACTTAAGCATACAGGGCAGATTACCACGATATCCCAAGTTTATTATCAAACGGGACTAATGACTGGTATATCCATATGTTTTAAACGCATACAACTCATGACTAAGATATCGTAACTCCATAATATGAATTATGCACTCGCAAGTATACGGGGCTAATTACTTTCAGATACCAAGTTTAATACCAAGCGGGACTAACGAGCTTATACCAATATTTCTTAATCTCACAACACACCCGAGTACACAGGACTGTTGACCACGAAGTCCAAGCTCCCTATACAGTCAATCACACGGGTCTGATAAATGAAATATTCCTTTAGCGAGCACACAACGAAGGCAAACTTAACTGGTAGCTGCTAGCAACAGTGCCTTACTTGACAGTCACTGGTGATGCGTTAGCAGAAATATAATCTTATCTGACAGTGTTACGAGCCAGCAAACATCTTCAATATTTTCATTACTGTGAGTATAATAACTTTATTAATTTTCTTGTCGTTTGCCTCATTGCGTAGTGACTACCATATTGTTACCGCGAAGGCTTGGACTCGACTTCGAGCTCTGGGGACTGAAACAGATTAAATCCTAGGCAGCGTACTCGAACGGTGTATCTCAAAATCCATAGATTTCTCAAATTGTATTGATTTCCCTAAAATTACCTAAATTACCTAAAAATTACCTAAAACTAAGAAGAGGGTGTAGGTTCGATTCTCGCTTTAGTCATTAGATACCAGTTGAATCACATTTTTGTTTCTAAAGAGTTACAGTTATGTCAGAGGAGTGTAACTCAGTGGATAGATCGTTCGCTACGCAAGTGAAAGGCTTTGGGTTCAATCCTCGACTCCTCCAACTTTCTTTGTCTCAACTTGTATTATGTTAAAATAGATTTGTGTTGCAACTGAATGGGCATATTTAGACAACATAACTTATCTCCGTGGCTGCTTTTATTTTCCAATGCTATCATTAATTGTTAAATGTACTTGCTACTACAGTAGAGGGCCATGGAGAATTTAAACCCATAGCGTCAGCAGTTCTCAAATTGCGCGCGCCATATCGCTGGTGACGGTGACTGTGTCCAAGCAATCAATCGATGTCTTGCGAACCATTGATCCGAGAGGGTCATGTGACGACTTGTTCTAAGTGTAATTTTTCTCATCTTAACCGTGACGTAGTTATTTCCTGGATACATTTCCCCCCCCCCAAAAGTTGAATTTTGAAAGTAGTGGTTATTGGAAAACTGTGAATCGGAGAACGTGGTGCGACGGGTGAAACCACTGATTATTGAAAAAAAATGACAAATTTTGATTCCTTGATTTTTTAAAATTTATTTTAAATAGTTAATATATTATTTATATGATAATAATAATAATAATAATAATTTATTTGCCATTTACAGGAATTTAAAATGGTGTAATGATGGCCGCCACGCGCATGGTGATTAGCAGTGACTCCCCCCATTTGGTGCTGTGTGGGTAGGCCCCTGAGGCTGGGGGGGGGGGGGTTAAAATGGAATGGGTTAATAATAATAATAACAAGCAAGCAAGCAAGCAAGCAAGCTTGTCGTTCAACGGGACCTCCTTTTACGTGGAATCCGAACCACAGGACATGCATTGACCGGGAATCAAAACTTGATGAGGCATACAGCTTGTCCGCTTTGCCACTGCACTTTTAATGAATAATAATAATAATACTAATGATGGACTTTAAAACACATACACTGGCACTATTCTCTCGTACCGCCAGGCACAGACTGGAGCCTTGGAGCGACTTTGTGATAAGAAAAACTGCAGAGGTTACGACCAGTAGGCTATTACGAGGGCTGTTTTTTTAAGTAAGGGCCGTTTTTAAATTAACCGAAGATTTGATTTTGAAACCACATTTATTTTTAGGTTTTACATACCTTCCTCTATTTTTGTACATAGTTGCCTTGTTTATTTAGGCACTTGGCATACCTTAAAACTAAGTTCTGAAATCCCACTGCATAAAAGTTCGTCGCCTGCTCTGACAACCAAGAATTCACGGCGGTTTTCACTTCTTCATCGTCGCCGAAGCGCTTCCCACCAAGATGACGTTTCAGCTGCGGAAAGAGCTGGAAATCTGTGATCACAGATGGTCGACCTGAGCGTTCATCGTCATGAAAATTTTCACGGCCACTTTTGAACTCGCGTACCCATTTTCGCCCTTTACCTTCCGTCATTGCATTATCACCATACACCTCACAAAGCTGACGATGAATGTCAGCTGCCGACATGTTTCTTGCACTCAAAAAACGTATCACAGATTGTACCTCACACGAGGCGGGCCAATCATTAATCTTGAACATTGTAAAGATGCACAGTTCAGCGTACAGGTTAGCTACACAGCTGCAACTGACGCCTGCTTGTTCGCAAAGGATGCCGCGAGGCAGCGCGCACACTTGTTGCGGCGTGCGCACTAATTAAGGACTTAGAAAACGGTCCTTACTTAAAAAATAGCCCTCGTACATTTAAGTTCCGCCAAGCAGCAGACTGCTCGACTGTGAGTGAGTGAGACTCCGAGTTCGATTACCGGCTCCGTTAGGGATTTTAGAAACTGACTTGAGGGATGGAACGGGGTGCTTCGGCCTTGTCAGGACAATTAAGTAGCTGTCTGACAGTTAGGCAGCGCATCAATCACGAAACTAAGATAAACGGAAGCGGGGACCCAACACCCCTCAATCCGCAGGCCAAATGGCGTGGCAGTGGTCGCTTGGTAGACCTAGGGTCTACATGGGCTGTGATGCCTCGAGATTTGGTTTCTTAGCCTATGTTTATCATAATGTAAAGATTGGCTTATGAGATCGCCATTTGCCCGTGTGTGTGTGTCCCCTTAATACAATCTAAACAGCTGGAGGTATTTCTATGAAACTTGGTACTGTACCCGAAATTCACATAACCACCAACTATTATCCGAAGGATGGAAAGGATCGCAAGGAACGATGATCACCAGCTAGAATAAACAACAATTCCGTGCTAGATGGCGTGTTAGGAATCTCTCGATACATAGGTTATTAAAATACGAATGTACTACTACTTAGTTACATACAAATCCTGCAATAAAATATTTGTGGACGAGATTCTCGGAATATCGAGGGTGAACGGTTGAAAACATAAAAGTGGGCGCCAGTAACTATTAAGTAGTACAATCGTAACGAATTATTAAATGAAGAGATCGATCTTTACTATAAAAAGTAACAGTCAATCTAAATACCGCCTGCTAAGATTTATTCAAGATATAGGACGGCAAATACAAACAATGTCCATACATCGCTATCGTTCACTATAACATCGTAGATATACTCATTTTCACTTAATACATTGAACTAGAACCCTTACACAGAGTCTTATTAAGGTAAGATAAGAGGCCTAATTTTCAAAACAGTTCACTTTAAATTATAAATTATATAATCTTCAAATAAAAAATAATTTCACTAAGAAGAAAAAGAGACCGTGAATTTTGGTAACTGGACTTAACTCTTAAACATATTCACTGTAGACCTCTCGTCTATCGATCCTACTTCAAATAATACAACTACTTGTTTATCTCACCGTATTAAATACAGATGAAAATAAATGTGTTAATAACTGCCTTCTATTTACAATTTCTTCATTACTCTATACATAAATATCCTTAATTCCTACTGCTTTAAAATATATTAATTAATACATTATTTAATCCTATCACTGATTATTATTGTTAAAATATTTAGAATCTTATTATTTTATCGTTGTCAGTTACGATAATGTCTTTCTTGTCTCATGATCACTTATGCTTCACATTACCCTCTACATTTATAAAATTTCATTGTTATAAACTTGTCAAATCCATGAACTGCGTAACGAACGATTAAGTTAATTACAGTCCTATAAATGTCAAAAATCTTGATAAAATACGATAAGCTGATATTACATAAGACTATCTTCTATACACCTAGGTTATTCTTTAAATAGTGGTTTTACATTACCACAATTACTTTAATATTCGCTGTCACCTTCATAAGTCGCTATAATCGACTATAATATCCCTAATACCTTCATACATCGCTATCGTTCACTATAACATCGTAGATATACTCATTTTTACTTAATACATTGAACTAGAACCCTTACACAGAGTCTTATTAAGGTAAGATAAGAGGCCTAATTTTCAAAACATTGGAAAAAAATTGCATTTTATAATTATTCGGACTGTTCTGAATATTTTGGTATACGATGTATCATAAAAATCTAATTATAAATCTTTTATACAGTTTTTAAATTGATGTGACATGACTGCAAATATGGCCTCTGGGCATCACACTGGAAGACTGTTCATCTACAGAATACTATTCGATCTAGAAGGCTGTGGTTTGGATTACTTCATTGTGGATTGTTCTGCTATCTATTCCTTGGAGTTCTAGTGATTGTCCTTTGTTTATCTTTAGTCTGATTAAAACCTATAATTACTGTATGTAATCAAACGATATATTTCAGAGTATTTCCAACATAGTATATTCAGAATGACTAGACCCGAAGGTATTTTCAGAAACGGAAAAACAAATACAACCGATATTATAGGAATGGGTCTGAAGTTGTAAATAGTGAAAATTTCAGTAGTGAAACTCAGGATTGTGATGGTGTGAAAAGTGTTGATACTCCTCCTAGTGCATCTAAAAGGAAACTTAAATTGCTAACTGAGAAAATGAGTATAGTGCTATTGAAGAAAGTGTTAATGTAATTATAGATTTGAGTATTTTGACTTCAGTGTTGAAGGAAGCAGTAATTTGCAGGTTATGTGGTGGTGATATTACAATATGTGAAGATGAGAATGCACGGAATGGACTAGTAAGTAAACTGTTAATTATATGCTCCAATTGTGACAGTGAAATATCTTTCCTTACATCAAACAAGTGCTCAGAAAGTGACTTATATGAGACAAACGTTAGGCTGTTTTATGGACTCCGGTGTATTGGGAAGGGTAGCAGAGGAGGCAGGGTCCTGTGTGCTCTTATGAACTTGCCTAATCCACCTACCCAGTATAGGAAGTACACATAAATTATTGGAGAATCTGTAAGCTCTGTTGCAACAGATTCTATGAAGATTGATGCTGATGAAGCTGTTGCAGAAAATTAAGGTAGCACAGACATAAGCAGAGCTTTTGACGGATCGTGACAAAAAAGGGGCCATGTATCAAAAAATGGGTGTGTAACTGGCACAAGTGTTGATACAGGTAAGGTGCTAGATTTTGAAATCCTGACCAAATATTGCCAAGGTTAAACACTAACTGGTGACGATGAAGTTAAGAAAATGAAGCATAAACCTGTATGTACGAAGAACTACGTGGGGTCCAGTGGTGGTATGGAGTTAGCAGCTACACTGGCTATTTTTCATAGGTCTGAGAGGGTGCGAGGAGTACGGTACCTGAAATTCCATGGAGAGGGAGATTTCAAATCATTCACAACTGTGTTGAATAGTAACCCTTATGATGAACCTATCACAAAGTTGGAGTGTGTAGGCCACGTAAAGAAGAGAATGGGAGCACGACTTCGTCAACTGAAAAGCAAACTACGTGACACGAAATTATCTGATGGCAAAAGCATTAAAAATGCTGGTAGGCTTACCGATAAGGTCATAGATGAATTCCGGGAGTACTATGGAAAAGCTATCAGAGAAAATACCCGTTATTTGGAATCAATGAGAAGGGCTGTGTGGGCAACCTACTTCCATAGCTTGTCTTCAGATGATAACCCAGTTCACCACCTGTGCCCACCTGAACCAAACACATGGTGCAAGAACATAAAAGCACAGGCACCTGGCACATTGAATGAGTTCCAGCATAAACACTCCATTCCTGAGGCAGTATGGAGGCAGTGAAACCAGTTTTCAGAGACTTAGCACACCCTAACTTACTAAAATAGTGTCTTCATGGGCGGACACAGAATGTTAACGAGGCATTCAAAAATATTATCTGGTCTCGAATACCAAAAAATGACTTTGTTGGCATAAAAACATTGAGGCTGAGTGTATCAGATGCTGTAATCACCTTTAATGATGGCAATAAGGGTAGAATCAAGGTCCTCCATAACCTGGGAGTGAAGATAGGACATAACACGGAAAGAGCCCTGCTGCACCTTGACAAATTCCGAGTGCGCAAATCTGAAATGACTAAGGTGGCAAGAGAGAAGAGAACAAGGAAGGAATTGGGTATCAGGGATGAAGAACAAGGCTCAGACTATGAAGCAGGATGCTTTTAGCAGTAGGTCATCAACAAACAATAGGAATGTTGACATCATGAAACTTGAACTCAGTTTTTCTCACTTTAGTTTTTTTCCCCACACATTTGTCCCTTTTTCTCTGAAATGGGACACAACAGAAATATCATTTTTACACATATTATTCAATATAAGGTACTGCATTGTGTATTTACACTCAGCTGTATTTCACCGGTAGAACTAATTTTATGACGAGAAATATGTAAATATTTTCTTAAAAGTGAATAACTATTTAAAAAAAAAACAGTTTTTTTTTCCTAATCGTCTGATCTGCTTGAAACTAGATCAGTTAACTGTCACAGGTTCTATGTAAAACTGATGAAGATTACAGCTTTCTAACTTGAATAGTTCCTGAGATAATGGGTCTCAAATGTAGAATATTTAACAATGTCGGTATAGGGCCTTTAATATTCCTTCCTAAATTCAATTCTATTCACGTCGACGAAACGCAATACACGTCACATAAAATCATAAAAAACTGACCCTCACCGTTGTGTCAAGTCCATATACACAGGAAGACCCCTATTATAAAAGCTCGAGGTGCATGAAAATTCAGGGTTTCAGCCTCCAATGGACCAAATTTATAAAATCCGCAAAAAATACTATTTCAATTCAGGAATGTTTGAAGATAATGTTGCTGTTTGGAGATATAATCGACCTTCTGTACGACATATCGCACGTGTACGTCGTGTGAAAAAATGTATAGAGTACCCCTTGACCACCTTAAGCGCATTGATGAATCTTACAGTTTTAGTTGGTTCCCTGATAACCTAAAAGCCATTTGCAAACTTTCACAGGAATGTAATAAATGGAGTGGCAGTACTTCTTGCAGAAATAGATGGAAAGTAGGATGTCACCTCTTGAGATACTCTTTTCATGGTTACTGGCTTGCATTCCTTCATTAGTTTATTAAATGAAATAAGTTTTCTGGGAATATCTCAGAAACTGTTGGTTTAAGAGCCTTAACATGTACTTTTCGGAGACACGTTACGGCTCTTTAGGGGCCCTGAGTTTTGTTTCTGACACTAAGGGGCTGAAAATGAGCTTGGTCTCAACGTTGTAAGCCATAATATAATAATAATGATAATAATAATTATTAGAATAATTATATAACAATATAGGGATAGGGATATAATAGGCTTTCTGTAGCACACCCGCACGTATAAATCGCGTGAAAAATTCTACAGAACCCCTTGACCCCCTTAAGCGCCTTATATGTGTTGATGCATTTTAGAGCTTAATTTGGTTCCGTTGTAACCTTATAGCAGTTTGCAAACTTTCACAGTAATGGAATTGCATTCCGTCTTACAGAAATAGATGGACTTCTGAGATTCTGTTGCCATGGTTATCGGCTTGCATTCTTTCATTATTTTATTAAATTAAATTAGTTTACTGGGAATATATCAAAAACTGTTGGTTTTCGGGCCTTAAAATGTGGTTTCGTTTCTCACATTGAGGGGCTGAAAATGAGTTTTTTCTCACCCTTCTATGCCTATTTCAGCATGTATTTTAAGGGGGTAGGCCCCCTTCTATGAGAGGTACGGAGAAGAGATACATCAATGATTAGTTTCGTGCTTCTGAATGATATCTGTACCAAATTGTACGTTGCCCCACCCAGCCGTTCTGGAGTTATAGGGACACAAAGTTGTCCACAGACAGGCAAGACAGAAAGACAAAACAATTTTTTTTTCACACGCATCCGTCATGAAACAGTGCGAAACCTTTAATAACGCAAATATCCGTAGAAATTCAGGAAAGGCAGACAAGATTTCATTTTTATATATCTTATATAGGGATTTCCAGAATGTGTTGGAAATCCATTTTTGTAGTTGGTTATATCATGTTTCTTGTAGACTATGATGTTGTAGGTCCACTTAAGTAGCTTCGACTTCTTCGGCGTCTATGTTACTCCGAAAATCCACATATCGTCAAAGGTTTAGATTCCCACTCAGTGTTTGGTGTGCTATCTCAATCGTCATCAAAATTTCTAGAAATAGCATCCTCTTCGACTCTATTTTAGAACCCATCTTAATTTTTGTGGATATAATTTTGTCGTGATATTTGTTGAAATGCTCAAGTTCGAAGTCGTTGTTTAAATAGAATGTTGAAGTACTTAATTTCTCAATGACTCACGTAGATTGTAACTTTTAGTTTATATTCAACACTGTTTCTCAAATGCACATATTTATTGCTTATTATTTCCTCGTAGACTTGCTTTTACAATGTTCGCTTTATTATTGAACTTGTATTCAACTATTGTTCTCTTGTAGTCGTAGACATATTCTAAGTTCTTTACGCTGTCTTAAATATTCACCGTCATTTCAATTTAGCGCGACCGTAGCTGGACGTGACTTCTCCGCCAACTCAAATCACATTTCTCGCGCTCTGTTTTTGACGGACCTATACGTCCTCACTCTTACAGCTTTCACGACCAAAAATCCCTGTTCGCTCTGACGCTAACACCAACCTTATCAAAATTTGATAGCGTCTCACGTAAATTGGCTGCTAAACTCTTGGTTCATTTCACTTGCAAATATCTGCGTTATTCGTCTTCACCTCAACAATCCATTAATATCGGCATGCCCATTATAATTCCCACTTATTTTTGTAACTTCAAAGTATTTCTAAACGTATTCCAGAGTAATTGTCATCAAATTACTTCTCATGGATATATAATTTTCTGATTGGCTATGGGCCCCCACGTGTCATCTTTACGTTGTTCTTGGCTCGCGCTGGCGCGTGTATAGGCACGTACTGTATCACGGCTCCCCTGTCTGGCACGTGACCTGTTTGGAACTGGTTTTTGTGAGTGAGGCTTCACTAAATTTGGCAACTTTATGCAGCTTTCAGGTCGTCAAATATATATCATTAGCCCATTGTAATACATTCAGTTATATAAAATTCGCTTTTCTTCTGACATAAATGAGCTGATGTAATTCTTTTATCACTTCTTCTCGTCTTTCAAGCTATGCTGAATGCTTATATGTGGTGTGGGATGCATATCTCTTCCCTTAGAAATGAGACATAAATTATCACGCGAGTACAGTTCGATCCACGCTTCGTGACTTATTCTGAGCTTGTTAAGGGACACTAGGGCTGAGTTTTTCAACTTCCACATTTTTTATCAGAATGAGTTGAAATTTAAACTGCGTATTTAGAATAGTAACACTAAGTCACATACCAAATTTGAAAACAATTGGATGAAGTGTAATTGATCTTTTACTAATTATATTATTAAAATATACCGTGTGATCAAAATGCTCCATGCGCATTAGAAATTGTGTAAATCGCTTGATATTTTCATTACATATACATAAAACTATTCTAAATATTATAACATTGAGACATTTCAGGAAAGTGATACATGTATGCTGTGAGATTATTTTTTTCTTTATGTGCCATCATGTTTCATGAATTTGGATAATTTTTCATAGTTTTTAATTTTTTGGTCTGTAATTTACAAAGTGGCTGGAGATATTGCAATGTTATCTTTTAACACATGTGTTTCTGAATATCCAGTGATTTTTTTAGTAAAATTGGTGAATACCTCATGCACATGAAGCATTTTGATTACCTGAAAACGTTGTTTGGAGATAAAAGCATTTTTATAAAATCGCATGCTACATTAACCAGTTTGGCTCACCCAATGAAACTTTTGTGGAAAGAATGTGAAAAATATAATGTTTTGTTGTAGATATAAAGAGCATGGAGACCTTTCGTTTGAGTTAACCTACAACTTTCTAGGATTTCTAGTTTTAAAAGTATAGCCTACTTTCTATGATTTGCCCTCCATCTTCTTTTTACGCAGAGGAGATTTAAAAATGTCGCTGAGTCTTTAAAAATGGCGGTGAATGAAAACAGTTTTACTGAAATGATCCACAGGGGTCCATCAGAAATATATATGGGAAAAAACAAAAACAGTTATTTTGTCATTTTTGCCTAAAAACTCAGCCCTAGTGTCCCTTAAATACGGGTTCAGTACGTACATAGTTATATTTTATCCAACCCCAACCGCGTCCTAGAAATTTAAATACGTTTCGCCAATCGAACATGGCACCCACGCGAAATATTTTAACGGCATTCTATATCTCCGATACTGTTACGGATATAACCTTAAAATTTTGTATGACGATAAACAATACTAGGCTCAGTCGAAATATGTGACGCTCAATGATATATTATGTAAGAAATCAACATGGCGGCCAAACAAATTTTAATTATTTAAGTGGCGTTATCTCGAGATTAAATCAACCAAGCGCAGCGGAACATGGTACAGTACACGTACATACAAAATTTAATATACTGGCATCTAATCAATGCATTTGTTTCTATAAAGAAAGATGGCGGCTGTGCGAAATTTTGAAATATATTTATTATTATTTGTGTCCTTATCATGAAATCAAAGTTAAAGTTTGTATAATAAACCTACGCATTAATTTCATCTAATGGTATATAACTTAATGAATATCTATGACTTTAGTCATTTTTCAAGTTTTTCCGTATTGATTTTGATAAGTTATGCACTTGTCCACTTTACAATACAAAAATATCTTTTTATTTATACATTTTGATACATGTTTCGGCCCTGTGAGCCTTCTTCATTCAAAATCAATAAAATTCTCCTAGATCATTCTAATGGTTGGTCTCTCATAAAAATTTGTAAATCCATTTTTACATCGTCAAGATGATTAAAATACATGGCTATAAAATGCTTAAAGAAATTAAAAGATTTAAAAATGTACAACATTTTAAAACGTGGGCTCCAATCTTGTTAATCCATAATCAAAACGAGTACCTGGAACAATAAAATTACCTAACAATCTACGGTTTCTACTTGGAAACATGAAGAGATGTTGACTTTAGTTGGTTAAAAAACTTACCCCATTGTACGAGTATCTTGAAAATGGAATGTGTTTAAATCTGTCATGAAGAAATAGGAATCGGACGTTGTTTATTTAGAGCTTTGCCAAAATGTTTTCAACAACCTGTAAAGCGGAAAACTAAATGAAAATGAAAAATTAAACATAACAAAAACCCACGCATAAATGACCAAAGTTTACATACCGCAGTTTGGAAACCATAAACTGTCACCTCACAACTTGAAAGAGCTACTACAAATGTGTCCGTCATGTTGTTCACCTTTAATCACAGGTTGACTTGAAAACTGCGAGTGTGAGGTCAACGGTCGTGGAAAGGGGAGGTATAGCCTACGTCAGAACCTTACGTTATGGAGGAGGGAGGGCCGCTTCTTGTTTATGTCGGTCTCTTCGCCTTAATTTCGAGATCGTGTTAAATAATATGTTGTCGTTGAAAGTTGATTCGTTCAAGTTATTTACAGGGTCTGTTTTTTGGGCGATATAAATTTCTATGTTCTCTTACACATTAAGTTTTTTACTTTTATTAACAATATGTACAATTTCCAAATCCTTATCTATCGAACTGAAATTATGTTTTTTCTCATCCATGTGGTTCGCCATGGCCGAGAACTTGTTATATTTCAGCGCACTGGTATGTTCCCCGTATCTTACGTTGAACGCTCTACCCGTTTGTCCAAAATAGGTGGAATCGCAATCCTTACATTTTAGTTTGTATACTCCCGATTTGCTGAATTTATTGGTCTTATTTACACTATTGTGATTAAAAAAGATGTTGCTGTTATTATTTTGTGTTTTGTATGCAATGTTAATATCAAATTTTCTAATTGAGTTTGTTATTGTATGTGCTTTTGGGTTTACATACGTGAAAGTAGCGAACTTTTGGTTCTTTTTGCGGTCTTTTTCTAAAGTTGTTTCAAATTTGTTAATAATCTTATTTTTGCTTCTGTTTACGTAATTTTGTGAATATCCATTTTTCTTTGCGATGTTGGCTATGATTTTTAGTTCCTTGTTTAAACTTTCTTCACCGAGTGGAATATTTAGCGCTCTATTAATTAAGCTGTAAAAAGCGGCTTTCTTATGGCTCTCTGGGTGATTAGAATCTTTCTTGATTGTTATGTCTGTTTGGGTTGGTTTGCGATATATATCAAAATGCAACTTATTCTGTATTTTCTTTATTTTTAGATCTAAATAATTTAAGCAATTTTCTTTTTGGGATTCTAGTGTGAATTTTATATTATCTAACTTGTTTAACATATCCAATAATTCGTCTGCTTTTACCGTTTTTTCGTCTATTATAGTGAACACATCGTCCACATATCTTCCCCAGAACACAATACCTGGTAGATGGTTAATGATTTTGTTTTGTTCCAAGAAATCCAAATAAACGTCTGCTATAATTCCGGATGCCGGAGATCCCATTGCCAAACCATTGGTTTGTTGATATATTTTATTATTAAAGGTAAAAAAAAGTGTTTTCTAAACAAAAATTAAGTAGTGACATAAACTCATTAATTTCTATTGCACTTAATTTTCCATATTTTCGTAAGTTATTTAGGATTATTTTCTGTGCTTTCTTTATTGGAATATTGGAGTACATGTCTTGTACGTCAAACGAATGCATAGTGTGTTCATCTTCTATGGTTAGGTCATTTGTTTTTTTGCTGAAATCGATGGAATTAATGAAGCCTGTATTAGCTTCAAATTTTTTATGTTTTTTTTAGAAACTGCTGTATGTACCTTGATTTTGACTGAAGAAGGCTCACAGGGCCGAAACATGTATCAAAATGTATAAATAAAAAGATATTTTTGTATTGTAAAGTGGACAAGTGCATAACTTACATAACTTAATGGCCTACACATATATTATAGAACTAGTAGTAGCACCTGGCTCCGCCCAGTGGATATATTTATTTGTTTTATGGATGTTAATGAATACTGCTACTGAACTGACACGAACTAATAGAAGAAAAAATAGTTTAAAAATAACAGTCGACGAAAATTTTTGTGAAGGAAATAAGTAGTAAAATTGACATATCATCCAGATAATTTTTCCCTAATGCTAGTGATAATAATGATCATGGAATGTACCGACGAATTGAAGAAATTGATTATAAAGAGGAGTATGTAAGATCGGTGAAATGGTGTATTATTATGCCACAGGGCCAAAATGCAGGGAATGGACAGGGCTGTCCGAAATTTCAAATAGTGATATTCGTTGCGTTCCCAAGTGTAGTTACGTAATATTCGGTTCAGATCAGTGAATTCTACACCAGAACGCTAGTAAGGGCGCTGTGCTGCAACGCGGTTTGGCCATCAACAATAGACTTGCCAATCAACAATGGACTTGCCAATCAACAACAGACTTATTTAACTGTAGGTTGGCTGTTTGAAACGTAGAAAGCAATCGTATTTTGCCTCATAGCGCTGTAAGAAAATAATTGGAGCACTTCGGAAAACTTCTGCTGACCCTAGCTCCTGTGGGCGCAATAGTGTCATTTTTCGCCACACAGAGCTGTTCGATATTTCGTCCGTGTGCCAAACGGCCTAAATCTCGGGAATGGATAGGGCTGTCTAAATTTCAAGTAGACAGCATCACTTGCATATCTAAAAAAAGGTAAGTCCATAAAATTTGGTCCATATTGGTGAAACGGTGTAGATTTGTATTGCGCCCGTCTGTCCACCTGGGATGGACAGGCGACCACATGCGAGGCAACATGAGCACAGTGTCAGCACGCGATTTATCTCAGGGCGTCTGGGGCTGGGCTATGTAATTACTGCTCCCCGTAAAGGATAAGGAAAGACTTCACAACACAACAAAAAGTGAGAACACATATTAAGGTGAATACAAATTCACCAAAAATGTATTTCACAAGACATTGCCTGATGGCAACAACAAGAATAATAATCATTTCCCTTCTCGATTAAGCATCTCAGATCTAGAAAAATCATAGTCTCTTCGTAATAGTTCGTGGGTTTGACCATGTTTAATTCAAAATACACATTAATCTTTTACCCTATACAGGCGAGATTGTATAATCTTATACGATCACTCACGACACCAAAAAAAAAAAAAAAAAATCAAATTTAATTGGTTTCAGTTTATAATATTGTCCTATATTCATTCACATTATTTACAATAATTATTTACAAAAATCTTGACGATATTTCACATCCGCATTTCACTACTCAGTTATGACGAAATTATGGTGGCATTGTAACACACAATTCATAGGTACACTTAATAGAACAGCATTGCATAAGCTTGACACTAAAGGATTTATTTATCTCAACGTGATAATAGTAATAATAATAACTGTAGGATTCTCCTAATGTGGCCTGTGATATCTGGTTTTAATTTTCATAATTCCACTGATTTGTTTAGAGGACACGTAACACTGCACATCAATTATACACCAGCCGTCACACGAATCGGCAGAATAGTTGACGTGACGTCATTATATTCTTAACAAATCATTTTTTTTTTCGTGTAGCCTCCTGAGAGGCCGATTGCAGGTCTATCTAGTCGACGCCCGTGGGCGACCTGCGCGTCGGGATGAGGGATGGAATGGATGAAGATGAATGAAACTGGGCAAGGATGGGGAAGGAAGCGGCCGTGGCCTGTCAGAAGGTACTGTCCCAGCATTTGCCTGGTGTTGAAAATGGGAAACCACGGAAAACCATTTCAAGGACAGCCGACGGTGGGGCTCGAACCCACGCGTCTACCGAGTCAGCAGAGAGCTTGGCCCCTTGACCTAACGCAGCGCTTTAGCCCGCGTAGCCACTACTGTCGGTAACAAATCAATGACCCTATATCTTGTATATCATTGGATTTGTAAGTAATTGGACTGACATTCGAATCAATATTACCACTATGGGAGAGGATATCACTCCCGCATGAATTCCATTTTATTATCGAAGCAATTAGTATCATTATGGGACAGGATATCACTCCCGCATGAATCCCATTCATCAGAGGATCAAAACCTCAAATTACCTGAACTAACTTCAGAAAACACATAAGTGCATTGACACGTTTTCGCATGGAAACAGAATCATTAGGCTTCGTTTCAAGAATGTCCAATACTATATGAAGATCATAAGATCGCATAGTTTTAAACAATTAAACAATTTGTTTAAAATCATAATCCATAATATTTATCAACTATTATTTTCCCCTTGTAATATTATATTCATTATTATTTATCAAAATTCAGTGTTCTTCCAATATAAATTTGTAGAGATTTTATTATTATTATTATTAGAAAATATTTTATGGTATTCAAAACTAGTGCAAATGTTGCAAGTGTGTCATAATCCTGCCGCCTTTATGCAACTGGGGTAAGACATCCCAGATTATATTTATATAATGAAGAGTGAAAATGTTGAGGAACCACCTCACCTACGAGTCTAAGCAACAAATCAATGTGTTCGCCTAGCATTATATGCAACCAACTATAAAAGAACGAAGATTAATAACGACTAGGGAAGTGAACAGATTTAGCGGAAATTATGGAAATTCAAGGCCCAAGAATAAGATCTATATAAGTCGGAAGGCTTAGATGTTCTTTGGCGGTGGATCATCCCTCGGTGCGGATCGAAACATGGCACCACGGACCCGTGATGGCTGCACACTAGGAAAGAGTCCTATCCCAGCATTTGCCTCACACTGCCTTCTCGTCAACAGAAATAAGCCCATAACAGGCATCGCTTCGGGTCCCCATCCGGCAATCCTGGTATCGCTCGCCTCACATAGTGCCTCTCTAGCTGACCGTCATGTTGGAACAGTGGGGTAGTGACGTCACCATCCTATGGGGTCGTTCCGAACTCCTCCACAAACGCGCACTCGGCTTTCCGATATTGAAACCCACAGTTTTAAATATCCAAATATTCTGACTGTCACAATTAAGATCTGGGAGATCTTACGGGGCTGCATAATAATAATAATCTCCACTTGATAGAATGTCTCAAATATGCCTGATTTGATTTGAACATCAACATTCCATGATATTAAATAAGCTATTATGGTCGTTCACCATCACTTCGCATTTTGTCATAATTCTAGTTCAAATTGGACACAATTCCAGTTCATAAATATTGAGCGTCGGGTGGAAGTTTACAGACAGTCAATAACCAGTCACTTGCGTGAAGTAAGCCCATCTTCACATACCTTTAGTTCTTCCAGTGTTCCAATAATGATGAATTTTCACAAAAACAATAATAATATTGAACCCTTTATCCTCTGATGGATAAATGATTCGATGTTCTATTTCTTCAATTAATTATTATTTCCACCAGCGTCATAAAATAGCCAGACGAAGATGAGGAAATTTCAAGCATTTGTTGGAGACAGTTGGGACATACCTGCAGCAGTTTGACAAAAGCTAAATACTTAAGGATTGTGAAAAGAAATAGCATAGCAATGATTCAGAAGGACAGGTGGTGGCCACCTCAAAATAAAAGGGACGCGTGGTGAGACACGCTTATGGCATGTGCATTGTACTATTCGCGTCTAGAAAAAATATAATGCAGTAACGTGAGTGGTTGATGGTACCACTGGACACTCCTACGAGGCTGAGGTCTGATAAAACCGCGAAGTTAACAGAAAATGTGGAACCAATGAGAGATGAATGCTTACGAGTGCGCCAAGTCTAGCTTGGGCACGCGATATCTAGCATTAACGCGGGAGATCGGCTAGACAACATCTCTACGATCGATTCTTGAATTAAGGGGCATATTCTTGACCTGCGCAATTTTACGAGTTCAGTGATATTTGTTTCATTCCTGTACCACTATTATTTTGAGAAATTTTTATATAATTTCCCCCCCCCCCAATCGATACCTAGGGCCAGTTCATTTATAAGTGGCGTGAAGAGCCAAGAAGACTACTGACTATATTTTGTGCGTCCGAGGACGTAAGACTAATATTACATTGTGTGTGTCGGAAGACACAGGTTATACTACATTTAGCGCGTCCAAGGACGTAGGTTACTGTACTTTGCGTGTCATGAGGACACAGATTTTTATTAATACAAGTGTGTTAAAATCAGTGTGAGAGATAGTCACTGTACTATTTTTGTAGGGACAGTATCTTCGACAATTCGCCAACAGACTGTTTCTGGGGAACTAAGTACCTAGAACGGCGAATTTAGTAGTCAGATATCGAGTGTATAATAATCTATAACTTTTTTTTTACATCAGCACGAGAGATGACATCACTGACCATGGAAGAAGTTTGGAACCGACAACACTCCGTCAAAAGGTTTGAGACGAGCTAAACAGCATTAAGTTGGGAAATGGCTGCAGATGTCCGTTGACGGTGATTGGCTGAGGATGAGTACTGAATAATATTCTTATTATCTGATAAATTAACTTATGGTATATGGGACATATTTGATTTTGTAAATATCTTCCTTGTGTTGATTAACGTAGTGTATTTAGTTTTGGTCAGACACACCTTTTGCATGGAAACAGCTCGCACAATTTTGTTTAGTTAGAGTTTCTTGTTTTTTTTTAATTAACTAACGTGACTATGTGGACGACCGTGTTTGCATAGGTTTACGTAATGCGGTTGAGAAACGTCTCTCGGAGATATGTTGTGTTTCAGAAGTAGGACTGAATTAGTATAATCATGCAGTAGATTGGAGGGTAAATTAATCTTTGTAATGTTTATTATTGATCAGATTCAGTGAAGTTATTGCCGTTGGAGCAATGTGATTTGTGGCGAGGAGCAGTCAGCTCTCCCGTAGGTTTTAATATTTTATAATTAGTTTGTGAGAATCTTATTCAACCGACCTGTGTGAAAAGTGTTATGTCATTCCCATCAGTGTGTGTGTGTGTGTGTGTATTTATTGGTCATTACAAGCGGGAATTTCAGCGTAGACTGATTTCTGTCAGCTTGATGCCAAGCCCATATCGTTACCTTGCGAGGACGTATGTGGCTATTTCGATTAATGTCTTACCATATGTTTATGTGGTTGAGATTTGTTGCTGTTGATTCTACGAGATAACGGGACAGTTGGTTAGGTTATTTTTACACACTGGGCTGGACGATGACAGGTGTTGTGGTAGGGGAAAGATGTTTCACAAGGCGGGCTGAAAGGATTGCAGCAAGGTCATTAGGGAGTGCTTTGGCTCCGTAAAGTTACTTGAAATACAGAATAAGAACTGATCAATGGTAAAAATTGTTTAAATAAATGGGAGTTGCCTACGAATCACTATAATCTCCGAAGCGTTAGCTTAACGTGCATGTTTGTTCATATAAGGTAATCTCAGCTGTTGAGGCTTTTGTTGTTGTTGGTTTAACTCCATATTTATGTTTCATATTTGTGACCCGTGTAGTCACGTGCGATGCCGTCTTTCCTTGTTTGTGTATTGAGCAAGTGGCCAGGTTGGCAACTCATTTGTCTGATGCCTCACCGCATTGAAGGAGGGTCTCGAGGGAGATTCCTGTAATTATTAGATTTTAGATTGTGTGTCGGCATTAATTTTTTAAGGGTTTTTATTAGTGTTGTGTCCCATATCCGTAAACGTTGATTTACGAGATGATTGATCGTAAGAATCGTGGCTGTTACCCGATGTAAACGAACAGTCATCCAAAGTACTCATTCCTCGTAGTTAGTCATTACGCGTACATACAATCCAATGCAAGTTAGTGGAACTTGGATCCACATTTTTATAAGGGGGAGATCCGTCTGACTCCTCAACTTTTAATAGATATTTTTGTCATGGGAAGATTCAGGGAGGAATGTTATTATTGTTATTGTTTATATTCATTTCATTTTGCACAAATAGTCATTAAATTATGTTATTATTTTACGTCTTGCCACTTCTTTCTTAATTATAGTTTTCAATCCTACGACCCTTACCTCAGTAGAGCATGTTGTTTGGCGAACGTAAACATCACACTATGAACTGAGCGCGACCCCTTGATTAAGATTTCTTGCATATAAATACTGCAATACTAAAGGGTGCATAGGAGGTAAACTGGCGCGGCCAAGCGTGGGGAGGTTCACTGTGGTGTAACGGCAGAGAAATTGCACATTTCAATGTAAGCGTAGTTGGGATTACAAACTGACGCAACAATGAAGGTGTATTTTTGTTGCTGGTTCGCTGCTGGAACACATTTAGTTGGCGTATTTGAGTAAAACTGACATGCCGCAAGTGCAGGCAGATATGACAGTATTTTAATCACCGGAAAGTGATATTTTATTAAAAGTAATTGAGGCGAAGAGGATACCGCCAACTGTGAAAGATAAATTAAAATCAGGAGTTTGCAATGTAAAATACGGTTCACGTTTTTGTCTATTGAATTAAAGTAAAAGGTAATATACGTGATATCGGGCGCCCAATGACTAAAGTTAAAACTAGATTTGTTTAGAAAGTCAAACTCATGAAAATGTTAGGAATAATAATAATGTTATTGGTTTTACGTCCCTTTTAACTACACTGGCTTTTAGAGACGCCGGGGTGCCGGAATTTTGCCCCGAAGGGGATCTTTAACGTGCCAGTAAATGTACTGACACGGCTCCCTCGCATTTGCGCACCCTCAAATGCCAGCTGACTGCGCCAGGTTTCGAACCTGCAACCTTGGGCTCAGTAAGCGAGAACGTTACCCCTGAGCCACGCAGCCAGTCCGAAAATGTTAGGAGGATGGTAGCCTTAAATGACAATGAATACTTTGTTAATTAGTCAGTGTTAATATCAGATCAGGATAACAATTTAATGACTGAATATGTGTTTGGGTTTAAATTAAATTGAGTAAAATAAGAACCACTCAGAGATGCAATCGACTAGTGGGATTAAATGTAAATTATAAATGAACTGAGTAGGGTAAATAAATTAAATGTGCATGGGGATTGTATGTATGTGTCAGGGGGCATTGCTTTATGCCATTTCCCTAATGTCTCATATAAAGTGTATAACATGGCAACAGTAGAACAGATTCAAGAAATCATTGAAAACGCGACTAGGAGGACACAGGAATTGTTGGACACTAAATTGGCGGAACAGAGTGAATCATTAAACACTAAACTATCCGAACAGAGTGAATCATTAAACGCTAAATTATCTGAACAAATAACTAATAGTATGTTAGAACAAAGTGAATCATTAAACGCTAAATTATCTGAACAAATAAACACAAAACTATCTGAACAAAGTGAATCTATAAACAAATTGTCTGAGCAGAGTGAATCACTAAAAACTAAACTATCCGAACAAAGTGAATCACTAAACACAAAACTATCTGAACAAAGTGAATCATTGCGGACACAATTAAACAACAGTAGGATTGAACAAAATGAATATCAGGCGAAACAAGCTAGATTATTAAAAAGTGAAATCAATGACACTATAAATTCGCAGTTAGACGCGCAGAATGTTAAAAACTCGAAACAATTAGCTTCGTTAACCGCAGAGATGAAGGATCACACTAATCAACATATGGTATTGCTGGCCCTAGATGTTAGTAAAAACAATGAAAAACAATTAGATCAGATTAAGAAAATGGAAATTAGTTTTGATCAAAAACTTAGCATTCTGGATGTAACGGTGTTAGCTAAATTAGAGCAAATTGAACTAGCATGCACTATGAGTACGAGCGAGGTCAAGATAGCTCAGGATAAGTTGGAAGGACGATTTAAGGAAATGGAAAAAAGCGGCAAGGTCATTCAGCAACAATTATCAGCGGTAGATGAAAATATATCCGGCATAATTAAAGATATGGACCGTCTCGAAATATAATCAGCGGAGCAATGGAAAAGCCTAGAAGCGGATCAGGATCAATTAAAGAATACCATCGACGAAAACAGCGCGAGATTGGAAGAAATGAAAAGCCAGATAGAAAGCAATCAGGATGACACTAAAAGCCAGATTGAGGAGAAAGTAAGCACGATTAAGGAGCAAATAAGAAAAGATTGGCGAAAAATGAATATCGATTCTAAAGAGGAAAGATCAACCATCCTTAGGACAGTAGGCGAAAATCATACTCGTATTCAAGCATTAGAACAAGAAATTAAGAATAAGCTTAAAGAACAAACAGACAGGATCATTAAAGCTGAACTCAGGTCAATAGAACAATCCTCAATATTTAAAACAGGAACCATGAAAGACAAGCAGGACGACTCAAATAGCCCAGACAAGACGGGCACAGCAGGGAGTCCGACTCAGACGGAGAGCCCATTATTGACAAACACGGAGGGGTTTCGCAAGAATATTGAAAGGAGTTCCACGCCACAGGACGGTCATCAGCCCACACAACTTATCCAAGTAATTCGCTCGAACGATTATAAACCGCAGAAGTACACGGAGAATTCAGGGGTGACACCTAAAGCCTTCATTAAAGAAATTGAAGATCATTATAACGACACTGGGGTACCTGAAGCACGTATGTTGAGGATGATGGAGAGATTTTTATCAGGGAATGTCCTTACATGGTTTTTAAGCTTCAAATATACATTTGGAACTATGACGGATTTTAAAATCGCGTTTCTGCGCAAGTACTGGTCGCCGGCATTACAACAGAGTCTAAGAATGGAGCTTTACTCTAGGAAATATCAAACTACCCAGCAAACGAAATACTCAGATTTCTTTAACATGCAAATGCGAAAATTTCGCGACCTTGTTTACCCTTTAAATGAAGCGGATCTGGTGATGACTATAGCGCGGCAATTACCAGTCAACGTGCAACAAGTACTAGTCGCAGCGAACGTTAGTACGGCCTTACATGCAGAGCAGATATTACGCCAGATAGATGAGACTACGTCTCATAATCATTATAGAGGAGGAAGACAACTGGAGTTAGTAAATACGACAGAGGTCATAAAACCAAAACAAGCGAACACCAAAACGCAGGGTACAAATACAAGCACATCCACACCTAGGCGAAACCCGGAAGAGGTAGAAAACAGACCGTACCTGCGTAACGAAAATAATTAGAACAATAGGTCATATCAAGGCAACAATAGATATCAACAGAGAGGATATCAACAATGGCGTGAAAATCGAAGAAATGAGAGGTCTTATGGAAGATACAGTAATTACAATGGAAATCAAAGATGGAAAGGAAGGAGAGATCAAAATCAAGAAGAGGCACGTAATTATCGAAATGACTGGGATGATAGGCACGCTCAATCACAAAATTACCTAGAGGAATTACACGCTAGTCAAGGTGGAGAGCACGGACGATGGGAAAAAGCTATTGGGAACATGAAGAATCCAGACACACATACTGAGGAAGCTGGAAGTCTACTGAGACAAGAGGAATGTCAAGGGCGTGGGCGACAAAATGATGATGGGAGTCGCAACGGAGCTAAAAGAAATGCTAAATTTGGATAAAGAAGACAGTCTACGAACGCAACAGTCGGAAGTTGAAGATGGATGGATAGTAGCGAATATACAAGAATGGATTGCTTTGCCAGAAGATTGCCTGGAGGAGACGGTGAAACCACGGAACGATGAAATTAGGCAGTTACCCATTATTTACGCGAGGATTGGTGGAATTAATATAAGATGTTTATTGGATACGGGGTCGCAG
The DNA here is from genome assembly GCA_946902985.2 of Meconema thalassinum. Classification (NCBI taxonomy): domain Eukaryota; kingdom Metazoa; phylum Arthropoda; class Insecta; order Orthoptera; family Tettigoniidae; genus Meconema; species Meconema thalassinum. The sequence goes on from OX336389.2 coordinate 758,275,575, forward strand.
ATCAGTATGGTATCGGAGGCCTTGGTTCGAGAGTTGGGACGGAGTCAGAATATTCCTGTGATTCCTGTACCACAACTCAAAGTGAGGGGTGTTATTCCTGAACGCACCGTCACTTGTAAACGTCAGGCATACTTAGAACTGAACATATTGGAACACACTTTTGGGCAAACATTCATTATCATGGCAAAGATGAATTTTAATATAATTCATGGTGCAAATTTCATTTGTGACTATCAAGCAGTGATAGATTTGCACAAGAATACAGTCAGTTTTAGAGAGTATGATCAACTGAAAAACGTGGGATTGCATATGGATGAAATCACTACCGGAAGTGATGTAAATTCTTGGGCATTGGAAGCAATATCAGAAGAGATGGAAGAGGAGATACGAAAGGCAGAAGATAACATCATAGAAAGAGCTGTTGTGGAACTAGATGAGGAGAGTGAATCCCAGGAGATATGGTCTTTATTAACAGAAGGAGATAACAGTGATGCACAATTTGAAGAGTTACTACAGGAGCGGCTCAATGACATTCAACTTGGGGGTGAACATAGAAAACAATTGGAAGAGATTTTAAGGAAGCACAAAGCAGTATTTGATACAGTACCTGGAAAAATATTAAATTTCAAATATTCAATGCAAGTCGAGGATTGGTCACCTTTCAAAAGCAGGTTGTACCCAATTCCGGAAAAATATCGTGGTCAAGTCAAGGTCATTATAGATGAGATGTTACAAGCTGGAGTGATAAGGAAGACACCTACACCTTATCTAAATGCGATTTTGGCAGTCACAAAACCAAATGGATCTATTAGACTTTGTTTAGATGCCAGAAATCTCAACATGAGACTCATTTTTCCTGAGTATGACAGAGCACCAATTATTAGAGACGTACTAAAAGGCTTTAAGAACAAGAGCATTTATTCATCAGTTGATTTGACGTCCAGTTTCCACCATATTGAATTGGATGAGTAGTCACAGCTTCTAACTGGCTTCTTATTCGATTTATTTTTATTTAATCGTATGGTGAATTACATAAAAACAAATCACAAATCCAAGTTCAAGTTTTGGAGCCATTCCAAAGTACATTCTTGAAGATGAAACAGATCACTAGGGCTCCCGGAGTAGGCATGTAGAGGGCAGCGCTGGATGATATGGTCCATGGTCTGTTCCTCCTCATTGCATTGACACAATGGGGAATCTATCCAACCCCACTTATGGCATAGGTAATTGCAACGGCCGTGCCTGGTTCTCAGTCTATTGAGGCGACACCATAATTTTCTAGGAAGGTCAAATCCTTGTATTTTCACCGTTGGGTTGATCTCCTGGGCACTAGTTCCAGACGTTGAGTTTGACCATTCGTCCTGCCAGCATTGGTTTAGGTTGAATCGATTTGCCAGAAGTTGGTCGGCCAATAAACTGGTTGGTCTCCTCGAATGAAGTCGCTTCGGTGGTGGGTGGCAGAATTCCTGGTGTATTGGTAATGAGGGAGAAGCATAGATCTTCTTTGCTTCTCTGATCAGAGCTTCCTTCCTCCTCAGGTGAGGTGGTGGAATGTCTTATTCGATAACCAAACGTTTTGCTTCGTCCGAATGCCCTTCGGAGTCAAAACAGCGGGATGTGCTTTAATCCGAGCCCTGGTTCGGAATCTAACCGAGGAAGTTAAGAAGATGACGGTGCGCTACATTGATGATATTCTGCTGGCATCCGACAACATTGAAATTCACATGGAAAATTTAGATAAAGTATTAGGCAACCTTAATGCATCAAATTTCAAAGTAAACCTGAAGAAATCGCATTTCTTCAAGAGCGAGATCTTATATTTGGGTCACATCATTGACAAGGAGGGAGTGAAACCAAACCCAGCTAAGATCGAAGCGATAAAGAATTTCCCTACACCAACGAGAGTCAAGCACATTCGGGCTTTCTTAGGCGTAACGGGATTCTTTAAAGAAAACTGTCCAGGTTACACGGAGACTGTAGCTCCAATGCAGGAAATGGTTAAGAATAATAAATGGTTATGGAGTGCGGAATGCGAGAAGGCGTTCCAAGCAACAAAACAGCTACTGGAAAACTGCATTAAGTTAGGATTTCCAGACTTCAAGCACAAATTGATAATCCAAGCGGATGCTTCACTAATTGGTATAGGTGCCATGCTCTAACAAGAAGATCCAGCTAACCTGCAACGTAAAACATATTTGGCATTTTTCAGTCGAAAATTGCGTAAGCACGAGCGCAATTATACTTTAACGGAACTAGAGCTGTTGGCCATTCTTCATGCGTTTCAACAATGGAAACGAATAATTTATGGTTACCCCATTGTTGTCAGGAGTGATCACAAGGCACTAACATTCTTGTTTAAGACGTCGATGGCAAGCGAACGTGTGACACGTTGGTCTATATATATTCAGCAGTTTAGCATTGAGATTGAACATTGTCCAGGGAAGATGAACGTGATTCCGGATGCACTCAGCCGGAACCCAGAGCCTGATGTTGAAGAAACAGCGATGGTACAACACTTGGAGTTAACACCGAAGGACCGGGAATTCTTGGAGGAGTTACGTGAGATACAGCGAGAACAGGAAGCGGAACCATGGATGATGCTATTAATTCAATACTTCAGAAAGCAGCTACCTACAGGAACACCAGCATTTCGAGAAACGAAAGCTAAAGAAGGAAGATATGTTTATGTCAACAATTTGCTGCACAAATGGAGAGATAATGACCACACCAAGTTACGCATACTAGTACCTGCATCTTTACAGCGAGGACTGACATGGCATACTCACGAAAGTTACGGACACCTCGGCGTAGACAAGTGCGAAGCGACAATAGGAGAGACATTTACATGGCCACGTATGAGAACAACTATATGTGACGTCATTACGACTTGTGATCCTTGTCAGAGGACAAAGCCCAATAACTATTTAATGAGGCAGTATCCTAGACCATTGCTACCTCAGAAACCATGCGAGCTACTGGCCCTAGACTGTTTCGGCCCAATCCCGAAAGGAAGACGAGGTTGCCGTCACTTGCTAGTGTGCATTGATGTGTTTTCTAAGTTTGTCGTATTATGCCCCATTCAGAAAACTACATCGAAGCAAGTACTCAGTCGTATTCGAAATAGAGTTATTCCAATCCTTGGAAAACCAGAATTTATATTGTCGGATCATGGCAGCTATTTTACAAGCGCCGAATTCAAGAAAGGTATGGAGGACATGGGTATAAAACACGTTTTAAGCAGTATCCGACATGCCCAAGCTAATCCAAGTGAGAGAGCAATAAAATGTGTAACATCATACTTGAGAATCTTCATTCCCAAAGAACATCATAAGTGAGTGGATAAAATTAAGGATGTAGAGACATGCATGAATTCTACCAGGCACGAGTCAACAGGACAGATTCCTATGGTCCTACACAAAAACGAGTATCCAGTGAGAACGTGGAAAAGCATCATTAACTGCCCACAAGATCCCATGATAGCACCTGACCTGCGAATTGAGAGAACGAGAGCCTACATGAGAAAACAAGCAGATCGCAGATTACGGCGACTGAGAAATAAGAGATTTCACCGTGATCTAGAAATCAACCAGTTCGTTTTGGTGAAACGACCCGCTACATCTGATCCAGAGAAGAAAAACTTCAGCAAATTGTGTGAAAAGTTCATAGGACCCTATTCTATTGTAAGAAACCTAGGAAATAATGCATACAGAGTGAAAGTGTTAAGCACAGGAACAATGTCGGTCTACAATGCAGCCAACTTAAAAACTTATCGAAGAAGCGAACCATGGGAGCGCTGAAATAATGATGCAGTTTAAATATATGGACGTCCTAATATCAACCAAGTGTACGGGGGGCAGTTGAGTACGGCACGTGAAGAAGGAAATGGAGTTGGTGTTGACAAACATTAACGAGACGGGCAGAGTGTTGCCTCAGGCGTCAGCGCGTCACGCAAGCAGACTGAGAGGGGAGGTCCAAGCAGGAACTAAAACGAGTAAAGGCCATTCAAGACAGGAGCGGCTAGACCAAGTAATAGAAAGGGGTGATTCTGAAATAAAACAAATCGGCCTACGGAAGTCTTTTAAAAATTGTCGACTTTATCCTAAGTTCGAAATTTTGTGAGTGGAGGAGTTGTGAACCCTTTATCCTCTGATGGATAAATGATTCGATGTTCTATTTCTTCAATTAATTAATATTTCCACCAGCGTCATAAAATAGCCAGACGAAGATGAGGAAATTTCAAGCATTTGTTGGAGACAGTTGGGACATACCTGCAGCAGTTTGACAAAGGCTAAGTACTTAAGGATTGTGAAAAGAAATAGCATAGCAATGATTCAGAAGGACAGGTGGTGGCCACTTCAAAATAAAAGGGACCCGTGGTGAGACACACTTATGGCATGTGCATTGTACTATTCGCGCCTAGAAAAAATATAATGCAGTAACGTGAGTGGTTGATGGTACCACTTGACATTCCTACGAGGCTGAGGTCTGATAAAACCGCGAAGTTAACAGAAAATGTGGAACCAGTGAGAGATGAATGCTTACGAGCCCGCCAAGTCTAGCTTGGGCACGCGATATCTAGCATTAACGCGGGAGATCGGCTAGACAACATCTCTACGATCGATTCTTGAATTAAGGGGCATATTCTTGACCTGCGCAATTTTACGAGTTCAGTGATATTTGTTTCATTCCTGTACCACTATTATTTTGAGAAATTTTTATATAATTTCCCCCCCCCCAATCGATACCTAGGGCCAGTTCATTTATAAGTGGCGTGAAGAGCCAAGAAGACTACTGACTATAATTTGTGCGTCCGAGGACGTAAGACTAATATTACATTGTGTGTGTCGGAAGACACAGGTTATACTACATTTTGCGCGTCCAAGGACGTAGGTTACTGTACTTTGCGTGTCATGAGGACACAGATTTTTATTAATACAAGTGTGTTAAAATCAGCGTGAGAGATAGTCACTGTACTATTTTTGTAGGGACAGTATCTTCGACAATTCGCCAACAGACTGATTCAGGGGAACTAAGTACCTAGAACGGCGAATTTAGTAGTCAGATATCGAGTGTATAATAATCTATAACTTTTTTTTACATCAGCACGAGAGATGACATCACTGACCATGGAAGAAGTTTGGAACCGACAACACTCCGTCGAAATGTTTGAGACGAGCTAAACAGCATTAAGTTGGGAAATGGCTGCAGATGTCCGTTGACGGTGATTGGCTGAGGATGAGTACTGAATAATATTCTTATTATCTGATAAATTAACTTATGGTATATGGGACATATTTGATTTTGTAAATATCTTCCTTGTGTTGATTAACGTAGTGTATTTAGTTTTGGTCTGACACACCTTTTGCATGGAAACAGCTCGCACAAATTTGTTTAGTTAGAGTTTCTTGTTTTTTTTTAAATTAACTAACGTGACTATGTGGACGACCGTGTTCGCATAGGTTTACGTAATGCGGTTGAGAAACGTCTCTCGGAGATATGTTGTGTTTCAGAAGTAGGACTGAATTAGTATAATCATGCAGTAGATTGGAGGGTAAATTAATCTTTGTAATGTTTATTATTGATCAGATTCAGTGAAGTTATTGCCGTTTGAGCAATGTGATTTGTGGCGAGGAGCAGTCAGCTCTCTCGTAGGTTTTAATATTTTCTTAATTAGTTTGTGAGAATCTTATTCAACCGACCTGTGTGAAAAGTGTTATGTCATTCCCATCAGTGTGTGTGTGTGTGTGTGTATTTATTGGTCATTACAAGCGGGAATTTCAGCGTAGACTGATTTCTGTCAGCTTGATGCCAAGCCCATATCGTTACCTTGCGAGGACGTATGTGGCTATTTCGATTAATGTCTTACCATATGTTTATGTGGTTGAGATTTGTTGCTGTTGATTCTACGAGATAACGGGACAGTTGGTCAGGTTATTTTTACACACTGGGCTGGACGATGACAGGTGTTGTGGTAGGGGGAAGATGTTTCACAAGGCGGGTTGAAAGGATTGCAGCAAGGTCATTAGGGAGTGCTTTGGCTCCGTAAAGTTACTTGAAATACAGAATAAGAACTGATCAATGGTAAAAATTGTTTAAATAAATGGGAGTTGCCTACGAATCACTATAATCTCCGAAGCGTTAGCTTAACGTGCATGTTTGTTCATATAAGGTAATCTCAGCCGTTGAGGCTTTTGTTGTTGTTGGTTTAACTCCATATTTATGTTTCATATTTGTGACCCGTGTAGTCACGTGCGATGCTGTCTTTCCTTGTTTGTGTATTGAGCAAGTGGCCGGGTTGGCAGCTCATTTGTCTGATGCGTCACCGCATTGAAGGAGGGTCTCGAGGGAGATTCCTGTAATTATTAGATTTTAGATTGTGTGTCGGCATTAATTTTTAAGGGTTTTTATTAGTGTTGTGTCCCATATCCGTAAACGTTGATTTACGAGATGATTGATCGTAAGCATCGTGGCTGTTACCCGATGTAAACGAACAGTCATCCAAAGTACTCATTCCTCGTAGTTAGTCATTACGCGTACATACAATCCAATGCAAGTTAGTGGAACTTGGATCCACATTTTTATAAGGGGGAGATCCGTCTGACTCCTCAACTTTTGATAGATATTTTTGTCATGGGAAGATTCAGGGAGGAATGTTATTATTGTTATTGTTTATATTCATTTCATTTTGCACAAATAGTCATTAAATTATGTTATTATTTTACGTCTTGTCACTTCTTTCTTAATTATAGTTTTAATCCTATGACCCTTACCTCAGTAGAGCATGTTGTTTGGCGAACGTAAACATCACACTATGAACTGAGCGCGACCCCTTGATTAAGATTTCTTGCATATAAATACTGCAATACTAAAGGGTGCAATATGTTCGTGGAGCACAACGGCACTTTACTTTCCACGCACTGGTATGAAAATGAGACAAAATCTTCCGACCCATTAGCAGAGTAACGTAGAGATGTTATTATAGAGGCCTAGCCTTACGGAGTATAACCACCGCGTAACGTAACAGCGTAACAACAGGTGAGCACCACTGACCCGCTGATCAACACAGACAGATCAAAACAGACAGATAGCCTGGCCTACTAAGAGCCGGTTTATATACTGCCACAAGGTCAAATATGGATAGCTGTAGTTGCATTACGTAACGCGATGCCTTTACTTCTATTGGTTCCCACCATGGAACATGCTAGAAGGTTATTTAGATCAATTGAAACTTTGTAAATTAAACGGAAGAATAATTCCAAATAGAATTCTGAAGTGCTGATGCCTTCCTCTTCCTTATCTAAATACAAACAAGTATATTGTGCTCCGTCATTCCCTGGCGGTACTCAGACCACGCGCCTGTTTCAAAACATGGCGAGTCAACAGCTTGGCGCGTCGTTGGTGTCGCCTCAGCACGCTCAAATCAAATCACGCCATCATCCTCTCCGTCGTATAAGGGCACAGTATATATAACAGGCAGACCAACATTCAGCTTCATATAATTACGTATATTGCACCTATTGTTTCCGATAACCTCAATGATCTGCCCAAACAACATCCCACTTATACAGAGGTCTAATATATATTTTACAGATGTGGCATACAGTTATGCATGTTCATGATAACAGTTTTATGAGGCCTAAGTCTTTTTGCACTAATTACTCCCCGTGACTGTGATTTGTAAGCAGCGTAAGATGTAACTATTTTCGCAATTCCATACCAGAACGCTGATAAGAGCGGCTTGATGCATCTTAGTTTGGCTTCAACAATAGACTTATTTAAATATACTTACTGTTACACCTTAATTCCCAGCGTATCTGCTCCACTAATAAAACACCAAAATACTTCCGACACGATTTGTTCTAAGGCATTAACACTTGGTTTCCGAGTCCCTTCGTGTGCCTTTTACACTAATCTACTCCGTTTCACCAAAATGAAACAATGTTTACGTCCCGAGGTTTGTTTCTTGCTTTGTGAGGCTATAAATGAGCCTAGAATGATCCTCCTATGGCAAATTCGATATTTTGTATACGTAACAAACGTCCTATATCTAGGGAATGGAGAGGACTGTATAATTTCAAATAAACAGTGTTTCCTGCAGGGTTTCGAATGTTAAGTACGTAAAATTTGATTCAGATTGGTGAAATGGTGTAGATTTGTGCCAAAAGGACTTAATGACGGGAATAGAGAGATCTGTCCCAAATTTCTAGTAGACAGTGTTACTTGTGGGTTTCCAAAGGGTGGTAGGTCAAGCCTAGGCTTAAACACTACCGGAGGGAAGATGATTTGAGAAAAGGAAAAGGTTTGGGCATGGAGATGAACTCTGGGCAGACAGGACCGAATCCAAGCAAAGAAATAAATAATTTAATTAGATAATGGAAAAAGATAGTTGTGCGTAGATTAAGGCTTGCGAGCGCAAGGGGAGAAAGCAGGTGATTATAAGCAAGTGTAGCTGTGCGAGCAACGCTGGCTGAGGTTGCCGGCAGGCAAGCGCTAAGTGTTCCGTCCCTCCAAAACGGAAAATTGAGTACTATGTAGGTACACGGGTCGCTGGCGAGGAAATACTAACAAGGGAAAGTTGAATTATTTATTTTCCTTTCTGAAAGGAAATGTTTTAGTGAGTATTCTAATATACTCAGGAGATTGATGTTGACAGGAATAGTTTTATTCCCCAATAAGGATGGATCCCTGAGCAAGAAACCATATGCCCCCAGAATGGACAGAGATATGGCACTTTCAGAGTTTTTGGTAAGATTATTGTTATTCGTAGAAATTACTTGACGTAAACAATTGTTTCGTTTAAAGTAGGCAAAACTTTTATTCAGCAGAGTGCCGACTAAAAATTTATAACGGGTTAAAAAACCCAGACCTAACTTAGACAAAACCACAATTCAAAGTAGGAAGTCATAAGACAAAGCAAAAATCGCTTCAAGTAGGAAGCTGGCTGAGTGAGCTATACTTGCCTTCACTGATTCACGAGAAATAGTTAAGTAAGCCTTATGAGCAATGTTAGCAGAAGTTTTTCTATAAACGCAACACATGATTGAATTTGATTAAAACTTAGCATTCAGGATTCGTAATTATTTCTTTTAATATAGAAAGTGATTCTAGAGGAAAAAAAATAGGGAAAGATATGCCATACATAATAGCTCTTCGAGCAATAGAAGAAAGGGCAAGTAACAAAATTATTTATTCAATCGAATGAAGCGTTTAAAGCACAATAGTACAGGACTCAGACCTATTTCTTTGGTTTTAAAGAAGTAATGTTTTGACTTAAGCGGTCAGTATAAAACATAACACGGGTTACAAATCGTATTAATATTTTGTTAGATTGAATAGGTAGAGTACCAATTCTTAATAGAATGCCTTTGCAGTAAAGTTAAAAGATACTTTAAGAAATAATTTGATATTCCTGGGTACAGCAGCAGAGAAAAGAAAAGATTAAAAGGTTTATTTATAACCACTTAGATTACTGAAGCGGTAATTAAGAGATGTTAAATTCAAATTGGAAAGGTCACGTTAGTGAAGCCTTGATTACATAAGATAGATACAAACATTTTAACAATTGGGAAATAACGAATTCAAAATTTCTGATCGCAGCAGGAAAACGCAAGGGCGTATTAAAATGTGGATTTATAACCACATGGAGTATTTATACAGTAATTACAAGATATGATACAAGAAAAAATGGGAGGGAGACTGATGTTTTCGACCAGCCGTTACACAAACTTTATGACATGGCGTCTGTTTAAAAATTGAACACATGGTTGAAAGCGGTAGCTTCTCCTGATAAGAGAGCTGAACTATCTCACCATAGCACCAAGAATTATGTGACCGAGAGATTCGATCATACGGAGAGCCAGGGCAAAGCGAGGCAGGGAGGGAGGAAACAAAAGAAGATATACATTGTAGGCAACACAAGAAAAAGAGAAAAAATATATGTAATACAATTTCAATGCGTAGAATAAAAGTGTTCATGTAGATAAAGACAAGGGCGCCATCTGTTTCATAGCTGTAGAACTTGCAGTCATAGTTCCTTAGATGACCGGAATCATGGGGTTCAACGAATTGCCGCATGTGGAGCTGTAAGGTGAGCTTAACAAGGAAAATGCACATCTGAAACAGACTTTCAAACAGAATAAACAAGTGTACAAAGATTCGGAAATGCATGAAAGGTCACTGTTGGTGTCTGCGAGAAGGGAAGAAAAGAGCGTGAAAAGAAAGTGAAACAAAGAGCAGTGACTGCTAACTCTAACAAGACGTATATTCCATAGAATATACCAAAGGGCAAGGAAGTAAAATTTGGTTCAGATCGGTGAAACGGTGTATATTTATGCCACAGGGCCAAATTGCAGGGAATGGAAAGGTCTGTCCGAAATTTCAAATATATAGTGATATTCTCCGTGTTCCAAAGTGAAAGTTCCTAAAATTCGGTTCAGATCAGTGAAACGGTGTAGATTTAAGCCCAGTGGAACCGTGAAGAATCGTGCCAGAGGGCCTAAATGAAGGGAATAGAGAGGGCTATTTCAACATATTGTTGCCAAAATCTTTCTTGAGGGTGTGCCTAGCAACCATACAAAATTTCAATGCATCGGTTAAACGGTGTCCAGTCTATTCATCTCAGACAGACTGATAAACAGGTCCATTTTCAGACTATATTCATTTATGAAAAAAGTAGGCTTATGAGATCACGTTTTGTCCGTGTGTGTATATGTGTGTGTGTGCGTATGTATGTGTATATGTCCCTAGTAAAACCTAAACGGCTGAAGCAACTTCAGTGATACTCCGTATGTGCTTACTACTACTTCGTCCGACCGCGACCGTGCCTTTGAAATTTTAATACGTTTCACAAATCAATTGCCCAATCAATTACAGAATATGCAAACCAAGCACCAGAATGCAAAATTGAAATTGCTTGAATAATTTGTATTGTAATTGAATTTTCCTTTTTTTTTTTTTTTTTGGCCGTTTGGCTGCAATAAAAGTATTATTATTACAAATCCAACCTGGAAACTGCGCGAAACATTTCATTGGCATTCGTTATCTCCGCAGCAGTTATCTCCGCAGATATCACCCGAAATTTTGTACGGTGATTAAAGGTACAACTAAAAGCTCTCCCTTGAGACTGTTGTGTACAAAACGAACATGAAGATAAAGCGAAGTTGAAACATTTAAATAGAGTCTTCTCGCGTTTTCAACATCTGAGCACAGTGAAATGCAGTACAGCTAATATTTATACGAATTTCAATGCACTGACGTATAGTTTAGTTCAATTGGTTACATAACCAGAAGATAACGGCGGTACGAATTTTTAACATTATGTTAGTTTTTCTTTTGTCATCAAATGGTTCATAACTCTAAGGCCAACAGATTGTGTTAAAGCCCAGCCCCTAACAGGGCCTAACTACAGTTTTCCCAAATCCCATGTTAAAGTATTACAAGGAACATATTATAGACAGCGCAATTATTAGATCACACGCAGATGAAGCAACAATTCCTCATGGCCATAATACTGTAACTGCAAGTTTGCACACTACCTAAACTACAACAGAAACAATAGGCTAAGAAAAATACTGCTGACAACGAACGACCTAGATGAGCCTTGAAATGAGGAGAGGACCCACGGGATCAGGACGGCCTGACAGAGGAGAGAGTGCAACGGGTCAGAGGCTAGCACCTCTCGGCAAGCCGACGCCACTCTCAGCATGGACAACGGCTCGACGACAGGACTCCAGACCTGATTTCCAAGTGTAAGTGTACCAGCTTTTTCCTTTTTCCCTCTCAGTCCCTCTAACAAACCGTTCTCCCTTGCATAGTTACATTAAACCCTAAATTACAACTATGGAATCTCTCTTTCATATTCCCACTACCACAATCCCAGCTCTCCTCACTACGCTTACACCGTAGCCGGCAACCAGCCCGCTGAATCAGCGAGTAACCAGCAGTCTCAGCAAGGTATCCCACGCGTGCCATCTACTGAGCGAGTAGCCCGCGTTCCTACCCGTAGGAAATGCCCATCCTAACACATATCCCGAATACCTCTTGCAATGCGATAACCCCCCCCCACAGTCAGAACAAGTGGTGAACGCGCTGGGGTTGGCCATATAAACATGCCTCAACACGATCTCGAATTCCTCTCGCTCGCATAGCAAAATCCATATACCAGTTAACCTACCAAGCCTCCCTCCAATATTTCTAACCCACTAGTCCTTAATAATTGGCCGAGTTCGCCGGGGTTGAAGTAATGAAGGAGAGTTCAACACGATCTCGGCCATTTCCTTCGCAATCACACCTTACACAATTCTCACCCTTACCTACACGCCCCCTCCCCCCTGCCCAAAAAAAAACCACCAATACATTGGCGGAGTCACCTGGGATAAACCAGATAAACGGTTTAACAAAATCCCAGGTATACCCTTCTCGCATTCCCCGAAATCCTTCATTCACCCCATACACCAATATATATACACGTACCCATATAACTGATAAAACACTGACTCAAGAACGCAAGTTCGAATCTTGGCGCAGTAAGCTGGCAATTGAATACACAATGCGACAGACCAACATCAGTACATTTACCGCCTATTAAAGATCACCAATAAAACAAATCGCTGTCTCCAGCATCCACAATAGGCACAGAGACGCAAGCGCCAGACAGCAACACCAATTCCTAGACTCACAACTTCACACCAAAGCACGCGTGGCTTCACACAACCCTCAAACATCCCCCATCACTAGATGCATCCCCCTACAACGCCCCCCCCCCCCCTCCTCACCTCCTAGACACTAGACATTTAATAGATATCCTGCCAATGATGAACTAATCCTGGTAATTCCTAGATAACTAACTAATTACCTAAATAACAGTAGATTATAAGGTTACTGCCACCTAGCTAACGAACTAACCAATCACTAACTAACTAATTAACTAACTCAGGAATTAACTAACTTGTTAACTTACTAACAATGCAACAAACCAACTAACTATATAAACTAACCCAGCAACTAATTACTTAACACTAGATATAGGGATATCCATTTCAAGGTTTCGCAAGCAGTAATGGGCACGGGGATAAACATTCAAACATAAGCACGCCCACCCACGACTTGCAGTGCATCCCCCTTCCCTCCTACGATTCCACCATATAGAAATATAAATAATCTACTGTAACCATGACTTTCTTTTCACTAAGGATAGATATACACAGTCATAAATAAAACACAAGAACTAACAATTTTTAAACAACAAATATGGATAACACGCGTGATCCTTCACAGAGAACATAGACAGCACAACATTGTACGCCTATAAACAAACCATACATAGGACCTCGTAGTTCCAACCCTGAAATCAAACAAGAAAAACTGGCTACACACATTCAGTCACAACTATTATAACACACATACATGCATTTATGAACAATCACACCCACAATTCTTTCTAATATACCACCCTGAGCAAACAGCTACACACGAAGCAAGTAATTGATAAACGAGAAGCAACAAGTAAAACTAGATCCCAACTATAGCGTTTATACAAGGTACTATTACATTTCTATTATAATTATTATTATTATTAATAATACTGTTATAATTATCATGAATATTATCGTTATCCATTATCTACACATCGATACACAATAGAATAGGAGAGAAAGATACGAATTATCACGAATATATATATATTGAACCCGAGGGGGTTATGCTGACTGATATCGAACGTGGATCTCAGAGACTGTGATCTCAGTATAAATGTTCCACCAGGGAACGAACCCGAGGTCTGTTGAGGGAGTTTCATGGTAAAAACCCCTAGAGAAAATTGTATTTAATCACTGGTGTGATTTCAGTTGATAATGACATTATTTATTAAAATAATGCAGGGAAAAAGAGCAGAATACAGCATTATTAGACTACTTGGAGTAGGTTATGCTGGGCTTGGAGCACAGAAAGTGCAGAGTTTGACGTTTTGCTAATAGGCCCAGAATTGTGGGAGGTGCCCCTTGGAGCCACGTCAATCTTGCTGACCTCGTTATGTCGTCTGGAAGAGGTTGGGGGCTTGAATAATGACCCAGTTTTTCCCCGACTGAGAATAGGACGAAGAAGAGTGGGGAGAGATCCCAAGGAAAATCATTGATTACTCGTGATTGGAGTAACGCAATGACATGAGAGTTGCACACAGGTGAATCTTTAGCCAGGAGGCTAATTTTAGAGCCTTTAATCTGCGAAATTGACGCATATTTAATGGAGTGCGGAAGAACATAGACTATGGTTGTTCGCGGCTGGGTTTGACGAGGTCGCCAGGGATTCCCAGTGAAACAGCGTCCCCACGCTATGGAGAAAGGAATTAATATTAATTAATTGGCCGAGCGATCCTTCAGCACGCAGATAGTTCTGGGATCAGTGAAGAAAAAGGAACCCGATGAGCATGGTTTCGAGACCAGAATCATGCTGGGAAAGGAGTCGAGATAGCGCGGGAAAATTTAGCTCTACTTTTTGTGTGAAACCAATATAAAGGGAGTCGACCCTTGGCAGAGCAGCCAGTCTTACGCAGTTTACGCAGTTGGACCCAGTTTGTCACGGAGAGTCGCAGACAGTCGTCGCTGCACAGTTTTTGTCAGAACACAGTTGTCAAGCAGTTGTTGAGGCGGAACGTATGGCGGTCCGGCTCATGAAAGGACGCTCTAACCAAGACTTGTACATTTGAGTGAACCATTATATTCACCGCACATCGTAATGCACCAAGTGAGAAGATAATAATGCATTTTTTATTATTGGACTTCAACTTGGGAAGCCGTGCAGTGAAACATTTAGTAAGCTTTTAGTAAAGACAGTCGTGCTGCATGTGTAGTCAGCAGTACGAACAATGGTGTGTTCACTTAGGAAACAACGTGGGAGATAAGTTGCAGAACTATTGTAAATAATAATCTGTGTAAAGTTATGTACAGTGTTAAGCGCAATGTATAAAATATTGACTGATCATACATGTCTAATTACGCTGGAATGCGCTGGGAGAAACTTTACGAAGCATTTGGTAATGTCTTAAAAATACCAAATAGTAACGCTCAGGACGGAAGTAAGCATATTTATGCAAAGCAGGAAGCTTACCGTAGGAGTATGGATAAACTGTTGGTGAATCCCGGGGGCAGTCGAACCAGACTTTCAATCAGGAGTTGGTAGGAGCACGGGAGATGCCGTCGACACCTGCAATTTTGATATCCTTGCTAGGGAATTTCAACCAATGAAATGTGTACAGAGTGACGTGTGTTATGTATAAATCATATGTGAAATGTCTTTTAAATTAATGGTTTAATAAGTGTTATAAAGTGTCATGTGTTTTGGAAGCAATAGCTTCTTTATAGAAATGCAAAGTGTCGTGTGGTTAACGGAAGATATGTATCATAAAATGTGTGTATTCAAGATGCAAATGTCGCACTAAATCTGCATATGGCAGGCGACCCGGAAGGATATGAGTGGTTGGAGCCACCATGATGAGCCGAAATGTAAGTACCCCACAAATTATGTTTAAGTAGAGGTATAGGCCACTGCATGTAATGTGATTTCAGAGTTATAAAGATGCCAGTAAGAATCAGATTAGGAGATAGACCCTCCAGGTTTAATCATTATTGTGTTGATTTTAATAGACTTGAGATGTTATTTTGCATCAATGAGTGGATTAATCGTTACCACTAATAATTAAAAATGGCAAATCAGTTATGTAAATGAAACGAACACGGTTATTCGATTTTTAAGATGATTAGTTGTGTCGGATTTTGGTAATTTATGTCAGTGAGAATAATAATAATAATAATAAAATAAAGGTATGAATGAATGCATCAGGATAAATGTTGTAAGCAAGAAATATTTACGCTAAACGGCAAGACTTATCGTTCTAAGCAGTAAGATTATACAGTAAGATTACGTTACGGGATTAAGAAAAGAGTTTTATATCAGAATATATTGTATTAATGGGAATATAATTATGCCAGGAAATGGAAGAGCTTTTAGTGAATTGAATTTGCAGCTTATGGAAAAGCTTATAGAGTAATTGATAGATTTCTCTTAATAATTATAGGACGAAGATCATAGCATTAGGTAAGGGACCAGGTAATCTATTCTTCGTATGAAATCTCGTATGCCGTGGGCATAATTGGAGATGTGCTTTGTGCCAGAGTGTATTTAGTGAATTGGACACTAACTCTGATGATGGATATGGAATGTTCCAGGTTTGAATCCCGTGATAGGTGAGAGGAAAACGATGGACATCTCTGCACTCTATCTGATCGCCCGAGAACTTATTATTGAGTGATTCGGCTCGTTGAAGCGAATCGTATTACGGCAGCATGTTATGACTGACCGCAGCATTTATTAAAGAAACCGGTTACCTACTAGACCAATGTTTTATGAATCTCGTGCCTTCATGTTGGAATGGGCCTATTTGGTGCCAATTATTATTATCCTCAGGGTAGGAGTTAATGTTAAGCTCATCCAGTACCTGTTTGCATAATATTCATTTTAAATCCATTGGGATATGTGTGTCACTAGGGCCACGGTATTTGTCTGTTAAAATCTTATACTGCTTAGGGGAGGTAAGACATATGGCATGAAACGAGGGTCGAGGCACTGTAGGACCTCACTCCACTGCTATTGTGTACAGGCCGCTTGGAAGAGGGTCGGGACGGTCAAGCGAACCGTGAAAGAAAGTTTGAAAAGAACAGATTTTAGACCCTGTTAATGACATGAAATGAAACATTGTTATATTGAGTAATGAAGTCATGTGGTTTAAGAACACATTGATAATTATAGATCATCCTGATGGTTCATAATTTTAGCAATCTAACGAATGGTTAGACGTTGCATTTGTACTGTCACTTACAACTTTTTCAGAAGTTGGTTACTGGATGCCACAGGCTACGCGCGCAAGGGTAGTTTAATTGTACCATCCGACACAGCAATAATTAACGTTTTTAAGATGAAATCACAGACGGCATGCAGTGGAACTATATAAATAGAGGAAGTGTAGGGGTAGCTTACATAATTATGGAGTTGCATGTAGACTGCTGTGCAACACCAGAATAGGCTAATGCATGTAAAGCATTTGGTGGGGAGAGAAAGATCAAAACACACACACGATACACATTATGGTCAAATTAAGACAAGGTTTAAGGAATAAATAATTTTGTAGAATTAATGAAGTCACATTGGATGACAGAAGAATTAAAGTACAGTTTGTTTCTGAAGTTGTATGTGCATCAGCGCACTAAAGTATTATTGTGAAGTTGATATAAGGGTAAAGGTTTTTGTTATGAGATGATTTTATTATGATAATATTATGTTCATATCAGTGGATTGTGGAAGTAAATTTTGTTTGCTTTTGGTTTATGGTTATGGGGATTGTTTTGTTTGTTTGAAGCCATGAATTTTATTACTGAATTAAAGTTTTAGAATAGAGTTGTGCCTTATCATTGTAGAGTTGATACCTTTTAGCCTCAAATCCAAAATATGCAACTGCTCAATGGGGAGACGGTACACGCACGAGTCCTGACGCTAGCTGGAGGCGGAAGCATATTTTCCATCGAGATTACTCACATGGGTACAATATATATTGAACCTTTACTATTAGGTCATATTAATGATTCCTTAGTTTATTGTAATATACATGGAAATGCTATTGTGAGTCGAGCATGGAGACCAGGCTGTATGTCGAAACTTCAGTTAAGCCTGTCGACATTTGGGACTGGAAAGGAATGTTATATTTCTATATAACGGAGGCAACAGGTATTTATGACTGCGAAAAGGGTGCAGTTCCGTTAGAGGAAGAGTGAACGACCTAGGTACGCGTCTCTGTACTTCTGAGTCACGGTTGGACTATGTTTTGTCCGGCGAGTGAAAGACGAGGATGGAGATATGATTTGGCCACTCTTAAGGGGCGTGTCTAAGCTCTAGGAACCACTAGTTCAGTGTTCAGAAGGATCAATGAAAACATGATGCTATTTTTCGCGGGGACGCGGCGTTATCAAGCCTGACCTGGAAATTACGCGGGAATCAAGTTGCTATCAGATCCTACGATCGATCTTTGATCGGACCAACAACATTGTAACCTCCAGATTGATACGACCTCAATGTGTCTAAGTGCATGACTGTGGACCTATTACTTTGGAATATAGATTCAGATCGACTCCCACTCCCTCGGCTTTTTGCCAATTGTGTATAAATACTGTTCTGAGTGCTAATGACATTATTCAATTTTTGATGTCCGAGGGACATAGTCGATTTTCCATTTTTGATGTCCGAGGGACATAGTCGTTATTCCTTGTTGATGTCCGAGGGACATAGTCGTTTTCCATTTTTGATGTCCGAGGAACATAGACGATACTGCATTTGTAGGTGTCAAGCGACACTGTCGTAGTTAATATTTTGAGTGTAGAGATGGCACATATCTGTACCGTAATTTTGTGAAACAGTTTAATAATGTATTATGTTGTGTGCGTACAACTCAGTTTGTGTAACCATATAATCAGTGAAAGATAGGTAGTTACTACACTACAAGTTAGGGCAGTCTTCGTGATAATATTTGCTTTAGGACTATTTCGGCGAATTCAGTAACCGGAGCAAACAAATTACCTAGGAATTGATACGTGTGATAATCAACATTTTATTTTCATACAGCAAGATGAACACTTCGGCATCTGAAGGAAGACTGAAAACCAGGATCATCATCCAGATGGCAATGACCAATTGCTAAGCATAGCTGGAGGAGGATGGTAGTGGATGTGATCTGACAACCCAGTTGGCGGAGGAATGAGTATTAAAAATTATTTATTTAATTTTTGACAAATGGATTTTTTTTTTTTTTAATGGGAATACATTTATGTAAATATTTGTTTTGGGTTTGGTAACGTACAGTCTTGTTTTGTTGTTAATGACACACGATTTAGTGCATGGCGCATTGTGACATATTTTGTAGTTATTTTTTTCTTTGTGATTTTTGTTGTTGGTTCATATTTACGTGGCAGCGCTTGCTCCCGGAGCACGCTGTTGGCGAGGCGCTGTTGATCAGTATGGCTTGAAAATTAACGCTAGGACAAGAAGTGAATCTGAATTAAATTAGCATAAATGTAGTAGTAAGCGGGAAATCTTTTTATGATAGATGGATTATATCATTCAGGATGTTGATTTTTAATTCGCCACATTGCGAAGATTTGTACAGGAGAAGCCGTCCGCTTTCTCATTTTAATTGTGTTTTTATCTGCATTTTATTTATGATAGCGTGTCTTGAACACGTAGTAAGGGAATCTCTGATCTAGCGTCGCTATGTGGATTCTGCGTGTGTCAGTCGGTCAAAGTGATGTTGTGTCTTTATGAATTTATGAGTTTTGCTTGCGGAGGATCAGTGTATGTTGTACACCCCTCGACTTGCCGCAACCCATATTTCCACAATTATGATCCCGCAGGACGGTTGTGTGAAATTGATGGTGAATCTTGCAATTCCAGGAGAATTAGTGAGATAGTGTGTCTGCTATAAATGTACGCGTTTCCAGAACAGCAGAAGTAACCGAACCCGAGTAGCTAGGGGCTGCTTGTCCGTGTGTGACACATGCTTTGACTGAGACTGAAATGGATTGAGTAAGAGAGGGTGTCCCACTGCCGGGCGCAAGTCAGAGACAGCTGTGAGGCATATTAAGGCAAGGACGTTGGTCCATAAATAGTAGAATGTTTATCTTTTCTGATTAAAAGAACCTGAATGGTATAAATTAAGTGAAACAGTAAATGGGTGTTATTCACGTTTTAGTCGTTATATTTCGGGGCTGTATACTGATCACACTGTGCATTGTATTAATGTTGTACAGCAGCCAGTTTGGGCAATTGAGTAAGTTTATTAATGTTAGAGTACGGCGACTCCATGTCGGCCATGTTTGTTGTTTTGATATGTCACGTGTGGTCATTAGCCTTGGAAGCCATTGATGCTTGTCCCGGCGGCTCTTTTGATATGTCATATGCCTTCTCGATTATTTTTGTGATTTCCACGGAAGTCTTGTAAATTAATATTTTGTAAGGTTAGCGTGTGTCAGGTTAGTTATTAAGTGTACTGACATTTTATTCGTGTGTTCCCATGGGCCATAATTGCAGTTTGCGGAACGGTTTATCGCGACCTATCCGATTGATTCGTTTGGAAGCGAAATGCCGTCAAACAATACTCATATTCTCCAATAACTAAGTAACGCACACACACACATTTTGATCAGATAGTGGAATTGTATCTCCACATATTTTATGTCTCTAATTTGATTATTCTGGGGTAATCTCAGGGTGGATTTTTTGTCCTTGTTTAATTTGTTTTACGACGATTCAGTTATTAAAAATTGTTTACATCACTCCTGTGTTTTTTTCACTTCTTTTCTAATTTTAAGTTTACCTTATTATCCTTGATACTATGGAAGCGAGATATTTGATTATTCTCAACATTGAACAAGCAAGGACCGAACGCGATCCCGAAGACAGAATCTTGCCAAAAAGCTTTCTTCAAGGGTACAATATATATACTCCAGGTGAGTCAGCCGCCCCTTATTTTTTGGTTTTCGGCCACACTTCCGACGTCTGATGCCAACATGGTCGACAGTTCCCCGTCTGGAGCCAAGCCACAATGACCCTAAACGATATTACAAGATTTATGACGACATGGAAGCAAGACATTAACAAAAACATGTGTGCGACAAGTAATAAATTCATAGCATCAAACTGTCATACGGACATGTACAAAGAACATGCCGATGATACGGTTTCAGTTGGATACGAAATTGACGCTGGGTACGGTGGCTTACTGATAAAAAACGTGAATGAACCTTCGAAGCGGAAAGCTGTATCACATCTCATACGCTATCATGCTAGCTGAAGGGATAAGTAGCCGTGGAGCAATGGTCTAAATGCGTAGAAGATAATCGTCATGCTTTTGGGAGCTGGGTTCAAATCTCACCACCGCTAAATATTTATATGCACATTTTAAGCTTTGGCAATAATATACAAGGGCATTCATGCCACATTTGACTAATATCATGCGGTGTTTATTTAGGGTTTAATGTGTACTGGCTTGACACAGTGTGCAGCCTAGAAACGTTGGTTATTTCAACGCCATGTTCTGGTATTTGATCCCCCTGGGGCTCACATCTGTTGGGAGGTGGGTTGACGACCACGGGACCCCAGCTGAGTCTGGCATTGCTTCGACTTGCTTGTGCCGGGCTCATCTCCGTCTTCTTTCCTGTCGACCTCTATTGGTCAACTGCTGTTCTCTACCGATCCCGACGGTATTAGGATATCCGAGGCCTAGGGAGTCTCTCCTTTTCTGCCTTAATGTGCTCTTCTCTCATTTTTCCTGATCCCTCATTCTTCGAGGTTTTTTTCTTTCAGGTATCTCCTGCCTTCTGTTCAAGGCCCCCAGGTAAGGCGAAAGGACGAGTACCAGTGGAGCAATGGCCTAAGTTCGTAGAAGGTAGCTGTCCTGTTTATGAGAGGTGGGTTCGATTTCCACCACCGCTGAAAATTTTTGTGCTCATTTTAAACTTTGGGGATCAAATACAAGATGATGATGATGATGATAATTATTGTTACAAGGGTCGTAACATCTAGGTTATCGGTCCCTAATAGTTTGGGTGTTAATGAAAAATGAAAAATACCTATAATAAAATCTAATTACAAACATTCACTATCGTTTTACCCTCCAGGGTTGGCCTTTCCTACGGACTCAGCGAGGGATCCCACCTCTACCGTCACTGAGGGCAGTGTCCTGGAGCTTGAGACTCTGAGTTGGGGATATAACTGGGATGTGTGACCAGGCACTACGCTCAGGCGGCCTCACCTGCAAAGCGAACAGGGGCCTGATGAAGGGATGGGAAGAGTGGGAGGGTTAAGCAAGGAAGGAGGAAGGAGGCGGCCGTGGCCTTACGGAAATTACCATCCTGGCATTTGCCCGAAGACGAAGTGGGAAACCACGGAAAAACACTTCGAGGATGGCTGAGGTGGGAATTGAAACCTCTCTACTCATTTGGACCACCCGAGGCTGAGTAGACCCCGTACAAGTCCTCATGCCACTTTTCAAATTTTGTGTCAGAAGCGGAAATCGAACCGAGGACCTCGGGGGTGGCAGCTAATCACGCTGACCACTACACAACGGAGGCGACTGCTACAAACTTACAACTAAAATTGACTACTGACACACATGCCGTTTATACGATTTCAGTTGTATACGAAATTAACGCTGGGTACGGTGGCATACGGATAAAGAACGCGAATGAACCTTTGAAGCGGAAAGCAGTATCACATCTCATACGCTTTCAGGCAAGATGAAATGGCGAGTAGTGGTGGAGCAATGGTCCAAGTGCGTAGAAGGTAGCGGACCTGTTTTGGGGAGGCGGGTTCGAATCCCACCACTGCTAAATCATTTTATGCGCATTTTGAGCTTTGGGGATCAAATACAAGATGATGATGATGATGATGATAATTGTTGTTATATTGGATCTATGATCTAGGTTATCGGCCCCTAATGGTTCGGGTGTTCATGGAAAATAAAGATGAAAATTTAAGTAAATCTAACTACAAACGTATACAATTGGAAAAGAAAAGAAAAACAAAAGATGGGTAAGGGAAATAAAAGAAAGGGGGAAAAATGTCCTCAACCCTCGAAGAATGAAGATTGAGGGACTTTGAAAGAAGGAGAACCATGAATAGCAGGGAGGAAAGGGAAAGAGGAGAGGGCCGTCCCAAAGCCAATGGACAAAGGCGAAAAACCGGACCCAGCTCAGGAATCCCTTGGGATCGATAACTCTCGAAGTCACCAGATGTGATCCCTTAAGGGTCTAGCATTATCCAAGGTACACAAGAACTGGTGGGGATACACACACCCTGCAGAAGGCAGGAGGTACCTCAAAGAAAATCCCTCGAAGAATGAGGGATCAGGAGAAATGAGAGAAGAGCCAATTAAGGGGGAAAAGGAGAGACTCCCTAGGCCTCGGATACCCTAATACCGTTGGGGTCCGAGAGTGGTCGACCGGAAAGAAGACACGTTATTCATCCCTACACAATTACTTTGGAGATTGCAATAATAGCAATAATACAAGCCTGAATTTACAACAAAGAAATATATTTACTTGTTTACAATGCAAATAGTGCGTTACATTTACTGCAGAATAAGTTTAAAGACTATGCTATGATGGTGCCATCTCTAACGTTTAACGTTACAGTAATTTTTGCTAATACATATCGTACGTTAACAGTAGCAATGATGCAAACGAGAATCGTTTCGTCCAAAATGTATTACAAAGCAAAATCTAAGCACATTCTGAATCTAACAGATTAAATGGAAAGAACTAATCTATTGTACAACACAAATTTTTCACAAATCACCCTTTAAATTTGCGCAATTGGCGCCACTGACCTGCCTACTCGCAGCTAAACTCTTTGTGAAGTTGGGTCATGAATGTATGGGAGAGAAAATTATGTCGGTACCTGCATGAGCAATTCATGGCTAATGTTGCATTATCAGATTAGCTACCGTGTTTGAACACGTAGTTAACTGATCGTCGTCTCACAATATGGAATGCCTAAAATTGTGTTTAAGATGTCGAAGAATAGCAAAATTTAAGCATTGGTTATCTAGGTTTCGTAACGTTTAGTGGGTTTATTCATGTTTACAAATATTTCCTAACACTTCATTCAGGTTTCAGTTTAGACAAAAAATTCTGCTATTTGATTATTATGATATTATTTAATAAAGTCATCTTAAGTCCCACCAGTTTCTCTGTATTTATAAAGTGACCTTGTTAATCTCGAAAAGTGTGAGAAATTGGTGTAGATCAAACCAACATCAGAATCATAGTTGAAAGAAAAACCTCTTTCCAAACCTTCATGTGCACATATAAGTGCTTCTCAATAACACTCGGCCCGTCGGCCGTCTTGCTCATTCAACGAGACAAAAATCGTACACGTCGCCGGCTCAAATAGTACCAAAACGCGTACCTCGCAATTAAGGGTAATCAGATCATACCTCCGTAGTGCTCAATAAATGTAACAATGGTTTTCATTAGCCTTATACAATTCCAGCCTGTGGACAAGATTATGATCAGCTGTACAAATCAGCTATGAATTTTAATTGTATTCTTATATGTATTTAAAGTGTGAATGGACTGCAATTGTATCAGAAACTTATGCAGTCGAGAAACATGTGTTATAACAAACCTGGGTCTTCCTTACAGTTACAAAATGACCCCTCTCATCGAACCCAAGATATCCTGCTTGGCTCATCTTAATAATATTACAGCATTGGTTCATAGTCGTCAGATTGTCAACTGATAAAGGTAAATACAAAAGAAACACTCCCACGTGTTTGCGTAGCGTCAGAACAAGTTTCATGCGGTGGCTGCTAGCATACAGTTCACTGCCTTCAAAACACATACACATTTTAAAGAGTGCGTTGCGTTTGCGACCACTAGGTCGGTAGAAATGACATTTGCCGGGCTTCGGCCTTGAAAACACTTGGATGCAAGGACTAACTGTATCCAGTGGAATGCACTGCCGGCATGATTATATAACAGAATATTTTTTACGTGAATCGGCTACACTTGGCGTACTGTTCTCGAGCTTTCACAAATGTATTTACAATGATAGTGGCAAGAGCGTTTGTCCCAGGCTCTGGCAAATTATACGGTTTAGTGTAATAGTAAATACCTTCGTGAAATAAAGAGATATCCCCTGCCTAAGAAAGTGCTATGTAAGGTCCTTTATAACTAATCCTCCCTGCTATGATCGCACATAAAATTATCGACTTTCGGTCGAACTCAATTGACTTTCTTACACGTCTCCAGAGTGTAGGCATTGCCTGGTATCCTCGGCAAATGCTGTGGCATGGTTGTGGTAGCCAAAAATTCCATCCTTTCTTCAATAAGCATCATCTGTCGCTATCTCCCTCCATACTGGGATTTTACCCCATAATAGCCTCCATGATAGTTGGAATAATTAGCGTGTCCTCAGGGCGTTGAACCAATAAAGTTAGCCCCATGATGGTGAAATATTTGACGTTCTCACAGAGTAAATACGTTGTGACTTTGCTTTAGCAAATTCACTGATTCTACCTCATATTGCGGGTTGTTGCAAAGAATGGCCATGTGTTTATCCGCTCACAGACTCGAACTAGCAGCTTGTGCCACTAAGCTCACTCAAAACGTTTGTGTAATTTAAACACACACTTATTACTTCAAACTGGAGCGATTTGCTCATGGAAAATTCACCTAGTAAATACTGGTGAGTGTTACACAAAAATTATAATGTTTTAGCAATTTAAACATTTTTCACTCGATCAGCAACCATGTGCTCCTCACTATGTTCGTTTCCGGGTTGACGGAAAAAATGCCAATTTCACGAATATTATTAATTCACTTTAAATCATTGTTCCAAATAGTTCTGGCAGCTTTGCTGCGTGCATTAGCACGTTATTACTCACTCGATGATAATTGTCGAACGTGGTATTCGTGGATTCAGATAACGATTATCAATCAGGTCCGTACAGGACCTCGCCTGCTATAGAAGTGTGTTCATAAAAATGACGGATGTTCCAATCATGTCACCAGTCAAGGGTGCAACTATAAACATTCTTCGCATTCCCTGAGGGTTACATCTTCATTTCTTTTAACAAAAAAAATATCATATAATTCTCCAGTGCTTCAAAATATGTACAAACATCTTCTAATAAATCCCGTCTCCAGGAAAATATAAAAAAATCAACATTGGCGGTGCAGCACCTTGTGGTGCTTCAAATAAGAGTCACGCCCAAAGAGAAAGTATTGCTGCTTGGAAGTCCTCGGTTCTTCCACAGAAGTCATACTCCTCAAGAGCCATCGATGTCACATTGCATATGTGAACTCGGGCTCAATAAATAAGCTCCCCAAACAACAGAAACATTCAGAAGATACAAACGAGCATTGTAGATCACACATCAATAGGAATCAACAATAACAACATCATAGACGAAACGCACCGTCACTCATACTTCACAACGCTACATATAATATACTGTACCGACCTCCGAAGGTCACAAAACAGTTCTACAATCTCACAATGGCTTTACAACACAGGAAAACACATTATTAGGGGACAAATTTTACGGAATCCTAACGCTTCACGCCATCAGCCAACACAAAAACACAGGTCATCAGACAAATCCTACACGCAACCCAGCACACGTCCTGACAACACAGGTAGTTCCTAGATACACTATGTTAAGCTACACTCACTAGACCATTGCAATCATTCCAAAGCAGTCAGGAAAGCAATTGCAAACTACCTCACTACTCATCTTGACCAAGACACATGCATCTTTACTACCAGATAATTCTCCACCAGTAACGATTATAATAATTAATAAATTTACAATTTTAAACGAGTATCTATTAACAACCTCCCCATTTATGGACTCTTTGACCCCATGCCAGCTTCCATCCACCATTTGACCCATATTTAGCCCTTAAGCATAGATATAAGTTGTATTTTCAGTACTCTGTAGATTTAAGTATTACATAGCAATAAACCAACCCTATTCACATAATATTAAGCTAAGCACGATATACCTAGGTACACTGTACATACCAT
Organism: Meconema thalassinum; assembly: GCA_946902985.2. NCBI lineage: Eukaryota > Metazoa > Arthropoda > Insecta > Orthoptera > Tettigoniidae > Meconema > Meconema thalassinum. Next base: position 758,302,203 of record OX336389.2, read on the forward strand.
GTAGGAATATATACTATTACATTTATTTTCTTCAATTAGATTCTTTATCCGACTACTTCTAGTTCCATATAAATGACCAAACGGAATTTCTAGAACACACCTGCAATAACACGTGTCCATGCCCCTACAGGGAAACACGGTGATTCGTACACCATGACCCAAGAAACAACTACTCCTTAAGACTATTTATTTATTAGAATTTATCGTGCTTTTAACAGGCACATACCTAAGACAAAGAACCAGAGCTAACTGTTGAACACCACTATAATTATATATCGTTATCATTATTATTACTATCTATATGTCCACCATGTCATTGGACGCAACTCACCATCTCAGCGAAAATTGTTTCAAGTGCAGTTCCCTAGGCAAACACATTAACGAACGTACGAATTACGGAGCAGACTTCTAAAATAACCACCCTTCGCATACTAATATGTAGATTATGGTGAAACCCGAACTTATCAAGGCTGACCCACAGAAACTTCAGCAAAATCAGAGGAACACAATCACAATAGGCAATACAGTAACAAACCCCTGTCACCACATTTGACGAATCTTTTCAGCCAAAGGTAGGTACTTAAACACCTTCCTCAGCACTTATGCATCGAACGTTACACTAACCAGGAATACATTTATAATAAGGCAGAACATTACTAACTATGCAATGCTTCTTTGACAGATTTAGGTGGTCAATTTTGACTACTTGACCATGCCTCGTCATGTAACAAAATAAATAGATTATTATTATTATTTATTATGAATATCATCATGATTATTATTATTGTTATTATTATGGTCGCCATAGCACTATCTACTATAAATACCCCTATCACGACAATCATGAAATCCAAAGGATCCAATGACCACTAGTAATGATAAACCCTAACAGGACTGTTGTACATTAGCATCATTACACAATGAGAGGAAACCTAAATAAAGCACATTAGATCCCGAGGATTGTTCACCCTCGAAGCCTGTACGAACAGGCAACCTTTGCCCTTACGGGATGACTATAGGCCAATTTCATTATTGTATCCTATTATATCTAACGTAAAATAAACACATTATACTAGGACTAGCACATTTACATTAATATAAATTTATAATTACACACATTACATTAAAATTAAGGAACCATACCATTCAGCAAGCAACATAAACATCATAACTATTAAGGTCACATGATAATTCAAATATTCATATTCTTAGAGTTATTCGTAAGCTACTAGCACTAGAGTATCAACCAACCTTCCAATCCATCCCCCAGCCCCTAATTATCGTCATTAACCCTCATTTTTATTATATCAACCCTTGTAACAATGTAAATAACGTAAGTGGCTAACCATTATTTATTTTCAGCAGTGTAAATACATTATCTCACCATTTACAGTCATATACAGTCACAAATTATATACAAGGCTTACTACTAGACAAACCACCTACGCTACCCACATAATTGAAAAACAGTAGGAATTCAGTTCCCTAAAGGCGTCAAACTCATCATTACCGATGCTTACACCACCATTATCATGATTATTATTACTTACCCCCTATTACCACGCATATCCTATGAATATCTACACAAATTCCACACTAGAGGACGATAACAAATATAAGCCAAGGAAGATTAAATGAATGATTATCACAACATACGAGGCACGTCCAGTAAGTAAGTTCCGTTTGGTAATAAAATTAAATTGTGTACAGATACAGAAAAAATATTTATTGCACAACATTCTACACCTCTTAAACTACTTTTCCACATAACTGCCAAACGTTTGCAGGCATTTGTCATAGCGTGGCACAAGTTTTCGGATACCTTCTTCATAGAAGTTTGCCGCCGACCCGTAAACGAGAGAGAAAACTCCCCTGTAAGATATCCTGCCGTTTGGCCACTACTGTTAGGCGAATTGCGTGCTTACCAGGAGAACTGCGTATGTTTAGGAGTTCTCCTGGCCACATACGCAATTTGCCTAACAGTGATGGCCAAACAGTAGGATATCTTAAGGGGAGTCTTCACTCTGGTTTACGGGTCGGCGGCAAACTTCTATGAAGAAGGTATCCAAAAACTTGTGCCACGCTATGACAAATGCCTGCAAAAGTTCGTCACTTATGTGAAAAGTAGTTTAAGAGGTTAAGAGGAGTAGAATGTTGTGCAATAAATATTTTTTCTGTATCTGTACACAATTTAATTTTATTACCACACGGAACTTACTTTCTTGACGTGCCTCGTATTACACTTGTACTATTATATATCAGCAGATACTATACTTATTTTTACGCAAACAAAAACACATAAGCGAAGAAGGAAAATGAGATAGAAATATGAAAAATAAAGGAAAATTGACAAAACACATCACAATCAAATTTATATATATATATATGCACAATATACCTATCCCACGCAGACAAAAACACATACGCGACAGAGAAAATATAAATGAGAGATACGAATATATGAGGAAAGAAATATGAAATATGGAAATACATCCACGCAAACACCTACTATTATCCCCAATTTTATCGAGTGGTACCTTTGGGCTATCAATTATTATATATTAAAATACACATCGAGACGAAAGAATTATGGAACAGAAACTAAAACACAGAAGAACTATTATTAAATATTATTTTATTACTATATTTACCACACTGAATACATTTTAGTATCTAAGATTGAATACAACACACCACACTGCGTTGTCAGTTATCACCTCACTTTATTTTTATCGACACAAACAAATACACGAGTGAATAAGGCATAATAAGGAAGAATAATGCGTAACGAATTGTAATGAATAATGAAGGATAAAGAAATTACAATACCCCACACCTGTACTATCATCTATCAATTTTCACTATTTTTATCAACACGAGCAATTACACAAGTGAGAAGTAAGCGTTCAATACATAATGGAGAATACTGAATAAGAGAGAAGCGTGAATCTATGAGAAACGAAATGAAGAAATATGAAATATACATCAACGAGACATTTATTAATATTTTAATTATATAAAGTGGCATCATTATTAAATATGATACATCACAAATACACGAAAACGAGAAGGTCTTGGCTCAAAGAAAAACACTGATCTATTATTATTATTATTTTATATACCTAGTTTCACACATACCACACATTAGCATGTACGAATAAGGAGATATAGTTCACAACAAAGACATTCATTAATACTATCGATCACAACATTCACTACGGAAAGTCAGAGGGAGAATACAACGACACCAAGATATACATCTATTATTATTATCATTATCATTGATCCATCATCATCCTTCTCATACTCTACTTCATTACAGATGGAGAACGATACACCAGGGCAAAGACCACCCAAACATGCACAGAAATTAACATTACTCTCTGACTACAGAAACCACGGAAAATCCATACTTTCCCTCCCCATAACAGCAGGTGACGATCAGATGACCACGGAAGAAGACGAAGATGACGCCAATGGTACGGAACACAGATGAAGACAATTAAGTAGAATGTAAAGCCGTATTGTGCCCGATCGTACTAGGAATGTCGGGGGACCGCAGACCAACAACGACCTTCTCGACGTCCCCATCATTCGAACCCACACATTCAGATGATGGAATATGTTCTCAGACTAGCCCGAACGAGAATGCTACACACGGTTATTGTCGGGTTGGGTGAGAGGTCCGTGATTTTAAAGAACCAGCCCAAAGCAATCATACCCCCAAAACTAAAGCTAACAATGAGAAGTCCAGTCTTAAGTAATTGATCATAAAATTTATTCATCAAGAACAAATCCCTAACCTACTTCAGAGGGTGTAAATCGCCTACTTCGGAAATCTAAAATAAATAAACAATTAATTAAATCCCTCAACTTAATTAAAGTTAAAACCCTTCGAAGACTTTTCACAAAATAATTAAACTGCAATCAAGCTAGGAATGTGATACGTAAACAATTTTCTAAGCACTACAAAGATTCATGACAAATAACGGTAATCACACCCTGAATCTACAGCAAAGCAAATGAATTTAATCGTCGACAATTGCAAAGTGTTCAATTACATTTCATAGCACCAATAAAAATATCTAAGCTATGACGGTATCACTTCCAACACTTCCGTTATTTAACGTCATTTTAATTTTAATTTGATTAGCTAAATCCTATTTAAAGTTAAACTATAGGCGAGATGCGCCTACATCAAAGAAAACCAAAGCTAGCTTGACTTGAGTTCTATCAAAACTAAACATCATCTATGTAATACATAGAGGGTGAATGATATGGGTACACAACAAGAAATTAAAATAACACTCCTACTATTCATGCTTTTCTTTTATACCTGCCTACCCAAATTTAATGTTGTTAACATTAAATCGTCATCTGCACATGTTCATTAGGGTGCCGACAGCGTAGTGAAAACTACGACTCACATCGCGTAATTCCGTATCGCCTGTGCCTTCAGGTTCTCACAGCGATTACAATCAGTCGTCTCAAAATAGTGTAAAAACCTGTCCTATTGTGTCTAAATACCTATCAATCGGTCGAAGAAAGAAGGAAAAAAGGAACGTCGGAGAAAGACACCGTCAACAAATCCAAATATCAGATACACAATCAGATATTATTAAAGTTTCAGTATTAGGTCAAATTTCAGTTAAAGATGTATGCCCCATGATTCTTAGCTTCAATATTAGGTCAAATATTATTACCTCATCGAGTATTTAAATAGATGTAGATCTCCACAATATATGTTGACTGGTAGTAAAATCACTCCATTCTTTTACCATCAACATATGAGCAAATACCTCTCAATTTCTACACGCAGGTGATCCACTAAACACATCGTCATAATCACGTCACATAATGGCTCTAACAGCTCATTATCAATTCGGTTGACCGGGCCAAATGGCCTCATGTCACCTTAATCCAATAACACCACCTCGCTCTAGTAGCGGGAATCCTCGCAGGAATAAGGCATCTACGGAAAGAAATACACAAAAATTACGTAGCCCTACGTGATACATCTTAGGTCATTTACCTTTGAAATGGATTCTATGTGTTACTTTATTCATCAAAATTAAATCATGGTCCAAAACCTCTCCTGAAGCATTGTTTTTGTAGTTTAATTTATCATTGGTTATTCTGATAAAAGAGAAATATACAGCGTCAAGTTGCCTGTGACTTCAAACATTCCTCGAACTCGGGACAAGGCATAAGTCAAGGCAAGGCCTTATAGTATTCATTTAGACGTCTCGCAAAATTGCAATTGTTTTAAACTGTGCCTGGCTTTGTCCTCATGAACACAGATGTTTAGAATAAAACTGATTTCTAGGCAATATCGAGTGTCCACTGCTTTGTAAATATAACTGGAATAGAATCTAGTTAGCTGTGACAAACACACTCTTATAATATAACATTCTCATTCTTTCCAGCTAAAACAAAAGACGTCAATCAATACTTTACTTCACATTCAATTCATATGGGCTATTCCAAAGCCTTTGGAAACATAACAAGGATTCCAAACTACCCCAACTTAAAAGACAAATGCAGTGTGCCACTCCACAACACTTTAAAATGATATGTCAACATCTGTCTTGTATATCATACACGACTTAGCTCAAGCCTTTACAAACATCATAAGCGTCCAAAGCGTATGACTAAAGATATTCCATTCTCACATTATGAATTAAATAAAAATGTTCCGTTGAATTAAAAATGTGGAACTCGCTGCATAAGCTAGCAGGAAAAAACAATAGAACTACAAACAGACGGAAATTAAAGATATTCCGCTCATAATTCATGAAAAATGAAATATGTGGCTTCCTTAGACCTCTCCAAGATTGTTTCATGGCTAATAATATACAAGGGTTATCGGTGAATTGTACTGCATTACCTGTGAAGTAGTTAAAGCTGTTGAATGAGAATTAGATTAAACTAAACTACAAACTCCCTACCAATAAAGTCGTGCGTAAATGTGGTTTTCTATGACTAATCTACGAGCATCTACTCCTCTACAGAAATTCCATTTGCAACTCACGGACTCGATGAATTAATCTGAGCATTTCATTGTAGCTGTGGCCATTGGTTTAGGCGACCACGTGCTCCGCTCGCCTGAGCTTAACCATTTCTTCTTTCTGTGTCTCATGATTTATCCAATATCGGTGTCTCCCCAAGGAATATTTCTTCTATTCCCTCATAATCATGGTTTGCAATTGGGGATTATAACATATGTGAGTAAATAACTATTCCATCATCATAACGACACTGAATTTAATGACAGCTTATACTTTTATAATTTACACTGGCTTTACACTTTTGCAGACAAACTAAAAATTGCCCATGGTCTGCCACAGAATTTAATCACTGGTTGTTCACTGTTAGCTCACTGAATCTGATTCTATTACCTTTTCGAGACACTGTAAGTTCGTCTAATGATCATGGTACCGCTATGGGGCAGCCTCTTGGTAAAGTTTACAGTTCAACTTTGCACAAAAATGAAGAAAAATGGTATTCGCCCCGAATTCTGTTCTTGTTCAATGAAACAACGATTTCCACTTTTCCACGTACTCACAGCACGCAATAAATCCTATATTATGAATGATTCACTTCGATTATAAAGTCACGTTTTTCCACTCACAGAAAACTACGTACGCGCCATGCGGGAACACGATCAGGGCTGTCCCTTCCGGATCCGACTGCTTGAGTCAAGAAGCAACTCTCCCACGTTGAGGAACTGAATTTTGCATAATCACATGATGAAACATCTTGAAATAAATCCGCCTATAAATTTAGGAATTCCAGGCATTACATTTTTTTCGCAGATCGTGAAAATTAATTTCTGGCGATGTGTGAGAGTCCTAAGAGTACAACATCTTCACTACACAAGTCAAACTATTTTTCAACAGCTTCCTTCGTGCGTCCATTTATGATCCAAAAATATCATTTGAGATGAGCTCTTCGGGCTCATTATATTGGCAGGTTATCTATAAGTTCTATTCCTTCTACACACACACTAGTTCATCATATAACGCACAGTAAAAAAAACACCTAATATATATATATATATATATATATATATATATATATATATATACTAGCTGAACCCGGCATGCGTTGCAACGCCAATCAAAGAAAGTGTTGGCGTTGTAATTTTGTTTCTTGAAGGGCTTTTGGATACACAATTCATTTTTTCAATTTCCGCTAACTGCCTCCAAACTATCGTAGAATGGATTAACTAATTTAGAAACATTCGTGGGAACGTCCACGACAACTCACCAAAGTTTCATTGCAATCGGATGAATGGCATATGAATACATACGGAATTTCATTTATACGATTCGTGTGCTGGCACTCATTTGTTGAATCAAATCGTTCGCTACCTGCTGTGAAATGGATTTACTAAGTTAGAAACCTACACGTAAGTGCACACAACAACTCATCAAAGTTTCATCATAATCGATGAATGGTATATGAACGCATACAGGATTTTGTTGAAACGCTTCAAGCGTCGTCACTCATTTGTAGCATCTACTCGTGCGTTAAAAATTGTAAAATACGATTTACTAAGTCGAAACCCTTCCCTGGCGTGTACACAATAACTCATCAAAGTTTCACAGCAATCGGATGAACGGCCTATGAACGGATACGGGATTTTTTTAAACAATTCCCATGCTGTCACTCATTTGTTGAACCTACTCGTACGCTACCCATTGTAAAATGGATTTACTAAGCCTGAAACCCTCCCTGGAGTGTACTCACCGATCCACCAAAGTTTCATCCCAGTCGGATGAATGGTAAGTTATATGAACGCATACGGGACTTCGTTGAAACGATTCGCGTACCGTCGCCTATTAGATGATTCTACTCGTGCGCCACCTATTGTAAAATGCTAGTACTAAGCCAGAAACCTTCCATGAAGTGTACACATCATCTCACCCAAGTTTCATCGCTATCAGACGAATGGTATATGAACGCATACGGGCCTTTGTTGAAACGCTTCGCATGTCGTCGCTCAATTGTTGAATCTACTCGTGCTCTACCAATATTGTAAAATGGATTTACTAAGTTGAAGACTTTCCCTGGCGTGTACACAACAACAAATCAAAGTTTCATCGCAATCGGATGACTGGCATATAAACGCACACGGGATTTTGTTTAAACGATTCGCGTGCCGTCACTCATTCGTTGAATTTACTCATGCGCTACCTATTGTTAAACCGATTTAATAAGCCTGAAATCTTCCCTGGAGTGTACTCATCGTTTCACCAAAGTTTCATCGCTATCGGATGAATGGTATATGAACGCATGTGGGATTTTTTTTAATGAATCGCACTCATTTTTGTTGAAGCAACTCTCGCGCTATCTATTGGAAATTGGGTTTACTATGCCTATAACGTTCCCGGGAGTGTGCACAACAACTCACCAAGATTTGATCGCATTCGGATGAATTGTGTATGAACCCAACACCATCACCCATTTGTTTAAATTGCTCGCGCGCTATCTATTGTAAATTGGATTAACTACGCCTATAAATATCCCGGGAGTGTGCATAACAAATCATCAAAATTTCATCGCAATCGATGAATGGTACTGTATATGAACGCATACAGGATTTTGTTGAAACGCTTCACGCGTCGTCACTCATTTGTTGCATCTACTTGTGCGCAAAATATTAAAAAATTGAGTTATTAAGTCGGAAACCTTCCCTGGCGTGTACACAATAACTCATCAAAGGTTCATCGCAAACTGATGAATGGCATATGAACGCATACGGGACTTTGATGAAACAATTCGCGGGTGGTCGCTCATAAAATGAATCTACTCATGCGCTGCCTACGTTAAAATGCATGTACTAAACCAGAAACCTTCCCTGGAGTGTACACAACATCTTACCCAAGTTTCTTTGCTATCGGACGAATGGTATATGAACGCATACGGGACGTTATTATAACGCTTCGCGCGTCGTCACTCATTTGTTGAATCTACTCGTGCGTTACCTATTGTAAAATGGATTTACTAAGCCTGAAACCTTCCCTGGAGTGTACATTACATCTCAACCAAGTTTCATCGCTATCGGACGAATGGTATATGAACGCATATGGGACTTTGTTGAAACGCTTCGTACGTCGTCGCTCATTTGTTGTATCTACTCGTGCCCTACCTATCGTAAAGTGGATTTACTACGCCAGACACCTTCCATGAAGTGTACACCACATCTCACCTAAGTTTCATCGCTATCGGACGAATGGTATATGAGCGCATACGGGTCCTTGTTGAAACGCTTCGCATCTCTTTGCTCATTTGTTGAATCTACTCGTGCGCTACATATTGTAAATGGATTTCTAAGCCTGAAACCTTCCCTGGAGTGTACATAATATATTATACAAGTTTCATCGGTATCGGACGAATGGTACTGTACCCGATATCCGGATAGTAGGCTGTCAGATATCCGCCCCCTCAATCGGATTGCCAATAATCAAACGCACCGGCACAACTACATCAATGAAAATGGCACTGACAGATACTATCGAGATTAGAGCACAATAGTTAACAAGAAATTATTGTGGAACACACCAAAATATACGGGGGTTAATACTTACCTTTACTTACCTCTTAAATTTATCTCGGGGACTGGGTTGTCAACTGGATCACTTAAAGTATGCCCACACAATAACCTCCACCATGATATTTAAAATGAACCAGAACGAAGACGAGAAACTTTAAACTGCACAATAATTTATTTCACATAAAGAATGATTTTAACAAAAAAAAAACAACAAAATCAACGTGGCAATCAGAAGCCATCGACCACATAACCATGTCCTCCTGTAGGACCTGTATTCTCTACATATAATGTTTCAGCTTTCTCAAGCTCATAGCAACGTAAAATAATAATGCACTGGGGATGGAAACGGGATTTGGGATGAGACACATATATCAATTGTTTTGCGTGTTTATATACTTCACATTTTATTTATAGCCACAAGGCTATTATGGAACGTCCTTGGCCTCTGTAACACAGTTGTCCGGGCCAGCTGCAATGCACCTGTATTGTCAAAGCGGACTCCCGTTCGTTCAACCCTAGCATAAGCGTGTTACCTCAGAGCTTGGCTCTCCTTTTCAAATACGTAAATGTTCACATCTCAACGGAAATATTATCACGCAAATGTCTTACATGCTTCATTCAAACACCAGTGGATTACTCCAACAATCCCAAATCATGATTAATTGTTTAAACCACTTGCTTAACTAGCGTTATTTAGAGTATAAAAAACTCTAAATGTTAATAACAAAAGTTCACTAATTATTTATAACAATAATAAATTGTTTATAACAATGTCAAATGACAATTGAAAATTTTATACACGCCTCTATTCATCACTTTCATTTCAAATTATTTAACAATGATATTTACAAAATTATACAAGAAATACATTAAACCACACGTTTATCCGGTTGATAATTACTCAAATCGTGGTGATATAATCGACCAATGAAGGTTAGTTATATTTAACTGTCAAATTCAGGTTTAATAAGGTTTAATAATAATTATTAATATTTGTGACGGTAACCTCCATTCAAAATCTTTATCTCAAATTATTTAACACTCTTGTTAATTTTAACAGTATCTTCATATGAATAACTTTCAAAGAGCAAGAACAATACAATCAGCGGGAAAATACTTCGCTCAAGACGCCCAAAATTACACAACAATTGGCCCAAAATTCATCATATATCTTCATATATATGGCATAAAAATCTTCCAAACTACACACAAAAACCTCCACTTATAAATTCATCAACTTCATCCATTATTGTGGGAACCTCCTTCATTATTCAAGGGCATTATTCAACAGCGACTTTTACACTCCACTGAACTAACGATTATACATCCATTGTTCCTCTTTAAAAATTCTTATATTCATCAATTGTAATAATGACTGTTATTATTTAACCTTCGTGGGTTTCATTCATGAATCTATATGAAGTAAAAATTTGCCAATAACAAATAAATTTAATAGCGAATACGATTAGACACTCCTGCCTGGTCTATCAAAATTGAGATTAATATCTTCAAGGTAACGCAGTATAAAAATACTATCTTCAAACAAAGTCCATCTAAACTGCAAAATAGTCGAATAGAATACAATTAGACTGTGGAATGCAAACATTATTGTTCCAATCTAGAATTGAGAAAAACTCCTATCAAATGTTCATTACTATAGTGTATTCAATAAATTGTAATTAACGTTCATATTTCATAAAATTGTCTATAATCCATGATAAATGTCTATGTTGCAATCATGTTCATAAGACGACTAGTATTTCAAAGATCGTCGATATCGTAATAGATTTTAACGCTCTAAAATCTTTTAATTATTCTTCTTTCTTGAGGATGACAGAAAATTGGTCAAAGTAATTTACTGAATAGAATTACTTTAATAAAATGACACGCTGTCTGAATTCAAATCTGCCATAGCAAATCGTTAACTTTACAGTCAAATCGTGACTACAAAAATATGCAAATTACTGAAAGAATCTAATATCAGTCTCAACTGATCCAAAATTATTAAGTATGCCAATGACATAGCAACGTCTCAAAAATCGAAGAAAAAGGCATAAATCATCGAAGTGTACTGAGTACAGAAATATCAATCAAGAAAATGGGGCAAAAGATAGGACAGAAAATATGGGAAAAATGGTTGCTCAGATATCGCTACAAGACTCAAATAATACAAGAAACGTTCACGACTACCTTATCTGTTGATTGAAGTTCCAGAGGAAAGTTTTCAAAGGAAACTGCTGTTGGTTCCATTTCACCAGCGTAAAGATGTGCTCCGTCCTCGAATTTGGAATCAGCGTCCTCGGAGAATCGAACTGCTTCCTCCTCCGAAATTGCACTGCTCCGTGGATACGAAAAACATCCTTCTGGCAAAACTCTTCTTTGTGCGCCGGGACAACCCTGGCCTCTCTTGAAAGTTCCCTGAAGTTCTTGCAGGAATTCGCCATGAAGTTTATTATAGTTATTTCCGCAGAAATATTCATAGTTGTGGAGTATGAAAATATTTCCACTGTTATCTGGTATAATTCAGCGATGGATTCACGATGCATGAGTGTAGTTGGATGTTCACTACATGCTCGCTTTTGTAGAAAGACGATTAACGAAGTTCCATGCTGTTACTTTACTCCAACGATATATGTCCCAATTGCATTAAAGCCTTAGCCTTCCATCTCAATTACTGTTATAATCATTGAAAGCACTGCAAGATTATAATGTTCCATAGTCGAATGTATCGTTGTAATAGCAAACGTATTCTCCAATATCACTGTTGCACTCCACGTGTCAGCCGTAGTGTATAATGTGGAATTTTAAACGTGTTTCTCATGTGGCGAGAAAATCACTTTTGTTGGCAGCCTTAAAGTTCCAATATCTTTCGAAGTATAACTGTGAATTTGTTCAAATCTTCTATACACCTCAATGTTGTACTGCCCAATAGAATTATAATACAGGCTGAAGTTAGCGCTTGATATCTTAACTGGTGGAAACGTTAATGTGAGCGTTTCAACTTCACCTAGTTTCGAGCAGCGTAAAATGGAACTGCTCCGTGTTCGTTCGATGCGCCGGGCTTTAACCACGCTAAAGACAACTTACTTCACTGAATCACTTGAAAATAACTATATATCACCAGAAATATATATGCGATCTGACATATGAGATCTGAGAGCTCCTCTCTCCTGTGCACGACCTTTTATCAACTTCTTAAGGGGCGTATCCATCCCTTCCATAGCCTGTTGCTGCGTCATTGCTAGAAGTTTTAACTTTGGCTATACTTAACGGATTTTCAAATTTCAAAAACTCAAAATTAATTTCTTCAAAATTCCAAATCAATGCCATAACTGAAAATAGATTTCCACAAATCTGCATGCCAAAAGTAATTAAATATCGTAGTTTCAGCAATCTCCGTCTTCCTTCCAAACTATCGTTCATTGGTTCGAGTCTCTCCTCCAATAGCGTAGCTTCTTCCTACGCACAATACCTTGTTTCCTGCGACTGCGTCGTAAATCTCGGATCTTTCTCGAACAAAATCATGACGTCACCAAGAATCTCAGCTCAACCAGCCTACTCGCATGAAATCTGCGTCATCCGTGTCTACGTCATGAATATCCACGTCATAACTATGACATCCATAATTTTACTCACATTTGCCAATACAGCCATCGTGGTCTCAATATAATTCAATTTCCGGGGGCAGTACATGAACTCATATGCGACTTTGTTGAAACGCTTCGCGCGTCGTCGCTCATTTGTTGTATCTACTCGTGCCCCACCTAACGTAAAGTGGATTTACTAAGCCAGACACTTTCCATGAAGTGTACACACATCTCAACCAAGTTTCATTGCTATCGGACGAATGGTATATGAACGCATACGGGACTTTGTTGAAACGCTTCGCGCGTCGTCGCTCATTTGTTGAATCTACTCATGCGCAACCAATTGTAATTTGGTTTTACTAAGCCAGAAACCTTCCCTGAAGTGTACACAACATCTCACCCAAGTTTCATCGCTATCGTACGAATGGTATATGAACGCATACGGGACGTTGTTGAAACCCTTGGCGCGTCGTCGCTCATTTGTTGAATCTACTCATGCGCTACCTATTGCAAATTGGATTTACTAAGCCAGAACCTTCCCTGAAGTGTACACAACATCTCACCCAAGTTTCATCGCAATGGGATGAATGATATATGAATGCATGTGGGAATTTGTTGAAACGAATCGCACGCCACTTTGTTGAAGCTTTTCGCGCACCATCGATTGTAAATAGGATTTACTACGCCTATAAATTTCTCGGGAGTGTGCACTACAACTCACCAAAATTTGATCGCAATCTGATGAATTGTATATGAACGCATCGCCATCACCCATTTGTTTAAACTACTCGCGCGCTATCTATTGTGAAATGGATTAACTATGCCTATAACCCTCCCGGAAGTGTTTACAACAACTCAACAAAATTTGATCGCAATCGGATGAATGGTTTATGAACGCATAAAAGACGAACAGACAGACATTCCTTCTTATATACATACAAGCTGTACCCGGCATGCGTTGCAATGCCGATCAAAGAAAGTGTTGGCGTTGAAATTCAGTTTCTTGAAGTGCTTTTGGATACACAACATGTTAACTGCCTCTAAACTATCGTAAAATGGATTTTCTAATTTAGAACCAATCGTGGGGGCGTGCACAACAACTTTCAAAAGTTTCATCGCTGTCACTCATTTGTTGAATCTACTCGTACGCTACCTATTGTGAAATGGATTTACTAAGTCGAAACCCTTCCCTGGCATGTACACAATAACTCATCAATGATTCATCGCAATCGGATGAATGGTATATGCACGTATAGGGGTTTTTGTTTAAACGATTCGTGCGCTGTCACTCATTTGTTGAATCTACTCGTGCGCTACCTATTGAGAAATGTATTACTAAGTCGAAGCCCTTCCCTGGCGTGTACACAATAACTCATCAAGGTTTCATCGCAATCGAAGAATGTTATATGAACGCAATAGGGGATTTTGTTGAAACGCTTCGCGCGTAGTCACCCATTTGTTGAATCTACTCGTGCGCTACCTACTTAAAATGTATTTACTAAGTTAGAAACCGTCACGTAAGTGTCCACAACATCTCTCCCAAGTTTCATCGCTATCGGACTAATGGGATATGAAGACATAGGGGACTGTATTGAAGCGCTCCGCGTGTCGTCGTTCATTTGTCGAATCTACTCGTGTGCTACCTACTGTGAAATGTATTTACTGAGCCAGAAACCTTACTTGGAGTGTCCACCATATTTCACCCAAGTTTCACCGCTAACGGCAGAATGGTATATGACCTTATACGGGACTTTGTTGAAACGCTTCGCGCGTCGTCCCTCATTTGTTGAATCAACTTGTGCGCTGCATATTGTATAGGGGATTTACTAAGCCAGAAATTTTCCATGACGTGTACACAACATCTCACCCAAGTTTCATAGCTACGGACGAATGGTACATGTATGCATACGGGACTTGGTTGAAACGCTTCGCGTGTCGTCGCTCATTTGTTGATTCTACTCTTGCGCTACATATTGTAATATGGATGTACTCAGCCAGAAACCTTCCCTGGAGGGTACACAACATCTCACCCAAGTTTCATCGCAATCGGATGAATGGTATGTGAACGTATACGGGACGTTGTCGAAACGCTTCGCGCGTAGTCACTCATTTGTTGAACATAAACGTGCGCTTCGTATTGTAAAATGGATTTACTTAGGCAGAAACCTTTCCTGGAGTGTACACAACAATTCACCAAACATTTATCACTATCAGACGAATGGTATATGACTTTATACGGGACTTTGTTGAAACGCTTCGCGTGTCATCGCTCATTTGTTGAATCTACTGGTGCGCTACCTATTGTAAAATGTATGTACTAAGCCAGAAACCTTCCCTGGAGTGTACACAACATCTCACCCAAGTTTCATCGCTATCGGATGAATGGTATATGAAATTATATGGGACTTTGTTGAAACGCTTCGCGCATCGTCGCTCATTTGCTGATTATACTCGTGCTCTACCTATTTTTAAAGGAATTTACTAAGCTAGAAACCTTTCCTGGAGTGCACACAAAATCTCAACCTAGATTCATCGCTATCGGACGAATGGTATATGAACGCAAACGTGACTTTGTTGAAATGCTTCGCGCGTCGTAGCTCATTTGTTGAATCTACTCGTGCGCTGCCTATTGTAAAGTGGATGTACTAAGCCAGAAAATTTCCCTGCAGTGTACACAACATTTTACGCAAGTTTCATAGCTATCGGACGAATGGTATATGAATGCATACGGGACTTTGTTGAAACGCTTTGCGTGTCGTCGCTCATTTGTTGAATCTACTCGTGCGCTATCTACTGTGAAATGTATTCACTAATTTTGAAACCTTCACGTAAGTGTACACAACATCTCACCCAAGTTTCATCGCTATCGGACGAATGGTATATGAACACATACGGGACTTTGTTGAAATGCTTCGCGCATCGTCGCTCATTTGTTGAATCTACGCGTGCGCTACCTATTGTAAAATGGATTTACTAAGTCAGAAACCTTCCTTGGAGTGTACTCAACATCTCACCCAAGTTTCATCGCAATCGGACGAATGGTATATGAACGCATAGGAGACATACCCACAGACATACCCACAGACAAACTATCAAGTTACATTGATTTATATATATGTATATATATATATATTATACCCTTCAGCGTTCTTCTAGGATGCCGACTCTTGCTCGGGTAGTGGTCTGTTCGGTGTGGCTCTAACTTATTCTAAACATCCTAGGAATATCGTCACAGGATCACAGGAGGCTTAACTTAAAATCAGTATGTCCGAGAATTCCTAATATAAAATAATTTTATTCACAAAAACATCATCTCCCATTCTCCCATCCATAGATAAATAAATAAAAATAAACTCCCTTAAATTACTCTAATCAACAACATCAAAAGTGCAAAAATAAAGTTATCACACTGGCTGAAACCAGGAAAAGAAAAATAATCTATTTTACTGCAGTCCACTGCTTCAAGTTCAAGAATTAACGTCAACAGACTTAGTTCAATTAATTATGGCTTAAATAACCCAGCCATTCTATCACAACAAATATGCGCACTCATGTTTATAACTTGCAAAATTGGTTTTTGGGAACTCGGACATTTTTTCTCGTACAATCATCATCTTTCCTCACAAGAGTCAGATGATGAAGGCAATAGATTTATTCTAGGTCACAGGCATGTGTGTACTTCTAACTTAAAACAATTACTTCTCTCAGAGCCATGACTCCGTTAATTATGGTAAAATGAACAAGTCAACATACATGAAGCAACAAATAAATACTTCGGCGGCCGGTGCCCCGTGATTATTAATAAACAAACAATTATAATGAATGCACTCAAAAATAAAGACAATACAAGACGTCGCTTCCTAAAGCGGCACAAAAGAAGAATCCCTGGGAAGCCGGACTACCTTCCCTCATAGAATACAATAACAACCTCGACCTTGTGATAGACACTCTCATCGCACTAACCAGCTGGGCCGGCAATAACCTTCATTGCTAGTTTTAGAATTCAGACGGCTGACCACCTTCCTACCTGCTTCTTAAGACTCCCTTTTGACTACCTGGGGTTCGAGCTGTACTATTACTTTTCCGACGGAGCTAAAGTGGACTCTCATCAGACAATGAACTCAATCATTTCACTTACCATTTATATCGTCGTAGAACGCGGGAATATCACCTCCGCTATTAATTTCACTTACCATTTATATCATCGTAGAACGCGGGAATATCACCTCCGCTATTAATTCTGCTCAACCCAGGATCGACTCTCAACCTTTTCTGAATATATCACATTACCATCCAGCCATTCTTGTCTTACCTCCCTCACCTCAATGTGATCATCACTTACCATACTTATTATTCACATACTTTCAGTGTCACTTACTGGTCTTGTCACAATATCGAGCTGTCTTTCCCATATTAGCTTTTACGTTCATATCGTGCATAAGCACTATCAAACCAATTATTCCCTTAACTGTGCATTCAGCAAGATTACTGACACTCCCAAACAAAACATATTTAAATAGAATTTTGATGCTCATATACTTATTACGTTATACAACACACACACATAATCATTACTGATAAATACACTAATCTACACAAAACATGCCCGCTATGCCTAAAATATCTATTTTTATCATAATTGCTTATGATCGAGATAAACTTATCCGATTCCCTTGATGGGAAACGCTATGGCAAACATGCCCCATACAATATTAACTTATCTCTCATACATCCTGATGCTGCTCTGGTCCTTGATATCAGTCTTCTTGATTAGTTGGTTCATCTTGCTAGGAGGATAATTTACACACGATTTCCAAAATTTCACCAAAGGAAAGGTCCACTGTGAATTATTATTATTATCACAATGCACGGTTCTCGCATATGAAGCTCCTATCTCCTATAGCTATCATCAACCTACTTAGTTCAGCTGACAGTTCAATAGCTTCCTAGATCACTGGTTTAGCTACTAATAGCTCGTGCGGCTATACCTATCATTATAACTGCGTCGTACTGTTATGATATGCACTGTTCTAATTCGCACTCGCGAATACTTAGCGATATTCAAATTTCAGAGGTATACTTGCTCCTACTTATAAAACTTGTAAAGAATGTTACTTTTCTGACGGCTACTGGGCTCGGCTTCCGCCTCTACAGCGCGGAGTAAGAACTTATAAAATTCACGGTATTTTCTGATCGTCCGGGGCAAAGGCTTCCGCCTCCAGCAATGCCCCAAAGTAGACTGACTTCGCTGCGTCTCCGAAAAATATTTATACGATTTCTCTTAGGGGGACTTGGAGTAGGGGGCTTTTAGAATTTATTTCCAAAATAACACTCACATGAATATGCAAACTAGCTCCTTAGAACGTCCTCATTTCCAATGTCTCAATGACTCCTTTATATCCAAAATCCGATCGCTGGATCCTTATATAATGAGCTCCGTAATTTCCTTCATTGTTCCTTAATTTCGGCGGGATTTGGTCGCATCTCGCGTCTCTCGCTGCCATTGGTCGTTTCAAATCCACCCCCTGATTTCATTTTAATTCTGGCAAAAATCACAGAATGATCCAATTTAAATTTTGACGATACTTCTGAGAGCCTGGGATGGTCCCCTATACGATGGTATAATTCCTGTTTCTGTATTTTAATTACTGCTCCAATTCCTCTCAAATGGGCGGGGTTTATTTGGTGGGTGATCGTTGAAATCTTCGCATTTACCCGCTTAGTTGAACGACCTTCGCGCGTAGTCTGAGCGCATTTGGTGTCCAGATGTTGAGTTTTCTCTCCTACCGTCTTTGTCTGCGCTGGGTGAAAGCTACTTCAAGTCACGTACGAACCTCTCTTTTGTCATGCCTGTTCCACAAGCAACTTCTATTCTCACACCGGCTTTGAGACATGAATAAAATCTTGTTGGAATAAATATGTAGACTTTATGCAATCAGAGATGCATAAAGGTCACAATATATATATATATATATATATATATAAACATGCATGGATCATCATGACACACTGTCATCATCATCCCTCCTTTACAGAGAAAGAAACTTTGTAAATGCACCCCCACGGCAGAACGTGAACTGTGGAGTACTACACAATTCACGGACGAGTCCAAAAGGGGTAGCTATACTTTACATTCCATACATCTTCCTTCACCATTTTTTCATCTATCATGCTAAGATATCTCTCTTATATTCTTACAACACCTCACTCTCATCCAAACTGCATCTGAAGCTATTCACACATTCACACGCTCATCAATATTTGTAATTAGCCCCACAATCAACCTCATATTCAAAATAATCACAAATCTACCGACAAGCAAACTCCATACTACATGTACAAAACACAAAATGAATATATGTAAAGGGACTATATATGCCACAAAGCCACCTACCCCTACTTCCCCCTAGCACGGCACACTTACCTAATTGACTACTAGAAATAGAAGTAGAAGAGAAAAGAAGAAAAGAAGACAAAAGAAAACAAGAAAAGAAGAGGAAATATAAAAGAACCTACACATCCGACACACCGACGTCCCAAACAATACCTGAGGACAGGTATTAGCGAAGGAAGGGAACTGTTAAAGCCCAGCTTCTGACAGGGCCTAACTACACTTTTTCCAAATGCCATTTTAAAGGAATAGATTAGAGGAACAGATTACAGTCAGCGCAATTATTAGATCACACACAGATGAAGAAACTATTGCCTCACAGCCATAACACTGTAACTGCAAGTTGGCACACTATCTAAACAATTACAACAGAAACAATAAGCAAATTATTTCTGACAACGAACGACCTAGATGAGACTTGAAATAAGGTAGAGTTCCCACGGGTTCAGGACAGTCTGACGGAGGTGAGTGTGCAACGAACACCAGAGTATAGCGCCTCTCGGCGAGGCGAAGCTACCCCCAGCTCGGAAGACGACAGGACTCCAAACCTGACATCCAATGGTGAGTGTGCCAGCTTTTCCTTCTTTCCTTCTCTGCCCCTTTAACAACACTTTCTCAATATCTTTGTTACATTAAACCCTAAATTACAAATAGAGAATCTCTCTTTCATTGCCCCGCTATCACAATCCCAGCTCCCCTCACTACGCTTACACCGCAGCCAGCCACAAGCCCGATCAATCAGCGAGTAATAAGCAGTCTCAGCAAGGTCGCCCACGCGTACCGTCGACTGAGCGAGTGGCCCGCGTTCCAAACCCTTAGGAAATGCCCATCCTAAGCCCATATCTGTTCCATCCGCATTCACTCATCCCCTCACGCCCCACCTCACATGCCCCTTTCGTCCTGTCGCCCTTGTTCACCCTGTGCAAGCCCCTGACACGCCTAGCGAGTGTTCCACCCTGGAGAATCCTGAGGGCGCAGAACAATATAATAATGCAACATGGCGACCATCCGAAATATTTAGATGGTTCTGAATATCTACGAATCTATTACGGCAATCAAAATGATTTTTAAATGTTGATAAATGCTATTATAGTAAGTTCACCTAAGGATCATTCAGTAATCTGGTGAGCGAAAAACCAACATGGCAGCGACGCGAAATTTAAATATTTAAATGGATATTCTCGCGAATTTTCAACCGAGCACTGTGAAACTTGGCACGGTATATCTTCATACATGCATTAATTTAATGGAATTTCTGTAAGAACGTAGAAATAGCGGCTGTAAAATTTCTTAAAATTTCTTTTTCATTTCTCGTGTTCTTAGTAAGGCCAGTAGTATATATGAGAATAGGCTATTTAATTCATCACGGAACTACTTGTCTTATATAATATAATCCAACATGGCGACCATCCGATATATTTCGACGGTTCTCAATATCTGCGAAACTATTACAGAAATCAATCTGGAATTTCCTATGTAAATGGAGGCTATAAACTTACTTCATTTAATGCAACTTTCAGAAGCCAGTTGAACGCAAATCCAACATGGCAGCGACGCGAAATTTATATATTGATAATGATTTTCCGCGCGACCTAGTTATCCGAGCGCAGTGAAACATAACTCTTCATACAAGGCTCAACATATTAGCGTCTAATGGAATTCATTTACTGTGAGAACTTAAAAATGCCGGTTGTGCGATATTTTTAACATCATGTATATAAGCTTATTTCTCGTGTCCCAAACAAGCGATTGAAATGTAGGTTGGTATAATGAGCCACGATTATAATATTCATCTGCTGGCATAAAATTCTACAGTATATATATAAACAATCCAACATGGCGTCCATACAATACATTAAACCGGTTCTCAATATCTCAGCACCTATTCAAGCAATCAAAGTGTAATGCTGTATGGTGATACAGGAGTCTTAATAAGTACATATATGTGACTTTCTAAATCCTGAGAAACACAAAATCATAATTAGGCCAAGTGATTTTCAAATATAAAAAAATAGCTTTTCTGGTGATCTAATGACCCGAGTGCAATGAAACTTGGCACAGCAAATCTTTATTCAGAACTTGGTTTATATACATCAAATGTTGTTCATGTTTTCAAAAACTCAAGATGGCATCAGTTCGTTATTTTGAAAGTTTATTTTTATATCTCGTATCTTATTCAGGCTAATGAAAATATGATTCGTATGGTGGGCAATGATAATAATCATTGCCTATTTGCACTTAATTATGTAGATTACTTTCTGGAAATAATAGCAGTAGTGCATTTGACGTTTCTAAAAAGTAATCCCCGTAGTTCGTTACAGAAAGTTGCCATCTCGCGGCAGGAGTCATAGTCGCCGATATTGAAAGCTATATATTCTAGCGCATAACTTCTCATTCTAATGGTGTTGGTGAAGACATAAGTCGTGATCCAAAAGCTATTTAGTTTATAACAAGGATAATCCATGTAATAGCCAGGAGAGTATTATATTTCAAGACCAGTGGGATATATGAAAATAGGCTATTTAGTTCTGAACGGAAGAACTTATTTTCTCTCGTTCAACTAAGGGGTCGTTAATAACATTTTCCCCCAACATCTATGTTGTATATTATGATTGAGAATTGCACAAAATGGAGTTAGAACTGCATATTTCGTGTAAAATTGTACATAAAAACAACACAGATCAAAAAATAGAGGTGATAGAGGAGAACTGATATCTAAAAAATAGAGCTGTTAGAGAAAAATTGATTTCATATTTAGATTCAGCGACCCAAGTTTACCTAAAATCAGTTACAAAATCCCCGGCACCAATATTTTTTTGTAGGCCTGTGTTATTTATCTATTAGCCTATTATTTGTTTCTACGTATAATATTAAAATTGTTAACAATATTAATAATAGTGGCAGACTCAGTCGAAAGCTTGCAATAAAACATATTAGAATTTCAACATAAATGAAGATCAGCATTTCAAAGTCGAATGTTATGTCAGCTGTGATGAAAAGCAAGAAACTAGAGTGCCAGGTAGGAGGAACTAAATTGGAGCAGGTGGAACATTTGAAGTACTTGGGCTGTGTATTCACTCAATATGGTAGTATGGGGAAGGAAATAGAGTCCAGGTTAAGAAAAGCCAATGCAGTTACTGTAGTTCTCAGTTGCGGTCTTATAATTTACTACAAGAAGGAAGTTTGTCTAGCGATGAAATTCTCCCTACATCACTCAGTATTTACACCTACCTTACTATATGGAAGTGAGAGCTGGGTAGACTTGGGATATCCGATACATAAGGTAGAGGTAACTGATATGATGTCAGCACGAATGATTGCTGGGACAAATAGATGGGGGCAATGGCAGGAAGGCTGTCGTAATGAAGAGATAAATGCTAAGTTTGAAATTAACACGCTAGCGGATAGATGAGTCTGTTCGTATGAGCTAACTCAAATCGTGGGGCCAAGTAAAGAAAATGGTGAGGAGAGCTTACCTAAGAGGTTAGTGAGTTCGGCTGTAGAGGGTAAGAGAAGCAGAGGTAGAGCTAGGAGTCGATGGTTATGTACAGTGTTGAACGATTTCAAAGTGAGAGGTATAGAAGCAAAAGAGGCTTCAGTGATAACTGCTAATATAGGATCATGGAGGTGACTTGTTTGCAAACAGATGTTTGCAGATTAGGTTTGGGGCTGTAAGTGAAAACAGTCTTAAATGAAAATGTGTGTATGTACATAGTATAATAATTGTGTGGACTCCAGAAGGGCCAGGTGCGTGTCATTCAAGTTGTCACACGTGGGAAAACTGCACGTCATGATTAGGTTGAAATGTACGGCGGTAAAATCACCCAACACTTAGAGTCAAGGGAATTCTCATTTGAGATGAAAATCCCCACGGCCCAGTCTGCAGTTGAACCTGGGACACTTCGGACCAAACATAGCTTGTCTAAAACTTAGCCTTGTGGATCGAATATAATAATAATAATAATAATGAAAAAATGATAATCCACAGCCTGCTTCCAGTCTCCGACCGGGTCAGGAATGGAATGAATGAAGCCCCCATCTAGCGGCGAGGATATGAACTTGCCGGCTGCCGAGGCCTGACGCACTCCTCTGGGGAAATGATTAAATGAATGACAGATGAAATGAAATGATAGTGGAGAGTGTTGCTGGAATGAAAGTTTGACAGGGAAAACCGGAGTACCCGGAGAAAAACCTGTCTGCCTCCGTTTTGTCCAGCACAGATCTCACATGGAGTGACCGGGATTTGAACCACGGACCCAGCGGTGAGAAGCCGGCGTGCTGCCGCCTAAGCCACGGAGGCTTCAATAATTATAATAATAATAATAATAATAATAATAATAATAATAATAATAATAATAATAATAATAATAATAATAATAATAATAATAATAATAATAATAATAATAATAATAATAATAATAAAAATAATAATAATAGCTTCACGAATTATACTCTGCCATTCTTCTTTGCTAAACTTCAATATTCAGTGATTGGTACCGGTATTTTCTCTTGAACTCCTAATCTCTACATGGAACATTGCGTTTAATGTCCTAAGCAATGTCTCACATACCAATAAACCCGTTCTGAGAAAATCTGTGATTATTCGACCATTAACTGATTTTAAAGACTTGGAAAGATGTGAACGTACGAATTACAAAAACTGTCTTTGGCTATATCGATTAAATAGACGTATGCAGGATTTTAGTCTTCTGTTATATAAATGACCTCTTTATTTCGGGAGTTAAGCCACTAGCTGAAATGCATAGGCTGCTGTTCATTATGTGGCGTACATCGCGGCTGTAATAGAACAAGTGCCTGAGAAGCCTGGGTCAAACATCCTCCTGAGCTCATTCTGCCCTGAAATACTCGTGGGCTCGGCTCGGCGCCAGTAGCGGCTTTGTTAGCTCAAAGACGCGGTAAGGACACGGCAGGACGAGCTGGAGCTGTTATAAGTGGCATTGTTAGGTGTTGAGCGCCTCCTCCACCACTCAAGTCCCGTCGCACCCTCATCCTTCGTGCATAGTCCTTTCATTCCCTCCACGCAACACATCTCCTGAATAGTAATACAATTTTAATAATAATATTAATAATGATAATGCTAATAATAACAGATATAACAAGAAAACAATATTGAAGAACGCAAAATTAACTCATTACAGCGCATTTATCAAACCTAAAGCACCATTTGCCTTGAAAATCTTGATCATTGGAGACAGATCCCTTATTAACGATTTAGAACAGCAAGAAAGGAAATAATTGAGGACAATCTTTGGTCCAGTCTGCTCAGAAGGAATCTGGATGAAACGGAAGACTCAGGAGCTTTATCAGCATGCTGAATAGATCACTGGCACCTTCATGAAAAGGCGACTGAAGTTCTACGGCCACATTCATAGAATGAACCATGACAGTTTCACCAAAATTGTTCTCAGCCTTGCTCTCTCAATGCAAGTCATGAAAAACTGGCTTTTTAAAATAGAAAAAGTCCATCGAAAATTTGCATTGCCGAGGAAATTATACAAGATTGACTCCAGTTCAGATCATCAACCAACAACCAGCATTTCCCGAAGAATATGACTACCTGGACCAAGAAATTATGGACTGAAGAGCGGAGGAAGTGTGTTTAGTGCCCAGATGAAGAGATTTTGGGAGGAAAAAAAACCATCATTAGCTAAATAAGTTCTATATTTCTTCACAGATGGGCATAACGATGTAAAATAAAATAATGACATTGGTAGATAAGAGTGAATGGGCTAGGTAGAAAAACTTGGATCATTCAGGATATACTACCTACGTAAAATTAATGGATGAAAGACGGAAACCCATGAATGCAAAAGGTGCCAGGGTAAATTAGGATGCAGACGTATGGAAAGTGTGGTAAATAGGAGATTCAGAGGAGGGAAATCAAAAAGGTTGTGCACGTATTTACAATTTTTTAAAGTAGGAAAAGTAGATGCAGCAGCTTATTGGAGGATTGACAGTACTTTTCGGGGAAGGTAGGCTAAATGGTGTACAGGTACTGGTCAAAAGTTTAGGACCACATAAGGAAATCAAGATATGTCACCTAAAGCCTAAGCTTGTGGCACTGCAGCTCTGTGATTTTTTTACTGAGCTCTTACACCTGATAGAATATATACGCCCTGATGTCATTCAATTGGACCAAGTATTGTAGATGTTATGATTTTTTAACTGTAGGAAGGTCGCACCAAAAAATCATTTTTTTAGAGGTATTAGGTATTGTGTATTCGAACTGGTTGCAGGTATTGCCCTCAATTTTCTATGTTATACATAGCAATAGTTGGGGATCATATTGGTATAAATATACACATTCCGAAAAAATGCAGGGCCTCTTTTTTTGTGGGTTTATACTTTTTCAAGCCAGCGCTAAAATGGTGACTTTCCCTTGTTCTTATCACGCTTGTCGTAAGGCTTACTTGCTACCTACACACTTCCAACTTGTCGTGTATAGTTGTTGCACTTTCACTCAAAAGATGGCATCCAAGCACAGATTTCTGGCTTGTGGGATTTCGCCGTGAGATTATTTTGTTGTCTTCAGTACATCGGCCATTTTAGCGCTGGCTTGAAATTGTATAAACCTGCAAAAAGAAAAGGTCCTGCATTTTTCGGAATTCGTATATTTATAGCAATATGATCCCCAACTATTGCTAAGTCTATTGAGGGCAATACCTGCAACCAGTTGGAATATTCAATGCATACATTATACCTCTCAAAATGGTGATATTTGGTGTGACCTTCCAACAGTTAAAAATCATAACTTCTACAATACTTGGCCCAATTGAAGGAAATCAGGACGTACAATATAATATCTGATGTAAGAGCTCAGTAAAGAAATCGCAGAGCTCTAGTGCCACAAGTGTAGGTTTTAGGTGACATATCATGATTTCCTTATGTGGACCTAAACTTTTGACCTGTACTAAGTAATATTAGGGACCGAGTGGAAAAACTCTAATAGATAAATATGGAAATTAATATCGATGCAAAGTATATATGAAAACCCACGAATCCAAAATTTAGAAATTGTGTCGAATTACAAACATATGTGTTCGTATAAAGTATTTTCCATTTGAAATATTTTTTCAGCAAGGAAGCACCAAAACCGCATTTTAAGGCATTGGTGCCAAGCCTTCGTGAGATATATCCCAAACAATCCGCCCTCTAGGACACTGATGAAGGAATGGCAATGAAAAGCTCAAGATTCCGTTGGGCTTTGCATATAGGTCTGTAAGAGGCAGTGTCCAGATCAATTTCTCACCGGATACACAGTAGAATCTAGAAACAATCGTAACGTTCAACCCTCCATAAAGCGATGTATATAAGTCAGCCACTAAACGTTTAGGAGAGTAAAATAACTGGCGAATAAAATATTTTTTTAATTTTCTTATTCGACGTTAGTAAAATTATGTCACGGTGAAAATGATATAAGTTACACACTTAAGAAATTATTACTGTATATTCAGCTTTTAATAATGTCACAAATAAATTTAACCCCAAATATGTGGTAAAAAGTCAATTGACTCATACGTACACATTCCTATTTTTCACAGTTCTTACTGTGCCCGTTAGTCTGGAGACTACCGCCCTCAAATACGAGAGCCTCTAAAACAGTTGAGCACGAGACTCGGAAAATCTCTGAGAAAACTGGGTATGGGCTAAATGGTCCAAAACTGGATTCGAGACTCACGCCTGAATATAGGAAGAACGGAAAAACACACACAAAATTTAATAAAAACACCACCACTTTTATTAAAGAGAAATAAATCACACACGCAGAAATACCCTTCTGCCAAATCGTCAGTGTGTAAAATTGATAGTTTCTCACCCTGAGATTCCTGACTTAGAAAAAAAATATATTGCACTTCATAATAATAAATGTCTTATATCCTTAAAAATGTTCCACGTGTCCATAATCACCAACTTCAGATACCACTATTTACAATTATCACACGATTCACTGTTGGTTATTTGGTTTTACGCTTCATTGGTTATTACTTCACATAATACATTTCTAATAGCAATCAGTTATTTGTCAGCTGTTCATTAATTATCATTATACATCGGTAAACACTTGAGATATTTGCAAGCTGTTCACAAATTGTCGTAATGAATTTTAAATCAATTTATAAGCATATCAGAGTATTAAGGATGGTTCTCGCTCAAATAAATAAACCTCCCATTGATATTTTAGATCAGTGACTAGCTCAATTATTCACTCATTATTCTGGATTTAACTATAACAGAAATCATCAGGTTATATGCACAAAATATATATTTCGTAAAATCTTAATTATCGATACTGTCGCGACATTACTAATAGCAGAAAATGCTATGCTTCTACCACAAACTATGCATCCATTCTCTTCCACTTTCATAAATCATTTATGATATATTACTCCAATTCTATAACAACAATCATTTGCTAATGACGGCACACTCAAGCTACACTGCCTGATGCACAATAATATTCCATATGACGGTGCTATGTCATCGACATACCCGCTTAAACACAGAATGCAAAACTCCAACATTAAATTGCTGTCACGATCCTCTTTAGATTATTACTCAGGAAAATTAGAGAGACATTAATTACCTGATTTTACTGCATAATAATAACCCAATATCGTCTTCAGCCATTCAGTTCTCAGTCACTAGATGTTATTCCAATTTATCCATTATAAACTTGGGATTATTATCATCATCTGTTGTCACATTGCATATTATAATAACATTTTACAACAAATTTGTTAGCTTCATTTATCAACATTATTATTGATTATTATGATCATCACTTGACCCAATTCGAATTATTAACTTGGCACATATGCATTTATTAATCATATTAACGGCCCGAAAATTCCTGTTCGAATAATACCTTATTTCGAAAATCTATTCAGGAATAAATTCAAATATGCTTTCATAAAAGTATTATGAATCAGGAAGCGTATCCGAAAAATTGCGATAATATCCGCAAAATATTCTAGCGAATTCGAAATGGACAATAGTCAACTGAAAATCACCACTGGTTGAAATAGAACCATCATTAAATCATAAGATTTGTTCAAGGCTTCGGAAAACTAAATCTAAAATAAACTGAACTAAATGTTTGGGAATACGACATGACTATACTACAGCTCATAAAACATGTTTTGATCTTATTTTGTATCAATCCTGGATGTTGTTTATGCCATCTGCTAGGCGATGAATGTTGCAGTTTAGGTTCCTCCATGTGGTATGAGTGCCTCCGAGAAATGCATGACTAGTCCTGGCTTGGATCTCCAGCGACCTCGGGAAACGCTCCATTTGCCGGCCCCATCCAGATGTTCCAATGGTCGCCAACATGGCCTGGAATCGGCATCGTCCGTCTTCTATCTTCTTCAGCTAAACCACCTTTGACGTTTAGTGCATAGTCATAGTCATGACGTAGGAGAGTCCCAAAACACTGTTCATCTGATAATCGTGCTGTTCCACACACATTCTATGAATGCTCCAATTAGAGTGTCCTTCACTGTCCTTAAACACACTTGGCTAATGTCTCCATTGATAATTGTGCCCTTTCACTGTACTTAACACTCTCGGCTAATAGTTGCATTAATTATTTCTTCAATGTCCTTAACACGCTTGGCTAATGATTGGATGAATAGATATGCCCCGCCATTGTTCTTCATACACGTGATATACAGTCACGTGAATTTATAAACCTCTCCAGTGTCTTTAATACGCTTGGCTATTTGCTTCAAATTTGTGTCTCATGAGCTAATATTTCCGAAATGTTGCCCGTCATTCAACAAGTGATGCAGTTTAATGTTTAATATTCAGCAAAACGTTTGTGGATTTGAACATGCACTCCACAATAACTCGTAACGGAAAGTTCATCTCTGCTAACATGTTCCTTCGCATCTGAATTCTCACTGCCTTCACACGCCGCAAACATATTTCGCTGTTCATTAATAATATTCCTAACTCACATATAATAATCACTTCAAACATTGAATACTCCTCCGAAAGAATAGTTCAAATAATAACAAAGTCTTATACAACTCACATGTGTTCGATAAACACAAAGTACCAGCACACCGCATTTGAGGCGGGCGTGGCCTTCTCGCACACGGTTCCGTACTAGAATATTCTCGAACGTGTTCGCGTAGCCTGTATGCGCACAGCGGTGACTTGTAGTACAATTCAGACAAAGTAATCTTCTCTCTGAGACGACGTTATCTTCTCTGAGATGACGTGATCTGCCACTAGGCTATTCCTGACACCTTATATACTGCTAAAACCTGTAACGCTAGTCTACTGTGACGTAAAGCTCAAACTTTCCTTCAATAATATACTGCTCAAAAAAATTAAAGCACCACTTTTTTCAAAGGCCACCAAATTTTGAAAAGTCGACCTACAAGCTCGAAATCTCAGTATGACGTTTGTCCTGACGCCTACCAAGCATATGCTTCAGCACAACTCCCCAACTTGAGTAGTTTCGGGGTAGCACCCCGAAAACCAGCCCATTTTCGAAAACCGCAAATTGAAGTTTGCGAAAAACGCTGCAGGACTTGTCGCAGGTTGCCAAAGCAGTCGAAAATGAATGAGTCTTGCTCTTAAAGGTTCCACAAACACGTAGAAATCGTTACATTTGACGTTTGGGCATTTTCAACCCCCTTCATCATCCCCTAAACATGGACTACCATTGGGGGCGTCTGAGAAGGTACCGGGTGTGTTTAACCATCTCAAAACCAGCACACCGTCCTCAGTTGCTGATTGCAGTAAGTTCTTAAGGCCTCCGGCAATGTCCACACCCCCTAACACCCTCAACTGGCATGGGACCAAACCACCCTCTCTCGATTCACCCCTAAGGAAGGTTTTAATCGAGATGTTTATCAGTGCTGTGAATGCGGGGGTCTTCCCCTACCGTTTCAAAAAAGGAGCTGTGCCTTTGTCACCACCCCTTCCCCTGCAACCCCCGTTTGTATGATTTTTCGAATCAGGCCCTTTTTAAGGGCTGAAACGAGGTCTTAATCGCTGAAAGGGCTGTAAAGGTCCTTAGAAGTCGTGGTGACACGAAATCAACCCCTTCCGATCGATGATTGACATTCCGTCCCCCAAATTCGAAATTTTTGCACCCCCAACCCTCCCTGTCTGGACGCGTAACGCGTCATGGCAGAGTTTTCAGAGTTGGATTGAAATGAAGCTTATGGCCTGCAATGGAGCCCGAAACAGCAGGTTGGATAGAAATTCATCGGTAGGTTGGGAAACGGGACCAAACTTTTTCAAAAAAGTGTACAGACTACAGTAAGTACGCCCATGCATAGGCAACCTACATCACGTCCGTGCGTGTGGGTTGCCTATGATCGGCAATAGGTTACAAAGTTTGGCAATGAGAGAAAAATGACGTGATGTGGGTTGCCTATGCATTGGTGTACTTACTAGAGGCTGTTAACTTTTTTGAAAACTTTTTGGTCCCATTTCCCACCCTACCGATGAATTTCCATCCAACCTTCTGTTTTTGACTCCATGTCAGGACATAAGCTTCATTTCCATCCTACTCTGAAAACTCTGCCATGACGCGTTACGCGTCCAGACAGGGAGGGTTGGGGGTGCAAAAATTTCGAATTTGGGGGACGGAATGTCAATCATCGATCGGAAGGGGTTGATTTCGTGTCACCACGACTTCTAAGGACCTTTACAGCCCTTTCAGCGATTAAGACCTCGTTTCAGCCCTTAAAAAGGGCCTGATTCGAAAAATCATACAAACGGGGGTTGCAGGGGAAGGGGTGGTGACAAAGGCACAGCTCCTTTTTTGAAACGGTAGGGGAAGACCCCCGCATTCACAGCACTGATAAACATCTCGATTAAAACCTTCCTTAGGGGTGAATCGTGAGGGGCTGGTTTGGTCCCATGCCAGTTGAGGGTGTTAGGGGGTGTGGACATTGCCGGAGGCCTTAAGAACTTACTGCAATCAGCAACTGAGGACGGTGTGAAGGTTTTCAGATGGTTAAACACACCCGGTACCTTCTCAGACGCCCCCAATGGTTGTCCATGGTTAGGGGATGATGGAGGGGGTTGAAAATGTCCAAACGTCAAATGTAACGATTTCTACGTAATTGTGGAACCTTTAAGAGCAAGACTCATTCATTTTCGACTGCTTTGGCAACCTGCGACAAGTCCTGCAGCGTTTTTCGCAAACTTCAATTTGCGGTTTTCGAAAATGGGCTGGTTTTCGGGGTGCTATCCCGAAACTACTCAAGTTGGGGAGTTGTGCTGAAGCATATGCTTGGTAGGCGTCAGGACAAACGTCATACTGAGATTTCGATCTTGTAGGTCAACTTTTCAAAATTTTGTGGCCTTTGAAAAAAGTGGTGCTTTAATTTTTTTGAGCAGTGTATATTGAGAAGCGTAACGCTATTTGCATGATTCTTCTTGTATATTCAATATAATTTCAGGGGATATATCATGATGTAGTGTTCTCATTTCCAGGGCAAAGGAATAAATTACCATATATGTTCCAGTAAGTTCGATGCCTTGACATTTGCTACGTCTGCGCGTGTTAGACCCTGACTGGCTCCCCGCCTACAAACGCTAGTTTGAAATCTGCTCTGCGCTCCGTTCAAACTATCTTAACGACATGACGTACATGGGCCACGGGTTAATTACGATCTTACCTTCATTATGTCAGTATTTAAAACTAACAGTATTTTTTTCTCTCCTGCCTATGTAATGATGAACTCCGTCTGACAATTAAGCAATAATTCAGTATATAAGGTTGAAAATAGGGGTCATTCGGGACTACACTACACCTAACAATATACGGTACTGCACCCGTATTTCTTGCATCCAAGTCTGCCGAAGTTGAAGGTGGATCGCAGCATCTTGAAGTCCCCGGCTAGAAAATCTCCGAAGTGCTGCTACTGAATAGGACAGGAATGGGCTACGCCTAGCTGTTATTGTGCTGTAATGCTAACTACATGGATATTGGGTTGCTAATTACTAAAGGACAGTGAGAAACATGCAATTCTCGGGGGTAAGGGTGGTACAACGTGGTTCAAATTCCCATTACTGCATTGACGAAGTTTAAATATTCAGTAAGTTGAAACTTAAGTCAATAATTAGTTGTACTTTAATCACAGTACCAGTTTTGACCACATTGTGACCTTCTTAAGAAGATTTTCTCTGTTAGGCCACTCGCATATTTTGGGCCCTCCTCACCGATCAACTGGATCCCAGCCTGCAATGACGTTGCTTAATGGTATCCCCCGAGGGATCCCTGAGCTCGGTCCGGTTTTCCCCCGTTCATCCATTGCCTCTGGGGCGGACCGTCTTCTCTTTCAATCTCTGTCTTTTGTGGCTCTCGTTGCTCCCAAGTCCCTCAGTCCTCATTCTTCGAGCGTTGAGGGCATTTCTTTTCCTCCTGTCCATTATTTGCCTTATTGTCTTTTGTTTTCCATTTATTCTTCTAGTCTGTAAGTGTGTAGCTAGTTCTAGTTATAGTATACTTCACATTCTCATGATTCACTATCACCCAAACCATTAGGGACCGATAACTGAGATTTGCACATAATTAGCGTCCTTACATTTTACTGACACAATATTTTCATTCTCTCAATCCCACTTCACTTAGATGTTATACGTGAACTTGGGCATTGTATTCCATAAATTTAAATGAGCATTCACAAATTGTGTCTTACTGACTGATATTTCATTACTTCGCTTTAAGAATTAACTCTTAATTGCCATTGACTTTGGGGCAGTCCCTCACCTCTTTACCTTTACTATCAGCCTTTCCTGGCTCTCCTTTCTTCTAAGTCCCTTAATTTTCATTCTTCTAGGGTTGAGGGCACCTCCTTTACCCCCTGTCTTTTGTTTACCTTACTCTTATTTTTTTCCCATTTCCTCTTCTAGTATGTAGGTTTGTAGTTAGATTTAGTTGTATGTAATTAGTTTGTTTATTATATATAGTTCATTGTTCCTTTAGACTGTGGTGTGTGAGGGTCCATGTGAGTGTGTCAGGTGACAGTTACATCATTTATTAGATATAGTTCATTGTTTCATTAGACTGTGATGTGTGAGGGTGCATGTGAGTTTGCCCGGTGACAGACTGATTTAGTTGTAGTATTTTGTTGTTGGTGGTACTAAAGTATTTTTTCGTTAGTATTATTTTGGTATTTAATTGTTAGTAGAAGGTAAGTATTTATTGTTAGTAGAATTTCTCTATTACTTTATTCCGAAAGGGAGCAGCAGCCTTCCAGAATAAATCAATTCTTTACTTGTCTTATAGGATATATTGATAACATTATCCAACTAATGGCTACATTGCGTTCTGCTGCACGGCTGAAAGCAACGGACAACTACAGCCGTAATGCTATTCACGAGGATATGCACCTCTCTATGCATAATTATATGTGATGATAGCCTCTTCACTTGCAAAATCCCAATCCGGAGGTAAACTAGTCCCCCGTTCGGATCTCCGGGTAGGAACTACTTGAGAGGGGGTTAACACCACTGAAGTGATGATGATGATGATAATTGTTGTTTTTGGGGGCCTACCATCCAGGTTATCGGCCCCTAAACCACTGAAGTGACAAAGAGTAAATCTTATATTCTATGGATCGGAGCGTGGAATGTTAGACGTCTGCTAGGCAGTGGAAGGTTAGACAACTTAGAACGGGAAATGGATAGGTTGAGGTTGGATTTGATTGGGATTAGTGAAATGCGCTGGCAGGCAGAACAGGACATTTGGTCAGGAGACTATAGGGTCAATAGCACTAAATCAAACAATGGCCAAGCAGGGGTTGATCTCATATTGAGTAGAAAACTTAGACAGCGGGTGGAATATTATGAGCAATATAGTGAACGGATTATTGTAGCAAAAATCAATACAAAACCTACGTGCACCACAGTAGTACAAGTCTATATGCCTACCAGTCAAGCTGACGATGAAGATGTTGAAAAGGTCTACGAAGAAATAGATGAAATTCTGAGGTCTGTCAAGGGCGATTAAAGTGTTATAGTAATGGGAGATTGGAATGCTGTGGTAGGAAAGGGAAGAGAAGGGAAGATAGTAGGAGATTTCGGATTGGTTGAAAGGAAGGATCGAGGAAGCCGGCTGATGGAATTCTGCACCGAGCATGAGTTGGTCATAGCTAAGACCTGTTTTAATAACCACAATAGAAGAATATACACATGGATGAGACCAGGAGATACAGGGCATTACCAAATCGAATTCATTATGGTCAAGCAGAGGATTCGAAACGAGATTTTGGATTGCAAATCATAAAATCCGACTACAATTTGGTTGTTATGAAATGCAGATTAAAGTTGAAAAAACTGAAGAAAAGTCAAAAGCCAAAATGGTCGGCAATAGACAGAGTGGAAGAGAAGGATGTAAGCGAAAGATTCAAGAATAGTAAAAAGGAAGGACTAATGAAAAACCTTAAACAAACTTCAATTGCAGACAAATGGGCACTTTTGAAGAATGAAATAACAAAATCTGCAGAAGAGAACATTGTAGGAAAAAAGAATAGGTAGAAAACCGTGGATCACTCAGGATATACTAGAATTGATGGATGAAAGGCGGAAACACAAGGAAGTAAGAGATGAAAAGGGTAAGCAGAATACAGACGTCTGAGAAATGAGGTCAACAAGGAGCGAGAGTAGAATGCTTGAAAGAGAAATGTGCAGGTATAGAAAATTGTCTGAAATTAGAAAAAGTAGACACAGCTTATCGAAGGATTAAGAATACTTTTAGGGAAAAGAAGACTAAGTGCTGTAATATTAAGGACACAGGTGGAAAGCCTGTAACAGATAGGGAAGGAAATGTTGAGAGATGGAAAGCTTACGTAGAGTGTTTGTATAAGGGAAAGGGGATTGAGAATCATGTTATGGAAAGGGAAGTGGAAATTGATAAGGAAGAGAAAGGATATTTAAAATTGAAATCAGAATTTGATAGTGCATTGGAAGACTCAAGCAGGAACAACGCACCAGGCAAGTAGTGCTGTAATGGGCGTTCTGCTCCACAGCCTACTTTCCTACGAACATTGTCGCTATCTCCCGAACGCGTGTTCAGATTTTAAGGAACAAGGTGTTGTTGTCGTTAGGGTGACGCCCTCTTTGCTAAGAATGTGTGATGGTATTTTTTTTTGGAAAATTATTGTTTTCGACATTGGCGCTATTTTGGAAACAGTGAATATTGGAAAAATGTTTGTTTGACGTTGATGAAAGGTTGCTAGTCCCTCTAGGGGGACAGCAAGATTCAAGTGTGTAGGGGAAAAAAATATAGCCTACTTTTTGGCGAACATTGGCGCTAATTCGCGAACGCATGGTCGGATTTTAACAAATGAGGTGTTTGGCGTTGGGATGACATATTCTATGCTATGAATGTGTGTTGGTATTTTTTTTGAAAATGTTCGATTTTGAATTTGTCATTATTTTGGAAACGGTGAATTTTGGAAAAATGTTTGTTTGACGTGAATGAAAGGTCCCTAGCTGTTGTAGGCAGAAACCAAGTTTCAGGTCTGTTGGGCAAAAGAAAATGAATTTTGAAAAAATGCTCACTATTTTGGAAACGGTGAAGATGAGAAAAGAGTTTGTTTGACATGAATGGTTGGTATTTACTCCCTCTTCCTGCACCATAAATTTCAAGCCTCTAGGTGAAAAACCTATGCACTTTTTTGGGTTTAACCTAAGTTTTTTGTTATTTTGTTATTTCGAGATATTTTGAAAACAGGATGAGATATGGGTATGATGGAGATCATGTTGCCTTTTTTAGCCATGATGGATTGGATTGGATGGGGAGAGGAGTTATACACCTTTTTTTTGGAAGAAAGGGGGTTTAGTCTAATTAAATAAATAAATAAATAGGGTTTTATTACACAAAATTATGTTTATTGGCCCATGAATTAAATGTGGGAGGAAACCCTAATCACTTTACAAAATATTTTTCACCTTTGAATTTAGTTACTCGTTCAATAAGATAATCGTTTGGATATAATGTTTTTTGCACTTCTTCATAATGGAAACGTCCTTGAATGGGTTGACTGCTTTGATCTTCTAAAAGATACGTCACTGGTTGACCTAGTTTGACTTGACGAATTTTAAAAATTTCTGTCGACCACTGTGGAGTGTACGATTTTGAAAACACACTTCTATGTTTACTGATGCGAGCAAAATCTCAAATTTTTAGGTGATGTTTCCTAGGGTCAGCCCTTGTATAGGGTTAAACAGTCCATTGGGTCTGGATAGGTTCTTGGTGACGAGACGAGGTTCCATGCCGATGGTGGAATGAATGGTGTTGTTGTATCGTGCCACAAGTTGAGGTAATCAGTCTATCCATATATAGGAACCATGTATTGTAAACTCTTTTCACATATACATTTTTAATGTTCGATTGAAGCGTTCAACTACGCTAGCTTTGAGATTGCTATAGGTAGTGTAATGGTGAATATCCTTAGATTTGAGAAAACTGGAGAAATCCTTGTTGAAAAATTCTTTCCCCTGGTCGGTTTGTAACAAGTGAGGTTGACGTTTTGATTGTTCAATAATATGTTGAAAGGCCTTTGTGGTTAAGGCACCAGTTTTATTTTTTACTGGTTCAAAAAAAGCCAATTTGAATGGACATCAATGACGGTCAACATATAGCGTACGCCATCGTTAACGTTAGAATAAGGTATCATCTCAACCAGGCCTGCCTGCCATAAATCATCGATTCCTTTGGAAATGACACGATGGCGTTCATAAATCCGTCGGGCTGGTTTATGCAATTCATGAGCGATGCCCACTTTGATGGGTGATGGCTTATAAGATAACTTGGGCATCTCGGAGTTGTTCTTCATTGTGGGCGATTACTGCCTCATGTCCTGTGTGTCCGGCTTGTTTTGACGCATGAAGCAAGTATAAGCGCTCTACTAACTGATTGGGATTATTCCAATAGGTTATATCTATGTAGGGTTATAATTTCTTAAACCTTACGCCAGAGGCAGACTGGCGGTTTCGCTTACCAAACATGTTTGCAATAATGGTATTACATTTTTGGGATATATTGGCATTGAG
The DNA here is from genome assembly GCA_946902985.2 of Meconema thalassinum. NCBI lineage: Eukaryota > Metazoa > Arthropoda > Insecta > Orthoptera > Tettigoniidae > Meconema > Meconema thalassinum. The sequence goes on from OX336389.2 coordinate 758,339,791, forward strand.
TTGCTGAGAGGATTTATAGTTTCTTTTGTGAGCGTTTGTGTCCAATAAAATGGATTTATATTTAGCAAGGTCCTCGGACGTAAAATCTTGTAGAGATGTGATGCGAGAGAATAGCAGCTTTAACAGTCCTGGTGTTAATTTATAGTTGATCTTTTTAATGACAGCTTTAGTACGAGCAAATTTAATGGATGAATCCCCAATTTCAAAACTATCATTCTCATAGCGAACACCATACGTGGTATCTGTCTTTCCAATAAATAAAAGGGTCAGATACGGTTCCAGTGTTGCCCCATAATGATTGATTAAAATATTTTTGAGTTGAGCTTTATTTTGAGGGGTGGCCAAGACTTGTGAAAACGGAGACGATGTGGAGGAAGACGGTGTTCCTTCTATGACGGATGATTTTTGTTTTGTTTTTAGAAACTGTTGAAGGGGTGAGGATTTTTTTCTTTCAGGACTAAATACGGGTTCGCTTTCACTTTCACTTTGTCCGTTTTGTTGTTATTCTTCTTCTTGTCCTTCTTCTTGCTCTTGTTCACTAACTTTGGAGGAGGAAGATTTTACCCGCCATGTTGAATCTGTTTGAGTAAATTTTGAACTTGTTAAGGGTTTTGTTTGAGAGGTAGCAGCAGCAGCATTTGGTTTGAACCTGATGGGATCAACCGATGATGAAGCATGTTTTAACATGGGTAAATGATTCACGTTTCTTAAACGCTGTAATTCACAAAATTTATGTCGAATCGTATTTCGTGCCTCAATAATACTCTGCATGATTTGAACATGTTTCTTGTAACCTATGGCGTTCGCCATGGTGAAGGTAAAGACTCACTAACAGGAAATGTCAAACCCTGGGTCTTTTTAAACAGAAATAAAATGATCAAAACCCAAGTGATAACGTCTCTCACATCGTTCACTCTGTTTATTACTGACCAAACAGGCATGGGGATGGTGGTTCCAACATAAGGCACACAATTGCGTGAAAGCTGTAAAGGAAATATTTGGATTCACATGATCTTGAAAAATATGATACAGATTTGTAGAGTCTTGGCGAAAGAGAACGATGAGTTAGGCATTGTCACGAATTAACTGTTTGGGGATTTTAGAATAGGTCTGAGCCAGATAAAAACAATCCACTTGTATATGGCGTCCCATACTAAAATTCTCTTGAATAATTGCCTGTTGTTGAGTGGCAATATCATCAAAAATTATAATGGAATCTGGTTGAATGCGGTCTGGTTGAATGACATCTTGAGGTGAGGTGAATGTAAAATAGCCCATGGCTTCTTTATTTAACGAAGACATAATTTGTTCCAGATAAACGTACAGAGATTGGTACAAGGATTTGGCAAAAATATAAATATTTTGAAATCTTAGGCCATGAGGCGCGGTAATAATGTTCAGCAAAACATTGGTCTTTCCACAGCCCGATGGCCCCACCATGATACATCGAACGGCAGATGGGAATAGGGTGCCATGACGTTTAGGTTCGCTCACGGACAGTGATAGGTCTGAAACCAAATCTGAGACGGGCAAAGCATTGGGTTGTTTCATTAATTCCATAGTGACATGACTGAGTTTTTTCATGTGTGTATAAGGTTTATATATAGGCAAGCGGTGAGTAGGATAAATTAGTTAACGTCTATCACCATGCACGTGTTTGGGGGAGCTCGTGTAACCATGGCCACGGCCGCCTTTTTGTCAAAACAGTCTCGAGAGCTGGCTACAAAGTGCTATGTCGATCGCAAAGTGCAAAGTGTATACTACATGGTCCCGAGACTAACCGCTGAGGGCTATTCAGCCAATCATCATCGCATTATTGATGTGCAAGAGCCTCGAGATGACAATGACGTCTGCACAAAACGTTATGTGACCTATCAAATGAAAAGGTTTTATAAATTTGTCCCATCGGTATTTTAAGTGTATCTGTAAAATCAAAAACTGGACAATGCCAGAAACCATTCCCACCACCACCACCACTGGTGATTGATGGACTTAACTATATACTTGCCTCCGGTTTAAGTCATTATCGATTGCATTATGATGGTGTGATTCCTATTAAATATGCGATGCCTGATGAGAAACATTTAAAAATACAAATAAACTGTGATAGACTGTTGGCCCACATCCATCAAACGGTAAATGTTGGAGATCAATTTACCTTTCATCTCATGCTTACGTTTGAGGAAAAGGAAGCTGGGAAAACGGTGAATGATTTTCCGCTTTATATAGAAATGGAATATACTGCTATGAAATAAGGTTCTCTATGTTAGTTGTTATCGTATGTTTGCTTTGAAAGGTTCACCAACTAGCACCATGGTGAAAAAAGATATGCGGTGAACTTAAAATAGAAAAAGAAAAAGCCAGGTTAGAAACCTAGTCCTTCTGCCTCACACCTGTTGTTAAAACTAAAAAAAAACTAAAAAAGTGGCTATCGAAAGAGCATTACAGACGGTGCGATTGTCTACGTCCCCAAAATCCCACCATAATGCATCCATAAAAAGAAAAGAAAGAAAGAAAAAACGTGGGCGAGTCATTCCCGTTGCTAAGCGTGTTTTTTCGCCGGCTTTATTTGCAGGGTTGGCAGCTTTGGGCTCCCTTTTGGGTGTTGCCACTGCCGTAAAGAAAACTATTAAAGCCGTGGAGCATGGCAAGCAACAACTCAAAGAATGCGAGCGACACAATAAAACGTTAGAAGCCATTGCTCTGGGAGCCAGAAACGGCATTCCTTTAAAGCCAGTCTTTTATCAACAAGGCCATGGCCTATCGTCTAAGAAAAAAAAGTCCATCTTTGATAAGCGCTTAAGGCAACTGCCTCGTCATGCCATGACCCACGAACAAGTGAAAAGCTATGCCAAACAACCAAGGATTACTCATTTTCGAGGTGTATATATGCGAAATGAATTACCCAAAGCACCGTGGAAAGAAGAACGAGCCATGATCAATTTAGATGATTATGCAGGCCCAGGAACCCATTTTGTAGCCTATGTGAAACAAGGTTCCACAGTATGGTACTTTGAAAGTTATGGAAATTTACCACCCCCGATCATGTTGCTACACTATTTCGGAAACTGGGTAAAGATATTCTATAATATGAATTGTCAACAAACCTTTGACAGTCAAGAGTGTGGACGTTTGTGTTTACATTTTTTATATGAGAGGTCGTGTTAAGCCATAAGTCTCATCATTATGAATGTCAACGCCAAAATCTTTACCGTGCACAGCCGTGGACCTGAAGTGTCCCTGGATTTCTTTCCGCCTGTTGAATTGCATCGCGAACAATCCTATGTGTTGGGATTAATTTCTTTGGAAAGTTACAACAGAATTTACAATATACAACTGGATATTAATGATAAGTTTTATTATGATGATTATATGTTGAGGCTACCCCCTGGAGGTTATACCATAGACGATGTTCACGCGGTCATTAGCGTGTCGATGATAAAACAATTTGGTGTCAAGCCATTTGCAGATGGGACACACAAATTTGAACATACAGCCAATACGATTACTCATCGCTGTCGTATTTTCTCTACGTTTAACATTGACTTTGAAACACGAGTTCATTCTATTGGCCCTTTACTAGGATTTAAACCAAGAGTGTTGGCAGCTCACCAACCCCATGATTCAGATTATCCAGTGAAATTCATCGAGGACCAACACATTTCTGTGATTTGTAATATTATTAGAGACGTATTTACGAATCAAGAACAAAGCCATTCCCTCTATGGTTTTATTGCCACCTCCCCTTGTGGCTATATTATTCGTGAAAACCCTTCAGTGGTTCTATATCATCCTGTGTGTGTCAGCGATATTAGTAATATTACCTTACGCTTAATGAATAGAAAGCAACAACTGATTGCTTTGGACGCCAACACCCCTGTGACCTACAAGTTGGTTTTAAAGACGCTATGAAATGTATCTATAAAGCAACAACACCGTCTACGAGTTCGGTTAGTTGCCCGCCGTGTATGAAACGGTTGACACTAGTAAACCGACAACGTTTACAACGCATTGGTTATACGTTACACCCCAATCATGAACAAGGAGCTGTTGCAAGTGTTAAATCCCATACAAGTGGAATATGGCGTCGTGCGCATTGATATGCACACCTATCAACCTCAAGCAACAGGACTCACTAACAATGACGAGATTCAATTCATCATCAACAATCAATATATTCTTACCCTACCTCATGAAAGTGTCCTTCAAATTGAGGGTAAATTGATGAAAGCAGATGGCAGCACACCCACGACGTCTACGTTGGCGAATCATAGTTTGGCTGTTTTGTTTTCTGAAGTACGCTATGTGATTAATGATATTGTCATAGATATAAGTCGAAATGTGGGCATGACTAGTCTTATGAAATTATATCCTTCCTATAGCGAGGAGGAAGGTAAAACGCTTTCTATGGCAGAGTGGTGCCCCAACTGTAGCAATGACTGGCTAGTTCATACCGATGGCACTTTTACAAGCTTCTTAACCTTAAAATTACTCCTTGGCTTCGTCGAAGATCACAAGCGTATTATTTTAAATGCATGACAAAGTTTGTATCTCGTGAGAGACCGCAGTGATTATAATGCACTAAAAGGAGCCTCTGACCAAGTGATAGACTCTAAAATTCAACTGCTTCGATTGCTATGGAAAGTGCCCCACGTGACGTAATCGGATCGTAAAAAGCTAAGCATGTTAAATTTGGAGCAAAAAGATAATGTCTTGCCTATCCTCTTTCGAAGTTGGAGTCTATATGAGTACCCCTTGCTATCTACCACAGACACTCATAGTGGGAGTTAGAAATCAGCTCGCTCTACCGAGAGACCCCTCTATGTTATTATTGGTTTTCAAACCAATGGAAAATACCAACAAAGCAAATATATCACCCCGTTTGATCACATTCACTTGAGAAAAATACGCCTATTTTTAAACAATGTTTGCTTTCCCTATGAGGGGTTGGAACTCAATTTTTCAAAAAATAAGTTTGGCCCCCTTTATGACATGTTTGCTAAATTTCAATCGTCTTATTATGAGAAACAGGATTGCCCTATGTTGTCGCCACAAGGGTGGAGCAAAGGCACCACTGATTGTTTTCGATTGTTCGTATTTAGAAGAATCTATGAAAAACACCACCATTGATTTAAGTTTAGAATTTGAAACACAAGAAAATGTGCCAGAGCATACCAGTGTATACTGTTTGATTATTCATGCCAGACAAGCGAAATATCATCCTCGGTCCAATTATGTCACCAGCATGTAAGCCACCTGTGGTCAGGTGGAAAAAAAATCATAGGATTGATGATAAGCGCATGCATGCACACTATCTGTTGCGCTCTGGCACTGTGCACACAACAACAAATGTCATGTGTCCCTCAATAAGCAGCAACAACAAGAACGTAATAGACAACCCATGGCATTTAAAATGTGAATTTAATCGTTTGAAAACTTTTGAAACATGGTCAGTTCCCTTTATGGATTATGGAGAATTGGCAGAGAGCGGATTTTATTACTTAAACCGTGGGGATGTGGTCAAGTGTATTTTTTGCAACATTAAAATTGGAAACTGGGAGATGGGGGATCGAGCATTTAGCGATCATCAGCGATGGAGTCCATCTTGTCCTTACCTCAATCGCTATGATGTGGGCAATATTCCGTGGAGTTTGAATTACCCTGTCATTGTACCAGACCCTACAAAACTAGGAGATACCTCTGGACCGTATGTGCAAACTGTTCATTTGAATGTTGTTCAAGATTAAACAAACAAACTTTGTAATTAAATTGAAAGTGTTTTTTTTGGCACGAATAAAACCTGTATACTAAAGTAAAAAAAATATTTACCTGTTGTTGAATTCATTTGTTCCTTGATGCCCTTCGACTTTTGCAATGTTAAACAATGAAATGCGTTAGTTGTTGATTAGTCGTCAACGAGGTAAGAAGTAAAAAAATAAATAAAAACATCATGCGTACACTTATCGTGGATTGTCCGGGGTTTAAAATTGCAGATAACAAATTTATATTTAAGGAAGTAGCTTTTATCGATTGTAGTACGTTTTGGGTGTCTAACCCCATTCATTTGGTGTTTAAACCTCCCTATGCTATTGAGTTGCTTAGTGAAAAAGATAAAAAGCAGAACCAATGGATTGAAAATCATTTGCTATTAGTATGGAAGGAGGGTGATATTTCCTACAAGTATCTTGGCATAGTCATGAAAGCCCATTTGTCCTCGGTCAATGTATTATTTGTTAAAGGGAGTGAAAAACGCCAGTGGCTCCAAACAATTTTACCCTCTCACTGTCAATGTATTGAACTTTTAGATTTGGGTTGCCCATCCCTGCAAATGCTTATGGATACTTGTCCTTGCGACAATATTGAAAATGAAGCCTTAGCCATGCGTGGCAATTGTATCACTGGATCACCTCAATGCATATTGGGAGTTGTTGAATAAAATTAAAACTGAACGTTTTTCGTCCAATGATAGCAGTGAGAGTTGTACACGTGAGGTGATAACATCAACGTTATAAACATGGACGCTACTACAATCGACAAGGCTATTGGAAAGTTCTTTTTGTGCAAGAAAAAAACTTTTTAGCTTTACTCATCATGAAATATTAGCACTACCTAAATCTTTTCTTTTTATGTTGCTACCAACGCTGTGAAAGAAATTTGGGAAAAGGCGCCTGCCGAGTGGACTACTGACCCTGTATTGAGTGAACTACAACCATGCAGCCATTTTTCTCATCACAAGCAATTAACCATGGCAAAAGTACCTTCCATTCGACAGTGTGCCATATGCCAATTGATGAAATTATATCATGGTTATAAAACTCACAGTAAAGACATTGTTCCATCATTCCATGGCTGTCATGCGGAAAACAACCACCTATCATGCTTGTCAGCAGCCGCCGTCAATCAACAAGAACAACAACAGCAAGAACAAGAAGAAGAAGAACAAAATTTGTTTTTTACCGACTGAAACCTCCATGCAGCAAGTGTACTGGCCTTGGAATTATTGATAACATCATTAAAAATTTACCATTTGAACTTCACCTACCTGCTTACAGCTATTGCGGACCTGGTACTCGTGTTGAAGATCGTTTGAGGAGAAAGGATATGGGGATAAATGCTTTGGACCATTCATGTCGTAATCATGATATAGCCTATCAAAACAGTGATCCCACACTAAGACACATTGCCGACAAAGTCTTGTTAAGGATTGCCAAGCAACGATTAACAGCTTCTGATGCCACTCTATCGGAACGAATGGCTGCATTTATGGTTATTGCTGCTATGAAAAGCAAATTACTTTTATCTAAATATAGACTTTAACATGATGAATTTATTTAAAAAAAAATGTATAGTATCACTGTTATGATTTTGAAAAATAAATAAATAAACAAGAGACCATGTTGTGTTTTTTCATTATTATTGACTAATTGATTAAATATGAACATGATAACAATGATATAAATGGTGTTTCTATTAAAATTATTTTTAAAAATTATAAACAATTTAAAAGAAAGGGCAACAGTGCACTATTATTGACTAATAGTTTCAGTATGATTATAAATAAATATTGTATTTCTACTAAAACATTTTTTTAAATTATAAACAATAAAAGGAAATTACAGTGGCTTAGGCAGCAGCACGCCGGCCTCTCACCGCTGGGTCCGTGGTTCAAATCCCGGTCACTCCATGTGAGATCTGTGCTGGACAAAACGGAGGCAGACAGGTTTTTCTCCGGGTACTCCGGTTTTCCCTGTCAACATTTCATTCCAGCATCATTCTCCACTATCATTTCATTTCATCTGTCATTCATTTAATCATTGCCCCAGAGGAGTGCGTCAGGCCTCGGCAGCCGGCGCAGTTCATATCCTCGCCGCTAGATGGGGGCTCCATTCATTCCATTCCTGACCCGGTCGGAGACTGGAAGCAGGGTGTGGATTTTTCATTATTGACTAATCAATTAAATATGATAATTATAAATTATTGTACTTAAACTATTTTTTAAATTATCAACAATAAAAAAGAATGACATTGCATTATTATTGACTAATAGTTTCATTATGATAATTATCAATGTTGCTATAAATGCTATTTGTACTAAATAATAAAATAAGTTGAAACGTCAAGGGATTAAGGGTCGCTTGTTCATTAAACACCCTCCTCATGCACTGCATGCACAAGTTAAAACATAAACGTAAAAAAGTACAAGTAAAAAACATGTTTTAAAAGTAGTGATTGTAGCCTATGAAATCATTAACAAGTCTAGGGCTATGTTTCTTGTAAAATGCTTATGATTATTATTATTATTATTATTATGTAATAAAACATGTCATTATGTTTTTTTTTGTACAAAACCATGTGACCATTTAAGACAATGTAACGTTAACTTTAAATTATTTATTTATTATTGAATGAAAATCCACAGCCTGCTTCCAGTCTCCGACCGGGTCAGGAATGGAATGAATGAAGCCCCTATCTAGCGGCGAGGATATGAACTGTGCCGGCTGCCGAGGCCTGACGCACTCCTCTGGGGCAATGATTAAATGAATGATAGATGAAATGAAATGATAGTGGAGAGTGTTGCTGGAATGAAATGTTGACAGGGAAAACCGGAGTACCCGGAGAAAAACCTGTCTGCCTCCGTTCTGTCCAGCACAGATCTCACATGGAGTGACCGGGATTTGAACCACGGACTCAGCGGTGAGAGGCCGGCGTGCTGCCGCCTAAGCCACGGAGGCTTCTTATTTATTATTATTATTATTTATTATTATTATTATTATTAAGTAATAAAACATGTCATTATGATTTTGTTTGTACAAAACCATGTGACCATTTAAGACAATGTGCCGTTAACTTTAAATTATTTATTTAATTAGTAAATAGTGTTGATTTGTTTTTCTTTTTTTAAAGTTTGGTTCATTCTTTTTTCTCTGTTTTTTTTTAACTTGTGGTTGCATTGCATGAGTGCGTGTGCTAAATCAACAAGCTATCCTTAAGGGATGACGTTTAAACTTATTTTAAAAACTAAACATGTACATGAAAAGAAAGTAAAAAGAAACATGCATCATAGGCATGTTTCTATTCACAAAGCACTAAAGGCTAAAAAAAATTCTCTCATTAAAGAGTGAACTTACAAATAATTAGCATTACCTATAATCATTATAGGCATCATTATATCGACTTAGCTCAAGGCTAAGAAACAAACATAAAAAAGATAAATTAAACATGCATCGTAGGCATGTTTCTATTCACGTAGCCCAAGGCTAAAAACATTTCTCTCATTAAAGAGATAACTTACAAAAAATTACCATTCACCTATAGCCATTATAGCCATCATTGTATTGGCATAGCTTAAACATAGCTTAAACATTAAAAATTTCAAAAAATTATTGTTATTATTATTATCATTATTATTATTTACCATTATAAACCATGAGCAACAATTAATAAACGTCAAACGGTTGAGCACCAAAAAATATTTTTGTTATAGTAAGGCATCAATAAACAAAGTCATGGCTAGCGTACAATGATTATTCGTTTCCTAGTTTTACAAAACAAATTATGCAGCGATTGTTTTTTCACCCTCATAGATTAAATACACAGGGTGAATACTCGAATTGACATCTTCCATGACATTATCAGGTAGGTTATTGAATCGAGTGGGAAGAAATATCTCAAAGTCTTGGCAAATGCAAAGAGCTCGTTCACCAAATTTGGTTTTGAATTTTTGAATTTTATGTATGCGAAAGGATGTTTGTGTAGGCAATTCACTCATTTTCTTGCGTGCAATGCCGCAATCTTGGCCAATGGAGTTCAAGGCGTCCATAAGGAAAGAAAAGAGTGTTATTTTTTACACTTTCATTCTTATATAACAACAAAAACAACAACATTGTCAATACATTAAAGCGTGTTGTTTTTTTTAAGCCTGAGCGTTTAATGCCTAAAGTTGTAGATAGTATTGGATATATTGACAAAAATATAATAATGTTTGTAAGAGGTACGCGATAACTGTTGAACCAACATCAACAGGCAATTTTTTTGTGTTTCATGGTCCACATGATGTAAATAGGTATACTGTTGTATATGCCAATCATCTTCGATAAGAAAAATGTGAGTTTTGCTGCGTATGACGTCCATTAATAGTGCTTGATGAATTTCTTTCCACGGACCATGTCCGTCAAAACAAGTAATTTTAACACTGGAAGAAGCAACAACTGTGTTTGCTGAACATAAACTAGACTGTCTGCGATATGATGATTCATATTATGATACATGCTCATGTTTTCTAAAAGAAAGAAAAAACCAAGGCCATCATTTTAAAACTATTTATAAAATCTATAAATAAACCAATACCTTGTTTAAAATCTTTTTTTTATTAAAGAGAGAGTAGTTGATTCCTACCATAGGGTAGAGGGGTTGTTGAATTACATCAATAACGTGCTAGAGCATCATTAGATAAATCAATAAAAACGTATTTATAGGGATAGGGTTGAATCACTTGCACATCTGCTAATGAAGGGGCACAAACCACTAACCATTGCCACTGGCAAAACGTATTTTCAAAATCTGGCAAATATGTAAATGGTATTAAATCACCATCATTTTTAATTAAAAATAGAGGGGCTCTCACATCTATAAAATCTAAAATAATATTTTGGTTTAGAGGATGATTACCAGCTAAGCCTGTTTATTGTATGGGTACAACTAAGACTTGTTTATGTTGTATCATCAGTAACTGATCTTGAACTTCTGAGCAAAGGGCTTCATATTTTTTTCTTTAAAGATAAATAACAAAATTGCAAAGTTATTATTATTATGATTATTAACATGTTATCATTCATATTATCAGTCATATGGGTGGTTCAAGAATTTGTGGCAACAGTTTCCCTGACAGATTAATAAAAACGTAGGCGTGTGGACAATGTTCACATGACCACTGTATTACCTTTCGGTAAAACGCATGTAGAACAAACAAATGATAGTCCCACACTGTGTAGCCTACTTCTAAATGTTGACATTTATTTTCATCGTTTTCGGCCAAAACATGAATTTGAAAATTATTTAATAGGAAATGTTTTATGAAGATTAAGTGAGAATCATTTTCAAGATCGGTTGGAGGTAAATGAGTCGTATACGATTCCCCTGTCGGCCTGAAAATTCGCACTGCATACAGTTAAAATAGAAAATAGTATGCACAGATAAAATAAACAAACATCTGCCTACTAATGGTTGTCTATAAATATAAAGTTAGCATACCATGCAATTATTAACCATGTCTATATCCATGAAACAAAAGAAAAACAGTACAAATTTAAACCAGTGTATGTATTTCCATAATCATGAATACACCGTAAACAAAAAATAGCCAAATGTCCTTTCAATGTAAAGTATGTTCCTAAAAAAGCCGAATCATACAAAAACAAACATAAGAATCACTTGTAGTTGTTGTTAGTTTCTCACAGACCGTATTCTATGTGGTGAATATTGATTCATAGGTAAAGTAAAATAAAGTTGGCAAAATGCCTGTTGGCGATTTGAAGTGGTTCCTTCCTCAGCAGGGAATTTATAAAAGTGGGAACAAACATATTTGACGTTAGTGGAAAATAGACATTAAACAGGGGTTTTGTACATAGCGTACACCAAAAATCTGGAAAATCGTCCTCATCCGCTAATTTAACAATCACTTGTTTCATCGTTAAACCATACCATGATTTATGAATCACTTCTGTAGATACCTTATTTTGAAAACCAAAATTTAGCATACAGGATTTGCAATAGTGATGGCCTGGATCATAAAACATGTCATCATCTATAATGTTGTTATACAAAGTGGTATCAATGCGTACTTTCGTGTTTCTATATTCCAAAGGATAGGCCACACGTTGCGGATTATACTTTACCATCGTTGCATATTCATTAAACGTAGTATGTTTAGTGACGATAAAAGAACCTTCATCATGGTTCATCATTGAATCTGAAAAGTAGTAGTTTAACGTTTTTACTAAGTAAATAAAAAAACTGTTAATATATATACTGTCTGCCCCCTAAGTCAATAGCAAAAATAAAATAAAAAATGAGAAAAACACAAATGAATAACCATCTGTCTGTTGACTTTTGTTTTAGCTGTAGGCCACAAGGATAACATGCATTACGTCTAAAAGAACAATTTCTGTTCAGATATTTGAGAGGTATTGTTTTCAAATATACCATCACTTTTAACACTTGTCATAAATTGAGATTGCCCACAGTACAAGCACTAGATGATTTTTTTGTTCTTGCAAGAGGCCTATTAAGCCACAACCTAGTGAGGCCTATTAAGCCGCATGCCTTCTGAGGATGGGTGGTCACTTTGCTGAAACATGAGGCCTATTAAGCCACAACCTAGTGAGGTCTATTAAGCCGCATGTCTAGTGAGGGTGGGTGGTCACTTTGCTGAAACATTTGGCCAATTAAGCCACAACCTAGTGAAGTCTTTTAAGCCACATGCCTACTGAGGGTGGGTGGTCACTTTGCTGAAACATTAGGCCTATTAAGCCACAACCTAGAGGGACCTATTAAGCCGCATACCTACTGAGAGTGGGTGGTCACTTTGCTGAAACATGAGGATTACAGTATTAAGCCACAACCTAGTGAGGCCCATTAAACCACTACCTAAAAAAAGCCAACATGTTTTAATCTAGCCTCTGCGCAGTGAGCTAAGCAAACGTTGATGCATGGCTCCCTTTATGTGTTGACAGGCAAATAGCATAAGACATACCGTTTATAGGCTATACAATTACATACACGCATTCACACATACTTGCTTTCATCCATGCACACAGGTAAAAAAACAAAAATTAGATGATACACTACAATTTTTTATTTTTATTCCGTGGCTCGACATGGCATCACACACGTTATAGCAACCAAACACTTGCCGTGTTGTACAACAACAATAGCAACAACCATTACTGGTTGTAACCAAAGGGAACGCTTGTTATCATATCCTGACAGCACTGTCTTTTATCATCCAACAAGGCGAGTGTTTGTTTTCGCTGTTTCATTGAAAATAAATTATGGTTTTTCGACAGAATCCTAAACTGACTATTTGACATGTCTGTGTGGGTCTGAAGGACGTGTAAACAATCATCCACACAGAGGCGTTTAACCACGTGTTGACTAATTCCTTTGGCTCACATAGATTCACATCGATCTAGCTGCCGAAAACTATAAATATTCGGAGCAAGGCCAACAAACTCTAACATCATGGAGTGTGAACACTCATCTTTCATTAAACCAATTTCTTTTTCGTTCAGACGGGGGATATCGAACACGTTCTTCTCACTAAACGAGGACGAGTCAAACCATTTTGAGTTTTCTTTGATAACGACATATGGATCACAGTCACGGATATGGTAAATGAAACTATCCGTGTCTGTATGTAACAAGGAAATGGTACCAAAACGCTGCATTGCAAAACCACAGTGAAATTTATACTTATGCAATTTAGAAAAATCTAAAATAACTTGACCTAAATAGATGGGTTTATTCATGACCACTTTAGTTTGAGAAAGTTCAATAGTGACTAGATCATGATCAATAACCTTCAAAGATTTGAAATTTGGTTTAGAAATGTATTTTTGAGCCCCCCATCTGCCATGCAATGTGTTGACGAATTTAATGTCCCTATACTGACGCACATTTTCCAAACTTTTGCCATAAATACAATTATTCATCAGTTTAAAAAAATATTTGAAATGACTGACTGGCATTTTGTCTGTGACTTGTATTTAAATCCATGTAAGGTTTCAACCACAGTTTCTGACAGATAGAGATACCTCTATGGATTTTTTCAGGGTTAAGCCCCGGGCTAAACATTCTACCAGCATGTCAATATGCAACACATAGTGATTTTTGTCATACAAGGTGCCCATCATTTTTTTATGATTGCCCTTAATATCGGGCGGCACCATTTTCTCTATGAAAAAGGGGAAATCACCATGTCGCTGTCTGAGATCGGGGGAATAAGCTAAATCAATATCAAGAACATATCCTACGTCCTGATGCTCGCAGGCGCTATGCACATTAAAATCTTTAAAGTTTTGTACGGCAGCGGTTGGCTCATGGCAAAACCATATAAATTGTTTACATCGAAATACATCATGTAAGATTCTGGTTCTTCGGGAAAATAATCAGGCATGTAATGATTATTTGCCTTGGCATGTCGGTGATTGAGCGATAGGAACCCTCCACGAATCCCTTTTTCCATCATCAGTACCATATCAGGATCCGTCAATAAATCAAGCTCGATTCGGGTGTATTTGAGAGCAGCATCCCAATTTAAGCCTGGACTAGTATAGTAGTGTGCTGGGTCCAGGCCATATATCGTATGACATAGCTGACGGAACGTCTCAAATACATATGTTAAAAGCAGCACATCTAATTTTAAGTAGTTTATAGCATACCGGCCCATGGTTTCTAAGCCAAACGCTAGCCAAACATGGAATGCGTGGTCATATCCTTGTTCAGTGATGTTGCTTTGAGTAAACTGAGAAAATAATTTTTATCTTGGAGGCAAAGGCGTTTCTTCAAGCACCTCATAACTTGCCACATAATCATAAGGAAAATGGCCTTTACAAACACACAATTTAAATTGTTTTGTATCCGTAAATTGGGAATTGGTATGTTTCAACACATTCTCGCTTAGCCCTTTCACAAGGCTATCCAGCGAACTAGACATAAACTTGAATGAGTCGAGAAAGCGAATGCTCATTCCTCCTTTTCTCCATGAAAGAGAAGTAAAGCTCTCATGGTTCTTAGACAAAATGGTGAATTTGCTCTTATCTACATGAGCAAATTGTTTAACAATGAAGTGAAGGTCATAGCGAGAGAAATTGTGTAAGAAGACGGGGAGGAAGCAAGGTGTAGAATACTTCAAATTGCATTCCCTATGGCCGGCGCCTCTAAAATGCCCTGTCCTGTGGCAGTGGTCTCCTACTTTTGTTTCTCCGCCTAAAATAGGCTTTTCGCATATGTGGCAGGTGGTGGCTTCATCATATTCTTTTTGCTGTACGTCATTCATCTGAATAGGTACAGGATTGTCCAATTTTTTTTCTACTTTGCCCGCTAAACCCGCCATTTGATCAACAAACCACCGCGCACAATCCTGACCTTTGTGACTTACATACTCACATTGGGATTTATCGTAGTGACGGACAACAAAATAGCCAACAGCAAAAGGCTCATGTTGCTGCACTGGATAGGTTGAGTTTGTATGGGGGCTTGGTTCACATCCCTGAATGGGAATAGTGAGGGCCCCAAAATCAGCGTAAACAAAAATGGTGCCATATATTGTTTATTAGTGGCCTTAAATTTTAAGATTGCGTCGTTCTCTTCGGGCAGTACAAGCTTTACAGCCGGCTGTCCCTCTCAGTCTCCCATATGTCGTTCCAAAAGTTCAGCAGTTGCAAAATAATGAAGGCAGCGTTCGCAAATATGTTTCTTAGGATGATGGTTAGACACTTGGCTGCCTACCAATCTACTGAAATTCATTACCCAACAATAATGGCTTTTCGCCCCATGAGACAATAATAATAAGTGAATATGATATTGTTTTGTCTCGTTCGTGGCATACAAGGGACCCACAATACTGGATCCCTCAACGCCATATACCATGAAGGCGAAATTTGGATTGTCTTTCTCAAATAAATAAATTTTATCTACAGGCATGGGAAATGAAACATGCTCCAGATTGAGAGTTTCCTTTAAGTGGTTAAACATAGCTTTGTACTTCCCTGGTCTATGACCATGTCTGTCTTCACAGGGTTGCAGGCAACTAGCTACACTCCATAAAAAGTAATGATCGTCTGTGTTCCATACATTGATCACTGCCTTTCTCGAAGCGATAAAGCTCGGTGTGAGAATATAGCTACTTCCTGCATTCAATGGATTGTATTTACAAATATTAATTTGCAAATTTGCAATGCTATTCAGATCCAGGCCACTCGGTCCGTCTTGCAAATTATCAAATTTACTGATAAGTCCATCAATAGCTTTTTCCTGATACCACATTTATAAATTATCGGATATCAGTAATTTCTCCATTTTTGTACAAAGGTTGAACATGTGTTTCTCTTCAACATTATTTTTGATCAAGATAAATCCACATATTAGCTCGAAATTTCTTTTTAAGACGTGATGCAATGTAAAGCCTTGCTTGCTTTCACTCATAAAAATGGACAAACAGGATTCAACAAATTCTTTAGGGGGTAGACAGTTATTAACATTGTAAATTCAGCCGGAACATATTCTACTTTTAAAACATTTGGCTAATGGTTGCCATACTAACACTTGACGCATACACATAATTAATAAGGACATTAAATGGAATGTTAACTCACCTTATAAATAGGGTAATGCCAAAAACCAGCGAATAAATATGTCTGCTTACACAGTCACACACACTCACACACTGGCTCACACAAACACGAGTCGTAGCAAGTGTTGTTATCCAACTGTAGGTGGGGGCTCGAGCAGACAGCCAGTTAGTCACGGTGTTGGATAATGTTTGTTTCTTTCAAAAAATGAAATTATCTGAAAAACAGAGTAGTAAAACCCTTTATTAGTTATAGTTATATAACGAGTAATCATTTGCATTCATTCATTCATTCATTAATACATTCATTCATTCATTCATTCATTCATTCATTCATTCATTCATTCATTCAGTTATAGCACATCATAAAAAAACACAAAAAGGTTTAGAGATGCAATAGAGTTAATCATACGCACTCACATACAATAACACACTTACTTGGGAATAGTAAAGGTAATTTTACACAAAAAATATCTTCATAACGTACCTTTTAAATATCAGGATCGTAGCTTAGTGGTCAAGCTGCTACTCCTGGTTGTGTGTTGACACACATGCTTTAATTCTGCAACAAAGAATAAATATGTTCCATAAAGTTCATGGATTACCATTAAATAAATAGCATTCATTCATTCTAGCGTAAGTCATAAACAATATGTACGTACCTTTTCAAATGATTTTTTTTTCAAACTGATCTCACACAGCTCTCTCTCTCTAGTTGTTATATGCACAAATTCATTGTTGTTTTATCTGCAACAAATAAAAACATCCATAGCATTAAGTCATTGAATCATCTTCCAAATAATGCACAAAATGACAATAATTTATTCCATAATATTATTATAAAACAAACAACAAACCATGTCTTTACTTGTTCTTCAAGATAGGATTTTTATTAAGTTATTTAAATTAATTAAATAATTAATTAAAAAATCATCAACTTACACACGCTAATGGTTGAACAGACCGTCTGTATCAAAGCATATCTTGCGAGTAATGCCCGTGATGGTCTGCCTCGGTAGATATATATATGTGTCTATAAATTTTCAACACGTTACTTCTCACAGTGTATCAAAACACATTGCAAGTAATGGCTGACTGATATAGAGAACTCTTCACATTAACACTTCACACATACGCCCACATGACTCCCACTGCGCACACTATAAAAAGTTCATCATCAGCATTTTGAAAACAAAGCTCTCAGGGCATAATAACCTTGAGCATAGTGTTAAGTTCATGACTACTATCTCACTTTGTCCGAACGACAAAGTTGCAGAAGCAAGCTTCCCCCACACATGCACCTACGACATTCTTATTGTGATATCGAGCTGGGTCTCTCATGCTGTCCCAACTCCCACTTCTGTTTGCAAATAACAAATCTCTTTTAGCAAACTGCTTCTGTTGCGAGTCAAGCTCAGTATGGTCAAATCATTTATGAATGTTTTAGCAACATTAACAGCACTTTGCAAGCCAACCCAACGTCACTTCAAATCGGTTTTTTTTTTTTTTTTTTTTTTACGTTTTCCTCAACTATCTCGAAACATAACGGAAACATCTTTTTTACACCAAAAACCATGAATCCACTTTTTTCAACACCTACATTCCCGTAAAGAGGACAATAAAACAAAACATAATCATGAGCATCATACCCATAACTCATCCCGTTTTCCAAAATATCTCAAATATGACAAAAACATAGGTTAAACCCCAAAAACGTGCATAGGTTTTTTTCACCTGGAGACTTGAAATTTATGGTGCCGGTAGAGGGGAAAAATACCAACCATTCATGTCAAACAAACTTTTTCTCATCTTCACCGTTTCCATAATAATGACATATTAAATCAAACAATTTAAAAGAAAACAATTAAAAATGCCAACACACATTCATAGCAAAGAGGACATCATCCCAACGCCAACAACACCTCATTCGTTAAAATCCGACCATGCGTTCGCGAATTATCGCCAATCTTCTCCAGAAAGTAGGCTATCATTTTCTTGCCCTACTCACTTGAAACTTGATGTCCGTCTAGAGAGCCTAGCAACCTTTCATTAATGTCAAACAAACGTTTTTCCAAAATTCACCGTTTCCAAAATAGCGCCAATGTCAAAAACAATTATTTTCAAAAAACATTGTTAAAAATACCAACACACATTCTGAGCAAAGAGAGCGTCACCCCAACGCCAACAACACCTCGTTCGTTAAAATCCGACTATGCGTACAGGAGAAATCGGCAAAGTTCGTAGGAAAGTATGCTGCGGAGCAGAACGCCCATTATAGCACTACTCAGGCATAGATGATGTACCGATTAAGTTGCTACGCTGCATAGGTGCTGATGGTCTGATCTGAGCTTTACTTCAGCATTCCTCTCCTCACACATGCTATCAGCTGTTTCCAATTCTAAACCCACAAATACAGATTGAAACTCTCCAAATAACTTTGCTTGCGTATGAATAATATCTTACATTATCATATTCCTTCCGATAATGCATTCTACTATTTCATCCGGAATATTTTCTCGCAGAATATCCTTAAAAAATACATATTTCACCTGGGCGTGAACAGAGCAAACGTAGTCTCTGCCACTGTCATTTCAATGCATTGTTGCAGCTATAAATGTCTTCACAAATCCTTTTAACAAATACCAATACAACTTAGTTAACTTTCATATTTCAAATGGCAACTTCTTTGCTTCGAACTCACATTACTTCGTCACCATTGCTCTCAGTTCGGTTTCAATATAGTACAATAATAAAAATGGTAGGATGATAATATCCCTTAATACATATCTTCTGATAGCTACAGTACAACCTTCTAGTCTGTTACATATGTATATGACCACAATGTCATTTATTGCATTACACAATTTTTGTTTACCATTTTATACAACTTCAATTCTCAAGAAAATGTATCAAACTTGCTCAAAATGCAAATACGTTTGACCACAATTTAAGTCCACTAATATCTTGACTCATTAAAAATGAATATTTCCCAAAATATCTTTCTTTAATTGAAAGATCGTCTTTCATCCGACTTGTTCGTAGAAATCCAATTAAAAGTATCTTGAAAGATCATCGAAGTCCGTTTCAAAATACGACTATCGTTAAACAAAATTATAATAACGCTAAAGCTTAAAAATCTCCACGAAGCCTACTCAAAATCTAAAATCGCAAATACGGAATCGCCTGAATACAAAAGTTAAAATAGGATGCAAAATCGAAGTAAAATCGAACCTATAAATATCTAAATCACAGAAATGGTCTAAACATTACTAAACTATTTCAGCAAAAAATGAAACGTTAGGATGTTTTCACTACTCAATAAATTTCTTAAGTGAAATAACTGTTGATATTCCCTCTACCATAAGCTGGATACAGTTGAGTAGAAGCGGTCCTGATAGAAGTAGTTTCCTCTACCATACCCTTCCATACAACTGCCTCCGTACGTTCCAAAATCTGCCTCCATCCGACAGGTCCATAACTGATGGTACGCCTATGCTCAATAATAGATGGTACAACTCACAGCTCCATAATAGACAGTACGCCTCGACACGAACATCGCCTCTCCTTCTTCTGCCCTTGGACTGCTCTCTGCATCTATTGTTATTCTATATTCGTCTTCTTCTTCTCTCTAAACATCATCTTAACGTAGAATATTGTTTCATTTTCAGTTTAGGAATTTTTCATAGGGTGTAATTTTGTGATGACGAATTTTGCCAACTCTGAAGATGTTCAAAGATCAGTCTTAGTTACTCCAGACATTCTTGCTTCCTCGTAGGGCATATTTCCATTAGTGATTTAGCAAGTCATATTATCTATCTTCATTTTTCGAAAGTCATCCCTCTCAATTTCGAATCGTAAATCATACTGGTAAAATTCCAAAAATGTTAAATATTATCGAATTTGCCTCCTAACATTGTTTCCAATAATGTCTGTTGACTTCACACAATATCAAATGTTTATGTAGGCATTAACTCAAAATCGTAGATAACTTCTATCACAATTCAATTATTCGTTCAATAAAAAGTTTCTCCTCAATATAATGTTTGTCACAATCATCGATATTACTTCGCCACAAATAAGTTATCACTGTATATCAATCAATACTCATAAATATTTTAAGTTATTTCTTCACTATCACTTTAGATAATATTTCGATTCCTCTCATCATCACTTCAACTTGTGTGCGATCACGTATAATGTCTTGGCCGTCGATAGCGCCTCGATTCCCGGTATATTTTTTACGAAAGGCAAAATTCTAGCGTCTCTAAAAGCCAGAGCAGTTAAAGGGACGTATGACCAATAACGTCATTTTTCGTCTTTCTTTCTTTCTTTCTTTCTTTCTTTCTTTCTTTCTTTCCTTCTTTCTTTCTTTCTTTCTTTCTTTCTTTCTTTCTTTTTTCTCTCTCCCTTACTTTTTTCTTCTTTCTTTTTTCTTTCTTTTTTTCTTTATTTCCTTCCATTTTTATTTCTTTTTTCTTTTCTCTCCTTTTTTCTTATTCAATGTGTTACTTTCTTTTACTTTCCTTCTTTTTAAAATTCAATTTCTGGGTTGAATAATAAACCTGTGTATACACTGTAGTACATTCAGTATTATCACACACATCCATGTGGTATAGCGTATTAAGGATAAGTTTAAGTTCAGTTTAAAGGTAAAATAATATAATCCCGCAATTTGTCACATGAAGGACAGTTTAGACTACTTGATGTTATCAACGATATATTTATACAGTTAAATTTGCTCCTAAATTTCTTTGATAGAGCAAATTATCTTCCTTTATGGCGCTCACATTCCTTATCTATGTTTTTAATCAAAGGAGTAATCTTTACTGTACACTCATGATGACTTTACAATTGACCGGGGCACATTAGGATCATTACCTTATATGAATATGCTGGCATGTTGGGTAATGACCCTTATATTCCTGTTACGCAAACATGTCGACATTTCCGAGTATGGTATGGATAAAAATATGTTTTTCTTTTCGTACATATTAATTAATTAATTAATTAATTAAGGGGACCGTAGTCTTTTTTCATGGATTCCCCATGTGTGCATACTGGACATAAGAAATTTCTATTCATTTTTAGGTAAATTGCTCGTATGATAAATTCGTTTAGAATTGAAGTAAACGAAAATATTTCTTCTTTAGTTTTTTTATTTTAATTCTCTGAACTTAACAATGCAATTTCTTGCGATATTGCCACAAGCATATTTAGAGGAAACTACATCTTATATAACATTACGCTTTTGAACAACATCTGGGCAACGCCGGGTAAAACATCTAGTGTTTATAAAATAATTCTTTTAATATTGACATTTCAACTTTCAACATGCAAATATATCCTACAACTTCAACATGACGCCTAAATTTGAGTTAAATATATAAATAATTAGGGCAAATAAATGGGAGCCATTCCATGGAGGTACTCGTAATAAAAAGAGATAACGGCTAAGTTAGAAATGAACTCGCTAGATGAAGCTGTTCGCATGAGCTGACTCAGATTGTGGGGTCAATTGAAGGGAATGGGGGTGGAAGAGATTACCTAAGAGGTTGATGAATTCGACTGTATAATGTAAGAGAAGGAGAGGTAGACGTAAGAGGCGATGGTTAGATTCAGTGTTTTTTTTGTTGGTGTCCGAGGACATGTTCGGCTTGCCAGTTTCGTAGCTGCTTCGAGGCGGACACCCAATGGGTGAGCTACAAGTACCGTCGCGTGTGGAGTGTGTCTGGGGAG
Organism: Meconema thalassinum; assembly: GCA_946902985.2. Classification (NCBI taxonomy): domain Eukaryota; kingdom Metazoa; phylum Arthropoda; class Insecta; order Orthoptera; family Tettigoniidae; genus Meconema; species Meconema thalassinum. Next base: position 758,361,875 of record OX336389.2, read on the forward strand.
GAAAGTTAGAATGTAAGGACGAGGAGTTGGAAGGTAGCGACTGTGGCCTATAGTTAGGGACCAACCCCGGCATTTGCCTGGAAGGAAGATGGGAAACCACTGAAGACCATCTTCAAGATGGGGGGATTCGAACCTCCTCGCCTCCCGGATGTGAGCGACTGCCAGCAGTCATGCCGTAACGACAACGGCTAACTCACCCGGTGATTCAGTGATGAACGATGTTGATTCGAGGGGTGTAGAAGCTGAGGAGGCCACATAGCTAACTGCAAATATGTGATCATGGAGGTGACTTGTTCGCAAACAGGGACTGGCAGACTAGACTGGACGCTGATAGGCAAAACAATCTCAAATGTAAATGTTATCAAAACAAAAGTTTGGTGCTTTTCAGTCGTTCAACACGAATGTACCCAAATAGAGCTGGGTTATGCCCTGATCCTGAAATAAATTGCATAAGATTAATAAATATACTAGTGTATTCGTGTTGACCGACTGAAAAGCACCAAACTTTTGTTTACTTAGGCAACACTGAAAAATGGCTTCAAACCTCACAATGTAAATGTTATAATTAGGTAAATTTAAAAATGAAACAATAAATTAATCAAATAAAAACAATATATTCAGTAAGGAACATAGGCTATAGCCTACTTTCTGCTAAATAAATGAGTATACAGTAGTTGTAACTCATTATCCTTATCAATGAGTATAATTGAATGTTGATTGTTGTAGCATGTTGAAGGACAACGTGGTGTAGCCTATTAAGCATTGATTGATTGTTGTATCAAAGGGTGGATTTATGAGGTCATCTGCTCCGGTGTTAGGCCTGTACGTTACACTATGTTAAGGATTTTCTTTATTTCCAATACTTAATAATTTTCAACAACCTATTATCGACTTGGTAACTCAAAGTGGTACATTGGTCTAGTGCCCTAAATGCTTAGCTCTCACCCGTGTAGCCTGGGTACAAATATGTAAAACATGATTTATCTTTATTGTGTTTTATTTCATTTGTTGTTTAACAATTACTTGTATAATTACGTAGTGCGTATTTTCTAAAGGGAAATAAATACGAATTACACAACACGTTTTATTGCAAGCTTCCACTACAATGAGGCTATTTCATTGACTAAGGATTCGTACACCCGTCTCTACTTGTAGTATAAATAATACCGTTCAGTCTACGTGTCATGAGCTTTGTTTGTTGTGGTAGTCTACCGCGGATCAAGGACAACGATTGGAACTTGCTGTGGTAGCGTGTTGAAATATGGGATGTTTAAAGTACCTAGGCACATAATCGTATAATCTTTTCCGTTGCAAATACACAATATATATGCATAACATTATAACGTCTGAGAAAAACAATAAAAATTAAAATAATCAAGTAAAAATAACAACCCTCACTTCCACGGGTGACAGTCTAGGACGCCAACCCTCTTCTAATTATGCTCGTCGCTCTGAGAATGTTATCAATAGCCGTAGTATAACTGCCTAGTACTATATAATCTCTTAGAATGAACGATTTCATCACCGTATTAAGCCTTCATTATAAACCATTTCATACTAAATTAAATTATTTAATTTAGTACATTCCATAAAAGAATATTAAGCTACTGAAACATGGAACAGGCGGCAAATATCAGCCACCATTTTGACAAGTGAGATTTATGTGCACGGATCAGTACGGCACGGACAGCATGGCATGGCACGGCCACTCGGCCTGAGCACTCTAGTCACTGCTTCAGTATAATATTTTCATATGTTATTAAAAAGTCCACCTTGAGGACAGTTTAAACCGCCCTCTCTACGACAAGCGGAACTGGAGTAACTGGGTCTTGTTGGATCATATGCTACGGATTAGCCAATAAATCTTGCATGATTCACACGACCCCTATATTGAAACTATTTGGCTGTGACCTTGTGTTTTGGGCATTAGACGCTTCCTACATGAAGATATATTTCTCCAAAATTTGATAGAGATCGGATGATTAGTCTAGTTGCAATTTGATTTAAGCTTTGAACATTTGGTTGGCTGCCATTCTGATTTCGTTAAAATAGCGGTGATATAAAACATGACACAGAGGTGCCCTTTGTTAGCGCTACCTCGGTACCAAAGTTGGTTCCGTTTGGTTTTGTCGTGTTTGAATTAATGGGGGGAATCGACATACACATGCACGGCTGCCATCTAGAAACTATTCATCTGATGACCTCGTAGTTTAAGTAACTGACGCTTCCCACATGAGCACATACTTTTATAAAATTTGGTAGATATCGGTAGATTAGTTTAGTTGTCAGTTAGTTTATTATTTTTCATTTAATTTATTTTCTTTAAGCATTAATATGGCCACAATTTTGTTTTCGTTAAGATGGTGGCGATATAGAACATGACACTGATGTTTCCTCTGCTAGTGCTACGTCTGGACCAAATTTGGTTCAATTTAGTTTCGTCATGTTTGAATTGATTGGGGTAGGGGATGAACACACACACCTCTCAAACACACACAGACGACAGACACTCGAAATTTGGCTCGTGTCGATCTCATAAGTCTTCTTTCATTATGGCAAAAGTCGAAAGTAGGCTAATTAGTAAATAAAACTGTTCAATACAAGGTTATTAATACAAATCACCCGCGCTCACCTGTGCTATTGGTACGGTACCTTCTTTTGAACCTGCTACAGACCCAAGATATGAATGACAATGTATGTGTGAGATGCAACCATTTCTCCATGTCGCATTTCATCATCATTAACTGATAAAGGATACCAAACTATAGCGTCATCGCAACTCACAGCGATTTCACTCACGACCTGTTCATTACTATGCCATGCATTGTTGTAAATCAAAACATGCATTTGTCATTTTGTAGCATTACGAAAGCATACAGGAAGGAATACATTTATACGAAGGAGGCAGGTGATTTTAATCAATAATATCACATACTTCAAAAAGCGAGGGAATAACATATGAACCGTGTTACTCTATACTTTTGAGGATATCTATTATTCTGCACCTCGGGTTGTCTTTCTGTCAAGGGAATACGTTTCCTTTTTCTGTCAATGTTATAATATCGTATCGAATTCTTTGCTCAGAATACAGCATAAAAGGCAGGAGCTTTGTTTGCTCAGTGAAGTTGCTAGTAACGCACAAGGAAGGAAGGTGACGAAGAATTCATGGGCAAATGCTTTATTCTCCCTCGAGAGGGGCCTTATTTCTAACCCTCCACCTTCTACAACGCCCCCACCTCCCTTCTCCCTTACTCGTTCTCTCCTTGTACATTTAACAGTTTCCAGCACTAACAACTTGATACCGCTGTTCCTTTCTGCGGTTAAGAAATTCCCTGATGCAATTACGGCACATCGATAGCAGGGTCTGCCCGTGTCACGTGACTCTTGGCGGTAAGGCGATATCGAGGAAGCGTTAAGTGTACGAACACATTTCCAGTAGATCGGATCATCTTTTTGTGCCACCGCAAATGCTTTCACCTTGGCCAGGTAAGCGCCAACTTGCAACTGAAGAACATTTGCTCTAAAATTTTGTTTCGACCGATCAGGACAGGTGCTCAATGGTGCACAAGGAGGACATAGTTAACTATTCATAGTCTCCTCGTTGACAGTCAGATTTTCCTCAAGAAAATTACCAAACTTTCTAGTTGGGATTGAGGTGAAGTAGTGAACGTAGGAAGCAGGTAGTTGAGATTGAGGTATCGATTAACAATTGGCAGTAAACTGATGTTCTTACAAGAAGGAGGAATGGGCGTCTTTGATATAACTCAATCCTTGGCTCTCCCTTCCTCTCAGTCGGTTAGGACTTCTACATGCAGTAGTTGGTCTCCGGAAACATGTAGATCAGAGGTCAGCACAATGATCTGCACGTTGTTAGTTCTCAGACGAGGTATTTGAATTCGGATGATCTAGAAGGACAGGTATTTCCCTGCTTATTTCCTCCTCTCGTATAACTTTAAAAGTGAGTCCCGGGCAACTATTGCGTAGCAAATGCTGGCTACTTGTCTGCCTAAACCTTAGTTGGCCCCTACGTGAGCACGCGGATGTACTTCCGCTCGTCATCTTGGGATACCTGACAAGAATGTGATAAATTGGGACAAAGCCGGTAATGGCATACGACTCTACTATTCTACGCAAAAGTTATAGCGGTGGTGGTAATTAAAAATCATAATTTACACTTAAGTTACTAATGACATCACGGCCGTCAGATTTCACTACATTGTTTTTCTCACAATCCGACGTAGAAGAAAGATGTTGCTGTATCATTTTTGGGACTTGGACATTGTGATCATTTAGCCGTGAGGAGCTTTAGACCTGCACACTAAATACTCTATGTTATACTTCTGCATTATGTGCAACAGCATGTTCCAGAATTGCCCCTATGAATCAACGTTCCCGCCACCCTCAGCTCTCAGTCCGCGTTCTCAGAGCTGGCGTGGGGACCGTTGTGTTGTATTGCTCGTCACTGAGGTACAATTGGTGTTGGCTAATCCACATCAACACCGCCTGTCATGTGATGTCGGCTGTGTTGCTTGTTCCTTGATGTAAAATTCATCCACCGAGGCGAATCGTACACAGCTTTGTTATGCAGGTCCAGGGTGACCTCTGCACCAGCCAGTAACACCTCTGATCCCACTCGAGCACAATTTCTGACCGACCCTGGGCTACACAGTTTGGCAACGATGAAGTTCCTCGAACGGGACGTGCGTTAGTAGAGCAAACACACTGACATATTTAGGGTTAAAAAGGTATTCTCTCTAACGATGAATTATTACTCACGGGGCAATTATAATACACAGAGAATTAAAACACATCCCTTAAAAATAAAGATTATGTTCTATTTTCTGAGGAGCACATAAATAATGCCACATAGAGAGGAGAATAGTCTTGGGATAGGCTAAGCATATTCAGGACGTTAGTGCCTGCTTGACAGATTTGCGGACACTATGCTAACAGGGTTAAAACAATTTTATACAATTATTTGTATGCCATAGGCAGTAGTAGAGACAAGTCAGTTTTTACATGATTGATTGCATTCTGTTGTTCTCTAGAAATCTATGAGTACTGTGTTTGAGCAGCACTTGTGCTTCCTCCAAGAATACGAATATTTATTTATTTTTTGTTAAGAAGCTATACTGATTTCATACATTTCGACGTCTGGATATCACATGATTTCAAATGAAACCATGTTCCTATTTTTACAATTGAATAGGAATTATATTACAGTGTACGCAATTGTAGCAGTTTTCGAATTATGGAGGGTGAGGTTTCATTTCCTTGAGCTATGGCTTCTTAGTTTCTGGTTTGAAATCACTTATCATAATTACAGAGGAAGAAGTATTTTTAATGACCTTATCCAGCCAACTGTTCTGTGAATAGGATAGTCATGATAACCATGGTAATGACCCAACGGGAAATATGAATCAATCAGCTGCCAGCTATCCAGGCTTATCAGAACTCTTTGACAGAAAACTGCCAGCTGCGTGTATCGTAGTGAATATTACGATGTTGAAATAGGTTCGCCATACACATCTGATATTTCAAATGCATTTATTTATATATTTATTCCAGTCATAATCAACAAACAACAAAGCATAACAAAAACCTCATAAATACAACTATGTAGTGTGCCTGTTAGATAGAAATATCGATGAACCAATGATCGCAAACAGCTCTCGTAACACCCCCATCCAGCAAATATGCACAATGAGAGGATGGGATGTGTTCTCAGACCAGCTCCACAAGAGAAAATTAAGCTCGGGTAGTATCGGGCGTAGGAGAGGTATTGATTATGAAACCAGCCCAAGTAACACATCCTAAATACAGCAAATCCAGCAATGAATAGTCCAAGCTTATGTAAAATTTCACTAAAATGTATTTAAAAATAAAAAATCCCTAGCATGTTTCCAAGAGGGTAAAACTTGGCTAAGTCGCTAATCTTATAAAACAAAATAATAATATAATACCTATGTTAATTCAAATGTTCGCTCTCGAAATCCAATTATTAAAAATAATCAACAGCAAGCAAGCTAAGGATGTTACACGTAATTAAGCCCGTACACAGCGCCATAATCAGTGAATAATAATAATTACACCCTAAATCTACGTTAAAGCAACAAAACTTGAACGTCAACATTCAATAGATACATAATTTATATTTAAAAGCACCAATAATAATACCTTAGTTATGAAGGTGTCACTTCAAACATTTAATATTTTGTTAATATTCTAGTTCTTTCTATCTGATGTTAATTTATTCACATGATAAGTGTCTATGCAAATGAAAAAGAATAAGCTATACACAACTCAGATCTAAAATAAATCATTGTCCTAATATACACACACATGACAAGAAATAAATCACACTCCTACTTTCGCACAATTTGTGCTCCTACCTGTACAAAATAAGCACTGTTTGTGCCTAATTGTCATCTAAGAGTGGGAAATTATGTCGGTGACAGCGCGGCGTACTGAAAACTACATTTCAGGTCGCATTATTGCCCTTGCCTATGTCATCAAGTTATCACAGCAATGCAACTCGTCGTCTCAAAATCGGAAAAAATTGTCCTACAAATTATGCTTAGTTAGCATAAATAACGAGTTCGATGTGCATTGGTCAAGTAATAATATCCATATTATCATTCAATTGAAGTGAAGAAACTCTATCAAATGATTTATTATGGTCAGAATTAGCATCAGGTCATCCCTCACAGTATTTAATTACGTTTATCACGTGGCTCCACAGCTCACAAGAATCTCATATGGTCGTCAGGGCAACCTTCCACTGCCACCTTAAATATCATAAACATCATACGAGCGAACCTCGTCAGCTCAATCTCGTATACTCTCTCCTTCAGGCACAAAGACATCACTGCCCTACATTATACACTTGGCCATTAGAAAATTGGCAAGGGATCCTTTATTCATTTATTAATAATCATGGGTAAAACTCTCATCAAACTTCCTAAAATGATCTTTGTTTCGAAACACACGTGAATCCTAATAATCAGCTCCTACACGCTGTAACCATCAGTATCTGTTCATCGAACACGCGCCTCTAGCGCAATCAAAGCCTTCTATTTTCAATGCCATTTCAGTCTTCTCAAAAGTCGCTTAAAATATAAACAAAATCCCGCACCACTCTGAAGCTGTGTTCATTAACACTATATCAAAATAGGTTCTTCCAAACATCAGGCTCTATGTTCACAGCCTTGTAAATTCGCTACCTCTAGACAATATAAAACTTTCTACGTAAAGTTGCACCCGGTCACGAAAACCAAGATTAACGGCCGCGGGGACCGATGCGCTGACCACTTGTGACCCCAATATCTGCCGGCCAAATGGCTGAGAAGTGGTCGCTTGGTAGGCCTAGGCCCTACATGGGCTGTAGTGCCAGGGGTTATTATTATTATTACGTAAAGTTGCAGTCTCTGATGGTTAACATACAAAGAAATGGAACAATAATCTGTCCGGCTTACTTCTCGGCTACTCACAAATATAACGAGGCTCTCCAAAGCCTTTGTGCAGAAATTTCCAATGAACTTATGACAAAAGATAAAATGACTGCATGGCCTGTGCAGTATAGAAATGATACGAAAAATAACTACTGTACTAATTGAATACCTGTCTACCACCTGTGTAACGTACGAGCACTTATTATTTCCTACTAAACTTAACCCTGCAAAAAAATGTAATTCATGGACACACATTATAAATGATAATGGTGTCTCTTAGTTTGAGCCCTGTCCCTGGAGTTAAGGCCTAAGCTCGGCTTCATGAGCTTAGCAGTTTCGTTGTCTGGGCTTCATAATGCGGCTCCAAGGTTAGCTCTCCCAATGCAAATCGTTCTGCTCCAAATCACCTCTTCTCTATGCCATTGGAATGGTTGCCATATTGTTGGCTATCATACCTCGGTTAACGTGTTCTCAATGAATTTATAACGTCCATGCGTAATCAATAGTCATGAAATATCGTTATAATCTTCGTCATAAAAATCAAATTTTGCTGTGTACAATGTTCATTCGTTGTAATAATTAATATTTTCATAGGATACACCAGTTCTACTACATTTCATGGCTTTTCTTAAGTTTTCAATCCCACCATGTGCTAGTACAAAGTCTTTGGTTCGATGTATGTGAAAAATATAGATTTTCGCCCTATGGTAGAATTACCATTTTTACTCTCACGGTAATATCTCAAGTGATTAGTAACACACAGTTGAGTATGAAACTGTACTCACGTCAGATAAAATCAGATTATTCGTACCACTTTTTTCCACGTACAACATTGTGCACGTCCCCATAGGAGTAGCTTCTATATCGGTGTATCGTGCAGCGACCTGCATTTCCCATAACCAGGGTTCACATCTCAAGTCGTGCAGTGTCCAATGTAATCTTCGTTCGCCTCCGTACGATGTATTTGAATTTTAAATATCATAAAAATCCCAAAGTAAATTATTATGATTTTCAGAATATTCCAAATGTGTTGAAAGCACGCCAACATTTCACCAATTCGGAAATTAATTCCACAACATTCTGTTACAATTGTTTCCAATTCTCGGAGCATGAATATCTTCTTCCAAGTCATAAGGTTGGATTACATCAAGTTCAAAATTGTAACAACGCATCTCAAATGTTTTTCATCACGATAGCAATCGAAAGTAGCATTGAGCATGAGCATATCGGGCTCTTTAGGTCCTTACAAAATATTACTTCTGTTGCAGACGGACTATTGCTAAACAAAAATTAATTCGACTGTTGAGATATCAACTGTAATTGGTATGTCACTGAAGCGACAATTTTATAAGAGAACAAGTCTCATGCAGACCCCAAGGCACATCCAAGGGCGTATAACACCCTTAGGAAGTGTATACACACACAACTACCATTCTACAGACATCTACAAATACTCCTTCAACAGCTACATTTATTAAACCATCTGCCCAACACCCTACACCGATTTCACCCCTTAAACACCTCCAAGCAAGAATCAACAGCAACTACAACACACTTCTAATTACACCAAGCCGGCGGAGTTACTTAATGGCTCTTGCCCAAGCTTGACAAACACATCAACATGTACACAGAAGCGGCTACCAAAAGAGCTATGCAGCAATACTGCAGAGTCGGCATTTCGGAAATGCTTAAGAGGACCACCTAACAAGGGGAAGGTATCTGTTAGGGTCGGAGACTCTGCCCAACGATAAGCTGACATCGTATCTCCGGTAAGTGTATCTCAGATTTCCACACACACCAGTTATACATCCCTCCCACTATCAGACCTTCTATTACTTTGTTAACACTTGTACATTAATCTGTGTTAGCTGTCCCCACAGTTGAGGGAACCACACTTGAAACCTTACTTACACTAGTAAACTAGTACATTGCACCAACGCCCAATTGTTATCATTATTGCCCTCATCCATTTATACTGCAGACTTCCCTACACTGCCTTCCCTAAACACCGGCCTACCACATATCGCTGTGCCATCATTTTCAGATTGGCTGCAACGCAAGCGACCGTGTCTTTCAGACAGTGCGCACGACCGCGGCTCACACAGACGTGCTGTCAGCAGTATTAGCTTTGCTCGCCCCCGAATAGCTTGCCAAGTATTATTTTCCGCCCCAGAGTGAATTCTTTGCTTGTAATCATTAGAACTTACCTCTTACTTACCCCGCTTTCCAGCACCAGTACAGAGATTCCACACCCTTGTCAAACATCCCCCTAGCTACACACACCACCCGCTTCACAATCCCATCCCCTAGTTCAGCGAACTCTCGCAAAGGGTCTGAACAAAGTGGCGGAGGCACCGGGCACTGCGTTTTAGAAGGACCCAGACAACGGGCCCCGCAGTGCGGACGGTACACTTGCAGCTAAGCACCCCCAAGTAGCAAAAAAAAATTCTTGCGAAAGATAAATTAGGGAAATTTTTCCGCGCTCTACACATATTTAATTATTCCTCCCAGCCCACCCTATAGGGTAACAACTAGAAAAGATTCTCGTAGAGGAAAGCGAGTACGCCAGAAGTAGATAATTTTTTCCTGCTATCACAGATATATCCCCCTGTTTAGCGTGAAAATATACACAACGGAATAAGAGGAAAATGAAATTCTAGCCCCTACACTACAGTAAGCGTTCAGCATTTTAACACTTTTATACACTATACCAACATGCCGTCACTTCCCCGCCTGGCCATGCTCAGGAGGATAGCTATGTACCAGCACCTGATAGCGTGGCAGAAGACAATCCGAAATAAACAGGATTACCTGCGAAGGACACAAGAGCTCCTGCGGTCCCAATATGACACGATTATCGGCGCATTAACACGCACAAATATTACAGGCACACAGACACGTAATATCAGGGCAAAAGTCAGAACGATACGGATACAATTGAACCGGATACACTGGCGGCTACATTTACAACATGATGCACTCTACCAGGAGTACTATAAGCTGTGGGAGGAACACTGTAGGGTACAAACGTATAACACGCGGGTGGCCGACCAAACCAGGGCACTCACAAAAGAATATGCTACGATATGGGATGAATAAACCACGTTGAAAGCTAGCAACATGAGATTCGAGCTAGCAGTGGGCAGGCCTATAAATCCTATGGATGAGATTGACGAAATCACTCAGAAATTCGCGAAGATGCACACAGCTACACGCCCTACATTGCTGATTCGCAGGCAAATCATGCAAGAGCCAAGAAGAACATTGCTACCTGTCCCTACAATTCAGTTACACAGAGGACCACTTACCTATACAGATATTAATGATAGACCACGGCGCACAATAATCCCCTCACGCACGCGGACACCTCAACCGACAAGGGTAAGATACGTAAAAGTACGGATGAGGGTCACCCTAATTCAGACACCCAAGGAAGGGAGCAGGGACCCACCCCAATGGTTGCCAGACGCTTACGCCATGGTCACGGGTAGAACCCAGACACACCGGCGGGCGATGATGCTTAGAAGATAGATAAGGGCGCTATACACCATATAACATGTAGGCTAAATTAACAGGCACATCTCAGCGTCGGAATAATTAAAATATACGCGGCCAAAAGCCCGAGTAGGCCTAACTAGGCATGGGGCGGCAAGATCGAAGCCAGGACCGCACAGAAGAAAAACAGACACTAACACCGGCGGCATTTCACGGCCAAAACGGCCATACACCTACACATAACCCATAGAATAGGGTCCCACCCCTACACGTGTCCACAACATATGAATATTATTTAAAATGTGATGCCAGTAAGGCGTAAAGGTTTGCGATGGAAGACTGAGAAAAAGCAAGCCTATTGATTATAATTTTACAGGTGCACAGTGCTTATGTATGTTATATGTTGATATATATGTCCTGTTACCAATATTACACATGATGTTGCATAAAACAGTGATATTTATAGCAAAATTTTAACAAGAGGGCACACTATACAGTAAAGCTTACACTTTAAGGGGAGAGCACATTTTTTAAATTAACAAACCAAATATAACGGGGCTCACAGATACGACTTTCCAACATTAACGCCAAACACACCTAACCCTTCGTGGAACACCTAACACACTGACACGGCAAAGGGATGCAAACACACACAACCCCAGCATACATTAAAAAGTAGATCCCCGACGATATAAATATCGAACCCGCGACCTTAGAAGAACAAGAAACACAGGCCCCAATTCCCCACTAGACAAGTGATACCACTTATTTGCATAATATTTCTATCAGATTATATACATGCCAGGACAAATAGGCAGTCCATTTCACAAATGTGCTTTTTATACATGATGAGGATATAAACATGCATTCAATAAGCGACCAGGCTAGCAGGATTTGCTCAATACGAATATGAGGTAACACTGTAACTTGAATTACACACGCGTCAGCAGGAAGCGGCGCACGGCCGCAGTAGACAGGCAGGTCACTAGCAAAGCTCAGCAGCACTTATCACTAACAAGACAGTATAGTAGAATCAAATGAACAATCCCGCTCACCTAGAGAGTCCGGAAATCACGATACTAGGGAGGATCACCATTTTTAAATCCAGTTAAATTAGTATACATTCCACCAAGTGCTTTTTAGCCTTATACTACGCGCCACGGGACCGTATATAGCGACATAGGGACCCCAAATCACTGAAACAGGGCATATTCAAAAACTACAGGGGCTACACATAATATGCGAACTCGACATGCCTCGTTAGGCGCGAGCGCCTTCACAGTCGAACCAAGACATTTCCACATGAAAAGACAGGATTCAAACGGCCACTATTGGCACCTCAGATAAGTGGAATACTCATATTATATTCGCCACACTATCCACACAGATTACGGACCAATATGGGTATAGACCGCCAACGTCAGACGTAGGTGAAAAACGGCTTCGCCATACGCGATTCGCGTCTTTACCACAACCGCGGCAGTTTCCAACACCTAGGAAAACACATTTATGACCGAATAGGGCGATGCAGCGCCACAAACAAAAATACGTAACACACACCCGGCACGTTAGATGCCAACACCACATTTCAACCGCCCAAACGATAGGGATATCACAGTCCTTTACATAGGAATACGAGAAGGGCTAATAACATAAACAATTCCACTCTAAAATACGGGATTTTTGTCAGTACACATTTAAACACAGGGAACGGACAGTCGACCGACTTAAAACAATCGGCCCTGACACACAAAAATGTAACGCCCTAGACCCGTGTAAGTCTTTAACCTGCATACAGCTATAAATTAGCCCAATGTTACAGGACACACGCACATAACAGGGAAAACAGTAATAGCAGGTGGCGCGTACAGCCAGCAGAATCGCTAAGACCATAACTCGCCAGAAAAATACACAGATTGACGCAATGAACGGCCAGGCCGGTAGGACACGGTAGTATTGGTACCCAGATTATATTTTAGAGCAGGGATCTGTATTACATAAATATGGTGTTCTTATGTTACCGTATGAATATTAATATTCCTCATAATATTGACAACACCCTTGCTAACCAAGTGACAGTATCACATGGTGACGTACTGTGCCCAACATATTACCCCAATATAAGCACGGAGTGGCAACCCCGCGAGAAATCCTAGCCCAAAGCACAACATGTTAACGTTGTGTGCGGGACTGCAAGGTGGAGTGACGTCACGCGTACCTGAAAACTATCTCCACCAGAGCGCGTTGCCTCTGACCACGTGCTCAGTCGTTGCATTCGGCAACTTGACACATCGAGGGGGCAGACACATGCTTTTATGTGCGCATACTGGACAGTGCTCCGTCGTGCGGAATGTGAGTGATTTAACATTCGATCGTGATCGTGGAGGGCCGTGTGTGCTGTGTCACCACAGGTCTGAGTGTCGCCGTGTATCGGGTGTGATTACTACATCAGACGGCCGGATCTAAGTGTATAATACCGGTAGTGCAAACGCATATTGGCTTGATAACGAAAGAACTAGCCCATTGCAACTAGCTTTAGACGTGAGCTACAATATGGAATATTTTGTGCAGAAACATTTGAGAATAGGCGAGGCCCTTATCATCGAAGGAGGACTTGTAGATGCAATTGATATTGCGATAATACACACGCAGTTTATGAACAGCTGTGAATGCTATTAAATTACTGCTTACATAAAGCCTGTGGCAATTTGCTGAGAGGAAGAATTGTGTCTATATTGTTCGTGGAGCAGGAACTTATGATATCCAGAATGGAACGAGGATATTTACCAACCGGTGCTGTTGAAGCGTCGGTGAAGAATTTTGAAATGGAACTATTCAGTGAGAATATGAGGCACTAAGTTTGTACGTGAGGGGACTGGACGGAGTGACATATACATCAAGATGAGGCCATGATGTTGCCATGACATAACCACACCGTGGAAGTCGGAGGACGCAGCCACCATGAAACGGGACGGTCTCAGTTTCAATTCCTGGAGGGGGTGAGGAAGAAGATGGAGGAAGATGGAATCCTGCCGGTTCTTAAATGGGAAGAAGATCGTCCTGGATGAAGGTGGAGGAGACTTCATTGGTTCCAGAGGTTCTACATTCTATGAGCATACTAGGCTTGTACCATATTTTTTATTTCTGCCAGTTGGTGAGCTAAAACATTTTTTCAATTTGTGGTTGTGAGTGGTTTGACTACTCAGTTGTACTAGATACCATGGAGTTGAACTAATTATTAATTATTTTCTGATTAATTATTTTTATGATGATTATTATTAATAGCCACATTTATTTCTCGTCTATTGGGAAATTATGTGATGAAGTGATTCACATTGTAGGGTTATCACACGTGGCAAGGAACTATCCACCATGCTTGGCTCCATGAACCAGTTAATATTTTCTTTTGGGAATTTTTGTAAATCCATCACTACTTCGAATGATAAGATTTTTTTTCTACGATGATAAGTTTGGAAATACGACGCGGAAACTCAACTGAATTTATGATGGAATAAATGAAGGCGGTAGACTAGCTGTAGAGAGCTAGGGTGGAATTCATGCTTTGAATTTCTTTTTTTCGATTTTGACTTCAGCGTTGGTGAATCTAATTATGTGAACTCTAAAAGATTATAACTTTAAATATTCCCATTTTCTCCGTCCACATTCATTGATTTGGAGACTTTGATTATTAAAAGCATGCTCGTCATTATGCTTAGACACTTATCCATTTGACATTACTACGGATTAGATGATAATGTATGCACACTAGTTATGTGATCAAAAGGATAGTCATGATAATTAAAAGATAATGAGTATATCTACACCAAAAAGAGATTGGTTGGTGTAGTTGTTTATAATAAAAAGGGAGAATTGTATTGAATGTAATAAAATAAATTTAGGATGATAGTTCACATATTCTGTGAACGTCTTATGGCAATATTCTGAGAATTAATCATGATGAAACCCTTTGTGAATAAAAAAATGTAATAATAATTAGTAGTGTAATATCATTCTAAATAAGTATGACTATGCAAAGTGCAGTCAGATGATGGTGAATTAAGTATTTGCAGAAGTAAGCAGGCAATAATCTAATCACTATGACGGATGGAATACACTGCAAGCATACCATCGAATTAGGAAAGATGGGAACTCTTAGTTGTGATATAATGATCAACCATGACTTTGACTTTTGCATAAATGTAAGATAATGGGTGCACACTTGTTTGAAATATTTTGAGTAATGAGACTTTGAAATAACCTGTAGAAGCTTTTTTATAATTTTGATAACTTAGATATAGGCTCTGGATGAGTGATTAATTGGTTGGAAAATCATAGACATTCAAGTGATGGAAATTATTCCTATATTTAAAGGAATATGTTAGTTGCACGTTGCACGATGAATATAAATATTGATTGCAACATTAATTTAGTGGTCAAGTAGGACCTATATTGCTACAGCAATAATTGTGATTAATTAATAATTGGCGGATAAGATATTCTTTTCCCATTAGTTAGAAAGGAGATCAATACTATTATTTTTAGGCTAGCTATATATTCAACTTTCTTTCATTATAAACTCAAGTGAAAAAATATATTACGAATCTAGGACACTACCTGGTGGACATTTGGAGTGTTAAGTTGATATTGATAGTCAAATATGACTTAATCTAATCTGTTTTTATTTTATTTTATTTCATTTTCTTCGAGTATCTCCTAATTTTATTTACATCTAAGGATAGGACCAAGGAAATTCGTTGACCCTTTAAAACTGATTTTTTATTTGGACTCTTAATATTTTTCTTTTTCATCGGTCCACATCAAGCTTTCATTTAGATCGAATCTCCGAGGCAAGATAGGCTTTTTGGGTTTTTCCTATATTTGTGTTGGTTGATCAGTTGCCAATAAACGGATGCCTATTTTATGTTTTTAATTGTGCTTTTCTTTTGATTTCCGTTGTGCTATTGCTTTGATTTAGGTTTGGGAGTGGGTTGATTTAACATGTTACACCTATATCCTCTTAACCACCCCTGAGAATACTTGAGTTCTCGTACCCACCGGCATATTTTTTATACTCGAACCCAGAACTCAATCATTTTTTTCTTTATCTGATATATGTCGTGTGTTATCGGCATGAATTGCGATGTTTTCGTCAGGTCATCCAATTCACTGCCGGTTAACGGAGACATATAAAATGGGGTCCAGAGAGTAGAGCCTTGAATTGAGAAATCGTACCACACCATGGTGTAGTAATTAGATGTTTTTGATGTAATTTGGCAGCCAGTGTGGGTTGTTGTGTCGTTGGCACTTGCATTTGAGTGGCTCAAGTAAAATGGAGTACCACATTTGAGGTGCCTGAATGAGAGGCCAATGAATTTTCTTGTGGGAAGGTCTAATTACCTTTGGTAATGAGATTATTCCTAGTTTCTATGACATGGGCAACAGAATCAGAACTTCTTTTCCTTTTGGATTGGTGTTTTTGATCTCCATTCGTTCTTCGTTTAATGATCCGATTGCGTAGAATTGGATAAGGATCCTTTTATGCAATTCATTGATATTAATTCAATTCCATGGTATAGTGGTAGAAAGTATGGTGCAATCTTGGTGTGGACAATCTTGATTCTTCCCTTATGTTGTATTGTCTTATTGTACTAATTGACATGTCTAATATGGAAGAGTTGAGGCAGCTTTTAGCTTATTAGAAAACTGAATTAAAGCAGTGTCAGGAGGATTTAAGAGGCGACTTTAAGCAAGGTCAAATGGAGTTGGAGGGTAAACTTAATCATAGTATCCAAGAAAATCATGATGAATTGGACAAGAAATTTAACCAAATCTAAATGAGGCAGCTAATCAGGCGTTAACACACAGGCAGATATAATCAAGTTAAGAGAGCGTATAACCAACAGTCAAAAGGAAGCGGATAGTAGCATGAACGCAAAAATTGATGCATTGAAGGCCACTATGCAGGACAATTGAATAGGGGGCATACAGAAAATTCAGAAAGGTGTAGAGAAAGACATGGAAGCATTGGATACACACGTCTGGACCCTAGGAAAACGGTTAGATGAAAACATCAAAGGATTGCGATCTGATATAACTGCTCACGTAGACGAGCTGAAAGGGGAATACCAAGATTTGATAGTGGAAGTAAGGAAAGAGTTTAATGAAAATACTGTCGGCATTCGAAAGGAATTAACGGAACAAGTAGGAAAAGTAGAGACGAAAATCCATAAGATGGAGGAAATATTGACACATTAGCACAAGACGTGGATGCAAATCGAAAACGCATGGATGAGGAAGCAGGGAAGATAGAACATAAATTGGACGCAATCAATACTAATATCACACAAGTTAAAACGGAAATAGATGGGTCGATTTCGTCAGTCAATGATAACATAAAGATACTGGAGGGTAGTCACTTACACCACATTACGCGTATGGAAAACTTCTTACAGATGAATAGTCTGGTGCTATCGATGGAAAATAACTCACCAGAGACTAACCAGGAGAAACGATGGGGAGATTTGGATTCGACACCTAGAGGATTTAATGGGGCTAGTTCTGTAACTATCAATAGGACTCATGAGGAAAAACCGAAAAAGTTTAGTGGTGTGGGAGTTATCACCCCCATTGAGTTCCTACGAGATCTCAGGGATTATCTAGATGAAAATCGGATCCCAAGTGAACGTGAGATAAGTGTTATTGAAAGATCGTTAGAGATTCAAGCGCTAACCTGGTTTAGAGCTTTCAGATGCACCTTTGCGAATTTCGAGGAGTTCTTTAAGGCATTCCTTAGACGTTTCTGGAGTTCGGAAGGCCAACTTAGCATCAGATCAGAACTTTATTCCAGGAAATATTCAACATCTAACCCGACTCAGTATGCGGGGTATTTTACAACGCAGTTAGCCAGGTTACAATATTTAGTACATCCATTACCGAAGAGGAGATGATTCAAGCGATAAGGAGGCAATTTCCGGTAGAAGTTCAGAGAACACTCATAGCATCTAGGGCAAACAGTTTGAAGATATGTGACGAAATTCTGAGGAAATAAGATCACACGAGTGCTTTAATAAACACGAGAAACAGTACATCAGAGCACAAGGTGAATCTTGTCGTGACAGACCGGAAAATACAGACTGAACCACCACAAAGAAGAATATACCACGATACAGGAGATTGAAGAGGACGATATGAGAATCGTGGATATAATCAACGAGATAGGAGATGGAACCAAGTTGGATTGACAAACTATGCAAGCCAACAGCAGCAATTCAATTCACAAACGTACAGACCCAGGGATATAAAGGGAAGAAACTCTTGCCAGCAAGGAAGAGGTAGATTTCAAACCTACAATAGGCAGTGGAACAGAGATGAACCCAGGGACAATCGCGTGAATTTAGAAGAGAGACATGCAGAAAGTCAAGCATACTTGCAGCAGATGAGAAAGGCAACGCAGCAGCAGCAGCAATAAGAGCAAGAGAAAATAAACCCAGGGCCTAGTAGAAATGGCTCGCAATTGCTATGACATCAGCGATATACGATCTTGAGCAAGGATATGAAAGTATAATGCTGCCAGCCTTTACTACTGTTGAAGAACGAGCAGGATATGTTTGGCACATGAATGGCGACATAATGAAAAGAATACAAAATAAGCTTTTGTTATTAAGTCGCTTATATCTCGGGGAGAGTGGAGTATGTGCCCAACATATTACCCCAATATAAGCACGGAGTGGCAACCCCGCGAGAAATCCTAGCCCAAAGCACCGCATGTTAACGTTATGTGCGAGACCGCAATGTTGAGTGACGTTACGCGTACAGAATACTATCTCCACCAGAGCGCGCTGCCTCTGACCTCGTGCTCAGTACTTGCATTCGGCAACTTGACACATCGAGGGGGTAGACACATGCTTTTATGTGCGCGTACTGGACAGTGCTCCATCGAGCAGAACGTGAGTGATTTAACATTCGATCGTGATCGTGGAGGGCCGTGTGTGCAGTGTCACCACAGGTCTGAGTGTCACCGTGTATCGGGCGTGATTACTATATCTGACGGCCGAGTCTAAGTTCAAAATACCGGTAGTGCAAACGCATATTGGCTTGATAACGAAAGAACTAGCCCATCGCAAATAGCTCTACACATGAGCTACAATATGGAATATTTTGTGCAGAAAAAAATTGAGAATAGGCGAGGCCCTTATCATCGAAGGAGGACTTGTAGATGCAATTGATATTTCGATAATACACACGCAGTTTATGAACAGCTGTGAATGCCATTTAATTACTGCTTACATAAAGCCGGTGGAAATTTCCTGAGAGGAAGAATTGTGTCTAAATTGTTCGTGGAGCAGGAAGTTATGATTTCCAGAACGGAACGAGGATATTTTCCAACCTGTGCTGTTGAAGCGTCGGTGAAGAATTTTGAAATGGAACTATTCAGTGAGAATATGAGGGACTAAGTTTGTACGTGAGGGGACTGGACGGAGTGACATCTACATCAAGATGAGGCCATGATGTTGCCATGACATAACCACACCGTGGGAGTCGGCGGACGCAGCCACAATGAAACGGGACGGTCTCAGTTTCGATTCCTGTAGGTGGCGAGGAAGAAGATGGAGGAAGATGGAATCCTGCCGGTTCTTAAATAGGAAGAAGATTGTCCTGGATGAAGGTGGAGGAGACTTCATTGGTTCCAGAGGTTCTACATTCTATGAGCATACTAGGCTTGTACCATATTTTTTATTTCTGCCAGTTGGTGAGCTAAAACATTTTTTCAATTTGTAGTTGTGAGTGGTTTGACTACTCAGTAGTACTAGATACCATGGAGTTGAACTAATTATTAATTATTTGCTGATTAATTATTTTTATGATGATTATTATTAATAGCCACATTTATTTCTCGTCTATTGGGAAATTATGTGATGAAGTGATTCACATTGTAGGGTTATCACACGTGCAAGGAACAATCCACCATGCTTGGCTCCATGAACCAGTTAATATTTTCTTTTGGGAATTTCTGTAAAGCCATCAATACTTCGAATGGTAAGATTTTTTTTCTACGATGATAAGTTTGGAAATACGACGCGGAAACTCAACTGAATTTATGATGGAATAAATGGAGGTGGTAGACTAGCTGTCCAGAGCTAGGGTGGAATTCATGCTTTGAATTTCTTTTTTTTTTGATTTTGACTTCAGCGGTGGTGAATCTAATTATGTTGACTCTAAAAGATTATAACTTTAAATATTCCCATTTTTCTTCGTCCACGTTCATTGATTTGGAGACTTTGATTATTAAAAGCATGCTCGTCATTATGCTTAGACACTTATCCATTTGACATTGCTACGGATTAGATGATAATGTATGCACAGTAGTTATGTGATCAAAAGGACAGTCATGATAATTAAAAGATAATGAGTATATCTACACCAAAAAGAGATTGGTTGGTGTAGTTGTTTATAATAAAAAAGGTAGAATTGAATTGAATATAATAAAATAAATTTAGGATGATAGTTCACATATTCTGTGAACGTCTTATGGCAATATTCTGAGAATTAATCATGATGAAACCCTTTGTGAATAAAAAAATGAAATAATAATTAGTAGTGTAATATCATTCTAAATAAGTATGACTATGCAAAGTGCAGTCAGATGATGGTGAATTAAGTATTCACAGAAGTAAGCAGGCAATAATCTAATCACTATGTAATGGACGGAGGGAATACACTGCAAGCATACCATCGAATTAGGAAAGATGGGAACTCTTAGTTGTGATATAATGATCAGCCATGACATTGACTTTTGCATAAATGTAAGATAATGGGTGCACACTTGTTTGAAATATTTTGAGTAATGAGATTTTGAAGTAACCTGTAGAAGCTTTTTTATAGTTTTGGTAACTTAGATATAGGCTCTGGATGAGTGATTAATAGGTTGGAAAAACATAGACATTCAAGTGATGGAAATTATTCCTATATTTAAAGGAATATGTTAGTTGCACGTTGCACGATGAATATAAATATTGAATGCAACATTAATTTAGTGGTCAAGTAGGACCTATATTGCTACAGCAATAATTGTGATTAATTAATAATTGGCGGATAAGATATTTTTTCTCATTAGTTAGAACGGAGATCAATACTATAATTTTTAGGCAAGCTATTTATTCAACTTTCTTTCATTTAAAACTCAAGTGAAAAAAATATTACTAATCTAGGAGACTATCTGGTGGACATTTTGCGTGTTTAGTTGATATTGATAGTCAAATATGACTAAATCTAATCTGTTTTTATTTTATTTTATTTAATTTTCTTCGAGTATCTCCTAATTTTATTTATATCTAAGGATAGGACCAAGGAAATTCGTTGACCCTTTAAAACTGAATTTTTATTTGGACTCTTAGTACTTTTCTTTTTCATCGGACCACATCAAGCTTTCATTTAGACCGAATCTCCGAGGCATGATAGGCTTTTTGGGTTTTTCCTATATTTGTGTTGGTTGATGAGTTGCCAATATATGGATGCCTATTTTATCTTTTTAATTGTGCTTATCTTCTGATTTCCTTTGTGCTATTGCTTTGATTTAGGTTTGGGAGTGGGTTGATTTAACCTGTTACACCTATATCCTGTTAACCACCCCTGAGACTAAATGAGTTCTCGTACCCACCGGCATTTTTTAAATATTTGAACCCAGACCTCAATCATTTTTGTCTTTTATCTGATATATGTCTTGTGTTATCGGCATGAATTGCGATGTTTTCGCCGGGTGATCCAATTCACTGCCGGTTAACATGGATGGTACACATTACGGATACTATAGATGCTAGGGAATAGAGTTACTGACAATAAAATCACACAAGTTAGGGAACAGTTACGAGCACGGACACAATAATTACACAGATTGGTGGACAATCAGAAGGGCGAACACCAGAATAGCACAAGTTAGGAAAGCCTAGATGATAACAGTCGTAGGAAATGGATTATACGCACGGGCGTAGTTAATAAGGAAACGGACATAATTCTCCCAAAAAGGCGTAGCCATAGGTTAAGTATACACATTTCGAAAGATATACACAAACCAGTGAAACTGCAGTTTGCTTCACTCTATAAACAAAGGGCGCGGAAATTATATTTTCAAAACAGTGGCACAAGAGGCAGCCACGATGGGGCAATGAAAACATTGCAACGACACGCCATCCATAAACAAATTATTAGCCTAGGAGCGCTTGACACACCTTAAGAAATTCCAGGCACGCTCGGAAACAAAACATTACAAAATGCTGACGCTAAACAAACAGACCGGCACATAAAATGTATACAAGCCCAGCGAGGCAATACGTACGTCACTACTGGTCTTTTCATTATTAGCATTAATATGCTCATTAGGGTAATTGCCACCTATGACAATAAACAACACCATCGCGACACGCAGTACGGTAGGGCGCCATTTCTCCTATCCCCCCACGCTGTACGCATGCACAACAGCCAATAAAAATCCAACCATATCATTGACGGACAACACTACACTATACTGGACACTCCTACAGGGAACTCAGATAACGGTTAAGCCAGATAGTATGACGCATCCAGACAGGCCGGGACAGCGCAACAAGCGAGTCCGCGCGACTACCAGGAAGAGGTCACGGGCGCCTCCAGTGGGAAACTATACTTTAAAAGCAGATTTTGAATGTTATACCGATAAATAATTGCCCGCAGAAAGAGGCGAAAAACCATGTGCAATAGCAAATGGAAACTTCCCTCTAGTATAGAGACATACACACCATGAGGACAGGGGGATTTCCACCCACAATATAACGACGTTAGAGGCACTAGCCAGATAATATAAATGACAAATTAGCACACATGATAGCACGAAAATACAAATTACATATATAGGTTAAGACTGCCTACAAACAGCACAGCTAAAGTGTAGAGCGTTGAACGCATAGACTCTGCATACTCATTATGGCAGCCATGTTATGAAGGGCGCAAAGCGCATCCCAATAATATAAGGGATACATATGAGGGAACGTTATTAGATTTCCCGAAAACATAGCAGCGATCTTGAACGATAGATGAAAAAAGCGCCATGACCACGTGGTTAGACGTGTCAACTACAGCACAAACAGCAGAATATATTAACTCCCCGGAACTCCCATACCTAAACAGACATGTATAACACTTCCCATCACTCCCTACCACCAAACAATACTTAAAACAATTAAATAGGGTATTATATATAAGAAACATAGGGTTAACTGCACCCCCAAAAGCACGCAGAAGATGAGAGGTGTTCGGTAATGATTGAATAACGCTCGATATATCTATATATATATATAGATAATGGCCATAATGACATATTAACCAGATATTTTCGATTAATATTCCCGCATGCGAAAGTTGTAATTTAAACGACCCACATGAAAACACCCCTTCACCTGAGCAATAACAAACACGCTCAAATCCATCTGCTAGCATGCAAATCCCACCCTCAAATACCCAGGATTTTAATTAAATATACCTGCATGCAATATTTTAATTTTACAGCAGCATAAAAATCCTCCTTGGAACCACAATCCTACAAGCATGTACTCAAGAAAATAAGATAGATCCTTAAGCATTATGGGCCAGGGCCAATATAAAATGAAGAGCCCGATAATTCACACCATCCTACCCAACGCGGGACTACCTAATATTAACAATAACACACCCTCGAAACCCATTAACATGCATCACATGAAACCACATAACATATTAATAATCTCTGCGATATGTATAAAAATATCAGCGTGGAAATCCGATTGAGCAGAGGTGCGGAAGCAGTCCATGCAACTGCCTCATAATGCCCTACAAGCCCCAACACACTACAAAATGTTAACACCCTACACTACTTAAATTCTCCCACACAATCCCATCCCTATACACTAAGTATCTGAGATCACACATGGTAATGAGATATATAAAGAATATTAAGGACACAGTTTTTTAGGAGGGCAGAGTTTTACATGGCGGTAACGGACCACGGGGAAAACAATTGAGACTTCGGTGGGAATAGCTTGCCCACCGTATCGGATATTGTTTCACCCTAAGAAAATACGTTACGACCCACGAAACTAGACCAGTTAGGATAAAACCGACCGTCCGTTATGAGACTAATCACCTCAATTCCAGATGCAAAGATTACCCTAACATAGGTAGCACCAGCATTCCGAGTGATGACGATCCAAGCTAGCCGAAACTAGGTGCTTTACCTAAGACGATCCAATTATGAATAGGACTTCTTAGTTAGCATTAAGGTTAAGTAATCGCTCCTAGTGTGCGGGAGCAAGTCCTACACTCGCGTATGTGAAGATAAAAGTCCTGTTCGCGAACACAGGCGAAGAAGAAGTCCTACAGCCGGGTAGGATGATGATGATGATAATTGTTGTTTTAAGGGGCCTAACATCGAGGTTATCGGCCGGGTAGGTGAAGATACTAAGCATCAAGAATGAATATAATAATGCATATATAGTAAAACGATCCAGGGATGCACCACCGCCTTGGGCGTTGATTAGGTGCTAGATCCCGCACCGCCTTGGGCGTTGAATATCGCAGCAATGAAATAATGAAATATAATGAATGTTTATGCCATGTATTTTCTGCAATATAGCCTTATTAAATAGCGATACAGCGGTCCCTAAAGTTTTAAATGTTCGGTAGCGACCGTCAAGGGGGGTAGACTCCCAATATGATCATAAATGTTTATACTGGGACGCCCGAGATGCGACTTAAAGGCGAATTATAAATGATTGATCAATAGCGAAGACGGCATTGTAAGACCGATAATACGACATCAAAGCGATTTAGAGGCGATAAGCCAATGAAAATAAAGCGAAGTATAGGCGATTTGTACGATAAAGGCCAAAAGTGATCACAATTGCGACAACCCCAAGGGAAGACATGCCAGGTGAATAAGGAGGACATGAGAACACACTCAGAACAGTCGAGAGACAGGAGCACACAAAGGCGCGAAGCTTAGAAGTGCATTAGGCACTAAGCTATCCATTGGCACACGCAGAGGCGATAGGGAATTGACAAGGTACCCGAAGGGATATCTCCAGTGCAGCGACCGAAGCTGACTGACCACAGCGCTGCGCGATAGATATAATGAATATATATTAGGCCAAGAGCATTTAATCCATGCACATTTTATATCAGCTAAGAGCTCCAACACTCCAGGAGCAAGCGACAAAAATCATGTGATAAACAGGTAATGTGGAGCACTATTCACACAATATAACACATTGTTACACTACGCCGCACGGCTACACTTTACATATACACAGGAGAGTACTTATATGCTACCAATTGCTAGCATATGATCACAGCCGGCTATAGGATAAGAAAACGTAAATAGGCACCAGATAAAGTGTCTGCGTGTTATACTCCATGATGATTGACGAGGGTATGAAATGAGATGTATTAATAATAGTCCCTCCTATTTCAGGAAAAGTATCTGTACGATATGACAATGACGATGTGCTAATGATTACACGTTCTATTTCAGACAAGAAGAAAACAATTACGGACACGTATACACTAATCTATTTCTTTCCAGACGGGGCAAATATGTACGTATATCTCTTGTAAATATATTTTCCACCCCTCAAACATGAACACGTCTCCCCATTATCTGAACACACAACACTTACTCCTTTTTCCAGATATACACTGATATCCACTTTCAGTTGCGCCAATAAGGCGACAACGATAGCGATCAACGGTGGGCAGCGCCCGTGGGACGCTGAGCGCCGTTGACGCAGAGACATTAACGCTCGAAGGAAGAGCGATTTACGGTATCTAAGGGCGGTACGAAATTGTAAATGCCTAATTTCGATACCAGGGTGGACTTCTACCCACGGCGGGAAGACCACTAGAGGATAAATAGGATAACTACCTAGCAACTAAACTAGGATCAGGACGGCCGTATAGAGTATGACAATAGGATAAGATAGCGCGCGCATAAGGTATATGCATGAGATGAATGGCCAGGTAGGAGCTCCGACGAATGATTGCATTGTTTTGTTTTGTTTTGTTTTGTCACACGAAAGGTACTGTACCGTTTTTTTCATAAGGTATTTTGTCCGGATACTGTAAATAGTTACGTCAGGAGGCACGACGCAGTTGAGCTCGCGAGACAAGCCATGCTATGCAGCGCAGGGATTATAAGAAGTGTCATTCGGTTACAGATCGGGAGACACGAGCATTTCCGAAGGGCTGACCCGTAGCCCGGTCGATCAATAAATCCATCCGTGACGTCATGTCATACATCGACCACAGCTAGAAGATTATATTTACTGATATGAAGCAAATCAGAGTTATTAAGGACATTATGAAGACTGTAGAATGTGTATTACCATAGCAGAAAGCTATTTTATATGAGAAATAGAACCTAACAAATGAAACGCAGGAATAACATTTATATGATCAAAGCTACAAACGAGATATTGACATATCGATATATCCATACAGGAAGGGAGAAGGGGTAGCTTCCCGTGGCGTGTCGCAGCCAGCGTGAGAGACTCACTCGATTTCCGGTTGTCAGATGTGCTTTTACGGAACTCGACCGGTGAGCTATTCGCTAATGCCAGGCGAGTTGAAGTTCCAACGTGTTGAGGCGGGCAGCATTATACTCGGCTAGGCCGAACGTTTTTCAAAGTGTGTTTTCTCCGGACACAGTTTTATGTCTTAACAAGTGACCGTGTACCGTGTGCGAGTATTTACCGCAGCTACCATATCATAATGGAATTGAGACTTGTAGTACAATTCAAATGCAGATTGTCGAATTGAGAAAGAAGGACTAGTTTCAAATCGAAACGTGGACTGATTTATTTCTTTGTCCAGCAGTGTCCGTGTTAAGGCAGCCATTACGAAATCCTTGTGTGGATTCTTTCACGTGTTATAGCAACGTGTATTCTCGAGACAGAACATGCCGACATCAAGATTTGTTACACAGTGCATTATGCGGATAATTAAAGGCATATTATTATTCGAGATATCGGTGGGGAAGATTAACTTTAATGTTATAATTCCCAGAATGGCTGGTTAAATTATATTGGGTAGCTACGTGTGGAATGCATAAGTGGGATGCATGCAATCCACAAACTGCATTTTCCTTCAGGAAAGGAGCCTACATTCTAAGTACTCCAGTGGTTGTTAGCTGATGTTTTCGCGAGCTACGACATGCAGGACGGTTCAATTTCACGGGCGTGTAATAACATTCCTGGCATGAACGGTGAGGGAACGGAGTGCTACCCGGCCTTTGTTCGTGTGCGGTGCGTTCCCGGGTTCGAATCCCAGATCCAAGGTGGAAGAATGTATTATCTGATGATAGAGTGGAGGTTCATCACATACTTATATCCTTTTTACGACGCTACAAGACGCAACGAAAGGTACTGGACCAGCATTTCATATATTGTAGCTTCGTGAGGGCATTTGTTAGAAATTACATTTGTCATACTTTTTTTCTTTTGTAGATTAAATGGGCATGCACAAGTTTAGATTCGATGTTTCTGTCGAAACTGATTTGTTGCATACCCGGGATTTTGTATTCACTTAATGAATTCATCGCTTGCGTATTAATAGTTTTGATATTTAATCAGTAAATACAGTAATGTGATTTAATTAGTTGTGCGTATTTTTATTGCCAAGAAGCAGGATTAGGAGAAGAGCTCCAGATGTTTGTATAAGTATAGCTTTAATCGCGTTTTTGTTTAACAGTGTTTGGAACACTATTCTCCTTGTGGCCAGTACATATTTTCATGTACTACAGTTGAGTTAGGAACTCTGTTTTCTCGCAGCGACTTGAATCTTGGAAAGTTTTTCTTGGTGTTCTATGGCTTGATAGTTTTAATCCACTTTTTGGATTATTTTCACTTTGCTTTTGTGCGTGAAGATTTATTGGTGGATTTGCCTAATGATTGTCATTGGATTAACCGGTGAAGTTATCTTGCTTTCATGGTGTAGGTCTTATCCATTGATATTTATAAGCCCACTGAAGTTGGAGGCTATCCTAATTTAGGGAAGGATCAGTTTCACCTTCTATTAGGTATTAATTTGAGGGTAACTTAACTTTAGATGCCATTCCGAGACATTTATTTTTCATAAAACTAACGTAAACAATTGCATTTAGTGCAATTGTGTGGGTGAGATATTAGTACAGCATTTTTGAACACCACCCTGAATTTTGATTAAATTATTCCAGGGAAGCTTGACTTTGAGTTAAGAGAATTAAGCAGTATACTTGTACATTTTTGTGAGGCAAGATATTTTTGGCTAGTGAAGTGCTTTAGTTTCATGACTTTGAACAACGTGTTTTAGGTTAGTGTGTATTTTATGCATGTATTGTTGGTTTTTGTGATATTAATTAGATTTAATAATAGTGTTTTGAAGGTTGTTATAACCTAATTTTGTGATGCGAATGCATATCCGGGATTATGCCCTATTTTTGTGGTTTTATACTTGTTGAAGCATTAGGGTATTTTTGGATTGAGCCGGTAGGAACTTTTGAGTCAGTGAGTGCCAATCTGTTTTTGACTTCGAGTAGTCTAACACTCGTGTTTTGTGTAATATAAACCTAGTTGGGGTTTCCTGTATTTTTCATGTTTGTTTAAGACATTGGCAGTTGTTGATCTTTGCTAGACCAAGCCTACTTGCTTTTCTTCACCTAATCATGAGCAATGCTTGGATAATCTGTTTATGTGATTGAAAGTATTTCCACAGCTGATAATCGAAACCTCTACAATCTTGCACAATTCTATTTTATACATCAAACATGAACGCAGACCATTAATATTCTACTTAGCTTAATCGATTGGTGAAATGTAACCCTTTCTAATGAGTATTTCTTTCTACAATATGTAACGATGCGAATGATATGATCCAGATCAGTTATAAAACTAAAACATTTGAGTATCCAGAGACTCATGTCTGTACAAATTCTTGTAAATTAATTGTATAAAATTTATGATAAATGCTACAGAATTAGGGAATCGTTTGAGACGATATATATAATATCTATTCATGCTAATTTATGTTTATTCGTCGTCCAGTCTATTATTCAAATCACACAATATCATTTTGAGTTTGACACTTAACATTTTTGTAATATAATGCTAGTTATAATTTTTATGATCACCCCAGCGGGTAGGTGATTGTCATAATCCACTCTTGGATTTTATTATGTTTTCTTGAGACAGTTTTTGTGACTGTGACTTTGGTCGTTTGACGACAGGTATTAGATTTTTCTTTTTTCTGTTGTCATGTCCTTTTTGGAATAAAGTTTGTTTTTCCATTTTTAAATCATGGCGTGATATTTTAACGAAAAGATGGGAGGTCATGTTAAGAAGGCCATCGCTTGGAATTTTCAGGGTATTCCACCCTTGAGATTGTTCTCTTTTCAGTTGTTTTTCGTGTTCTTGAGCTAGTTTTTTTATTTATTTCTCCTTCAAAGCCATGGTCATCCTTAAGACAACCTGTAAGGATGACTAGCTCCCCAATCACTCCTTTACATGGTGGTAGGACCTGGGAGGGTTTATCGCCGGGTATTTTCAGGTTCTACGATCCAGTGATCATCGAGGGATTTCACCAGGTATTGATAAGTGGTTTCGGGTACAGTACCAGGTACCAGGTACACGATATTAGCATTATTATTATCATCATCATTATTATTATTATAATTATTATTATTACTGTATTGGTATCAGTATTGTTATTAATGATTATTATTATTATTATCATTACCATGATACTTGCCATTGGTTATTTTTATTACTGTTATTATTATTATTTTTATTATTATTATTATTATTATGCTTATGATTATTATTATTATAAGTTATTATTATGATTGTGGGTATTATTATTACTATTCTGACAGGCTATCAGTATGAATATGGGTATTATTGGTGAGCATCATTGTAATGAATATTATGATTATTTTATGGCATTATTGGGATTATTATTGTTTATCATTGTCACTATCATTATCATTATTATTAACACCAGTATAATGGTTATTGTCGTTACTATTATACAGAATACGCTCACAATTACGAGAATAACATTTATAAGAAAACCGTTATCACGAGCACCATTGTTTGTTTTATCGATATGCACAATTCTTGTTATATTCACACCTGTACACTTATACATTTGAACAAATGATTTTCCTTTCACCCTTCTAACGCACTCATTGTAAGAATGCCCTGTTTTTTCCCATACAATAAACACATTATAATCAAACCCATAAATTACACCCTAAGGGCATTTATTTTTTCTTTCCCTTCATTCTAATCTATTACACTCTTACACATTTTTATATACAGTAGCCTCTCACAAATCCGGACCTCAAAAATCCGGACTCCGGCAAATCCGGACCGCTCAAAAAATATTTTTTGTAATACAAAATCAGTAAAATCAGTAAACTTTTTCAAGCATGTGTAAGTTTGTTTTTACACACTGTTTCTGATGATTTATTTTCATTTATTTTGCATACTGTAGTACTGTAATGTAAATTCTTAAGTCTTATTAAAGTTGTTCAATACTATTAACCATCTATTTTTTCTACCCCTGTGTTCAGTTAATTGCAGTTCAGAACTGTTTTATGCGAGTAACAATAAAGTACACATATCGGCACGGAGTGGCGGCGATCGCGGCACGCAAACCACTGCCGCGACCGACGTCACTCTGTCTCCGGGAAATCCGGATTTTTCGGAATCCGGATCGGCCGTCCGCCACATTGGTCCGGATTTTCGAGAGTCTACTGTACTATAATGTACACGCAGAAAGCAATTTTTTCATCGCTGTAGAGACAGCAACACCACTTACCTATCAGATGTTTTTTTTTTTACTTTCTGCGTGATACCCTGCTATAATTATGAATTATGATGACAACTATGACTTTGATATTTATGTTTGATATGTATGAACTATAACCCACTGTATTTTATATTGTATAACCAATTTCACACACATGTATAAAAAAATGTTCCAACCTTAAAAAAACACCCTATCTGAGATCACACTACACTTATACAATACGGAGGTGTACACAACTATAACTGCCACATCGTCACGACTAAAGAAGAAAAGAAGAGGGATGAAAAAAGAAGACTGAAGAAGAAGGATGAGGATGAGGGAGAGGAAGAAGAAGAGAGCCACCCTTACGTCTTGTCCAGCTTGCGTGGACGCAAGCTAAATCGGGCCGACGCGTTGTTACACATCCAAGGGCGTATAACACCCTTAGGAAGTGTATACACACACAACTACCATTATACAGCCATCTACAAACCCTCCTTCAACAGCTACATTTATTAAACCATCTGCCCAACACCCGACACCGATTTCACCCCATAAACACCTCCAAGCTGGAATCAACAGCAACTAAAACACACTCTTCTAATTACACCAAGCCGGAAGAGTTACGTAATGGCTCTTGCCCAAGCTTGATAAACACATCAACATGTACACACAAGCGGCTACCAAAACAGCTATGCAGCAATAATGCAGAGTCGGCACTTCGGAAATGCTTAAGAGGACCACTTCCCAAGGGGAAGGTATCTGTTACGGTCGGAGACTCTGCCCAACGACAAGCTGACATCGTACCTCCGTTAAGTGTATCTCAGATTTCCACACACAACAGTTATACATCCTTCCCACTACCAGACCTTTTATTACTTTGGAAACACTTGTACATTAATCTGTTTAAGCTGTCCCCACAGTTGAAGGAACCACACTTGAAACCTTACTTAGAGTAGTAAGCTAGTACATTGCACCTACGCCCAATTGTTATCATTATTGCCCTCATCCATTTATACTGTCGACTTCCCTACACTGCCTTCCGTGAACACTGGCCTACCACATAACGCTGTGCCAGCATTAGCAGTTTGCCTGCAACGCAAGCGACCTTGTCTTTCAGAGATTGCGCGCGACCTTGGCTCACACAGATGTGCTGTCAGCACTATTAGCTTTGCTCGCCCCCGAATAGCTTGCCAAGTATTATTTTCCGCCCCAGAGTGAGTCCTTTACTTGTAATCATTAATCCGTAGAACTTACCTTTTTCTTACCCCGCTTTCCAGCACCAGTACAGAGATTCCGCACCCTTGTCTAACATCCCCCTAGCTACACACACCACCCGCTTCACAAACCCATTCCCTAGTTCAGCCCGCCCTCGTAAAGGGTCTGAACAATATTTATTTTGAATAACACCGATATTCATAAACATAAACTAAATCGTAATGAAAGGAATATTGATAGAAATTATGAAACTTGAATATTAAATGCTATGCTGATTTCCCCCAGTAACGGCAACATTTATAAGGCTTCTAGTTTCGCTGATATTATATTATCAAAGTTGCACGGAATGGAACATATTTTACACTAGGAGATATTTAGTTCTGATTTGAACCCGATAAGCATTGGTTGTTGGTAAGCAGCTTGACCATTCCACCATTACGCCCTGTGAATTAAGGGTAGTCGTAAAGCCCTATATTGCCAATGTTAAAATGAAAATATAAATACCCTTTTCCTCAGCATCTATTAGATATCTGAGTTAAATTTTTACAGACTGTTTATTGGTTCTTCCTCAGTGTACTGATCCTCATTCATATGGAAAATGTAAATATAAATTTTAAATATGTTTTTCATTGAACCTCTATTTTTTCTTTAAATATTTGGAGATTGTTTTCTTAAACTATCATCTTGAAAATAGAGACTCTTCGAGAATTCACAGTATCGGTGTGCAATGTACAGATAAACAATCATAAAATGTCGCATCTCTTGAGGCATGAAGAATGCAAAGTGCCACTTCGGCTGCTGTCGGCTGCGTACAGTTCGATGGATATGTACTGCAACATGGTCAGTCCGTAATTCTCTCGCTCTCTCTCTCTCGGCATCGGCTAGTCCCTCCCCCCGCTACCACACGCACCCCTGTCGTGGTAAGACATGATACACTCACATTTACGTGTGCCACACTGTAGAATAGTAGGTTAGCTGTCAGTTTGTTCATCGCCGAGCAACCACCATTCGAGTCACGCAGTGAATATTATTTTTGTGTAGTAACACGCCATGATGATGTGATGCTACGAAAACAATCGCTGTTGGCTGAGCTAACGTTGATGATAATGCGTCATTACATTCAGCCATGGCTCACTATACACACGCTTCTAGAGAGCACGTTCTGGCTCTCGTCGAACACGGCAATTATAGTGTGCGTGAGGCAGCAATCCGATGTGGTGTTCCACCTAGATCTGCTCAAAGATGGATACATCAGTGACGGGTGTCAGGGAACATTGGTCGTCTACCGGGCATTGGTTTACAACGGGTATTTACTGTAGAAGAAGACCGCCATTTAGTTGCAACTTTGCAGGAAAATCCGTTCTAAACTCGGTAGAGCTCATGCAGACGACCAATTTTCCTGGACGTCCTTACACGGCCCGTAAACGATTACGAGAAGCAGGAATTGCATGCAGAAAACCTGCAATCAAGGAATATCTCTCCGACCGACTTATAGTCGACCGGTGTGCCTTTGCTGAGATGGCATTAAATCTGACGACACATGTTTTAGTTCGGCAGAGGTTAGATCGGTTCATGTTTACAGGGCACGTGGAACCCGATACAAGAAACGGTATGTGGCTGAGTGCACATGTAGTGGCCACATATCTGTGTTGTGCTGGGGGTTGATGTCCATGGGGCTGGAGTGCTTCATCGGATAGATGGACATCCCACATTGGAGCAATATTTGCACATCTTGCAGAATATTATGATTCTGAGTGTAATAATAATAATAATATCGTATGGCCTCAGGTGCCTGGTGCAAGCTTTGTTAATTGACACCCAGAGGGTAGCTTGCATGTCGAATTTCGTCGTTCCTTTGAACGCTATGAATGTCAAGGAGGTTAGATATCTAAACTCCTTGACACTACAGCGCTTTCAAGTAGAGAATGGAGGAACTTTGTGTTGGCGGAAAATCCCGAGATTAATTTTGCCATTGAACACGGCCTACTGAATTCAAATGGGTTCTTTAACATGCCAACAACGTATGACATGAGTATTGTGATTTTTGTCGCCTTCAAAAATCACTTACCATGGCCAGGGGCGAACCTGCAATCTTGGGGTTGGCAGTCCGACACTATAACCACTCACCCACCGTGGCAAGCTATTCTGTAATTAATTCTGAGTGTGAGAGAGCACTATCCACATGCAGAACTTCAGTTCGTGCAAGACAACTCTCCAATCCACATGGGCAGTAGAGTTCAGGGCTGGTTATCTGAGCAGGACTCCATTGAACTGCTCAACTGGGTCCCTCGAATTGCAGACTTGAACCTCCTTGAGCATGTGTGGGCCAAATGTAAATGCCATATCAGGGAAAACTGGCCTTACCCTCCCCCTAGTTCACAGGATGCGTTGTGGGAATTTTTTTTGGAAGCATGGGAGGAGATTGCCCTTGATGAACAGTACTTCAGAAATCTAGTTCAGTCAATGCCACGTCAGTTACAGAAATTTGTCGAAGCCGGTTGATACTGGACGATATATTGAAGAATTGCCTACAACAGTCCTTTTCGGGACTAACAATAAGCAAATTCATTAAGCCAGATTTCCCTTTGTATAGAAACACACACGTATTTCGTTCATGAATCATTTGACATGTTTAAAATATAAACACCGCGAGTATGAATCGAACCCCGGTTCTTTGTCATTTCACGCAACGCCTCTTTCCCTGAGCTAAATGGCAGTCTGCAGAACGCTTATAATATTGTAATAGTATTTCCAACATCTCATGCACGTCTATAACAGCTATCATAGACCCAGTAGTAATTAACTAACGGTTTATTGCAATATATCGTTGTAAAACTTAAAAGGCGTTTTGTATCGTGCGGTTCCACAATGGAAGAACAGAGGCCATCAAAACAAAAAGAATTGCCGAGACCAATATTTGAACCATGGTGGTCCGGGTTACCAACTTCACACCTTTCCTGTACGCAAACAAACGTACGCTGTCAAGCGCTCCTCATCCATCGTCTCTTGGGATGTGTCCCTCACTTCACGCATTTATTTACGCATTTGGGCGGTTTCTCATTAATTGCATATCATTATTCTCTGTTATTCTGATATCTGCACAGTGGCATTCTGTACTGATAGTTGCACTTTGTCACGAACATGTCGTTGAACAAACATGGAAGTGCATCAATTTTGTTGCAACTGTACAGCCACGTCCAAGCACGATGATACCCGTAAAGGACATAGATATTTTCCATGCGACAATTTATGATTGTCTATCTGTACATTATATGGCAAAATAATTATGGAGATACCATCAGTAGTTCCTGAGAAAACGGGGCTTTTATATTGAAAATAGTAGTTTTGAGAAAATTGATGTTAATGTATGGCCATTTCGTTTTGAAGCGTTTTCACACAGTTTCACTTTCCCCCTACAAATATTACAACTAACAGTGTCACTCGAACCTGAATTCAATGAAACTAATTAATATGTTTATATTTTTTACAATATTGTGATGGGTTATTCTCTCATCATGAAAAAATATATATGATATTAATAAATAAATAAATAAATACACTTGGATGGCCAGTTTCGTCAAGCGATCAACATCAGATACATGAGACTTAGGCTATTAAAACTATGTCTAAAGGTTTGGGTGAAAGTATTCAGTTGCAGTAGAAGTAGTAGCTATATAAGTGTACGTGCCCGTTAGACAGCGATGTCAGGGAACCAACAACCGCTGACACTCTTCTCAACAGAATGGCCAACTGATCATTTTCTTTGAAATATAAGCCAAACCACATCCTTCTAGACCAAATAGTTTGTGAGATGTTGTTTATAAAATCCTGCAAGATTTCTTAAAGAAATTTGAGGATTACAGTAATATACTAAAAAGAAATTAAAATATTAAATATTGGAGTCATAATAAAACACATACCAAATTAATCAGAATGAATCATATATTATTAATGTGTAAAATAGTGAAAATGTTAAAAATAACCAATTTGGACTTTTACGACTCCCCTTTACTGATATTTCTAGGAATCGTTTGCATCTAACAGCTTGAAATTCTGTAGTATGACAGAGGCGTATGATGAATTTCACAGATATGTCTTTTAAATTCCTGTCGTCGAGGCATGTTTGACTGCACAGGCGGCAAAGACAACCCCGCTACACAAATGTAAGTTTACTGGAGGTGGCTCCTCCGCAACCAATCACGTACCTGTATACATATTTCAGTGGGCCTGAAAATGTTTGAAGGCGTAGTAAGGGTCAGACGGTGTCTAGTAGTATGCCCTTATTACCACATCTCAGTGAAATCGTTTCAGCAAATCATTAGGGGCACACAAACGTAGCCCACACAAACACACTCTAACGGGAAAACGGTAATGCCATAAGGTCGTATTTCATTCGAAGAAAATAGGATAGACGGAATACCCTTCGTTTCAGGTAAAATGCTGATTTGTGTTGGTGTTGGAGATGGAGGTGGCGATGGTAATTTTTTGTTTTAAATACGGGAACGTCAAGATCAGGTTGTGATGCAGGTTGTGACATTCACTTAGCAATGTAAATGGGTGGCTTTTGATGTTGTATTTGAATGTGGAAGTAATTCTTGCGAGTTGATGCACATGTCACGTTCATCGTTTTTCCCTCAAATCTCAGCAGAGTTAAGGATAAGAAACGGACGAACCGCAAATCGAACCCGGACCTCCGCGGTGATTGCCAAGAATACTAGTCACTAGACCATTAATTTAACCGTCTGAGTATCTCTAGGAGTGATAGGAGCCCAGCCATCTACTTACCACAACTATAGTTTATCCCTCTAGTCTACATCTCTTGCAGGGTGGGTATGTAAGTTCAAGCACCGAGTTTACCTGCCTACATATTAGCCATAACATTGAATTTTTAACTTACTGTCTATTATTAAAGATAGACGAAACCACTGACATGAATTTCCGGAATGGTAACTTCTATCACCGTTTAAACTGCAAATAGCCAACTTTGCAAACTTTCACGCAGACGTAGTGCTTTGCTCGCGTACTAGGTAGGCGTGACTTATTTGATGTTCCCATAAATAGCTCGGCACATCTAGTCAAGTATTTTGGCTTCCTTTCTCGTTCCCGACTAGCTATTTCCTTTGATGTGGTGGAGTATGAACAGGGTAAATGAAAATGGAGAAGGGGAACTGTGTGTCAGGCTAGCAGATATTTCCACGCGTGCAAAGTTGCTTCACACGGGTAAATTTTCTGGCAGAGCCAGGAAACTGATGAAAATTGCTTCTGTTGTTCCTTGTAAGCATGTTTAGTTTTACTCAGAACCTTCGGAGACTTGCCAAGTTCAGTAAAATTAGGCACTATCAATACTTGTATGAAGTAGTTCATTTATTGTGGAAGAGAGGCTAGGCACCAGGATGTTTATCGGTCATAAACTTATTTTGAGATAATTCTCCTCTGGGACTCATCCTACCATTTGCATTCATAGTTTAATGTGACCTGAGTGTGAATTATACTTTTAGGATCCATCCTAAATGAGATAGTTCATCAATAACATTCATGTGCATTCATTGCTATGAGAAATTTGAATTACACAAACTACAACTTTTCTTTTAAAACAATTGAACATTAAATGGCTACTTAAATTAGAGAATATATTGGACATATTTTGTGCCAACGCTTGAGAATTTTGTCAGTCTAACTGGCTGTTTCCAGTTCAAGTTAGTATCTCTCCATCTCTCTCTCGCCTGTATCAATCAATATTACTAGTTGGAGTGCTGTCATCAATCTAACGAGAAACCTGAACGTAACTGATAGATGTTCAATTGATATGTCAAGTACGATTGAAAGCTCACACATATAACCGATACGGGGATGTGTGTCAATGAAAATTCTGCAAATCTGCTAGACATGATTTCCGAAATATAATTCTTCCATAAAAAAGATAGGATGTTCCGGTGGTAAGACCAAGTTTTGCAACACAAATTTTGCCGATGAAATGGAATGCAACACACGTTTTCTCCTTTTCTTCTTTTTCTTCTTTTTTTGTGCATGGGTGTAGTGGAAGGCAAAGCCCATTGAATTACAACGATAATAATAAGAAAATGAATATGTTTTCTCCATTGATTCGTATGCTTTTTATGGCCTAAATGATACATTTATATTGATCCGAAGTGGCTTAATAGTTAAATCATTAGTGTCCCAACTGAAAGGAAAAAAGTTTGATACCCACAGGAAGAATGGGATGAAGGAGTTCCCTCACCCTCCAGACGGCTTTGGCTTTCCTAAAACCCTGATACCTGGACGAAAGTGAACCGGAGCATAATTTATAAGTTTTTTTACTCATTTAATTGCACTCAACATCCATAAGGTTCGTCAATGAGTTGGTAAGCCCAACATCCCACACCCCAGGAAGGTCAATGGACCTGAATTTGGTATATGAGTTAGATGCCTGACGTTAATTGAAAGTGCACTTATGTAATTTGCTTTAATTTATAATTCAAAATCATACATTTCCATTACTAATGGGTTACTTTCCTGCCCCCTCCCCCTCCCCCCGCTATCAATTCAAACACTACGAAACCCAATTCAACAAATTTGGTACACAAGTAGAACCAGCAGAGGTCACCTCAGTATTATGTTTTGTATTGCTACCATCTTAACAAAATGGCGGCCACCCAAATTTTCAATGCTTGAATCAAAATACGTCTAAACAAATCATCGGATCTCCACCAAGTTTTGGAAAATCATACCTTCACGGATTAAGCGTCTTGGGCTAAAACTGCAAGGTCATCAGTCAAATAATTTCAAGATGGTGGGCATGTGAATCATGCAAGCATAATAATCCATAACTTACGATCCAATGAATCATTGTTGACGGTGCTTGGCATTAAAATAGTTTTATACGATGACCGTATGTTACCAACGTTATGCGTACATAAGAGTCAATATTGCACGCAGCCACCATCATGAATGTATTGAGCCCGAATGCACATCTGCTATGTGACCTCCATGGCTCATGAGGAATATAACATCTCTGAACGAAGCGAGGACTTCCAAGGAGGAAGCATGAGTAGCGCTCATTTGATTTATTATGAGTTGCCGCGCCGGCAATGTCATAAACATTTTTGTTTTCTACGAGACTGTATTGTTAACCAGCATTTGTACATATTTCGATGCACTGGAAGAATATTTAATTTATGCTGAAAAGGAAACATAAAGATGAAACCCCGCAGAGAATGCTATGAACATTTTACAGTCGCACTTTTGACTGACAGCTAGATAGAGCATTCGGCATCGAGCCAACCACCACTCTTAGGGCAGGCATGGTCCTGTTGTGACGTCTAATTTTTGTCATCGTCCAAATCGACGAACATCTTACGTAAAAGATTTAATCCAGTGAACAGTTATGTGCATAAGCACGCAGCAGAGCTACTAGTTCAGTTTGAAACCAATAGTGAAAGAAAATTCCTCATATTTGGGAACTTATTAACTTTTCATTCACGCCGGTATCGAACACGCCGTCCAGCACGTGTTTTGCCGAGTGCACATACAGTATTACAGTACTACCGGAAAACGTATAGTGAATAATACTAAGAAAAGGTTTACGTGTGATTTAATGCACCAGTTTTGAGTGAACCTAGTGGCAAAAGCCGCTAAACTAGAATCTGTGAGCGGATGATAACCCGTGGCCATTTATTGCTCTTACCCGCTATTCAAGTGTAGATTCAGTGAGAATTGCAACTAATAATCCAACACGATTAGAGTCAGTGAAAACCTTTCAAATACTGCATTATTATGGAATTTATCCCGCACATTCAACACCCTGAAGAAATGATTACTATTCCTATCATGATGGAGTTTGGAATGGCGTAAAAACCCCATGATGGAGGGGTCTAGTGATGGCTGAAAACTACCAGGAAAGACGGACGGTGTTCCTTGGCACATTACCACCCTGCCACTTTGCAACCGAGACCAGGCAAGCAAATTCACGATGGAAGCGTGAAGGAATCATTTGAGTCCGACCGGCAGTCCAAAACCTTTTTATGTAAGATCTTGTTAAGGGGATTAGTTGTAATAAGACCTTACGCTGCACATTCCTAGGTAGGGCCTTAATTAATATGTTTTCCTAGTGGTTAGGTAACCACCACATTATTCGTATCATTTGTCAGAGCTTGGGATGAACGCTCTTGCCCTCATTATTTTAAATACACATTTTTATAGTTCAACTAGGCATCGAACCAACACTCTTTTATGTGTAGGTAATTTTTTCGTTATATAATCATGTCTTAACTGCATTCCACTGAAATGGTAAATCCAGTTTCCCACCTGTTAGCCAAGGCTATGAAACAAGCCAATGTCACATTCTTTTATGGACCTTTTAGACTCGATCACAGCGCACTCTTTACCAGTGATATTATTTAAAAGGCGGTGAGTGATATGAACGCTAGCCAGCACCGCATTAAACCTGTTTTACGCCACATGAAGATACGGGGGAGTTGCTTAATTCATTTCGACGTTCAGACGACTATGATACAAGCTGTAATCTGTATTTTATAAGATGAGCCAAGCAGGCTATCATGGGTTCGAAGTGAGGGGTCATTTTAGGACTGTAAATGAAAGACACTGGTTTATTAATACAAGTTTTCCAGACCGTAGAAGACTGACATAAGAGCACCTGTTGCACACTTTCATTTGTATAGAATAATGTTCAGAATCCACAGCTGTTAGCACAGCAGATTAAGTTACTGTCCACAAGCTGTAACTGTATAGAATTAGTTAAACCATTGTTATGTTTGATTGTACCATAGAGGTGGGATATGATTACCCTTAGTAGCCCAGTACAAGTTTTGGTACTAATTGAGCTGATAACGTGTACGACTTTTGTCTCGTTAATCTAGCTGATGACCGACGGGTCAGTGTTATTGTTAAGCACATGGAGGTGCTAAATTAAGTTTGGAATGGACTTTTCTTCCAATGAGGAGTATGATATTGGATTTTTCTACGCCAATTTTTACACTTCTCGTGGTTAACCTGGTCACTAAATAAATACAACGAAACTGATAGGACTAAAACAATCTGCTAAAGAAGAAAAGTAATAATCAGATATCAGCATTTTCTGTCTAAACATGAACGTAAATAAAGTGTTAGGAAACCTTCTAAAAACGTAAATAAACCAATAAACTTAAAGAATCATTGAAGACCAGTGCTTGGATTTGATTCTTCGACACATCTTAATACAAATATAACTGTTCCCTATTGTGAGACGACAATCAGTTAGTCACGTGTTTAAACACGGTGGCCAACATGATAATGCGACGTTAGACATGTTTTACTCATGCTGTCGCCGACCTAATTTTTCTCTCCCACACATTCATGACTCACTTTCACAAACAGTGAAGTGCTAGTACGTAGGAACAGTGGCCCCCATTGCACAGTATTAAAAGGGTTACATGTTATTCATTTGTGTTGTAAATTAGGATAGCTTTTTCAAATTTTCTTGTTAGGTTCAGAATGTGCTTAGATTTTGCTTTGGAATACATTTTGGATGACACGCTTCTCGTTTACATCATTGCTACTGCTAACGTACGATAGGTATTAGCTTAAATTACTGTAACGTTAAATGTTAGAGGTGGAACCATCATAGTATAGCTTTAAAATTTATTACGCCGTAAATGCAATGAATTCCTTGCATTGTACACAAGTAACTATCTTTCTTTGCTGTAGATTCATGCTTGTATTATTAGTATTATTATTATTGCATCTCCGATGTAATTGTATAGGGAAGGATTACGTGTCATCCTCTTAGCTTGCTTATTGACTTCTTCATTTTTAGTAGGATTTCGAGAGGCGTAAGTCTTAGGATTTTTCGTACGAGGCGAGTTCAGTTATTATCACCACAGTTTAGCACGGATTAGCCGTTTTTACGTCTCTGAAGCAGTTAGGGGTCTGCCAATTTTGTTAATAAACTGAGTGCGATTTAAATGTAAGCCTGGTCTCTTTATTGTATTTTGACTTTGTATTCCTCTGGACTGGTAGTTTCCTCTCATTATACCCGACACCCCCGATGCACCCCAGTCCAAGAGTGCATTCCTCCCCGTCCTATATGTCTTCCTGCGAGAGGGATTTTTTGGAAGGGTAATTTAAGGTCTATGGCTCCCCGAAAACCTCGTCAAACGGGCACAGTATACTCCAAAAAATAAATACTTCTCAATACTTAAAAGCTGCAGTGAAAAGGTAAGACCGTAGATATGACCTTTAATGGCCAAAGCAAAAGAACAGACTCCCCACACATCCAATACGGCTCTGCGTGAATTATTAGAACATTAAAATCGACAACACAGATTGCAATTGGATAATTAAAAACCGAATTTTGCCTAATGGTGAGTAGGCCCTACTATATAAGATATCTCACTTGCGTTAGTTTTAAGTTTATCACACACAATATAGCGCAAACGGCATCCTAAAACTTCAAAATAAATTAACAACTTTCAGTATTCTAGACCCATAATAGAGATATTTAGTGATAAAATAGAACCGTTTAAGTCCCAGTGGCTCAATAGATTCATGATTGTGGCTAGGCGTGGCATTATTGTATACGTATGAGTAACTCTGGATGGCATTGCACATATAAGAGGCGTCACTAGGATTAGTGATTTTTTTCTTGTGGCCTCCTAAGAGGCCAAGTGCAGGTCTTTCTAGTTGACGCCCGTGGGTGACCTGGGCGCCGTTAAGAGGATGAAGTGATGAAGAAGACGTCACATACAACCAGTCCCCGAGCCATGGGAATTAACCACAGGAGATTAAAATCCCTCATGGCCCGGCCGGGAATCGAACCCGAGACCCATCGGGCCAAAGCCTAGCACGCTAACCAATTATCCATGGAGCTGGTCAGGGTTAGTGATACATTTATCTAACTGAATATACCGCACAAAGGCCATCCTAAAATTTCATGATTTAAAAATTTTTAACTTTCTATGTATTGGAACTAAACGAAAATTTGTGGTAAGGTAGAAACCTATATGGAATATCGTATGCTAAAAGCAAAATAACAGCGACTTAAAATTTTCAATATGGTGGCTGAGTGTATTGTTAAAACGTTATAGTGAATCATTGAAAATGCAATTGTGCAATTAAAACAAACTTAGTGCCCATCTTGAAAATATAGATGTGATAATGAATAACTCAAAGTATTTTAAGGTTACACAATTACAAATTAGCAGTAATGAAGGACCTAGTAAGTGGCTTTCTATTACTAGGTATTAAGTACAGTGACTCTATACTTTCGCGATGGCGGCTGGGGGTATTCATGAGACTTCATCATATTTAATTCACGATATAATAACTCAACTAACGCAAAATATAGTGAGTGAGGAGTACCATACAAAATACCTTGCTACCATTATTCTTAGGAATATCAACCTAAATATAGCAAGCAGCGATCATCTTCAAATTATAAAATATATAAACAAATTACTCTATACAGGCTTTATATATTAGAGATAAAATATCTCAAACTAGCATTAATATGCCAAATACAATAGAACACCCCTATGATATATATTCATGATGGTGGCTGAGCATAATATTACAACTTCAAATTAAATAACTCAGGATCCAATTGCGCAATTGACATGATACATTTTAAGACGGGAGAAACAGACAAGATACCTCGTTTACCTAAGTTATAAGGCTATTACATTGCATATAGCACGCAACCACCATCTTGAATATATAAGACATTTTTACCGACAATCTACTATTATTACAGTTACAATGACAAAACGCAGCAAATATTTAGTCTTCACTGCAGACGGTGCAGGATAAATGATTCCTAACATTCAAGATGGTTGATGGACGTACTTTTCTAATGTTCCAATGAATTCATCTGGATGCACAAGTGGAATTACCATGAAACATTGTAAACAGGGAGTCTTATGTAGGGTACAACTCCTAACGTTCATCGCAAGAACATTTAGTTCTACTCCTTCATAAGGACGCAGAGTTATGAGTTTACCCATACATTTAGGAGAGCGTCTTGTTTGTCATATAATTCAAGAAATATATTCGCGTAAGATGTTGTCCAGAGAGCAAGAACATTGCTCATAACTCTAAACACCCTTAAGATTCTAATTGAAATGTGAAATTAATATACCGTATTATTATTCACGATGCGTTTATTGAAAATAATAATTAGAGACTATGACTGTTTTAACGAAGTTAACTAATGCATATTAATCCCCGTTCGAGATACGAGCGCCGGCAGCCAAGTTGGAAACAATTCTTTGTTTACATACCAGTGTGCACTGTTGACAGGAACAGTCGCCAAGCAGCATCAGTTATCATTGTTCTCTCCGAGCTGACATATGCTCCTAT
Source organism: Meconema thalassinum (assembly GCA_946902985.2). Classification (NCBI taxonomy): domain Eukaryota; kingdom Metazoa; phylum Arthropoda; class Insecta; order Orthoptera; family Tettigoniidae; genus Meconema; species Meconema thalassinum. Next base: position 758,406,217 of record OX336389.2, read on the forward strand.
TGGGCTCCGCTGCACTGGACTTATGGAGGCACTGTACTCCATCACCGCTGTCCCCCTCCTCGTCCCGCAAGCTGCCACGATCTCCATACCCTGGTGCAGCGAAGATCAGCGACACTCGTTTCTCAAATACGTAATACTTTCTAAACATTGTTATCTAGTTGGTTGTACGCGTAAGTGCAACTGTAGCTGTTTCAATTATGACGTCGTGCGAACCCAGTGCAAAGGACACTGAGAGAGAGAGAGAGAGAGAGAGCTATGTACCAAGCAAAGAAGTGGGACAGTGAAAGAAAGGGAGAGTAATACCCGACTAAGCATTTCATCCCACTGAAACTCTCCTTCCTTCTTTATATGTCTCAAAACACAGTTCCTCAATGCTGCGAAAGTGAGTAGCAGTCCTATTAGCCGTAAGGTGATTTTGTCAAGTCCCGACACCCTCATTTTTATGCATTTGAGTGGTAAGCACGTAGGAAATGGACTACCCACTAGAAAGAAACCTGTATATTTTGTGTCATTATGTTTCTATTACGAAGGATGATCATGAATAATTTTCAAGAATATGGTGTCTAATATGAAGATAAATTGGAAAGGTCGAACATGAAATGAATGTATAATTCATTCTGAAATCCATTACTAATCCATAGTGTAGCATTCATTGTCAACTTCAAATCCCAGTCCATTCTGAGCAAATAGCAAAAGCAGTAAGTCTTTAACTTCTGTCACTTTCCAGGCCGGCATGAATTTCCCTCCCAACGCCCACTCTTTCTTCCATCCTCTCTCTCACGTTCACCGTAGAATAAAGGTTTTCCATGTAAGCTGTCAGGAGCGTTCAAAGCCATTGAGGGAATATCACGTGGCTTTGTTCGTTGGACCATGCAGTCAGTGCGTGTAACAATAACACTATAATTTCCATGTTAGTTGGGTTCCCTTCTTCCATCCCACCTAATGTACCTTCCTTTCTCATGTCACCATACCATTAACGCAGCTAGGTTCGTTAATGATAGCCTATCCTATTTTCAAGGAAAATGCTGTGCTAAGGAAATGTCTCTGCTATATATTCGAGCGTGTTCTTGCAAGCACGCGATGGATGCGCGTCATGGAAAGGTAGGAAATAACAAGAAGTAACCGCGTGAAAAAGTGAGCACAACATCCAAGGCGTATTTAATTTGCAGGAACGATGGGGGAGATAATATAATGTAATATATTTTCATAACGTTACAAGAATTATATCAAATACATGTAATAGTTCATAACGATCTGACAATTATTCTTCTCTAAAGGAAGTTTAATTAGAAGGCATTGTCTTTATGACATTTCTCAACTCCAGTAATTATTCCTTATTAACACCAAAGTATTTCACATTGTGTACCAAGTTGTGGCATTATCTCAAAGAATATATTTAAGAAAATGTATCTTGTTAGTTATTATTATTATTATTATTATTATTACAATTATTTTATCATTGCTGGTGTCAAGGCTCATACAGTCATCCGTCCCATATACCAATCGTGTATAAATTCTGCCTGATATTTTCCGTTGCCTTTATGGCTTCTTATGTTGTTTGCTTAGGGAAAATATTGGAAAAGGTGACTTGAGATTTTATTCACACTTTCATCCAAAAACGTTCTACTTAAATGAGAAAGAGACTGGAGAAATCATTACTACGACGTTCATTATCATTTTGTGAATTCAAATCTCGAAATGGAGAAAACTCGTAATATCTCCTATTTAATGGTCATGATTACGTTTCATAGCAGGTCACATTTTGTACGAAGATTCATTTATTGCACTTCCATGTTTTGAGTGAAAACTTATTTCTGGGAACGTAGGTATATACATACATAATTATAAAAAGACTGACCCACCGATCTCCACAAACTTGCCATTCTGACCCACATAACTAGTTATGAGGGTTCAGTGTCGGCTCCTTTCCCTTGGACAACAGGTGTCTCAGCTTTTCCACGTGCATTAAAATGGCTGCAGGCACTGACAATGGCATAGTGCCAAATTTTTCTTCGACTATTTTCAAATATTAGCTTTTATTTTTAACAAAAATATACCGGTAATATAAAAAACTGATCTTGGAACACAGTACAACGATTATCGAAGTACATTTCACTTCTTGCCGTGAAGGTGACATTCAATTGAGGTTTCCAGACAAGGTGCACTTAGACGAATACCCCGTGAGAGACATGCCAATAACCTAGAAGAATAGATATAATTCTTTAAGGCAATTAGTTCTGTAGTTAGTGAAAAATTATACGATATCCATTTTCTTTACGGGCCATGTGGGACATGAAATATTAGACCCAAGCGTAGACCGAACTAATTAAATAAATAAATAAATAAATAATCATCATGATTTCGCAACGCAAACACTTTTTTATAATATACATTACATATCTCTTGCTAACATAACCAAGCACACTTCGGCAAAATGAAATAACATCTTCCTCAATATCTGGAATGTTTGAATAAACACTGAGAGGGTCAATACTCATTTCAGTGCTTGAGTTCGTAAGTATTACCGCATTAATGGCAGGGAAAACATTTTGCCTTTTAGCAAAATTATGTAATGTTCCACATTTTCATGGCCAGTGGCCCACTGAGACATCTGACTTGCGTGTTACAAATCCACGTCCGTAGAAGTTCTGAACGTCATTATGAAAATGAATACTCTTCTTTTCCAATAGTTGCCTTAATACTAGTCACGCCTCCAACCTGTATGTGGATGTGCCGTCCAACAGAACAATATTCACGTCAGGTTCACTTCCCTGTGTATTAGCGTAACGACGAATGAACTTGAAATTCTTTCTACTGTAGAAACGTATAATTCCGAGTAGTTATACACTCCTACAGTATTTCAAATTTAAGGTTCATTTTTCTGTATACGTATGTACAGGAAAGTGAACCTAACGTGAATTCTTTTGTTGGACGCACATTCTTATACAGCTGGGGGGCGTGAATAATCATAAGGGTTGTTGTTTGAGTCTTCAGTCTTTTGACTGATTTGATGCAGCCCTTTATGCCTCCCTTTCCTCATCTTATCGTTTCATCTCTACATAGCTACCACACCCTACATCCGAGGCAATCTATTTAACATATTCTAACCTTAGTCTAACCCTACAGTTCTAGTCCTCGACCCTTCCTTCCATAACTAAACTTGCTATTCATGGGTGTCTTAGTATGTGTACTACCAACCTATCTCTACTCTTCATTAGCAGTCGCCAGAAACATCTCTCCTCTCCCACTCGTCTTAATACCGCTTCGTTGGTAACCCTATCTACCCATCTGATCTTCATCATTCCCTTGTGTCACCACATTTCGAACGCTTCAATTCTCCTCTTTTCTGCTCCACCAATAGTCCAAGTTTCACTTCCATAGAGTGCCACGCCACAGACAAAGACTTTCAAAAATGACTTCCTAATACCTAAATCTATATTCGATGTCAACAGATTCCTTTTCTGTAGAAATACTTTCCTTGCTTGAGCCAACCTACTCTTTATATCCTCTTTGATTCGTCCGTCACTGGTTATTTTGCTTCCTAAGTGACAGATGTCTCCTACTTCCTTTGGTTTTTCACCTGCCAATTTGATGTCCATAGAGGTTTCTGATTTATTTCGGCTGCATTCCAATATTTTTGTTTTATATTTATTAATTTTCATCATGAACCCTTTCGTCAAGATGGAGTCCATACGATTCAAAACCTCATTCAAATCCTAAGGCGTGTCGGCCAAGATGACGATGTCATCAGCAAATCTCACAGTTGAAATTATTTCTCATTGAATCTTCACACCCACTTTAAATTTTTCTCTAATTTCCTTCATTGCTTGTTCAATGTAACGATGGAAAAGTATGGGTGATAAGTTGCAGCCTTGCCTTACACCTTTCTGGAATACCAGCTTCTCTCTCATGTCCTTCAGCTCGAATGACTGATGTCTGGTTTCTGTATAGATTGTAGATCACCCTCCTATCCCTGTATTCGTTTCCAACCATTTTCAAAATGTCAAACAATTTAGCTCAATCAACGTTATCAAAAGTTTCTTCTAAGTCTACAAATGCAATGAACGTTCTCTTATCTTTGCTTATTCTACTTTCCAAATCAGCCTAAGACTTAGTACAGCTTCCCTTGTTCCTACACTTCTCCTGAAACCAAACTGGTCTTCACCCAACTCCGCTTCTATCTGGCTTTCCATCCTCTTGTAAATTCATCTAGACAGGCTCTTTGAAGCATGAGTAATCAAGCTGATTGTACGGTAATCTTCACGTCTGTCAGCTCCTACTTTCTTCGGTATAGGGATGATAACATTCTTTATGAAATCAGAGGGTACCTCACCTGTCTCATAAATCCTACAACCCAAGTGAAATAACTTGCTCAGACCATCATCACCTATGCCGCGTAGTAACTCAATCGGTATTTCATCTATGCCCGGTGCTCTGTTCCTGCTTAAATCTTCCAATGCTCTGTCAAATTCTGATTTCAATATTAAACCTCCTTCCCTTTCCATTACATGATTCTCAATCTCCTTTCCCTTATACAAACTCTCTATGTAAGCTTTCCATCTCTCAATATTTTCTTCACTATCTGTTAGAGGCATTCCATCTCCGTCCTTAATATTACAGCACGTAGCTTTATTTTCTCCAAAATTATTCTTAATCCTTCTATAAGCTGTGTCTACTTTTCCTAATTTCAGAAAATTTTCTATACCAGCACATTTCTCTTTCAACAATTCTTCTTTCGCTTCCTTGCACTTCTTGTTAACCTCATTCCACAGACGTCTGTGTTCCGCTTTCCCCTTTTCATCTGTTACTTTCTTGTGTTTCCGCCTTTCGTCCTTTAATTCTAGTATATCCCGACTGATCCACGGCTTTCTACCTATTCTTTCTTTCTTACCAATGTTTTCTTCTGCGGATTTTTTATTTCATTCTTCAAATGAGCCCTTTCGCCTGCACTTGAAATTTGTTTAGGGATTTTCATTAGTCCTTCCCTTATAATCTTCTTGAATCTTTCGTTTACATCCTTCTCTTTCAGTCTGTCTGTTGCTCACCTTTTTGGCTTTTGACTTTCCTTCAGTTTCTTCAACTTTAATCTGCATTTCATAACAACCATATTGTGGTCAAGGTTTATGTCAGCACCGGGACATGTTTTACAATCCAAAATCTGGTTTCGAAGTCTCTGCTTGACCATAATGAATGCGATTTGGAAAGGCCCTGTATCTCCTGGTCTCATCCATGTGTATATTCTTCTATTTTGTTTATTGAATAAGGTGTTAGCTATGACCAACCCATGCTCGATGCAAAATTCCATCAGCCCTCTTCCTCGATCATTCCTTTCACCTAATCCAAAATCTCCCACTATATTCCCTTCTCTTCCTTTTCCTACCACAGCATTCGAATCTCCCATTACTATAAGATTTTCATCACCCTTGACATACCTCAGAATTTCATCTATTTCCTCATAGACATTTCAACATCTTCATCATCAGCTTGATTGGTAGGCATTTAGAATTGTACCACTGTGGTGCACGTAGATTTTGTATTGATTTTAGCTACAATAATTCGTTCACTATTTTGCTCATAATATTCCACCCAGTGTCCAATTTTCCTACTTAATATGAGACCTACCCCCGCATAGCCGTTGTTTGATTTACTCCTATAGTCTCGTGACCGAAAGTCCTGTACTTCTTGCCAGCGCATTTCACTAATCCCACTCAAATCAAAACTCAACCTATCCATTTCCCTTTCTAGGTTTTCTAACCTTCGACCTCCTAGCGGACTTCTAACATTCGACGCTCCGATCCGTAGAATGTCAGATTTCCTCTTTGTCACTTCTGTGAGATTAACCCCCTCTCGAGTAATTCCCACCTGGAGATCCGACCGGAGGACTACTTTACCTCCGCATTGGAATTTTGCAAGTGAGGAGGCCATCATCACATATACTTATGCATAGAGAGGTGCATATCCTCGGGAATATCATTACGGCTGTAGTTTCCCGTTGCTTTCAGCCGTGCAGCAGAACGCAGTGTAGCCATTAGTTGGCTAATGGTATCAAAATCTTAACCGTCTATAAGACAAGTAAAGAATTGATTTATTCTGAAAGGCTGCTACTCCCTTTCAGAATAAAGTAATAGAGCAATTCTACTAACAACAAGAAGTTCCGTGACGAACTAAAGAGCCTACTTTTCTTAAAATTTAAGATTCATGCCACTGATTAATCGATATGGATCTATCTAGAATAATGACGAAATTAAGTTGGTAATATCGAAATTTCTAATTAGTTCGAAATACTGTATACCTGGCATAATGTAGCCTAATAGAGCACTACAGTTGGCAGCCCTAGTGACTGAATATATTCTTAGTTCCATCTCTTAAGGTACAGAATACAAAATTTGGTTGGAGTCCAATGAATAGCATGGACGTTACATGCAGTTAAACATTGGATCTAACAGCGCGCGTAAAATCATGTTGGCAACAGTGTCATGCATGTATTGGTCAGAAATAATCTGACATAATATGATCTATTGTTGTGCCAATTTTGAATGAAATCCATTAGCTAGTATAGAAGTTACATGCATTTTAAAATTGGACCTATCAGCAGGCTTAGAATCATGTTGGCAGCACTGACGTATATTAGTTACTTCAAAGTAATCTAGAATGCCAGGTACTATACGTGTGCAAAGTTTAGAGCTATTGGCTTGCATTCTTTCTTTCTGATATATTGATATTAGGGTAACAAAAATAGAGACAGCATTTATTAACAGTTGGCAGCCCTGGTTGCTCTTAAGAATACGCATAGTCATAGCTGTTATGGTACACATTGCACATACGAAATTTGGTTGAAATCCAAATGATAGTATGGAAGTTACATGTATTTAAATTTGGACCTCTCAGCAGGCTTAGAATCACGTTAGTAGCTCAGACGTATATAAGTTACTCCAAATTAATATAGAATGTCATGTACTATACGTGTGCATAGTTTATAGCTGTCGGCTAGCATACTTTCTCATATATATTGGTATTTGGTTAATAGAAATTAGAGCATTTTTTAACAGTTGGCAGCACTGGTGGTTCATAAGAATACGTTCAGTCATATCTGGTTATGCACACATACAACATACGAAATTTGGTTGAATTCCAATTGATAGTGTAGAAGTTATATGCATTTAAATATTGGACCTATCAGTAGGCTTATAATCATTTTGGCAACACTGCCATGTATGGCCTTCTGGAAATTAAACTGCAATATTATTATCTATATGTGTGCCGATTTTGAAATAGCTCCCATTCATACCTTCCAAGATATCCAACATGGAGCTCAAATTTCAATTGTGATTTTTCAGCAGTTGGTAGCACTGACATCATTTTCAAATATGGCCGTGAGACATTCAGGTATAGATCTTTACTCCTACCAAATTTTATTTCAATTTCTCCAGCCGTTTAGGAGTTGATAGGGGGGGGGGGACACACAGAAGGACAGACAGACAGAAGGACAGACAGACACACATTTTCCCGGATCGATCTCATAAGACTACTTTTTCCTCATTTTTGCAAAATATGAAAAGTAGGCTAAAAATAGTAATCTTCGATTAACAACTAAATACCAAAATTCTACTAACGAATAAAACTAGTTTTCTACCAACAACAAAATACTACCACTAAAACAGTCTGTTACCAGGTACACTCACATGGACCCTCATATGACACAGTCTAATGAAACAATGAACCATATCTAATGAACAATATAACTATCACCAGACACACTCGCATGGACCCTTCCCCATTACAATCTAATGAAACAATGAACTATATCTAATAAACAATATAACTGTCACCGGACACAACTCACATGGACCCTCACACACCACAGGCTAATGAAATAATTAACTATAACTAATAAACATCTCAAGGGTACCATTGAAAAATAAGAACATTGTCAGATAGGAGGTATTGCTTTTTAAGGTACGATATGGGGGTAAATACTTCTTGAAAGTTGCAAATAGGTAGTGAACAGGGAAAATTGATGCTTGATCTGATTCTTTGGTCACCTCTCTATTTTGAAAAAACAATTATCCAAAATATACACCTTGATATCCATTTCAGTTGACATGTAATTTTCTCCTTTCGAAAAATAGTCTTATCAAACAAATGTTTATTCTGTATGAAACATTTTTCTTCTCGAGAATATCTCAAAAAATTGAACACTCTGTATTTTAAATATCGCAGTGACCACTTCTTGTGTAATTTTGTGTAAATGGTTGTAATTGAGCAAATGCAGAGGCCTATTTTCGGTACCCTAGACCGTTCTGTAAGTGTGTCACTGCTGTTCAGAAACATATTTATTTCTGTAATGAATTTTAGAGCCAATTACTCTTATTCACTTTAATTTTCATTATGTTAGTTTCACGTATAAAAGTAGTTCCGTGAAGAAATATACAGCCTACTTTCATATATCCTACTTATGTTGATTGCCTCCATGAACATACAAAATTTCAGTTTGCTTACTGTAAGAGATTCGTAGAAATTGAGAACCGTCTAAATATTTTGGATGGTTACCATATTGGATCTTTTATATGAAAGGCTTAGAGTTATATACTATTACATGCATATTATTGTGTGGGTGTAGTATTCAAACTTCAATCGCAAGATTAAGGTACAATAAATAAAAACGAGATATTATAATTAGGCTACGCACAATTGCCAACGTGTGGTTATGAAAACAGTTGAAATAATGTAGCTGCCAGTGGATTAAAATGTGTATAAGCATTTACCGTCCCATGTTTCACTGCGCTCGGATGGTTAAATCGCGAGAAACGTACATATAAATATTTATATTTCGAGTCACCGCCATGTTGGATTTGTGCTCACCAAGTTATTGATAGTCACATAGCTGAACATATGTTCATATCCACTATCAACATACAAAATTTCAGTTTGATTGCTGTAATAGATTAATACTGTACATATTGAGAACCGTCTAAATAATTCGGATGGTCGCCATGTTGGATTTTTATATATGTAGGCCATAGAGTTGTGTACTATTCGACGACGATTATTGCGTAGGTTCATTACTCAAACGTTCACTACGATCGCATGATTAATACACAAGAAATAAAAAATAATTTTAAAATTTTGCACAGCCGCCATCTGCAGGTTATATTAACAATTGAGCTAAATTAGGTGCCAGTGCATTAAAATGTGTATAAACATATACTGTACCGTATTTGACTGCGCCCAGATTGTTACTTTGCGGGAAAAGTCTATTAAAATGTTTCAAATTCGCTTGGCTGCCATGATCGTTTTGTACCCTACAGACTTTTGAAAGTTACATGGATGCACTTGTCGTAGAGTCCCTTATCACCGTAAGATATTTCAGGGTGATATCAGTAATAGTTTCGGAGATATCGAATGCCGGTGAAATATTTCGCACAGCCGCCATCTTGAGGTTATGTAAACAATATAACTAAATTAGACGCAAGTGCGTTACAATGTGAATGCTGTACCAAGGTTAATTGCGTTTAAATGGTTAAATCGCAATAAAGGTCTATTTAAAAGTTTCAAATTCGTTTGGCCACCATGTTCGTTTTGTCGCTAACAGGTATTCGAAAGTATCATAGATAAACTTCTAGTAGTACCCTATATCACCGTACAAAATTTCAAGGTGATATCAGTAATAGTTTGGGAGATATAGAATGCCGGTGAAATATTTTGCACAGCCGCCATGTTGGATTGATGAGACGTAATAAAACTTGAACGGCACGGTCGGGGTCAGCCAAAATGGTGCTATGACCTTCCCGAATTTTATTGAATTAGCTTCAGCCATTTAGAAGTTATTAAAGGGACTCACACACACATACACACACACGGACAAAAGGTGTTCTCATAAGCCTATTTTTAGCCTACTTTCGGTTTTTGCAAAAAATTAAAGTAGACTTATGAGATCAACACAGGGCCAAAAATTGTCTGTCTGTGTGTATGTGTGTATGTGTGTGTACTCTGCATGTCTACCCCCCCCCCCCCTATCAATTGAAACACGGCGAAACCGAATTGAGCGAAATTCGGTACCGAGGTAGCACTAGCAAAGGACACCTCAATGTCATGTTTTATATCGGCGCCATCTTGACGGAAACGTAATGGCGGCCTCCCAAATATTAAAAGCTTAAATCAAATTAAGACCAACCTAATCATCTGATCACTACCAAAATTTTTGCAAAAACATACATTTGTAAGGGAAGCGTCTTTTGACCGAACTACAAGGTCATCAGCCCAATAGGTTGCAGATGGTGGCCATGTATGTGTGCAAATTGATTCCCCCTATTAATTCAAACACGGTGAAACTAAATTGAACGAAATTTGGTACAGAAGAAGCACTATCAAAGGGCACCTCAGTGTCATGTTTTATATCGCCGCCATCTTGACGGAAAGGAAATGGCGGCCACCCAAATTTTAAAAGCTTAAATCAAATTACGACTCACTTAATCATCTGATCTCTACCAAATTTTGCAAGAGCATTCCTTTATGTGGGAAGCGTCCTTTGACCAAACTACAAGGTCATCATCTGAATAGTTTGCAGATGGCGGCCATGTATGTGTGCAAAGCGGAAACACAACTGAATCCAAATCGAACCACCTTCGGTACAGAGGTAGCACTAGCAAGGGACAGCTCAGTGTCATGTTGTAAATCGCCGCCATCTTAACAATAAAGAAATGGTGCCCACCCAAATGTTCTGAGCTTAATTCAAATTACGACTAACCTATCATCCGATCTCTACCAAATTTCGCAACAATATACCTTAATGTGGGAAGTGTCTTGCCACTCCAACTACAAGGTCATCAGCCAAATAGTTTCAAGGTGGTGGATGTATGAATCATGCAAGTATTATAGCCTAACCGTAACTTAGGATTAAACACGGCCTGGCCTCAACAATTCAGCTTATCGTACATAGGGAGGTTTAATCTGTCCGTACCGTCCCGTTGTCAACATGTCCACTATTCTTGCTCGTAAATACATATATTTCCGTAACTTTCTAAGTTTATGTCCTTTTGCGAATGTACTGAACAAAATAATACATATTTAGTATCAAATGGATTATAGATACGCCAGAAAACATTAATGAAGTCGTTGATTTCAGCACAAAATATGATACAGTTATACTAAACCAGTTGTTTGTCAAGTATTATCATAGCGCACCCGTGGCACAATGGTAGTGACTGGGACTCATAGCCTCGGGGTTTGTGGATCAAATCTCTGCAAGTTTAAATTTCTTTGTTTCGTTCTTTTTTGTATTTTTTGATTTACAACTGCTCACACGTTATAATGTTAAGCACATATGCTGTAGTGTGTATTTGCAGTCGAAAATATTATATGTACGGTATACTTATAACACCACATATTTCAACACTCGAACTCTTCGTTGACCTTTGTCCGCGGTAGGGACTATTATTGTTGTTGTGTGTGTTGTTGATTCTTTATGGGTTTTGCGGCATCATGATCTTGTAGCCCCGTTTACTTGGGTGTGTGTGGAAGTTGCCTGATAACCTGTGTCACTGTGATGTCTGTAGGCTTACTAGTGTGTGTACTTTGATAGGAGGAAGTATTTGGGTAGGAAGCTGTTGTTGTTGTTGTTGTTGTTGTTGTTGTTGTTTCATTTGAGATGCCTGTACATCATGGTCATTTAGCCCCGTGTACTTGGGTAAGTGTTGTATTTTGTCTGATAACCTGTATTAGTGTGATGGCTTTATTAGTGTGTGTATATATAATTCAGGTGAGTATTCAATCAATGAACGTTATCCTTGTAGGTCGTTGTATTTCAACAAGCTACTACGACCAACATTCAATTATACTCCTTGAAAATGACGAAGAGTTATAACTATACGCATGCAATTAGGATAAGGTAGGCTATATGTTCTCTACTGAACATTTTGTTTCATAAATGAAAATAGGCTAGAAATGATATTGGTGAGTGTTAACTTATATAGATTGGAATATTTTCATAGAAATAGAATTTTTTCAGAATAAGGTACATTTCATGTTTGCAGTACCTTATCTGCATGTGAAAATGGCACGTTAAAATATCTGTGATCAACTAGAATGACCTACACCAATCCTTCCAGGAGAAGAAACAACATTTTATCGTAACTATGATACGGAATTCCTTTGCGTATTATTCGTAATGAGTAAAACAGAAATTAAAATTACTCATTTCAATGTACTATGCGATTAGGTAAACTGTACGTACCTATGTTTTAAATACACTCGTGTTCAATGTGCAGTTATCATCCAGGGGTGCAAGGGGTCGATTCTCTCTATCCAAACGTCATCCTCACTTGCACGTGGTATATCCTACTCCAGACTGACGGGGCTCCGACGACCGAATAACTCCCGGGATAAGGAGTTCCCCTCTCTCCTGCCAATGGATTATATAAGGCGGATGAGCAGATTGAGGTTAGGACACTCTCTTGCCCTTGAGACGGAGAACTATCTCTTAAGGCGGATGTATCAATAATGGTCAACAACATAGAAGACCTCAACGGTGGACCAAGCGCATGAGTAACTAGTATTGCCCGAACGGTTGGGAAGGCGGATGAAGGCAGCAAGAGTCCAGGACCACCAGTCGTCATAGCTTCTATTCCACTGGATAAAGGCCCTGTGTCTGTCAAGAACTGTGTGTCTGTTGATGTACAACAACATGCCCACATTAAAAGATGTCACGCACAGGCGTCCTCTAAACGACGAAGGAAGGATACAAAATCTATTCGCCAATTAATCACAAGTCCTGCGGCGATCGGGGAGTTTTGACGGGAGCAGGATTGTGTTGTCTGGGAGCTCCTAGTGATGAACCGGCCCGTAGGCGACGAATGTGTGATCTTCGCTTTGCTTGAGGATGGGCTGTAGATCAATTCGTATGTTGCATTCCTGACTAAGCAGGCCTGTTTAGGATCCGCTCTGCCTACCCTGAATGGGGAGGGGGCTGAAAAAGGTACCCTAAAATAGTCAGCCTAATATCACCGGACTGGATAACCGCGTTCAGAGGGTACACCACAAGCGGTCGAACCACAATGAAAATTAATTTTGCTACATGGAATGTCCGAACTTTGATGGACAATGACACACATAATCGACCACAAAAGCGAACGGCAATTGTTGCCCGTGAGCTGAAAGGATTCAACATTCATATTGCCGCACTCAGCGAAACAAGATTAGCCAATGAAGGACAACTGAAGGAACATGGAAGTGGCTTCACTTTTTTCTTGAAAGGGAAAAACACTGAAGATCAACGTATTCATGGAGTTGGCTTTGCCATTAAAAACAAGCTTGTCAACCTTCTCGACGAACTTACACATGGTATAAATGAAAGGCTTATGACACTACGACTAAAGTTAAAAAACAGCCGACGAGCGACTGTAATTAGTGCATATGCTCCAACTCTCATCTCTGATGATGAACAGAAGGAAGTATTTTACTCTTAACTTGATGTGATCTTGAAGTATATACCGAATCTGATAAAATCATCGTCCTAGACGACTTCAATGCTCGCGTTGGAAGAGACGCAGCATTATGGGCTGATGTTATTGGAAAAGATGGTGTTGGGAAATGCAAATCTAATGGGACACTCCTTTTAGCCAAGCGTTCTGAACATAGCCTCGTAATCACAAACACACTATTCCGCCAGGAGGACAAATTTAAGACTTCATGGCAGCATCCAAGATCAAAACACTGGCACCTACTTTATTACGTGATTGTGCGAGCAAGAGACAAGCTTGATGTACTACTCACAAGGGCTCTGACAAGTGCTGATGACTGCTGGACGGATCATTGAATAATAAGATCAGTAATGACTCTACAAATTCTCCAAAAGCGCAGAAAACAGAGAAAGCACATCAGACGCAGGGTGAACACCGAACGTTTACAAAACGTTACTGCTAAAAGGAAGTTACATGAACTACTGAATGAAAAGTTACCAGATAATTACCCTGAAAAGGTTGAGGAACATTGGCAAACATTCAAGTCTGCTATACTCTCAGTGTGTGAAGAATTGATTGGTTTCGTCAAGATGAAGCATGCCGACTGGTTTGATGAAAATGATGGAAATCCAGATTCTTATTGATAAGAAGTGGAAAGCATTCCATGCATGGCAAGCCAATCCAACTTCTATCTCCAAACAGCATCTGTATAAAGATGCAAAGGCTGAAGTGCAAAGGAAAACTCGGGTCTTGAAAAATCAATGGTGGATCTCCAAATCCCGTGAAATGCAGCATCTAGCCGAAACGAATAGTACTCATGCTTTCTTCAAAGCAACAAGATCTATACATGGGCCACATTATCATGGTTTGAATCCTCTGCAGTCTAAAGATAGCACGGAACTTCTTAGAGACACAAAATTCATTAATTCCCGTTGGAAAGAACATTTTGAAATACTACTCAACAGGGACACACAAGTTGATTATAACATTTTCACCCGACTTCATCAGAGACCTCCTGAAGACCACCTTGTTGATCCTCCGCCTCTATCAGAAATTGAATCTGCCAACAATCAGCTGAAAAACAATAAAGCATTAGGCATGGATGGGATTCCTACTGAGATTTTTAAAGTAGGGAATACTGCTCAAGTTCATCACATACACCAACTCATAGTTAAAATAAGGACTACCAGTACCATACGTAAAGAACTAAGGGATGCCTTGATAATAATCGTCTTTAGGAAAGGTGATAGGGCACAATGTGGTAATTATCGAGGTATATCGTTGCTTTCTGTTGCTGATAAAATCCTGGCCAACGTCTTATCCAACCGTTTGAAGCCGTTGGCCGAAGAAATACTGCCTGAAACTCAGTGTGGCTTTCGACCTAATCGAAGCACAACTGATATGATCTTCTGTGCTAGGCAGATGCAGGAGAAATCCAGAGAGAAAGGACGCCCTCTATATATGGCTTTCATAGATATTGTTAAAGCATTTGATTCGGTCAATCGAGAAATGCTATGGAGGATTCTTGCCTCACTTGGCTGCCCCCCAAACTTCATTCAGATTCTTCGATTACTACATGATGATATAAATGGCACGGTCCTTAACAGCAATGGCCCTGGAGAGCCATTTAAGATTACAACGGGTGTCAAACAGAGATGTGTGATTGCCCCCACACTCTTTTCAATATATGTTAGTGTTGTACTAAATTTGGTCCAAGAAAAGATTCAAAAAGGTGTAGAAATTATATTCAGGACAAATTGAGGTTTATTCAATCTCAACAGATTGCGTGCAAAAACTAATGTGTCAGCTACATCCGTTCTTGGTGTCCAGTATGCTGATGACAATGTCATCTTAGCAAGTGCAGATGAAGATCTTCAAACCACCCTGAATGTGTTCAATGAGGCATACAGATGCATTGGTCTGGACATAAACACCAATAAAACACAGGTTCTTCATCAGCCTACATCAAATGACAGGGCTACTGCTCCTGCTATCATGATTGATGGACATAAACTAAAGAATATAGATCATTTTCCCTATTTGGGTAGTCACCTATCAACAAATGCGAACATTGACGCTGAGATTTAACACCGCCTCCAATGTGCCAGTGCAGCCTTTGGTCGTTTGCTCGTTCGCGTGTTTGACAACCACGGCATTAGTATTTTAACAAAATTATACGTGAATCAAGCTGTTATAGTTCCCACTCTGCTTTATGGCTGCGAAAACTGGGTTACTTACAGAAGGCACCGCTTATCTCTAGAAAAATACCATCAACGATGCCAAAGGAGAATTCTTGGTATTAAATGGCAAGACCGGCGCAATAATACAAGTGTATTAGAGGAAGCTAGCAGTATTAGTATAGAGGCTCTCATAATAAAACACCAACTTCGATGGACAGGACATGTAGTTCGCATGCCTGAGTCCCGCCTCCAAAAACAAATCTTATATTGCCAGCTGAATGTCGGCCAGAGAAAGCAGGGTGGGCAACAAAAACGCCACAAAGATGTTCTGAAGACCAACTTGAAGAAATGTCAAATTGATACAGGTAATTGGGAGGCTGTCGCATCCGACCGATCAGAGTGGCGCCGCAACGTCCATCAAGGCAACTTGCTCTTCGAACAAGAGCGAAGAAATCTTCAGGCTGAAAAAAGAAATGCCAGAAAAGAGCGCATGATTCTCAGAATGATCAACCCCAAGATCCATTGGCTGCTCAAGACCTTGTGTGTCAATATTGTGGAAGAGCCTGTGGTTCTCGGATCGGACTGTACAGTCACCAAAGAACTCACGCAATATGATTAGGCCTAATATTGGTTTACAGCGAAGATTTACATAACCGTACCTTGGAAGACAATCATACTCGTACCGTATCACGAATGATAGCCTAAATAATAATAATATCATCCAGGCATTAGCCTTACATTATTATTACGTGAATATGACCTTCCCTCCATTTGTGGTTTCAGTTTCATTTCACCCTCACAACAAGCGAGTTTCTTCCATAATCACGTATTATGAAGAGAATATTACAAGTGTCACTACAATGAGAAGGGGAGGGGTGAGGATCCAGAGTGTTTCCGAGCACTGTTGAGATATATATCAGTATCAACCCTGCATCATAAAGTCGCTGGAAGACTTCACAAAAGATATTTTGAGTTATGCACCCCTTACTGCAGTTAAGAACAATAATTAACGTTCCATCCTTACTAAAAGAGGGGTAATAACTCCGAAAACCCCCTCACTCACGCAAACCCCTATGTAGACGAAGTTAGAGTAAGCTACATATATTTAAAAATACACATATCAGTCCCCCTCCAAATGTAATGGATTCCGCGACCTCCCAAAGAAACATATTGGATGTCGCCATTCCCAATTTTAAATAGTTAATATGCACCCCACTTCACTGCGACTCTTAAATGAAATTTTACATCGTATGCTCTTAAAATGAAGGGGGAAAGTGGAAAGTGTGGTTGGTAGTGAGGTACAACTGCCAAGTCATATATAGTTATATTTTCACCGGGTCTATCATACAATAAATACGATTTAATTTGTGGTTTCAACGGGCTCATCCTATAGGCATAGTGATAAAATAATGTAGTAAAAGGTATATACAGGGCGCCAGGAAATGTTCTCCGCAGTGATTGCCGGCTTCTGCTTTAGCAGTTTAGTTGGCAGCACGGTGTCCTTGGCAGGGTGAATCCCACACATGTGGGCTGTAGGCTGTCGAAATCGTCAGTGTGTATTGCAATAAACGAGCGTTTGTGTCATCAGCACTTCCGGCATCTGTTATGAAGGGCTGTGGTGAGAACAAAGTTTACTGTTTGTTTTGATGCAAGCGACAGTAGTGCTGCCAACGTAACAACTTATGCTAGCACTCGCAGGCTCATGAAGGCACTGGGGAGAATATTTCCTGGCGCCCTGTATTTCAATCTAGCAAGGGAATGGAGTATGAATAGAATGTGGAACTAGCTCTTCAGAAATGTTCCTATATAATCGTAAGGTAAACCGTGACTGATGAGTATGTACTGCAGGGTCAGTCAGATAATTTGCTCACCCGAAGGGCACTTGCATGCTTCAAGAATCCGCCAAACTGGTATCACAGTGGGGACATTCTTCAGCCAAGAAAGGCCAGCTTGCAACGAAAGGACACAAGCTTTCCCGGGAATTGTACAGCTGATTAATGTGCATAGGACAGAGCATAGGATAATTTGGATATGTGTCAAATATTACGTGCAATGAACAAATGGGATTGAAAGGAGTAAAACGTGGACGTGATTTATCCCCGCAAAGAATACTCGGTGTAATACATAACCACTGTTAATGAGGTCTAAGTTGACCTTGCCCTTCACGTACACCTTAAAGTCAGTTGTGTGCCAGTAATAATAATAATAATAATAATAATAATAATAATAATAATAATAGCAATACTGTAACTATTGGATGAACTCCTTGAATAAGATAAAATTTGCAGAAAAAACTATCCGCAATGTTAAGAGCGCTTTGGATAAACACCAGCTGGCTCAAATGGAGAAGGATTTCAAGAAGAAGAATACACGTGAATTTCTTAGAACATTCAAAAGAAACTTAATGAAATACAACCCTCTGAGCTTTCAGTTAAGAGATTCCAATGGAAAACTAGCTCATAGTGACAAAGAAAATTGCCGGGTCCTTGCAAAGTACCTTGATCCTTAACTGCGATGCCTCAGGATCCAGACTCATATTTGAAGATAATGAACAAGTCCTTCCAAACTCATCCTCACCCACAAGCAGAAATCGGACGGATTATCTGATCTCTAAAAGACCGTACGACACCGGGTGAAGACTCGATAATTGCTGAATTGTGGAAGCTTGCTAGTGATTATGCAGTGGATAAACTAACGGACATCATACACGAAATTTGGGATACTGAAAGACCTTCAAATCACTGGACCTCTGCCCTGATCCCACTTCATAAGAAAGGCGACAAAGTGGACGCTAACACCTATCGCGGCATCTGCCTCATCGATAACCAACAAAATTATCTCAAATGCTCTCCACATCAGGGCAGAAGAACAGCTAGATCCAAAGATGGGTGATTACCAAGCAGGTTCAAGAAACGACGGTATGTGTGGAGCAGATTATGAATCTCAAATATATCCTTTCCTATTTGAAACTAAGGAGCGAGAAATTCGTAGAAATATTTGTCGTCTTCAGGAGGGCTCAATTCACCGATCTACTTAAATCCGAAATTAAATGAATTTGGCTTGGACGACAAAACAAGAGCAATCATCGAACAGACTCTCACCAACACCATCTCCAAAGTGAAGTTTAGAGGAGAAATTCCAGATGCTTTTGTAATAAGAACAGGAGTTAGGCAAGGAGAGGGTCTCTCACATCCACTGTTCAACTGCGTTCTCGAGAAACTCATCGGTGAATGGTGCAAACAAATGAGTTCTGAAGGAGTCCAAAGTGGAGTCAGACTAGGCTCCAGGAAGATGAATCATTCAATTAATCACCCTGTGTTTGCAGACGATCTTGCAGTTTTCGCTGACTCCTTGGATATGACCACGGAGAAGATCATCCGGCGTCAAGTACAAGCTTCACATGTAGGCTTCCAGTACTCATTTCCAAAAACGTAATTTATTACAAACATAATTACAACGCGAAGAGAGCTAGAAGTGACTCATGGAATTAACAATTCGGTTGAAAAATTTAAGTACCTTGGTGAAGTACCTTACATATCCGACAAAGATACTTTATCATCTGACAAAAATTTCTATAACGAAAAATAAATATCCTTGAATTATTAAAGAACGCTTTCTTTAATAGAACTTGGCAACACTAAAAACTAGTTTCTATCACTTCAACTATATCCTTAAATGCAAAAATCAAAAATTACAGAACTGTCACCCGGCCAGAACCTATATATGCAGCGGAATGTCTCGCAATGAACAAGAAAGGGATGATCTAGAAATAAGTAACCGAGGAAAGGAAGTTGAGGATAATGTTAGGTCCGGTTAAAGAAAATGGTGAGTTTAGAAGACGGCATAACCAGGATTCATATAGGTCTATGTGGAGACAATTACTGACGCGATGCGGACAAAGACCGATTACGCTTTATGGGCACGTCGCCTGAATAACGACAACACGATTAACCTATCGCATTATCACTTTTATCCGAGAGACTAAGACAAAGGGAGCCTGGTTCAGTGAGATACAAATGATCTGCATGCGATTGGGATCTCAAGTGAAGAAAAAATCCAGGAGCGTGACTAGCTTAAGAGAAAACTCTTTGAACATCGAGTTTCCAACCTTAGCCGACACTGAAAACTGGAAAAGAGAAAGGAACAGCACCGTCTACGAATGAAGGTATAATGGACTAGTTTTAAAGCAAAACGGAAACAGTTCAAATGACGTGGTCCTTAGGTAGCCGAAAAGAAACAACAAAAATAATAGCAATACATTTCAACAACTTATAGTTTAGCCTACTCTACAATTCTTCAAGAAATTCATTTAATATTTCATGCATGGCATGCTAATGACACAATACAATTTATATAACTACTAACGTCAGGTATTTGATTTAATGATGATGATAATATTGTTGTTTTATAGAGCCTAACATCGAGGTTTTGGACCCAGGTGTTTGTCGGTTTGCATTGGTCTAAACTGTACTAACATTTCTACACGACGTTGCTCGACTTTCAATACTCAAACGTTTTCGAAAATCAGTGAATTTCACAAACAAATTTTCTTATTCTGAAGCCCCAGCCACTACATTGTAAGAGTCAAACGCTTAAAACATTGTTTTAATGGCTATGTATAGTATGCATTATTTTCTGTTGCGTTTTCTTAAAATAAATAGCAATAGTTCAGAATCGTGGATAAGTGGATAGGTCTATTTCCTTTTGTTTCCAATGGCCCAATCAAAGGATGTTTTTTACTTATTACTTTAATTTCTCCTTGCCATGGGACTATGTGTTTGTGACATCTGCATAATTCAATTGACCATCATGACACGCAGGGCACCCATGGGAGAAAGACTTGCACCAGATCCCTGTGAAGTCTGCATACAGTTATAATTATTTGTTAAAGGTAATTTCATGAACACATTGTTCTCATAATGTTTGTTATGGTGGGTACGGACGGTAGTTATTACCCACAGATTTTACAAAATCAAGATGAATATTTAATAAAAATCTGTGAATATAATCATAAACAAAATGTCATATTTCGTAGCCCCAAGTACTAAATGTTATGAGTAAAAACTTGGAAATATTGTTTTAAATAATTGATCAATGTAGGGTGTAGAGGCTAGTATTCTCCGCTATCTTCTCAGTGGCCCGGGTTCGATTTCCGGCCCTGCTAGTAAATTGTATTATAGTATGAGGGCTGGAACGAGGTACACCCAGCCTGGTGGGGCAGAGCTGGAAATAGGTGGGTTCTAATCCCACCCGAGTGATCCTAGAAGTAGATTCCCGTGGTTTCCCTTTCTGACTCCAGGCAAATGCCAGGACAGTTTCTAACCTAAGGCCATGGCCGATTTCTTCCCAATCCTAGCCTGAGTTACAAACACACACACTGCTAGAGGCACCACCATAAAACGGGTTAACAGGCAATCAGTATTTGCACGCACGTAAGTACACGTGACTAATTGATCACGATATAGCTAACACCTATATGAATTTAAAACAAAGAATTCTAATTAATCCTAATGTACAAGCACTTGACGCGATTTAATACTGTACGTCTCAGGGCAATGTAGTGGAAAAATCAGTATTTAAGTCTTCCAGGTACAAATCAATTTATTTCGACTTAAACGCTGGTGGAACTCTATGGTAGTTTCTGTTGGTATTCTTCGGGAGAATCCGTATAGGCATAAATAAAGAAAATTATTTTGAGCTTTAAATTATATTGGAGTTCTATCACCTCACTAAATCCAAAATATATTCCGCCTCACCACGATTTTGCTGTTTTTATTTTGAAATGATCTGTAATAAGAATTACCTTACCATTGGTTAAGATTGTGCTCACAATAATTGAAGCCTCTTGTACCCTCGACCGCCTAAATTATGGAAGCGACATAGCTTACTTAATACCCTTAAATATAAAATATAGCCTATCATCCGCAAAGGTTCATGTTGCTCAGAACTGCCATTTATAAAGGAATTTCCGTCCGAGAGTTCTCATCCCTCAAACTCCCCAAGACTATCATATATTTTGCATTAACTAGACGTTATTTTCGGCCTGAAGTGCGTATTGAGTTCACATAACAACATTTCAATAACAACGAGATAACATATTGTTACAGCCCCAGCCCTTAAAATGTTGTAACGCTCTAAAAATCCCTAACAAATCCCATTCAAAAGGAATACAGGGAACCCATTACACACAGCACAATTATTAGATCACACACAGATGAAGTATTTATTGCCTCATGGCCATAACACTGTAACTGCAAGTTTGCAACATTACCAAAACAACAACAGATACAATAAGCAAAATACTGCTGACAACGGACGACCTAGATGAAGTATTGAAATAAGGAGAGGACCCACGGGCTCAGGACAGTCTGACGGCGGAGAGTGCAACGGGCGCTGGAGGCTAGCTCCTCCTGGAGAGGGGGTTCTACCCTAAACATGGACGACGGCTAGACTACGAGACTTCTAGACATGACCTCACATTGTGAGTGTGCCAGCTTATCCCTTTTTCCTCCTCTGGCCCTTTAACAACACTTCCCCCATTTTTTATTACATTAAACCCTAAATTACTACTAAGGAATCTTCCTTTCATTGGCCCGATATCACAATACCAGCTCCCCTCTCTACAATTACACTGCAGCTTGCAGCCAGAACGCTGACGCAGCGAGTAATCAGATGCCTCTGGAAGGCCACCCACGCTTGCCACCGACTTAGCGAATGACCCGCGCACCAACCTGTATGCAATGTCCATCCTTAGCCCATACCCGTTCAATCTAAACTCACTCCCCCACGCCCCCTTCTCACACGTCTCATCTCGTTCGACATCCCTTGGTCCCTCACTGGCAAACCCTAATACTTGCCAAGCGAGTAATCCACCCAGGTAACCCCGAGGG
The DNA here is from genome assembly GCA_946902985.2 of Meconema thalassinum. Taxonomy (NCBI): domain Eukaryota; kingdom Metazoa; phylum Arthropoda; class Insecta; order Orthoptera; family Tettigoniidae; genus Meconema; species Meconema thalassinum. Next base: position 758,428,744 of record OX336389.2, read on the forward strand.
ATTTGAACAAAATTGTCTACATTAATTGGGATTGATTCAGGATTTAAATTAATGAATTGCCATCCGTTGTGCCCTCAAAACGAAAACCAAACGTCATATAGTGTACCCGTTAATGATTACGGAAGATGCATGGTCATAGTCCAGTTTAGCTCAGCGTTCGGGGATGTTACGTTCAATCCTACCGTATGACACATACACTCGGATAATGAGCAATTGGGTCAAACAAGCTACACAAAAAGCACAGGTTATTATAACATAAGCTTTAAATGTCTAAAAAGCAGCCACAAACTGTGCAACAAATATAAACAAAACAAATATGAAAATCCACATTATCAAAATTAATCAAATCCACCATCAAAACATCTAGCGTCTACACAATCATCTGGCTTCTATATAAACATATTGTTTCTACATCAACAACTGGGCTCTACATAAACATCTTGCTTAGTTATCGGATCCTCCATCGATCCGTATTTATCATTTAATTAGTAATCATTCATGACTTCATTATCATAACATAATGAATATACATGTCATTTCACTGAATCTATCTTGGTTCAAAGCCTTCCATTGAAATGCATTTATTTGACTACATCCCCTGTCGGGTATCAATGCAAAGCATTTATTTACTTATATTCCCCTTTTCGGGTATCAATTCAAGTTCATTACGTTATTCATATAACCTTATTCAAACTTATTTACTTCATCATCGTCAGGCTTTGAACTTCATCTTGCAATACACATCTTTTATTTACACATGTTGGGCGCGTAACTCCAAATCTCATCTCCACACTTCTCTTACATATATCCTTTATATTATACTATGCACCATTTTATTAGGACTTATATGGGCCCACACTCCCATACAATTTTATTTCCACATATTTCATTGCCCGTTTATTAACTTTCAAAAGGTAGGGACCGAATTATTACCATAGCACGCAAACATAATTATTATTATTATTTTTATACGTATAAATTCACATATTTCACAATTTTTAGTAGGAAAGATTCCTCTAAACGTCAACAATTCAATTATATAATTTTCAACATCATAACGTTAACCGTTAATTATTTTCACTTCTGTTCCTTTTATCACCTGTAGCATCGAAACCCTTGCTAGCCTGCGAAATTTGTATGTCACCAAGACCATTTTTAGCTCCCTACCACGAGCACGGCGAATGTAGGCGTGGTCAGTTCCCCTCTACGTCTGGTCCGTCTCGGGTGCATTTATACCATCATTACCCCAAGCGGTATATTATTTATTATTCAGGCAAACTTCGACTTCTTGTTATATTTCTTTCAACTTATGGTATCCAAGTCTGGCTTCAATTCTTATTCATCTGCAATTGACTTGCTAATTATTTCATTTTCATCAATATAAGGTGCATCCGTTCAAACGTGTGTCTTTGTTCGGAGATGGAAATTTTACTGTCGTCATTAATTACAACAATTGGGAGAACATTTACCTTCCCTTACATTACGCTGGGGTGGGATTCAACAACAAAACAGTTCGGATCAGGCCCAGTGCGCAGTCCGACTGCAAATACTAAGTCAGGCAAACCAAGGGTTATTTCACCGAGGCTTCGGCTACTGGTATCACATACAATACATAGGGTAATCTTTGCAGCCCTGAAAAACATCCACCCAGCAATTAATACGACTCATAATTCTCCTGTCTGGCCTCGACAGTGAAACTTCAATTACGAGCTGACAGCTCCGTGAGACAATTCAATAATAGTGGATGATAGAATCCTGCGTTCCCTTCCAGTTCAACATAACATCTCGACGATCAAACATTTTACCGATCTCCCGAACTTTACACGCTAACGAATAACATATAAATGCTCCTAACTCGAGTTTCCATTTAATTCAGCCCTTTTCGGCGACATCTGCTTGGATAACCAATTACGTATTAACTTCAATATACTTATTCTTGCCAGAATAAATATATCTACTTCGTTTATCTGTCATAGCCTTTCATAATATTAATTTACTTTGGTCTTCATACCTTACAGTTTCTAAAACTTTCGTTATTTACATTATCACTTAAACACATTGTTTACTTAATTCATTTTTATGAACTCTATTATGACGTTAATCGAACATTTATAATCATGTAATTTAATACTTCGACGATACATTGTTTGATTAATTAATTCTATTAACTCATTTATAACACTGATTCAGCATTATTGATTCATTACTTGTTCCCCCCCCCCTTCCACATTTCTTTCTACTACATATTATACATTTATACGGGTTTTACTTGGTTTTACATTTCATAAGACATAATATTTACTATTCGCTGATTTTACCAACCATCTATATATGGTCACAATTATACAATTTAACATGGTGCATAATATTACATATTATCATGCAATTTTCATTGCTTATCCCCAATACGGCAGTTTACTCATTTGGCGGAGTGTTTCACCCATCTTTATATATTCTTAGCAACCCATACTGACACTGCGGTATGCAAATTTCACATTCTTCATTATACACTTTTCTTTGGTATACATTTTGATTACAATTTACACTTTCTAAATTACAAAAAGATCCCACTTATACTTGGGATATTGTTATTCCCAGGGGTTCCCACAGGGTATGGCCACCCCCTATCGTCGCCTTTCGTCACCTTTCACCCCCATTTCATGAGACAACCCCTAAGAGGAACCAACAACAACAAACATCTAGCCATTCCAAGTACACTTGGCTTGGCAGGCCCCACCATACATACATGTGGTAATTCTTGCCACACAGATCCAAATACCTAGCTACCTGGTATGTGGGGCAGGAATCTGCTGACTACATTACACAAACTCGGGCAATTCACACAAATAACAGCACCACCAGGAATTGAGCATCTTTCGTCCACAGAGGTGCTGTCAGATGCCAGATCGACCGCTCTGCAGTTCAAGTATGAGTACTCGAGGTTATCCTTAGTAATTCATCTCTGTGACAAACCCAATACTTGTAATCATCTCATTCATTCTTGTGCACTTCGCATCACACTTATAAGAATTAAAACCATCCTCACTCTCTTAAACTGCCTCCTTGTATTTTCGGGCCTTCTGCTCGAACTCTGGCCCGCTGCCAGCAAGCCTTTACTCAGCTGCGCCACACAGGCTGTATCGCTCTTCAGGTGTCTAACATTTGTAAACACGAGTCAGCATTCGCTTCTCACTCAGTATGCAAGGTCAGTCTTCAGCTTGCCTGCCGCATTCATTCTTTGCTTCACAAACCAGCTACACCCACATGCCGCCCTGCATACAAGCTTTCACGTCTTTTAATAACCGCCACCCTAATTCGAACTACCAACCCCCCAGGGCAACACAAATTTGGTGGACGCGCCGGCCCAACGAAAGTAAATTGACCAATACAACTGACCAAGCGCTGGGAGTTAAACCGAGGATAAAATTGGTTTAACACGGTTCCTCCCCTCTTGCTCGGTAAGCGAAAATTAACATACCCCGTAAAGCAAAAGTAGATAACCCTCCCACCCTCCCTTAACACTTACACACAGAGGTACAAAAGGCGCCCCACCAAACAAAAATTTGCTGGACGCGCTGGGATTTAGTCAAATCAAACGACTCAACCGATCCCAGGTGGAACCGCCTCTCCCTCGCCAAGCAAGCCAACCTACCCCTAGTACCTACACGCAAAATGGGACAAGCACCCCCACCAAACACACATTTGGTAGAAGCGTCCGGTCAGCGCTGCGATAATAAATTATTAACAGCGCCGGAGTTTAAACCGATAGGCAAAACAGGTTTAACTCGATACCGCACCACCTTCACGCTAGCCAAGCAAAACTACCTACCAACCCTCCCTTAACATCCACATGAATCGGCAAAAAGGGGCCACCGAACACAAATTTGGTAAAGGCGTCCGGTCGGCGCTGCCACAATAAAATAAGTAACTGCGACGGGCTTAAACCAATAGGCAGAACAGGTTTAAGTCGACTCCGTTCCACCTCAGGCTATAGCCAAGCAAGTAAGAAAACTACCCACCCACCCTCCCGTAACACTAGAGAACACAAATTGGTAAGAGGGACCATCAAACACAAATTTGGTAAAAGCTCCCGGTCAGCGCTGCCATAAGAATTTTGGCAACAGCGCCGGAGTTTAAACCGATAGGCAGAACATTATTAACTCGACTCCGTACCACCTTCACTCTAACCAAGCAAGTAAAGAGAACCTACCCTCTACATCTACACAAATTGGCAAAAAGAAGTCCACCAAACACAAATTTGTTGGAGACCACCTCACTCTAAGCCAAGCTAGTAAGGGAATTACCCACCCGCCCACCCCCTAGATACAAACACAGTTTACACTAAAGCACTAATACATTACTCATATACAATAATTACACACGCTCACACAGTCATTATCTACACTCTAAAGCTACAAATTCATAGATCATCACTTACATTCACACCGACATTATGGGAACACGTATAGCACAATCATTCTCCCACACTAGTGGCATAAAACGAGCATCCATATAGAAGAATGCAGGAGATTGCACACATGGCACAGGAGTTTAAAAAAGATCCGATACGAGCTGTTTAACAGGGCATAACTTACACACAATTACAATGGACACACACACACAATTAGACGCAAAACACGCGAGGGAAAACAATGAAATCACACAATTCAAGAAACAATGCACGCAATTAGAGACAGCACATCAGGAATTACACAGGGAACACACCCGGCTGATTCAGGAACACGTTCTACTTAACACAGCACATATACTAATGCGCACAGCTAACACGCCATTAAGGGATGAAGCCACACAAGTGAGAAAACAACACACGTGATTAAAGAAAGAATACATGCAGTTATATGCTGCACACACACAATTGCGAATGGCAATCATGAAGGGACCACTGAACTCCTCGCCCCTGATGGAGTAAGAAATCACATTCCTACCAATCCCAAACACGAAATATGGGCCTAGCAAGCCAAAAATCACCTTGCCACCAACCGTAAACACGAACTACGAGCCTAGCAAACCAAAAATCACATTGCTACCAACCTCAAACACGAAATACGGGCCTCTCAAGCTAAACATCACCCTGCTACCAACGCCAAACACGATATACGGGCCCAGCAAGCCAAAAATCACACTGCTTCAAACACCAGAGGCCAAGCATACAGGGCCGACAAAACTGCTGCGACAACAAGCAACCCCTTCAGCATAAAACATAAAGAATTTCTATACAGGGCCACACAGTCAACAATTAACACAATTAGAAAAACAGGAAACAGCCACAAACACACAGTGCCATCCACACGTAGTATAACATATATATATATATATATATATATATATATATTTAAAATTAAAGCCTAAGAACAATCATTTCCATAGGAGTACAGAAAGGATGTTAATAGAACAACATAATAGTGCACTAATTCATAGTGCTATATTGCATACGTATATTTTGTGCCCCACCAAGTGATTTATAGTAATATGTTGCATATGTGTATTCTGTACTCCACCCAATGAGTAGAAAACATCAAAGCACAAGCCACACACACTAGGGCATGCATACACAATAATAACACAGGTTATCTGAAAAAGATACACACCTAAGCTCATGGGGGAAATTCCACAAGCACACAGGGAAACACTCTAGGAACAATAGCAGGACACATACACAGGACACATACGGGGAAACATATAACGGCACAGATCATCAGACAGGGAACACAGGGTAATACAAATGCATGTACACAATAACGCAGACATTTATACGCAGCGCCATACATTCGGCATCGTGCTTAGCCATCCCCAAAATGTTGCCACACAAACTGAATGTATACACACACACTCATACGGGAATTTCTACACGAATCTATATAGACGGAGCCGTGTTTAGGCATCCACGAGATGACGATATGATCCAACATATAGAGGCAATGTATAAATAGTCACAGATAGCCTAAAAAGAAAAAAAAGAACAGACAAAGGCACAGTGAATATTACTTGTCGTTCATTGGAGCGCCAATCCAGCTATCCTTCCAAAGACCCTTTAGCCAACGAAACTGTAGCTTACCTCTCACAAGGGAAAGTGCAGGGCAACTCCCCATTTTCCAGTAGATAGGAGAGTAGCTCGGGTCCCTCCTGAATCAGGAGTGAGTTGGGCCATTGGCTTCTTCCCTAGAGATAATTTAGCCTACGATGACGCCTATACACCTCGCGTATATTGATGGGACAATATCCCCGAGTCCTGATAGATTAACTTAGCAAGGGATCCACAAAACCTTACCCACCCCTGGACATTAATGGCACATCCACTGACGCAAATACTATATTCCACACTGCCACATATGCATTTAAAAGGCTACACACAATCGCAAAACAAATTCACGTAATTCAAAGCACCTGAACACAGGGCGCAAAACCGAAACACGCAGGGAAGCCATCAAAACAAAATTTCACACATAATTGGGACATGGAAATAATGTAAGGAAGCATCGCGAGCACACCTTCCATTATTGGCCCCCTAACAAAAAAATGCAACAATAAAGGGCAACAACAGGCCCAACACTATGCAACACGGAAACTCACATTGCAATAAGCCACAAAAAATGCGCACTACGCTCGAATATATAAACTTTACAATAACATCAAATATCACGCAGATGGGATAACAGTACCATGGGTACGAAAACAGGATTGGTGACGAATATACACACCCAAATTCACGGAACATACCGCCAGAACAAGGGCTATCAAACACAATGGAAAACACTTAAGCGCAAGACGGCAATTTTCGAAATTTCCAGGCCGTAACACAGTCAGAAACAATGGCACACATTTTACTCGAGTGCATAGAGAAAACCCCGGAAATACCCAGTACACTAGAAAACTGCGAAAGCCGGACACGATACATGCATGGAACTCTATCAGGTACAACATAGAGTAACTCAAATTAGCATAAATTATACACGCACGCAGATAATCCAGCCACTACAAAGGGCACACATAAGTACACGCGAACACAGGAATAACACTTAAACACACACCAAATTAGCAAATAAGCAGTGGGCAGCGGGATATAAAACCGCAGCGGCGACATAACAATTATGCAAGACAGGACCAATATTTGTATATCATACTATGATCGTCATTATCACTACTATGATTATTGCTATTATTGCCACAATGTTATTATTATCATTATCAGGATTGTCATTATTATGATCATTATTGGTATTATAAGGAGGTAAATTAAAATCTTACTACTACTACTAATACTCCTCGGCGCTACAATCCATGTAGGATCTTGGCCTCTCCAACAATCGTTGCCCAATCCTGACGATCTTCAGTACGTTTCCTCCATCTTCTTACTCCCATCTAGCGTAAGTCGTCATCCAACCATCGTTTCCTAGGTCTTCCTTTGCATCTTCTTCCACCTGGATTTCCTGTATAGGTCTCTTTAACCACTCTATCACCTGCCATTCTCTCCATATGTCCCAGCCATCTTAGCCTATTACTCCTTACTTCCGAAACTATATCAGGATGCCCATAAGTAGTGTGGTAAGGGGAAAGCTGCCTCACTTCTTTTTGAACCCTCCTCGTATCGGCCCCGAACCTGATATCTCGCTAACCAAACATGGGATTAGAACATACAGGGTGTCCTAACACTCGTAGTGACGCCCCCTACTTTCCTATAGCCTCTTTATTTAATTAAAAGACCAAAACTAAAAGGTCATTCGCGAGTAGTGGGGTAGTGTTGGTTTCCTCAAGTCGCGCTCGTGCTTGAATATGTATGCCCATGTTGGGAAAGGGTTAGGTGGTGGGGGAGGAGTAGGGTCGAGTGAGGGGTCGTTTAGATGGTATTTTTTCCGCTCTAGGTGATGGTGAGGTTATTTTTTAAAATGGATGGAATTGGGAAACGCCATTTGGGGTAAACATGTTGTTTTTGGACATTTTGGCGATAAATGTTTTTTTATTCGCATGCGCACTTGAGGAGTTTTGTAAGAGGGCGGGCTTTTTAAATGATGATTTATAAATGAGTTTTTTAATATGTATTGAAAGAAACCCAAAAAACTAATAGGTCATTGGCTTATTAGTATCTCGCTAACCATTAATCGGATTTAAACCAATGGGGTGTCCTAGGACTCGTGATGAAATCCCCTTTTCTATGGACGGGGCATATCCACTCCAAAATAAAAACTACCCTTACCCGGAGGGTTAAATAGTATTTTTTTATGTGCGTACACGGACGGCTTTTGTCAAAAGAACCTAACTATACGTTTGTTAATATTTTCTGAACCCCTGATGGGATTTTGCCATAAGCAGCATCCTAACCCTGGGGGTGACACCCCGTTTTTGAATGTATGATTCGTTTTTGTCGAAAGGGCCTAACTACACTATTGTTAATATCTCGCGAACCAATCATGCTAGGGACTTGAATGAAGGGTCCTAGCACTTGGGGTGACGTCCCCCTTTGCGGGGTGAAACTACCCTCCAAAATTGAAAAATCCATATCTTGGAAACGAAGAATCCTAAAATTAGGTGTGATAGCTTAAAAATAGGGGATGATATTGGCTTTTACCTCGATTGATCATTTCACCCCTAAATCAGTAAATAGTCATGCTATGGGGAAAACACGTGTTAAACACCTAAAAAAGATATATGACCCTATGATCTTTTGTTTTTGATGAAAAAAAACAGGGGGGTGAAAACAACCCCCAAAATTGAAAAAGCCATATCTCGGAAACAAAGAACTCTAAAATTAGGTGTGATAGCTTAAAAAATAGGGGATGATTAGGGCTTTTACCTCGATTGGTCATTTCACCCCTAAATCAGTAAATAGTCATGTTATGGGGAAAAAGGTGTTAAACAGGTAAAAATGATAATTGAACCTAAGATCTTTTGTTTTTGATGAAAAACAGCAGGGGGTGGAAACCACCCCCAAATTTGAAAAAACCATATCTCGGAAACGAAGAACCCTATAATTAGGTGTGAGAGCATAAAAATAGGGGATAATTAGGGCTTTTACCTCGATTGGTCATTTCACCCCTAAATCAGTAAATAGTCAAGTTATGGAGAAAAAGGTGTTAAACGGGTAAAAATGACAATTGAACCTAAGATCTTTTGTTTTTGATGAAAAATAGCAGGGGGGTGGAAACCACCCCCAAAATTTAAAAATCCATATCTCGGAAACGAAGAACCCTAAAATTAGGTGTGATAGCTTAAAAATAGGGGATGATATGGGCTCTTACCTCGATTGGTCATTTCACCCCTAAAACAGTAAATAGACATGTTATGGGGGAAAAACGTGTTAAACACCTAAAAATAATAAATGAACCTAAGATCTTTTGCTTTTTGAATTAAAATAGCAGGGGGTGAAAACAACCCCCCAAATTGAAAAATCCATATCTAGGAAACGAAGAAGCCTAAAATTAGGTGTGATAGCTTAAAAAATAGGCCATGAAATGCGCTTTTACCCGGATAGGTCATTTCACCCCTAAAACAGTAAATAGTCATGTTATGAGGAAAACATGTGTTATACACCTAAAAGCATAAGCGTTTTGTGAAGCCATGCTTTAATGGACATGTGTATGGAGGATGATTGTTATTATTATTATTAGGTAATTATGGATTAATGTGTGGATAGATAACTAACCAGTGGGGAGCGTGATGGCGCAGGTGCTTAGCTGCTCGTCTTTACCCGGACAGCTGGGGTTCAAATCCCGGTGACAGCGGGGTTTGGAATTTTCACTTGAAAAATCAAGTGGCGTCAGGAAGGGCATTCGGCCTTAAATCCCGGACCAAAACCAAAATGAGCCTGGTTGGCTCCGGCGACTCAAAATAATTGGGAAAAGCCGAAGAAAGAAAGTTAGCTCAATAGTAATAGTAAACATAGGTTTGAGGTGTTGAAGAAGTCAGGATGGCCAACCCTTTGCTATGGTTAACGAATGGACCCCAAAAAGTTTTACCTGTCAAGACTCAGTATACCCTGTTGCAGCCTTTAGAAAAAAAATCGAACCGGGGCCTCTGTGGTGACAGTGGACTTATATTCATGATGCTTTTTAAACAAACATACGCTTGCATACTACCGCTGGGTTGAATCTGCACAGAGACACTGTCTTTGGTTTGTGTAGTGTGCCTTGGTGATAACAGCACAGCGATCTTGCCAGCAAGTTTCATATTACTCGTCTGCTTGATAGTGGACGTGCTCTGCACCGTGTTATCATACAGGACATGACTAGATCGTTGTTAGGTTTGACAAAGGCTTAGTGAAGCTTATTGCAACCTTCAAATGAATGTCATGGTATAGTCGGGGTTGGAAGCCAAGACCTTAGGGTTGACAACCAAGTAGGTTAACCACTACACGGTGAGATGGTAAAATAATAATGTAACAGAACATACAGAAACGTTTTCTATAGTTTAACGAATTGGCTAAGAGCCACACCATGAGAGGTGTAGGTAATGGAAATTTAATCCTTAGCTGATGATTATACTACTTGTAATCTATAGCCATGCCCACGTATAAGCTATCATGTTAGAAAAAGAATTGTATGGCTTGTTTTGAACGGAGAATAATTGTTTTTACTGTGAAACGCAAATCTGAATTTAAAATTAGTTTATATCCTACATGATGTTTGAACTCTTTTTTATTTATACTTTAGACAAACGCTAACATAGTTGTCATTCAGAAGCCATGGCCGCTTCTCTTCCAATCCTACACCGTACGCTGAAGTTAAAATGAATAATGATCACGTTACAGACAGCCAGTTTCAAAGCCATGAGAACTAAGTGAACAAAGAATAAAATTCATGAGCCAGTGAGGAATTCAACATGCTGTCCTTTGGACAAAAGAGAAGCGTTCTACAAACTTAACCACCAAACTCTCCTATCGACCCTCAATGGTTTGCGTCATCGTAAAGATGAAAATTAAATCCAAGCTATAACTAAAACTAACTACACTCTTATATACTAGAAGAAGAAATGGAAAACAAAAGGGCAATAGGCCAAATAAAGGACAGAAGGAATAAAAAATGGCCCTCAACCCTCATGCATGTGGATTGAGGGAGTTGGAAGGAAGGAGAGCCATGACAGGCAGATAAAAAGTATAATAGGAGAGGCTTTGTCCCAGAGGTAATGGATAAAGAGGAGGAAAACTGGACTCAGCTCAGAAATTCCTAGGGGTCGCCAACTTCCAAACTGATCAGCCGTAAGCCCCTTGAGGGTGTAGCCATATGCAGAGTGCACCGCAAGTGGTGGGGCTATATACACCCTACCTTCTTGAGGGGGCTTGAGCAAAATACAGGAAATAACATGAAAATAAAAACAAGGCTGCCTCCTCACACTAGTAGGATATCAGAAAAAATAAATAAACAAGGGCCAATGAAGTTGCAAAGAGACTCCCTAGGGCTCAGATACCCTAATCATGTTGGGGTCGGTAGAGAACAAGAGTTGAGCAAGTGTGGTCGACAGGAAATAAGACAGAGAGGAGCCTAGCACAAGTTAGTGGAAGCAATGACGGTCTCAGCTGGGACTCCGTGATCGTCAACTTACATGACTTTAGATATGTCGCCCAGGGGTGGAATTAAAGACTACTTTTGTTTCATATCACTGGCTTTTAAGAACGCTAACACATGGCATGCATTATAATGCAATACTGGTCCTAGTGTATGGAAAATTGTATTAGAAACTCAGCTAATAATAGTGTGCTTGCCCATGATTATTTTCCCAAGTATAGTACATGGGACTGATAACCATGATTTCCAAGCCCCTAAGTAAGACAAAAACAAATGATTTTCATTTTACAATGAGTTGGGGTGAGGTGAGGTGAGTTTTCTATACACCAAACTGATGTGGTTTCCCACTTCTACTCCAGGCAAATGCACATTTGATGTTAAGAATAGTGAAATGGTTTGCAACTGCCCAATGCTAGGACCTGATTAGTGGCTTTTAAAAAATGGAATGGAATGGAGTACACTTCCCCCAAAACAAACAAGAGGAGTGTTCGATCCCCCACAACAACCATTCTTAAATTCAATATAAATGACTATGCACTTCAGTTCATGACGGTCTCCTCTCTCCAATCCTACCCCTTGGTGGTGAAAGGTACACTCTAATACGACCATCATAGTGACAGTTTAACTGTTAAATACCTAACTATCCCCAGATTTACCATAAATTTTCCTAAAATCCACTAAATTTTCCGCAAATTGACCAAATGACACAACATTCCAGCCAAATTCAACAAATGACTACCAGATTTATTGAAATTCCATTGATTTACCTAAGCATGGTTTAAACTACCTCAAATTCATATAAAATTAGACGAATATAGATGAAAATTCACTAAAATTTACCAAACTTACCCAAAGTGGGCTACAAACCATGAAATTTATCCATTTTTTTGTAAATTCATTATATGTACTCGAAAATTCCATAATATTGCCTTTACAAGTATGATTTTATTGTTGTTGTTTCGTTTACCACACTCCCTGCAGACAAATACCTCAACATGACTTTCTCCTAGACTAGGAGCTCCATATTCGACATGATAGCTGAGTTTCATTTCCCATAAACTTGTCTCTGAGGTGTGTGTCAGGAAAAGGCATTCAGCTGTAAAAACCACACCCTCACATAGACTTTCATAACCTCTTACATTGAGGTTGTTAACACTAACGACATTGAATGATTGAACGGTTTCCTTTTCACAATTCCTGTCTATACTTTGCTCTTGAAGGTTGCTAAAATGCAATTAAATGTAATAAATACCTTAAGATGGTTTCATTTGTTTAATGATATGGTGTTGATGATGGATATATACGTTAAGACTAATTTTTGTTAGGTCATGACTGGTCTTGCAATTAGAAATTGACAAACCAAACATGGGTTATCTACCAGGGGAACACTTTGACCACTATGTTGGTTATTGACCATTAAGTACAGTTCTAGTAATGAGACAGAAATCCAACACAAACAATGAGCGCGCAATGCGGTGGAGGTTGGTACCACGAGGTACTGTCGGTTATGTAGCTATGTGGAATGTACATCACATATGTTTTATTTGAAGGTTTGGAGGTTCCATTAAAGATATTTCTACAATAAACCATTTTCAAATGGTCATTCGTTGGTGTGAAAATATTTATTACATGATATTTTATGTAAACAATTATGATTTATAAAATTTTGTACATTTACTGTGTTCTTATTTACTGTAAGCACTGGAGGCACTATCGACCAAAATACAGCACTATCTGGAATGTATATTGCATACTTGAAGGATTGGTGATCCCATTATAGGTATTCCTACAATAAATGATTTTAAGTTCTCGTTTTATGGCATGATTATTTAATATATGCTATTTGCTAATAGGATTTGACACTGGAATTATTTTACAAGTAGTTATTTTAATGACCAACAGAGTTTAATGTTAAGAAGGCACAGCTCTATTTGAAATTTTGAATAACATGTTGCATGTTATACATCATATGCAACTACTGTAAGGCTTGTAATTTATTTAATGCCCTTAACCATATATTAAACACTCAGTTTGCAATACTGATAACTGCAATGTTACTGAAAAAAATTGAAACAAAACAAAAATCAGCATTGAAAAACCAAAAAGTGGTTGAGCATATATATAGTGGGGAAAAGAAAAGTTTTGTAAACCCTAATGTCCAACAAGACTAATTAAATCAGTAACTGTCAGGGTGGCCGAGTGGTTAAGGCGTTTGACTACAGATCAAATTTCCAAATATATAAGGAAGCAAGGGTTCGAATCCCTTCCCTGACATAACTATTGCTTGAACATGCAAGAAAACAAGAAATATACACAAACTATGTTTATCAATTCAATCATTTTTTTTTTTTTTACAAGAGATAGACACACAGAATACAGCTCTTTTTGTTTATCATTTCTTTTAAACATAACACTTGTTGAAAATTATTTTTTAGGGGATGGGGTTGTTGCTACGTTGACCCATTACACAATAATAGCAGCTTTACGAAGTTCATTTTCTATATTTAATAGCTCTTTCTCATAACCAATATGACCAACCTGTTTACAGGCATGCAAGAGCTGTAGACGTTCGACTAACATATTAGGATCGTTCCATTTGCTATTTTTTATGAATGGTTTCGGAATCTCGGGAAGCAGTTCATCATTATCACCATCATTATGATTATCATCGTCATTATTTCATAATGATGATCATTATCATCGTTATCATTACCATTATAATTTCCATCTGTGTCCACAGTCAGTTCAATGGTTTGAGTTGCCTTTGATAGTGTTGAAAGCTTTTTTTAGATGAGCTAGAATGCTTTAACGTTGTTATGTTATTATTACCACTATTACCTTTCCCCACTAACTTCTTGATGGGGTATATTGTCTCTGATAGGGTTGAGGGATTTTGAGATGTGGGTGCGTGTCTGAACAGGGGTTTCACAGGAGGTGTTAAAGGTTTCTCATTAAACAACTCGCTAACAGCATGAGTGCGTTGTAGTGTATTAAACTTGAGGTTAATATTATTTTGAGCAGCACTATCTTTCTCCTGGACTGTGTTTCTTGCTTTGGTTTGGGTTTTCCTTACATTTAGACTAGCGTGATTATTAAGTTTACATTCATGATTGTTTGAAGAAAGTACGTCCTATTCTTTTGTTTTAAGCATTCCTCGACACTGTTTCGATCGTTGCTTTGAACAGCGCCAAATAACAGTTCCATTTTTATTGCTTTGTTTCACAATATATGAATATACTATATAGTATGCATAAGGCTTAACATACCTAGTCACTGATACTTCCTTATCAACTGTCAAGCACAAACTAATCTCTAGTAAAGACAACTTGGTAATAACAACAATAGTTTAATGTGGGAGCATATATACATGCAAAAAGTGGGAGCAAAGGTGGGGGGTAAAAAGTGGTAGCAAAAGTGGCAGCAAATGTGGGAGAAAAAAATAACTGTGAGCAAAAAGAGGGAGTAAATATGGGATCAAATGTGGGAGCAAAGCAAATATAAAAAGTGGGAGCAAATATGCTAACAAATATGTCAACAAATATACCAGCAGAAGTAAATACACAAGTCAAGATAGATTAAAGTGAAAAGAAAATATGGAAGCAAATATGAGAGCAAAAATGGTGTTTTTGTAAAACAACTAGACATAACAAACTTAGTCATAACCTAACCTAACCTAATCTAATCTAACCTAACCTAACCTCACCTAACCTCACCTAACCTAACCTAACCTAACTTCACCTAACCTAACCTCACCTCACCTAACTTCACCTAACCTAACCTAACCGAACTTCACCTAAACTAACTTGACTGAACTTAACCTAACCTAACCCATCATAACTTCACCTAACCTAACTTAAACTAATCTTAACTTCACCTAACCTAACCTTCAACTCTCAGATAAAAATTAAATTCTAGACATAGTTGAGTTGGAACCCAAGACTTCAGGGATAGCACACAAGTATACTAGCCACTACACCGCAAAATGGGCAAATTATCATGCAATACAACATAAAGTAAAAGTTTCCTGTAGTGTAACTCATTGGCTGACAACCATAGTTTGGGAATTCAAACCCAAGACCTCAGGACTTTTGTTTTGAACATTATCAGAAATATTATTCCATTTACATTTTGCTGCTGCTTATAGTTATAAGAGTTGGCATTAATATGGGAAGCAAAAAAAGTGGGAGCAAATGTGGGAGCCAATATGGGGGCCAATATGGGAGCAAATATGGGAGCAAATATGGGGGCAAAAGTGGGAGCAAATGTGGGAGAGTCAATATGGAAGTCAATATGGAGGCAAATATGGGAGCAAATGTGTGAGAAAATGTGTGAGCTAATCATCTCACCTCGGATATCGCCAGTGAGTACTCATATCCACCGCTAGGTAGCGGAAACATACTTTGTGTGTTGTATGTAACTATCTTACAAAGTTTGACTGCATGCAAAACGTCCTTGTACTCGTATAAGTTGTGCGTATAATTTTCATATACAATTAAGACTAAGTGTTCAGAACTAACATGTATAGCCTTGTCTAGGGTATATAGAGGATCCTTAGCAAGAAAGACTGACTAACCCAGGAGTGTAAAGCCTTGCCATATGCAGTAAGCATCTGTTGGCAGAAATGGTTCCTAATAATAACGGACTTAATGAATATGAAACGTGTTTTGAGTGTCGTCTTAAATCCTATTTTATACGTTGTGATACGTGTAAGGATTTAAGACGACACAAACGTCTTTTGGGTGTTGTCTTTTGTGTGTCGTCTTAAATCCTTACACGTATCACAACGTATAAAATAGGATTTAAGACGACACTCAAAACACGTTTCATATTCATTAAGTCCGTTATTATTAGGAACCATTTCTGCCAACAGATGCTTACTGTATATGACAAGGCTTTACACTCTTGGGTTAGTCAGCCTTCCTTGCTAAGGGTCCTCTATATACCCTAGACAAGGCTATACATGTTAGTTCTGAACACTTAGTCTTAATTGTATATGAAAATTATACGCACAGCTTATACAAGGACGTTTTGCATGCAGTCAAACTTTGTAAGATAGTTACATACAACACACAAAGTATGTTTTCGCTACCTAGCGGTGGATATGAGTACTCACTGGCGATATCCGAGGTGAGATGATTAGCTCACACATTTGCTCCCATATTTGCCTCCATATTGACTCCCATATTGGCTCCCACAATTGCTCCCATATTTGCTCCCACTTTTGCCCCCATATTGGCTCCCATATTTGCTCCCATATTAGCTCCCATATTGGCTCCCACATTTGCTCCCACTTTTTTTGCTTCCCATATTAATGCCAACTCTTATAACTATAAGCAGCAGCAAAATGTAAATGGAATAATATTTCTGATAAAGTTCAAAACAAAAGTCCTGAGGTCTTGGGTTTGAATTCCCAAACTATGGTTGTCAGCCAATGAGTTACACTACAGGAAACTTTTACTTTATGTTGAATTGCATGATAATTTGCCCATTTTGCGGTGTAGTGGCTAGTATACTTGTGTGCTATCCCTGAAGTCTTGGGTTCCAACTCAACTATGCCTAGAATATAATTCTGATCTGAGAGTTGAAAGTTAGGTTAGGTGAAGTTAGATTCGGTAAAGTTAGGTTAGGTGAAGTTATGATGGGTTAGGTTAGGTAAAGTTCAGTCAAGTTAGGTTAGGTGAAGTTCGGTTAGGTTAGGTTAGGTGAAGTTAGGTGAGGTGAGGTTAGGTTAGGTAAAGTTATGTTAGGTGAGGTTAGGTGAGGTTAGGTGAGGTTAGGTTAGGTTAGGTTAGGTTAGGTTATGACTAAGTTTGTTATGTCTAGTTGTTTTAGAAAAACACAATTTTTTCTCTCATGTTTGCTTCCATATTTTCATTGCACTTTAATCTATCTTGACTTGTGTATTCACTTTTGCTGGTATATTTGTTGACATATTTGTTAGCATATTTGCTCCCACTTTTTATATTTGCTTTGATCCCACATTTGATCCCATATTTGCTCCCACGTTTTGCTCACAGTTATTTTTTTCTCCCACATTTGCTGCCACTTTTGCTCCTACTTTTTACCCCCCACCTTTGCTCCCACTTTTTGCATGTATATATGCTCCCACATTAAACTATTGTTGTTATTACCAAGTTGTCTTTACTAGAGATTAGTTTGTGCTTGACAGTTGATATGGAAGTATCAGTGACTAGGTATGGTAAGCCTTATGCATACTATAAAGGAGATTCATATATTGTGAAACAAAGCAATAAAAATGGAACTGTTATTTGGCGCTGTTCAAAGCAACGATCGAAACAGTGTCGAGAATTGCTTAAAACAAAAGAATTGGACGTACTTTCTTCAAACAATCATGAATGTAAACTTAATAATCACGCTAGTCTAAATGTAAGGAAAACCCAAACCAAAGCAAGAAACACAGTCCAAGAGAAAGATAGTGCTGCTCAAGATAATATTAACATCAAGTTTAATACACTACAACGCACTCATGCTGTTAGCGAGTTGTTTAATGAGAAACCTTTAACACCTCCTGTGAAACCCATGTTCAGACACGCACCCACATCTCAAAAGCCCTCAACCCTATCAGAGACAATATACCCCATCAAGAAGTTAGTGGGGAAAGGTAATAGTGGTAATAATAACATAACAATGTTAAAGCATTCTAGCTCATCTAAAAAAAAGCTTTCAACACTATCAAAGGCTACTCAAACCATTGAACAGACTGTGGACACAGATGGAAATTATAATGGTAATGATAACGATGATAATGATCATCATTATGAAAATGATTACAATAATGTCGATGATAATCATAATGATGGTGATAATGAAGAACTGCTTCCCGAGATTCTGAAACCATTCATAAAAAATAGCAAATGGAACGATCCTAATATGTTAGTCGAACGTCTACAGCTCTTGCATGCCTGTAAACAGGTTGGTCATATTGGTTATGAGAAAGAGCTATTAAATATAGAAAATGAACTTCGTAAAGCAGCTATTATTGTGTAATGGGTCAACGTAGCAACACCCCAATCCCCTAAAAATAATTTTCAACAAGTGTTATGTTTAAAAGAAATGATAAACAAAAAGAGCTGTATTCTGTGTGTCAAACTCTTGTAAAAAAATAATAAAAAATTGATTAAATTGATAAACATATTTTGTGTATATTTCTTGTTTTCTTGCATGTTCAAGCAATAGTTATGTCAGGGAAGGGATTCGAACCCTTGCTTCCTTATATATTTGGAAATTTGATCTTAAGTCAAACGCCTTAACCACTCGGCCACCCTGACAGTTACTGATTTAATTAGTCTTGTTGGACATTAGAGGTTATAAAACTTTTCTTTTCCCCACTATATACATGCTCAACCAATTTTTTGGTTTTTCAATGGTGATTTTTGTTTTGTTTCAAATTTTTTAGTAACATTGCAGTTATCAGTATTGCAAACTGAGTGTTTAATATAGGGTTAAAGGCATTAAATAAATCACAAGCCTTACAGTACTTGCATATGATATACAACATGCAACATGTTATTCAAAATTTCAAATAGAGCTGTGCCTTCTTAACATTAAACTCTGTTGGTAATTAGAATAACTACTTGTAAAATAATTCCAGTGTCAAATCCTATTAGCAAATAGCATATATTAAATAATCATGGCATAAAACGAGAAATTAAAATCATTTATTGTAGGAATACCTTTAATGGGATCACCAAACCTTCAAGTATGCAATATACATTCCAGATAGTGCTGTATTTTGGTCGATAGTGCCTCCAGTGCTTACAGTAAATAAGAATACAGTAAATGTACAAAATTTTATAAATCATAATTGTTTACATAAAATATCATATAATACATATTTTCACACCAACGAATGACCATTTGAAAATGGTTTATTGTAGAAATATCTTTAATGGAACCTCCAAACCTTCAAGTAAACCATATGTGATGTACATTCCACATAGCTACATAACCGACAGTACCTCGTGGTACCAAACTCCACCGCATTGCGTGCTCATTGTTTGTGTTGGATTTCTGTCTCATTACTAGAACTGTACTTAATGGTCAATAACCAACATAGTGGTCGAGTACATATAGTGAATTTACCAAAAAAAATGGATAAATTTCATGGTTTGTAGCCCACTTTGGGTAAGTTTGGTAAATTTTAGTGAATTTTCATCTATATTCGTCTAATTTTATATGAATTTGAGGTAGTTTAAACCATGCTTAGGTAAATCAATGGAATTTCAATAAATCTGGTAGTCATTTGTTGAATTTGGCTGGAATGTTGTGTCATTTGGTCAATTTGCGGAAAATGCAGTGGATTTTAAGAAAATTTAAGGTAAATCTGGGGATAGTTCGGTATTTAACAGATAACCTGTCACTATGATGGTTGTATTAGAGTGTGCCTTTCACCACCAAGGGGTAGGATTGTAGAGAGGAGACCGTCATGAGCTGAAGTGCATAGTCATTTATATTGACTTTAAGAATGGTTGTTGTGGGGGATCGAACACTCCTCTTGTTTGTTTTGGGGGAAGTGTACTCCATTCCTTTCCATTTTTTAAATGCCACTAATCAGGTCCTAGCATTGGGCAGTTGCAAACCATTTCACTCTTCTTAACATCAAAAGTGCATTTGCCTGGAGTAGAAGTGGGAAACCACATCAGTTTGGTGTATAGAAAACTCACCTCACCTCACCCCACCTCATTGTAAAATGAAAATCATTTGTTTTTGTCTTACTTAGGGGCTTGGAAATCATGGTTATCAGTCCCATGTACTATACTTGGGAAAATAATCATGGTCAAGCACACTATTATTAGCTGAGTTTCTAATACAATTTTGCATACCCTAGGACCAGTATTGCATTATAATGCATGCCATGTGTTAGCGTTCTTAATAGCCAGTGATATAAAACAAAAGAGGTCTTTAATTCCACCCCTGTGCGTCATATCTAGTGTCATGTAGGTTGACGATCACGGAGTCCCAGCTGAGACCGTCATTGCTTCCACTAACTTGTGCTAGGCTCCTCTCTGTCTTATTTCCTGTCGACCACACTTTCTCAACTCTTGTTCTCTACCGACCCCAACATGATTAGGGTATCTGAGCCCTAGGGAGTCTCTTTGCAACTTCATTGGCCCTTGTTTATTTATTTTTTCTGATATCCTACTAGTGTGAGGAGGCAGCCTTGTTTTTATTTTCATGTTATTTCCTGTATTTTGCTCAAGCCCCCTCAAGAAGGTAGGGTGTATATAGCCCCACCACTTGCGGTGCACTCTGCATATGGCTACACCCTCAAGGGGCTTACGGCTGATCAGTTTGGAAGTTGGTGACCCCAAGGGATTCCTGAGCTGAGTCCAGTTTTCCTCCCATTTATCCATTACCTCTGGGGCAAAGCCTCTCCTATTATACTTTTTATCTGCTTGTCATGGCTCTCCTTCCTTCCAACTCCCTCGATCAACATGCTTGAGGGTTGAGGGCCATTTTTTATTCCTTCTGTCCTTTATTTGGCCTATTGCCCTTTTGTTTTCCATTTCTTCTTCTAGTATATAAGATTGTAGTTAGTTTTAGTTATAGCTTAGATTTAATTTTCATCTTTACGATGACGCAAACCATTGAGGGTCGATAGGAGAGTTTGGTGG
This sequence comes from Meconema thalassinum, assembly GCA_946902985.2. Taxonomy (NCBI): domain Eukaryota; kingdom Metazoa; phylum Arthropoda; class Insecta; order Orthoptera; family Tettigoniidae; genus Meconema; species Meconema thalassinum. Next base: position 758,449,895 of record OX336389.2, read on the forward strand.
TTAAGTTTGTAGAACGCTTCTCTTTTGTCCAAAGGACAGCATGTTGAATTCCTCACTGGCTCATGAATTTTATTCTTTGTTCACTTAGTTCTCATGGCTTTGAAAGTGGCTGTCTGTAACGTGATCAATATTCATTTTAACTTCAGCGTACGGTGTAGGATTGGAAAAGAAGCGGCCATGGCTTCTGAATGACAACTATGTTACCGTTTGTCTAAAGTATAAATAAAAAAAGGGTTCAAACATCATGTAGGATATAAACTAATTTTAAATTCAGATCTGTGTTTTACAGTAAAAACAATTATTCTCCGTTCAAAACAAGCCATACAATTATTTTTCTAACATGATAGCTTATACGTGGGCATGGCTATAGATTACAAGTAGTATAATCATCAGCTAAGGATTCAATTTCCATTACCCACACCTCTCATGGTGTGGCTCTTAGCCAATTCGTTAAACTATAGAAAACGTTTCTATATGTTCTGTTACATTATTAATTGTCCATCTCACCGTGTAGTGGTTAACCTACTTGGTTGTCAACCCTAAGGTCTTGGCTTCCAACCCCGACTATACCATGACATTCATTTCAAGGTTGCAATAAGCTTCACTAAGCCTTTGTCAAACCTAACAATGATCTAGTCATGTCCTGTATGATAACACGGTGCAGAGCACGTCCACTATCAAGCAGACGAGTAATATGAAACTTACTGGCAAGATCGCTGTGCTGTTATCACCAAGGCACACTACACAAACCAAAGACAGTGTCTCCGTGCAGATTCAACCCAGCGGTAGTATGCAAGCGTATGTTTGTTTAAAAAGCATCATGAATATAAGTCCACTGTCACCACAGAGGCCCCGGTTCGATTTTTTTTCTAAAGGCTGCAACAGGGTATACTGAGTCTTGACAGGTAAAACTTTTTGGGGTCCATTCGTTAACCATAGCAAAGGGTTGGCCATCCTGACTTCTTCAACACCTCAAACCTATGTTTACTATTACTATTGAGCTACCTTTCTTTCTTCGGCTTTTCCCAATTATTTTGAGTCGCCGGAGCCAACCAGGCTCATTTTGGTTTTGGTCCGGGATTTAAGGCCGAATGCCCTTCCTGACGCCACTTGATTTTTCAAGTGAAAATTCCAAACCCCGCTGTCACCGGGATTTGAACCCCAGCTGTCCGGGTAAAGACGAGCAGCTAAGCACCTGCGCCATCACGCTCCCCACTGGTTAGTTATCTATCCACACATTAATCCATAATTACCTAATAATAATAATAACAATCATCCTCCATACACATGTCCATTAAAGCATGGTTTCACAAAACGCTTATGCTTTTAGGTGTATAACATATGTTTTCCTCATAACATGACTATTTACTGTTTTAGGGGTGAAATGACCTATCCAGGTAAATGCGCATGTCATGGCCTATTTTTTAAGCTATCACGCCTAATTTTAGGCTTCTTCGTTTCCTAGATATGGATTTTTCAATTTGTGGGGTTGTTTTCACCCCCCTGCTATTTTTATTCAAAAAGCAAAAGATCTTAGGTTCATTTATTATTTTTAGGTGTTTAACACGTTTTCCCCCTTAACATGACTATTTACTGTTTTAGGGGTGAAAGGACCAATCGAGGTAAAAGCCCATATCATCCCCTATTTTTAAGCTATCACACCTAATTTTAGGGTTCTTCGTTTCCGAGATAAGGATTTTTCAATTTTGGGGGTGGTTTCCATTCCCCTGCAATTTTTATCAAAAACAAAATATCTTAGGTTCAATTTTCATTTTTACCCGTTTAACACCTTTTTTCCCCATAACATGACTATTAACTGATTTAGGGGTAAAATGACCAATCGAGGTAAAAGCCCTAATCATCCCCTATTTTTTAAGCTATCACACCTAATTCTAGGGTTCTTCGTTTCCGAGATATGGATTTTTCAATTTTGGGGGTTGTTTGCACCCCCCTGCTATTTTTCATCAAAAGCAAAAGATCTTAGGTTCATTTATCATTTTTAGGTGTTTAACGCCTCTTTTCCCCATAACATGACTATTTACTGATTTAGGGGTGAAATGACTAATCGAGGTAAAAGCCCATATCATCCCCCATTTTTTAAGCTCTCACACCTAATTTTAGGGTTCTTCGTTTCCGAGATATGGCTTTTTCAATTTTGGGGGTGGTTTCAACCCCCCTGCTATTTTTCATCAAAAACAAAAGATCATAGGGTCATATATCATTTTTAGGTGTTTAACACGTTCTTTCCCCATAGCATGACTATTTACTGATTTAGGGGTGAAATGATCAATCGAGGTAAAGGCCCATATCATCCCTTATTTTTAAGGTTTCACACCTAATTTTAGGATTCTTCGTTTCCAAGATATGGATTTTTCAATTTTGGGGGTTTGTTTCACCCCGCAAAGGGGGACGTCACCCCAAGTGCTAGGACCCTTCATACAAGTCCCTAGCATGATTGGTTCGCGAGATATTAACAATAGTGTAGTTAGGCCCTTTCGACAAAAACGAATCATACATTCAAAAACGGGGCGTCACCCCCAGGGTTAGGATACTGCCTATGGCAAAATCTCATCAGGGGTTCAGAAAATATTATCAAACGTATAGTTAGGTCCTTTTGACAAAAGCCGTCCGTGTGCGCACATAAAAAAATAATATTTCACCACCCGGGTAAGGGTGTGTATATGCCCCGTCCATAGAAAAGGGGATTTCACCACGAGTCCTAGGACACCCCATAGGTTTAAATCCGATTAATGGTTAGCGAGATACTCATTTATAAATCATCATTTAAAAAGCCCGCCCTCTTACAAAACTCCTCAAGTGCGCATGCGTATAAAAAACATTCATCGCCAAAATGTCCAAAAACAACATGTTTACCCCAAATGGCGTTTCCCAATTCCATCCATTTTAAAATATAACCTCACCATCACCTAGAGCGGAAAAAATACCATCTAAACGACCCCTCACTCGACCCTACTCCTCCCCCACCACCTAACCCTTTCCCAACATAGGCATACATATTCAAGCACGAGCGCAACTGGAGGAAACCAACACTACCCCACTACTCGCGAATGACCTTTTAGTTTTGGTCTTTTAATTAAATAAAGAAGCTATAGGAAAGTAGGGGGCGTCACTACGAGTGTTAGGACACCCTGTATGTTCTAATCCCATGTTTGGTTAGCGAGATATCAGGTTCGGGGCCGAAACGAGGAGGGTTCAAAAAGAAGTGAGGCAGCCTTCCCCTTACCACACTACTCCCATATAATTCCTCCAATTCTTTGTTTTCCCGTATTCTCCATCTACCTGCCTCATTCACTGCTCCTTAAATCTTCCTCAGTATTTTTCTTCCCCATCTTCTCAAAAGCTCCTCTTCTGCCACAGTCATAGTCCATGTTTCCGAACCGTACATTACCACTGGTCTTATAACTGTTCGGTACACCGTCAGCTTTGATCTTCTACTGAGGGTGCGCGCTTTGAGGATTTTTATCAGTGCCCAACAAGCTCTATTACCGGCTGCAATTCTTGCTTTTATTTCTTCTCTTGTGCTATTATCTTCTGTAACCAGTACTCCCAAATACTTCAAACTTTCACACCTGTCAAAATTCACCCCATTTAGGTTTATAAATCAATTTATATATTTATCTTTCTTCACAGTATTTCTCCTAGATAATAATAAATATTGAGTTTTGTTGTAGTTCACTCGTAATCCTACTTCTTCTGATTCTTTTCTAACCGTCCCAACCCTTCTTCAAGTTCTTTCAGTCTTCGTGACAGCATACCTACATCATCAGCATACGCTAGATTTCGGCTCATACGGGTTAACAGCGCACCTCCTGGATTGTTGATATCTATCTTCCTCATTACTCTCTCTAGTACTATATTGAACAGCAGCGTGGACAGTACGTCTCCCTGTCGTAAGCCTTGGTTTACCTCAAAAACTTTTGAGAGTCGTCCTTCAACTTTAACTCGACATTTTGTGCCAGTAAGAGTCATTTGCACCAAACTGATTAGTTTGGGTGGGAATCCCATGTCCATCAAGGTCTAATACAGAGTTTTCCTTTTTACACTATCATAAGCCTGTTTGAAATCCGCATATAGTTGGTGCACATCCACATTATATTCGTAACACTTTTCCATTATTTGCCTTATTGTCCAGATATGGTCCGTCGTCGATCTACCCTCGTCGAAATCCACACTGGTATTCTCCAAGTCTCTCTTCAACAAGAGGTGTAAGTCTCATAGCCATTGCCTTGGCTAGGATTTTATAGACCACACTAAGCAGTGCTATGCCACGATAATTTTCACACTTGGCTTTATCATTCTTCTTATGGATTGGGCAAATAATTGCAGTGTTCCACTGTTCTGGCATCACCTCCTTCTCCCATATCTCCACAATCAACTGGTGTACCAGCTTTGCCAAATGTTCCCCACCACACTTAATCATCTCTGCTGAAATATTATCACCTCCTGGGGCTTTGATATTCCTCAAGCTTTTAATTGCCAAACTAACCTCCTCCAGCGTCGGCACGGGTACTGGCATTGCATCAGTGTTATCCTTGCACCATGGTTGGTTATTCTCTTGACCCTCCTGTTCTAGCAATACCGTCTCTGCAGTAGCATTGAGCAGCTCGCTGAAATATTCAGCCCATCGATCTAAAATCAGTTCTTCTCCTCCTATGAAATTTCCTTCTTTATCTCTGCAGAAAACTGCTCGGGGTTGAAAGCCCTTCTTCACTTCCTGTATTCGTTTATAGTACTCTCTTACTTTTTGATTATTGTATTCTTCTTCTAACTCTTCAATCCATTTCTTCTCTGATTCCCGTTTCTTTCTTCTACAAATTTTATCTGCCTCTTTCCTTTTCTTTTTATGTTCTTCTGTATTGTTTCTCGTTGGTCTATTTATCATTTTCTCCCTTGCAGCATTCCTCTCCATTATAGCTATTTTACATTCTTCATCGAACCAGATTTGTCTTTTAATCCTTTCTTCTGTCCCCAGTACTTCTTCTGCAGCTTCGTGTAGTGCGTCCCTCATTATACTCCATTTTCCTTCTACTCCCTCTAAATCCCAATTTTGTTTATTTTCCAACTCCTTCCGTAAATGTGTTTCATATTGTTCGGCAGTTTCCTTTTTTTTTAGTTTTAAGACATTATACCTTCTAGGGTCTTTCCTCATCTTTCCAGATCTGTACACTGCTATATGCTGTCTATATTTTACTCTTACCATGAAATGGTCAGAGTCAAAATCCGCTCATCTACAACTATCAACTTCGAGTATATCAGATGCGTGTCTTCTATCAATTGCCACATGTTCAATTTGGTTGATAACCTAGATGTTAGGCCCCTTAAAACAACAACAACATCAATTTGGTTGAATGTGGTTCCATTTGGTGAGCACCATGTTACATTCCTTATATTCTTTCTCTGATGCCATGTACTTTTCACAATCATTTCTTTTCCCATGGCAAAAACGACGAGTCTCTGTCCATTATTATTTGATACCTCATGCAGACTTTCCTTTCCTACCGTCTCTCTAAATGCTTATTCTTTTCCCATTTTCGCATTGAAATCACCTAACACGATTTTTACATCTTGCCTTGCTATACCCTCGAATTCCTGTTCAAGCTGACTGTAGAACGTGTCTTTCACCTCATCCTCATCCTCTTGTGTGGGGGCATAATTATACACATATAAAGGTGATATTAAAGAATCGTGCCTTCATTCTCAAAGTACATATCCTTTCATTTACAGGCTTAAAATTCAGTACTGCTCTTTTATATCTATTATCCACGAGGAAACATGTGCCACCTATTCTTCCACTGTCGCCTCCACTGTCGCCTCCACTATACATTATTGTATGGTTATCACGTCTCAATATACCATCTCCTCTCCATTTGATCTCTTGGATCGCTGCCACTCCTATACTATATTTCTCCGTCTCTTCCTTAAGGCCCTTCAACGCTCCAGGTTTGTTCAATGTTCTCACATTCCAGGTTACTATGTACATATCATTTTTCCGTTTACATTTTCCTTTTCCTTGCATAGGACGTTTATCATTATCATCAGTCCGGCTATTATTGTATTGGAGTATCATAACAGGATATTTTTTTCGATATGGGGTTGTTAGCCCCTTGATCAACCCCTAACCTGGAGGACCAGGGTATCCCTCTTTGTCTGACACATCAACTTTGACCTGTCCGGCATGGGAGGCCCTACCAGGAGCTCAAGCTCCCGCCGGCATAGCTCGCAGGATCATTTGGGCTCTCAAGCCCCCACATCACGACAAGATGAGGATACAATCGTGAGAGCACAATATTACTATCTACCCAAAATATACACTATAGAGGAGGGAAGTAAACGCATCGAAGAGAAGTTAAATATAATAAGTAATATTCTAAGGTATAATATGAAGAAGAAGTTAGAATACAAGTTAATTATTAATGTTGAAGAAGCGAAACAACATAAAACCAACACATATTGTTATTAACAATCCAACAACGCATACCACACTAAGATATAAGAAGGAGTGTGGCGAAAATAGAGAAAGACCATGAATAATCATGATTTCGTATTATTATTATTATTATTATTATTATCATTTTCCATCACTAGGAATAGCAATACATTTATAACGCCTGTCAATAGACGTATGGCACGTTTTAGCTGTCATCAGCAACCTCCAAGAATAAGGAGCGCAATCATTTAACAGGCCGCTTGCGTAGCACGACACATGTGACACCGTGGCTGGGCCAGTATGGCAAGCCACGAGCGAGGCGCCTGGAGACTCGTAGTGGCCGCCATATTGAATTATACTACCCCCAACCGATCTCTTCGAGCAGTGCACCATACCCCTCCCACAGGAAGCACATAGTTGCGACAAACAACGGGGCAAGCCGGCAATAAGCACATGGCGACGTGCGCTGTATTTAATGCACGGAGCCGCACTACCAGCACGACAACCATCCAAGATAATATTTATATATATAATCATTCAACCAGCTAGCCCCATAGCAGGGCTAGGTACATCTTTCACTTCCTAAAACCCTACCCTACCTCTATATCCTTACATATAACCTATGAGTACACTCAGCCTGAGCTGTGAGTGCCGAAGGACCAAGGGCAGACACCCAAAGATTACACACATTAAACGAATCACATATACAAACACTGTACGGTGTACGCCCAATTCATACACACAGTCTACTCGAATCATATCACAAATAACTCACATATATCACAGAAATCTTACACTGTACAAATACAAAGACGAAAGATCAAGGAAAGACCAACCGAGCATGAAGGACTAGCCAACCAGTAAACTCGGGGAAGCTAACCCATCCACTGGGGAACCAACCGGGCTGTGTGATGACGTCTGTAACAGACCAGCCAGCAAAAATATGGAGAGGAACCAGGTTGTATGAAACGTAACAATTAAGCTGGGTGGTGAATCCAGGTTACGTTTGCTGCACGTAATAGGCAGTGCAACATTTGGGAGGTCAACCCCAGGCCCTGAAATGAGAAGACGCCTGTAATGGGCCGCAGCCGCGATTACGGGAAAAGATCAGCCCACCTATACTAAGATACCTATGAGGGTACATTAGTATGGGAACACGTCGCTCTTTCTCCAACACCTCACGAGACGGAGGAAAGCCCAAAATATATGTACACATGCCGGTCAGGAGCATTCACTCACTCACTCACTCACATACACTAATTCTGAAACATAGAAAATAAGTTGGGCCTATTAGTATTAAGCAAAAATCGTAAGAGCTCGACTCACCCAACACAGTAACACAAGTCGTATATACGCTTGCGCACAAACAATCACACTGCGTATAAGATCCAGAATAAATAAATGAAAATTCCTCGAGATGCCTCCAAGGAGATGCCGCATAAGCTAAGAATATTAGGCATACCAAGTCACATAGGCAAATCGTAGCATGCAACCGGTGGACAAATTACATACCGCCTATGAACAAAGAAATGCCTGATGCCACAGATGAATCATGAAGATTAATTCAGAACAACATGCGTACACGAAACAGCAGCGTAATACACAAAATAGATATTAAGAAATTATAAAAGGAAGGGACAACACAATACTCAAATTTGCTAGGCAAATCTTGCCAGAAGAACAGCGTGCACAATATGGGTAATAAGACATGCTATATTACTACAATTAAAACTTCCGTCGCTTAAGATCGATAATACACCAAAGAAACGAGCGTAGCTCACTCACACACACACCTATACATAAGAAATTGCAATCAAAAGAGAGCACACGGCCAGGAGCTGCACCACATACAGAAATATCTAAATCGTTAACATGTATACTTTCACTTCCAGAAAGCACGAGCCACAGGACAGGAGAAAACAGACTTGGCAGAATGTAACATTTCATTTCACAGGTCACCGCATGCAAAGAGGGCACCGACACGGTAATGCCCGATGGATGTGGGGCACTGGCCATGAAACATATAAGTACATACACACACTTCATTCTTTCATTTTCAGATACACTAAAAATGCCACCTATGACTCACAAAACACAACACTGAGATACGTCATAGTATGTGAATGACGTTCCTCAATGTTAATAAAAGAGCTTATCAGCCCACAGAAGATAAACTCACAACCCTTGTATAGGACGGCCACATAGATCGTATGTTAGATGTAACACGGCCGTTTATATTTTAGATTATTATTATAGATTATTAGCGTTTAGATTATAAGCATACATATAGAACGGTACTATAGATCATAAGGCCTAAACATAAGAAGTCACATTTTATATATAAGTCATTGTAAAGCCTAGTTACCTGTCCATCCATCAGCTCATAAACACATCATCTGTTCACCTCATCAAATAAAGAACACTAATTATTCATTCACATCATATTCACAATCATCCTAGCCATCACGTTACACAGCCCAGTATTATATCTCATTGTACTCTTACACTGTTGTATTCTCTTGTATATTTTATATTGTCTTGTATATTTTCAACCATTGTATGGACTTGTATATTTGTATATTTTTATTTTAATTTACTATTGTATCACCCTGTATTTTCACCATTACGTTATCCTATATTTACTGTGTCTTTGTACCATCATCATGTCCCATCATCATCCACACACTAAAAATATAATAATGTACCACCCTCATGCCTACACTAAACCAGAGTATACACAAAACACGCACGCCACATTCTACAAGCGTTTACATCTACAACTACATCGCCTACACAGGTACACACACATGAGACACCAGGACAGGAGGAGGAGAAGAAGATGAAGATGATGAGGATATAGAAGAAACAACATTTATACACCGTCCCAAGACTCTCACAATGATCGAGGACAATCATTCGACCCAGGAGAGGTCTTGTTATACCCTGGGGTTCCCACAGGGTATGGCCACCCCCTATCGTCCCCTTTCGTCACCTTTCACGCCACTACCCTTAAGAGGAACCAACAAAAACAAACATCTAGACATTGCAAGTACACCTGGCTTGGCCGGCCCGATCATACACACATGTGGTAATTCTTGCCACACAGATCCAAACACCTAGCTACCTGGTATGTGGGGGAGGAATCTGCTGACTACATTACACAATCGCGGGCAATTCACATAAATACCAGCACCACCAGGAACTGAGCATCTTTCGTCCACCGAGGTGCTGTTCGACGCCAGATCGACCGCTCTGCAGTTCTGGTATGTGTACTCGAGGTTATCCTTAGTAATTCATCTCTGTTCCATGACCAATACGTGTAATCATCTCATTCATTCTTGTGCACTTCGCATCACACTTATAAGAATTAAAACCATTCTCACTCTCTCAAACTGCCTCCTTGTATTTGTTGGGCCCTCTGCTCGAACTCTGGCCCGCTGCCAGCAAGTCTTTACTCAGCTACGCCAAACAGGCTGTATCGCTAGTCAGGTGTCTAACATTTTTTAACACGAGTCAGCATTCGCTACTCATTCAGTAAGCAAGGTCAGCCATCAGCTTGCCTGCCGCATGCATTCTTTGCTTCACAAACCAGCTACACTCACGTTCTGCCCTGCATACAAGATCTCATGTCTATTAATAACCGCCACCCTAATTCGAACTACCAACCCCCCAGGGCCACACACAATATTTGACACAATTATCAAATTCACATACACACTCTATTTTTACACGAGCATATATTCACGCTTTACTGTGTAATGTCCTATGAACTATTATTTACAATTTCTTGTTACACATATTCATGTAACTGTACTTTTATCCCATCTCAGTTGGCAAGTGACGTATTTCTTCCCTCGCGTTCCCTGGCGATTTACGTCCTGTCTGTGTCCGTCTCTATTGTTCTGCCCTTCACGGGTCCTGAATCGGTTCTGTACTGCCTCTATCTTTCTAGATGGCGAATCTTCTCACTAAACCTCTGGTTTTTGTATTTTAAGTCGCAAACGCACGGAGCTTATCCCTTCACTGAGTTTAAGGTGTTAATGTCTGCTCGTGGCTACCGTGGTTTCGAATTACTGCTTTACCGTATCGCACACAATCGCGAACCGTTTCTACTGGTACGTATCTTTTAACTTGGCCCTCTTAGGGTCCGTAAACTGTCTAACTTTGACTTGTAACTGTACGCACATTTAACTCACTTGAGTTTCAAATGTATATGTGCTGGCGTGAACCTAAGTTCTTCTAGAAACGCTGCATAGCATAACCCACCTAGGGTTTGAGTGTGATTTCTATAACCTGGCCCCAGCCGGGTCCAAGACTTCGACTTGTAACTGACGTAGTGTATCAACTGACGTAGTGTCTCAATGACGCAGTGCCTCAACTGACGTAGTGTCCCTCAGGGATCACAATATGAACTTGGAATCAGAGTGGCCCTCCCTCAGGGAAAACGAGATGACTGAATTCGACATTGCCTCGCAGGGCTAATATGTGGTTTGGTTCAGAGTCTAGGTCCGTAAATATTTCTGGAGCCTAACTTTCGTTTCCGTGGTCCTATCAATTTATAAAAGTTACCTACCTGTAGAGGATAATTAAAATGTCCAAAAAGCCTTTGGCGGATAACAATTCGTTCATACACTTATTTATAATTAATTCATGGAGGTATTGTCCTTCCAGGATGGGCGGTCCTTCACACCATTTCCATACACACATTCCTCCGCTAATGGCTAATAACATCATGTGCTCTCAGCTCTTCTTATACATTTAAATCTTACAGAGTTTTAATATTCTAAAAGTTCTCATTTCAATTTATATTCATTAATCTGTTTGTCTTTTTAAATTACAATGCGTATTACTCTCGTTGTAATTATATATCTAATTAGTAGCTCCTCCCCTTATCTACCTACACAGTTTTTCTCGCTGAGGCTGCATTGAGCTGGTACTTCTCTTCTCTCCGTAAGCACTCTCCATCACTAAAACTCTGTCTGTCTGTTAGGTAGTCAGCTCAAAGGCTGGATGGATCCTCAAACAGTACCGCTGTTAGGTTATGTGAGTAGATACCCACAAAAACCTAAGGCAGAATTATATTGAGGCATGCTAGGCAAAAAGAGGAGTGAGGTAGTTTTCCATTGCTTTCCTCACTGAGTCAGAACAGTAGTACTAACCCTATGAGTAGAACCTTTCACAACATCCACAGGCACTGACTGTGCCCTGAATGTCATTACTAAGCACCACCCATACCTCAGTAGCTTCCATATAATCACAGCCATGAGTGAGACTGAGACATCGGTGAAAAGCCACCATTTACTCTAGCCTGTGCCAACAGACAAATGCAAATGTACTGCATTCATCAAGGGATGGCAAACAGGCCTATGCTCATTAATTTTCTTGTTCTTATACCACGAACATATTGTGTCATTCATGCAATATCTACACTTAGCTGTTCAATCCTTCACACAAGTCTTCTTTCCCAGATTGGCATCGAAGGCATTTGCTTCTTTCATTCACCTTGTTCAATACCCATAGCTCTCAAAACAGTTACTGCGCTGCAGTAAATAATAGTATGAAGAGATTCCAGTTTTGCAGATGCTTCAATATGTTCCAGCAAAACATCTCGATTAATGATACTCATTATCTTTTTCAACTTTCTAGAACCGTTGACTTTTGGTATTTTCGGCCTGCAATTTGTATCAGTTTCATAAAACACTATGACTGTAGCCATTATTTCATTCTTCAACTTTCCAATCTGGTGATGATCGATAATTTGCAAGGAAACTGAATCTACTTCATGAAGGTTCTGGCTATCTGCTTGAGCCGACTCCAGTTCTTCAGCAAATCTCTTCTGGGTATCTCCAGGCACGCCTTCCTTCTCACGCCGTACCTCTTCTTTAATGGTGTTAATTCTGGCAACAGGGATAAGATTATTGCGGAGAATATCCCTGTATTGATCAGTTACTCTCTGTTCGGTCACAGTTAGTTCAGGGTAATGCAACCGAAATTCATAAACTAAGCGTTGTCTATAACCATCTGAATTCTGCCCGATATCAGTAACCCTAAAATAAGTGCATATTAAGGTTTCGTTCATGACATTTGTCCATTTAATACGCTGTCGTGGCAGTCCTGCCTGGGTGAGCACAGGTTGAGTTACCTGTGCAGCATCTTCAGCAGGTGAAGTACTAGATAATGTTTCACCTTGTGCTCGGGCTCATCTTGCAAATGCTTGTCGGCTGTAGTGTTTTCGGGATCTTGCCCGGTAGGGGCCCGCATGTTCAGCCCTATAATAATAATTATTATTATTATTATTAGGGAGCTTGATGGTGCAGTGTCTTTGTTGATCGTCTTTCACCTTGATGGCTGGGGTTTGCATTTCTTTGATGGTCGGGTAGAGTCTTCACCTGCAAAATCATGTGGCGTCAAGAAGTGAATCTGGCATAAAATTCCCGGTGAACAGTAAAAAGAGCCAGGTTGGCTCCGGTAACCTCTAAATAAACTGTGATGTATCCCAGTAATTATTATTATTATTATTATTGTCCCATCTAGCGGCGAGGATATGAACTGTGCCGGCTGCCGAGGCCTGACGCACTCCTCTGGGGCAATGATTAAATGAATGACATATGAAATGAAATGATAGTGGAGAGTGTTGCTGGAAAGAAATTTTGACAGGGAAAACCGGAGTACCCGGAGAAAAACCTGTCTGCCTCCGTTTTGTCCAGCACAGATCTCACATGGAGTGACCGGGATTTGAACCACGGATCAAGCGGTGAGAGGCCGGCGTGCTGCCGCCTAAGCCACGGAGGCTTCAAATGAAAATCCACAGCCTGCTTCCAGTCTCCGATCGGGTCAGGAATGGAATGAATGAAGCCCCCATCTAGCGGCGAGGATATGAACAGTCCCGGCTGCCGAGGCCTGACGCACTCCTCTGGGGCAATGATTTAATGAATGACAGATGAAATGAAATGATAGTGGAGAGTGTTGCTGGAATAAAATTTTGACAGGGAAAATCGGAGTACCCGGAGAAAAACCTGTCTGCCTCCGTTTTGTCCAGCACAAGTCTCACATGGGGTGACCGGGATTTGAACCACGGACCCAGCGATGAGAGGCCGGCGTGCTGCCACCTAAGCCACGGAGGCTTCATTCATTCCATTCCTGACCCGGTCGGAGACTGGAAGCAGGCTGTGGATTTTCATTTTCATTATTATTATTATTATTGTCCATACTTAGCTGCGAGGACGCTCTTTCATGTGGAGTCAACAACTCAGGATGCCTACAAGTACTGTATTTGAGAATGCCGGATAAAAGCACAGCTCAGTTTTGTTGGTGGGCTTATAATGAATTGAAATTACATCGTAATAGACAGAATTATAACGAGAATTTCCATTAAAATTAACTGTAAATCCATTAATACTGCCAAAAACGTTAATTACAGTAGGTTAAAGGCATATCTATAAATTATGCATAGGGCTTATCATGTGCATTTAAACATAAACGGAATGGGATACTGTATGTGGAGAGCGTATAAAAATCATCCATTACACCATTCATTATCTATTCATTCCATTTAATATATAGCAGAATATGCACAATAGTGTTTACCAAAGTGATATTGGTCCAGCCTATTATGTACGTTACTTGAGCCGAACGGGAACATTGAGAGTTACGAAGGTTACATTTAATTCCTGCAATATTGTTAATTCTGTTTCAGTTATACTTCTGTACTTGGCATTTGGCCTCTCCGATATGAACATGTTTTTATCCTTAATTCACTTATAAAACCTGGGACATATTGGTCATCAGCCTCGTGTGCTTGGCTGTGTATTGAACTTGTCTGATAGCTTGTGTTCCTGTGATGACTGTAGTAGTTTGTCTAGCTGTGTTAGGGACACGGATGGGAAAGTTTCCCATGAATTTGAAATAATTTACTACAGTAGCATTTATTTGAAGGAACTAGCACTCTTGGCTGTTACCGCGGAGGCCCGGGTTCGATTCCTGACTCTGTCAAAAAATTAAATTCCGGTCTGTGGGCTGGTATGGGGCACACTCAGATTCGTGACGAAGAACTCAGAAGAGGTGGGTTCGATTCCCACCTCATCCATTCTACAAGTGGTGTTCCGTGATTTCCCTCTTCTACTCCAGGCGGATGCCGGGATGGTACCTAAATTAAGGCCACGGTCGCCTCCTTCGCAATCCTCATCTCAATTACAACTACACACACTAATACATCCATCAGAATAACGCAGGTTATCAGACATATTCCACACTCACCCAAGTACACGGGACTAGATGACCACGATGTCGCAAAGCCCCTTAATGAAACAATAACAACAACTTGAAGGGAGTTCGGAAAAAACACACTCAGAATAGTTGCTACCACGGCCAAATTTGAACTTCTGATCTCCAGAGTTGCTGTAGCTGCCCTTCACGGTCATGGTACAGGAGTTGACGAGCATGGCTACGCTTCCGGGCCCAATATAAACACAATGGATAAATAATATTTATTATAATAATTCAATTTAGCCGCTTTATATGGTTCGTAGGTAATTATTCAGACTCCTGGTCAAAACAACCTTTGTTTAACCTCCGGTTCTGCCAGGAGTTTTAATTCTTGTTTGAGGGTTGGAACAGGGTTCGCTTATACTCCTGACTATGACCGTTTAGTTAGATTTCCACCTCATCCATTCTGAAAGTCATTTACGATTTTCCACATTCTCACTCCCAGAAAACACCAGGATGGTGCCTAACGATAATGCCATGACCACTTCCTTGCCATTCCTTTCCCAAGTCACTTGTCAGCTCTCTAATATGGCACCACATCACACGAAGTTGCAAGCTAGACTTTGGTCCGAAGGGTCCCAGGTCGGATGCTAGGCCGGGCCATCGGGAATTTTAATCTACTGGGGTTGATTCCCCTGACCGGGAACTGGGTGTATGTGACGTCTTCATCATTATTTCATCCTCAGTAGGATGCTCAGGTCACTCACGGGCGTCAATTAGAAAGACCGCTGGCAATTGTTCTGCCATGAGTTTCTATGAGGTGAGTGGGTTTTTATTGTCAGATGCCAACCACATGAGAGGATTTCATAAATAGGATTAAAATAAATATTAAATGATTGAATATGAATGATACATGCCAAGGAGTTGTAGGAAGTGGCCACGGAAGGTACTGTCCCAGCATTTGCCTGGATTTTAAAATGGAAAACCATTGAAAACCATTTCATAGACGGCCGACAGTTGGGGGTTTGAACCCATTCGCATACTGAGTTCGCAAGTAGAATGGCTCTATAGTCTTGCGCCGCGCTTTAGCGAGCGTACTTACCGCTGTCAGCAATTAATATAGTACGGAAAAGGACGATGCTTTTCTCTTGTATTTTATATACCATCTGGTATGTGGTGAGTGTTGGTAAACACTACCTGGCCGTAAACAGCTTTCATACAACCTGGGTAGCAGAGTTGCACATTGCTGTGGGTAAATATCGCGTGTCACAGCGCATCTGTATATAAGAGGTCAGTAGTCTCTGATACGTGAATCAGTGACATCAGGAACCTGGTAGGAGCAAACTGAGCGAGGAGTGTTTATCTTCTTTGTTTCTCACTATCCATGAGAACAAAGAGAATTGCCAGATAGTGGTCGACAGAAATCTAATGATGATGATGATGAGCAGCCTAGTGCAGAAATTCCTCAATTTCGATATGTTGTATTTTGTTAGGTTGTAGGCCTAATCAGTGCAAGTAGGCGAAGGCATCTCTCATCTAAATCGTGCTCAAAATAGTATTGCACTGGACTCGTGATGCTCACACAATGAATCCTAGGAGTCCTATTGTCACCTGGGGTTGCTGATTGATAAGGACAAAATAATGACAAAATCGAATGTTCAAATTAGAAGACCATTCAGCAGACTGTCCGTGAAACAAACACAAGGAAGCGTTTTTCATGAACGATTATTGCTATATCTAGAAATAAGATGTACAATAAGCTCAACAAACTAATAGGAAATTACAAGAATACTAAGCAATTGTTGATTTATTTTTCCCCAACTTTGAGACTTAACTTGCAGTAAGGCTAGATAAAGACAACACAGTAACACACGTCATAAGACATATTTCTCCATAAAATACATGGGTTTTGATGCCCAGATGTCCTATACCCCTAAATAAAAGATTGAGTCAATTTCTAATAGTGACTGTACATTCATGCCATATTCATAAACCGAAATTAGAAATCAATAAACTCCAGTCATTCGGTGCATACGATTTCATTAATATTAGGTCTGGCAATCATGGTAAGTGTATTAAGGTTTGGAAGGAGTGGAAAGAATTAATTGTTCTAAAGAATAAATCGTGCTCACGTGTTCAACTTGATACATAGCTGGAGTGGGGAAATGAAATGAAATGAACAAAACGCCAGAGCGATCGATCTTACAGTAAAAAAGAACATATGGTAAATGTAGAAACTCACAATCCTGGACATGCATGAGGCAGAAGCCCGAGTCCGGACAACGAGCGGGTGTATAAAAAAGGGGTAGCAGGTGGCTGAGGAGCGCGCTCTATTAAAAGTACTTTTATCAAAATGGAAATTTCTGTACTTTTTATTGCCGTGAATGTACGCTGCGGAGCTGTATCACTATGAAAATAGCACAATAACGTCTAAATTAATGTTGCGTTAATCTTCATATTCTTGGGGTGACTTTCAAGTAGGAGAATTATATCACGCTTCCTCTTAATACTTCACTTAAAGGGAAAGGCTTGGTTCCGTGTTTAATTTCTCCTGTATCCAGGGATGACTTCCAAAAGATACATGTTGCCCAGAAGGTTGAGTTTCTAGTTCGCAGGCTTCGTTGATCCTCAAAATGCCTCATCGTTGGCTGCAAAGGTAAGGAAAAAAAATCACCTAAACCACCAGAAATTATGACTGACGATATATGGATGAGATGGCAATTCATTGTATACTACACATGAATAGTTAATACTGGAATACACTGATCAGTTTGATTATACGTTTTCTTCGAATCTTCCAAATTACTTGAGGTGACCGTAGCCACTCTGGTTATTTTTTGTTTTGGCTGTGGTTTCTGGACTGGATGGGTCTCATCGCAAGTTGATGGGGCCAATGGTAAGCCCCAACATAAAAGAACAGCAGCCTAGAAAGGAGCCTCACGAACTTCGAGTCATTGCTCTTGATGAAACTATGTTCGTGTATACTTTAGGTCAGTCCACGAGAATATCATATGTTAAACTGACGTTATTCTACCAGTAACATTTAATGCAAAGATTATGGCCTCCAAGATTTGTATGTGAAATAACGTGCACATCTCTTCACCCACTCGTATACCTGCAGACATTGGCTTATGATAAACTGATCACCCTGTAATCCCATGATTGCTAGTTTCATTGCAGGGTAAGAAAGTCGGGTTAAATTAAATAAAACTCCCGTGACGGGTTACAGAAAGGTGCCATCTCGCGGGAGGAGTCTTATTCACCGATATGGAAATTATATATTATAACAGATACTTTGTCAATTCAGTGGTGTTGGTGGGGACATAGGTCATGAATCAAATGATATTTAGTATATTGGGCCCGTATGGCTCATGTTGGTGAACGCTTTTAAGGGCATAAGTTGGTACTGTACCCAACGACGCCAGAATGTGCCGTGAGAGCTTCGAATAGCTCCAACCCGTTATTTAGACTCCTACCGTGCGTTTCGACTTTCTAGCCAAGAGGATAGTGATCTATATTTTTAAATTTTATACTACACGTATTTACTAGATTTATATTGAATTTCCTGTGATATTGCGGTGAATTTATGGATTTATGTCAATATTGGATGCCAACTTTACCCCGCAGATAAGCGAATCACGCTTAATTAGTCGCTACACAACTTGATTAGTTTCTTCTCGAACCCGGAGCATTGCCGTGTTTGTCGACCGAACGGAGTCTGCTAGAAACTTGTGCAGTCCCATTTTTGGGACGACGTCGTGTGAATATTGAAAATTAATACTGAAAGTTACACAACTGTGCATCGTTTACTTACTATTGTGTTACAACTGGATTGTTACATCCGATTAAGAGTTTTGGCGTGCGAAGGAGGCAGGATTTTCTGTAAAGCAGTGCATTTGTGGGTAAATTGGAACTTGTACATCCGAATGATTTTGCACGTGCAAGCCACGAGGTCATTATAACAAACTGAAAAACCCCTGAAGTGTTTGTTAAGGCTATATTTGCATCAAACTAGCCCATGAACTGGGCAGAAACATTTTTTTAAACAAATTGTTCAACGAAGATTGCAACGATGGCCTGCGATTTTTGCTGAACGTTTTAATTTCTGAGAGCGAACACCACCCGCGTGTTCATTTATGCCTGTGGCAGACAATGAGCCATTTTATTTCACAAAGTCTGCAACCGTTTAGAGTGTAATAATTATAAACTAAGTACTACAATCAACCATCAAGATGGAACTATTCGACAACCACGGGGACTGACCTTAGAATGATGGTCAATATGTGTAAACTACCCTGTGAGAGGGATATCAGAATTTTAACCTGCATAATTAGGAGAAAAAGGAAACGGTGGAACCGAAGGAAGCCAAGGATCGAAGGCAGGACTTGGATATGATCCAAGTTCCAAAGTAACGCTTGATCCAGCTCGCCGACAATGGGTGTTAACAATTTCAGCTTCTTAAGGTTTATGCTTCAGTTGCCTAGGCGTAGTAGCGCACTGTACAGCAATCATTTAGATACGCCATGATTTTGATTAGTCCTGATAATTATTCCTTTCAGTTTTTTGGAATAGCCCTGGTCCGATCACTAACACTTGTGACACCCGGTGGCGTGAAGATGCAACGTGCCAATGATTGTCTAATGATGATATTTTAGTAGTCATCTATGAGCTCCTACAGCCCCAGTGAGCTATATTCAGTGTATACAGTGTAGACAGTTTGATAGTCAGACCCTGAATATGAGTAATGTTGTTGTGGAATGCAGAGGCATTGTCCACTTATGAATATACGTTTATGCCATTGTATCGTGTTGGCAGAGGTTAGAGTTACCCTGTCACTTTAAGAAATGGTTGTTTATTACTGTTAGCTTTGACGGCACATTATTCCCAGTTGTTTGGTATCAGCAGTATTCATGCATTAGGCTTCAGAAGCCGTGTATTCGTCTTCGCTACAATAGCGTATCCTTTTTCAACACGCAAAGTGTAGGTGTTGTTTGGTTATATTTATCTTTGTGTCGAGAATGACACGGGACATTTTCTAAATGTTCTTCGAATGGTAATGACATTATAGAAGGCATTTGAGGCCTTGGGAACAAAAGCGCGATTGTGCTGGCTTTACTTTACCTATTCCAAAGGACTTGGAGTGCACTGAAATATCAGTCATTTGGTGTTCTTTGATTTAAACTTCAGACTTCTGATGAGCTGAGTCTGAGACTAGCTCCAGTGTTAAATGTGTTGTAAATAAGTGTATCCTAAAATTCATACGAGCTACAGATAGGACTGTCGTTTCGAAAGCTGAAAATATAAATGCATTCTGTTTTTGAAGGTGATCTCCCGCTATGAACAATGTCTTTCTAGTGGCAAAGATGGCGGGCTGACTCACGGTCAGGCCACGCGTTGCGAGTTGCTATTACCCAGCATGCTTAGCGATTCTCATAGTGGGACTACTACAGTTTTATACACACGGCTGAATGTTCCAATTAATTTAAAAAAAGTTTGGTGCTTTTCAGTCGGTCAACACGAATGTACCCAAAACAGTTGGGTTATACCCTTATCCTGAAAAAAAAAATGAGATTAATAAATACACTAGGATGACCAGTTTTAATCGTCAAGCGATCATCATCAGACCCATTACACTTAGGCTAAAAAGCTATGTTTGAAAATACGGGTGAAGCTATTTACAATATGTACACTTATTTAGTTGCAGTATTGGTTATGCAACTCGTCGGTATTTGTTAGTTGTAGTCTATGTGATGTCTGGTGAGATGCTTAAAGTGGTGATAGAACTCCGGAATTGGTCTGCTTGGAGTGATTTTGTTTACTAAGGCAATACTGAAAAATGGCTTCATACCCCATAATGTTCCAATGAAATCTTGTTTCAATGTTAAGTTATGATACAAATTGAGGTCACAGCTGATTGCTGGAATTTCTTGTAATACTATTATGTCATATTTTGGAATGTCGTATATGCTTACGATAGTTAATTGAAGTTGTTTTCATGAGTTTACGATCTATATGAGGAAGTTATATCTGTGTTTAAGAACGGACAACACCATGCATAAGTTTAGTAGCAAATGTTAATGTTGTGCCTATTGGAGGCCTATGATGGGATTGACGCTGTTCACCCACAGTTATTATTGGTGTAGTTCGGTTAAGGTGGTTGTCCTTTCACTCACAAAAGCCGAGGATTAGCGGGCCTGAGAACCAGGAGTATATAGTTCTTTTTATAGCGTGTGTTACTGTGCTACCATGAGAAGGTAGTCAGTTGTATTATGCTACAGTCAACATTTTAGAAGTGTGTGCCACTGTTTTTTTTTGGCATGTGTCTTGATGGTCCCTATGAATCTAAACTACACTGTGAGGGAAAAGAACATCGAAATAAAAAACTAAATCATGAAACCTAATTATTCTAAACCGACGATTTCAAACAGCTGATAATTAATATGTGAATTTTCTCTAAAATTTTAGCTACTATTTTTGTCGTTGACCTACACATTGAACTGGCGTTTTATTCTGGAACTGAGATTTATTTGGACAAGCTGACTCTAGTTTTGAGACAACGAGATCACTAATGCCACTATAGTTCGTAACTTCTGGGCACCAGTGACTAATGCAATATCAGACGCAGTTTTCAGTGTGCGTTCGCCAACGTAACCACATACACTCAGATGACGATTGGATGCAATCAGTATTCTAATCAGCATAGTCAGGATTACTTAGCAATTAAGAATATATTTTTATTAAATAAAAATAAATTTTATTAGTGTACTTGATAATTTCCTCTATTTTGTGTGTATTCGTCAACTATTGTAATTTTTTTCAGGTTAGGACATGGTTGCTATACTAGATGTGTCTCTTTCTCTTACCACGGATGCTTCACACACATGTTTAACGTAACTTAGGGCTTAGCTAACTGAACCCCCATTTGTTTCCGCTGTTCCAATAATGAAACATTTTTTTAAATTGGTGTAGCCATTGTTCATAGTAGTGTTGGAGGGAAATTTTGCCCTGTACTGATTAAGGTGGTATCATTGTTTACTTTTAATTGATATTCAGATGCTTATGAGCTATTGCTTCATTGATCTGCTGTATGGAATATCGCTTGGTCATTCGCCATGTCCGGGGGGTAAGTATTTTTCTTGTATCATGAAAAATAATTACTTTCTACGTTGCCATCATCCGAGCACAAACTATACATGTAGGAGAACACCATGATACGTTTGAGGTAGATTTTACTGTCAAACATAACCTAAAAAGTACGATAGAAAATTGATATTCCATTTTTTTGGAACAGCGGACATGAATGCCACGGTAATTAATTTATATATATTTCCGCCATTATCTGAACAGTGAACACGTATGATACAAATATAATGACTTTGTCAGTAAATTCTGACCTCAAATACAGTTCTAAACTTATTGGTATATAAACAAATAGTTTTAGTAAGATTGTAAATCGATGCTACAGGAAATGCTTTATTTCTTTCAGACTGACTATTCATGAAATTGGAACTGTTTGAGAGAACTCGAACGCGAAGGAGGCGCCTTTGGAAACGGATGTATTCATTGAACCGCCTGAGAATCATCTACTCTCTGATGAATCCGAAGCAGACATCAATCGCCTATAGGGTAACCAACTACGTGGCCGTACTGAAGCAACTGTGAGACGAGTTGTAAATGGTGAAGTTGAAGATCTTCATTTAGATTCCAATGAGCCTGACTCTCAGTTCGAAGTTAAAATTGGCGAACCTGTCTGTTCTACTAGTTATATCGAACCTCGTGTTCAAAGGTCTGAAAAGCGTAAAGCAATTTCTAAAACACCAAGGAAATGGGAAGAACTAGATATTGAGCCGGAGAAAGAAAAGGAATGGACCCTTCCTGAATTCCTTTTTGGAGATTACTCTCCCATTGGTTTATTTGAATTGTTTTAAGACGAAGAGGTTATTCAAATGATTGTGAACTCTTCAAATATGTACGCTGCCCGGAAGAACGAAATGGGACATAAAGTTACTTGTGATGAAATCAGGGTATTTCTTGCTATAATATTACTCAGTGGATACAGTACAGTCCCCAGATATCGATGTATTGGGAAGATTCCCCTGATTGTCATAACATGGCACTAGTATCACCGATGTCTAGGAATAGATTTGAGCAAATAATGAGATATCTGCATGTGTGCGACAGTAATATTTAGGATGCAACTGACAAATTTGCTAAGGTGAGAGTTTTGTGGAAAATGATGAGTGAACGATGGATGAATTTCTACCCTAATGATGTGCATATTTGTGCTGATGAGGCTACGGTGCCTTATTTTGGGAGGCACAGCACCAAGCAACACATGCAAGGCAAACCTGTGAGATTCGGATATAAGGTTTGGTGTGCTTGCACTCGACTGGGTTACCTTATTCAAGCAGAACACCATCCAGGAGCACATTCAGGCAGTACTAGACCTGGCTTCGGTGTAGGTGTTGGCGGATCTGTGGTCCTTGATATGGTATCAACACTGCCCAAACCTTGCAGTTACAATGAGTTCTCCGTAAATTACTTTACGTCGATTCAATAATTGGAGGAGTTGAAAAAGGATGGACATAATGGCACAGAAACAATTCGTGCTAACAGGGTTGAGAATGCACCGTTGATGGATGGTAAGGTGCTAGCCAAAATAGGAAGGGCATAATTTCATCAGTTAAGTGATGTAAACAGTGGAATAACACTAATTCGTTATAATGACAACAATACCGCCTCAGGCGGGAATTAATCCTATTGGTACAGTTAAGAGATGGAATAGGTTAGCCAAGGGAAAGAAGACGGTTCCCAATCAAATTCCACTGTCAAGTACAATGTATGTAGCTTATGGGTGGTGTTGACCGTCTCGATGAAAATGTTGCGGGACTTCAAGTTATCAACAGAATGAAGAACTGGTATTGGCAGTTGTTTATATTTCTCTTGAATGTCTCGGTCAACAATGCTTGGTTATTGTATCGCCTGACTAAAAGACATAATGAAGATCCTCTTGATTTTTAGCATTCACCAGGAGAATTGCACTACCATATTTGCAGAAATATAATAAAAGAACCCCTCGAGGCAGACCTCCACGAAGTGTCCGTGATGTAGACAAACGAGTTTTTGAAGAAGTTCGTTTAAAATAGGAGGGATCATGTTATTGTAGCGAATGATAGGCAAGCTACACTGTGGGTGTCAAATTACAAAGCTTGCACCCGGCCACCGAGGCCATACGATATTATTATTATAGGCCTACTAGGTGTGCTCAACGCAAGAAGCACACAGCCAAATGGTGTCTGAAATGTGGCGTAGTACTGCACGTGAACTGCTTTCAGGTGTTCCATGCATTGTAAGGCCACATCATGACCGCTGCAATGTTGATCTCTAAGAGTTTCCTAAATGAATTCCTTTCTGGATATTACTCTCCCATAGACGTATTTGATTTATATTATGGCTAAGAGGTTTTACAAATGTTTCTGAACTTTTCAAATATGTATGCTTCCCAGAAGAGTGAAACGGGACTTAAAATTACTAGTGTGATAAAAGGCTTTTCTTGTATCAGATCCACTGCTATGTTGATCTTCAAGAGTAGTGTTGATCACTTTATTTCTGAATATTTTTGTGTATTGTTTCCATGGTTTTATTACTTACATTTTCAGGAATATAGGAGTGTAGCAGTGTGTTTGTCAATCCATTATCTAAAGATCCAGCGACCCGTTCCTGCCCACTGTTCCATCAAATAACACTTAGCGAATACGTTGTTAAAATCTTACTTTCATATTTCAATACTGAAGCTTTTTTTGAACCTACTTAAAAGAAAAACTAACTAAAATGAAAAATGAAATTAATTTGGGAACAAAGATCAGTGTCAGATAAGGTACCTTCGTAACCTACCCTATTTTCTATTGGTGCATTAAATGTAAATTTATTCTTGTGGTGTGTAGACGATTAGTATTCTTGCTTTGCTGAAAATTCGATGACGTGATTATTCGTATTCTTAACAACTTTCTTTGTTTGCGTAAGTATCTTATTTTCGGGCCACATTCCGAGCTTGCTTGATGTTTGATTTTTGTAAGGAAGACTTTCGAGAGGGTGTAACTTAAGTTCAGTTTAGGCAGAACTATTCATTAGCCTACTTTCGAATTTTGCAAATAATGAAAGTAGACTTATGAGATCAACACAGGGCCTAAACGTGTGTGTCTTTCTGTGTGTCTGTGAGTGTGTATGTGTGTGTACTCTGCATGTCTGTCCCCCCCCTATCAAATCAAACACGGTGAAACCGCATTGATCGATATTTGGTACAGTGGTAGCACTAGCGAAGGGCACCTCAGTGCCATGTTTTATATCGCCGCCATCTTTACCAAAACTGAATGGCGCCCACTCAAACGTTCAAAACGTAAAATCAAATAATGACTATACTAATCATCCGATCTCTACCAAATTTGGTAACATGATACCTTCGTATGGGACATGTCTCCTGTCTACACTACAAGGTCATCGGCCGTTCCATTACAGGATGGCGGCCGTGTGAATTACGCAAACTTTTTAGTACATAACATGGGACCCACCAGGTCTGATTATCGAACCATGAATCGTTTAAACTGTTGAAAAGTACGTGGCCCGATCAAAATTGAAAGTTTATATCGTAATATTTTAGAGCAGAAGTGTCTTTAAAAATCGGAGCCGCCTCAGTTTCCAAGACAAGATGGTAGCTGATCTCTCGTTCTGACCTACATTTCACTAATTTGAGTATGTTGCATGCAATGTAGCCTACTGATAGAAATAATATTAACTTATGAAATGGATTATGATGAATTAATAAAAAAAAGGAAGATTGTAGTTTAACGTGACCGTGAATCTTGTGATTATGAGCCACGGGACCTCCTTTTTACGTGGAATCCGAACCACAGGACATGGCATTTCACTTCGAAAATCTCACATGCATTGACCGGGAATGCTGTATGCTGTATGCCTTGGTGAGAGGCATACAGCTAGACCGCTGAGCCACCACGCCCTCCAGGATGATGAATTAATACTAATGGAAGAAATCGTTCAGTCCATGTCATTATTTGCTATGACGTTCTATGAAAATCGAATCATAAAGGTTGACATCTGTGGCATCATTTGGCGCTGTGCTAGCGACTCTACCTTGTAACCCGGAGGTGCGTGGTTCTAATCCCATCACGCACTTTTTTCATATTTCGTTTATTTTTTGTATTTATTGATTTATAACTACTCAGACGTTATAATGTTCAGCATATATAGTGTGTATTTGCGATCGAATATATTATATATTAATCGATTTTACCCTCCAGGGTGGTGGCTTGCACTGGACTCAGCGAGGGAACTCACCCCTACCGCCATTTTTAGGCCGTGTCCTAGAGTTTGGAACATCTAATCGGAGTGGATACAACTGGTGAAGTGCGATTATCACCTCGCCCAGGCGATCGCACCTGCAAAGAGAACATGGGCCCGCATGAGGGAAGGGAATGGAAGGTTAGGATGGATAGGCAAGGAAGAGTTAAAGAGGCGGCCGTGGCCTTACAGTATATACTGTACCCGTATCTTCGTGGTCTTATCTGCTGAAATCCGTTGACAGAGCTGGATCGCTGAATCTGGAAGAACCCGGCTAGGAAAAAAATTCTACCAACGTGGATCAACCGGGGATAGGAACACACAAAGTTAAAAAGAATGCGTTAAGAAAACACCAGTGAAAAGAACAAAATGAACTAGCTCAGAGAAGAACTCAAGAATCCGAGATAGATCTCGTGTATGAAGGCTTACACATCCTGTTATTAATATAAATCACTAGATCAGTGTAGAATTTAAAATAAATTAATCAATTTATTGATCGAAGCCATCGTGGACAGACTGAATGAATGTCGATGGTCAAACAACAAAGAAATAAAAATCAATTTTGTCTTCTTATTAACGGTGCTGGGGCCCATATTGCATCTGTTACATAAATTTCTGTCACATAAAACCATTAGTGATGATGGAACATTATCGTGCTCGAATACAAATAAATCTGGGTTAAGAGTAACGAAATTATTATATACTGTGCCCATGTGGGTAGCACAAGGTTCGAATCCATGATCTTTTAGGAAAAGAAAGGAAGAAGAACCTAAAGGATTTCAGTACAGTTTCAAGCCAGCTGGATGGTTAGTGAGATCATCGATGCGTGACTCAGGGACGATATGGCGTTATCTGAATCACTGCGCACAAGGCGTGTATGAGATCACCCGGCCTACGTGATTAAAGCTGCTTGCGTTTGAAGATGTAATCGCAGAGATGACATTTCCATCGCGAAGACAGAGACAGATGATTCACTAAGAAGTCCTGACTTAGCAATAAAACGGCAACACCGTTTGGGAGGCGGGACCAGAAACTGTCGTGAAATACTGTAATTGGCAAGAAATACGCAAAAAACCTTAAAAGATCTCATCGGTAATGTTAATTATCCTGGAAATCAGAATTTCAAGAGTTACAAAATTGTATAATAATTGAACAGTATAAAAACGCAATAGATACGCAATTGAAGGTGGAGTTAGCCAGCGGCAAGGAGAAGGATACAAAAATACCTTACACCCTCACACTACAGGAGCATATTTTAAATTTATAAGTACTTTCTCACGATCGATTTATGGAAATTTTAGTAGCATTGAAACGTTTAGATCGTGGGCAACAAGTTGGTATTTTTTCACAAAAGTGCGACGTTTGGTTTAGAAAATAGTTTTGAGAAGGAGCAAAACTAATTTTTTTTAGAAGATTTGAATAAATAAGCAGCCTGCCAGAGGGTAATCATGCCGTATACATCAGACCACGTACGGAAGCGCTGCTTCACAGTTCATGCAGTCCTCATCAGACCACGTATGATCGTGCTGCGTCACCGAACATTCAGTCTTCGTAATCACCGTTGGGAAGAACTTATAGTCGTGCTACGAACATTCATAACAAGTCTTTGGACTTTGGCAAAGTGTTATACTTTGACCAAGAAATATATTCAGCCGACGAAGGCATTGTAAAGCCTTAGAAACAAACATTAATAGAATCAGTTATCGAAGACAGTACCAAACATCTCGACAGTGAACGAGACTTTAAAAGAGTAGTGAAACTCTACTTTTTCCAAGCATGTTAAAGAACCGTGTCAGGGTCAAAACGTAGGATAACAGCCTAATCTTCCTGTGCTTAGGAGATTAGATCCCAAGTGACGATTGGTCAGAGAATCTGAAGAAAGGCAGTAACTGCCGAGTGAAAGTAGTAAAGACTTTGGAAATCGTTCCAAGAGTAGAATACTACAGTATCCCAGGGACAAAGTCCAATCGTGGACTATAGCAAAAACATTGTTAGAGCGCGTTTGTACAATAAACAGCGACTCTAGGACTAATGTCAATCATAGACATTCTGCAAGACAAAAACTTGCCCACCGAACGAGAATATTATCGTTCAATTGCTCAGTGTGTGCCAATAACTAAAGGAAACCAGATTAGGATATAATTATCCGTTACCAGTACAGGGAAGCTGTGAACGAGACTTTCAATCAACCCGATAGGGGTTAGATCTAGGGAGTCAACGCTAGTATCTACACCTTCGGAGAAGGAAAGAAGGGAAAACGTGTATCACGAGTGTGTGAAAGGCATCATTTCATGCCAGAAGTGAAAATTTCTATACTGTGTGTAAATATTTTCCAAGAGTAACAAATATTTTCAATTTTTTAATAAATATTATAGTGTTTTAAAGTGCTAACGAAATCAAGAGTGTATTTCCTGAAGCAGAGGTTATCAGTGTATGTAAAATGTCTAATATTAAGGAAGAATAAGTGTGTGTAACGCGTGTTAAAAAGAGTGGGATGACGGCTTAGGTCCAATATGTGGGGGAAAATGTCGATTCATTGGAATCCAGGGCGAGCAGCTTTGGAAAGTCATGTAAGTAACATATTTTTATTATGTGTTGTTTCTTGGGAGAATTCGTGTAACAAAGAATATGGAGAAAGTATTCTCATTTGAAAACAGGGATATGTGAAAACAGTGTATGATGAAAGACGGGTTGCTGAACGATAGCTTAATTGTGAAATTAACCAGATAAATGTGTTAAATAAATACTCAGTAGAGTTGTATTCATTTGGAATACCATTAAATGAAATGATAAAGTAATATTCTATACAAGCAAGAATAGAAGGTAAAAACCTCAGGAATGAATACATTGTTAAATTAATATTCAGTAATAATGAATTATGGAAGCCGTTAGGTTCCTTGGAATAATAATTATGATTGTTGAACTACTGTGTTCTAGTTAAAGAAATGTCAAGAATTAAAAATACAAAAGGCAAAGAAGGTTAAATAGACGGAGGTTAAATAATTGTTAAGAAATAAATAATTTTACTGGAAAGGCATAACGTAATTACTATTGTAATTAACGCTTGAATAGCGTATATATTTAATTTTTCACGCTAGATTGCTGTTATTTTATGCCAGGAAGTAATTAATTGTGGTGCGTAGTTGTGTGCGGTATTGAGGAAGATGTGTGTTTGCTAAATGCAAAATTTTGAAAGGGTGCTGAATATTATATATTCTGTCAAGCGCAGGGGACCGTGCCATTGCCGCCCAAAAGTCCCTCCATCTGATAGGTCCTATGTCCTCCTGAATGGAATTGCCTCGGAGGCCGGCCAGAGATATGAACTCATGTTCAGTTACTTCGAAAGCCTCTTTATTTCTTGTTGGTTGTGTTAATCTCATACATTCAAATGTTGATACTCCACAGTTATTGTTCTCACCTGAGCCAAATGAGCGGATGTTAACAGCCGCATAATTTAAAGGTGAAATAAACTAATGTGTTGCATTCCCAGTTTAAGAAAGAGATATACTCATAGCCTGCTGGCCTTGTAATATTCCCGTCAGAGTAAGCAGACCGCAGGGTTCCCCTCCCCTCATAAATAAGCCCAAGTGTCTTGACAAGCGAAGCGAGTCGCTTTTAAACGATTGTAGCAGGTCAAGGTGAGCCCATGTGTTCTTGCGGTCTACAGACTTTATAAACATTTGAGACGATCCGGTAGTTTGCGCCGAGATCCTTTTATATTAACTATTCTTGTTTGGCATTGTTCAGAACCGTCTTAATAATGATATAATCGTTATGGAGATTATAATAAATATCCCTTTGTTTGTTACACAACATAAATATTGTTCCCGGGTATGTGGAAATCTTAAGATTACCTGGGGAGTTTGTCGTATATTGTTTTTTTCAGTAGTTTCCAAAACTCCTGTGGTACACGAATTCTTCCCAGACAATGCAATGTAGTAGAGTTGTATGAAGTGAGACGATAATTTAAAAATCATGTGGACCCAATGAATTGGTAATTGTTGTAAAGGTGTTAACACAGAGCCAGATGGAGCTCGTATGTGCAATTTAAGGAAAGTGCTATGTGGAAGTGATAGTTAGTTGATTTTTGTCAGGTTCAGTGGAACCTTAACCATTGATTTTTAAGGATATGTTCTTATGATTCCTTGTTCATTTAACGACAAGGGTAAAATATGTCATCGTAAAGTTTTGTTTTTGTAGCGCCTAATTTTGATTAATATTAAATAGTTTTTATATTGTGATTTTGATGTTTATTTCAGTGTTATCCTTATGCTTTGATCCAAGATACGTGAATCATAGAGTGGGAGAATGTACCGTGCCCCGAATGTCCTATTGACCTAGCAGACTATGATCACGTATTTATTGTTCGCAAGGGCACAGGGGGATTTATAAATTCGTGCCTGGATCCAAGCTAATGGAAACACTAAAAGACGGTCTTAAGATATTAAAATAAATATAATGATAGGCAAGCTAAACATAAACATAACTGACCGCATTGGGAACCCGGAAACTCAACCGAGCACGCCCCGTAACAAACCCCCACCTTAATTTCATGGCGCCTGTAAACTTAGGGGC
Source organism: Meconema thalassinum (assembly GCA_946902985.2). Classification (NCBI taxonomy): domain Eukaryota; kingdom Metazoa; phylum Arthropoda; class Insecta; order Orthoptera; family Tettigoniidae; genus Meconema; species Meconema thalassinum. Next base: position 758,480,478 of record OX336389.2, read on the forward strand.
TGAGTTTTCCGTAAAAACCCCAGTTTTCTTAAAAAAAGAGTTTTCTATTTTGAAATATTATGGTTTTCCAAGATTTTGAGTTTTTATGAAAATCACTTCCATAAAAGACATTATGTTTTTAAGAGTTAACATACCTGATGGGTGCAGCTTAGCTCAACCCATACTGAAATAATAGATAACGGGAACACAAAATGAAATTAAGGTGTCATCTCTTATGCATGCCCCAGTGATGAGGCTGATGTAGTCCACTAATTTTTCAGAGTATATTGTGTAATATGGCATTAAGTGAAGAGCTACAGAGGCTCTTGGAAGCTATCAAGGCTGATAGTAATGAAAAATTGGAGTCTATCAAGATTGATAGTCATGAGAAGCTAGAAGCTATGAAGGCCGACAGTAAAAATAATAATGAGGGACTGAAGGCCGAGATAGAGGAATTAAAAGATAACAATATATAAGAGTTTGAAAATATGGACAATAAATTTAAGAATAAACTGGATGAGTTTAATATTGAAATCCTTGCGGAAAATAAAGCAGGGATAAGAAAAGAATTTGATGCCATTAAAATAGATAATTTCAATAATTTTGAACCACAATCTTAGGACTAGGAGGATAAACTAGGTATCATGAACAATCAATTTGATATCAAATTAGAATCATTTCAGGAAAAAGTGATGAGTGATAATAATCTTAAAAGTCAAATCATGGAAGCTAAATTACACGCCATGGAGACAAAAGTAGAAGGAAAAATAGACGCTAAATTTGGTTCTATGGAAGTCAAATTGGGTGAGATGCAGGAACAATGTAAGGAAAATGTAGAAGGAGGTAAGGAAAATCTTGTAAACCAAATCCGAGAGGGGAAGGTACAGCTACAAGATAACAAAGACGAGTTAAAAGATCAGATAGAATCAGATATGAATCTTAGCGAAAAACTCGGGAGAAAATCAAAGAAAGCCTTAATGAATTAGGAAATAGGTTCATTCAAGTCGAGAAGAAAGTAGGAGGACTCGACAAAGAATTCGGGCAAGTTAAGAACGAAATTAAAGACATGAGAATGCAAGGTCAACTCGATAGTAAAATGAACCAACAGTTTGAGGGTTTTACCGAACAGGTAGGCGATACTTTAAATGGGTATGAAGCGAATCTGACGAAGAAGTTAGTCCAATACGAACAATGCCTCAAAGATGAAAGTACAATGCTAAAAGCAAATATCGAGGAGCAATTAATTGAAAAAGAAAAATAAACGATGGGATTACCGAAGTTCATGAAACAATAAATACTTTAAAAACCCAACGAGGAAAAACTCACGTTGAAATAGTCCAAGTTAGGAGTGGCCTAGTAGTGTTGTATAATAACCAAGAGAAAATACAGGGTTGGGCCGATAACCTAGATGTTAGACCCCTTAAAACAACAACATAGAAAACACAGGGAGAGCTCAAAAATAATTAGGAAAGAGATTTTTGACGCGCAGGAAGAGATGAATAAAAAGGTAAAGAACATTCAAGAAGAAATGGATGCTAGGGAAGGAATCAAACAAGAAGATATAGAAAAACAGGTCCTAGTCATCAAGAAAGAGGAGGAGGAAAAATTCGCTCAGATACAGGATAGCTTCAGGGATGAGAAATTCCAAATCAAACAAGGGGCAGAAAATAGTAGGAAGAACCAGGAAACGTTTGAAAATGAATTTTGTTCTCGTGTGGAAAGGACCGAACATAAAAATAGTCAGATGGAGTTTCAGATCATGTCACAAGAAGAAAGTGCCAGGAGAGAAAGGAAAATGGATTTTGAAAGTCAGAATGACATCCAGAAATCAGTATGGGTAGACTCAGATACCCAAGGCACTAGTAAAGATAGGGATTTAGGAGGGGAGAGACCATATAAAACCCAGGATATCTTATGGCAATGTCAACCCTATATGCAAATCAAACGAATGGACAAATCATTAACATAATTAAGTCTAATGAGGACCACCCAGTTAAATGCACGGGTAACAATATGTCCATTACACCTAAATATTGGTTGAAGGAAGTAGCTAAGTACTTGAATGAAATGAAAATACCTCAGGATCGGAGACTAAGAGCGATTGAGAAGCTGTTAGCAGGCGATTGTCTTACGTGGTACAGGAGCTTCCGATGCACCTTTGATACAGTTGAGGGCTTTAGAGAAGCACTTTTGAAACGATATTGGGCAGCGGATGTGCAGGAAAATCTACGTCTAGATCTGTATTCTAGAAGATATATTACCAATGCTCCCACTAAATACACGGAATTTTTTACCGCTCAGCTGTGCAAGTTCAGAGAACTTGACTTTGTTCCAGCAGAAAACAATTTGTGTGCCGCCATTGCAAGACAACTTCCGTATGAGATACAGAGGCTGTTAATCTCATCCAAAGCAAAAAGCGCAGGGAAGTGGAGAGATAATTACCTATTATTATGATGAGGGTAGAAGGGTTGCTGGTCAGAGCTCTGATAGATACTGGATCGACTGTGAGTTTGATCACTCTGAGTTTACTAACTGAATTAGAAACTAGAGGTCGTGTATTGAAAATTCCCAAATCAAGTGTAAAAATTAAGGAAATTATTCCAGTAAAATCCCAAACATGCAAATTTCAGGTTTACATAGCTATGAAAATAGGAAATACTGAAATTTCACAGTGCTTTTTGCTGGTGAGTCAATTGCCATATAATATTATTTTGGGTATTGACTTTATCCGTGAGAACAATGTCATTAAATATAAATAATTGATTAAAGGTCCCAAAGGTCGTGCTAGTCGTGATTCCGTTGCAGTACGAAGCCAGACTAAGTCGAATCGAAAGATAAACAAGGAACTTAAATATAAGAAATCATAAGACTCAAGCAAATTAAGTACTTACGGAATAAAAATGTATTAATAATAAATTGAACACATCTGTACAGATTACAAATTAGAAATAGAAGTAAATCACGAGTAATGAAAAATAAAAGGAATCTAGAAATAAATTTAAATTATAATAGCAACTAAATTGAAAACACGATTCAATAACAAAATATAAAATGAAGAAGAAACTAAATAAATTGAAGAAGTTCACAGAATTGAATAATATGAACGTCTACTTACAAATATGACATGATCTGGACTCCCAGCAAAAAAACAGACCTACGGTGTTTATGATATTGTGAATTCATGGGGGGATGACACTGAATTACGTAATATAGCGAAGTCTGAGGAGGTAACACAAAAATATCAAATAAAGGAAATGGAAATTACACATAATTACTTGACATTACCGGGACACGAAATGAAAGGGAAAATCAATCAGCTAAGAAAATATGGTTTGTAGGAAAATATTGGCTTACGTAGAGGTAGTAATGTGGAATTACAACGACATACGAAAAAACAAAAAGAAGAACTGCGGCCCTTGGACAGTGACCACCACATAGACCAATGCTCGCATACATTCACATAAAACCGAGGGAAGGATCAACTTGAAGACGAAATGAGACTCAGCTGCGTTACTTCAATGATACCTTTCCCCCCCCCAAAAAAAAACTGGCCCAGGCGCGACAATACATATGGAGGTTGCCTCAAAGAACACCGAACCGTATGGTGACGCGAAACACAGCGTAAATGAGCCTCTAAAAAATTAGCATATATTTCAGACATGAGAGATTTAGGTAAACGTGAGATCGTTTACATGAATGGGAGGGAAAACAAATAAACACAGAGACTTTGCTAAATTAACGTAAACGAAGGCGAAAGGACTTGGGTTCACAGAAATTACATCACACCATCATAAGAAAAAAAAGTAAATCAAAGGAGGCACAAACACAAAAATGCAAAAGGCGAAGCAGATATTTAAAATGACTTAACATTAGATAAATTTAGTGACAGAATCGTACTTACTTAGTTGCTCAGGAGCGTGCGCGAGAGCCCGCTGGACACAAGGGTCCGTCTCACATGACGGTAAGAATTGAAAGAAGGAAGCCTTCCTTGAAAGAGCGTAGGAACGCGCCCGTCAGGATTAGTCGTAATACGACCTACATCTCCTCTTCGTATACATGGAGAGTGGGGGCCCAATGGCAAAAGCAAAGCTTGACCGAAAGGTATGCTTCGGCCAATGAGTAAATTTTACGTTCATAGAAGGGTGAAGTGCTTCACCACATGTTGAATTTTTACAGGGAGAATGTTATGTTTGAACGCAATAAGAGTGACTGAGAAACGTACTCTATGTCACAATAATATGACATAAAGGAATGATAATAATAATAATAATAATAATAATAATAATAAAAATAATGAACCAGATAAAAATGGTTCAAATTTCATCTCTTCTCCCCTCTTCCTGCCTAAGATTTTTCAAGTATCCTTTAGCTTCCTTATGACGTTCGTCATATTGTTCTTTAGTAAACACGTCATCACGATCATTCTTGTCTCGATTGTAACCTTGAGTATTGTGTTTATTCCGAATTTAATTACTATTATTGTTGTTGTTAAAAGGATAATTGTATTTATTATGGTAATACACATTTCTACGCGTATTTTCTTTGTTTCGGCCATTTTGTTGCTGATACGGCCGTCCCTCACGAATTCTACGGTGTCTCGGCTCGTATCCTTGGTCCTTAAAATAATTGTCCCTTTCCGAACCTTTTCTTCCTTTATTCTGTTCTTTCTGGTTATCCGTTTGTTGGATTTGGTCAATATAAACCGTGTTTACCCCTCTTTGTTGCTGTCTCTGATGTCGGGACATTACGTTAGGCTTTGGACTAGTAGAATCTACCTTGCGTAAAAACTCATTTAAGCTGGCCAAATCTCGTATTCCTGCTGATATTATAAATCGCTGGACCTCAAATTGAAGCTGTCTGGAAATTGCTTCAATTAGTCCTCCTGTCGACAATGGTGGCTGTAAGAATCTCAACTGGGCTAATTGACTTGTGAAGAAGACCGCGTAGCCTGTTGGTAGCTTACTCGAGTATTTACGTGAGTATACCTCGGCACGTAAGCTATTCTGAGCTTCTATGCTCCAAAATCTTTTAATGAGCGATTCAGCGAATTCTTCAAAATCTACGAAGGTGTATCGAAGAGCGCAGAACCACTCAATTGGCCCTGCTGCAAGATATCGCTCTGCGACCTTCATTTCACGCTCCTTTGGAATGTGAGCTTCCACAAAATAGTCTCGGAGATTGCGTATGATCTCGATCGGAGTGAACCCGTCTGTATTCGTAAACTGACGAGGCTTATCTTCAAAATTTCTGTTTACGGTGACATTCCTAGCCTGAGTTGCTGGAATACTCGTCCTATATTCTCTATTCTCTCTATCGGGCTCCTGTATTCTCAATTTTTGTCGTTCGGTTGGCCTATACTGCCTTAATTCCTGTCTGCTTTCTCTTTCTTTTATACCTATACTATTGTTCCCAGTCTGGCTTTCCTATTCTTCTAACTCTTCTTTCTCCTCTATTATCTTCTTCACATGTTTTCCTACTTCCTTCTGCAATTCTTCTTTATAAATTTGTAAGCTTGTGATATCGCCAAGATTTAAGCTTAGCAATCTTGTCCTAATTTCCTCTATATCGGTGGATTTAACTTCCCCTATGGTATTCACTTTATTGGCTACCATATCTATCCTGTTATTCAATTGTTCTTTAATAGTTTTACTTTCCTTCTCTAATAGATCTTTAATAGTTTTAGTCTCCTTCTCTAATTCCTGTCGAAATTGATTTGAATCCTCTACTTGCGTCTTTTGAAGATTATCAATACGCTTACCAAGATCGGTTCGAACACTAAATTGCCTCTCTGTTAATAGTGAGTTGATTACTGGCTAATTTTCTTTCCAAACTACCCTGCATCTCTTGCACAAATTCGCCACTAGACTTATCACACACATCCTTCCATACAATTACACTAGCTCAGTTATGTCAATCTCAATATCCTCCTTAAGTATTTTATTATGGTCAGTTACTTGGGTGCGTAGTGAATCTACGTTATCCTCTAAATCTTCCATAGTCCTAGTTATTTTTACATTATCATTTGCAACACATTAAGTAGCACTTGTCTGCAGTCCGTCCAAGGAAAATTGCACAACTTGTATTTCCTCCTTGAGACTGTCTTTGACACTTACCGTTACCCTTTCGGTAAGGTTTTCTACCCCATTCGCTACTATTTTGACAACGACTGTGTCAATGTACTCCTTCCTATCCTTCTTAACCTGATCCAGGTCCTGATTCGCCTTCTGAAAACCCTGTTCAACAAATCTAATACGCTCCTGAAATTTTCATTCAACGCCCTTAAGACCTCCTTTCAAGTTCTCCTGTATCTAGTCCATTATCCTCTGGACATCCTCCGCTATAATACAATATAATCAACTGCTGTAGGGATATATCAAAGACAAATATGGTGACAACATTTAGAGCAACTAATTCTACCACGAAATTGGGCATCTTACTGTCTAGTTAAAATCGTAATACTACCTATATTAAGACTTACAAATACCTTTCGTTCCTACGTGACTTAAATGAATTATATTTCCTAACAAGGTTTAAAATTTACTAACGTCGAAGAACAAGTTAAATTTACCTTAAACATTTCTAACATAGACCATGAGCCGGCCTGAAATAAATTAATTCAGTTCGTAGGTTATCATCATGTATATCTAACCCACATAATTCCTTTCTCACAACACGGACTCTTGTCCTTTTTATATTGTTTGTGATTTAAAATAGGTTTATACAAATAGCATTAATAAATATAATATGATTTTATGAATAATAATAATAATAATAATAATAATAATAATAATAATAATAATAATGCTGTGTTGTATTTTTTCACTGTCTGTTTTAAACTATGTTTACACAAATAGCATTTATAATTATAATAATAATCATGGACTCTTGTCCTTTTTACTGTTTGTGATTTTAAATAGTATTATTAATTAGCATTTATAGCATTTTTAAACATTTTTATAGTATTTTTAAATATTATGATGATGATATTATTCATGCATATTAATGGGAAAACACAACATGGACTCTTGTATTTTGTTTTTCAAATCATAACAGTGATACTATACATTAAAAAAATAAATTCTTCCTGTTAAAGTCGATATCTAGATACAAGTAATTTGCTCTCATAGCACCAATGACCATAATTGCTGCCATCCGTTCTGACACACTGGCATCTGAAGCTGTTAATCGGTGCTTGACAATGCTTAACATGGCTTTGTCGGCGATGCGTCTTAATGTGGGATCTCTGTTATGATAGGCTATATCATGATTACGACATGCATGATCCAAGGGATTAATCCCCATATCCCCTCTCCTCAAACGATCTTGAAGGCAAGTTCCCGGGCCGCAAAAGCTGTAAGCAGGTACGTGAAGTTCCAGGGGTAAGTATTTAATTATGTTATCAATAATTCTATGGCCAATACACTTGGGACATGGGACTTTCAATCGGTTAAAGACACTTTTCTTGTTGTTCATCTTCTTCTTGTTCTTGTTGTTGTTGTTGATGATGATGTTGTTTGACAGCGACTGCTGACGAGCATGGCAGGTTGTTTTCCGCATGACGACCATGGAATGATGAAACAATGTCTTTACAGTGAGTTTTATTACTGTGATACAATTTCATCAATTCGCATGTTTCTCACTGACGAATGGAGGGTATTTTTTGCAATGGTTAATTGCTTATGATGGCAACAAGGGTTGCATGGTTGCAGATCACTCAATACAGGGCCACTAGTCCACTTGGCAGGCGCCTTCTCTCAAATTTCTTTGACAGCGTTGGCAGCTACATAAAAATGAATGATTTGGGTAGTGCCAATAATTCATGTTGAGTAAAGTTGGTCAGTTTTTTCTTGCACACAAAGTATTTCCCAATCGCTTTATCAATTGTAGTGGCGTCCATGTTATAACGTTTATGTTTTCACCTCACGTGTACAAGTCTCACTGGTGTCATGGACTAGTAAAGTTTGAGTTTTAATTTGTTCAACAAATCCCAACACGCAGTAAATGTTAGCCAGTGATTTAATTGCCAGGCATGCGCCAAAGCTTTATTGTTAATATTGTGGCAAGGACAGGTGTTCATTAATGTTTGCAGTGATGTACAGCCCAAGTCAATCAGCTCAATACATTGACAGCGAGGGGGTAAAAATTCTTGTAGCCACAGTCATTTTTCTGCTCTTTAACAAATAGGACATTGACAGAGGACAAATGGACTTTCATGACTACCGGTATGTCAAGATACTTATAAAAATATCACCCTCTTTCCATACTAATTGCAAGTGATTTTCAATCCATTCACATTGCTTCTTATTTTTTCACTTAGCAACTCGAAAGCATAAAATAAAATAAAAAAATAAATAGCCTTACAAATCCCATAAGGGCTATGGCCTCCTGCTTTGCAGGGAATTGCTCAGTTTTAACTCATCAGGTGAGCAAGTCCTGAGGAGCATTCGGGGTTATTCTTTCTGATTGGGCCTTCTATATAGATGTGCAGCTGATTAAAGATTAAGTAAATTATATTACGATGGCATAACATTCGCTACAACAATCTTCATTTCTGAGTCTGGCGATATCAAGGCCTCAAACATCCATTAGTATTACGGAAATCATAATAGACATCAACCAATATCTGGGAGCTTCCCATTGCCACTAAGGACAAAGCTTACCCTGTCTAAGCACTTGAACAATGACAGAAACTGCCAAGTCTTCACTCTTCAGTAAAATCTACGTATATTGAACCGTTTCAAATAGGTCTTTTTAAAGTGCAATACAAAACCTTACCGGTGGAGTTTTAACATCTAGTTTGAATACAGATACCTATACACGTTCTTTAACATCCCACAAATCATTCACTATGTTGTGTACATGTGGTCCCGGAACGAATTAACAAGTGTTTCGCAAGATAGTTGAACCTTTTGAATTCCTTGTGATGCAGTAAGGTTATTTTCCCTAGTGAACACGATGATGTTTCCTCAAATTAGAGCGCGAGACAATGTTCCATTAGTTCTGTCCGCCATGCAAATGACTTCTCACATGTGCTACAAGTGTATTACATCACTCCAGTATGAACAACAGTGTGCTTCTTGTGGTCACCGCTCTGTGAGAAGCCTTTATTGCACACCAGAGATATGTACCGCTTTGCTGCATGCCCACTGAACGGTGTCTTTCTAGTTGATGAATTGTTTTATTGGTCACTGCATGCGAGTCTCCCTAGGTCTTTCCACTCCTGCCTCATCTTCTCTGTTCTTGTCCATTGTTTTCCTCCCCATTTTAAGAACCAGTCTGCCCATCTGATTCTTTGTCTCCCAACGTTTCGTCTTCCTGTTCTTGGGTCCCACATCGTCATTTTGTACGTCCATCGGTTAGGATCTAATCTCGCTACATGTCCACCCCATCTCCATTTGAGCTGGTCTGCTGATGTCATAGCGTCTTTCATGCCGGTTCTCCTTCTTAAATCTTCGTTCCGTATTCTATCTCTCAATGAGACATGAAGTATCTTCCTTTCCATTTTCCGTTGACATCTCTGGATCATTTGTCTTTGTTTCGATGTTAATGCCCAAGTTTGGCAACCATATAGTAACACCGCTATAACGCATTTTTCCAGAACTTCAGCCTTTAAAGTGTGTTTTTGGGTCTTGTCAGCCAGTATAAACTTTAGGGACCAAAAGCTCTTCCATGCTTGTCCTATTCTTCGTTTGACCTCTTTCTCTGAACGACTTGAAAATGACATGTTCTGACCGAGATATATATATTCTTCAACATATTCCAGTGTTTCTCCGTTCACATTAATTGGGGCTTCTAACGCATTGGTCATCAGCTTCGTTTTCTTTGGGTTCATTGTAAGGCCCACTTCTTTACTTGTTTTGTCTAATTCTTTTATCATTTGTTCCAGCTCTTTCGCTGATTCAGCCACCAAAACAATGTCGTCTGAGAACCGTAAATGGGTTAGTCTTGTCCCATCGATTTTGATGCCATATTTGTCTTCCCAGTCTAGTTTTCTAAACTGATTTTCCAGCAAACAGGTGAATAATTTTGGTGAGAATGGGTCTCCCTGTTTTACTCCCCTTTCTATCATGATCTTACATCCTTCTCTTTCTGTCTTTATTCTGGCTTGGTTACCGTCGTAGAGTTTGCCAAGGAGTCTAACGAATTTGTTTGGGATGCCTTGTATTTCCAGTGCTTCTAAGACGCTTCCCTGTTCTACGGAGTCAAATGCTTTGTTGTAATCCACAAATGCGATATACACCTCTAGATTAAATTCCTGAACTTTCTACATGAGTTGATTTATTGTTTGCAAGTGGTCTGATGTACTGAAAGTCTTTCTGAATCCTGCTTGCTCTATCGGTTGCTGTTCGTCCAGTGCCTTTGTCATTCTATTGGTTAGGATCTTCATAAATAGCTTGTAGAGGTTTACAATTAGGTTGATCGGTCTGTAGTTGTTTATGTCGTCCTTGGCTCCCTTTTTGTGTAGAAGTATGATAATGCTTTCTTTCCACTGCATTGGTATGTCTTCTGATGTGAGTATGGAATTAAATAATGTTGTGATGACTGGGATTAGGTCTTCTTCACCCCATTTTAGAAATTCATTGTAAATTCCATCTTCACCTGGGCATTTTTCGGTTTTCGTTTGTCGAATGGCTGCTCTTACTTCACTGGGTAGTATTGGAGGTGTTTCTTCCTCTAGGTTTTCTTATGATGTATTCTGGTCCTGATGCAAGTTGGATCTTTGAGAGTTACTTGAGTATAGTGTCCTATAGAACTCTGTCGCTTGCGTCATTATCCCTTCTCTTGAGGCTTGTCTTTTTCCGTTGTTGTCTTTTACTCCAAGCATCCAATGTTTGCCTGGAGTTAATTCTTTCCTAATCTTCTTTATTGATTTTGTGGTATCCATGATTTCTTTGACCACTTTAGTGTTGTGGTCTCTGATGTCTCTTCGGATTTCCCTTTTTGATTGTTTATTGACTTCCGCATATTCCAGCTTTTTGTGTTCGTTTTCTATGGCTTGTAATTTTAGGCGTTCTCTTTCTTCGATCAAACATTTGGTGCTATCCTTAAGTTTTATTCTATTTTTCATACTGTTTCCAGGTGTTGACGATTGTTTGGCTGCGCGGGATATGCAATTTACGAGCTCTGTATAGTGTTGTTGGACTTTTTGCTCCGTTTGTTGGTTGAAGTCTCGTAGGTTTTGTTATAGGGCTTTTACATACTCCGCCCTGTCTATGCATCCTGGATGTGTAGTTTTGTTGTTGAAGTAGTGTCTCCTTTTCTTCTTTATTCTCACTTTCAATCGTACCATTCTGTGATCTGTGTCAAACTTCAGACCATTTATCACTTGTATGTTTTTCACCTCTGTTAGTCTATTGGTTAGGATGAAGTCTATTTCGTTTTTGATTTTCCCATTCGGAGATTTCCATGTCCATTTTCTTTCTGGGTTTTTCTTGTAAAATGTGTTCACAATTTTAAGTCTTTGTCCCAGTGCAAACTGTATTAGTCTTTCTCCTCTTTCGTTCCTTGTTCCGTATCCGTGAAGGCCCATAGGTTCTTCTTCTTCGTATTCCTTTCTTCCTACCTTGCTGTTGAAGTCTCCAATTATGAATGTTGTGTGTGCTTCGTACTCGGCTAGTGTGTCTTCGAGGAGCATATAGAAGTCTTCAATTTCTTCTTCCGTACTTGCTTCTGTGGGAGCATAGACTTGAATTATTATGAATGTGTTGTCATTTAATTTTAGGGATAATAATATGATTCTTTCTGAGATTCCCTTTATTTCTTTTATATTGTGTTTTAAATGTCTTTTTATCAAAAAACCTACCCCTTTTTGTCCTTTTGTTTCCCCTATGAAGCTAAAGACATCCCCATTTGTTTTCTCTATTATGTCTTCGCCATATTATCTCACCTCACCGAGGCCTAATATATCGTACCTTACGTTTTCGAGTGCGTTTTCGAGTTCTATTTCTTTATCTTGGGTTCTTAAGGTTCTAACGTTTAGTGTACCAAGTGTGAGTTCTTCTTCCTTGTGTGAACGTTGTTTCATCGTTGTGTTGTGTTGAATTCTTTTTCCTCGTTTTTTGAGGTTAAGTCTTTCCAGAGCACCCACTGGTCATTTAACAGGATTTTCTGGTATCCAACTCTTACATTGTTATTACCCTTTTCCCTTTCTTCCCTGGCTTTCTGTCGGAGTGATGCTTGGATTTCTCTTTCTTTTATTGTGAGGTCATCATCTATGAATATGTCTTGTCCTCTCAGTTTGTGTTTGTTTCGGACTATTTTTAGTTTGTCTGCAAAATTTGTGAAACTGACTTTCACTATACCTCTATTGTTTCTGTCTTTACCGACGTAGGTTGATTTTTCTGCCGTCACTTCTTTTTCTATCGTGTCCAATATCTTCTTGATTTTGTTCTTTAGTTCGTCTTTGTTACCTTCATCATTAGTGAATTCTTTACTTTTTATCACTATGTTGTTCCTCCTTTCTCTTTTCGCCTGTTGTTGTTTTTGTTCTTCTAGGTCACTTATTCTTTTGGATAATGTTTCTATCTTTTCTTGTATTGTGTTGTCTATGTTAGTGATTTTTTGTTCTAATGACTCATTTGCTCTTTCGCAGTATTCATTTCTTTTTTTAATTTCCTTTCTCATGGACTGAATTCCCTCTCTTGTTTCTTGTTTAAACTCTTCAGTTTGCTTTTTCAAATCTTTAAGTTCTGATAGTATTTCAGAAAACATACCTTTAATGTCGTCTCTTTGGGGTTTTGCATTGTTTGTGTGTTCTTCTTCTCCCGAGCTTTCTGAGGTTGTTATTATGTTTTTTCTCTCTTTTTGCTTTATGTTTTTAGTTGAGGGCTGTGTTTTGGGTGGCATGTTGTTATATTTGCTAGTTACGTACTGTGATATATTTTACTCCTCTTTTTGGCGCGTGTAGTGTATTAATCTGCTTTGGCTTCATTCACTTCGTTCCTCTCAGACTCATTCGCTTCTATTTTAGTGCTAAAATATGTCTATGTATATTGTTAAAAGTCATCACACCTTAGTAGCAGGTTGCTGGTTTTCTTGTGTGAGCTGATACTATGCCTGTGCTTTGTGCTGTAAGACGTTCGTTATGCGACGAATGTCCTCTTTCATTGTTGACAGGCCAGCGTCTTGTAACCGGTATGTCTCATTCTCCATACAGAGTTTCTTCAGGTCACATGTTATTTTTGTGGTAAGGCATTCAAACGGTTCTTTGTTGCTGTATGCGATTAGTGTTTTGGTGAGCTTGGTGGTATATAACCTCACTAATCTCCTTCTGTTGTGTGATGTAATTAATTTCAGTTATTTACTTATTTACCTCCAATTTGGGTGATTCCTGGTTTTCTTTCATTGCGTACGTCTTCCTCGGGTACTTTTTTTCACTTTTAAGCTGCACTGATATCGTTTTACCGTGTAAAGATCCAAAAACCGTGGAGCTCGGAAATGGCGCGTGTTTACTTGACTACTCCCATACTTAACGAAAGCATAGGGAGATTTAAATACCAAAATGGATAGGTTGTCACACCCAAAATGTTGTAAATCGATAAAAGCCACTTCTTTAAAATATGAATTTGTTATCTGCAATTTTAAAGCCCTGACAATCAACAATCGGTGTACGCATGATTTTTTTGTTATGTTTTGTTTATTTTTTTACTTGTTACCTCGTCCACGACCAATCACCAACTAACCCATCTCATGGTTTAACTCAGCCAGTCAAGGACTTGGTAAAAGGAACAATGACTTGAACAACAAAAGGTAATTTTATTTTTTTACATTAGCACACAGGTTTCATTCATCATCTTAAAACACTTACAATCCTGTAACATTTTTTTTTAAATTTGGAACAACATTCAAATGAACGGTATGCACATACAGTCCACAGGTATCTCCTATTTTTGTTGGGTCTGGTACAATGATAGGGTAATTCAAACGCCTCGGAATGTTGCCCACGTCATAGCGATTCAGGTAAGGACAGGATGGACTCCATCGTTGATGGTCACTAAATGGTCGATCACCCATCTCCCAGTTTCCAATTTTCAATGTTGCAAAAATACACTTGACCACATCCCTGCGGTTTAAGTAATAAATGCCAGCCGCTGTCAATTCTCCAGAATCCATAAAGGGAACTGTCCAAGTTTGAAATGTTTTCAGTCGATTAAGTTCACAATTTAAATTCCATGGTTTTTCCCTCACGTTGTTGTTGTTGTTGCTTATTAAGGGACACATGACGTTTCTTGTTGCTGTTGTTGCGTGTGTACAGTGCCAAAGCACAACAGACACTGTGCTTGCAGACACTCATCATGAATCCTATAAATACTATCATGTTAAGCCATGAATTATGAATATTTTTTTCACCTCACCACAGGAGAGGGGGCAGCTAGGCAGGAGGTCACAAGTGGGGTACATGCTGGTCACATAATTTGACAAAGGATGATATTTGACTTGTCTGGCATGGATAATCAAACAGTAGACGCTTGTATGGGCTGGCACATTTTCTTGTGTTTCAAAATCTACTCTTAAATCAATGGTGGTGATTTTCGTAGATTCTTCTAAATGCGAGCATTCAAAAACAACAAGTGGTGCCTTTGCTTTAAACCCTTGCGGCGACAACATAGGGCAATCCTGTTTTTCATAATAAGACGATTGAAATTTAGCAAACATGTCATACAGGGGGCCTAACTTATTTTTTGAAAAATTCGGTTCCAACTCCTCATAGGGAAAGCAAACATTATTTTAAAATAGTCGTATATTCCTCAAGTGAATGCGATCAAACATGGTGATATCATTGCTTTGTTGGTATTTTCTATTGGTTTGAAAACTAATAATAACATATAGGGCGAGCAGATTTCACACTCTAACTGTGAGTATCTGTGGTAGGTAGCAAAGAATACTCGTGCAGACTCCAACTTCGAAAGGCTATAGGCAACGCTTTATCTTTTTGCACCAAATTTAACATGGTTAGCTTTTTACGATCAGATGGAGACACGTGGGGCACTATCCATAGTAATCGAAGCAGTCGAATTTTTGAGTCTAACACATCGTCAGAGACTCCCTTTAGTGCATTATAATCACTACGATCTCTGACGAGACACAAACTTTGTCTTGCATTTAAAATAATACGCTTATGATCTTCCGCAAAGCCAAGGAGTAATTTTAAGGGTAGAAACCCTGTAAAGGTGCAATCGGTATGAACTAACCAGTCATTGCTACTGTTGAGGCACCATCCTGCCAAGGAAAGCGTTTTACATTCTTCCTCACTATAGGAAGGATATAATTTCATAAGACTAGTCATACCCACATTTCGACTCATATCTATCACATTATCATTAATGACATATCGCACTTCAGAAAACAGAAAAGCCAAACCATGATTAGCCAACGTAGACGTAGTGGGTGTGCTGCCATCGGCTTTCATCAATTTACCCTCAATTTGAAGGACACTTTCATGAGGTAGAGTAGAAATATCTTGATTGTTGATGACAAGTTGAATCTCGTCATTGTTATTTCGTCCTAATGCTAGAGGTTGATAGGAATGCATGTCAATGCGCATGACGCATTTCGCATAAATATACATCGAAAATGAGAAATCTTTAGTTGTTTGACACAGCTTCCCACTTGTTGATGGGTCTTGGCATGTCGAGGCAGTTGTCTTAGGCGTTTATGGAGGAAGGACATTTTTTTCTTTGTCGATAGGCCAAGACCTTATTGATAAAGGACTGGCTTTAAATTGGCGTTTCTAACCCCATAGCAAAGGCTTCTATCGTTTTATTGTGTCGCTCACTTTCTTCTAATTGTTGCTTGCCTTGTTCGACGGCCTCAATGGTTTTCGCCACCGCACTGGCACCACCCAAAAGCGAACCCAGAGCAGCCAGACTCGCAAATAATGCCGGCAAAAACCCCCACGTTTAGCAACATGAATGACTCGCCTACGTTTCTTTCTTTCTTTCTTTCTTTCTTTCTTTCTTTATTTCTTTATCGATGCATCATGGAGGGATTTTGGGTCCGTAGACAATCGCACCACCTGTAATGCTTTATTCGATAGACACTCTTATTTTATTTTTTATTCTTTTAGTTTTAACAAAGGATGTGAGGTAGACCGACTTGGTTTCCGGCCTAGTTTTCTTCTTTAGTCTTCTTTTCTTCATGTTCACCGCATAACTTTTTTCACTATAATGATACTCGTGAACCTTTCACAACAAAGATTCGATAACGACTAACAGTAACACAATTATTTCATGGCGATATATTCTACTTCTATATAATGCGGAAAATCATTCACTGTTTTTCCAGCTTTCTTTTCCTCAAACGTAAGCATGAGATGACAGGATAATTCATCACCAGCATTTAGCGTTTGATGATTGTGAAACAACAGCCTATCACAGTTTATTTCTATTTGTAAAGGTTTCTCATCAGGCATGGCGTATTTGATATGATTCACACCATCATTGTGCAATCGATAGTGTCTTAAACCAGAAGCAAGCACACAGGTTAGATGGTGGCGGTCATTCGCCTGTGCTGAGGAATGGTTTCTGTCATTCACCTGTTTTTGATTTGTCATGTACACTAAAATACAGACGGGACAAATGTGTAAAGCCTTTTCATTTGGTAGGTGACGTAACGTTTGTTGCAGATATCATCCTCGTCTCAAGGCCCTTGCACGTTACTAATACGATGGTGATTGGCTGAATAGGCCTCAGCAGTTAGTCTCGGGGCCATGTGGTATACACATTGCACTTTGCGATCGACATAGGTTTTCGTCGCCAATTCTCAAGACTGTTTTGAGAAGGAAGCGGCCGTGGGCATGGTCCAACTAGCTCGCCAAAACACTTCCATAGTGATAGACGTTAACTAACCTGTCCTACTCACAGCTTGCCTATAGATATAAACCTTATACGCACATGAAAAAACTCAGTCGCAGTCACTATGGAAATAATAAAACAACCTCATGCTTTGCCTGTCTCCGATTTGGTTTCAGAGCTATCGCTGGCCGTGTGTGAACTCAAGCGGCATGGGACCCTATTCCCATCTACCATTCGATGTGTCGTCGTGGGGCCTTCGGGGTGTGGAATGACCAATGTTTTGCTCAACAACATTGCCGCGCCTCATGGCCTACGATTTCAAAATATTTATATTTTTGCCAAATCCTTGTACCAGCCTCTGTACGTGTATCTGGAACAAATTATGTCTTCGTTAAATAAAGAAGCCATGGGCTATTTTACATTCCCCTCACCTCAATACGTCATTCAACCAGAGCGCATACAACCCGATTCCATTATAATTTTTGACGATATTGCTACTCAACGTCAGGCTATTATTCAAGAGTATTTTATTGTGGGGCGCCATAAACAAGTGGATTGCTTTTATCTGGCTCAGACATATTCAAAAATTCCCAAAGAGTTGATTCGTGACAATGCCAATATAATCGATCCCTTTCGCCAATATTCTTGAAATCTCTATCATGTTTTTCAAGATCATGTGAATCCTGATATGTCCTCCACCGCTTTCACACAATTGTGTGCATCATGTTGGAACAATCATCCTCATGCCTGTTGGGTGATTAATAAACACAGTGAACGATGTGAGGGACGTTACCGTTTGGGCTTTGATCATTTTATTTCCCTTTAAAAGCCCCCATGTTTTCACATTTCCTGTTAGTGTCTTTACCTCCACCATGGCGAGAGCCATAGGGTACAAAGAAACATGTTCAAATCATGCAGCGTATCATTGAGGTGCAAAATACTATTCGACATAAATTTCGTGAATTACAACGTTTAAAAAACATGAATCCTTTGCCCATGATAAAACATGCTCCATCATCGGTTCATCCCACGAGTATCAAACCGAATGCTACTGCTGCTACCTCTCAAACCAAACCCTTAACAAGTTCAAAATGTACTCAAGCAGATTCAACACAGCGGGTAAAATCCTCCTCCGATGACACTGAACAAGAAGACGAACAAGAAGAACAACAACATGGTCAATGTGAAAGAGAAAGGGATACCGTATTTAATGCTGAAAGAAAAAAATCCACACCCCTTCAACAGTTTCAAAAACAAAACAAAAATCTGTCATGGCACAAAACCGTCTTCCTCCAGATCGTCTCCATTTTCACAACTCTTGGCCACCACTCAAAATAAACCTTAAATCAAACACATTTTAATAAATCATTATGGAGAAACACTGCAACCGTATCTCACTCATCTATTTATTGGAAACACAGACACGACGTATGGTTTTCGCTACTAAGATGATGGTTTTAAAATTGGGGATTTATCTATTAAATTTGCTCGTACTAGTGCTGTCATTAAACATCAACTATAAATTAACTTCAGGACTGTTAAAGCTGCTATTCTCTCGTACCCCATCTCTACAACATTTTACGACAGAGGACCTTGCTAAATATAGATCCATTTTATTAGACACCAACGCTAGCAAAAGAAAATATAAATCCTCTCAGCAAGTGAATGCCAATATATCTCAGGATTATAAAACCATCAATGCAAGCATGTTTGGTAGGCGAAAACACCACTCTGATTCTGGCGTAAGGCTTAAGAAATTAAAACCCTACGTGGATATAACCTATTGGAATAATCCCAATGAGTTAGTAAAGCGCTTATACGTTCTTCATGCCTCACGACAGGCTGGACACACGGGACATGATGCAGAAATCTCTCACGTTGAAGAACAACTCCGGGAGTCACAAATTATCTTATAATCCATCCCCCATCAAGTGGGCATCGCTTATGAATTGCATAAACCTGCTCGACGATTTTATCACCGCCGTCGTGTCATTTCCAAGGGAGTGGACGATTTATGGCAAGGAGACATGGTTGAAATGATCCATTATTCTAACGTTAACAACGGTGTACGTCATATGTTGACGGTCATTTATGTGTATTCCAAAAATGGCTTCTGTTGAACCAGTAAAAATAAAACTGGTGTCTTGGACACCAACAGCTTTAAACATATTATTCAACAATCCAAACGTCAACCGAAATTCTTCCAGAGCGACCAGGGAAAATAATTTTTCAACGAGGATTCTCCAGTTTTCTCAAATATTTGGATATTCACCATTACACCACGTACAGCAATCTCAAAGTGGTCGAGCGGTATAACCGAACATTAAAAACCCATATGTGGAAAGAGTTTACTATACGTGGCTCATATCGTAGGTTAGAGTTGTTACCTAAACTCGTGTCACGACACAACAACACTATTCATTCCACCATTCGCATGAAACCTCGTCTCGTCGCCAAGAACCTACCCAGACCCAATAACCTGTTTAAGCCTATAAAAAGTCCTGACCCTAGGCGACACCGCCTTAAAATTGGTGATTTTGTTCGCATTAGTAGACATAGAACTGTCTTTACAAAATCCTACACACCGCAGTGGACAACAGAAATTTTTTAAGTTCGACAAGTCAAGCTAGGGCGACCAGTGACTTAACTTTTAGAAGATCAAAGTGGTCAACCAATTCAAGGTGGATTTTATTTCGAAGAACTTCAAAAATCATTATATCCAAGTGATTATCTTTTTGAAAGAATAATTAAAGTCAAAGGCAAGCGATCTTTTGTAAAGTGGTTGGGATTTCCTTCCACTTTTAATTCATGGGTTAATAAAAATATTTTTGTAATAAAACCCTATTTATTTATTTATTTATTTATTTAGACTAATCCCCCCCTTTTTTTTCAAAAAGAAGATGTATAATTTTCCCTTACACAATCCCCTTTTTTCAAACGTCCAATGACCTCTTTGTTCCACTCCTACCCTTTCTTTTATCATCATGTTCATGCAGTTAGTGGTTTCAAACTTGGCGGTACTTTATCAAATCCATTATGGCTGAAGGCTATGACGTAGTCAGTATAAACCCACACTGTATGATAAGCACACGATCTTATTATTCTTGCGTGGGTTGACCACCAGCCTTCCAACAGTGTTTGCCACACCTCTAACATGTATGTTATAACCAATCAAGTTCGGTAGAGAATGCGAGACAGAGAGAGATAACACGTCACTCGGCATTTGTTTTTTATTTCTCATGATAACAGAGTCTACCCGAGCAGTGCACAGCCTCAAGCTCTGAAATCTCTTTTTGACATGTATGAACCAAGCCCAACGTCAAATGGCTTTTACCAACATGACAGCGGGACAGGCTCTTTCCCAATTCCTTTCTTCTCGCTAGTACATCATCGTAAAACAGTCGCACCGGTTTTCCAAACCTCCACAAAAAAAAAACTTTCAAAATCTCATTTCTTCTCCTCAAATTTCTATCTTAACCACTCCACACGCACATCCTCCTCAAGACAATCACTCACCAATCACAAAGACACCTCAAACCTGCTTCTAACTTTTTTCGTTTCCCAAATATTAGAAAAAATGACAAAACCCCATTTTTAGTCCAAAAACCAAGTCTTCACCTTTTCACCACAAACATCCCCGTAAAGTGGACAACCACACGAAAACAACAACATCTCAATCATCGCCATAACTTTAACCGTTCGCCAAATATCTGAAAAAAGACAAAAACATATTTTTAGACCACAAACCATGTTTTCACCTTTCCACCACATACATCCCCGTAAAGAGGACAACGATACGAAAAAAACGAATCTAAGCACGCCCTACTACCATCAATCCTTCCTTTCCAAGGTCGCCAGGGCTCACAACTTTCTACGTGGAGGAGATCCTGCCTTACTACACTACTAAGCATAAACATTAAGATATCCTAAGGGTATTGATAGGATGCTAGAGCTTGCCGCGATTTAACAATAAAATCCTACAGTAGTTGAATATACCTCCCATTATCGTATGTGCAATGCGTGATAGCATGTCGTCGAAGTCACATGATGACGCCCTACAAAATATATAATAAATAAAACAGCAAAATGTTTATAAAGAATATTT
This sequence comes from Meconema thalassinum, assembly GCA_946902985.2. NCBI lineage: Eukaryota > Metazoa > Arthropoda > Insecta > Orthoptera > Tettigoniidae > Meconema > Meconema thalassinum. The sequence goes on from OX336389.2 coordinate 758,501,355, forward strand.
AGTTGGTCATTGTGGTAAGTTTATGAACATTCTCTGTGGACAGTTCAATAAAACATGAAATGTACATTCGTTGTTGTTTGAGTCTTCATTCTTTTAACTTCTTTGATGCAGCTGTCTCCCTGCCCTGAGCTAATCGTTTTATCTCTACATAGCTACCTCACTCTACATCCGAGGCAATCTGATCTACATATTCTAAACTTGGTCTACCCCTACAGTTATTGCCTCAATCCTTCTTTCCATAACTATGTTTGCTATTTCTGGGTTTCTCAGTTCGCTTCCTACCAACCTATCTATTCTCTTCATTAGCAGTCACCAGAAAGATCTCTTCAAGCCCACTCATCTAAATACTTCGCCATTTGTTACTCTATCAACCCATCTGAAATTTCTGATTCTCCTGTGACTGGCCTGCGTGGCTCAGCGGTAACGTTATCGCCTGCTGGTCCCAAGGTTGCAGGATCAAATCCTGGCGCAGTCAGCTGGCTTTTGAGGTTGTGCAAATGCGAGGGAGCCGTGTCAGTAGATTTAGTGGCATGATGACGACCCCCTTCGGGGCAAAATTTCGGCACTCCGGCGTCTCGTAGAACCTCAGTAGTTAAAAGGGACGTAAAACCAATGATATTAGTATTATTTTATTCTCCCGTAACACCAAGTTTCCAACACTTGTATTCTCCTCTTTTCTGATGCACCAATAGCCCAAGATTCACTTCCATAGAGTGTCATGCTCCAGACAAAGACTTTCAAAAATGACTTTCTATTACCAAAATCTATATTTGATGTCAACAAATTTCTTTTCTGTAGAAAGACTTTCCTTGCCTGAGCAAACCTACTTTTGATATCCTATTTGCTTCGTACATATATGACTCCCCTAAAGTGCGGTATAAACGTGAGTGAAAGTTCGTAGCCAGAATTGCTTTTGGAAGGTGACAAAGTAGAAGCAATGCATTGCAAGAGTTATCAGTGAGATGTAAATCAACAGGAGAACGATCGGTGATAAACGCTGTAAATTGAAATATTGCTGTCATTTTGATAAACAGGTATTAAAGTGTTTGAGAGTTTAGAGTTGAAAACTACAAACTGACGGGCAAAGGCAAACAAAAGAAGGCAGTTGACCGCAGTGGGAAGCGCGGATTTCGTGAACAAACGAAGGGTGGACAGCGCAAGCAAGTGAAAGCAGGCAACCCTAGCGCCATAGAGAGGAACGGAGCAGGTAGCAGCTCCGGAGAACAATTGAAGAGCCCGGTGCAAGAACCAGACAGGTCCAAATTATAAAAATTTTCAGGAGACACAAAAAACTGAATAAAAAATTCAAATTTCGAACATTTAAATTTTTTCCATGTACAATTGCTAGAAGGAATAGTAACACACATACGTAAGTGAAAATGATATGGTTTTTGTTGTTAGAATCATCTCAATTTATATATGAAATATATAAAATTGCTGGAGCTGTCTTGTTTCTTGGCCCGGTAAAGTATGCTTAAAACGGAGGATGCAATAACCATTAATAGTTACCTGAGTTATCAATGTACCATACTTTATTATATAGCAGACTTGCTATGAAACTCAATATTTTTACATAGAGACAAGATTTACACACACCAAGGAAACTTAATCCACTGTAAGTTCATCATCATTCAGTAGCAACATCATTATCGATTGCATCTTCATTTTCAGTTGAAACTATCTGGTTGTAGAACCACAAACAGTCCGGTGGAACATACTTTGAAGCAATGTCTTTAATATCCTTTACCTTATTTGGATTGAGTTTTAAGACTCTGCGATGTAAAAGACATGATGCGTCTGGTAAGGAAAGAGTAGCTCCTGCTTTTTCCAAAACAAAGAAATCTCTTACTATAGCACTCGCATTGACACTACACACCAGTCCGTCGCTGTTGTATTCAACATATCTGTATTTTGATACTGCCAACGTTGAACCTTCACGAGCACTAACCTTTGTTTTGAATAAGGTTTTGAAGTGACTTGTATAGTCCAAAAATGTATTTTGTGTAACATCATGAACAATGAACTTGCGACTCACATTCTGTACTAGCACACGATACTCTTGTGGCAAATATAGTCTTTCTCGCTTTCGTTTTTCTTTCTCGATGACACCAAAGGTCCGGTCGCAGGGAAGGAAGCTGTGCCCAGGCTCTGGATACCGATGTATTATTTTCTCAAACCGTCCAAGTCCTTTCACAAGTGTATACAGAAAATGAAAAAGACCAATGTTCTTATTCTGTGCCGAACAGTTGTCCGAGAAAAGATACAAGATTGTGATGTCTTGACTTATCTCGGTTTGTATGAAATGATTAAGCATGCTAATCACTTCATTTTGACCCTTCCTACCAACAGATTCATCGTACATAAAACAGAATGATTTTCCGGTCTTTCCAGAATGTATACAAAAGTTGTATACCCACAACTGCCTTTTATAAAATATGTCCCCACTCGGTACTAATGGTAATGGCAGATTTTGTTCAAAATCAAAAGACAACACCTCAATGTTTCCACTTTCCTTAGCCTCCTTTGTCGTTTTTTGGATATCTTGGTAAAATTCCTCACTTTTCCGCTTGTGCAGCTCTAGTTCAATCTTGAGTTTGTTGACAGTAACAGGATCCTGTTCTCCTTTCATCTGATTGTCCAAACGGTCACATGTCTGGCATGTGTCACTTCTTGGAACTCCAAAGGATAGGTTGTGGTAGTCAGAAAAATGACGGCAATAAAAATCATATGACACTAATGGACGACACGTGTTACCTTTATGCATGTTTTCGTAGACAGTCGGTTCGTACTTTTCCAAATATAACCTATGCATTTTTGACAAATTTAATTCGGGTGAGAGATACTGTTTCTTTTCATTTCTTTCGCGGCTATAATGTGAGCTTTGTTTGGGGAAGCTATTAATATGGTCATCAATATTTTGTAGAATTTCGCCAGGTAGTTTGTTCGGCCTATTGTTGTGCTTTCCACGTTTGTCCACAGGAAATGGGCTTGCAGTTTGTAGGTTTCTGATTATTCGTTCAATCCTCGCTTTACCCACACCATGCAACGAACAGAAAGCCTTCTTGCAGACATGCATTTCAAATTCACCTTGCTTTATTCTATATTTGCATGAAAAAGCTCGATTTTGTCCAATGCCGGTTTTAGGCCTACGTCTTTGTATAGGAACAATACTTATTAATCCACCTAAATATATATCCTGTTTGTTTTTGTCCGCCGCTAAATTGAAGTGCTCTATTGTGTTAGTTTTAACATAGTCTGGCACTTTGGTAAAACATTTTGCTTTGCATTCACAGTCTGGCCCCGTGATACGTGCCTTTATAACAACATTAGATGGACTTACGTGTTGACAACCACTTGACCTCTGTTTTTTTAATACATTCCGCTTCCATGTTTCTTCTCTTCTGTGGCGTTTCTTTCCTTTAGCAGCAGGCGTGGTGGTGCTGTCTGCGATAACATTCGACGTACTCGGAACTGGATGGATGGAATCATGATCTTCATGATAAATACTGTCTGTGAGCTGTTCTTCACTGTCCATATTGAAGCTATTACATCAAAACACTGATTGAATTAACACAAAACTAATCTAACACAACAGAATAGTATAAGAACCACGTGTTCACCTTGTGCTGTCTCGATAGCAACTACCATGCGCAGCCAAGTAGCCGAACATTGAACTACAGTCGCTGCAAGAACCAGACAACTCCAGGAGCTGTATGGGATCTTGCCCCGGCAGAAACAGTCAAAACAAACCAGACAGTTCCTTTTCCATTGTAACTACGCACCAACTCAGTTGAGTTATCTGGTTCTTGGACCAGCAGATAGAGCATTTTTTTTTATGATACCTTACAGCAAAAAAACGATTTTGACCAAAAAGTGGAGCTGTCTGGTTCTTGCACCGGGCTCTTCAATTGAAGACCGTGGATCGCAGTCAGGGTGGTGTTTGTCGCAATGCTAGCGAAGCTGACGGCACAAAAAGAGACTTGAAGGACAGTGACACTCCTTTCTCCACAGCGGACCACAACCAAACTACGCAGGATGTGCGTGGAGACTCGGCTTACATTTTAAGCCTACTGAGTTATACGAACCTCATTGTGGAGTTCGTGGATCGGGTTTGTAATAGGGTGATTGATAAACTAAAATAAACAATAGATTTTATCACCCAGGTCATCAATGAACTCAGACAGGAACTTGCCAGGCGAGACGCCACTATAAATCAACTTGAGCTGCAACTGATTGACAGCACCGATGAACTTGAGCAGTACCAGCGTCGAAATAACTTGAGAATATTTGGTATTCCAGAAACTCCATGCGAGGACACCAACAGGTGTGTAATGGACGTTGCTGCCAAGTTGAATGTGACAATCTATCCCCAAAGAATAGACCGATCTCATCGTGTAGGATTCCTGGATGCTGGAAAGAAGCGGCCAATAACAGTGCGGTTCGTGTCCTATGCAGATCGAGCAGCACTTTTCAGGTCGAAGGAATTCTTAAGGAATACCGGCATAACTGTAAGGGAAGATCTGACGAAAACCCGGACTGATGTTGTAAAACAAGCATTAAGCCACTTTGGGTTACATGGTGTCTGGACTGCAGATGGCGTTGTTCTGATCCGCATTGGTGACACGAGGCATCGTGTAAAATCACTCCGAGAATTGGACATTTTGAAAAAAAAAAAAAAAAAAAAAAAAAAAAAAGGTTTCCCGCTCCTCTTACCTAAAGGACCCCCATACGTGGCAGTGTGAGGGTACTCAACTGATCAAAGTTACAAGTACTATCACAAACATTTAATATTGTTACTGGTGGAACTTTAACTATAGTGTGGAGCCAAGACACAAGCCGATATAATTGATTAATATTTAGAAAATAGCTTAAGTTTTAGATTTTGTAATTTTTAATATTTCTTGTATAACAATTTTACAATAACTTTCAATTATCTTTTGCATGGATATTAGTACCAATGAGTATGATACGCATGCCTATATTTGCGATATAGCTGATAGATCACCCAATGTTTTTAAAGTAAGTCACCTGAACACGCAGTCACTTAAAATGCTAGAACATTTCGCAGAATTTGAATGCACGTTTGTTAACTCCGGTATTGATGTAATCGCTATCAGTGAAACATGGTTCAATAAGTCCATTACTGATTCATCTGTAACTTTGCCATGATATAATATCTACCGCAATGACAGACAACGTAGAGAAGGGGTGGAGTAGCTGTGTATGTTCGACAGCACATCGAGTGCCTGGTTATCTGCAAATCCCCAAATAATGAGAATTTCTGACCTGAGTACCTCTTCGTAGAGATTTTCCTAAAAGGTACTATGGTACTATTTATTTGTGCTTATAGAGCACCCAAAGTCGGTTTCATGGAACTACTATTAAATGACATGCTTTCACAAATTTTTAGTTATAAATATGTAATATTAGCTGGCGATATCAATGCCCATTTTGGGTCGGCTACATTTGAAACGAAACACATAGTAGAAACTCTAAATACTTGCAATCGGCCGTGGCTCCCGTATCAAGGTACACATCACACTGCAACCTCCTCTTCTACTCTGGATTTAATAGCATCCAACTGCAATGAGCACGTGATTGAGTTTGGCTTCTGGCTTCTCAGCACATGATCTCTTATACGCAGTATATACCCTGTCAACTCTAAAATATAAGCCTAGTATTCGAACTTTTCGAGACTTCACCAGCTTTAATTATGAAAGGTTTAAGGCTGATGCCATCTCAGTTCCATGGCACACTGTTCTCGAGCAACAAACTATAGTTGAAAAGGTCGAAATTTTAACACATTTTTAATTGATTTATGTTATCGCCATGCCCCAGTGCGCTCAGCTAACGTGAGGCACGCACCAGCTGCCTGGATTGGCACATAAATTACATATCTAATAACATCTCGAAATAGAGCCAGAAAGAAGTGCAACAGAACACAGAAACCCGAGGACATTGTAGAATACAAAAGCTTACGCAACAGAATCTAGCAAGTTATTCGTAATGCAAAGATACGTTACTCATTCGCTAATTAAATCAGCTAAAAACTCTTCGGTCTTGTGGACAGCTGTAAGAACTCTCGGTGTTAGAAAATCCAGACACAAAAGCAATAACCCATCAATGAGCGCTGATGTGCTTAATAATCATTATTTAAACGTGTCAACTGTTGTAGACAGAAATAGAGTTTTGTCAACTGTTGCTAACTACAGGGAAAAATTTACTGACCCACGGAAAGATATTAATTTTGGCCATAAATATCCAGAGGACATTAATTTAGCCATATTTAGGATAACTTCAAAACCCATAGAACCGGATCATATATCTCTTACGCTATTGAAAAGGAATATGGACCTCCTCATGCCATTTTATTGCATATATTTAACTATAGCCTGCCAATGGATATTTATCTGACACAGTGGAAAAAAGCCAACATTAAAGCAATACCAAAATTCACGAACGCCTTAAACTGTAGTGACTTTAGACCAATATGTATATTGTGTGCATTTGGGAAAGCGTTAGAACGGATAGTATTTGATCAGTTTTATGAATATATAAATTCCAACAATATCCTAAACCCGAATCAATCTGGATATAAATAAAAACATAGTAGTCTGACAGCTCTTATCAAAGACTCAGACGACATTCGTCAAGCAATGAACTGGAAGAAAATAACTATATTATCTGTATTCGATTTCAGCAAAGCTTTTGACAGAGTTCACCATGAGATCCTACTAGTTAAATTAAGAAATCTAGGTCTTTCAAAGTCAGTAACGAACTGGTTTAGGTCTTACCTAACAGTCAGATGTCAGAGAGTAGTCCTAGCAGACGACAATGTTTCAGAATGGTGTGAAGTAACAACAGGTGTGCCGCAGGGTTCGGTCCTTAGTCCACTCCTGTTCTCCGTGTATATAAATGACCATACATCTGTCCTTAAATTCTGTCAACATCATATTTGCGCAGACGATCTACAGCTATATCTACAAACGGATCTGAAATCCATTCATTTGAACGTATCCTTAATTAACAGTGACATTCAAAGCCTGTCTCAGTACGCACTCGATCATAATCTAATTCTAATACTTAACTTCGAAAGAACACAACCGATCATCATCGGCTATACCAAATTACTCAGTTCTCTACCAGACACTGTGCCACCTTGATAGCTAGCATCCCGAACCGTTCCGTACCAGTCAGCAGTAAGAAACCTAGGAGCTATTTTTGACTCTCGATTATCGTGGCTGGATCACACAAACATGATTCTGAAAAGGGTTGCAACGTCATTATGTCAAATTAGGCGAACTTGCTTCTATTTGCCGCAAAATGTACGGAAGAGACTGATACAGAGTCTGATATTACCAATATTTGACTATGGATCTATAATATACCATTATACGGGAGAGGGTCTCAATACAAAATAGCAAAGAATGGAAAATGCTTGCTTGTGGTTTGTTCTCGATGTACCAAGAGAGTCTCATATAACTCCATTTTACGTCCAGATTGGATGGCTTAAGTTAAGAGAACGAAGACAGTATGCCATGGCTCTGACAGTGATAAAAGTTCTAAAATTAAAAATTCCGTCTTATATTTACTGCACACTAACTCCCATGCAATCAGTGCAAAACCGTGTGAAGAGACACACTGCACAAATGCTCCAGATACCTCATCACAGAACCGTAAAATGCACATGTTCATTCCGTATTTCAGCTAGTATTCTCTGGTATAAATATAAATTGCATCAGTATTCAGGACTTCCCATCAGAATGATAAAACACTCCCTTCATGGTAATCTATCACCTATACAATTATCATGATCAAGGTGAACGGATGTAATAACAGGAACTTCTATTGTCAACTGAATGTTTCGGTTAGTTTCCTTTTCCTTTCTTCATTTATTTTATTGTATTTAACCGCCCTATGAATGAAGAGAGCTGTTTAAAGAGACTTTGTAGCCTCGGTGGCCTGTATAAGAGAAACAATACATTCAAATAACAAGTTATTTTGCTTCCTAAGTAGCTGGAGACACCTACATCCTTTAGCTTTTCGCCTGCCAATTTGACGTCATTAGGGGTTTCGAGTGAATTCTATTATTTTTGTTTTTTTTTATTGATTTTCATCATGAATTCTTTCCACACCATTTAGAAATTCATTCAAATCCTCTGGTAAATCAGTTAAGATAAAAATGTCATCAGCATATCTCAGCGTTTAAATTATTAATCCTTGAATCTTTACTCTTACATTCTTTAGTAATTTTTATAAATAATTCACAATAATTGCACTAGAAATTTCGGGTAGATGATTTTGACGTATTTCTCCTTAAAAACTACTACTTGAAAGGCAACCTAAGCATAGTGTTGGGGACGCAGCACTGGAAAATTATGGCTTCTAAATTTGCAATGTAATTACGTGCTTTTGTATAACTGAGATATATCACCTCAAGATATTTCCGATAGTAACAATTGATTCATAGCTTTATATGACACATGGCTGCTCAAATTATTGAGTTCTATGTTGCTGGTGCTAATTGTAAATTTAAGAGCTGTACATCGAGTTTATATGAGTCTAATGATGTTGCTGAAGATTGCTTAAACTGTTAAGAGTGCCACTATCATTTCTAACTACAGTACTGGCTAAATTTAAGGTGACTTACAATACATACTTCAATGAGAAATGAACAAAAGAGAAAACAAGAGAGATAAATGATTAGCCTTTGAGGACTGATGGGCTTAAAAGAAAGTGCAGTTTTAGGAGGCAGAACGTAAGAGTGTCCGTCCCAAAAACAAGGGGAAAGGCAATAACATGACTTTTGACCCCTTGAGAAATTTGTGTATCTGGAGAGAAAAGAAAAGCGTCAATGAAGGCAGTAAAATGAAAGCCACTCTAGGCATCACATACCCTAGTAACGTCGGGGCGGGAAGAGAACAAGAGTTGTCGGAGGGAGATCGACAAAAAAGATGACGATAGGAAGGAGTCTGTTCTGATATGCCATGTTCATCTAGGGTCACTAGCCCACGTTTCACTAGTTGTAAACTCCTGGGATGTGCTTAACAGTGTAGCAGGTACGTAGAGTTGGTAAGCTACAGTATATACGTATTATATTACTATATCGATAGTCAATTTATGGTCAGCATTGTGAGTAGGCCAGTTGCAAAAACAGTTAAATATATCGTTAAATAAGATCCTTTTTGATACGTGTTTTGAAGAGCATAATTTATTTTTTACATTAAATTCTATCGACTAGTGTTTAAAGGAGCGAACAATGGAGTCTAAATTTTTCGAAGAGGTATCTACTCCGAGATGAATTTAGTTGGTCTCACAAAGTGGCAACTCATACTGAATTATTGCCAACAATGGCAGCCTAATTGTTTACTGAGTGAGTAGTATCATAGGCCAGTTATGTGTAAGCATCACTTGCAATGCTTAGGAACAACTTTTTCATCTGTAAATGTAAATGTAAATGAGTAAGAAATTGGATCCATGGTTCGAATCACAGATTTAACATTCATCATTCCAAGGACAAATGATAACTGCCATTGTACAGAGGCGCAGTTCCCAATCCTTTTAGTATATAAACTCGAGGATAATTATTGCATGGACCGTTGGTACGCAATACACTAACGACAAGAGATTATACTTCATTTCTGCATGGTATTCATCCATAGTTACCTGCTCGGCATTGCGTTACGCTGTTATTCTACTGGGATGGCTACTGGGCATTTGGTTACTCAGGTCACTGTGTAAGATATTTATTTCATAACTCTATCTCTCTCTGTTGCATAGTTTATATGAAGTAAGGTAGTGGTCGAGGGGTGCCAGTCTCATAAACTAGGACGTCCAGCGGCGTGGAGAGGACGTCCAATGGGTCCCCAGATGTTTTTTCATCTTCTTTCGGGTGGTGTGGGTAGTGTGAGGGGTAGGAAGGGGAGTGTGATAGCCCCGATGCAGTCTTGTATCCTACGTTACGAGCAGGAGACCACGAGGATTACATCCGTGGTGTTAGGGCTTACTGTACGGGTTCGGCTCATCAATTATAGAGTAGCCCAGACTTTGAGTCCGGACTCGGCACACAGCTCGTTCAAAGTGCATGAGAAGATATTTTACCATTGCACGACGTGTCCCGCTGTCTCGCGTGTGTGATCCCGGCCCCATTCCACTGGGAGATGTAATACTGCTGTCTCGCTAGTAGCACCAGCTCAATAAAAGGAAAAAATAATGGAGCAAGGGGGAGGAATAAGTATGGTACGCAACGCCCAAGATATTGAGTGAAAGAGCTTTCAGATATGCCACATGTCAACAATGTCAAATATCTGTCGGGCTGGTTGATAGAAATGAATATTTTATGTAAATGAAACGCTTTGCATTCCGTATACAATCCCGTACACAGAGCATGTGGTCTTGTGGCGATTTATCTTTCGGAATGAGTGCACAAATCCAAGATGAGAAATAACACACTAAAGTATGGTGCTATTTTCTTGCAGCACGGACCGTACTGGTGATTAATGTTTGTAAAGCGGCATTAGCTGCAGTGCGATACGTTAGCTGTAGTTCATTTATTATTGAGACCAGGGCTGCCCAACAGGAAGCTGGGCATGGGCCTCGCTTTGTGTTTACAGTACTCAAAAAGGGGTCAACATAAGGGTGAATTACTGTACGCCAGCAATGGTCACTTTCGTTCTTGCAGTAGATTGTATTTGTAAATACCTAATTAGTTCCCCTTGTTCACGTTCTAAAATTATTATGTATCGTTATGATAGTGATAGGAAAATGATATGACTCGCACTGTACATGTTTTACTACATAATAATTAGATTATTATCGTGTAGGAAGCCACTATTCAGTGTTTACTTAGTATTCGAACCTTTTTTTTCAGTCTGTCAACACAATTGTATCCAAATGTAATGGAGGGTTTCCTTGTCCTGAAAACAATTTGCATAAGATTAATAAATATACTTAGATGACCAGTTTCGAATTTACATGTGATTAATAAATACACTTGGATGATCAGTTTTGAATTTATCAGGATTAGGGAACCATCCATTACAAATAGGAACAATCGTGTTGACCGACAGAATGACATTACTTTCGATAATAATTAGAGTTATATAGGGTACAGTCAACAAATATCTTAGTTATATTACTAAGCAGTGAATGGATGCATTGTAAACAAGTAAGTTTGAGGAGACACTAGTGTAATCATTGTGGTCTGTCATGCTACTGGCTGCTCGTATGTCTAAGGCTTTGTAACAAGAGGGTGGACTAGCCCACCCATTAGGTTCTTTTGTGAACGTAAACAGTTGACCAAACTTCAGTTTCTCCTTATTCCTGCCCATCTCCCAGGACAGAAAGGGTCTGATAAAATTGCGATATTTCGGTGAAATCTGTGCAAGTGTTTGCATGGAAATGTTATGCTGTACTGTACAAATGTATATAGGCCTATTGTTGGTGTTTAATTTGTATAATCTGCGAAAATAATAACCTTCTTACACCAGTGACTAGCCTCGCGTTCCCGTCGGTGACAGGACTATTCCCCAATAGTGACAAAAACAATTAATAATATTATCTGATGAGAGGGGTTATCTGTAGCTAGGCTGTAAGTTAAAGTAGACCTTGCTTTGTCAGCACCTGTGTGATTTCGAATTCACCACCCTGTACTTAGGATAAGTTGCTGCTTAAGAAGAAGAATTAGGTGACAAAATTAACCATTAAATAATATTGTTAAGAGAAATAAATTAGTAACTATCCTCAGTCTTAAGAAGTAAGGTGGTTGATTGCCATACATGAAATCATAGGTCTCATCTACACCACCTTCGCATGTTATCAACGTGATACGCTGTTAAATGGCATGGGTCATCGAGTGCGTATTACCAAAGTCACTTCGTCCGCGAAGAAACGACATAAATGGTTATTGTGAAATTGTAATATCTTTCTGGACAACATTTTACATGCACCTCAGGCAGGCGCTCATTCCTTCATAAATATTATCGACTAAACGTTTTCAAAATCAAATTCCTATTGGCTTATTTCCATACATTTTTCATTATTATTTGGGTATAGATTTGATGAAGCTTCCAAAACCCTCAAAATTATAGAAATATTCTACTTCCGAGATTCTTCCGCCCACCAATATCAAACATACTAACATTTGGGAATAATTGGTCATTAAATAAAATGCGCTGTGGACACTCAAACTGCGCTACTTCAAAGTTCTCCCCACTACCAGTACTACAAGTTAGTCTCTGTCGATTCAATCGCAAACTCACTAGCTTCTCAAACGCAGCATTATTGCAACAGTATAGTGATGTAATTAGCATAGTTTATTATTTATATACCGGGTGGTTATAATTAAACTTTCCCATTTTAACAGTCTCTAGTTGCCAAGTGCGTGCTTGCACGTTCATAAATCTTAATGTGATCATTGCCAAGGACATGAGGAAGAGAAATAACGACTCATCAATTCAATTGAAACACTTTTAATGTGCTGCTATATCATACGAATACCGTGGTCACTGCTACAGAACAGGCTCGATATGGCACCCGTCAGTGCAGGATTGCATTCTGCACAGATGCACGAAGCATCTCCATGGGTATCCTCGACACCTCTCTTGATATGCTTCTCTTGAGATCAGCACATGTTGTTATGTTACCTTGATAAGCCCGGCAACGAGAAATCACAGGGAGTGAGATCAGTTGATCGTGATGGCCAAGCATTTGGAAATGAACTGATGACAATTCGGTCGTGACCAAATGTGTTACAGAGAAGCAGTAGAACTTGACGAGCAATGTTTGGTGGAACCCCATCTTGCATGAAAACTGTTGACGTCAATGCGTTTCTCTCCTGTAGGGCGGGTATGACATGTTGGCAAAGCATATCGCAGTACCGCTAGCCAGTCACACTGCACGTCTTTGGTACTTAAGCGCCAGCTTCCTCGAAATAGAATGGACCAATTATGAGCGTAGCCGTGAAGCGACAAGGTGACACGTTCACTGTGCAGAGGAACTTCATGCACATTGACTGGAGGTGAAGATCCCCTCACTCGGCAATTCTGTATGTTTTCCGAATCCGTCAGGGATAAAATGTGCTTGGCCATCCCATAGGATGGTCCAAGGCAAGACCTCGTCAACTTCAATCCACGCTAGAAAATGGAGAGCGACGTCAACACCTTGTTGTGCGTCCTGTGGTGAAAGTTTCTGTACGATATGGATCTTTTACGGATACCATTGACAATGGTTCGAATCACCTTCTTCACAGTGGGCCACGGAATGTTCAACTGTCGTGACACAGCACGTGCACTGCTGGACGATTGGCCACTGCGCTCAGCGTTGTCCGCCATAGCAACAACGATTTCGTCAAACATTTGTGGTTCAACCGGTGGGCGGCCTCTTCTTGTAGCGACACCCATTCCTCCCGTCGATTCAAACTTCTTCTTCATCATGTTACGCAGAGCAGGTGGAGGAAGAGGACCCTGCCGTAAGCTTTTCAGCCGACGATAATTTTGAAGTGCAGCTGCAGCGTTACTGTTGTTTTAATAGAAGAGTTTTACCAATAACGCTCGGCTCCTTTTGTCTAAGTCCATTTTGACTCCATCCACAAATGCACTGACACTGGTCTGATCAGCGTGACTATGAATGTTCATGGCCCCTGGTGGCCAGTTGTGGTACTGATGGCAGGTGGCGCTGTGAAGCATGGAAATCTTGCGCCCCATAATGTGGACATTATTACCACCGAGTTTGGTACTCATAATTTAACTAATTTCCTTTCTAGAACGTGTAAAATAGGGAAAGTTTCATTATAACCACCCGGTATATACAAGATCATACTACTACTCTCTCATAAAACGGAAGCTCTCACATCTCTCTTTCTCTGAATTTCCACGTCTTCCGTTTTTCTTACAGGATATTTCTTTTCTGGCACCTCTCTTCTAGATGTGAGATCATTCTATCTATACTTCCTAAACATTATGTCACGTTGTGCTTGCAGGAATATTTTGCCTTCTTCAATCATTATAATACTCAATATATTTATTTATGAACAACTGAAAAAATATCCAGCATTTAAAAAATAAAAATAAATATTTTGCTACTGCGTTACAGTTTGTCGGCTGAAGCCCCTTTTGTGAAGTGTCCACGTTTTATGTAAGTCTTTCATTTTGTTCACGAGTTGGTATACTTACCTTCGCTCAGAATTCAGTAACCTTCAACTATATACGGTATTTTGTCCCATTCTTCAAAATATTTTCTTCTCAATTAAATCCAATTGAAAATATTAACTAGAATTCCACGGTTCGGAAAAAAAAACATTATTGTCAGTGATTTTACCAAGTGTTCAATCTAATAGCTATATTCTGCCACGTGTTTTACTTCAGTGATTTATTTTACCTGAAATTGTACCAAGGAATGTACTAATGGAACGTCAAATATAATCTTGAGTATCATCCAAGTTTCAAAGCAAATCTAAAACTCCAGGACAACCAAATGACGCATATCAGGCGCCAGTCCGACAATATCCATACAGAAATGCTGAAGTATAGTCAGATCTAGTGTTTCTGTAATATTGGTTGCCTACTCCATGCACAAAACATTGTACATTTCATACAGATTCATTTATAATATTCGTTCAGTAATGCTGAAAGATGAAATCACTACAGTATTCGATAACAACCTTAAAATCAATTGCATGACATCTAAATGGTTATTAATTTTGTCAAAATATCTGTATAGATTTTTAATGCAAATGAATAACCTTAACAGGTAATATTTACAAAAGAGCACCAAACATGTTTTACCGGTATGAATTATTGGCATTCTATTCATGCATCGATGCTGGGAAGATAAAACGGCAGATTTTCTGCCAACGATGTTCCGAGTCCTTTAGATTGGTAGGTTCAAAGACGTAAAGACAACAATTTTCATATCTCTATGTTTTTAAATCCAGTGGTTTTGGGGGGACTCAGGCATCCAATCCAACTGTGAGAATAGAGCGACACCCTTCTTAAAGTGACATATCTTGGAGCTCTCTTTCATGTTGACACCTCATTCGAGTCAATCAGCACAAGGAACTTCTTCCAGTAAGACAGGTAGCTCAACATCGTGCAAATACTAACATCGTCATCCATATATTGTATTAACAAATAAGTAGGATCCTGTGGTTATGTCACAGAGACTTGTATATTACACATTGACCGTCTTCTGAGGTATTAATCATGGCATACTCAGATAGGATTCTCCATTCTCCAGTAGTGCATATTTTATCAGCGCGCTGCTCCATGATATCATCCTCAAATAATATCAGTGAAAGAAATTAATCCACAGCCCTACATGTAACATACTTACTAAAAGCAGTTCAGTTTGTGAGATCCATGTAACTTTTGCATTCAACACACGTATCAGGCGTGAGGTAATGTATTTGAAGGATATGCCACATATGATATACTGCTGTTGTACTCATACTTGCGGTGGCAGAAATCTGACGTATGCTTGTGTGGTGGCCGATTCCATTCTTGGAATTTATTTTAGAGTAACCTATAGCTATCATAAGGCGGACATACTTTGGAGCGTTTGAGTTGATATGAGACGACCATCGGTACTCAAACCCGAGTCTCTCTTATTCCGGGAAGGTGAGTGAGCCAATTACGTAAAGTCTTGATCCCATTTTTCAGTGTTTCCTGCACAAACTTTCAATTAATATTTTTCAGTTGGTCAACATGCTACAGACAATTATTCCATGAGTGGTCCACAATGGCCGTGACAAATTTATCGTTGCCTATCTCTTAATTATTTAACAAACATTAGAAGATTTGTTGCTTCAGGAATTTACGCAATATCTTCCTAAATTGACATATAAATTTCACATGGAGTAGCAACGTCCCGGCTCTTTCTTTCAATGTCAGTATTGCAATATAATTCTATGCAATGTCAATTGGAATACAATTAAAATAGGTGCATCAGAAAAAATCATTTCAGAAAATTTTAAACTACTGGACAAAGGGTGAATAGGGAAGAGTGATGAAGAGTAGACAATTTCAGCGCCTGTATTTCGATGAATTATTGGGGATGCGTATTTGAATGATTAAGGGGTGCCCACGAAGACATTAAACATGGCTTTGAAACAAAGTGCATTTACTGTATTCAGAGATGCCTGCCTGTTAGATGGTTTGAAACAAACTTTTTGTTTACTATCCTGCCTCATTCAATATCTGTATTAATTACAGGAGAAAGGCATATAATGATGAAAATGGCTGTCACAATTGAAGCCCCTTTTTCCAAAACTGCCATAGTCCAAATTGGCATTTTTGAACGGTGACCACCACTTGGTACTTTGCTACATGCAGCACCGTTTGACATACAAATATATCACAAAACCATCCATAGTCCCATTATAAATGCAAGTTAAAATGTGCCCTGTTTTACTAAGCAACCATTGTCCTTTGAATGTGCTACAAAATGTGCCAATGTCCAGAATAATCTAGACGACATATCGACAACTACAGATTGATTCAACTAAAACTGAAGAAGAAATCAACATGTACAAAGTTGAAGAGCAAGTCCACCTATGTAAATCTGATAAGCTTTTAGAATTGAAGAGAATTTTGAAATGTTTGGCTCAGAGGAACAAGGTTACCTGCATCTCTTTCGATTTCATGCAAAACCTTCCCTTACCTCATATTCATTCGTGAGTTTTTTATGCCCACTAACATTGGTACTATGTATTTGGGATTCAAAACGTGGGGTTTAGGGTAGTCAGCATGAATGTATAGGATGAAATGACTGCCAAGAAAGGTCAGAATGACGTAACTTCAATGATACTTAAGCATTTCAATATAAATGGCACTAGAACTGAAACGTTGATATTTTTAGTGACAGATGTTAAGATTCAAGTTATGATCCGATTTCTCTATGCTCTGGTTCACTTCTTCAAGGTATTCAAAACCAGAAAATACATATTCCACATTAGAGGTCATAGCTATCTCCCAAATGATCTACGTAGTTCCTCCCCTTAAAACCTCAATAACTAACTAACTAACCAACCAAATGATAGAGATTTCTGTCTCATTGAGGCTAAAATGAAGAAACACACTGCAGAAATCCATGGTAATTCGGACAAATTGATCGAATCTGCTGGAGTCAATTCGTCACCATTTAATTTAGTGAACATTAAGCAAGAAGATATTTCTGATCTGGCCTCTTCTCTGTCTCCATATTTTCGTAAAGAGAGTAAATCCCCTATGAAGCTTAGAAGTGTGAGAATGTTAAAAATACCAACAGAGACCTCAGATGTTCTATATAGACCTTCACCTACACCTACAATGCGATCTTGGAGCAAATTTTTCTACGCAACGCTCAAACCCAACCCACGACAGTGAATCTAGTACCCACCTACCATAGACCACTAGCATTGAAATCTGCCAAGTTGCAGGACATACAGTACAAGGTTTCTTACAAAACCATAGAACAGTGAATATTACTTGAGTCTTGAAGCCGAAGTGAGTGTTGCAGATGATGGCTCTGATCCTGATGATACGAGCAGTGGTGATGAAGCACCACAATAAATCAATGGACTATGAATTATTATTTCCATCTCTGTTTTTTTTTTCATAAAAAAACAATGTCCACTGAATTAATTACAAGTTTATATTTTTTCACATTTAATACAATTTATAAATTTAATGTTAAGTGCACTGATAAGTGAAATAAATCCCATAGTTCGATATAAAATTAAGTATAGGCCTCCTAAGATTTAATGGAAGGAAGAGAATGGACACAATTTTTTTACTCTACTGAAAGTTTCAATTTTTGGACTATGGCTGTTTTTGTAAAAGTGTCCTCAATTCGATACAAAACTCTCCACACAATTGTACAGTTTGCTATGTGTCGCATAAGTTAAACTCGAATAGTGATAAGCACCCCGTCAATGGCTATTAAAATGGCGACACACGCTGCAAATGATTCTTGTTGTTTTTGTTGTTGTTCCATTTGAGTTGCTTGAATATCGTGGTCATGTAGCCCTATAAACTTGGGCGTGTATATGTGTGTGTAGAGTTTGTAGTGATAACTCGTTTTATGGTGGTGTCTGTAGTAGTGTATGTATTTGTAATTCAGGAGAATATTTGGAAGGAGACGTGCCCTTAAGTTAACACCCATCCCGGCATTTGCCTAGAGTAGTAGTGGGAAATCACGGAAAACAACTACTCCCAGAATGGCTGAAGTGTGATAGAACTCGGACCTCTGGGGTGGCAGCCAAGAATGCTAGCCGCTGAGCCATGAGGCGGATTAAAATGATTCTAATATACAGAGTGTTTCTAAATTCCCATTAGAAATTTTGAGGGCTTCTAGTGGGAACCAAGACAGTTAGGTTTATCATAGGAACTTGTGTGCAGAAACGTACAGTCTTCCCGCTGCCCGTAAAATACCACTACAGCACACGTTCAAATCTCCCGTATTTTTGGTGCCACTGACTCGAGTATGTACGTCATTGAACGATCACCTGATGTCCTATATCCACTACAGGTTTGTTGTAATTCCTTATCTTCTTACACGAAATCTTCTTTGAAGACGTACTAAATGGGTTATTAGACGATGTGGCACTGCATGTGCGTAAAACCATGTGGTTTTAGCACGATGGCGCATCACCTCATTTTTTCACTTGCGGTACGAGATCATCTGTGCCACAGACTTGGACAAAAGTGGATTGATCGTGGTGGGGTGATTGTTTGGCCCCCACATTCAACCGAGTTGACACCGCTAGTCTTCTACCTGTGTTGTCAGATGAAAACCTAGATTTACGAGACCCCTGTGGAATCTGAGGAAGACCTACTGGCGCAGGCAATGGCTGAGGCGGATGTTGGAGGACCAGGGATTGTTTATCGTGAGTACCAGAACATGGTACGGAGGTAACGTGTCTGTGTTGACATTGCCGGTTCTAACATCGAGCCCCACCTATAATTGAACCCAGACGAAGAGCAGCAGGAATTGTACAGAGCGCCGAATATGCGGGAGCACTGAACGTGTGGGGTAGTAGTTTATTGCAGGTAGCGGGAAGAAGGTACGTTTCCGGACACAAGTTCATCTGCTAAACTCAACCGTCTTGGTCCCCACTACCAGTTCTCAAAGTTTGTAATGGGAACTTAGAAACACCCTGTATAATGTATTTTTATGGCTTTATTCGGGTTTGGGGCCATCTTCGGCCGTATGAACGGTTGTTTGCAACTGTGAAACTACTGTATGAACTATGTCGTTGTGGTAACCCTACAAGTGTATATAACTTTAATTATTAGCCCAGGCCTAAGAGTGGAACAAAATTAGGACCTACCAGCAGTGAAATTAGGGGAAGTTCCAGAAAACTATACAATTGGAATACAAACCGAAGTAATCGGAAGCGTGGGACTGAGACACTGCCTTCCAACCGCTCGTCGAGTATGGCTTCAAACACTTGGCTGCAAATTTGACTGATGTTCTAAAAGTATATTTTTATTATTTTTAGAATGTGTTCGAGTACATATGGTTAACAGCGAGGAGAGTACCCTTATTGTGATAAGCGTCACCATATCTCTCTTTTAGATCGCGCTCGCAAGCCGTTACTGGCCCGTGAGAGTAATCTGGGAGAGCAGGTTGCATTTCTGTTACTTTTCTTTGGGCACATCGTCGATGCATCTCCACAATATGTCACCACTGTGGAAGCAGGTCACTGACCTGAGCGCTAGCTGTGGATAGCTTTAAGATTTTCTGGTCTTACTGCAACAAATGACGCCAAATTCGTACTTAAATAATGCGCAATTATTTATGATATCTAGAAGGGTTTATCAAGTTGGCAATTACAATTGATAGAGTATTGTCGCCGAACAACATTTCAAAGTACGTAGAAAAATTCGCTTGGTGTTATTGTGCGTGGGACTTACCTTCCCATCTGGCTGATTAGGACCATAATCCGAGCTATCTTTCACGTATTTTCCATATTAAAGCTATTCGCGAGGGTCTGTTTGGTCCATGAAGGGTCGCATTACAAAATGATGGAACCTAACAGAATTTATTTTATTTTTGTCGTGTAGCCTCCTGAGAGGCCGAGTGCAGGTCTTTCTAGTCGACGCCCATGGGCGACCTGCGCGTCGGGATGAGAGATGGAATGGATGAAGATGAATGAAACTGGGCAAGGATGTGGAAGGAAGCGGCCGTGGCCTATCAGAAGGTACTGTCCCAGCATTTGCCTGGTGTTGAAAATGGGGAAACCACGGAAAACCATTTCAAGGACAGCCGACGGTGGGGCTCGAACCCACGCGTCTACCGAGTCAGCAGAGAGCTTGGCCCCATGACCTAATGCTGCGCTTTAGCCAACGTAGCCACTACTGTCGGTACCTAACAGAAATGATGGAAAGTGACTGGTGAATATTGCCGGATTCTTCAAACTTCAGTTACTCATGTAATATGTGTTTACCAATTAGTCCAAATGTTATTTGTAGGACAATCCTACTATTTCATTAAATCACCGTCTGGTTTTAAATCACATTGCAACCAATATTATGATCAGACCCCAATGACTCTTTGATTTAGATGAGTAACCTTAACTGATTTCTTTATTTAGTTCCACAGGGTCATCGATAAATAATGCCTAGATTTTAAATAATTGCTGTAAAAATTATATTAGAGGTAATGTAATGAATTTAGCCTCAAAATGCTTGGAAAAGATATCATTTTTTTCATACCTTGGTAAGTTTCAATGCGAGCTCCGTTTGTTGCTCTGCAGACGTGCGCCAAGTGTATCGCGTACCGCGCGCAGTAGTGAGGCGGAGCCCCACCTTGCATAAACATGACACGCTGTCCAGTCTTCTGTCCAATATTTTCTATTTGAGCAAACACAAACTGTTGAAGCATATTGGGGTAAATTTGGCTTGTGATTGTTTTTTCAGCGAAAACGAAAGATCCGATAACTTGGTCATGAACCACAGATTGACACGCATTAGACGCCAACAGCGCTCAAATTAAAAATTACTAAGGTATGATAAAAAATGTCACCTTTTCCACGTATTTTAAGGCCAAAACCCTTACATTACCTGTAATAGTTTTTTATAGCAATTATTTAAAATCTAGGCATTATTATTCGATGACCCAGTATATTAGTGTTTTATTTTGTTGGCATCGTGTCCAATTGCATTGTTCCGTTCGCAGTAGATTCAGTGTCACAATTTAATCAAATTATTATTATTATTATTATTATTAGTAGTAGTAGTAGTAGTAGTAATAGCAGTAGTAGCAGTACTACAATTATTATTATTATTATTATAAATATTATTTTAGATCAAATTTTAATACAAAGTGATGCACATGTCTGACGATAGTTGGCTGCTGCGTGGTTTAATTCTACGTTTATAACATATATTATATTCTACTTGTCCAGTACATAATTCAAATGTAAGGGGCATTAATTCTGAGGAAACCGTCGTACACGTAGATGGCATATCTGGAGCTCGGGTTTAACGTAGGACTCATCCCGGTAGCCCAAAAATCAACGGTATGAATAGAGCTGCATAAAGAGGCTTTGTACCCTTAGTGGCCTGTGTAAGAGAAACAATTAATTCACTTTCAACTTAGCACCGTTAATGTCACGTGATATCAGTCACGATTAGCGTACTTCGGTGATTGGAAGGCACGGCATTTTGAATTTAAGAGTGTAACAGTTGAATTGGAGAAGAGCAGAATGGGGGTTTGTGCATGCGAGGTCTCTTATGTAAAATGCATATTGTACAGCCCGGGGGCAGTACCCCCTGAGACCCACCCCGACCTCAATTACCAAAACCACCCGCATAGGCAGACCATAAGCCTCATGCATTTCTTCAGACACAAGCGGGCCCGGCATACTGCTGACGGCCACGCTTACGAAATATAAACATAAACACGGTAAATGGAGCGACAGCTATGAGGAAATGCTGACCAGGCAGTGGGGGAAGGCCTTAAAGCCTAGGCCCGGAGGAACCCCATCATTTGTTCTGTTCTGTTCTGTTCTTGGCCAGCGGCCCTGCCCGACAGGTCCGTTCCAGCGCTTCACCAGGTGAGATCTAGCTGTGCTCAGAGTCCTTTATCTTTGTAAACACCTACTCTGAACCACTGTACACTTTACAAATTGTACTACATTTCATATTTGTTTAAACTCCCCAAGAGGGACATCACATCACATCTACTGGCCAATAAACACATGGTCAGTAAACATACACGTTCATTACTAATCACACTCCATTTTACATCCTTATACCCAACCTGACCTTAGTCATAATTTCCCCTGACCGTAGAGGCCAGTAACTGCATCGTCAGGTTCTATTGCACTCGAGCAAGCGACTCGACTGCAGAGTGCCGAGTCACCGACTCTGCACATTCGCTGAATTGCTCACTCTACTTAATTGGCAGGCTAGATTAGCAGCCTGCACTTAGACGTTCATCCCCTGGCAGGTAATTGCATCCTGCAGAGACGCCCCCAATAGCTTAAGCACTCACACCAACACACTACACTGGTAGTCTCTCCCAACCACGGGAAACTACCCTCATCCGGAAGCAACCCTCAAAATTAGCACACCTACACTACCGTGTTTATCCCACCCCCAACCAAGGGATAAAACATATTTGGTGGAGGCGCGGCTACCACGCAAAATAAGTGTAAGGGACTCAAATAACGAGCCCTCGTGGTAGAGCGATCCATACCGCAAGCAGCCAAGCAAAAGTTGAATTTTTTTTTCTGGGAGAAAGCCTTATTTTTTCCCTTCACTCTAGGAACACAAGGGAAATTTTAGTCAACCCACCCACCCCCCCCCCCTAAAAAGAATCAGAAATCTAATACATTAGAAGCCGCACACATTTCTTTTTATACACACACTTGATTCAGGATGGCCCCTCTATACCGTCTAGCTGTGCTATGGAGCATTGGGGAATACCAGGAATTAATTGCCTGGCACAAGGTCTTTGAGACAAGGCAGGACTACCTCAGAAGGTATTAGCAGCTCCTGCACGCCCAGTATATGAGAATTATAAGGGCACTTGTCCGGCCACTCCGCAGCGCGAAGAATCGAAAGATTCGAGCGAAAATCCCCACACCCCGTACACAAATCACTAAAGCACACTGGAAACTACACTGCAGACACGAAATCATGTTCCAGCAATGGGAGACACTCATCAAAGAACACAAACGGATAGGAACTAGCGGTACTAAAGTTGCCGAACAAGCCATATGCCTCAATACGCAGTATGCCCAAATTTGGGAAGAATATCAGGAACTCCAAGCCAA
This sequence comes from Meconema thalassinum, assembly GCA_946902985.2. Taxonomy (NCBI): domain Eukaryota; kingdom Metazoa; phylum Arthropoda; class Insecta; order Orthoptera; family Tettigoniidae; genus Meconema; species Meconema thalassinum. The sequence goes on from OX336389.2 coordinate 758,524,615, forward strand.
CAAGGCCATTTTTGAGTTCGCGGCAGGGCCACCAGCCCAGCCAAGAGAGGACATAGGCGTAGATACGCTAATTCAGCAAATCGCGAAGATGTCCCTCTCGACACGTACCGCTATACAAGGGAAGGAGTCTACCGTGGCCACAGGCCAGAAATCGGTCAGACTACCCTCCAATACATTGCAAGAGCACCCACAGACAATTACACGACCCCTACCGCCAGTTCAGAGGGCGATTTCGCCAGAATGGAAGCGGACACCAACATGTGCACCCCCAGTGCAAAGACATACAGGGGGATTGCTTGCAGTTCATAAGCATGTAACACACACGCCTGCACGCACTATCCTGCCTCCGAAACAAAGTACACGGGGTTTAAGGGAAATTTTACCGCCCACCCCACGCGGCCAGGCAGACAGGAGGGCATACACGCGCACAGACACTAATAGAATCGCGCGGAGCCAACACAGCCCTTCAGGCGCCAGCATACCTACGCCTATTGACAGGCACTACGGGGAACGTAGGCTTAGGCCTGCTTTACTTAAAACACCCCTGAAAGATAGTAAAGAAGCACCTCAATGGGAACCTGAGGCCTATGCCCTCATAACAGGGTGCAGTAATTCACCCCGACGGGCGAGGGCGCGCGCACAATAGTGAAATTCACTGACCGCACAAGCCCATGGATAAATGTTCCCAGGACAAAACACACAGAATTTTCCACATAAAATGCCGAAACGTTCCCAAAACCCTCACGGGGGCGCGTACACACAATTAACACAAAAGACAGGTTCTACCCCTGTAGAGGGTAAACACGCAAAAACACATGCACAAAACTGTACAATTTGCATGCGTATATATATATATATATTTAATCCATAAGTGTAAGTTATTTCTTACACTGCCCATAGCAGGAAGTTTTCTTGTCCCCCATAACAGCGCTCAAACTAAGCATAAATACCATGGGATAACACTCACAGTTCAGGGGATAATTCTATAATATATTTTCGAGGTCACACAGTAAACTTAGTTACCATAAAAAGAGTCAATAACACTGGCAAAACTGTCACAGAGACACAGGCCCAAAAGGCAACAGGAATGATCATCCTGAACAAAGACGGTCTCAAACCCGCGACCTTCTGAATACCAGGAACGCAAGGTCAGGTAGCCATCCAATTGCAGGATACGGCAATATGGGACAGTCACGCTAACAGGGATTAATATGAATAAAATAATAAAACCGCCTCCGACATCTAGTAACCAAACACGCGACTAGAAGCCCGGAGATACACGTACATAAATACATCACCTACTCACAGAGACATATCAAGAACAGGAATATATTCGCATCAGGTCTACAATAACACAAAATTTGGGGACACAATATATATGAACAGAGGTAGGGTTTCTTACATGACGAGAAACCAAAGGCACACCGTATATGCAGACAATAGAAAAGCGTGTCAGCAAACTCACGCAAATTTGCTCAACACATGCGATAAGCAGACCACTAGACTAGCAGCAGGCACTTCACACACCATTGAAACTTGACACTATCGCCAGTCAGCGATAAGACGTAAATGAACATGCGACATTCGCGAGTACCAGACAGGCTAGGAGCGCTCTTGCTCTGGCAGTAATACACACAATCATTCACTAGAGGAGTCAAAGCCACATTACGCCCACAAATTAAATCCATGGTCGACCAAAATTCATACAGACAACAAACATGGGACATACATACAGGGGCGTAGGTTCGTTCTAAGGTACTCGCTATAATAAGCCTACTTAGGGCATTAGCGACCCCAGGACTGCCAATAGGGGACGTACCGGGAACGCCAGGCCACTACAGAGACCACAAGACACTTTTTTGGACCATAGAGCACGACATCTGAATACGGAGGACGCCACGGGCACAGAAAATCGCCCACGCAAAGTAGGTAACACCACATTTCTACGGCCAAAAATCATGGCAATTTGGATTACCCCGGACATAAAATGATAGAACAAGACACAATGGGGAACGGATCGCGAAAACAAATTAACAAACAAGCTTGTAAGCGAAAAAAAAGTGACAAGGTAGCACCTTGGCCTTACAACAATGAAAACACATGTCAACATACAGACGGTGGCGGAAGTCACGTTTTGTTAGCCTCCACACATAACATTAAAGACTTTCTGTACACAAGGATACAAAACAAATACAAACAAAAAAACACTGCGTTGCAAATAAGCGAATTCCAGCGCGTTGCGACACACTGTTGCCGGTAGGCATTCTTCTAATAACAAGACGTGACAATGACATGCAGACATGATGACACTGGCACAAAAACAATAACAATAACGACATACAGTGACACGGATGTTGATACAGAAAGGAGAGCGCCATTACAATAGGCTCTGCATCTAATAGTACACAAATACTGTGGGCCGGATTAATCTCGGGCATACAGGCTACCATACGCCTACCATCACCGACCCTAGGAACATGTCTACAAGGGTGATAACACGCAACACGCGGCACCTGACAATTAGCCACGCGACACGAGATAAAGCCTTCTCCGATAACATCCCACGCGCCAGCAGACGTCAGAGATAGGCGACCTCACACATACAGCCGCGCTAATTACAGCCACGGCCACTTCCTTCCTACACGCGCCCAACACTCAGGGGCGGATACAGACAGATTCCAGGAGGGAGCAACCCCCCCCCTAATAATTTCTTTTCTTGTTTTTTTATCTCAAAAATCATTACAGGCGATCAGGCTATGCCAAGTCATACTTACAATCACATGCTACCCCAACGTTATGAACAGGAGACCAGGTTAGGCCGTGACGTCACTGCGTCACCGCACTCAAACATCCTAATGGCAGCCCGAGGGCGGTGCCCACAGAAACATACATTCTCACACAACGTAGGTATCACAGACCCACAGGCACTCCACAGACTGGTATTTTAGGAGACAGTAGATGCTTTATGGCATCTCAACTTAGCCAGCGTACATCCCAAGGAGCGGGTAGAGAACACATAGTGACTAAGAGAGGATGACACACCACAAGAGGAGTAGAGATGGATAATGCCATCAGGATGGCCATGGTACCAACTACGGGCTACCATCCCAGCACCCTTCTTACTACATACCCTGTCACCTACAACACTATCCAACACAGACATACACATACATAAAAACAGCTACACTACATTTCAAAATATACATCGGGGTTGATAGACTTCATGCTTGTAATACATTTTGGTTTGCTACACCTTGGCCCCAAACGCCTACACCTGAGTATTAGGGGTGAGTCGGAAACTGATATCAAGCGGCAATGCACATCTCTATGTAGGGAGATGAGGCCACACTTATACTAACAAGTATTTTAATAAATAATCCTGCATGCAAGGGACATAAACTTATTGTATCCCAGCACAGGCCTTATCCTCAAGTGAGAGCGGACACGCCTCACATCCATCCCAATGCATGAAATATCCTATCAACACACCAGGGATTGTATTATTATTACACCCGCATGACATTTTTAAATTTTGCACACCTGGGAAAAACCCACCCCATCCACTCACAGTAAATACCTCCTAACAGCATCATCGGCTCCCGGCCACCATAAACATGGAGTCCAACGATGCACGACCCCCTCCCACCACTCTTTAACACCATTCAGCAAATAACACCCCCGGATCCTAATAACAAGGGACCAAACACCCTACAAACCTACTAACACCTCTAGGAAAGTACTGTGTCCGTTTCCCCGACGTCACGTTGGCCCGGCGATTTCAACGAGAAACCGAAGAAGGGACACAGGCGATAAAAAAATTAAGTCCTGGATATATTTGTCCAATAAAAAAAATCAAACAACTAGCTCGGGCAGGCAAGAGATCGAATATCTCGGGTCGATTAAAGGGAGAGGCATGCAAGGTTCAACAGGACAAATACTTCACAAACAAGAAAAAGAAAAAAAGTATCACTGACTCGGGAGAAGTTCCAAACTAAAAGAATAACCAGAACTTGAAAAATTGAGATCCTATATTTATTTTTGAGCAGACGGACAAAAAAATGAACACTCATTTTACTCAATGAATATTATTAGTTTGGGATCATAAAAATCCATAATGTCCATCAATGTCATTGAGATACCCTGTTTGACTTAATCAGGGAAGTACTCGCAAAAGAAATTATTAGAGTTCAAGTGTTCGATGATTAGCTGAATAATATTGATAAAAAAAACACTTCACTTTCACTTTCAGCTTCCAAAAGAGGAAAAATTAGAATAAAATTCACTATACATTTTTCCTTCCCATGAATGTTAACTGAATTAATAATTTACACATAAATTATTCACACATTTCTAATATTTACAGACTTACGATTGTCAATGATGACTGTCAATCATTTAATTTGACTAAATGAACTTGTGGAATGAAATTATTATTATAAATTTTTATCAACATAATTTAAAGTTTCCTTATGGAAATTACATCAGCTATAAATAACAATAACTTGTTATAGCCGCACAATAACTGGCTTCAAATGACATCCTAATCCCTCATATCATTTTCAAATCATTAGCTGAGTTTATCATAGATTTATGGGATCAATTTAATTATTCAGATAGCGATATTATAACTTTTAGCATATATTAAATTAAGATACAAATGATTCACCTGTGATCTGCAGGAATTATTAATTCTAAATTGACCAGCACATGTAACTCTGATAACATTGCATTTATTATGACGATTAATTGAACAGCAATGCAGTAACTGCCATTGCACTGTTTTCCACCGTTGGAACTACTTAATATAATTACAAATATAAAGCACATTCTAAGTCCATTGAACCTAGGACTGCATAAGCCCCTATACATCCTGGCCTGATCATAATCATTTACTATATCCTCGAAGAAATTTATTAATTGATTTATTAATCGTATTAATAAGTTGGAATGGTATTTCTCATGTCCAACAGTAGCCACCATAAGACCACTATAAAGTGTCTACAACTCATAATTCATTGTGCTTATACTCAAAGTGAAGTTCCAAATCCATTTGACATAATGACAAATAATCCTCAAATTATTATAAACTCTCGTAATCTGCATTCCTAAATCTGGTCAAAATTTCCCTAATGTGACTGAGCATCATAGGCTTTGTATTCTTGTGCAATTTGAATTAAATTACTGTAATGTCTAGGATCATAGATCATGAACCATAATTATAATTTCAATACCATAAATTAATGAATATGCTACAATCATTACCGCTGCAAAAAGTCAAACGTTCCGTTCGCAATCGCCTTCATGGTAAAAATCGCCATGAGAAAAACAAATCCTAAGTTTAGAATTATTAAATATTATAAAACAAAATAATTATTAAATATCGGAATTTATGTGTGTGAAAGATCTCAATATCTTGAAAATAATTTGCTCTCCAAGTTTGGAAATTCATTCGAAATATATATTAACCACCTGGAAGAAAGAACATAATTAAATCATGGTGTTGGTTTGCCCTAAATGTTCAGAAGGGTGTGGTGTGAATATATGCCCAAGTTGACGATGAATGTGTTTCCCATATTTTCCCACGACGAATTAATCTTGATTCTGTTCTTTAATTTGCAAGATCGGCGTTTAAGAAAATCGTTTAACGCCAACATCATCGTGATGCCTGGTCTACAGTGTATTCAGCCTCTCCGAATCCCGGATTCGTCCTCACCATCAAGTTTCCCTATTAAATGCTTAAGCCATTATCTTGAAGTATATGAAAAGTTCCATAAATGTTCCCATATTCTTATTCTTGAGTGAAAGTATCATAGTGGATGACATCAGACACCCCCTAAAAAGAATTAGGTGTACGCCACTGCTGAAGAAATGTTCCATGTATTTCACTGATATGGAATGGACGGTGTTGTTTCGATATTGTTAATAATTTATTAATGCTCTTGCTGGCAATCCGGTTATTTGTTGAATGTATTATGTTGAATAAGATGCAATTACTATTGTAGAAATGTTCAACATTTACTGACTATATGCCGGGTTTCGTAGCACGACAAGGTCTGCTATTATATCGTGTGCTTTAACATGTTGCATATTAATGTCTCCGTATTCTGGCGTTCCACGGTGAATTTGTCAAGTCCGATTTGTAGCTGTGTTAATGTGTTCACTTGATAACAATACAGTTTCTACTTACATCAGCCTCTTGGAGAAATCACTAATTTTAATTTTACCTGTCACTCGTAAATAAGTTATAACAAGTACCGGTATTTCACAAGCAAATTGTAATGCTAATATAATAGTGTGGACACACGCTTCCCGAAGGTAGAATGATCGTCTCCGCGCACATGTGTTTTAAATCAGCAATAGAACAGACTAGAATGGAATGACCTCTCAGCACGTGTTACACATAGCACACACCGGTTGCCATGGTCATCTGATCCGTAGGAGTGTGGGGAATTTCCACCCCTCATCTATTGCGTCATGACTTGTCAAAGCCGATAGGAGTTGAAGATGTTCGACACTCGCTTGTGCTAAATTTTATCTAAATGCCATAAGGATGGGTCCATTTAACAGGTAGAATAATTATGAAGAATGTTTCTTTAGCTCTAGGTCTGCTACAAACACATGCTGGAATACATTACAATATGTTACATTCAACAGCCACTTCCAAGGTTGCTTTACGAATCTCGGCAATTAAAGATCACCAACATGGTGGATTTCGGTCACATGTTCCCCTCTCCTGTTTTTTATAAGTTTTGGTCAGAGAACTTATAAAACATCATTATGCTAAGATTATGTGAAGAAATCCAACATGTCTGTCCAGTACTAATTCTCAGGTTGAAATATTTTCTGAGATTTCCAGCGTTGTAGTTTCCAATCACTCGGTCGGTGTGTATTTCTGCCAAACGATAACTGTTGTTGCCGAAAACTCTTACAATCTTTACTGGACCATAATAAAGCTTAGCGAATTTGTTATAGACTCACATGGGTGAGTTGGATGATACTGGTCTCCTTATCAAGACTTAATCGTTTTCCCGTAGAGGTTCTCTGAATTTTCTTCCTGCCTGTCTTTTCTTTCTCTTTTCGGCGTGGCGTTCCAAGCTCTCTCTAGCCATGTCAATGCGCGTGGGAATTGATTGAATTATTTCCGGTGCTGTGGAAATAATTCCATCGCATACTCTCTCTGGTTTACGTCCATAATACAACATGTATTGCACTTGCGATGTACTTTCATATATAGTCGAATTAAGGCTTTCTTCAATGATGGGTATAACCTTCGTCCATTTATCATGATTATCCGAACAGTAGAGTCGACAGAATTTTCCAATTTCGGACATTATTCTTTCTGCAGGATTTCCTTCAGGATATCTGATAGTATTGAGGATGTGCTTTACATTTAGCCTTACCATTGCCTGCTGAAATACTTGACTTGTGAATTGGCTCCCATGATCACTTAATAAGAATTCGGGTGTGCCGGCTTCTTTGAAAACACAATTCTCTAGCCGTCTAATGATATATCGCGATGTAGCCTTCTGAATCGGGTGCAACATTACCAGTTTAGAGAATACATCTATTGTAACCAAGATATACTGGTTTCCTCTAAATGATCTTGGAAGTGGGCCATAAATGTCCGTCGCATATAATTCTCTCGGTCGGGACGGAATTATAGCAATCGGTGGTTATTTAGCAAGCTTCGAAATGTATTTGCTCCGCTGGCAATTATCGCAGGACCTTATAACCTTAGGTATGGTTTCCCTCATACAATTCCAAATAAAAGCTTCTTTAGCTGCGTGCAGAGTCTTGTCCAGTCCGGAGTGTCCCGTTGAACGATGGACTAGCCAGATTACTTTATTAACAAGTTTTGGTGGTAAGACTGTTCTCAACTTCGTATGATCCTTGTCCGCATATTTTATGACAATGTCTCCCACGATGTGGTATTCTCCCGCTTGTCTCGAAGTTGGGACGAAATTCGGATCATGCTGGTCCATTCTCTTCTTAAGGAAACGATACATGTTTCTCAAGGGTTCATATCTCTTCTGTGATGCTGCGATTCTTCTAAGTTTATGTAACGTATCCGCATCTTCCGGAACAACCACAATCAAGTGTATGTCTTCCCCACAAGGATTACGACTTAGAACATCAGCTAATATATTCAATTTGCCAGATCGATGAACTATATCCACGTTAAATTGCTGCAAGAATAAGGTCCATCTGGTAATTCTATCATTAGCGAGGTCTGTTTTCAACATGAATTGCAAAGCTTGATGGTCGGTGATTATTGTGACTTTATATCCTATCAGTATCTTTTTCCAAGTCTGTAAAGCATATATGGCAGCTAATGCTTCCAATTCTGTCACAGTGGCTTTTAAGTTTGCGGCTGGCAAATGCAAGATAGTGATGTTTTCCCTCGGCATCCATTTGATACCATACAGCACTCACACCAATCTTTGACGCATCCGATTCTTTGAAGAAATTCCGAGAGAAATCGGGGTATTCCAATTTAATATGATCAACCAGCATTTGTTTAGCTCTATCAAACGCCTCACTACATGCTTCGCTCCATTTCCATTTATTGTTTAATTTCAACAAATTCTGGAGTGGTGCCATCACCTCCGTATAGTTAGGACAGTGCGTCGAAAAGAATTGACACATTCCTAAGAATTGTCTAACTTGACGTACTTTCTTCGGTTGAGGAAACTCCGCAATTGCCTGAATCTTCGTAGGATTAGGCCTATATCCGTGTCCGTCGATGATGTGACCTAAAAACTTTATTTCAGTTTGAAAGAAACTGCATTTGTCACGGTTGACTTTGAAGTTGGCTGCTTTCAAATTATCAAACAATAATCTGAGGTGTTGCAAATGTTGTTCCCCGTCTGTAGATGCAATTATTATATCGTCTATGCAGCATATCACAATCGCTTTGACTTCTTGTTTTAGGTTGGAATCCAATACTCTTATCATCACAGGACCGCTGTTCTTTAAACCGAAAGGCATTCTCTTGAAAGCATAGGTTATGTTATTAAATAGAAAACCAGTGTATTTGCGGCAATTTTCAGATAACGCTACGTGATAAAATGATGAAGTCAAATCGATGGTAGAAAAATATGTTTTTCCTTCAAATTTCCTCAAAATTTCCCGAATTTTTGGAGGTCTATCATGTTCCAAGAGCAGACGTTCATTCAATCCCCTCGCATCCAGACATAAGCGTAGTTGTCCATTCGCCTTTTGCACAACCGCCAGTGGATTTAGGAAAGGCGTGGGCATTCGACAAATGATGTCATCATCTTCCATCTTCTGGATCATGTCTTCAACTTCAGCTTGCCACTTTTCCGGAATCGGATATAATTTCTGTCGATAAGGAGTAGCATCTGTTAACTGGATTTCATACTCAAAATTCTTAACTAGTCCAGGTTTGCTATTGAAAACATCATCATATTCTTCTAATAAATCGTTCAACGTCTGTTGAGTTTCTGGATTGATTTTTCCTCCTTTATTCCTATGCTCTGTTTCCACTGAATTGATTATTTCATCCATAACATCCATATTTCCAAACTCCCATACTACGCCTTCACGAGCCTCTTCTTTCAGTCCCTCGGTGGAAGTAAAATATATATATCGGTTCTTCATATCAATGACCAGACCATTGTCAGATATGAAATCAACTCCGATTATGATATCGAAATTTGAATTTGATAAGACTAGGAAGATGTGTTGTATCTTCCTTCCAGCAAGTTCCATTTCTAACATTACTTGTTGTTTACATTTAATTATCCTGTCAGGGATAACTCCACAGTTGATGCCGGAAGAATGTCAAGTTTTCCTTTTGACTGGAGCAATTCCAGACATGACTGAGATATAATAGAAACCATGGCCCCTGTGTCCACTAACGTCTTTATTTGGCATCCCATTATATTTAAAGAAATAGTCGGTAATTCATGTCTGATCCCTCGGCGTACTTCTTCATTTTCAAATATGAGGTCTTCATCCTTTATTTCGTATAATTCCTGAATTTGTACAATGTCCGAGTTGATTAGAATTTCATTACCTATTGTTGATTGGACGTTTTTTTTCTTGGTTCAGCCCACTAATACTAAGCTGGTTTAACTCTTCTTCTGTTGGTGCTGAAGGTCGAGTATTTCTTAATTGTTCTATATATTCTCGGCTTTCCTGATACCTGGTGTCCAAATTGTTACTGTTTTGCTTGTTCCTCTCTCCTTGAGACCTATTCTGGTTGGTGTAGCTGTTAAACCTCCCGCGTTGGTACCAGTTATTTTGTCCTCTGTTACGATACCTCGAATATCTTCGATTGTACGGGGTATTTCTCTGATTATTATTATCATCGTTTCTACGATTGTAGTGATAATCATCTTGCTGGTGGTCAGAATCCCTCGATGTCTTCTCTTCTTGTTGCGCTGGTCTTTCTGTTTGGGCTGTCCTATCCATTAATACTGCATTTATTTCCCGACTTTCCTTTCTGTCATGTCTACCATTATTGCCTAGAGTAGCGTGATCCATACGCCTAAGAACTTCTTCACATTCTTCCAGGGTTTCTATTCCGGATACTATGAGCATGCGCTGTACTTCAATGGGAAATTGCCTCGTTATGGCTCTTATCAGTTCCTGGCGTGGTAAAGGTGGAGTTAGAAATTGTAGCTTTGCGAGCTGCGCAGTGAAGTAATTCGCATATCTAGTCGGATGGGACGTGGCATATTTCTTAGAGTACATTTCCGCTCTAAAATCCAATTGTTCATCTGAACTCCAAAAACGGTGTAGAAATGATTGACTAAAGTCTTCCATATTAACAAACGAACATCTAAATGCCCTAAACCAATTTAAAGGAACTCCTTCCAAGTGTCTTTCAACTATTCTGAGCTCTCTGTCCTTGGATATCCTGTTTTCATCCATGTATTCCCGAATATCTCTCAGGAATTCCATCGGTGTCAAGTTATTACCCCCATTAAACTTGCGTGGTCGATCATCAATGTTTCGAATTATTGTGACGTGTCCCTTCGTAGTTGAATTGGCTCTATTCCCTTCCGTATCTAACGTTCCACAAGCATTAGGACTATCTGATGTTCTTAAAACATTGGGACTATCTGATTGTAATATTTGTCCCGGTTGCTCATAAGTGTGGCTAATATTATTTTTCATGTTTGATAGTTCGGTTTCCAGATTCGATATCCGAATTGTGGTCATGTCGTGCTCTAACTTGTGTTTATTTTCCATATCTGCCGCTGTAATAATTACACTATTCCTCATCTGTGTCTGTAGCTCATTACGCACGTGCTCGAAATCGTTGTTACATTTCTCTGTTAGCTGGTTTACTTTCTCTTTGATATCTGCTATCTCCGTAGAATTAGTGTCAGTGACTGTTAACAAATTCTTAACTACTGTTTCATTTTTCTGCTGTACCCTCTCATTATGTTCTGATAAATCTTTACTTAAACCATCTAAATTGTCGGTCAACTTCTTTTCTAAACCTTGCAATCTGTCTACAAATTGAGTCTTGACAGCGTTAACTTGACCTGATACGTGGGTATGCAATTCCTTTCTAAGAACTTTGAGATTATGGGTAAGTCTTGTATCACAAGCATCTAACTTTTTGTCTAAGGCTAAATTACTTTTTTCAACATCTGCCTGCACTTGCACAATTTGCGTTTGCAAACGGACATCTAAACTCTTTACATCGCTAGATACCATTTGAGTATCTGTATTTAAAGATTGAATATCTAATTTAATATCTATTATAGAATAGTTAATACTTTCTATTTCCATATTGGCTTTTAATATATCGGTTCTTACATTTAATATATCAGCATGAATATCCTGTGTATCATCTTTAATCAACTGCACTTTGCTTGATAAATTGTCAATATCGACTTTATGTTCCTGCCTACCAGTAGCTAAACTTTCATTTAATGTGGTTATTCGTGCATTAAGTTCCTGCTTATTAGCAGCCAAATTATCTTTAAGTTCCTGCTTATCAGTAGCTAAACTTTCATTTAATGTGGTTATTCGTGCATTAAGTTCCTGCTTATCAGCAGCCAAACTATTTTTAAGTTCCTGTTTATCAGTAGCTAAAGTGTTCTTTACCACATTCAAATCCTCATACAGTCTGTCAAAGCCCCTTAGGATTTGAGCAAGAATGTCCTGGGGTCCTTCTGCTTCTGCTGCATCAGTCATTATAATTACACAAATATATAAATATACTTAAGACTAGGGAAACTTAATAGTAAGATGACGAACCAAGACCATGCGACTGAATATATTCGAATGAATTCCAAACATGTTTTACGTCTAACAAATCCAGCACAACGATTTCTCAAACCTCCAGTTATCCTGACATTTATCTTTACCTGATAAGTTAAACAAACAACATCTAGATTTGAATTTAAAAAAAATCCCGATTCAATGACATTGCAAGATATCAGAACTCGCCTGACAATCCAACCATCCCAAAAAAAAATTAATGGACTGGAAAAAAAAAATACCAAACCGTCGAGCTAATCACGCTCGGCATCAAATTTCTGCCTTACGTAACGTTGCCCACACGTATAGGGTGCCAAATCGCTGTGCCCGTTTCCCCGACGTCACGTTGGCCCGGCGATTTCAACGGGAAACCGAAGAAGGGACACAGGCGATAAAAAAATTAAGTCCTGGAAATATTTGTCCAATAAAAAAAAATCAAACAACTAGCTCGGGCAGGCAAGATATCGAATATCTCGGGTCAATTAAAGGGAGAGGCATGCAAGGTTCAACAGGACAAATACTTCACAAACAAGAAAAAGAAAAAAAGTATCACTGGCTCGGGAGAAGTTCCATACTACGAGAATAACCAGAACTTGAAAAATCGAGATCCTAAATTTATTTTTGAGCAGACGGACAAAAAAATGAACACTCCTATTACTCAATGAATATTATTAGTTTGGGATCATAAAAATCCATAATGTCCATCAATGTCATTGAGCTACCCTGTTTGACTTAATCAGGGAAGTACTCGCAAAAGAAATTATTAGAGTTCAAGTGTTCGATGATTAGCTGAATAATAATGATAAAAAGAAACTTCACTTTCACTTTCAGCTTCTAAAAGAAGAATAATTAGAATAAAATTCACTATTCATTTTTCCTTCCCATGAATGTTAACTGAATTAATAATTTACACATAAATTATTCACACATTTCTAATATTTACAGACTTACGATTGTCAATGATGACTGTCAATCATTTAATTTGACTAAATGAACTTGTGGAATGAAATTATTATTATAAATTTTTATCAACATAATTTAAAGTTTCCTTATGGAAATTACATCAGCTATAAATAACAATAACTTGTTATAGCCGCACAATAACTGGCTTCAAATGACATCCTAATCCCTCATATCATTTTCAAATCATTAGCTGAGTTTATCATAGATTTATGGGATCAATTTAATTATTCAGATAGCGATATTATAACTTTTAGCATATATTAAATTAAGATACAAATGATTCACCTGTGATCTGCAGGAATTATTAATTTTAAATTGACCAGCACATGTAAATCTGATAACATTGCATTTATTATGACGATTAATTGAACAGTAATGCAGTAACGGCCATTGCACTGGTTTCCACCGTTGGAACTACTTAATATAATTACAAATATAAAGCACATTCTAAGTCCATTGAACCTAGGACTGCATAAGCCCTATACATCCTGGCATGATCATAATCATTTACTATATCCTCGAAGAAATGTATTAATTGATTTACTAATCGTATTAATAAGTTGGAACGGTATTTCTCATGTCCAAGAGTTGCCACCATAAGACCACTATAAAGTGTCTACAACTCATAATTCATTGTGCTTATACTCAAAGTGCAGTTCCAAATCCATTTGACATAATGACAAATAATCCTCAAATTATTATAAACTCTCGTAATCTGCATTCCTAAATCTGGTCAAAATTTCCCTAATGTGACTGAGCATCATAGGCTTTGTATTCTTGTGCAATCTGAATTAAATTACTGTAAAGTCTAGGAACATAGATCATGAACCATAATTATAATTTCAATGCCATAAATTAATGAATATGCTACAATCATTACCGCTGCAAAAAGTCAAACGTTCCGTTCGCTATCGCCTTCATGGTAAAAATTGCCATGAGAAAAACAAATCCTAAGTTTAGAATTATTAAATATTATAAAACAAAATAATTATTAAATATCGGAATTTATGTGTGTGAAAGATCTCAATATCTTGAAAATAATTTGCTCTCCAAGTTTGGAAATTCATTCGAAATATATATTAACCACCTGGAAGAAAGAACATAATTAAATCATGGTGTTGGTTTGCCCTAAATGTTCAGAAGGGTGTGGTGTGAATATATGCCCAAGTTGACGATGAATGTGTTTCCCATATTTTCCCACGACGAATTAATCTTGATTCTGTTCTTTAATTTGCAAGATCGGCGTTTAAGAAAATCGTTTAACGCCAACATCATCGTGATGCCTGGTCTACAGTGTATTCAGCCCCTCCGAATCCCGGATTTGTCCTCACCATCAAGTTTCCCTATTAAATGCTTAAGCCATTATCTTGAAGTATATGAAAAGTTCCATAAATGTTCCCATATTCTTATTCTTGAGTGAAAGTATCATAGTGGATGACATCAGACACCCCCTAAAAAGAATTAGGTGTACGCCACTGCTGATGAAATGTTCCATGTATTTCACTGATATGGAATGGACGGTGTTGTTTCGATACTGTTAATAATTTATTAATGCTCTTGCTGGCAATCCGGTTATTTGTTGAATGTATTATGTTGAATAAGATGCAATTACTATTGTAGAAATGTTCAACATTGACTGACTATATGCCGGGTTTCGTAGCACGACAAGGTCTGCTATTATATCGTGTGCTTTAACATGTTGCATATTAATGTCTCCGTATTCTGGCGTTCCACGGTGAATTTGTCAAGTACGATTTGTAGCTGTGTTAATGTGTTCACTTGATAAAAATACAGTTTCTACTTACAACAGCCTCTTGGAGAAATCACTAATTTTAATTTTACCTGTCACTCGTAAATAAGTTATTACAAGTACCGGTATTTCACAAGCAAATTGTAATGCTAATATCATAGTGTGGACACACGCTTCCCGAAGGTAGAATGATCGTCTCCGCGCACATGTGTCTTAAATCAGCAATAGAACAGACTAGAATGGAATGACCTCTCCGCACGTGTTACACATAGCACACACCGGTTGCCCTGGTCACCTGATCCGTAGGAGTGTGGGGCATTTCCACCCCTCATCTATTGCGTCATGACTTGTCAAAGCCGATAGGAGTTGAAGATGTTCGACACTCGCTTGTGCTAAATTTTAGCTCAATGCCATAAGGATGGGTCCATTTAGCAGCTAGAATAATTATGAAGAATGTTTCTTGAGCTCTAGGTCTGCTACAAACACATGCTGGAATACATTACAATATGTTACATTCATCAGCTACTTCCAAGGTTGCTTTACGAATCTCGGCAATTAAAGTTCACCAACATGGTGGATTTCGGTCACAGTTCCAAGGCATCAACGCTGGAAATCCGACACGGCAATGACAAGCCTAAAGTAGCCACTGCATCTCGAAGATTCTACAACCCCAGAACACTATTTTTTTTACATAATTACATGGTACACACAAACATATTTACAAATCACACTTTTTTTTAAGGAATCTAACATCACACTAGATGGTGATGAGAAGGTACATGGAGAGCAGAATCGCTACACAAGAACAGAGCTGGAGAAGGCGGTAATGAGGCCTGACCCAGTTTAATGACTGATAGACGAAAGGTCGAAGCAACGATGACTTAGTGCGGGCAAACGTTGAGATATCGGGTGTGACTAGCCTGCCCCCGTGTCGGATAAAGTTATACCCATTATGCGCTACGGTCATCGAAGCCAGACCTGCAGGGGAGACTTTTGACGGCTAGTAGGAGAATTAGCCAGCTCCACACTAGACTCAGGAGACGAACCTAGAGACGACCACATTAGGACTAGACTCTTAGCTAGTGGTAATATAAGTAGCGTTCCTATGGCGGGGAGCGAGTCTTCCATTTCTAGGAAGTGAAGATAGTGTGCCAAGGGTCCAGCGGGACAACCCCTGGCAAGACCTCATCCGGATATGGGGCGAAGAGGATTCCCGGACGCTAAATTCCCGGATGATATTATTTTATCGGATGATTTTTTCCCGAACGATGACCCGTGCCCACATAAATGGATGACAGCGAGTCTCCAGAGCTTAAATGGTAACGCAGCGAGCGGCCAGAGATGTAAATGAGAAATGCGGCGGGCCCCTCACAGCGGCCTGGGCCACCGATTGATAAATATGAAATGGCGAATAATGCCAGTATAAGCATGTACATTTATCAACCAGAATGCCAACACAGGCATATATAAGATCAACGGAAAGGATATCCGCGCGAGGCGTTTGCTTCTTAGCAACGCAAGTGCACAGACCTATATTAATTACTAAGAGGGGGAAGTCGACAGTTAGTTTAAGAGGAGGGGACTACGGGCTCCTGCTGGGTTCCGGTCCCAGCAGGATGTCACAAGGGCACCTCGGGAGGGAGACCGACCGGGGGGAGCCTCCGTCAAAATTTTAGTATATAAGATACAGTTCCATCTAAAAGGCAACTTAGATTTAAGCAAATTTGATAGGCACTGTTGTAAAACAGTTGCTACAGCACATTTCGGCACTAGACTAAGGACCATTTCGGCTTGTAAATACAAAATATTTTTTTAAGTATTAATTAATATAACTTAGATTAAACACTTTTTAATTAAGATAGAGCGTTCGGCACCTGGCAACTAAAACCGTTACCAGGGTAAGACCGACAACACATTGCGAGCACACGCGTATGCGACGCGAACGCGTATGCGACGCGAACGCGACATATGGCGTTCGGCACCTTATAGGGTAAGTCCGAACAACATTCAACGGCACATTAATGTGAACGTGGCATATATACGAGAAACGTCCGAAGCGATATCGCCGGTACAGCAACCGAAGCTTACCGACCACATGTGCTTAATTTACATGCCTTTTCTTTCAGCAAAGAGCTCCACCACTGCAGCATCGTGGGAGCACAAAATGACCATGTTAAAGGTATGGTGGACCACCGACGTCACATACACACTTCACACAATGAGTACACACTGGGGAGACACACAAATACACACATACACAAAGAGTAGAAACTAGTAGCATGATAGAATACGGCCACCTTAAACTAAGTTAGATTTAGTGGCGCCATATATTAAGATCTATGAACAATACCAGAGATAAAGGGTATTTTGATAAATGTCATGTAAATCCACCTTTGCAGATTCACCAAGAGCCAACACGGGTGCGCACGATGGCGCATGAAACAGCACTAATATATTTCATTTTTCAGAGAAGGCAGACATATATGCATTCACCCCTTGTAATTATAGCCCCCAAACACACATACCCTACACTAATTATGCCACACACAAATACACTGCTCCTAAACTATTTCAGTTGCGCCCTTAAGGCGACGGCGCCGCAGTCAGCAACGTCAAGTGACCGTGGGGCACCGAGCGATGCTGACGCAACCACACACAATGAACGCTTAAATAATGAGCGGAAAACGATAGCCAGGAGAGACGCAGCCTTGTGATCGTCTATCCTAGCCATCAAGGTGAATTTTTCCTGCCCACGGGGAGAAACTCACGAGCGTATAACGGTTCAGTTGTTTAACCACTAAACCGCAGGCACAGGTGAAAGAAATGAAGGTTGAAAGGTACGTACGAATCGGCGGATAATACGAGAAAGTATGAGAAAGGCCAGATGAAAGCAACAGAGAAAGGTACCGAGCTCGTAAATGATAAGGTTTATTATTAGAACAATGATTATTGTCACTATTGTTATTTTTATTATTAATATTGTTAGCACTACTATGCATCATGATAAAATGTGAATATGAATTTACTATTGCCACACATAGACACCAAACACGTTTATACACACTTTTGTCTCTTTCCTTTCTATTCTACTAACGATAAAATTTGTGAAGGTGTCCCGTTTCATCCCAACAACAATAAATCATTCTGATATACCTTTAACTTTTACCCTGGGGCACCTGTTTTTCTATTTTCTTCCCTCTTTTATACTTTATAGACACAAGGTACGTGCAGGGAGCAATTTTTTTCCCACACAGCGTCGGACGACACAACCACTCGTCCAACCATGGTTTTTTTTCCTTCCTACATAGCACCAATACACATATATCTATGTTTTTTCTTCCTCAAGAACATCAAGAACATGTATTTGTCTGTATTTTTATTTTCAATATCAACTTTTATAACGATTAATTTTAGATGAACAATGAACTATGTATATACCCATAACCCACCCCCTCTGAGCACACGCTAAACTCACATCACCTCCAGGATAAGGCGACATCGATACACCCACACGACACCGACACTGAAGGAGAAGAAGAAGAGGGACAAGAAGAAAACGAGGAAAAATCATCACAACGACACGCCCACTCTATTGCCCGTTTGCGAGGACGCGAACAAACGACGAAGGGGACTTGTACAGCCCGGGGTCAATACCCCCTGAGACCCACCCCGCCATCTATTACCAAAACCACCCGCATAGGCAGACCATAAGTCTCATGCATTTCTTCAGACACAAGCCTGCCCGGCATACTGCTGACGGCCACGCTTACGAAATATAAACATAAACACGGTAAATGGAGCGACAGCTATGAGGAAATGCTGACCAGGCAGTGGGGGAAGGCCTTAAAGCCTAGGCCCGGAGGAACCCCATCATTTGTTCTGTTCTGTTCTGTTCTTGGCCAGCGGCCCTGCCCGACGAGGTCCGTTCCAGCGTTTCACCAGGTGAGATCTAGCTGTACTCAGAGTCCTTTATCTTTGTAAACACCTAACCTGAACCACTGTACACTTTACAAATTGTACTACATTTCATATTTGTTTAAACTTCCCAAGAGGGACATCACATCACATCTACTGGCCAATAAACACATGGTCAGTAAACATACACGTTCATTACTAATCACACTCCATTTTACATCCTTATAGCCAACCTGACTTTAGTAATAATTGCCCCTGACCGTAGAGGCCAGTAACTGCATCGTCAGGTTCTATTGCACTCGAGCAAGCGACTCGACTGCAGAGTGCCGAATCACCGACTCTGCACATTCGCTGAATTGCTCACTCTACTTAATTGGCAGGCTAGATTAGCAGCCTGCATTTAAACGTTCATCCCCGGGCAGGTAATTGCATCCTGCAGAGACGCCCCCAATAGCTTAAGCACTCACACCAACACACTACACTGGTAGTCTCTCCCAACCACGGGAAACTACCCTCATCCGGAAGCAACCCTCAAAATTAGCACACCTACACTACCGTGTTTATCCCACCCCCAACCAAGGGATAAAACAATATTCTAGTAAATGCCTGGCCTTTGGCTCAGTTATATCGATTTGAAAAGTTTTGGAAATACATATGACCACCTTGATGAATGTATGAAGTCGATGAATGTATACCTTCAGTAGAGTGAAATTCTTGCAAGATATTATATTCTTTCACTGCTTCGCATTTCCAAGTTAATTAGATGATGATGATGATAAATCGATTTGAATGTTTCACGTTCAAGATTGTCTGTCTGTTAGGTAGTCAGCCCAGGGGCTGGTTGGATCCTCAAAAGGAACCGCCGTAGAATAGGTCGGTAAATACTCACAAAACCTCAAAGCAGTACTATAATGAGGTGTACTAGGCAAGATGACGAGTGAGGAAGTTTGTCATTGCTTTCCTCACTGCATCAGAACATTGGCACTGACCCTCTGAGTAAATCGTTTCACAGTACACACAGGCACTGGCTGTGCCCTGAAGGCCTGAAGTGGATCTCTTGTGCAATATAACCTTCTCGACAAGTTTCGATATCGCATAGACTTATATATATCGTGGCGATTAATCAATTTCAGAATTGTCCTTACTCAAGATGGTGGTTGTGTGCAATACTAAGTGCTATAGGCTTGTGACTAGTGCAAATGAAGTCTCTAATAAATGAAACCTATTTCAAGAAATTGTGTGGCCATTGCTGATTGATTACATCCATGTACTATATTTCTATGTATCGCTATTAAGTCGATGGACTTCTGCCTTTAGAAGAGGGAAGTCTGCCACGGACCTATTTTACTGCAAAGTTTACGAACCTGAAAGTTCATTAGATGTTGAATCATTGGCTTTGATATTTATTATATGTTCAATGTGGTAGTTGTGCATTATTTAAAAATTATATATCCGGAATTTTGGAAAACTATCTATCCTTGCTATTGAATCAATATGTTAAATTGGTATCATTGTAGCGAATGATTTAGAGCTAGAGAGTATAGTGTAGACATTTAAAATTGCGTCCTATCTGCAGCTGGCACCAATTCTACTCTTGAAACCACGAACATTTCAAGAAAACTCGATTGATACAAAAAATTCGTGGAATTTTAGGCAAGCGTTCAAAATTTATTAGAGGAACATCCCCACAACAGGTAAACGGACAGGCAAACGGACGTTTAGGCAGACACTTAAATAAAGCCTGAATGGCCTCATTATCAACATTTAATATTTTTTTGAAAATTGTAAACAGTTGGCTAAAAAAATCTTAGGGGATGTGCATTGGTTCTGAGCAAAATTCTCCAGTAGCACGTTTATTACCAGCTGGTAGCGTAAACGAATTTTACCAAGCGTGTTTCTCAATCATATGTGATTTTGTATGACTTTGTTGTGTCTCGCTAGAAAATGTTCTCACTCGCCACACAGGAAATAAGAACATGAATAAAAATGTAGCCACTGGAAGCTCAGTTCGACCTCAGAGCCCTCACTCTAGCAAATAGTGCGGACATGGATACAACTTTTTCCTTTATTATGTCTACCTTGCATTGCAGTATGGCAATTGCTCGTCGAGATGGGATAGATTTCATTTCTGGGTGACACAGAGTAGCCTTACTCGTTAAATCTTGCACCACGGCCACGAGAGCACTACATCAAGTCCGGAGATGATAGATTCAAATCTCTGCAATGACAGCGGCTATCCTGAGTGTGATTTTCCCCCGTGTTTTTCCATATTGCCCCTCGGTGAATGCCGGGATAGTAACTTACTTCATGTCCCTACCTCATTCCTGTCCCAAATACAGTAAACACGCACTACTACAGTAATCACATAAATACAGGCTATCAGACAAATTCAACACACATGAACCTACACGGAGCTGATGAAAAATATGACCCAAGCCCCTAAATGAATTAACAACAACAATGATTTCTGGCTCTTTTTTGGAGGATTCCAGACTGGTGTGAGAGTAGGAATTAGGTGCTCTCTTTCGCGCGAGGAGACCTGAGGAGGGAATGCCAGTGAACCCCAGGATAGTTTTTTGGATTATGGCCATGGGTAACTTCCGCTTAGCCAATATTACAGATATAAACTCATCTACATTATATGCACTAGACATAAACATCATCACCCACGCAAGTACGTGGGACTGACGACCATGATGTGTCGAGCCCGTAAATCAAGCCACATGCGCTCATATATTGTCAATCTTGTGTGAAATAAGATATTTGTTAGTAAGTATTTCTATCTATTCACTCTGCACCCTAGGTTCACCGAAATCAAAGATTCATTAGGTTGTTGCGAAAGAAGATATAACAGCGTGCCATTAGAATACATTTTTGTGTTCTTACAGAGAGTATGAAATGAGACGTTTTCTCTGTACTTCAAAATTGCTTCACAGTTTCTGCCTCTCTGAGTAAATTTCATTTTTCTTAAATCAATCCCAGGGGGTGTGTGGAATATATCTGTAAACATTTAACTCAAGTGCATATAATGTAGATGAGTTTATATTTTTAATATTGGGTAAGAGGAAGTATAATCCAGGGCCAAAATACTATCCAGGGATTCACTGGCATTCCATTTCTAGAATAAATTAAGAAGTGATTTGAATCTTCCTCCCTTCTCTGGTCTCCTCACGCGAAGGAGAGTACTTAATTCCCATTTTCACACCAATAGGAAATCCTCCAAAGAAGAGCTAGAAATCATTTCCATTTCATAGACCGACAGTATCATCAAAGCTTTCTTTACAATAAGTTTACATATGGTACATTCTTGATAGATTATAATTTTGTAAGAGCCTAGTATCTACTTCTTACCACAACATGAGGACTACTCTGGGGGATCGCATGTCAGCAGTGAAGCTACGCGACGTGAGAGGAATGAGACGTTGTATGCTAGGAGACCAGGAGAAGTGCACTCTTAAAGTAGGGGGAACGCAGATGTGCACGTTCCATCTTTCACTCAACAAGTCGATTCTTTGCTTAAGGAAGCCTCTATACTCTGAGTCCCTGAATATTGAAACAATCTACTCCACCTAATATAATAATGTCAACGCTGTGTATTCTTGGCGAAGTGCGGAGTTTAAGAAATGAAATAGGAATCTGATCACCTGTACTGACGGGGACATCACATACCAATGCCAGGTGATATCTACTCTCCAAACGCTACTGTAATTATTTGAAAATAACATGTTCCGATTAGACGAGCAGAGAAATTAACCGATCCCGGAAGTACCATTTTTACTTAAGATCATCAAATAAGACATGCATTAATAATAAGCTGTTGCTTGTTTAGGAATTGTTATTTATTACAATCTGAACCTATTTGAATGGAAATGTTAAAATCCTTCCATCACTTTCATGTGCAATAAGAACGGTCCAGGAACCAATAATGAGTAGTTTGTAGTTTCTAACAGAGCCAGGTAATGTTCCGTCGTAATCCAGGGTGTGATACTCCATTTAACATACACATTCCACAAATGCTGGGATTGTGTACTACATACATTACTTGCGGCTTATGTCCCCAACATGTAACTGAAGCAAAGATAGTACAGTATAATTGTGGTCATCCTCCTTGCCCCTAAACAACAGATAACGATCCTGAGTGCAGGTATTCTTCCACTCACTACTAGAAAACCATTCCCGGTTATAACCACGCCACATGCAGGTCACTTGGAGATATGTCTGATAAAAGAGGCGTTGTCTCTAAGTAAAACTACAAAAACTCCAATAATTTTTTGATTCGCGCAATAAGTTCTCTTCTGATTCTTATGTTTTGTTTTAAGTGACACAGAGGTCTACACTGAGGAATCAAGCTCATGAATGGATCCTGTAGATTAGTTGCGCCATGTTTCGAACACATAGCTCTCACATAAGTTGTTCTGAGATACATGAAAGTTGAGTGATTTAGTCTATGATATAAGGTCAGTCCATGGATTCCATTATGACAATCAGGTTTATTCATTTGAAAACATTGATACCATCACCATTCATACAGATGACGCAAAAATGAATAGAATAAGAAATGAATTCAACAAACATGGATTCTGTCACTTTTGCGGATTGTGATAAGACATTGATTGCCCTGCCATTCAGAAGAGAAACTGCTTACTATGTTGTGTGTTCATTTACATATGTCAATTGTATGTATTGAGTGTGAATATCGCTGGTTAACAATAATGAAATATGATGAAAGCTTGCTTGGTGTGTAATGACTTATTGCCAATATTTTTGGTGCCGAACACGGACGTGACTGGTGCTATTCGTGATAAGGTTGTAGTAAAATATGAACGACAATCTCCACGCTTTGGACGACGACACGTCGAGTGAAGAGTGAAAACGTCCATTTCGTAACCAGCGTAACCTGACACCACGAGGACGCCACCATTATTGCTAAATCGCATGGACTCATATTTTTGCAAATAAACGTTTGAGAATCTGATGAATCTGCACCATTCATGAGGGGGGTGCTAACAATGTAACAAAATGTTTTACTAAAATAGTATATGTTGCGGGAAGATTAAGGATATCGGATTCTGACAATAAGTTAATTTTTATGCCACTACTTCCATAATAATGAGACAAATACAATACTTGGTCATTCATCCATGGTAAATTCATTGTCAATTTTTCCTGTTTTCGATCTCCTTATTTTGAACGTGGACAATCGAGGCCAGTACTAAAAATCGTATTCAAATAATGATAGGATGCAAATAATATATAGCTATCCATGTGCACCTGTGCGTTTTATTCAGCTATATTGATATGGTTACTGGATTAGAATATTAACATTTACAAGGTTGTTCATGTGTGTCATAGAATTTTCATGTGTTTGGCTCTCTGATAAATACTATTCATTAGAAAACAAGGTATTTTGTGAGCCTTAGGGGAATAGGTTGACGCCTATGGACGGATGAAAACCTGCAAAGTTTTACCAACCCTATCAAAGGATTACGTCCTCAGATAGATTTCTAAGACACAAAGATCGCAGGAAGTCATATAAAGTCATAACCCTGATGGAATGATCTATACTAATGTACTAAAGCTGAAGAGTTTGTGTTTTTGAGTTTAAACGCGATAAGCTCTGGAACTACCAGTCTTATTCGATTTTTTTATATGATGACCAGATTCAAGAGGAATAGTTTAGGCTATGTTAAATTTCGGACATACCACTCCATTCCCTGCATTTAGGCCCTTGGACACTAATCTACACCGTTTCACCGATCTGGACCAACATTTGTATACTTACCCTTTGGAACCCTGCGAGTAACACAGTCTGCATGAAATTTCGGACAGACCTCTTCATTCCCTGTATTTAGGCCCTTTGGCACAAATCTTTACCGTTTCACCGATCAAAACCAACATTAGTATACTGTCCCCGCGCCAGCTCTGAGAACCTGGCTGGAATGTGGAGTGGAGTGAGTAAGCCAGTGATGACGTGGCACTGTACTATACTATGCAAAAACATGTACTCACCTTAGAGTTGCGGTGATGCTAATGGAGAATCCTGGTCTTCTTCTGCCTCACTTTCGGACTCGACTCTTCACATCCACTGGAGGAATCCCTATCATCACTATCATCACATCCAGGTGTATCACTATGCTATCAATGACATGAGCGACAATGCGTCCTTCTCCCAGTATTCATCCTCTACTTTCTGAACACTCCTACAGTACCCTTCCCAGTCAGTATTGGTTACAGATGCTATCGCTTTAAGAGTAATATCTCTTAGTTTCTGAAGGGATAAATTCCCGGTAACATTTCCTTCGCACTACCCACGTTTCACCTTATTCCAAGCTAGTCCGATGGCATTCAGATCACACATGTATGGGGGAAGACGGACCACGGTATGTCCCAAGGAATGCAAATGAGTCAATTTTAAACAATTTCTCTTTTGGTTTAACCACTTCTACTAATTTATGCTTGCCACGGTGGGTGAGTAGTCAACATGTCGGACTACGAACCCCAAGCTTGCAGGTTCACTCCTGGCCGTGGTGAGTGATTTTTGAAAGGCGGCAAAAATTACGACACCATGGCATGCGATGTTGGCTTCCCCCAGGGGCTCACATCTTGTGGGACGTGGGTTGGCGACCACGGGACCCCAGCTGAGTCCGGCATTGCTTCCACTTGCTTGTGCCGGGCTCCTCTTCGTCTTCTTTCCTGTCGACCTCCCTTGGTCAACTCTTGACCCCGACGGTATTAGGGTATCCGAGGCCTAGGGAGTCTTTCACTCTCCCGCCTTATTGGCTCTTGTCTCACCTTTCCTGATCCCTCCTTCTTCGAGGGGTCAGACCTCTTGTTTTCTTTTCATTATATTTCCTTTTCTCTTTAAGATTCCCGCACTGTTTTTGTTAATTGGCTCCCCGTGTATCTAAATTCCAAGTAGTTGTTTATTTTTTGCATCTACCCTCCATTTTGTAGGTGTTTTTAATCTCCGTTGCATTTTGTAAGTCTATTCGATCTAAATTGCATTTTGTGAGTATTTTCGACCTCAATTGCATTTTGTAAGGATTGGCAATCTAAATTGCTTTTTCGTAAGTCTTTGAATATAGGGTCTGGGACTTTTGTGAGTATATTGAATTTCAATTGCATTTTGTATTTTCAATCTAAATTGCAATTTGTAGGGTGCGCGTTTTGCAAGTATTTTGATTCTCAATTGCATTTTGTAAGTATTTTCAAACTAAATTGCATTTTGTAAGTATTGTCCATCCAATTTAGTAGTTTGAACTTACCATACATTTTGTAAGCATTTTCAATTTCAATTGCATTTTGTAAGTATTTGAATATCAATTGCTCTTTGTGATTATTTGGAATCTGAAATGGGCATTTTTCAATCTAAATTGCATTGTGTATTTTCAATTTCAATTGCATTTTGTAAGTATTTTGAACCTCAATTGCATTTTGTACGTATTTTCAATCTCCTTTGTATTTTGAAAATATTTTTAATTTCACTTGCATTTTGTAAGTATTTCGACTGTGCATTGCATTTTATACGTATTTTGAACTTAACCTACATTTTGTGCGTATATTTCAATCTATTCCTTTTGTGAGTATTTTCGTTCTAAATTCCTTTTTGTAGGTATTATCGCTCTCCATTTTGTGAATAGTTTCAATCTGAGTTCCCTTTCGTAAGTATTTTCCTTCTCACTTAATTTTCGTTCTGGTTTCCACTTCATTGACATTTTCGCTATCACCCAGACCATTAGGGGCCGATAACCTAGATGTTAGGCCCCTTAAAATAACAATTAACATCATCATCATCATCACGATGTTGGCATGTCAAAGAAGTAATTTGAATTCAGTAGGGAATTTCCGCCAACACTAAGTTCCCCATTTCTCTACTAGAAAGCGCTATAGTGTTTAAGGAGCTTAGATATCTAACCTCCTTGACTTTCATAGTGCTTCAAGGAAAAACGAAATTTGGCATGCAAGCTACCCTTTGGGTGCCAAATAAAGATTGCACCTGGCACCCGAGGCCATACGATATTATTATTATACTAATTCATATAGTGCCTCTTTCCTTATAGACTCGTCGCAAGTAACTCCTTTGTTGTGTAACCACGATATCATATCTGATTTCACAGAGTACTTTGTGGGTGGTTTTTCTATCTGTGTGCAGTGATAGGATGCGTTGTCTAACACAACTACAGATGAAGGTGGTAGCTTGGGTGCAAGCTTCTCGGTGGACCACTTAATGAAATTCACACTGTTCATCTGCCCGTGATAATCCCCACTTGCCGTACCGGCTTTATAGATGAGGAAAGCATTTTCTATGAATCCGTTTATACCCCCAGCGTCAACCACCATTAACCTATTGCCTTAATTCACGTTAGCTTGTACTGCAAATACTTTCCAAAAGTTAAATTACTATCTATCTAAGTTTCGTCAAGATAAATTATCTGTTGCCCACTTTGCCCGAGTTGTTTTATTCTCACTAGATAGTCGTGCCGCAACGATACGATGTGAGGTTTTTCAATTAAAATCTTCCTTCGATTTTGAGATTTTTCCCACCGGAAACCGATTTGTTTTACTACTTTTCGTAATGAAGTGTGTGACCAAGGGAAAGTTATTTTGCCTTGTGTCACAGGCAGGAGTTTTGGAATGGTAGGAACACGTTTTTCTTCCTCATAAAACGCTTGAATAGCACGATGAACTACACATTTATCAAAATCATCAATGTTCACCTCAGAGTGTGATGGCCTAGTATTTCGTCTCTTACCCGGAGTGGACCCTCGCCACTTTCAGCCAATTCCCTCGTTTCCTTCCGTATCTTTTTAATAAAAGATTCGGACAGTCCAGCATAGTGAGCAGCTCTTCGTGTCGCCTGGTTTACTGTGAAAGCAAAACGTTTGTTTTCAGCCCCTTAATCACATTTTACAATAATGGTACTTATGATACCACGACCCACAGAATGCACAAATTTATTTTTCTTTCACACCGACATAACATTTGAGAACCAGACAGTCAAGTCTATGTTTCCACTGAGGTAGTATAAGCATAAGCATGGTCCGGAATTAGCTCGGTCACTCTTCGTTCCTGCTCCCCTTACCTCATACCCCGCGTCCTCAGAGCTGGCGCGGGGACAGTACTTACCCTTTGGAACCCTGCGAGTAACACAGTCTGCATGAAATTTCGGACAGACCTCTTCATTCCCTCCATTTAGGCCCTTTTGGCACAAATCTACACCGTTTCACCGATCTGAACCACATTTTGTACACTTACCCTTTGTACACTGTCCACTTTAAATTTCGGATAGACCACTCCATTCCCTGCATTAGACCCTTTGGCAAAAATCTACACCGTTTCAATGATCTGAACCAAAATGTGTATACATACCCTTTGGAAACCTGCGAGTAACATGGTTTACACGAAATTCCGGACAGACCACTCCATTTCCTGCATTTATGCTCTTCGGCACAAATCTACACCGTTTCACCAATCTGGACTAAAATTTGTATACTTACCATTTGGAACCCTGCGAGTAATACTGTCAGCATGAAATTTCGGACAGACCACTCCATTCCCTGCATTAAGGCCCTTTGGTACAAATCTCCACCGTTTCACCGATCTGAATCAAATTTCATATAACTTACTTACACTTTGGATCCCATCGAGTAACACTGTCTGCTTGAAATTTCGGACAGACCACTCTATTCCCTGCTTTTAGGTCCTTTGACACAAATCTACACCGTTTCACCGATCTGAACCAGATTTTGTACACTTACCCTTTGGAACCCTATGGGTGACACTGTCCACTTTAAATTCCGGACAGACCACTCCATTTCCTGCATTTATGCTCTTCGGCACAAATCTACACCGTTTCACCAATCTGGACTAAAATTTGTATACTTACCATTTGGAACCCTGCGAGTAATACTGTCAGCATGAAATTTCGGACAGACCACTCCATTCCCTGCATTAAGGCCCTTTGGTACAAATCTCCACCGTTTCACCGATCTGAATCAAATTTCATATAACTTACTTACACTTTGGATCCCATCGAGTAACACTGTCTGCTTGAAATTTCGGACAGACCACTCTATTCCCTGCTTTTAGGTCCTTTGACACAAATCTACACCGTTTTACCGATCTGAACCAGATTTTGTACACTTACCCTTTGGAACCCTATGGGTGACACTGTCCACTTTAAATTTCGGACAGACCACTCCATTTCCTGCATTTAGGCCCTTTATTACAAATCCACACCGTTCCTCCTAATTGCACATATACTTTGAATCCCTGCTGCTAACACTGTCCACTTGATATTTTGGACAACGCTCTCCATTCCCTACGTTTATAATAACAAACAAACTGAACATGAAAATATTGTATTAAGGGCCTAGAATCATTCATGTCCGTAGTAGTGTATTTGTAAGAGTATTTCAATAAGTCTATTGTTGACTGGCAATTCGGGCTGAATCACGTCGCCCCTACCAGTGTTCTGGTGCAGAATTGCGAATATAGTTAAATCTTGCGCTGCTTATAAATTGCAGTCACGGGGAGTAATTAGTGCAAAAAGATTTATTTTGCCTCTTAAAACAGTTATCATCATGAACATATTATGCAACTGTATAAATACAATGGTGTTGGTGCAATACATTGAGATTGTCAGCTGCAATAAGCGTTGGTGCTTTCAAATAATTTTTAATTTATTCCGAAACTTATCGTTGAACGCTATGTGTCCATAAATTATACTGTTGCTACATTAGGAGCTCGGGACAGCGGAAGTGTTCCAAAGTGTTCTGATTATTTTCCTACGGCGCTATGCGTCAAAAGACGACACTATTGGTCTCTACATTTCTAACAGACAATGAGATATAGGCCCTTGGCAGTGTCTTTTATTTCACTTGCTCCTCTTTCTAATCATTTTTAGAAATTTGTTTGTAAATTACATGTGTCTTCGCTGTAGTTAGTAAATAGCCGTTTCCCTATTCATTATTATCATTATTATCATTAGGGGAAAAAGACCTAAATGTTACGTCCATTATACTGTACTGCTTATCACCCTCACTACAACCACCACCACCACCACCACCACCACTACCACCACCACCACCACCACCAAAAAAACTGGTATTTTAAGCACCATGTGCCAGTTCTGTAGTAGTATTCATTATCAACCATAAAACAAATAAATCCACCGGGCGAAGCCGGGCACTACTGCTAGTTTCGTATAAAATTAGAGGGAACTCTATCTCTTCAGACATGCTCACTTCAACAGTTGCTATGCCTCCCTGGTCGTCGCCGCATTCTCAAATGACCATCACTGATGCAAAGGCAGAATCTGCTCTCATCATTAAAAATAAAACCCTCTGCCATTAATTCCTCCAGTTGCGTCTTTCAAGTAACTATTGGAGGCAGGCAGGGGGGGGGGGGGGCACATTGGTCCTAATTAGTGCTGCGGTCGTCGTGCGATTAGCAATGGTTGCTTCTAATGCACCACTTCAGACGCGAAACTGCATTCTACTGCTGTCGGAAACTTGAATAATTAGCACGTTCTCCTTTCGCGGACGACTGGCACCAATATTGAGACACAACGGACGCTTCACGTCAAGCGTGTTGGGTAACTTTTCGGAAGAATCACCCTGACTCACAAAGGCCTTCAATACGACATACTTAAGTTCCGTTATTTGCGTGATACGTACTTGTTAAGGCCATTCTTGTATGTCTACAATGTTTACCCACACCCACACAGTATGATGCCCAAATGTAAAAGAGCACTCGTTCAGCAAATCAATTAAAGTTGTTTTGTGCTCAGAGATATTATCCTCAATACAAGGTTCCTACTCACTTCACAATACGCCATCACATTTATGAACACAGTTAAATGGGTCTCAGCGATCAAGCGATAGACCAATGTCCAGTTTGAGACACACCGCGAAACCAAGCCAGCAGGTCGGTTTACATCTCCGGAATTTCAAAACATTTTATCCAACCCATCACCGTTACCTGTGCGTTGCCGTAGATTCTTGCAGAGTCTGTTGTGGTTGGTTTCCTAATTCACCTAGAGCAACCACTGACTCACCGACGTTAACTCCTTGAGGTGCCACAGTTGCCGGTACACTAGTTATGTATCCCGTCCAGGGTCGAACCCCAGACTCCATTCTAAACTAAAGGTTATGGTCATTCTTCCTATAGAAGGAACACCATTGCCCAATGTAATGCTATTATCAACGTGTTAACTGGAACAATGCTCATTCTAGGAAACAAGGAAATGATTCCTTCACAAACATGTTATCTTCAACACATGTGGTTTACTATCTGTAGATTATTATTTATCAAATACTTCCTAGAAGGACTAAGGAAATGGCCCTGCACATTTCCTCATATGATTACTTAATCTGTTATTTCCAGATGTATTAACAGCAACAGCTATGAGTGATCAAATTCACGGAACTGTTATCAAAGACATGAGTCCATATCCTGTAAGATATATATTTCCACATACATGTTATCTAGTACGCCCCTCCACTGTGACGCACTTTGTTATGAAGGGATTTTGTATAAAAGACCTGGGCTGAGAAGCAAAGGTCCTCTTCCAACAGCAGCAACTAAACAGGTTGTCTGACTGGTGTTAACTTGTATATATTGGATCGTCAAAGATTAATAAATACTTCTACAAACTAACCAACGAGTTCTCATTCATAGAAAGCAGATACTACTCATCAGAAGTAAGAACCACGAGACCTACTGACTTAGCAGTAGCGACAACTTCTTAGTACATCACTAAAGAAGACTGTTAAGCGACAAACTTAACTGGGGGCCCGTCCGGGATAGGTAACGATTATCCTTGCCAGATAATCTACGAGTAAGTTGGTACAGTGTTCTGACAAACCTCACAAGGAGGCCTTTCGTCACTATACTAGCGACACCAAGGTACCTATCTTCAGTACTAGATGCAGTCATCGTTTCTATGAATCAGCCAGCAAGCCAGGAGTGGTACTGACAACCTCACACGGAGGCATTTCGTCCACAAACGACTTCGCCAGCTTGAAGGAAGCAAGTTAGAAGTGGAACTGACAACGTACCAAGAGACGCATTTCGTCCACAACCAACTTTGCTAACTTAACGGAAGGAAGGAAGTTCGCCAACAAACGTTCCAAGAAGCTCACGCTCCAAGTAAACGCCTTTCGCAACAACCAACCGCCATCGCCGTACGTGCCGACAACGCTCCAGAAGGGCTTTCCGACCACACGACGACACAAGAGAACCAACCGACTCCGCAGTTCCAAGAGGATGCAACCAGCACTGATCATCTTTTCTTGTCTGTAAGTCAAACTCCAAATAATACCTTATTTGTGAACTAGAGTATTATTAGTAAAGCATGGTTCAATATTTCAAGTAACAAATTGGGAGAGCAACAACAATAATAATAATAAAACCTAAATAATACATTCTTTCCCTTTCAAACGAAAACAAATTACAGTTAACTTTAACTAGTAGAGTTTGCCTTGTCATTTCGATTTGAATTAAAATTAATAAACTTAAAACAAATAATAAATACATAATAATAAATATTTGTACTTTCAAGAGGAAATAATTTAGTGGGTTCTAATTAGCAGACCTTACACTCTTTATTTACTTTTGAATTAATATTGTAACTAAACAATTAAAACAAAAAAAATAATAATAAAGTTATATAATTTCCTAACAAAAGTGAGTTAGTGCAGCCCATACTGGTCTTTCGCTTGTCACTATTAAAGGAATTAATAAAATAATTAAATATTTATTATCATCATCAATCATCATCCTCATTTCAGAAGACATATAATTAATTTTATCATTTTACTAGTTCATATTGTGGAGAATCTAAACGAGATATCCACATATCATTAATTTTAGATTAATAATAATAATAACTTATTTCCTTTATTGTGAAAACCTAACCGGGGCTCTTTCACATATATTTTGATTAATAATAATAATAATAATAATAATAATAATAATAAGTTATTTCTTTTATTGTGAAAACCTAACCGGGGCTCTTTCACATATATTTTGATTATTAATAATAATAAGTTATTTCCTTTATTGTGAATACCTAACCGGGGCTCTTTCACATATATTTTGATTATTAATAATAATAAGTTATTTCCTTTATTGTGAAAACCTAACCGGGGCTCTTTCATATATATTTTGATTAATATTAGCACTTATAAGTAAGTAATTAACTTTTAAAAGTAATCCATTTAAATTCATTTAATTTTCATTAACTTTTAATTAATTTTATATTATAAACAATTTTGAAAACCGTCTTTATAAATTCAAACAAAATGCCTGAAACCGAGTTACTTTCAAAATTCGAATATGCTCAGATACTGCTTTTGCCTGAATTTAACGGCACTAATTCTTGCAGTCTTGACTATTTCTTAGCAAGAACAGAATCGTTTCTAAACACTCATAAGAGAATAGCGTCAGCTACAAACTCAGTATTAATAAATGACTTCCTATTTAACGTCATAAAGTCAAAACTAAAAGGTGAAGCATGTAGCATTCTTGACTTAGAAGCCAACAGTACTTATGAAAAATTTAAAGATAAACTCATAAGAAAATACGGTAACGTCAAAGACGAGAGACTTCTCATCCAGGAGATCTCTAATTGCTACCAGAAAAGAAACGAATCATACAATGACTACCATGATAAATTGGAAGGATTGACTTTGCAATGCAAAAGCTTATGCAAACTCAATTACCAAAATCAAATTTTGGAATTGAAATTAAGAGAACTTGAAGAGTTAAGCCTAAATACATTTAAAGCAGGAGTGTTGGAACCCTACCGTTCATACTTAAGATATGCACAGATTACAGACCTGAATCATTGTCTCAGGTTATGCAGGTCTTATGATAACGATCGTGCCCATGAAGATTACATGGACCAACTAAGAGGAAAACTACCTCCTAGCAAGTTTCCAACAGCTCGACCACTAGGCCACTCAGCACACAATCCATTCTCGAATTTTAACCCAGCTCCACCAAGGAACCCATTTAACCAACCTTTCATGCAAAATCAAACCCACAGACCCTTCTTTAAAGATAAACCACAACCAATTTTCGGACACGCTCTAGCTCCGAACACTCAGCCTTTCAAGCCACCAAACTCCATGAATCGTCCTTACCCAACTCCCAATAATATTGGCCGACGTTTCACACCCACTAACCAGCAAAGATTTCCACAGCCGATGTCAGGTGTTTCAACCATTAGAGGTAATCTGAATGCTCACTTAGAACCTTCAGAAGACATCGAACAGGAAGCTTTAGGTCCCATACAGCAATCACTAGAGTATGTAGATGAGTACAACATACAAAACTACCCGAAAGAGTACGACACTCAGTACTATGAATATGAGTACGATACCGAGGAACAGTCTCAGGATTTTCGCTTGGCCCAGCCATCAAAATCGAAGACTTAAATAATTTAGGTAGCGCAGATTTCGCTCAATTAGACGCAAAGATTGACTACGCCTCGAACCTAGTCACTCTCAACAGCACAGACATACAGTTTCACTTTCATTCTTCACATAATCAAGTGAATCATTTTCAACCCACGGTAGATACAGCTAACACTGCGATTCCCGTCAATATCGAAAAAGAAGAAGAGTATGTTCTGAATTTTAAATATGGTGAAATGTATCTCTTAGATGCCAAAACTCACCATGCCATACAACCCACAGAGAGACAACTAAAACACGAGTTTAAGGAACCAATTTTAGTTGAGCCAATGGAAATAAATTCCATTACATACGGTAACATTCAAGAATATCCCCACACAAAACCAGGAGAGTCTGATTACGTCAAAGACAAAACTAACTATGTCGCAGACGCACTCTCTAGAGTAGAGATTAACATGGCTGATGAAGCAGCTTCAATCATTGCCATCCCCGGAGATGACACCTACCAAAATGATATGGATAATGAAACTGTCCATTCAAACCAAGCAGACCCCATATTCACATTGAAAATATCTGAACGGAACTTAAACCAAAACCGCAATCAGATTATTGTAAAATATGGTAATTATCCCAAGGTACTTAAACAAAACCTGTTTAAAAAATGTACCAGACACATAATGATTGTCACAAAGAAGAACCTTCAGGAAGATTTAGCGAATCACCTCCTCAAAATAATAGTAACCTCAAACAAGTACGCTACTTATTTTGACGATATCACTCTCGAGATCCCATTCATCAGGGCATGCCAAAAGCTATTTACTTCTGAACTAATCATTATCAGGTCATCCAAATTCTTGGAAGACATTGAAAGCCCCGAAACTCAGAGACAGCTGATTTCACACTATCATTCTGAAAACCACAATGGTATAGTAGAAACTTACGAACATCTTAAGACCAAATACTACTGGCCTCATTTAAGAGAACAAATTAGGACAATCATCAATCAATGTAACCTCTGTCAAAGAAACAAATACGAGAGACACCCTAACGAGGTATCGAACCAAGGTCCCATCACCGCCGATCCCCCTTTCTCTCAAATTCACATCGACACGTTTCACTTCGAGCAAAGTCGCATATTAACTATAATTGACATTTTCTCAAAGTATGGACAAGCCTACATTTTACCAAATGGTACAGGTCTGGCCACACTAAGCCAATTACAAGTTTACTTTTCCCACCATGGATTCCCAAGGAAAATCACACATGACCAAGGAGGAGAGTTCGAAAACAATGTCATAAAAGAATATTGTAAAGCCACGAACATCGAATATCACGCTACTACCCCTTTGAATTCTTCATCTAATTCTCCAGTAGAAAGACTGAATTCGACCCTTCTAGAGAAACTTCGTATCTCCAGAGATCACGATAAGTTCACTCCGCTCTCAGAGCTCGTCACCACCATAATCACGAATTACAATTCTTCAATCCATTCCACTACTAAACAACCTCCTTTCAACGTTCTATACGGACCCTACTATAAGGCTTTAGACCACGTCTTCTCGCCATGTCCCAAAATCAATGAATACATTGAAAGACAAGGAAATCAGTTGAAAATTGTAAAAGAGAGTCATACTAAACCAAACACCGACACTTTCAATCATAATTACCAAATTAATGAAACTGTCTACGTATTAGATCCCCTCACCAGAAACAAGAAATCCAAAAACCTGTACATCGAAGGTATCATTACCAAAATTGAAGAAAACAGGGTATACTGTAAAATGAGAAACGGTAAAACTCATGTAAGGAATTTTCGGGACATTAAACCAAAAAGAAAATTTCTTATTCTAGATTCCTCCCCGGATATGGCACCATCATCACACAGCCCATCCAGACACAAGGATTCTATGCCGACTCATTAGGACCAGCCTTAATAATTAACGATTATCACCGGTTCATGTTTCATTTCAATTTAACGAGTTTAAAAGAATCTTATAATAATATTCAAGACACTATCTCAAGTCTCATATTACGAAGCAATAATACTTTTCCTTATCTAATATCAGAATTAAGAGAATCAATTAAAGAAACAAAAAAGGAATTAAATAAGTTGCTACCTGCTACACCTAGAAGTAAGAGAGGTCTTATAAATGGTTTAGGTAGTATAATTAAATTCATATCAGGTAATCTAGACCAAGATGACCTAGACAACCTACAAGAACAATTAGAAGCATTAAAACAAAGTAACGCCAAAGAAATTGAACATATTAATAAATTAATATCATTCAGTAACTCCATTGCTCAAAAGTTCTATAATGAAATGAACCATGTAAACTATAATATGAAGGTAATTAAAGGTATTTTACAAGAAGAAGACTTCAAGATTAACCTTCTGGAACATCAACAATATGTACTCTTGTATACGAACAAATTAGATAAAATCATACAAGTATTGCAAGATACTATTAGCTTGTCATTTAATGAAATGACAAATATCAAGATGTTCTCCCAAAAAGATTTAACAAATGTTGTAAAACATTTACAACTAATCTACCCAACAAAAACTATAATTCATACTGACCAGTATCATCAATTTGAGAACCTTAAACTGTCAAAAACGCAAGTTCTCATGATGAACGAAGAAATGATTGTAATATTATATATGCCAATCACTGATGCTAAAACTTATACATTGTATAAAATTTCTCCTGTACCTAGCAATAATCTAATATTAATCCCTCCGGAAAAATATTACTTGCAAGGACCTATCTTAAGATGGTCTAACGCACCTTGTATCAAAATTACTCAATATTACGCATGTATACTCTTTAATACTAGAATAACTTCATGTAATTTAACGGACACTACCAGATGTCAATTTGCCACTGTCAAAAACGAGGTACAATTATTTCAACCACTAAATAAGAAACATAGCCTTTTCTCTAGTAAAAATCCTCAAATAATCTTGCAAACCTGCCCAGAATCTCAGAGAACTATAAAATTAGCAGGCTCATATGTTATCTACTCAAACGAGTCTTGCCCTATTACAAGTATGGGCATAACTTTGCAACAGCAACCTACAAATTATGTGCACCTGTTTCTACTCCTGTCAACTCCAAATGATCCATACGTTAAAACCGAAATAAATTTCCATTCATCCCACCTCGATGTGAAAGGAATGAAGTTAGATTTAAAACCCATTCCAGAATACAATACTAAAATGAAAACTTTTGTGTCTGTGAACACAAGTATTATAATACTTATTTTCTGTGTTGTTATGTTAATATTTAGAACAAGAATATATCAAGGTATTAAATCTGCAAAGAATAGACTTAAGAAAATTGTTATCGAGGACGATAACGAGCAACAAAGGGTGGAGGAGTTATGTATCCCGTCCAGGGTCGAACCCCAGACTCCATTCTAAACTACAGGTTATGGTCATTCTTCCTATAGAAGGAACACCATTGCCCAATGTAATGCTATTATCAACGTGTTAACTGGAACAATGCTCATTCTAGGAAACAAGGAAATGATTCCTTCACAAACATGTTATCTTCAACACATGTGGTTTACTATCTGTAGATTATTATTTATCAAATACTTCCTAGAAGGACTAAGGAAATGGCCCTGCACATTTCCTCATATGATTACTTAATCTGTTATTTCCAGATGTATTAACAGCAACAGCTATGAGTGATCAAATTCACGGAACTGTTATCAAAGACATGAGTCCATATCCTGTAAGATATATATTTCCACATACATGTTATCTAGTACGCCCCTCCACTGTGACGCACTTTGTTATGAAGGGATTTTGTATAAAAGACCTGGGCTGAGAAGCAAAGGTCCTCTTCCAACAGCAGCAACTAAACAGGTTGTCTGACTGGTGTTAACTTGTATATATTGGATCGTCAAAGATTAATAAATACTTCTACAAACTAACCAACGAGTTCTCATTCATAGAAAGCAGATACTACTCATCAGAAGTAAGAACCACGAGACCTACTGACTTAGCAGTAGCGACAACTTCTTAGTACATCACTAAAGAAGACTGTTAAGCGACAAACTTAACTGGGGGCCCGTCCGGGATAGGTAACGATTATCCTTGCCAGATAATCTACGAGTAAGTTGGTACAGTGTTCTGACAAACCTCACAAGGAGGCCTTTCGTCACTATACTAGTGACACCAAGGTACCTATCTTCAGTACTAGATGCAGTCATCGTTTCTATGAATCAGCCAGCAAGCCAGGAGTGGTACTGACAACCTCACACGGAGGCATTTCGTCCACAAACGACTTCGCCAGCTTGAAGGAAGCAAGTTAGAAGTGGAACTGACAACGTACCAAGAGACGCCTTTCGTCCACAACCAACTTTGCTAACTTAACGGAAGGAAGGAAGTTCGCCGACAAACGTTCCAAGAAGCTCACGCTCCAAGTAAACGCCTTTCGCAACAACCAACCGCCATCGCCGTACGTGCCGACAACGCTCCAGAAGGGCTTTCCGACCACACGACGACACAAGAGAACCAACCGACTCCGCAGTTCCAAGAGGATGCAACCAGCACTGATCATCTTTTCTTGTCTGTATGTCAAACTCCAAATAATACCTTATTTGTGAACTAGAGTATTATTAGTAAAGCATGGTTCAATATTTCAAGTAACAAATTGGGAGAGCAACAACAATAATAATAATAAAACCTAAATAATACATTCTTTCCCTTTCAAACGAAAACAAATTACAGTTAACTTTAACTAGTAGAGTTTGCCTTGTCATTTCGATTTGAATTAAAATTAATAAACTTAAAACAAATAATAAATACATAATAATAAATATTTGTACTTTCAAGAGGAAATAATTTAGTGGGTTCTAATTAGCAGACCTTACACTCTTTATTTACTTTTGAATTAATATTGTAACTAAACAATTAAAACAAAAAAAATAATAATAAAGTTATATAATTTCCTAACAAAAGTGAGTTAGTGCAGCCCATACTGGTCTTTCGCTTGTCACTATTAAAGGAATTAATAAAATAATTAAATATTTATTATCATCATCAATCATCATCCTCATTTCAGAAGACATATAATTAATTTTATCATTTTACTAGTTCATATTGTGGAGAATCTAAACGAGATATCCACATATCATTAATTTTAGATTAATAATAATAATAACTTATTTCCTTTATTGTGAAAACCTAACCGGGGCTCTTTCACATATATTTTGATTAATAATAATAATAATAATAATAATAATAATAATAAGTTATTTCTTTTATTGTGAAAACCTAACCGGGGCTCTTTCACATATATTTTGATTAATAATAATAATAATAATAATAAGTTATTTCTTTTATTGTGAAAACCTAACCGGGGCTCTTTCACATATATTTTTATTATTAATAATAATAAGTTATTTCCTTTATTGTGAAAACCGAACCGGGGCTCTTTCACATATATTTTGATTATTAATAATAATAAGTTATTTCCTTTATTGTGAAAACCTAACCGGGGCTCTTTCACATATATTTTGATTATTAATAATAATAAGTTATTTCCTTTATTGTGAAAACCTAACCGGGGCTCTTTCATATATATTTTGATTAATATTAGCACTTATAAGTAAGTAATTAACTTTTAAAAGTAATCCATTTAAATTCATTTAATTTTCATTAACTTTTAATTAATTTTATATTATAAACAATTTTGAAAACCGTCTTTATAAATTCAAACAAAATGCCTGAAACCGAGTTACTTTCAAAATTCGAATATGCTCAGATACTGCTTTTGCCTGAATTTAACGGCACTAATTCTTGCAGTCTTGACTATTTCTTAGCAAGAACAGAATCGTTTCTAAACACTCATAAGAGAATAGCGTCAGCTACAAACTCAGTATTAATAAATGACTTCCTATTTAACGTCATAAAGTCAAAACTAAAAGGTGAAGCATGTAGCATTCTTGACTTAGAAGCCAACAGTACTTATGAAAAATTTAAAGATAAACTCATAAGAAAATACGGTAACGTCAAAGACGAGAGACTTCTCATCCAGGAGATCTCTAATTGCTACCAGAAAAGAAACGAATCATACAATGACTACCATGATAAATTGGAAGGATTGACTTTGCAATGCAAAAGCTTATGCAAACTCAATTACCAAAATCAAATTTTGGAATTGAAATTAAGAGAACTTGAAGAGTTAAGCCTAAATACATTTAAAGCAGGAGTGTTGGAACCCTACCGTTCATACTTAAGATATGCACAGATTACAGACCTGAATCATTGTCTCAGGTTATGCAGGTCTTATGATAACGATCGTGCCCATGAAGATTACATGGACCAACTAAGAGGAAAACTACCTCCTAGCAAGTTTCCAACAGCTCGACCACTAGGCCACTCAGCACACAATCCATTCTCGAATTTTAACCCAGCTCCACCAAGGAACCCATTTAACCAACCTTTCATGCAAAATCAAACCCACAGACCCTTCTTTAAAGATAAACCACAACCAATTTTCGGACACGCTCTAGCTCCGAACACTCAGCCTTTCAAGCCACCAAACTCCATGAATCGTCCTTACCCAACTCCCAATAATATTGGCCGACGTTTCACACCCACTAACCAGCAAAGATTTCCACAGCCGATGTCAGGTGTTTCAACCATTAGAGGTAATCTGAATGCTCACTTAGAACCTTCAGAAGACATCGAACAGGAAGCTTTAGGTCCCATACAGCAATCACTAGAGTATGTAGATGAGTACAACATACAAAACTACCCGAAAGAGTACGACACTCAGTACTATGAATATGAGTACGATACCGAGGAACAGTCTCAGGATTTTCGCTTGGCCCAGCCATCAAAATCGAAGACTTAAATAATTTAGGTAGCGCAGATTTCGCTCAATTAGACGCAAAGATTGACTACGCCTCGAACCTAGTCACTCTCAACAGCACAGACATACAGTTTCACTTTCATTCTTCACATAATCAAGTGAATCATTTTCAACCCACGGTAGATACAGCTAACACTGCGATTCCCGTCAATATCGAAAAAGAAGAAGAGTATGTTCTGAATTTTAAATATGGTGAAATGTATCTCTTAGATGCCAAAACTCACCATGCCATACAACCCACAGAGAGACAACTAAAACACGAGTTTAAGGAACCAATTTTAGTTGAGCCAATGGAAATAAATTCCATTACATACGGTAACATTCAAGAATATCCCCACACAAAACCAGGAGAGTCTGATTACGTCAAAGACAAAACTAACTATGTCGCAGACGCACTCTCTAGAGTAGAGATTAACATGGCTGATGAAGCAGCTTCAATCATTGCCATCCCCGGAGATGACACCTACCAAAATGATATGGATAATGAAACTGTCCATTCAAACCAAGCAGACCCCATATTCACATTGAAAATATCTGAACGGAACTTAAACCAAAACCGCAATCAGATTATTGTAAAATATGGTAATTATCCCAAGGTACTTAAACAAAACCTGTTTAAAAATGTACCAGACACATAATGATTGTCACAAAGAAGAACCTTCAGGAAGATTTAGCGAATCACCTCCTCAAAATAATAGTAACCTCAAACAAGTACGCTACTTATTTTGACGATATCACTCTCGAGATCCCATTCATCAGGGCATGCCAAAAGCTATTTACTTCTGAACTAATCATTATCAGGTCATCCAAATTCTTGGAAGACATTGAAAGCCCCGAAACTCAGAGACAGCTGATTTCACACTATCATTCTGAAAACCACAATGGTATAGTAGAAACTTACGAACATCTTAAGACCAAATACTACTGGCCTCATTTAAGAGAACAAATTAGGACAATCATCAATCAATGTAACCTCTGTCAAAGAAACAAATACGAGAGACACCCTAACGAGGTATCGAACCAAGGTCCCATCACCGCCGATCCCCCTTTCTCTCAAATTCACATCGACACGTTTCACTTCGAGCAAAGTCGCATATTAACTATAATTGACATTTTCTCAAAGTATGGACAAGCCTACATTTTACCAAATGGTACAGGTCTGGCCACACTAAGCCAATTACAAGTTTACTTTTCCCACCATGGATTCCCAAGGAAAATCACACATGACCAAGGAGGAGAGTTCGAAAACAATGTCATAAAAGAATATTGTAAAGCCACGAACATCGAATATCACGCTACTACCCCTTTGAATTCTTCATCTAATTCTCCAGTAGAAAGACTGAATTCGACCCTTCTAGAGAAACTTCGTATCTCCAGAGATCACGATAAGTTCACTCCGCTCTCAGAGATCGTGACCACCATAATCACGAATTACAATTCTTCAATCCATTCCACTACTAAACAACCTCATTTCAACGTTCTATACGGACCCTACTATAAGGCTTTAGACCACGTCTTCTCGCCATGTCCCAAAATCAATGAATACATTGAAAGACAAGGAAATCAGTTGAAAATTGTAAAAGAGAGTCATACTAAACCAAACACCGACACTTTCAATCATAATTACCAAATTAATGAAACTGTCTACGTATTAGATCCCCTCACCAGAAACAAGAAATCCAAAAACCTGTACATCGAAGGTATCATTACCAAAATTGAAGAAAACAGGGTATACTGTAAAATGAGAAACGGTAAAACTCATGTAAGGAATTTTCGGGACATTAAACCAAAAAGAAAATTTCTTATTCTAGATTCCTCCCCGGATATGGCACCATCATCACACAGCCCATCCAGACACAAGGATTCTATGCCGACTCATTAGGACCAGCCTTAATAATTAACGATTATCACCGGTTCATGTTTCATTTCAATTTAACGAGTTTAAAAGAATCTTATAATAATATTCAAGACACTATCTCAAGTCTCATATTACGAAGCAATAATACTTTTCCTTATCTAATATCAGAATTAAGAGAATCAATTAAAGAAACAAAAAAGGAATTAAATAAGTTGCTACCTGCTACACCTAGAAGTAAGAGAGGTCTTATAAATGGTTTAGGTAGTATAATTAAATTCATATCAGGTAATCTAGACCAAGATGACCTAGACAACCTACAAGAACAATTAGAAGCATTAAAACAAAGTAACGCCAAAGAAATTGAACATATTAATAAATTAATATCATTCAGTAACTCCATTGCTCAAAAGTTCTATAATGAAATGAACCATGTAAACTATAATATGAAGGTAATTAAAGGTATTTTACAAGAAGAAGACTTCAAGATTAACCTTCTGGAACATCAACAATATGTACTCTTGTATACGAACAAATTAGATAAAATCATACAAGTATTGCAAGATACTATTAGCTTGTCATTTAATGAAATGACAAATATCAAGATGTTCTCCCAAAAAGATTTAACAAATGTTGTAAAACATTTACAACTAATCTACCCAACAAAAACTATAATTCATACTGACCAGTATCATCAATTTGAGAACCTTAAACTGTCAAAAACGCAAGTTCTCATGATGAACGAAGAAATGATTGTAATATTATATATGCCAATCACTGATGCTAAAACTTATACATTGTATAAAATTTCTCCTGTACCTAGCAATAATCTAATATTAATCCCTCCAGAAAAATATTACTTGCAAGGACCTATCTTAAGATGGTCTAACGCACCTTGTATAAAAATTACTCAATATTACGCATGTATACTCTTTAATACTAGAATAACTTCATGTAATTTAACGGACACTACCAGATGTCAATTTGCCACTGTCAAAAACGAGGTACAATTATTTCAACCACTAAATAAGAAACATAGCCTTTTCTCTAGTAAAAATCCTCAAATAATCTTGCAAACCTGCCCAGAATCTCAGAGAACTATAAAATTAGCAGGCTCATATGTTATCTACTCAAACGAGTCTTGCCCTATTACAAGTATGGGCATAACTTTGCAACAGCAACCTACAAATTATGTGCACCTGTTTCTACTCCTGTCAACTCCAAATGATCCATACGTTAAAACCGAAATAAATTTCCATTCATCCCACCTCGATGTGAAAGGAATGAAGTTAGATTTAAAACCCATTCCAGAATACAATACTAAAATGAAAACTTTTGTGTCTGTGAACACAAGTATTATAATACTTATTTTCTGTGTTGTTATGTTAATATTTAGAACAAGAATATATCAAGGTATTAAATCTGCAAAGAATAGACTTAAGAAAATTGTTATCGAGGACGATAACGAGCAACAAAGGGTGGAGGAGTTATGTATCCCGTC
This sequence comes from Meconema thalassinum, assembly GCA_946902985.2. Taxonomy (NCBI): domain Eukaryota; kingdom Metazoa; phylum Arthropoda; class Insecta; order Orthoptera; family Tettigoniidae; genus Meconema; species Meconema thalassinum. Next base: position 758,569,154 of record OX336389.2, read on the forward strand.
CAGGGTCGAACCCCAGACTCCATTCTAAACTACAGGTTATGGTCATTCTTCCTATAGAAGGAACACCATTGCCCAATGTAATGCTATTATCAACGTGTTAACTGGAACAATGCTCATTCTAGGAAACAAGGAAATGATTCCTTCACAAACATGTTATCTTCAACACATGTGGTTTACTATCTGTAGATTATTATTTATCAAATACTTCCTAGAAGGACTAAGGAAATGGCCCTGCACATTTCCTCATATGATTACTTAATCTGTTATTTCCAGATGTATTAACAGCAACAGCTATGAGTGATCAAATTCACGGAACTGTTATCAAAGACATGAGTCCATATCCTGTAAGATATATATTTCCACATACATGTTATCTAGTACGCCCCTCCACTGTGACGCACTTTGTTATGAAGGGATTTTGTATAAAAGACCTGGGCTGAGAAGCAAAGGTCCTCTTCCAACAGCAGCAACTAAACAGGTTGTCTGACTGGTGTTAACTTGTATATATTGGATCGTCAAAGATTAATAAATACTTCTACAAACTAACCAACGAGTTCTCATTCATAGAAAGCAGATACTACTCATCAGAAGTAAGAACCACGAGACCTACTGACTTAGCAGTAGCGACAACTTCTTAGTACATCACTAAAGAAGACTGTTAAGCGACAAACTTAACTCACTGACTCACGTGTGTATTAATGAGAGTGGTTGGGGCACTCTGTAATGTGAGTGGATTGTCTGCTGTTGTTGCAAACAGGGAAATGGGTCGCTGCCCTTGAATAACGAACTAAAAACTAAACCTTTGTTGTTGAATAGGTAAATCCCCGTCACTCTTCAGTAGGACTTAGGAGTTTTCACCTCGCTCACTTTCTGTGTCGGCGAGTGTACACCAACGCAATGTGTGATAGCTGGAGAGGAACTAGTGATACTCTTATACTACCCTGCCTGGAATTCTGGCCCGATGCAGGTTATTAGAGTAGGTTATTTTGGTTTGCTGTACAATCAGATCCATTGATAATGGTGGTTTATCCATACGCCTTGTCCTTATTTTCCTTTGCAAACTATCTTTCTTTTGCTACAAGCAAATGTGACGACTTCGACAATCCTTTAATGCAGATTATTCTAAAGACCTCCACGTAAGTCCACAAGTGGAGCATAGTGTATTTGTTATCTGGCCGGTCAAATGTTAAACTTAATGATTTGTATTCGTTAGCATTTCCCGTAGTCATTAAACCATGACTGTGTTTGAAGGTCGGTGTGAATTCTATTTTGTTAATAAAAGACGAGGGTTTGCATCTCGAACTGGTTCTCTCTATTAGTTCACTGTTAATCTAATATACAGCCATTCTCCCTTCTACGTACTTTTCATGTCATTTGCAAAACCTTGTACTTCTTGGGGAACTCTCCTTGTCCCCACGTAATGCCACTGGCGGTCGCAGTAAAAATTGATAGTGTGTGTCCCTGGAGACAACGAGGCTGACGTATCGAACTCCTAACAACGAAAATGACAATGAAGCACGTTAGCCTACAATGTATATTGAAGCTAAAGCAGCATTCATAAGATTGCTCACTCATTATCTTTTACATGGGTTCATTTTTAAGTACTGGCAACTATTTATTATTCCGATGCCCAACATACTTACAGTACATGGCACTAAGATTTATAGGTCTTCAGTGTAACCACCAGCGTTCCGTGCAACGTGTTCTCATGATACGGAAGCCGTTGTGTACCGTTCTCACTGCCAAATCTGTTGATGATGCGAATAATGCGGTCAATTGCCTGATGAACGTCTTCAAGTGTGGTGGTAGGGCACTTCCCTGTCTCAACGATTGAATAATTCATGCACATCTCCTGCTGTGTGAGGCTTAGCTTCGTCATGTAAAAGGATGTGTGTTTTACGCCGAGGATGTCGTCATTTCCGTCTTAGATCTGCTCGTGGATTATCGCGCAAAGAACGAACATTTTTAATCGTCATCTCTTACCTCTTGTATAGCACAATGAAACATTGCCCAATATACTGCAGTTAGCTTTAATCTTACACTCGGATGTAGAAATCCTAGTCATATTTTGATGATCTTCTGCTGCTCATAACTCATCCGACATTTAAGGTAAAGAGTAGGGAACTCGTTATTTGTGATACTTGAGCAGTGGAAAGGAATACTGGTATAACTCCGTTGAGAATGACAGTCAATTTTGAAATTCTTTGGCCAATGCAATACTCTATATCAGTTCTAGTGCCATATACATTTTCTCTAACGAACCCATAATTGGAAGTATTTCCTCTCCTTACAATTCTCATTTACGCACCCCTGCTGCCACTATCCTGCTTCTAAGGTTATATAAAGAAACCAGTAGGGTTTAAAACTACGATGAGGTTGAATTCAGATACGGAAATAGAAGGTCACCTCAGCTAGTGCAGCAACCAGGCAGTCGATCCAGGATGAGCGACTCGGTAAGCCAGTGTGAGAAGCAGCAGACTAGCGGGCAAACAACGAGCAGTGTAGGGGCAGCTTGCTTCCTACTTAAGTAACCAATCCTTACCCTGCCGTGATCAGAGCTAACGAGTAACCCCCGGAGCCAGCCGTGGCCGAGAAGGTGGAGCAAGGCCTGGCTGGCACCACAGATTACATTACTACAAATAGCCGACAGCCATGCTAATTCTTGGCACCTAAAACTTCAGCGCTTTCTGGCGGCGGCCACGCACTATTAATATATAACCAAAAAAACAAGATGTTCAGCAAAGAACATAGCCTACATTCTCCTAAATGCATGTGTATAGTTATTACTCTTTGTACTTTTCAAGGAGTATAATTGAATGTTGTTTGCAGAAGCTTGTTGAAATACAACGTGCTACACGGATATTAAACGTTGATTGATTAAATCCTCACCTGATTTATATATATATACACACCAATACAGCGATCACAATAACACAGGTTATCAGACAAATTTCAACACTCACCCGAGTACACAGGACTAAATGACCAGGATGTCCATGCATCTGAAATGAAACAACAACAGCTTCCTACCCAAATCCTTCATCGTATTAAAGTACACACACTAATAAGCCTACAGACTTCACAGTGACACAGGTTATCAGACAACTTCCACACACACCCATGTAAACGGGGCTAAATGACCATGATGGCGCTAAATCCCTAAAAAATCAACAACAAAAACAACAACAGCTACAGTCTCTACCACGGATCAAAGTCAACGACTATTAATTGCTGTATTCGAGTGTTGAAACATGTGGTGTTGAAAGTATATATATAATATTCTTGATTGCAAATACACACTACAGTGATGCTTAACATTTAAACGTGTGAGTAGTTATAAATCAATAAATACCCAAAAGCACGAAGTAAAGAAATTTGAACCTGCAGGGATTTGATCCACAAACCGCCAGACTATGAGCCCAAGTCGCTACCATTACGACACGGATGCGCTACGATAATACTTGATAAACAACTGGTTTAGTACAACTGTAACATATTTTGTGTTGAAATCAACGATTTCATTAGAGTTTCCTAGCGTTTCTATAAACTATTTGATACTAAATACTGTATGTATTATTTTGTTCATTAGATTCCTAAAAGGATAAACATTTAGGAAGTTACGGAAGTATATGCATTTACGAGCAAAACCAGCGGCCATGTTGACAACGGGATGGCACGGGCCCACAACAATATGGCACGGTAATCCTGACCTGTTGGTCACTTCTACGGTTACATATTCTATTATAATATGCTAATATCCTAACGGTCACCTCTTTGAGGACAGATTAAACCTCCCTTTGTACGATGATCGTATTTGGTAAGGACAGTCCTTGTTTAATTGTATGTTATGGTTAGGCTATAATACTTGCATGATTCATATATCCACCACCTTGAAACTATTCGGTTAATGACCTTGTATTTCGGATTAAAGACACTTTCCACATTAATGTATATTGTTGCAAAATTTTGTCGAGATCGGATGATTAGGTTAGTCGTAACTTGATTTAAGCTCAGAACATTTGGGTGGGCGCCATTTCCTATTTGTTATGATGGCGGCGATATACAACATGGCACTGAGTTGTCCCTAGCTAGTGCTACCTCTGTACCAAAGGTGGTTTGATTTGGGTTCAGTTGTGCTTGAATTGATAGGGGCAATCGATTTGCACACATACATGGCCACCATCTGCAAACTATTAGGCTGCTGACCTTGTAATGTGGTCAAAAGACGCTTCTCACATAAAGGTATGTCGTTGAAAAATTTGGTAGAGATCAGATGATTAGGTTAGTCGTAGTTTGATTTAAGCTTTGATCATTTGAGTGACCGCCATTACGTTTCCTTCGAGATGGCGCTGATATAAACCACGACACTGAGGTTCCCTTTGCTAGTGATACCTTTGTACCAAATTTCGTTCATTTCGGTTTCACCGTGTTTGAATTGATAGGGGAATCAATTTGCATACATACATGACAGCCATCTGAAAACCATTGCGCTGATGACCTTCCAGTTCGATCAACAGACGCTTTCCACATAAAGATATGTTTTAGCATAATTTGGTAGAGATCAGATGATTAGATTGGTCTAATTTGATTTAAGCTTTTAACATTTGGGTGGCCGCCATAACGTTTTTGTCAAGATGGCGGCGTTGTGGTACATGACATTGAGGTTCCCTTTGCTAGTGCTACATCTGTACCAAATTTAGTTCAATTCGGTTTCACCGTATTCGAATTGATAGGGGGAATCCATTTGCACACAAACATGGCCACCATCAGTAAGCTATTGGGCTGATGACCTTGTCGTTCGGTCAAAAGATGCTTCTCTTATTAAGGTATGTTGGTGAGAAATTTGGTAGAGATCAGATGATTACGTTGGTCGTAATTTGATTTAAGCATTTAACATTTGGGTGGCCGCCGCATCGTTTCCGTCAAGATGGCGGCGATATAAATCATGACACTGAGGTTCTCTTTGCTAGTGCTACTTCTGTACCAAATGTCGTTCAATTCGGATTCACCATGTTTGAATTGATAGAGCCGGGGGGGGGGGGGGGGGACATGCAGAGTACACACACACCTACACACAAACTCACAGACACACAGACAGACACACAATTTTTGGCCCTATGTTGATCTCATAAATCTACTTTCATTTTTTGCAAAAATCGGAAGTAGGCAAAATATCATGCAGAGCAGCAGCGTCATCTATGAGCAGAGCTTGTAAACACAATCCTCCCCAACTCTTCCCGGTCCCGCAACCCGTTGCGCAATTATATTCTCATGTGCCCTGTCCACTTCAATGTTCCGAAAATCACAATCTTCCCAATAGAATGTAAGACGTTTTTAAGTGAGGAGATAATAATATGATCTACAACAAATAAATCACATTCAAAATACCAATAACAGAAAACTTAATAAGCATAATACCAAAGTAAGAAATGATGAATTCCAAAACTCTGAAATGAACAATCATAGCATTTTTGACATTACCGACGACCTCAGAATTTACGTGTTTAAATTACTTTCAGTTGCAATTGGAATATATTGCATTGGTGACAACAATTAGGCCTGCAACTTATTACTACCCAGCTTAAAAATATGCTCCTTTCCAATAAACCACAGTAGGCCAAAATTATAAACAAATACTTCCTAGAATAAACTAAAAAGGAAAAAGGACTGGGAAGGGAGAATATTCATATCTCAAAACACTTGATGCTGTTAGCAATACCAATACTAGTAAAATTTTAAGAGAGAATGCTAAGAAACGAGGTGGTGTAACAAGATTCTCATTACACTAAAATTGTAAGTGTAATTAGTGCCAAATTAATTAGGGTGCTAAAATTTCAGAACAAATAATTGGATTTCACAAAATGTCTATGATTCATTTCATTTTCCCTTTAACATATATCCAGTTCACCAATTTTGAAGGATGAAATACAAAACAAATATCATCGCACACTAATACAGTAATTTCTATAACACGCTGCGAAGGCAAAATGAGAAATAGGACTTTCAATGAAAAAACAAGAATAACACCCAATGATGCTAAAAATCATCATATTTTATTTATAAAGTTTTCAACGAAGAAATAATTACAGCGAGAGGCACGATCGCACTTAGCAAACATACAGTAATTAAATCTGGTTCTCCTAAAAGTATGTGTTGAGGCATGTTCTTTTCTACTATCTTGGCAAGGTATAACAGTATGCTATTGCATATGATAATTGACCTCTTTCCTCCTTGATGCCATGACAGATACTGATGAACAGCAAATTCCTACAACGCATGGAAGTTTGCATGTTGAAAACAGTTAACTTAATAAGATGTATAAGGCTTCAGATGAAGAACTTGAATTTGGTGATATGTGTATGCCTGCATCTACTATAACTACATTGTCTAAAAATCTCTTATTGAAGAATCAGTGTTGTTAATTCATTTACGGCTTTTGAAAACATATTAATTTAGCATTCATTTAGCGCAGGATTTGTATGATAATCTGTGTTATTGTGGTATCTGTAGAAGTGTGTGTACTTTTTGTAATTCAGGTTAAGACTGGAAAGGAGGCAGCCGTAGCCTTACGTTAGGAACCATCCCAGCATTAGCCTGGGGAATAAGTAGGAAACCACGACAACCCACTAATTGAATGTCTGAGGTGAGAATCGAACCTACCTCTTTTCAGTTTTGTCTCACAAAGCTGAGTATGTGCCGTTCCAAAACTCCGGCCAGAATTTAATTTCTTGATACTGCTAGCAATCTAGCCCAGAACCTCAGGTGTGGTAGCCACGCCACCACAAGTTGGTCTTATTCAGGGTCGCCGCACCTTATGTGTGGAAGTGCTACAGCGTATTCCATTATTTGAAAATTAATTACTTTAATAATATTATCGACAGTTAAATACAGCGTATTAAAAAGGATATCTGCCAAATAAAGGGAAATGTTTCAATTCTCCTCACAAACAGGTATCTAGTAGTGCACTCCACCCCGCGTTTGGCACTGGCTGCGTAGATCGCAGTTCAGCGAGAATTTTTATGTTCATTGCCAACAACACGACCTCTGTCTTTTGCACATGCGTGCCCTATTTTTCCGTTGTGCTGTAGGTATAATAGCCAAGAACACAGGCCAAGGCATCACTGCAATACTTGCTTCGACCACAGACCGGCAACAATGGTCACACGAAATAAGATCGTGGCAGGTGGCACCTCTTACAATCTGCAATAGTATTTTCTAGAGGGAATCGGTCAAAGCAAACGGGGGAGGGTAAGTGGCGGGGGTAAAGAAGCCATCAGCTGCTCCCGCCAGAAGGGCTATTAATGCTCCCAACTTACCTATTCTTAGTCACATTATGTAAATCGAAAAACTATAAAAGTTATATATTTTTGTTGTCAAAATAAGGACATGATAATGTGATTTTCTTTAATTATAAAGTGTCTAGTTTATAAATATTACTACAGGAAAATAACATGTAATGTTGCATTACGGCATTGCAGGTTTCATTTTAATACTTTAGGTAACACTGAGGATTTCTATGTTTCTGGGTACGTGGATTATTTGTCATTGCATGCGTTATTGTGCATAGTGAGACAAAGCCTTTGGTGGCTACTAGGTTACACGATGGTCTGGACGAAACATTTGGTCGCTACTTGCTTGCACAGTATAAGCCCCAAGTTAGGTTTTTGTTTGTATGTAAAGCCATATATCAACAATGTTGGTACTGCTGAATAATGCAATGTAACACTGAATGAAGTATCACTTCTTGATAACACTTTCTTAACTACGAAGAGTAGCCAAAATACCTTTTCTAATGGAGAAGAAATCATAAATCCTCCACAGTTCATAATCCACCTACAACAGCTTAGTGACTATGCTTATAAAAACAGTTTATTAATAAACCCAAATAAAACTCAAGTGATTATTATCGGTACCAGTAAAAACGTATATTCCCTCAAGCAACGTGACATCTCGCCAATAATTTTAAACAATAAAATCATACCCTACTCTACTTCAGTGACAAACTTAGGAATTATTATGACTGAGACCTTAAATTGGACTAAACAGGTGATAAGCACATGTAATAAAGTACATAAATGCTTATATCCTCTGAAACGGTTCGGTAATGTATTCTCTGTTCGACTTAAAGTACAACTAATTCGCTCTCTGATACTACCAATATTTGACTACTGTGACACTGTGTTGACTGAAATAACCTGCGACAGTAACAAGAAACTGGACCGGTGCCTCAACAACTATGTAAGATATATCTTTGGCCTGCGATATGATGTTCATATATCACCCTATTATAAAGAGCTGTCGTGGTTTCGAGTGCACCAGCGTCGTGAACTCCACATGTTATCACTACTGCACAAAATACTTTCCACTAATACCCCCAACTATCTTGTTTCACCGTTTTCTTACCTATCGTCCTATCATGACCACAATACGAGATCTGGCTCCCCTCTTGTCATACCTATAAACCGTACTGCTGTTTACAACTGCTCGGTCATAATCTCTGCGTCCAGGTCGTGGAATTTGCTACCTGCGAACATTAGAGACAATCCCTCTCATCGAAAGTTTAAAGTGGCTTGCTGCGTGTATTTGCTGGGTGGATCCCGCTGACTTCCTGGTTAAATATTGAATGAACGAATGAATGAATGAATGAATGAGATGAATGATCGGATTACTGTAGTTACGTCATTTAAGGGTACTTTACTTTTTGTATTTTTGAAATCAATGATTCTACCATTATTCATATTATCACTATTCTTATTGCTATTAATATTATTTGTGCTATTGGTATTTGTAATTATAAGTCATGTAGATGTATACTCTTCTAGTGGTTAAGTGTAAGAGAGGGCCTTGAGCCCTAACTTCGCCACCAATAAAGGCATTATCTATCTATCTATCTATCTATCTATCTATCTATCTATCCCTTATATACACACATCAAAAAACGTTTTGCATCACCTCGGTTCCAAGAGTTCCGGAACCGTTAAATACAAAGGGAATAGAGATCAACACAAACAACATTTCAGCTCGTTTTATTGCTCATGAGACCCACACATTGCATGTTGTACCATCATACAGCTAGACTTTCAGCATTTGTGGTCCAGATTGCAGTACACACCACTACCTCTAATACCCAGTAGCACGTCCTCTTGCATTGATGCATGCCTGTATTCGCCGTGGCATACTATCCACAAGTTCATCAAGACACTGTTGGTCCAAATTGTCCCACTCCTCAACGACAATTCGGCGTAAATCTCTCAGAGTGGTTGGTGGGTCAAGACGTCCATAAACAGCCCTTTTCAACATATCCCAGGCATGTTCGATAGGGTTCATGTCTGGCGAACATGCTGGCCACTGTAGTCGAGCGATGTCGTTATCTTGAAGGAACGCATTCACAAGATGTGCGCGATGAGGTCGAGAATTGTCGTCCATGAAGACAAATGCCTCTCCAATATTCTGCCGATATGGTTGCACTATGGGTCGGAGGATGTCATTCAGGTATCGTAAAGCCGTTTCGGAGCCTTCCATGACCACCAGTGGCGTACGTCGGCCCCACATAATGCCACCCCAAAACATCAGGGAACCACCACCTTGCTGCACTCGCTGGACAGTGTGTCTAAGACGTTCAGCCTGACCAGGGTGCCTCCAAACACGTCTCCGACGATTGTCTGGTTGAAGGCATATGCGACACTCATCGGTGAAGAGAACGTGATGCCAATTCCGTGGGGTCCATTCAGCATGTTGTTGGGCCCATCTGTACCGCGCTGCATGGTGTCGGGGTTGCAAAGCTGGACCTCGCCATGGACGTCGGGAGTGAAGTTGCGCATCATGCAGCCTATTGCGCACAGTTTGAGTTGAAACACGACGTCCTGTGGCTGAACGAAACGCATTATTCAACATGGTGGCATTGCTGTCAGGGTTCCTCCGAGCGGCAATCCGTAAGTAGCGGTCATCCACTACAGTAGTAGCCCTTGGGCGGCCTGAGCGAGGCCTGTCATCGACAGTTCCTGTATCTCTGTACCTCCTCCATGTCCGAACAACATCGCTTTGGTTCACTCTGAGACGCCTGGAAACTTCCCTTGTTGAGAGCCCTTCTTGACACAAAGTAACAATGCGGACGCGATCGAACTGCGGTATTGACCTTCTAGGCATGGTAGAACTACAGACAACATGAGCAGCGTACCTTCGTCCTGGTGGAATGACTGGAACTGATCGGCTGTCGTACCCCCTCCGTCTAATAGGCCCTGCTCATGCATGGTTGTTTACATCTTTGAGCAGTTTTAGTGACATCTATGAACAGTCAAAGGGACTGTATCTTGGATACAATATACACAGTCAACGTCTATATGCCGGAGATCTGGGAACCGAGGTGATGCAAAACTTTTTTTGATGTGTGTAGATCACGACTTGTACAGTAAAAATCCAGCTGTGTCCGCCATTACGCGCGTGAGTTGCCGTCAAGCACAATATTGACAACCCCTTGCTTACAGTACGACTTTGTATAAAAGCGGTAGCGTAAAACAAAATAGCGCCCAGACGTCCAATCCAATGGTTTTTGACAATGGTTACAGCCTAACACATCCAATCAAATGGTTCTTTCGTCAAGTGTGTCCCGCTAGCTGTGGCCAAGGCCGTATTTCAACCCAAACATTCCAACCTTCGTTTTGTCTAATACAATGGATTTTCGTCAACAGTGCCCTACTAGCTTCCCGCACCCCAGGCTGCACCACGTCTCACCCATTCTAACCTTACTTTTGTCAAACCCAATGGGTTGGTTACAGCCTACCACGTCCAATCAAATGGTTTTTGACAACGATTACAGCCTAACGTGTCAATGGTTTTAGACGTGGTGTATTTTTACCCTACTTTCGATTTTTGCAGAAAATGAAAGTAGACTTATGAGATCAACACAGGGCTAAAAATTGTGTGTCTGTGAGTGTGTGTGTGTGTGTGTGAATGTGTGTATGTGTGCAAGTGTATGTACTCTGCATGTCTGCCGCCCCCCCCCCCCCCCCATCAATTCAAACACGGTGAAACCGAATTGAACGAAATTTTTTACAGAGGTAGCACTAGCAAAGGGCAGCTCAGTGTCATATTTTATATCGCCGCCATATTGGCGGAAACGTGATGGCGGCCACCCAAACGTTCAAAGCTTAAGTCGAATTAAGACTAACCTAATCTTCTGATCACTACCAAAGTTTGCAACATCATACCTTCATGTGGGAAGCATCTTTTGACCTATCATAAAGCTCATTAGCCCAATAGTTTGAAGATGGCGGCCGTGAATGTGTGCAAATAGAACCCCCCTATCAATTCAAGCACAAAGAAACCAAATCGAACCACCTTTGATACAGAGGTATCATTGGCAAGCGACAACTCAGTGTCATGTTGTATATCGCCGAAATAATAACAAAAAAGAAATGGCGCCTTCGCAAATCTTATGAGCTTAAATCGAATTACGACTAACCTAATCATCCAATCTCTACCAAATTTTGCAACATTATACTCTAATTTAGGAAGCTTCTCTTGCCTAAACTACAAGATGGCGGATATATGGAGCATGCAATTATTATAGCCTAAACGCAACTTACGATTCAACAAGGCCTGGCCTCAACAATTCAGCTTATGGTACATAGGGGTTTAAACTGTCCTCAAGGAGGTGACCGGTAAGATATTAGCATATTATAATAGAATATGCAACCGTAGAAGTGACTAACAGGTCAGGATTACCGTGCCGTATCGTCGTGGAGCCGTGCCGTCCCGTTGTCAAAATGACCGCTATATTTGTTAGTGAATCCATACATTTCCATAACTTAGAAAGTCTATATCCTTTTAGGAATGTACTGAACAAAATAATACATATTTAGTATCAAATTGTTTATAGAAACGGCAAAAAAGGCTACAGAAAGCGTTGATTTCAACCCAAAATATGATACAGTTATACAAAATCAGTTGTTAACAAATTATTATCGTACCGCATCCGTGGCGTAATGCTACTGACCGGGGCTCATAGTCTCGGGGTTCATGGTTCAAATCCCTGCAGGTTCAATGTTTTTTTCCTTTTTTTTTTGTATTTATTGATTTATAACTACTCACATGTGTTAATGTTAAGCATATTGCACCATTTAAAGAAATAATATATGGTTATACTTCGCCTAGCTCAATCGATTCGGGGATGGTACGTTCATTTTCCTCGATATGACACATATATTTTGGGATCACGAGCACACAGGTCAACGCTCAAAAATAAAAATAAAATCTCACAAAAGCATATTTAATTATAAACTATAAGGCGCCACAAACAAAATTAATAAACACAAATAAATAACATTAAAATCAACTCAAAATCTACAATGACAATCAACTTATTCCTTAATCAAAAGGAATCTTCACTATTACATCAGTCTGACCAAAGTAATTACGGCTCTACCAAGCCAATAACGTCAGATTTCACTTCCATAAGGCATCTCCACCAATGTTTTTTTTACTGAGTTCTACTGACTCGACAATACTTGGCAATCTTTATTATTCATTTACAAAGGATTTAATTTTCAATTCTTTAGTATTGGGTTTCTCAAAATGTTTAACCAACATTTACCTTTACGTTAATAATAATCTCAACTTTGGTTAACACTAATCCTATTTTATCTCTCAAATTCTATATGCCAAATACTGTACTGGTCTGTCCACCTGGGATGGACAGGCGACCACATGCAAGGCAACATGAGCACAATATCAGCACGAGATTTATCTCAGGGCGACCTGGGCTGGGCTATGTAATTACTGCACACTGCACCCATGCTCCCTGTAAAGGATAAGGAAATACTTCACAACACAACAGAAAGTGAGAACACATAATGAGATAAAAACCAATTCACCAAAAATGTATTTCACAAAACATTGCCTGACGGCAACAACAAGAATAATAAACACTTCCCTTCTCGATTATGCATCTCACATCTAGAAAAATCATAATCTATTCGAAATAGTTCGTGGGTTTGACTATGTTTGATTCAAAATACACATTATTATTTTACTCTATACAGGCGAGATTGCATAATCTTATATGATCACTGACGACACACAAAAAAAATACCTAAATCAAATTTAATTGGTTTTAGTTCATACTATTGTCCTATATTCATTCACATTATTTACAATAATTATTTGCAAAAATCTTGACGATATTTCACATCCGCATTTCACTACTCTGTTATGACGAAATTATGGTGGCATTGTAATACTCAACTCAGAGGAGCACTTAATAGCACAGCATTGCATAAGCTTGACACTTAAGGATTTATTTACCTCAACGTGAAAATAGTAATGATCATAACTCTCGGCTTCTCCTAATGTGGCTTGTGATATCTGGTTATAATTCTCATATGTCCACTGATTTATTTAGAGGACATGTAACAATGAACATTAATTCTACACCAGCCGTCACAAGAATCGGCAGAACAGTTGACGTGACGTCATTATATTCTTAACAAATCAATGACCCTATATGTGTGTATTTCATGGGAATTTTATGTAATTGGACTGACATTCGAAGCAATATTACCACTATGGGAGAGGATATCACTCCCGCATGAATCCCATTCAACAGAGGATCAAAACCTCAAATTACCTGAACTAACTTCAGAAAACACATAAGTATATTGACACTTTTCCACATGGAAATAGAATCATTAGGCTTCGTTTCAAGAATGTCCAATACTATCTGAAGATCTTAAGTTCCCATACTTTTAAACAATTTAACAATTTGTTTATAATCATAATTCACAATATTTATCAACTATTATTTTCCTCTTGGAATATTATATTCATTATTATTTATCAAAATTCAGTGTTCTTCCAATATAAATTTGTAGACATTTTATTATTATTATTATTATTATTGAAAAATATTTTATGGTATTCAAAACTAGCGCAAATGCAGCCAGTGTGTCATAATCCTGCTGCCTTTTATGCAAATGGGGTGGGACATCCCATATTATATTTATATAATGCAGAGTGAAAATGTTGAGGTTCCACCTCACCTGCAAGTCTAAGCAACAAATCAAAGTGTTCGCCTAGCATAATATGCAACCAACTATAAAAGAACGAAGATTGATAACAACTGGGGAAGTGCATAGACTTAGCGCAAATTATGGAAATTCATGGCCCAAGAATAAGATCTACATAAGTCGGGAGGCTTCTACCTTAGATGTCTTGTGGTGGTGGATCATCCCTCGGTGCGAATCGAATCATGGCACCACGGACCCGTGATGGCTGCACACTAGGAAAGAGTCGTATCCCAGCATTTGCCTCACGCTGTCTTCTCGTCCACATAAATATGCCCTTAACAGGCATCGCTTCAGGTCCCCATCCAGCAATCCTGGTATCGCTCGCCTCACATAGTGCCTCTCTAGCTGACCGTCATGTTGGAACAGTGGGGTAGTGACGTCACCATCCTATGGGGTCGTTCCAAACTCCTCCACAATCACACACTCGGCATTGCGACATTGTAGCCCACAGTTTTAAATATCCAAATATTCTGACTGTCACAATTAAGATCTGGGAGATCTTACGGGGCTGGATAATAATAATAATCTCCACTTGATAGAATGTCTCAAATATGCCTGATCTGATTCGAACACGAAATTTCCTTGATATTAAATAAGCTCTTATGTTCGCTCACCATCACTTCGCATTTTGTCATAATTCTACTTCAAATTGGACACAATTCCAGTTTATAAATATTGAGCGCCGGGTGGAAGTTTACAGACAGTCATTTATCAGTCATTTGTGTAAAGAAAGCCCATATTCACATACCTTTAGTTCTTCCAGTGTTCCAATAATGATGAATTTTCACAAACACAATAATAATAATATGTTCGTGGAGTACAGCGGCACTTTACTTTCCACGCACTGGTATGAAAATGAGACTAAGTCTTCCATCCCACTAGCAGAGTAACGTATAGGTGTTATTGTAGAGGCATAGCCTCACGGAGTATAACCACGGCGTAACGTAACAGCGTAACAACAGGTGAGCACCACTGACCAGCTCATCAACACAGACATATCAAAACAGACAGATAGCCTGGCTTACTAAGTGCCGGTTTATATACAGCCACAAGGTCAAATATCGATAGCTGCAGTTGCATTACGTAATGCGATGCCTTCACTTCTATTGGTTCCCACCATGGAACATTCCATAAGATAATTTAGATCAATTGAAACTTTGTGAATTAAACGGGATTATAATACCAAATAGAATTCCGAGGTGCTGTTGCCTTCCTCTTCCTTATCTAAATACAAAAAAATATATTGTGCTCCGACATTCCCTAGCGGTACTCAGACCACGCGCCTGTTTCAAAACATGGCGAGTCAACAGCTTGCCGCGACCTTGGTGTCGCCTCAGCGCACTCAATTCAAATCACGCCATCATCCACTCCGTCGTATAAGGGCACAGTACTATTTCATAGGTCATCGTGCCATCCTTCAATTAACAAAATTCTGACTGTATCAATTAGATGGGCCTCCCCGACTCATCTATATTTGTTTTATTGAACGAACACCTCTTATTTTCGTACGTCTCACATGGGAATCTGTAATTACATTAGGACATCATATTCCTAATAAACGGCGTTTGAAACGATATTTTTAGCAGGGAATATTTCTTATGACATGGGCTTCTGGATTCAAACCTCCAAGCCTTTATTTATATTGACATACAATTACTTAACACCTCTGTGTTTAAATTACCAGTCTGCTCGCCAGAGCAATTTAGAGGCCTGCGACCTTTTCTCGATGGGCCAGGCCCTTCACATCAGATTTATGACTCTAGTCTCCATTCTAAAGTGTCACGTTGGGTTACTCCTCTAAGAACCACGGCTTGGCCAGGCTGCACACTTCAACTCTCATCATTTTTAAAGGCTTTAACATATATATTCCTACTGCTATTATATTACAGTTACTTATTAGCCAATACTCAGCTCGTGCAGGTAATTGAATCAATCTATGGCCATCAGCATTGCACAAAAAAATATGCGGTTTTTAATTTCGGGGGCTACTAAACTTTTAATCCGCCTATGGTTTAACGTATAATCAATCCCATGTGTCAAACCTCTTCTACTGGGAGATTCGAAGATACCAAGGAAGTAGGACACACCACATCCTTCCCAAATGTGCGGAACACGTCTCAGTCATCATAACGGTAATTAATTCATGTAACTAGACCGGGACTCACGCCAGTCCTCTGGGCGAATACATTTGCTCCCCAATTCCAACGACGACATAGATCCGTCATATTCTTACCGCTACAATGACACTCATAATTGAATATTCCTGATCATATTCCTGGTAAAATTACTTGATTCTACTATCACTCCTCGCTTATTCCAGCGGTATCAATCAATATTTCTCCTTTAATACCTTCAAAGAAGAATTATTACTCCTTTCAGCCGTTCTTAGTCTTCCCACAACTAACTTTACTTGATCAACACAACAAATAACTCATTTGTCACGAACATAACAATTCCACAACTTATATATCATTATCTTAAGGGATTCCTACCCTTATCACAATAAACTGGGTATATATATCTTTTTACAAATTCACAATTTTCAACTCGTTCTGCTAAACAACGATTCAAATCCGTTTCCCACACAACAACATTTTACACATATTTATCCTTTCCCGCTAACTTGTGACATATCGATTTTAAGGTTGCACGACCCCCAAAAACACTTCATAATGTAAAGGTTAGTGCTCACATATCAGGTGGTTTCCGCCAATGGAGATGAATCTTTTCACCAACCATAATGGCATTTTAACCTTCCATACTCAACTTTGCGACACTTTTCACATACATTTTCATTCCGCAATTTACAACTTTTACACACATTTTCATTTCACTTGATTTCCCTTTCATAGGGTTTTTGAACATATTAGATTATAATTATACATTTTCACAACACTTATAGAACACATTTACACAAAATTTGCCACTCTGGAATGAAATAATACATTTTCAAACACATGTGGTTATATTTCTCTAATTCACACGTTTCACACTCTCTTCATTCGTCTCATCCAAGACTTGTAGGTGTTAGCGTATTTCTACCCTGGTCCTAAACAACTGATTGAATGGAATGATAGTCTCTGAATTCCTACCCGTCGGTTCCCTGTTCACTTCGGCAAGTTCTATTCCCAATGTCTATATTCAGGTTTCTATCAGCACTGATTTTACTTGTACAAGCGCGATGCTTTTTCCCTGCGGCTAGGATAACTTTCTTTTTGCCGTGTTTCTCTGTAGACAACGTTCCTCTAGAACTGCAGTCTAGTCTTGAACTGGCACTTCGCAATACGTGGTCCTCACTCTAGTTCCACGTATAAATGTTTATCACTTGAAACCCTCACTAGGATTCTTACAACTTAATGTTCTGAAGACTTAAACTGACTTCGAACTGTTACTGCTACTGTCGACTTGGTTGGTACTGGGACAAGCCTTAAACCTCAACTCATCCGAACCTCCCATTTTGTTTTTCAACTCTCTAGTTATTAACACCATGTTGGAGTTAAATATTGGATGCCACGCGGAGGGAGGGGGCGGGAACTTTCAGGGCACCACCGAAAAAAATATAACTGCGACCAGTCCAACATAGACTTCCATCATGGGTAGATTATGTTTGAGTTATGTTGAGAGAGAGAGAAATCAAATCAGTAAGAAAGCGGTCTCTCTTCCATATGACAGTGCTAAACGGGCGTGTAAACTGTAGAGTAGATCACCTCAATATCTACACACAGGTAGCTGTTGAGATGATGATGATGATGATGATGATGACAAAAAAGACATAAATGTCTTGAAAAATGTGCTACAATGACGTTTGTTCACTTGAGACACTCTGCACGTTAAGCATTATCCACTGTATCCCAACTTACATGACTCTGTTATCTGTGTATTAAAGTAATTGCGAAAATATCATTGCACGAAGGTTACATGTCACCTTTTGCTAAAACTGATATATTTTGTCAAGTAATTGTACTACGACAAAATTTGTTGGTTTGATACACTATGCACGTGCATTGAGCTCCTAATCACTGGGTAATGTCATCCATATGTTCAAATAATTGCGAATAATAATTTCTTAAAGCTCATTATTCTGCACCCCGGTAATGGAATGGCTGAATATCTCCTAATTCCAGCCAAGTACTCATAAATAGAACTAAGAATGTTTATTTTTACAGCAGCACAGCTATTACAAACAGATTTCATACTAAGTCAGTATAGTCAAATGATCGACAACATTACGAACCACATCAGAAAATTATACATGGCATGAAATAACGATAAACTGGTCTACTTATACCGTGTAATGGTGGTCTAGTGGAGACCGTACCAGGTATTTGTCAAGGGAACAGAACTTAAGGCTGTTTGAATCCAACCTCAGCAGAATTTTGCGTGCCAATTTTTGTTTAATTCTCAAACTTGGTGTTTCATTACATCCTATTAGCCTATTTTCGTTTTCTGCAAACAATTTAAGTGGACATTTGAGATCTACACGAGCCAAATGTCCGTGTGTCTGTGTGTGTATATATGCGTGCCTAACTCCCCCTTTCAATTCAAATGCGACGAAACTGAATTAAACGAAATTTGGTACAGTGATAGCATTAACAGAGGATACCTCAGTGTCCTGTTTTATATCTCCGCCACCTTGCCCAGAACAATATAGTTTCCACCTTAATGTTCAATGGTTAAATCAAATTACGACAAAACTAATAGTTATACCTCAACCAAATATTGGAGAAAGATAGCTCCACGTGAGAAGCGTCTTGCGCTTAATCAACAAAGTCATCAGCCAAATTATTTCAAGAAGACGGTCGTGTTGTACCCGTTCCTCCCTGGTATGCGATGACCCTACTGCCTCAGCATCGCATATCAGGTGTCCCGGGACATAGTGGATTGAAACAATAAACAAATCAAGGAATGTGTCGGAGATCCAGTTGAAATTTAAACAAATAGCAGTGGGTAACACGAGACAAAGTATCTCTGGGTCGTTTACGGGTTTAATTTAATGATAATACAAAGCAAAGGGGCGCCTTCAACTGGATTCCTAACAAACCACATCCTTCTTGGTGAAGCCTTAACATTACACAGCAAAGGACTGGGAAAAATACACCATCACGAGATCATATGAAATTAAAATAAAAGAAGGTTTATTTGAACTTGGACGACAAGACAAAAACGCATGAAAATCCTGCCTGGGATAATGGTACATTGCGACAGATAGGATGCAATTGTTCTTTTTTCAAATCTAACCATTTCCATTCTAATAAAAAATAAATTTTTTCACGTGTCAAAAATAAAATAACTAAGAGTTTCTTGGATTCTCAGGGTCACCGAAGCACTGAATCACACGTCACTGCTTTATTTGTGATCCCTGAGACCTATCATTGTTAGTTTTATAACAGCAAGCACGTGAACCATTTAAGTTTAGAATAATCTTGCACATAATAATTATTATATTTACGACATGTTTAAGCATTCGTAAAAGCACAGAATGTCCTGCATACTAATCTCATTGGAATTATTAGAATTCATAAATTTTATAATTTATTATTTATTATTTTAATGACTAATAGCATCATCCTGATCATTTATTCTTTTAATTACTTGACCATCACTAATTATTTATATTCATGATTTCAACTAGTCAATATCTCAAACGTTTCACTTCTGACTATCATTAATACTCATTGGAATCAACAACAAAAATTATTCAACGCATTTGCAAACACCCTGTAAAATTTATTGATAAAATCTTAATCATTTATGGTCATCATAATAATTACCTGGTATTTTAAAGCATTCAAAAAATCGTTAATCACTTATCACATCAGCTACTACTCAATCAGCTGTATACTTAAATTTTCTGAAGTTGTCATCAGGTCAAATCAGCTGTTTCACTTAAATTTCAAAGTAATATTCAAGTATTAATTATTAAAGGAACTTGGATTATCTAAACTACCAGAATAAAATCTAGGATTAATTATTGAGGTGTCGTCAAAATATATCACACTAGTGAGAATGTATTGCCAGACGTAATTATATTATTACATGAGATGATTGGTGCCTATATTTCACTCAATTTCCATACCAAAATTTATTGACACAACTTCTCCACATTGGAGATTATCATCCACTAATAACCACTTGAATTCATTCATCATGAACCACTTCATTAAACATCACAATTGAACATTATCAATTTATCGTAAATTCATCACAACTATTCAGCGCACAGTTTGAATAAAAAATTAGACTGGGTTCACTGCCCTTCAGTCTACACCTTTAATATATTAAAGTGGTAACCTCATAAATATTGGCAATCTTTATAGAAACAATTGGCAAAAATATCTAAAGGTAACGTATTTCATAATCCACATTTATTGTAATACTGGCTTCAGGCATTAATAATGTTGACCCATCAGACCTGTGGTCACTATAACTGTGTTTGACAACCTCTTAAGCGATATGTAACTCATTGAAATAATTATTATCCAATCCAAGCATTAATTAATTTCAAAGTGTCATAGCTCTGGAAAAATCATTGAAATCTGTTCTCAAAAGAACACCATCTGTGTTAGATGAATAATATTCATTATAGTTATTTCCTTTCTGCCTGTGATAGATTTATGATTTATGAGACGAACGTACTCGTCTTAAAGGAATCAATCACTTAACGTCCTTGTTTAAGGTGTAAACCACTTCATCAGAAAATTAATAGACATTAAACTTACTGTATTCTGAAGTAGAATATCGCTACAAAAAACTATTGGATCTACCACACAAGAATCACAAAGTGTAATCCTGCTTACATTAATTTTTACTGTACAGGATAAAGATCAACTAATACATGACTTGTTAATTATTTTTTGATTCGCTTACAGTCCACATTCCGTTCTGATGATAGAATGATAATTCCCTAACGACAGGTAAAGCGGTTAGACACTACACAATTGCACTAGGCAACAGGCCCTGTCCCGACGGCTCAGATGAAAATTCCCTAATGACAGGTAAAGCGGTTAGACACTCCGCAATTGCACTAGGCAAAAGGCCCTGTCCGGACGGCTCAAATGAGTGAATGCATATGATTGGAATCAACAATAATTATACTGTCAGATAGTAGTGACACTGTTTCGCTAAAGCGAATTAACTTCAATAGCTTAAAAGATCAAATCAAACAAGAAGAAAAATCCCTGGTCCCTAACTCCACACAATCTTTAGAATGCAAAAACTATCAAAAACCCTACTGCAGGCCTCGAATCTCTCAAATGCTCGATCAGAGAAAGAAATAACTGAGCTCAAAATGCACTATAACTCACTATACAAGATGATCTAATACCCTGCTCAATAACGTCAGTGAATAGCAAAGATCAGTGAAATGCCCCTGCCATCTCACATGGAATCCACCATACATTAGCGAATTCATCAGGATGATATTCAAAATATATAAAGATGATTCCTCAAAAATATATTCCTAAGGATATACCAGTGTGCCCATGGTCATGTCATTTCATATCAGTGTATTCATATAAGCACTCACGTTACCTTCAATATATTCCAGCTGGTAAGAATATTCATTCAAAGATCGACGATAATCCAGATATTCATGATTACTTTCTCGCAAGATCAACGATTACTTCATCCTGTACCATTGGATCAGCATTCTTCTCGTCCTAATGCGGATCTCGGCACGGTCACTCGCCTTCATAGGACTCGAACCCGTCACTGCGTTCTGCCATCCTGCCTCTTCTTACGCCTAGCCCATCATGTCAATTCGTGAAATGTCCATCTCGGATACTGTCCAAAAATCCACTGAATGTTGCGATCTAAATGGGTACCCCATTATATCCATGGTGACAGCATGCCACTGTTCTACAAGAATATGTCGATTGGCATCCACAAGTAAAGTTCTCGCCAATAAATATCGACTCACATAGATGAAAAATATTTTATGTTGCGTGTTCAAGTTTATCACACACCCTGTAGCTGAATATTATGCGACATGCATATACGCAAATGTTCGTAAACCATGGTCATTGGCATTCACTTCACTACTGCAGAAAATATGTGAAGTCACTTCCACTGTTCTGGTCGAATGTTCCAGTATAAATTGAGTAACCTCGTGGTCGCCTAAGCTTTACTGGATAAATTACATCACTGTGCCTTCAAACATAATGACGAGAATGTAATAAAGTTCATCCGCTGGTAGGCATACACGTTGAAATAGTGATACTGGAAAATGAAGCAAGTATTCGGACTATTATAATGCCTATGTCCAATACGCAGTAATGTTAATGTCGGTTACAGTATCTTATAACACGACCACCAATTTGTCACAAGATGTCCGCTGTAATAGCGATGTTCCGGACTTGCAACACGCCGGTAACACAACGTTATAAATGGCTTCGTTAAACAGTAGATGTGCGTGAATATGTATCACAAAGTTCACTGTTATAATGGTTGCTTTCACGGTGTAAAATGTTCCGTTTGCCTCAACTCGCAAGTTACAGTTCATGATTGAAATACTGGATGAATATATTCTCCACGACAAAATTGCATGTTTTCCGTAACCGGTCACGTTCGACAAGTAGGCTACACTGCCCTCGAGACCTCGTCTCTCGTACCCGACTCGCGTTCACTGTACTGACAATTGTATCACATTAGCAACTGTGCTAGAGCTGATTGTGTTCTGAAGACGAAGCGTACACCGTACAGTAATAAGATCTCTCTCCACGCAAACCCTTCTGCTGTCCACCTGCCAAGTCATGTGACCTCGCTTCCCCTCACTCTTGGTAGGGTAGCCTGCTTGGTGTGGTACTCAGACATCACATGGCCCAACCATGGCTAATATCCGCTTCTTATAATGCTATAATTTTCCTTTAAGGGGTTATCAACCATCTCAAGTATTAACAAAATACATATCCAGCATTTTTCCTTCTTCTCTGACATAACACAGGGTCGTAATTTCTAAATTACTCAAATAAATCTCGTACATTCTTCCCATCATTCATTTCGTTGGAGGGGTAATCCTTCCTTCTCCCTGTCTTCTATACGTCACTTCCCATGCAGTCATAGTCGCGATACCCGCGCATTCTTTAATTCCAAATAATAAATTTCCAATCACGACCAGCGAAGCCAATTGCGTCAAGTACATATCGGGTAGAGTGAGAATCATTCAAGCATTATAATCCATCACATGTTATCCAATTATTCTATGTTTAGAGTATTTATATCCCTATCCCTATAATATTATATTATTATTATTATTAAATTATTATGGCGTACAATGACGAGACAAAGTTCATTTTCAGCCACTTGGTGTCAGAATCAAAATTCCGGGACCCTGGGAGGGGGGACGAAAATTTATTTTAAGGCCCTAAAACCAACAGTTTCTGATATATTCCCAGAAAATTAATTTCATTTAATTAATAAATAATGAAGGAATGCAAGCCAGTAACTATTCCAACAGTATCTCAAGAGGTGATATCCAACTTTCCATCCATTTATGTGAGAAGCAATGCCACTCCATTTATTACAACATTTCTGTGAAAGTTTGCAAATGGCTATAAGTTTATCACGGAACCAACTTAGACTGTGAAATTCATCATTGCGCTTAAGGGATGAAGTGGTACCATAGAATTTTTACACAGGACTTAAACGTACGATATGTCGTACTGAAGGTATATTATTTCTCCAAACAGCAAAATTATTTTCAACAATTCCTGAATTGAAATGGTATATTTGCGGCTTTTATGAATTTGGGCCAATGGAGGCTGAATATCCTGAAATTTCATGTACCACAAACCTTTATAATTTACTAAAGGGATCTTCCTGTGGACGGGAGCTTAACTCAACGGTGAGGGTCAGATACTATGTGACGTGTATTGCGTTTCGTCTACGAGGTTTTTAATTTTATTTTCACGTCAGGAACTACACGTTGGTGAATTTAGTTTGAGAGCACATTTTAACTAATCATTTATTTGTCGACAAACGGGTTCATCGTAAGGATGATTTTGTTTGATACTGTGTGGTTGTTATATCCATATTTGGACATCTGGGCATACTGTCGTCAATAGAGTAAGTTTGCCTCGTGACTATAGGTACTATTGCTCTTGCATAGGCTATAGATATACAGGGTGTATTTGATATGATGGAAGTCCATTACAGTGGTGATAGAAGAGACTATTCTAAGCAAATATCTTCCCGAAATTTAGTCGTATCTTAATTATTGTAGGTGGAATTAAATCCCAAAAATCGTCGGTCAATGACTTGGAAAAGGGCTTAAGCTGCGTTCCCCTCAGTAGCACAGCTGACTTCTCCCCGTCGCCCTCCCCACCTACGCCGAGGAATGTTGACAAGAGTCTGAAGTCGAGTGACCTTCTCGCCTTGTCTGCCAATGGCATTGAAATACACAAACTGAGCCTATGGACAGCTGATACACACCTTCATGGGGAGTGGCTACATGACTAGTGATGGTGGATCTGTCTAGGTTTTTGCCAGCCTCATGGACTATGCATAGAAAATAGAAATCCTAAAGATTTGGTAATTTAAATTAAGGAACTGTTGGACTATCTTTGTGTGAAGAAAGTGCAACAGCTGTAATAAAATTATTAATTTTCTTCTTCTTCTTCTCCTGCTTCTACATGATCAGGCCCAGTGGACCGCGCGTTGCTACAAGTTTTCTTCTCCATCGTCTCCTATCCATAGCTGCCATCCACCAACTGTCCACACGTATCGCTGTCTGCTGTAGATCTTCATGGAGTCCATCACTCCACCGCTTCCTTGGTCTACCTGGTCGTCTTCTTCCTGTAGGGATGATATCCAGTAGCTTCCGTGGCCATCGGTGGTCTTCCATCCGGGCTAAATATCCAGTCCACTGCAGTCTTCTGGTTTTGATGGTTCCAGCTATGTTGGTATC
Source organism: Meconema thalassinum (assembly GCA_946902985.2). Classification (NCBI taxonomy): domain Eukaryota; kingdom Metazoa; phylum Arthropoda; class Insecta; order Orthoptera; family Tettigoniidae; genus Meconema; species Meconema thalassinum. Next base: position 758,594,120 of record OX336389.2, read on the forward strand.
ATGGTACAGGTCTTCTACTTCATGATTGTGTCTAATCCTCCATTCACCCGTGTGTACATCATTCACCGGTCCGATGAGTTCCGAAGAACTTTTCTGTCAAAAACGAGTAGTTTATGAAAGTCCAGTTTTCGGATACTCCATGGCTCACATACATATAGTACAACGGGTTGGATCAGAGTTTTGTACAGACGAATTTTGAACTGTCTGGAGAGACATCTGGAGCAAAGAAGCTGTGTTAAGCTGTAGAGAGTTCGATTTGCTGCTTGGATCCTGGCGTTGATTTCTGCCTCACATGATGAGTTCTCCGTGAAAAGCGATCCTAAGAACTTAAATTCATGGACCCTCTTGTATGACTGGTCCCCTACCCGGAGTGACTGTAGTTGCCCAAAAACGTGGCCTTGCCCGCGAGCCATATTGAGGTACTCCGTCTTGGTTTCATTCACGATTAGCCCAAATTTGTTGGCAGCTGCCTTGGGTGCTGTGGTCATTTGCCTCAACTCTTCCTGAGAGCTGGAGAGTAAACTGATATCATCTACGTAGGCAAGGTATGCTAGGTTCTTCCCTTCGACTTGATTTCTTCAAAATTATCTCGAAAGGTCTCATGTATGATCTTCTCCAAGGCAAAATTAAACAGTGTAGGAGATAAACGGCCTCCTTGCCTGAGACCCGTCTAAATTTCAATATTCTCCGTCACTCGATTTCCCATTTTAATCTTACCGCGTGTATCGCTCAGGCAGATCGCTACCAAGTTGATGAGTTTCTCGGCCATTCTAAACTCTCTTAGGCAACTGAGTAGGCTCTTTCGGTGTATGCAATCATAGGCCTTCATTAAATCTAAGAATAATACTAATAAAAGTAATAATAGCCTTTTAGACACAATAACTTATTTTATGTTTCTTTTTGGTATATCGAATTGCCAGACTTTTATGTACGTAGGATTTCTTGTATGTGCCACGAAATCCATGGACATGATCGTATTAGATCCCATTCATTTACTACATGACTGAACGTAGATCGCACCCTCGGGAAGGTTAGCAATCTACCACCAGAACTACACATGCTGACTCTTATTATTATTATTAAACTAAACGGGGCTGATAAACTAATGTCCCAAGCCCCTAAAATGAATTAACAACAACCATCACAACAAGCTTGCAAATCTCTTCCATCATCATTGTTACCAAAAATATTTATTTCCTAAACGTCCTAAACAATTTGAACCCTACTTAAAAATAAATAACGTTCAGTAAAGACATATTCTCTTATAATTTGTATAATAGTCTAATACTACTACTATTATTTTATTTTATTTTTTACGAGGGAAGTGGAAAAATCTTGCAAAAGACCTCGAGAAGGGTCAGCACTCCACACCCTGTCCTCTTGACAAACCATCCCGGGACCACCACTACTACTATTACTACTACTACCACTAATAATAATAGTATGTTAAAAGAAGACCCACAGATTAAGCTTACGAAAAGGCAGAGACCAAAGCGGTCAGAAGCTGCTAAACAATTACAAAGTCAGAAAATGAAGGAGATATGGGCTAGGAAGAAGACTCTTAAGAACGTGAAACCAATCACAACTCATCAAGCTGAAAACCATTTTGGTTAACCTACGTAGTCCATAGTTGGCTCATTCGAAGAAAGATGAAAAATAATTTGTTAGACCCACTATTTTTTTTTCGGGGATGTCGAGATCCCGGAATGTTGTGTTCACAGAGTTTCATGTACAGTACGTGCCATTACATCCATCGGCATTTATAACATGACTGAGCCTAGATCGAACCCTCGAGAATGATAGCACTGTACTACCTAAGCTACACAGCCTCGCTATCATTTAATTATTAGTATTGTATTATACAGTACATAACTTATAGCATATTACTGGTACATCACAACATATCTATGCGGGCTTCAGGGAACCAAAGTATAGTTACTGTACTAAAAAAGCCACTTCTAAGCTGGAAAGTCGAAATCGCTACCCAAGAACCTCCGGACGAGTCGGGTTGTTGAGAGAACTACTGCCTTCTGCATTAGTTTCTACAGTTGAGTATCCAGATCCAGTTCTTTATGGCCTTGGAGCTAGTTATTTGGGATCACTCCCGAATTTGAGACAATGATAGGTATGGTCTTTACCCGTTCTACTTCCATTGCCTTTTGGTAGGGCCGACTAACTCGCTATATTTCCTTTATTGTTATTATTATTATTATTATTATTATTATAACACTGTATTATAACAATGTATTTGTATTTTATTTTCATTTTCGTGTATTTTCATATGTATGTACATTGTTGATTGACCAATAAATCAACGACCCTTCCTCTCCAGTTTATGGCCACCACAGGGCTGGAGATGGGATGGGACAATTCACAATTATGTACATGAGGTACCGTACTAGTATTAAATCTTGGAAGTAGTTTTCCATGGGTTCCCACTTCTACCCCAGGCAAATGCTGGGATGGGTCCTAACTTAAGGCCACGGCCGCCTTCTTCCCAATAACCATAACCGCTGGCAGGGCAGCCCACGAAGGGCCTACCAAGCGCCCGCTGTCCAGTCATTTGGCCTGCATATATTAGGGTGACGCGTGGTCAGTGCATCGGGTCCCCTAGGGGCACTGCCTCCCTGTCAGACAGCTACTCAATTGCCCTCACGAGGCTTAATGCAACCCGTTCCAGCTCTCATGTCAATTTCTAATATCCCTGATGGAGCCGGGAATCGAACCCATGGCCCCCGAGTGAGAGGCAGTTGCGCTGCCTCAACACCACGGGGCCGGCGCGGCGCCTTCTTCCGAATCCTCACCTGAATTACAAATACCCACATTACTACAGAAACCACAAAAACACAGGTTATCACACAAATTCTACCCACACCCAGCTACATGGGGCTAAAGTAGGATGAACAATACGAGGGAGGAAGGAAATGTACCCAACAGAGCTTTCCACCATACAAACAAAGGTAGTGGTCTGCGAACAGCTCCGAGAAAAGGATTCCCGCCTCCGAAAACAGGCACAGGAGTCAAAACAGACAGACTGAAACCAACCAAGAAACTCAAATGGATGTCCATTGGAAGATTGGATGAATCCACTACGGTAGAAGATATCACAGGGTATATGAAAGACAAGGGTATAAAGTCAGTAAGTGCCTGTGAAGAGATAAGAACCAGAAGCCGATCAAAGGCGTTTAGAAAAGGAGTAACAGAGGATGAGGCAAACAAGATAGACTTGGAACATTTCTGGGCAGAGGAGGTCACTTTTCGCCCCTATCTCATTCAATAAACAAAGTGAAGCACAAATCCAAACAATAGAACTAACAATATGGAATGTAGAAGGAATTAAATCAGCCCTGAGTATACTGCCAAACAACTCACTATTTATGCAAGACGTAATAATATTTTGTGAAACTTTCTTAACTGAACCCTTGAACATCACGGGATACTATGCGACTCACGCATTAGCAAAGCATCCCGGAAACGGGCGCCCCTCAGGCGGGATCACCTGCTTCCATAAGGCAACACTAGGACAGCCTATACAAACCCAAGTTACCGAAGATTCAGTTACAGTTCACCTCAAGGACATCACAATAATAGGAGTATACCTTCGCCCCCAGATATCATCCGAGGAAACGGTCGAAAGCATCGCCAGAATTTTAGAACATATCGACCAGGAAAAATCAACCATAATGGCAGGTGACTTCAACTGCCGTCTGGACATACCAAACAGAAAAGGAAGAGCCCTAACGGAATTTATGCAAGAAGAGGGCTTCCAACTAATCAGCAAGGAAGAAAGTCCCACATACATTGCACACAACGGAACCAGCACCATCGACTTAGTTTTCTATCGCGGAAGAAAGATAAAGCTAAAGGGACACGCAGTGCTGGGAAAGGATTCCTGGGATACTACCAGGAAACACTTACCAGTAAGAGCAACCTTCCAGCTCCAAAAGAACCCAGGACGAGAGCCCAAGGAAATGCGAAGATGGACACCCAGACTATTAGACACAGAATCCCTCAGCCAGACCCTTTACCATGGCCAGGTCATGAAACTCATAGAAGAAGGAGAACTGGACACCGCCATGCGAATACTTCAGGACTGTCTATTGAAAGCAACTCCAGGCCCACCTCCAATAAGGTGAAGCAAGCCGTGGTTCGACACAGAATGCTATGAAATAAGAAATAACGTCCTAGGAAGACTTCATAACCTAAAGTGTAAACAGAGTCAAGAAAATCGAGAAAAGTATAATCAGGAAAGAAGGACTTATGTTAACCTACTTCGCGCAAAGAGGAAAGAATACGCACTCCGAAAAGAGCAGCAGCTACTGAGAGAAGCGGAAAATAAACCGTATAGAATCGTAGATGCAAGAAGAAGCACCTTGGTACCAAACATCCCGCTGGAGACCTGGGAAGCCCACTTTACAGAACTCCTACAACTGACTCTCTTCGAGCAACAAGACGGACCAAGAGAGCGTACGGAAGGGGAAATGCCACCAACCATAACAGAAGCAGAAGTCTGGTCAGTAATACAGAGAAGCAAGGCTAGAAAAGCAGCAGGACCGGACAACATTTCAAATGAAATCATCAAGGCATCACTCCCATACACAATACGAATATGGACAGCCCTATACAACAAATGTATAGAACTCCGAAATATACCGAACTCCTGGAGGAAATCAACAATCAAGATAATATACAAAGGTAGGGGACCACATGATGCATCGACTCATACAGGGGGATTGCGCTTGAATGTGCAGCCTTCAAGATGTTATCCAACGTCATACGAGGAAGAATCTTCGAGCGATTAATGGAAGAGACACCAGAGGAACAACACGGATTCATACCAGGAAGATCGACAATCCAAGCAATACAGAAAGTACTAGGATACATAGGTGAAGCACTAAGTCAACCCAAAGGCAGCGCATACGCGACCTTCGTAGATTATCAAAAAGCTTTTGATGGAGTGAACAGGAACATTCTCATCCATAAACTGAAGACAGTTCTAGGACCAGAAGACCCTTTCCTTAGCCTCATAACAAGCATACTGCACAGCAACGTAATAAGCATATGTGACGGTCAGCTAGAATCAAGGAACATAAAACAGACAAACGGAGTTCTTCAAGGTGACCCTCAAAGCCCGATACTTTTCAACATGCTCACAAACGACGTAGTTCAAAAGATCACAACGGAAGGGGTAAAAATACTGCTCTATGCAGATGACATGGTGATCCTAAGCAAAAACAGGGAAGCAATGCAGCAAGCTATCGATAGGTTAGAGGAATGGACGAAAGAAATCGAACTTAAAATAAACCAGAAGACAAAAGTAATGAAGTTTCGCAAAGGCGGACGAATATCCTCGAAGGATGTCTTCACATGTGGGGATCACACTTTAGGCATAGCGAAGGCGTACACATATTTAGGGGTTACTCTGCAGATCACCGGATTCACCTTCACAAGACATGTTGAGGAAAGATCAATCTCCGCAATAAAAGCCACAATGGAAATCAAAAGACTTCATAGCCTCTCACTAGAAACATCAATTTCACTGTTCAACCTGAAAATCGCCCCAATAGCATCATACGCAATTGAAATAATTTGGCCACACTTGAACTACAAAAACATCAAAGACCTGGATAGAGTTAAAGCCAGATACCTCAAGAAAACACTGTGCGTATCGAAGTACGCCCCAACCAGATTAGTTTATCAACTCGTGGGAACAAAAACATTTATAGAAGACCTAATATTAAAACACAACCTGTTTCAAACACAAGCATGCATCAAGTTCCTGGAAGAAAGAGCCCAGAAATCAACAGAAATAGACCCCGAATTCTACAGCACCCCAGCCATGAAGGAGAAGGAATGGAGATCAGCCGGCTATGAACGACGACACCTCTACACCCGAGGAGCAATACACGGCTTCCACCATAAAATCTGCAACAGAAAAGTTTTTCACAATGCCGACAGTCAATGCAGCTGTGAACTCTGCAACCAATGCTGCACACAATATCACCTATTTGAATGTACAAAAAGAACAATGCCAATCTCACACTATGCAAAGGACGAATGTCAATGATATCTGTTATGTAATAATTCTGTACACATTGTGTTTAATTCCAATAATAAAAAATGACCAACATCGCCGAGCCTCTCAAACAAAACATCAAGTATTTTACTTCCGTCTTAAATGCCTAGTTCTGATCCGACTACGGGATGTCGGAATGTTGTCACACTGTATTTCGTTAAGTGAATGTTTTTAGTATTTTCAGAACCTAGTCAACAGAAGGTCCGAAACGGACGCCAATGATGCACCAGGGCTGAGTATCAAAATTATATTATAGATGAACATCAATCAATGAATTCCACACTTACAAAGTAGACTACACAATACTACCGGTCCTAACGTCCCAAGCCATTGCGTGCATTGTTAACAACAACATCAACAAGAACAACGGCAATACACATTTTCTTACGAGACGGTACCGCTCATCCTCATATCAACTGATAGCCTACCACCCCTCAAGTCAACCGGTAAGGTCAATGCTCCGATTACGTAACAAATTCCCCTCCGCGCGTCGTCACACCTCGCTCCACCTCGTTTCCACCAGCCTGACGCACCACTTTCAGATTGATTACTTTCTGAAAAACCTTAAAACATTGGCTTTTTAATGATTAATTTTCAATTTCACTTAGGCGACAATCTTTTCACCTAGGAATCTTAGAAAAGTCTCTTCTATCACCAGTGTAAGGGACTTCCGTCATATCTATTACACCCTGTATATATACATATACTAAACACACATATCTATAAATATATGATTGTAGATTCAATTTTGAATTTTGTTTCTTTTACGCGTTTCGGAATGTTTTTTGATGGATGCAAGCAAAAAAACTTGGGTTCGGATCCTTGAAGCATCATAAAATAAGGTATGATATCCATGAGAGTCAATACACCATTAACTTATAAGACTGGTCACCGTACTCCTCATAGAAGGGTGCGTATAGGGAAATACTTTTCAAAATACATGCTAAAATAGACGAAATATAAAAAATATCCTAGAAGGTCGACCAAAGCATTAGTAGCGCTTCTCAATGTGAGACACAAAATTCAGGAGTCCATAAAGCGTCTAAGAAAACCACATTTTCAGGCCCTTAAATTAACAGTGTCTGTGATATTCCCTGAAAAATAACCTCGCTCTGATCAACTTTTGGAGGAATGACAAGCCCCTAACCATTGCAACAGTAGCTCAATTTTAACTTCTTGTTATTAATACAGAAGACCGTTCGAAGAACGGGTATTTCAGGTAGTAAAAACATATAGTAAAAAATAAAAATTTAGGAAAATGAAATATGTGCATTATTAATGGAATGACCCCCTTATTCCAAAACTGTCAACACGATCTTCGTAACCCTGGTTTCACAGTCAGAGCCTAATATAAACCTGTTCTAAATGTTTGGTCAGATTTAAGCCTAGGCATAAATTTGGTTCTTTTCACAGGAGCAATCTGGGGTTCTGCAAAACAAGCCAAGCATTACTTCATTTGGCATCGGTTGGCAGTGGAGAACTTTTCATACTGATAAATATTTTAGCAACTCTTGATTAATATTCTATCTAACAGCATCCGAATCATATTCAAATGCAGTGGTATACAAGAAGAAATCGTTGGACGACGAGAAGTCTAACCTATAACACTCCCATCATATTTAAAAAAAAATACAACATGTGGAGGAACCAGCGGAGAACGCAAAATATACGTTATATTATTCATATAATGAAAAGTACTTTTCGAAACTTATTTGCAATCATCATGGTAATGCACAGTATCCATTGTATCCCGAAATTGCTGGGATATCCAAAAGTAAAATTTATCCAGCAGCCAATGTAGCTCTTGCTTTCTTAGCACCACCCAGGAGGCACTTGTAGGGCAGTTTAAGGTAATACCTACAGCGCCCGTTGACGCATGTTTGCTCAGATAACAGAGACTAAAACTTATGCTGGAATGTAACTGAAGATACCCTGCAAGCGGCGGGAAGAAGCTCAAGCAATATTGCTTATGATCATATTTTTATATATTTTGGACATTCCAAAAATCAATTATAATTATAACCAAGTAATTCTGCATATTTGAAGTACAGCATACTTCGTAAATCAATGAAACTATCAATTTACGCGGCTAGCTCATATCCTAAGAGCACGCCATATTTGGTAACACCAGTTCCTATTTGTCTTTGGATGAGGCAACATCGATGCGCATGTTGGAGCACAAGTGAAAGTACGTCCGTGAAGGGAAACCATGTGGCACGAAAAATCAGTGGATATTTTTCTCATGGATAGCCATCATGGCATTATTTAACAATTTAAAGATTGGAGTCATTCATCATTACAGAAACTGTGAAATATTTTCAATCCACGAGGTGAAATGATGGACTTGTGTAAAGCAAACTTTATGACCGCATGGACACTTCAGTGTTACATAAACTGTGTAATTAATTAACTGTACAAAATCTACGAGTACAATCTTTGTTTGCCGGATATTTTGGTTTAATATTTTATGTTAATATTTTCTGTAAATATCAGTGCAAAAGTCACGAGTGAGTGTCGCACAAGCGACAAGACTAGAGCCAGTGGCGGAGTGAAAATGGGCAATTTTTTTACCGCATATTAGCTTCAGTGCGCGCAAGTTTTCATTAATTATGTGCTACGTTATTACCAACGCTAACATTACAATCATGCTAAACCATCAGATCTTCAAATACAACCCCAACCACGCGATGGCATGTGATTTCTAAATCATGCGTGGGGAATTGGCAGCGGAAGATGTCCAAATACAGGGAGAAGATAATCTAACACCATACATGAGACCGCATATGACATCTCATGGCGGGTCTCGAACCAAGTGTCGCTGCATCTGTAAGTCAGATCAAGTATTTGTAGCGTATTGTATGAGTTGGAAACAGTAGATTAGTTTAATTTGGTTTCATTTATTTAAGTGCACAATGCAGGTAGTTAATTATAAAACGCGTGTGGAAAGTAATAGTTTTATTAAACATTTATAGACGCCAGGAAGGCTGGATTTTCAATGCTCATTTCCTATCATTTCAAAACAGTTATTATCAACTTCTATTTTGTCAAGCTGATGACAAATAAACTAGTTTGACAGATGTTAAATCGAGGCCAAGGTTACGAGCCAAACCCACTACACAGCACACTCGATTCTAGGCAATGCATCAGTATTTTGTTTAGAAGGCTGTGAGATTCTTAACATTATTACAAGTGGAATGCAGAGTTCCGTTATTCACATTTGTTGGCCAGATCAATACTTGAAAACAGGTTTATTTCATTAAGAGAAGCCACGCAGGCAATGAATGCAACGGTATTTCGTAACCAAATGAACGCAGGTTTGACCTAATTCAGGGAAGAGGCAATTTTATAAATGCTCACACACACTTTTAGCTTGTATCAGAACCCTTCATGTTTATTTAAAGCGTTGTCAGGATGTGTTTTCTGTACACATAATCTTTTATTACCAGCACTTCAAACGTGAATCAATTAGGAATCCACACATTTGTAAATTAACGTTATGAGAGTATCATATGAGTCGTGACGGTGGATTAATACCTCCGACATTGTTATTGTGGTTATACTGGTGGTAATGAACTATTTGAAGTCGTACCAAACCGAGGGCGCCTGGCTCAATGAATCCGAAATAAGAGTGAAGTAATTGGTGAAGACACAGGGTGTATAGTAAACTATTAAACTATTGAGTTATTTTGCTTAAGTTGGATACACACGTTACCTAAATACACTGAACGCTTTTAAAGGTCCATAAACTGAGCAACAATACTGTCAGGGATAAATAATTGTGTGAAGCTTTAATAATCAAACATAGGGTTTTGAAAACTAACGAATCTTATAATTCCCCCTGAGTCGAAATAAAATTTCTAAACATTAAAAATAAACTATTTTCTGGACCAAATGTTCACACTTAGATATTGTTAAGCTGTTTTAGATACATTTTGATACATTTTCACATGAATAGTCGACAACTAATTGGTGATGTGATAACAGAAGCACACACATCAGATTAGTAGCAATATGAGTCGATGTAATTGTTTAATTACTATCGCATTTGCAAGCTTTCCTATATCTTTCTACTTTCTTAACACTTTGACACTATGACCGTTTGTTACAAACAGTAACATATCGAGTACGCAGGCAGTGCCAATTGCACAACCATAGGAGTGCTGAATTATTGTATGCATTTGTGTTGTATTAGCATAGCTTTTTTATTTATTCAGCAACTTTGTGCACATAGCTTGATTTTCTTAGTAATAAACGCATCTCGTTTATTAATTAATGATATTTAGGACTAGCTAAACACTTACCTCTAAAGATAAATGTTAGAGATGGCACCGTCATAGCATAGGACAAATTTTCCCCTTGCTACTAAATGTAAATGTTCTAGTATTTGTAAACAAGTAAATGTCTTGCTTTGTTGTAGATTCTTTTGATGTTTGATCCTCCCGTAGTCATTTCGATGTAATTGCTTAAGGCCGATCTTACGTGCCATACTCTTAGCTTGTTCATTTTAGTCGAATTTTGTATTAGGACCATGAGAGTAATTTAGATCTTGTTTAGGACTTTTTTTAATATTTTCTTTCAGGGCAGAATAGTATAGGACTAGCCGTTTGCAACTCTCATGCAAGGCTAGGAATCTATTCTGAATAACATTTATTTGTGATTTTAACATAAGACTGACCTCTCTTTTCTTGTTTAGTTTTGTTATCGATGCATTCCTCTGAGCTGGATAAAGATCGAACCTCACTAATTCCCGACTCCCCCGAGTGCAGACTTTGTGCTACACCTGCCTATGAATGTATCGTCCCCTATACTTGTGTGTTAACTGGAAGAGGATCTCGGAAGGGTCATTTGAAACCGGTGGCTCCCCAAAACTTTCGGCCAGCGGGCACACTACGGACGTGAAGCAACTCGACCTAGTGACGGCCAAGACGGACTATACTGGGCGGATGCTGAGAATGATTTTCTGGTGAACGATGCCAAGGACAAGGGCACCTGATGGAAAAAAGGATTATAACCCTGACCTATGTTTTATTCCAAAGGATTCCCTTGGAAGACCCTTACACTGCAGTCGGTATGTCTTACGTTATTTTCCTCGAGGCCAGCACAGACCAGTTTTTGTCAAAGTTGACCTAGAAATCCCAGTTGTTAGATCAATCCCTTTACCTCGCTGGAACTTTGGAAAAGCTAATTGGTCTCTATTCACAAGCGTAGTAGATTAAATGGATCCCGCCCAAGAAAGAAAACTATGAGTGCTTTGTAGGCTTAATATGCTCCATAGCTAAAAAGCACATTCCAAGAGAATGCAGACGAGAATACATACTGGATGGAGCCCCAGATGTAGCGAATTGCACCAGGACTATAAACTGAGTAGTGGTCCAGATGTTGCAAATGAATTGTTACATTCCTTGGATACAGAATGAAAAGAAAAATGGTCGGAACTAATTGAAAACCTAAACTTTCAACACTCGAGCAGAAAATCCTGGTCTCTCCTTAGGAAGTTAGGTAGCAGTGCTCCAAATTTCAGTAGTAAGAACTCCAAAGTAAAGGAAGATGATGTGGCAAGAAGGTTAGTGGGTCTGACTAGAAATCCTAGCAACTGCTCGGAACCAGAATCCAAAAGAATTCTACGCGAGTTAAAAACCAAGTTTTTCCAAGCCAGTACATCACATCAACTCTCTGCAATATTTATATTGCTGAAGTCTCTGAAATCTCTCTGAACTTCGAGGAATGAAACCAGGTAAATCAGCTGGATTAGATGGAATATATCCTGAATTCCTACTGCACTGTGGCCCTCGCACAATTGAATGGTTAACCAAATTTTATAGCAATGTTCTACAAGAAGGCAAACTCCCACCATTACTTACAAGAACTAAGATAGTGGCTATAATGAAACCTGCACAAACTGGACAAAACTCAGAAGATTACAGACCGATTACACTCCTAAGTGTACCGGTATGTTTTAAGCTACAAGACTCATCTACAACTGAATCTCAAGCAGACTTTCAGATCATATACCAGCTTAACAAGCTGGCTTTAGACCAAATTGAAGCTGTTCTGATCAGGTGTTGGCTCTAACTACCCACAATGAGAAAGGATTCCATGACCGGAAGAAGACAATCGTTGTGTTTGTAGACTGGACATCAGCGTATGATACTGGCTGGCGCAGATGTATAATTTTGAAGTTTTTGAAGATAATCCCAAGCAAGTCCCCTGCAATCCTCTTGAATAATATGCTGTGTAACAGAATGTTTGAAGTGCATTTAAACGCTAATATACGCCGATCCCTTAGACAGACCACAGAGTTCAGTGCTTGCACCCATACTGTTTCATACATACACAGCTGATTTACCATCTACCACTTCTCGAAAGTTCATTTACGCCGATGGTCTAGCCATTGCTACTCATTCCCATGATTTTAAAACAGCGGAAGCTATCCATTTAGAAGATCTCCTGGAAGTGAGCAAGTTTTTCAACACTAATCATCTAAAGCCAAACATCTCTAAAACTGAAGTTAGCTGTTTCCACGTGTGCCTAAAGATAGCAAGTCATTCACTCCAATTTCATTTTAGCAGTCAACTATCCTCACCGAAAATTCCTTGCTGTTGTCCTTGATCGAACTCTAACTTACGAAGAACATTTAAGCAGAATATCTGATAATGTCAAAGCCCGAAACGATATTCTTCATAAATTGTCTGAGTCAGGCTGGGGTGAAACTGCATCAACTCTTAGGACAACAGCTTTTGCCCTAGTATACCCAGTGGCTGAATATTGTTGTCCTGTGTGGTTAAATAGCGCTCATATATAGAAAATTGATACTGAGCTAAATTATAGTATGAGGACTATATCAGGAACCATCCGATCTACACCTCTGGATTGGTTACCAGTCCTCTAAAACATTCCGCCTCCTCACTTCCGTAGACAAATGCCATTGACGAAAGAATGGGAAAAATACTGTAAAGATCTTTCGTTACCAATTGATCAGGACATATTTCAACCACATCTCAGATTAACATCTAGGAAACCTCCCTGGTTACTAGGTGAGGAATTGGTTCAAGAGCAATTTAATGTCTATCATGCATGGCGCAACAATAAGATTTCCTCGAATCTAGACAAATGTCATCTAATTCTGGATCCAACTCAACGCCTCTCTGGTTTCAACTTATCCCGGAAAACCTCGACGTCACTAAATTGACTATGAACCCGACATGATACATGCCAGTACTGGAGGCATAATTGGAAGATGATCGACAGTCCAGCCTGCGACTGCAGTGAAGTGCCTCAGACGGTTTATCACATTGCCATGGAATTCTCCATAAGGATGTTTAGTGGGACGCTATAAGAAAAATACATGATGCTACAGATGAAGCAGTGAATTGGTTAAACTCGTTGTACATCCATTTGTAATGCTTGTATCTTTTTCCCTGTTTCTATATACTAGCAATTAAGTTTTCACTTTATTCGTAACTTATATTTATCCTTTATGCCATACGAAATATATATATATATATATATATATATATATATATATATATATATATATATATATGGTAAAGCACGAGAAGAAATTATTGGCAGACACGATATAAACCAATATAAACCTAACCCCACTTCTAAATGTAAAAGGAATATATAAAACCTCTTAGAACATTCCTCTTTATTAGTGAAACCAAATGAAACTACGAAATAATTTCCACAAAAAAACATCGTTTTATCGGCCATAATCGTGGATGCAAGAAAAAACTACAGCCATTTTTTGGAAAAGGAACACATTTACTCGATTGTTCTGCAGACAATACACTCGTTCGAAATATTCACAAATATAGATTATTCGTTAGTACAACGTCGTTATTTGTATCGCTAGAGAGAGCTGCGCATTTGGAACGCGCATCTCTAAGTGCGAGCCATTGTTTTTGTTAAAAAGAATCTCAGTGTTTTTAAAGACTTTATATTGTAATATTTCAAATTTAAAGTTCTAATTTCTAAATTTCCGATTTAATGGACTAACCGCCGCCCCAATTAGTCCACTAAATCGAGTGTTTACTTGAATTTGTGATTATTATAACATTGTTCATACGGTATGTCATCTATTTGCATCTACATGCAAAGGAATCACAGTTTAGTTTCTGTTTATCAGAAAGTGGAAAATTTTCAGGATTTTATATTGTACTAGACTGTTACCGTATAAAAATAAAGAGTCAAAAATATAATGCACATAAGATTGTCTTAAGGATTTAAACATATTTTAATGGCAGCTAAATGTTGAGAATCATATTCCTTGGAAATGAATTTCAATATTGATATCCAGTTGTGATGCTTTCATATTTTCTTTCCATATTTTTTACAATCATATTGTAGAAAAATTAAGTTTGGGGCAACTGTTTGTAAATTTACAAGATTGGGGGGGGGGGGGCAGATGACCTTGTAGTTCCACCCCGTAAAACAGCAATAACTAACCAACTACGAGCGTTTGGTTTAACTTCAGGGTACAATGGGAGAGATAAGTTCAATTTCATATAAAATTGTATGTATTTTCAAGGTACCTCTAATATTTTTCATCTTATAAAGTTGTGCTCATATTTCTATCTTCTTTCTCCCTTCTAAAGAGGATTTATGTGAACAATGGCCAAGGCCCAAACATAATTTCATGGTGACAAAGTTCATGAACACAAGTATATTCGGAATTCCACATCATGCCTACATAATAAGGTGCACTATATTACTATTTGTAACTCTAGTTCATTTTCTTATGTTGTCATTTGATACTAAATTATTAACCAAATAGCCCATGTTATTCACATACTTCACTATTGTAAATACTGTATTGTTACATCATTCACTATATGATTTGAAGCCATGAGATAAAATTATCAGAACAGTGCCTCAAATTATTTCAATTCATAAAAGTGAAAGTCCTCATGCGTTTGTATAACAATACAAGTGATACTTGAGGTTAGAGCATAATATTTCTGGGTCTATACAGAGCCGGACTAAGCCAGCGCGGGATCTGTAGCAAATGTTTCTAGGAGGCCCAAGGTAATGATACTAAAATAAAACACATGCGGCTTCGGTGGTGTAAATGGTAGCATGCTGAACTTCAATGCCCCAGAACGTGGGGACAAACCCGGCTGAAGTCGTCAGATTTTTAAAAGCGTTAAAATCCCTCAGTATGCCTTCCTTCGGTGGGGAAGTAAAGCCGGCGGGCCATGTCATAAATTTATGACATGGAAAAGAACCTTCCACTAACTACACTTGTGTGAAGCTAAAATTTCTTAGTTAGAATTGATTAAAGCTATAATAGTTTTCATTAGCCTGTGATGGTGGAGGTTCCATGTGAGTGTGTCTGGTGAGAGTTAAATTATTTATTAGTGCTAGTTCATTGTAAGTTTTCTACCATTGTAGCCTCCACGTTTTGTTTGATTTTAAATTCCGAAATAATAAGCTTATAATCTATCTATAGACATGTATTGTTTTTCTTTTCGGCCTGCCTAGATTGTTTTGTATTGCATCTGGCCCGCTCACTAAAACGTTTGGCCATGTCTGCATTAGCCTGTAGTGTGTGAGGGTCCTTATGAGTGTGGCTGGTGTCAGTTACATTGTTTACTAGGTATAGTTCATTGTTTTATTGGACTGTGGTGTGTGAGGGTCCATATGAGTGTGCCTGGTGACAAGACTGTTTAGTGGTAGTAATTTGTTGTTGGTAGAAATTAATTTTTCATTAGTAGAATTTTAGTATTTATTTGTTAGTAGAAGGTTACTATTTCTGTTAGTAGAATTGCTCTATTACTTTATTCTGAAAGGGAGTAGCAGCCTTTCAGAATAAATCATTTCTTTACTTGTCTTATATACGGTTAAGATATTGATAACTTTAGCCAACTAATGGCTACTTTGCGTTCTGCTGCACGGCTGAAAGCAACGGAAAACTACAGCCGTAATGCTAATTCCAAGGATATTGAGTCCGATAAAGCTTCTTTGATTCGAGAATCAATGGCTCATGTGGATTTATCGTTGATGGAATGCACCAAGAACTCCCGGGAAGTTGTATTATCTCTTTGGAAGCAGTTCTAATTTGATTCGATTTAGCTGGTAATTTATATTTTGTGTAATCTTGAATGAAGGAAATATTACAAGATTTTTTGCATTATTTGACTTATTTTGAATTATTTCGTAATTATGGAATGTTGCTAACCTATGGTGTAACCTCGCAGATATGCGAATAAAGAATGATTGGTTACGCTATTGACTCATGTCGCACCGACCCGATCTTCCGTCACCTACCTAGAATGTCTTGTATCAAGCCTTGTGCTGCGAGGACGTGTTCATCGTATTGTCCTACATCTAAACGTGGACGCTATATTTCCAGTGATATTGAAGCAGGAATTAATTTCTGAACTGAGTAATTATCGCCTGTGCGGCGTAGCATAACTATTGTGCATCGTCGAGTAATATTCTCAGCATGCATCATCGAACAGTATTGGGTCATTTATATGTTGAGAACCCAGGACATTTTGCGACCACAAGGCTGCCAGTGAACTTTGTCAAATTTGCAAATTGATAAGTATTTTTCTGCTTAATATTGTGTAAAACGTGATTTATGAACTTTGTGAACATGATCAGTGAATTGATTAATTTATGCAACAGCTGATTATCGAGATATTATCAGATCACGTATGTAAAATACACCCAGTTTTTAGTGAGCATATTATTTCTGAAGTGATAATCATAGATCCTGTGTAGCGGTAACACATGGCCATTATTTCTACATTACCGCAACCCTCTTCACGTTCCATTCCTCAAGTTTAATTTCCCCTTTCTTCATACGGGTTGGGTCTATCCCTACCCATTTCACGTCCATTTTTAATTCCAGGTGCCTCCGCACTTTTATTCATTTACTTAGACCCTGCTCGACTCATTCCATCTTCCTTTTCATTAGCTAACGGGGATGGACTATTCCTACCGTTTATTCATTTTGTTTCTTGGTTATTTTCTTAGATTTAGGTAACCATCTGCTCGTCTCCCATCTTATCTTTCAGTTCTCTTTTTTTCTTCCTCAAGTCACTATTTTCTTGTTCAATTTGTATGGCTATTTCCTTTAATTCATCACAGATTTCCTTCAATCCACATTCACACTGAAGTTGCTGCCATCTTCTCTCTCTATCAACGTCATCTTTCTTTTCTACTAATGTGATTAGGGCTTGGTCGTCACTCTTCTCAAAGTCATCTTGAGGATGACAAATCTTTTAAATTTTCTGCATTCTTAATCATTTCGTGCTCCGTTTCTACATGTTGTACTTTATACGCATTATTCTTTAAGTCTCTAAACTTTTATACATGTGATTTTCAGGATCTGTTATCGCTGGTCGCTTAATTAAAACTAGTTCCCCAACTAGCAATGACGATTTCTTCGCTGCCTTTTATCCGCTTGGTCTTACAAATGTTCATAGGTTCTCCTGATCCTCAATTCTCTTCCTAACTGGGCGTCTGTAGGTGTTGGTGTTATTTGATCCCATGGCCCTTCTGGACGCTGGTCTAAGTGGATGCTAATGGGCACTTCTCCGGTTGCCTCATGCACAGTGTTATTTATACAAAACTCAATGATTTGTAACATATCAATCCACTTCCAGTTCTCTTCTGAACAATAGATTTTACAGTACTTCTGTTCTTCCCTCATAAATCTTTCAACTGGATTTGCTTCGGGATGTCTTATAGTCGAGAGTATCTGTCGTATACCTAAAGTATCCAACTCTCTACGAAACTCTGCACTCGTAAAACAACTCCCGTGATCTGAAAGTATTTTACCGGTTTTCCTAACATCGGAATTACTCGTTTCTTAAGGCGACACTCCGGAGATAAAAGTCGATATTTTGTTCATTTTGGTGAATTTTTTATGAATGAAATTGAAAGGATTGGGTTTCTTCTTTCTTATCACAAAATTATTCTGTTGAATTCAAACAATTTATCACCTTAATAATGCCTTGTTTGTCAGTCTCTACACAGTAGAAATGGGCACGGCATCTGCTGAACTGCTTGTTAGATTTTTCTGATGGCATTGTCATGTTTTCATTCAATCAAATCAATAAAATATCCCTGTTCTTTGCAATTACGCATTTCGGGCTGGGCCAACAGCTACCCCCCACCCTTCACCCTGCCGTATATATTTCTACAGAATCGAGCCGTAAGATCTACCATGTTTCTGAATGAATTTATAAAGCCTGCAAAGGACTAATATTTCAGTACTTGACTCTACTATCATTGAGCAAAATTGTATGCTTGTATTGGTATTCCTGATGTCACTACAATAATGCAGACAACTATAAGTTTTGTTATGCTTGTATGTTTCTTCTTTCTTGTGAGTTCTGTGGCGGTAGCCAGTCTCTTTACTTTTGTGAAGTTCGCACGCAAGTAACCTCTTCTAGTTGTGTATCAAGAGACTAGACAAGCTTCCAGAATTACCAATATTCGTACAGAAGCTGCTAAGAAACAAAAGGAAGGAAAAACATACGGTTCTGGTGACTTCTAGGTAATGGATCAGGAAGATAACGTCACTTGAACTTTGCTTTAATTTTCCCGCCAATTGTAATTTTACATTTAAATCCCATGTTTCTCCCTTAATATTCTGCCAAATGTAACAAAATTTGTATTGTATATGCATCACAGCTATATTAGGAAACCTGCGTATGGAATTCTTGATTGCAGAATTCTTCCCAGTAGTAGGGATTTAAAAGTCCTAAATTTTTGAACAAGAATATTACACAAATTTAGCACTATAATATCTCATTATATAAATTATTTACAAAAAAATCAATACGTAGTGTTTTTTAAAGAAGTATTATCTACCTAATTCAAAATTTCCATTAACATGTCATTTGATATCTATGAAAACAAGATGTTCAGTAGAGAACATATAGCCTACTTTCTCCTAAATGCATGGGTATTGTTATAACTCTTTGTCCTTTTCAAGGAGTATGATTGAATGTTGGTTGTAGTAGCTTGCAGAAATATAACGTGCTATATGGATATTAAACATGAATATGAGGTGCCCTTTGCTAGTGCTACCTCTGTACCAAATTTCGTTCATTCGGTTCCACCGTGTTCGAATTAATAGGGGGAATCAATTTTGACATGAAGATGGCCACCATCCGCAAACTATTAGGCTAATGACCTATTAGATTGGTCAAAGGATGCTCCCTCCATAAAGGTATGTAGTTGCAAAATTTGGTAGTGATCGGATGATTAGGTTAATCGTAATTTGATTTAAGCTTTGAACATTCGTGTGGCCGTCATTACGTATCAGTCAAGATGGCGGCGATATAAAACATGACACTGAGGTGCCCTTTGCTAGTGCTACCTCTGTACCACATTTCGTTCCATTCGGTTCCACCGTGTTCGAATTAATAGGGGGAATCAATTTTGACATAAAGATGGCCGCCATCCGCAAACTATTAGGCGAATGACCTATTAGATGGGTCAATGGATGCTCCCTCCATAAAGGTATGTAGTTGCAAAATTTGGTAAGGATCGGACGATTAGGTTAATCGTAATTTGATTTAAGCTTTGAACATTCGTGTGGCCGCCATTACGTTTCAGTCAAGACGGTGGCGATATAAAACATGACACTGAGGTGCCCTTTGCTAGTGCTACCTCTGTACCAAATTTCGTTCCATTCGGTTCCACCGTGTTCGAATTAATAGGGGGAATCAATTTTGACATAAAGATGGCCGCCATCCGCAAACTATCAGGCTAATAACCTATTAGATTGGTCAAAGGATGCTCCCTCCATAAAGGTATGTTGTTGCAAAGTTTGGTAGAGATCGGACGATTAGGTTAATCGTAATTTGATTTAAGCTTTGAACATTCGTGTGGCCGCCATTACGTTTCAGTCAAGACGGTGGCGATATAAAACATGACACTGAGGTGCCCTTTGCTAGTGCTACCTCTGTACCAAATTTCGTTCCATTCGGTTTCACCGTGTTTGAATTAATAGGGGGAATTGATTTTCACACAAAGATGGCCGCCATCTACAAACTATTAAGCTAATGACCTATTCATTTGGTCAATATATGCTTCCTCTGTAAGGGTATGTTGTTGCAAAATTTGGTAGAGATCGGATGATTAGGTTAATCGTAATTTGATTTAAGCTTTGAACATTTGTGTAGCCGCCATTACGTTTCCGTCAAGATGGTGGCGATATAAAACATGACACTGAGGTGCCTTTTGTTAGTACTACCTCTGTACCAAATTTCGTTCCATTCGGTTGCACCGTATTCGAATTAATAGGGGGAATCAATTTTCACACAAAGATGGCCACCATCCGCAAACTATTACGCTGATGACCTATTAGTTTGGTCATAGGATGCTCCCCCCATAAAGGTATGCTGTTGCAAAATTTGGTAGAGATCGGAAAAATAGGTTAGTCGTAATTTGATTTAAGCTTTGAACACCTGTGTGGCCGCTATTACGTTTCCGTCAAGATGGCGGCGTTATAAAACATGACACTGAGGTGCCTTTTGTTAGTACTACATCTGTTCCAAATTTCGTTCCATTCGGTTGCACCGTGTTCGAATTAATAGGGGGAATCGATTTTCACACAAAGATGGCCGCCATCCGCAAACTATTACGCTGATGACCTATTAGATTGGTCAAAGGATGCTCCCTCCATAAAGGTATGTAGTTGCAAAATTTGGTAGAGATCGGATGATTAGGTTAATCGTAGTTTGATTTAAGCTTTGAACATTCGTGTGGCCGCCATTACGATTCAGTCAAGATGGCGGCGATATAAACCATGGCACTGAGGTGCCCTTTGCTAGTGCTACCTCTGTACCAAATTTCGTTCCATTCGGTTCCACCGTGTTCGAATTAATAGGGGGAATCAATTTTGACATAAAGAAGGCCGCCATCCGCAAACTATTATGCTAATAACCTACTAGGTTGGTCAAAGGATGCTCCCTCCATAAAGGTATGCTGTTGCAAAGTTTGGTAGAGATCGGATGGTTATGTTAGTCGTAATTTAACTTAAGCTTTGCATATTTGTGTGGCCGCCATTTCGTTTCTGTTAATATGGCGGCGATATAAATCATGACACTGAGATGCCCTTTGCTAGTGCTACCTCTGTACCAAATTTCGTTCCATTCGGTTTCACCGTGTTTGAATTAATAGGGGGAATTGATTTTCACACAAGGATGGCAACACCATACCTTTATGGAGGGAGCATCCTTTGACCAACCAAATATGTTATTAGCCTAATAGTTTGCGGATGGCGGCCATCTTTATGTCAAAATTGATTCCCCCTATTAATTCGAACACGGTGGAACCGAATGGAACGAAATTTGGTACAGAGGTAGCACTAGCAAAGGGCACCTCATTGTCATGTTTTATATCGCCGCCATCTTGACTGAAACGTAATGGCGGCCACACGAATGTTCAAAGCTTTAATCAAATTACGATTAACCTAATCATCCGATCTCTACCAAATTTTGCAACTTCATACCTTTATGCAGGGAGCATCCTTTGACTAATCTAATAGGTCATCAGCGTAATAGTTTGCGGATGGCGGCCATCTTTGTGTGAAAATCGATTCCCCCTATTAATTCGAACACGGTGCAACCGAATGGAACGAAATTTGGTACAGAGGTAGCACTAGCAAAGGGCACCTCAGTGTCATGTTTTATATCGCCTCCATCTGGACGGAAACGTAATGGCGGCCACACAAATGTTCAAAGCTTAAATCAATTTACGATTAACCTAATCATCCGATCTCTACCAAATTTTGCAACAACATACCCTTATAGAGGAAGCATCCTTTGGCCAAATGAATAGGTCATTAGCCTAATAGTTTGCGGCTGGCGGCCATCTTTGTGTGAAAATCAATTCCCCGTATTAATTCAGAAACGGTGAAACCGAATGGAACGAAATTTGGTACAGAGGTAGCACTAGCACAGGGCATCTCAGTGTCATCTTTTGTATCGCCGCCATATTGACGGAAAAGTAATGGCGGCCACACAAATGTTCAAAGCTTAAGTTAAATTACGACTAACATATCCATCCGATCTCTACCAAACTTTGCAACAACATACCATTATGGCGGGAGCATCCTTTGACCAATCTAATAGGTTATTAGCCTAATAGTTTGCGGATGGCGGCCATATTTATGTCAAAATTGATTTCCCCTATTAATTCGAACACGGTGGAACCGAATGGAACGAAATTTGGTACAGAGGTAGCACTAGCAAAGGGCACCTCAGTGTCATGTTTTATATATCCGCCATCTTGACTGAAACGTAATGGCGGCCACACGAATGTTCAAAGCTTAAATCAAATTACGATTAACCTAATCATCCCATCTCTACCAAATTTTGCAACTACATACCTTTATGGAGGGAGCATTCTTTGACCAATCTAATAGGTCATTCGCCTAATAGTTTACGGATGGCCGCCACCTTTATGTCAAAATTGATTCCCCCTATTAATTCAAACACGGTGAAACCGAATGGAACGAAATTTGGTACAGAGATAGCACTAGCAAAGGGCATCTCAGTGTCATGATTAATATCGCCGCCATATTGACAGAAACGTCATGGCGGCCACACAAATTTTTAAAGCTTAAATCAAATTACGACTACCATAACCATCCGATCTCTACCAAACTTTGCAGCAACATACCTTTATGGAGGGAGCATACTTTGACCAATCTAATGGGTCCTTAGCCTAATAGTTTGCGGATGGCGGCCATATTTATGTCAAAATTGATTCCCCCTATTAATTCGAACACGGTGGACCCGAATGAACGAAATTTGGTACAGAGGTAGCACTAGCAAAGGGCACCTCAGTGTCACGTTTTATATCACCGCTATCTTCACGGAAACGTAATCGCGGCCACCCAAATGTTAAAAGCTAAAATGTAATTACGACCAACCTAATAATCTAGTCTCTACCAAATTTTGCGACACCATATCTTTATGTGGGAGACATATTCTGACCAAACTGCAAGAACATCATCCCAATAATTTGCAGATGGAGGCCAAGTATGTGTGCAAATCGATTCCCCCTATCAATTCAAACACGGTGAAACCAAATTGAACGAAATTTGGTACAGAGGTAGCACTAGCAAAGGACACCTCATATTCATGTTTAATATCCCTATAGCACGTTGTATTTCAACAAGCTACTACAACCAACATTCAATCATACTCCTTGAAAAGGACAAAGAATTATAACAATACCCATGCATTTAGGAGAAAGTAGGCTATATGTTCTTTACTGAACATCTTGTTCTGCCATAATATTCTGCCAAATGTAACAAAATTTGTATGGTATATGTATCGCAGCTATATTAGGAAACCTGCGTATGGAATTCTTGATTGCAGAATTCTTCCCAGTAGTAGGGATTTAAAAGTCCAAAATTTTTGAACAAAAAATTGCACAAACTTAGTACTATAATATCTCATCATATAAATTATTTACAGAAAAATCGATTCGTAGTGTTTTTCAAAGAAGTAGTATCTACCTAAATCCAAATATCCATTAACATGTCATTTGAAATCTATGAAAAAATGAAATTAAAATTTCAAAAAATAAAAATAATAAAAAAATATTTTGGAAAAACTATTAATTGTATATTAAACGAATGTTAGTGATATCTCTACTTTTTGTTTGGGTGACATTCCCACAAAGTACCGTGAAAATCCATGCATTAGGTAGGAAGATAACGTCACTTGAACTTAACTTTAATTATCCGCCAATTGTAATTTTACATTTAAATCCCATTTTTCTCCCATAATATTCTGCCAAATGTAACAAAATTTGTATGGTATATGTATCGCAGCTATATTAGGAAACCTGCGTATGGAATTCTTGATTGCAGAATTCTTCCCAGTAGTAGGGATTTAAAAGTCCAAAATTTTTGAACAAAAAATTGCACAAATTTAGTACTATAATATCTCATTATATAAATTATTTACAGAAAAATCGATTCGTAGTGTTTTTCAAAGAAGTAGTATCTACCTAAATCCAAATATCCATTAACATGTCATTTGAAATCTATGAAAAAATGAAATTAAAATTCCAAAAAATAAAAATAATAAAAAAATATTTTGGAAAAACTATTAATTGTATATTAAACGAATGTTAGTGATATCTCTACTTTTGTTTGGGTGACATTCCCACAAAGTATCGTGAAAATCCATGCATTAGGTAGGAAGATAACGTCACTTGAACTTAGCTTTAATTATCCGCCAATTGTAATTTTACATTTAAATCCCATTTTTCTCCCATAATATTCTGCCAAATGTAACAAAATTTGTATGGTATATGTATCACAGCTATATTAGGAAACCTGCGTATGGAATCCATGATTGTAGAATTCTTCCCAGTAGTAGGGATTTAAAAGTCCAAAATTTTTTAACAAAAAAATTAAACCAATTTTTTAGTATAATATCTCATTATATAAATTACTTACAGAAAAATCGATACGTAGTGTTTTTTAAAGATGTATTATCTAACTAATTCCAAATTTCCATTAACATGTCATTTGAAATCTATGAAAAAAATGGAATTAAAACTCCAATATATATATATATATATATTGGAAAAACTATTAATTGTACATGAAACAAATGCTTGTGATTTCTCTACTTTTGTTTGGGTGACATTCCCACAAAGTTTCGTGAAAATCCATGCATTAGGTAAAAATATCTGTTTATCTCAGGAGTGTCACCTTAGTCTCTTCAGGACCTGTTTTGTCGATATCATTTAAATAGGACATAACACAACCATATTCGTGAATATGTCCATCGCTACCATGATGTGTTTTTTCCCTTTCATAGCTTTGGGGAGTGGACCAAAATTGTCCAATGACAGTATCTGACACGGTCTTCCCGCCAAAAGTGGAATGGGGTTTTGTCTCGTCAAGTATGAGTTTGTATTTAATATCTGACACATGTCGCATGTCTTCAGGGTATTTCTTACTGTTTCACTCATCTTCGGCCAAATAAATGTTTCCTGTAAAATAATTACTGTTTGTCGACACCCGTGTCCAAACCTTCGGTGTGATAACCAGACCAGTCTCCTCTGCAATTCTGCAGAAACAACAATCCTGAAACGGGTATGGTCTGAATCAATAAATTTGTGAAGATGTCCATTGTAAAAGAAATATTTCGGCCTCAGTGAATGCGGGTGATGCTCTATCGAGTTTTCCCTCGAAGTAAGTAATCATCATCTTCATCCATGGGTCTTGACGTTGTCTTTCGCCGATCTTCCTTAAATCCTCTATAGTTTCTCGATCTTTATTTTCAATCTCAATAAGAAGCACATCTTCTGTGGTATCTGGGTTCCTACTTAGAAAATCTGGAACAATATTATCTTTTCCCGGGCAATATTCTATCTCTTCATCGTGTTGCTGGATCTATGATGCCCATCGCATTAATCTTTCGCTGGACAGATCTGTCTTCATCAAAAAAATTCAAAGCTTCTTGATCCGTTCTGAGTACTTTCTGAAAACCATGTACTATACTTCGCCAACATTTTAGAACGTACAATATTGCTAGACGCTCGATCTCACTTATCGTATAGTTCTTCTCGTGTGTCTTCGGTCTTCTTGACATAAACGCTATAGAGTTCCTTCTACCTGGTTGATCCTTAGTTTCCTGAAACAACATGGCTCCTATGCCGATCTGTGTTGCGTCTGTTTGAATGATAAATCTCTCATCGTAGTTTGGATATCTCAATTTCACGTAATTCAACAGCATATCTTTTGCTTTCGTAAATGATTCCTCGCATTCCTATGTCCACTTCCAGTTTCCCCCCTTCTTTAACAAATCTTGCAAGGGTGAAACTGTACTGGTACACGCGGGACAGTGTCTGTTAAAGAATCCAATAAGGCCCAAAACTGCCTTACGTTCTTTACTTTAGTTGGCCTCGGAAAATTATTAATAGCTTTCAGTTTACATGGGTTTGGCTTAACTCCATGCTGGTCTATAACATGATCCAAAGACGTTACTTGTCGTTGACAAAAATTCGACTTAAGGTTGATTTAAAAATTTGCTTGTTGCAAGTCCTTCAATAATTTCTCCAAATTTTCTAGATGCTCTGGGACCCACTCTGATGTCAATATGATGTCATCGACATACGTAATAGTACATACCTTCACTTCTTCATATATATTTATTTGTATCTAATGCTCTTATAAGGGCTGACCCAGCCGTTTTCAATCCAAATGGCAACCTTCGAAAACATAATGCCTGTTACTCAAACTGAAATACTGTTAGCAAACTCGTTTTCTTCTCGAATTCCAAATGATTCTATGAATTTGTTAAATCCACATTGGTAAATATATTCTTCCCTTTAAATTTCCTTAAAATTTCCTGTATTGAGGTGCTGAATCATTTTCGGGAATTATCCTTTGGTTCAAATTTATAGCCTACAAACATACTCGAACTGATCCATCGGGTTTGTTTACTACCACCAAAGGGCCTACATATGGTGTAGTTACCTTCTCAATTACACCTGCTTCCATCATCTTTTGTAAAGCTTTCTTCGTTTGCTTAAAATGCTTCTCAGCTACCGGATATGGCTTTTGGCGAAATGGAGTCCAATCGTTTACTTGATATGCGTATTTAAAATTCTTAATCTTGCCAGGTTTAGAATCAAATACGTATCTTTGTTTCATTATCATTTCGTTCAAAATCTTTTTATCTTCAGGGGAAATGTTTGCTTCCTCAAGTTTCTCTAACAAACAGATCTCAAATTCTGGTTCCATATCCTTTTCAAGTTCCGTGGTAAGTGTATTAAATTCTCCTTCTATGGATTACACATTCTCCCCGGTCATATCCTGACATTGTTCCTCCTTGACATGCCATATCCCTTCGCCATTTCTAGATTCAACCTTTTGCAATTTTACATCAACTCCATGAGCGTCATCTTCTTCCTGAAATAGAATAAAGTTTTGGGAAAGATCTATAACAACTCTGTACTCTCTAATAAAATCAAAACCCAAAATAATTTTATATGGTAGCCTGCTGACCAATACGAAGCTTTGTGATAATAAAAGATCTCCTATTTGTAGGTCCAAAAATACTTGATACTTGCAAGCTAATGTATTTTCAGGGATAATGCCCTTAATCTTCGCAGCGGATATGGGAATTTTCAAAACTCGTCCCTTTGTTTCGAGTTCGTTTACCAATGCCTGGGTGACAAGACATATGGTTGATACAGTATCTAACAAATTTCGAACTAAAACCCCTTCAATTGTCGTCATTATAATTGGCAGCTCTCGTTTAACTGCAACTGGCCCTTCCGTAATCTCCTCCATCAATTCTTCTGGCCTATAAATCCAATTTACTACTTGCACTGCGTTCCATCCTCCAGTGTAACTTCGCTCTAGCCCTTAAAATTTTGGCGTTTTTTCCGCCGGATCCTCCATTTCGGATCCCCTATTGTTTCTATTGTCCTCTTCCAATTCCAAATTTTGTGCTCCTCTTTCATCGTGAATGTCAGGTGATGTTCGATTCTTCATCTGACTTGCGGCTGTCTATCCTGTTCTTCTCCTCTTTCATCTTAATATCTCTGAGTAGCTCTCTGTCTTTCTTCAATTTCCGCCTGGTAGCCTGGGTTTTGATTTTCAGGTCGTTCATTCTTTTGGTTCCATTTATTCCAACCTCTTCCTGCTTCGGCCTCCGATAAGGTGGTTCCCTCTCGTCCGACCTCCTCTGGTCCCAGGATGTCTCTACATATTTTCCCCTGTTATAACTTCCTCGGTATGGTGTCAGCCATTCCCTAGGTTCATTCGTCTGAAAGTTTCCTCCTCTATCTAAAGTGTCCGTATTGGTCTCGACTTATTCACACTTGGCTCTCTAATAACTTCCGCCTGCGTGTTCGTCATGTGCGTATGTTCCACCGTCCTACTCTGACGTGCTGACATATATGACGTCGTCATATCTAATTTACGTAAGACACTTTCAACCCCTACTGTAGTCTTTGTATTTTATGAAATCAGAAGTCATTGGATTTCATATGGAAGCTGCTTAATTATAGCTAAACCTACATCGTTTTCGCTTGGAGCACAATCAAGTTCGCGGAATCGGCATAACTGTGCCGTAAAATGAGTACCTTGTCAGATTGTTCGTACTGTATTTCCTTGAGTATATATTTAACCTCATATTTTTCTGTATGTCAGCCGCCCAATATATTTTCAAGAATGCCTCCTTGAACTCCTCTACAGTATCGAACGCATACCTAAAACTTCGGAACCATAACAAGTAATCGCCATCCATGAGTTTTTCAATGGAGCGCAGTTGTCTTTCAGGTGGTACCTTGGTATACAGTATTTTAAGTATTCAAATACTTCCTTTAACCAGTACTTCGGAATTATTTCCTGGGTACTTTCTGGGTTTTTCTGAGTCTGGTCGTACTATAGTGATCACCTGATTCTGAAAAGCATTCCCATGCGGGGTTGATGCAGCTATCGGTGGTTCTTAGCGTCGTATATTGACTTTCGCCTTCTGGAGTGCTGGGGCTCCGATTCTCCCCATTTATTCTTCCTAACATCCTCCTGGCTTCCAATATTCGATCTCGGGTTTCTTAAGGTAGCTTCTTCAAGAACAATCATCCTTGTGTCACTCTGATAAGTTCGCCCTTCAATTCATTCTATTTGAGCGAATTATTCCTGCTCAATTTTATCCACCCGATCTGTATTTCCCCTTGCCACCTTAAATATTTCCTTCTTATCTTCTCGTCGACTCTCTTTTATGTGGGCAATTTCTTCTTCCTATTCTTTCATTATCTCAAGGATTTGCTGATCCTTGGCTTCAATCTTCACCTGTACTCCTGCTTCTACTTCTTCTCGAAGGATATCTATCTCTTTACCTAGACCTTTCTGAACATCTTTTAGATCTCGTTTAACTGTCTTTATTTTTCCTCGGGTCTCTCCTGTATCTTTTTCAATCGAGTGAAGTCCCCTTGAATTTGGCCTAACCTGCTATTGGTTTCCCCAAAGCTTACCTTTAAAGGTGTTATACTTTCATGTATCTCATCGATTTGCAAACTTTGCTTCGCAATTTCGTCCCCTTGTTCGGATATGTTCTTATCCTGCATTTTCAATCTTTTATCCACTTCTTTGGTGCGCTTATTCATCCTAGTTTCCCACGCCTTATCATTATCCCTAAGCGTTGATCTACCTGTTGGGTGATCCCTGCTAACTGATATTTTATCTGACGTACATCAGCCTGACGTTAGTTTGGTATGTCTTGGATATCTCCCGATAATTTGACGACTTTCTCATTCAAATCACGTTTCGATTCCTCGCATTTTTCGATATTCTGCTCTAACTGTTTGCTCACCTCTACCTGTGCTGTGAAATACGGTTGACCTCCTCCTTCATCTTCTCAAACTTCTCATTGAAATTAATGTTTATGATCTCTACTTGTCTACTCCTCTTAGTGTCAAATTTATTTTCCATGATATTGAACTTGCTATCTAGCTGTCCTCAATTCTCTATTTTCATCACCTTAACCTTCCTATCCATATTATCGAACCTATTATCCATCGTCTCGATACGTTTGCCTACCCCTGCCTGCGTTTCTGAGATACGACTTACATCTGTTTGCATGGAATCCAGATTATCCTGCATCCTCAGAACATTTGAGTCTGTTCTGTCGTGTGAAGCCTGTATACATTCCTTACTTTCGATTTTTATTTCTTCAAACTTAATATCTATAGCATCAAACTTGCTATCCATCTTTCCAAAGTCCTCTCTACACTCCGCTTGGGATGCTATGGCATCCTCCCTACTTTCCTGAAACTCGTTGTCAATAGCTTCAAATTTGCTATCGAACATGTTTTCCGTTTTACCAAAATTTTCCTAACTGTCGGCCATCAAAGCCTCAAGGGGCTACAACATCTCCTCACTCATAGTCATTCTGTTCTCAAGGTAATTGAAAATGGATGGGCTATTTCCCTTCACAGATGGGATTCATGCACATTTTGAGAGACAACTTAGTTGTGACCGATATGTGAGATTTTCTTAAAAGAAGTTTATTTTTTCACGGGTATGGCCTGTCCGTACCCGTTTGAACATTAATTCTACCATCATTGAAATCAACTTCAAAATATCAAGCAAGATTTTTCAATAAAAATTAAAAATTTTGGAAAACGCCGGGATTTTCGAAATATAAAAATCATGGTTTTCCATAGGTTTTCGTGATAAACCTGTCCCTAAAGATGGGCGCCATTTATGAATATTAGGGTGGGGGGTTTGTTTAGGCCGGTTCATATGCTGTCAAATAACTTATCTGGTTATATGCTGCTCAAAAAAATTAAAGCACCACTTTTTCAAAGGCCACCAAATTTTGAAAAGTTGACTGCACAAGCTCGAAATCTCAGTATGACGTTTGTACTGACGCCTCCCAAGCGTATGCTTCTGCACAACTCCCCAACTTGAGTAATTTCGGAGTAGCGCCCCCAAAACCAGCCCATTTATGAAAACCGAAAATTGATGTTTGCGGAAAACGCTGTAAGACTTGTCGCAAGTAGCCAAAGCAGTCGAAAATGAATGAGTATTGCTCTTAACGGTTCCACAAACACGTTGAAATCGTTACATTTGACGTTTGGGCATTTTCCACCCCCTTCATCATCCCCTAAACATGGACTACCATTGGGGGCGTATGAGAAGGTACCGGGTGTGTTTAACCACCTGAAAACCTGCACACCGTCCTCATTTACTGAATGCAGTAGGTTCTTAAGGCCTCCGGCAATGTTCCCCCCTCTAACAACCTCAACTGGCATGGGACCAAACCACCCCGTCTTGATTCACCCCTAAGAAAGGTTTAAATCGAGATGTTTATCAGTGCTGCGAATGGGGGGTCTTCCGCTAACGTTCCAAAAAGGAGCTCTGCCTGTGTCACCACCCCTTCCCTTGCTACCCCCTTTTGCATGATTTTTCGAATCAGGCCTTTTTAAGGGCTGCAACGAGGTCTTAATCCCTGAAAGGGCTGTAAAGGTCCTTAGATGTAGTGGTGACACGAAATCCACCCCTTCCCATCTTTGATTGACATTCCATCCCCCAAAGTTGACATTATTGCACC
The DNA here is from genome assembly GCA_946902985.2 of Meconema thalassinum. NCBI lineage: Eukaryota > Metazoa > Arthropoda > Insecta > Orthoptera > Tettigoniidae > Meconema > Meconema thalassinum. Next base: position 758,625,263 of record OX336389.2, read on the forward strand.
CTCAACCCTCCCTGTCTGGACGCGTAACGCGTCATGGCAGAGTTTTCAGAATTGGATCAAACTGAAGCTTGTGGACTGTAATCGAGTCCAAAACAGCAGGTTGTATGGAAATTTATCGGTAAGATGGGAAACGAGACCAAAAGGTTTTCAAAAAAGTTAACACCCTCTAGTAAGTACGCCCATGCCTAGGCAACCCACATCACCTCCGTGCGTGCGGGTTGCCTATGATGGAAAGGATGGAAATGGGAGGAAAATGACTCGACTACATACACGCAATGGGCATCCATATACTCGATTGGCCAGCAAACAGCCCCGACATGTACGTCAATGAACATCTCTGGGACGAGCTGATCCGGCGAGTGCAGCAGCGACAACGGCAACCCCAGACTCTGGAAGAACTGCGCCAGGCGCTACTCGAAGAGTGGGCCAACATTACCCAAGACCTAATCAGAACGCTTGTTGAGAGCATGAGGCGAAGGTGTGAGGCAGTAATTTATGCGCATGGAGGCGTTACGCGCTATTAATGGGTAAAAATCATTACAAAGAGTCATTTTTCTCATATGTCCATCCTTTCCATCATAGGCAACCAGCACGCAAGAACGTGATGTGGGTTGCCTATGCATGGGCGTACTTACTAGAGGGTGTTCAATTTTTTGAAAGCGTTTTGGTCTCGTTTCCCATCTTACCGATACATTTTCATCCAACCTGCTGTTTTGGGCTCGATTTGAGGCCCTAAGCTTCATTTTGATCCAACTCTAAAAACTCTGCCATGACGCGTTACGCGTCCAGACAGGGAGGGTTGAGGGTGAAATAATGTCAACTTTGGGGGATGGAATGCCAATTAACGATCGGAAGGGGTTGATTTCGTGTCACCACTACTTCTAAGGACCTTAAGAGCCCTTTCAGCAATTAAGACCTCATTTCAGCCCTTAAAAAAGGCCTGATTCAAAAAATTATACAAAAGGGGGTAGCAGGGGAGGGGGTGGTGACACAGGCACAGCTCCTTTTTTGGAACGTTAGGGAAAGACACCCCCAATATCAGCACTGATAAACATCTCGATTTAAACCTTACTTAGGGGTGAATCAAGATGGGGTGGTTTGGTCCCATGCGAGTTGAGGGTGTTAGGAGGGGTGAACATTGCCGGAGGCCTTAAGAACTTACTGCAATCAGCAACTGAGGACAGTGTGCAGGTTTTCAGGTGGTTAAACACATCCGGAACCTTCTCAGACGCCCCCAATGGTAGTCCATGTTTAGGGGATGATGAAGGGGGTTGAAAATGCCCAAACGTCAAATGTAACGATTTCAACGTGTTTGTGGAACCTTTAAGAGCAAGAATCATTAATTTTCAACTGCTTTGGAAACCTGCGACAAGTCCTACAGCGTTTTTCGCAAACTTCAATTTACGGTTTTCAAAAATGGGCTGGTTTTGGGGGCGCTACCCCGAAACTACTCACGTTGGGGAGTTGTGCCGAAGCATATGCTTGGTAGGCATCGGGACAAACGTCATACTGAGATTTCGAGCTTGAGCAGTCAACTTTTCAAAATTTGGTGGCCTTTGAAAAAAGTGGTGCTTTAATATTTTTGAGCAGTACATATACTGATTCTGCTCTCATTTCTACACTTAATCTTGACCGTCTTTCTTATTAACCTTTGCTCACATCCAGTACATACTTATATACTCCCCCTGTACCCGCCTTTATCTGCAGAGAACGTATGGTCATCTTCCAGTTAGCTCAGTATTCGGGGGTGTACCATTCAATCCCTCCATATGACCCATACATTCGGATTGTGAACAATTAGGTTAACAAACTACACAAAAATAACAGCTGTTTACTTAAACAATGCTTTTATATACTAAACTGCACCCAAAAATGCTATAAACATAGCAACAAATACAATATAATCAAACAACAATCGTTAACCCTTCAATCACTTACAACACATCTTGCTTGATTATTTGGATTCTCAAAGATCCACAACTTATGACACATAACCTGACATTACTGAGTTCCTTCTTACTTTAAACCATTTCATCTCCGGGTATCAAAATTCCATGCTCAACTTTGTCGTCACCTTACCAAGTTTTGAACTAAGAACATTTACTTTAATTAATTCACATTCAATATTACCTTGGCCTCAACGGGGCTCTGAACTCAAATAAACAACAATAAATCACTTATTCACATATCTCTTTGTTTTCTCCGCATATCGTACAAAAACATCAATTCCTTCTTTGTATTCACATTATACACTGTCGTTACCATCATACATCATATTATGATTAGATGTTATGGGACTCGCAATCCCATGAAATCCAATTCTAATTGAAATTCATTACCCGTTCAATATTCAAGGTAGGAACCGATTTTTCAACACAACGACTGTGCGAAATAAGTATTATTCTTATTATTATTATTATTATTGGCATATGTAAAAATTACATATTCAATAATAATCTTAAGCAGGAAATATTCATCTGCTTCCCAACATTACATTTATCCAAGTTTCATTCATATAAATTTTACCGTTAATTAACTTTTCGTTTAAATGATTTATTTACTACTGGGCGTCCGCCACCCTGAGACACGACATTCACATAATAGACCCATTCTTCTCTCACGTCAAGTGAGTCGCGGTCTGGTTGAGGAAAAGGACACTAACCCTCCGCCTCGCCAGCCAGTCCATTGCGTTTAAAAACCATAACCTTGACCACGTGTTCATTGGTCTGGCTTATATTAATATAGCTCTTCTTCTTATTTTACCACATTGAGTATCCAAGTTCGATTCTCATTCCCTAATTCATGTTCAACATGACTTTTACTTGACTTCTTTCATTTCAACACAACGTATTAGTTTCTTCGTGAATTAACGTTCGGAGAAGGTTGTTTTATTGTCGGCATTTAATACAATATAAGGGGCATCCTACATCCCTCTAAAACATGCTGGCGTGGGCAGTTAATGAACAAAGCAGCCCGGGTCAAAAGCGCTTTGCCCGTCTGTAATACAGAGTCAGCTTGAGTCAGAACTATTTCATCACAACTCGGCTACCCGTATTCAACCATAATCATCCACCCAGTCTTACATACGACGTTTTAATCACGAGCATCCCGCTCCGGGAGACAATAATACAATCGGAGATGGGAAACACTGCGTTCATCCCGATACAGTATAAAATTCGACGATTTCCTTCTACATATTAACCGTTCTTCGGACCGTTCACAAAAACGATACATATTCACAACTCCCTATACTTGAGTTTACATTTACAATGTGCCTTATATATTTACTTCAATATGTTATGCTTGCCAGAATACCATATCTACTTCGTTATCTTTACGAGCCTTTGTTTAATATTCATTTACTTTGGTCCTCCTAAATTACATTTTTCCTTACATGATCTCCTTTGATTTTATATTTTTACATTCGATGATTTTATATATTTTTTAAGAATCACTGACTTGAAATTTATTGCAATTTATATCTTTCTACTAAAATTCACTCTCATTTACTTCATTAATCGGCCTTTAATTCTTTAATTCCTTTAATTCTGATTATTTTTTTTATTCATTTCGGGTTTTATTTTTAATTTACAAAACACCTAATTCATTTAGACAGACCACTAGAAATAAGGACGACGTCTACACAACGTATTTAAACGCTGACATTTATCATACAGTACATTGAACATTCCCAGCAATGGTGTTTTCCTACCATGATGCATGATTTAACACATATAATCAAATCGTTGGTAGTCGCCTAGTCCGATGGTTTATAACACCTTCTGTGAAGTCTTTCACCCATCTGTGCCATGTTTAACACATCATACTTACACAGTGGTCTGACATAATTACACTTTAAACTTCACACGAATTTACAACATTTATTATTAACATATTAACACTCATAATACTTATTTTTCCCATTACACTTGGGACACTTAATTGAAATATATATTTACCCTAGCCTATATAAATCACTAAAAACACACGCGTATACAAACGCTCTGGATACTTGTCCTATACACTTGGTATTTACATAGAAGATTACACTGCTCGTGTAATAGTCTGTTCCGTATCTCAGGTCGCATATGTGATGACATCCCCTACACGTTCCCTGGATGACGATCTATTTCTTCTTCCTTCGTATTAGTTCTATTTGCTTGGTCCATCTGGCCGGTAAACTGGTACTGAAATTTGACCGCTCTGGTCTTGAACTAATGTTCCTATCTTTATCGATCTGTGCAGTTTATACCCTCTAGGTTTACGAACGTTTACGCCTGGTCGCGAACTTCTATTACTTCGAATTAACTTACCCTCACCGGGATTCGAATTGTTAGTCTACCCACGACTTGTCCTCACATGAGTCCTAATGTCACTTTCGCACTGTAACTCAATGTTTTCTACTGCGGACTTCACTTAGGTCTTGAACGCAATGCTTTCTACTGGCGTAACTTTCTGTATTATAGTTCAATTAAACTTGAAGTGTATCGTATACTTTAACTTTGGCGTGCCAACCCGCCTGGGTTTCAATGACTGACTTCGCACCTACGTGACCCTCCATCAGAGCTCACGAAATGATTGACTTGTATTATAACAAAGTATATTTTCTCACTCTGGGGTTCAGATGTCTACTTGCGTAGTATTTCCCCTCAGGGATCTCTCAAACGACTGACTTAGACATCGCCTCGCAAGCTTTATATGTGATTTGGCTCAGAATGTAGGTCCATAATTGCTTCTGAAACCGAACTCACGATTCGGTGGTCTTTTCACTTTATGAAACTTACCTATGTGTAGAGGATGTTTTCAATGTTTGAAAACATTCCTGTAAGTAAGAATCCAATAGTTCATTTTTATTAATTATTAAGGGTACAGTCTTCTTGCGTGGGTAGTACTCTTCACCCTTTTTCCTGCGCGTATTAATCCGCTAATTGCTTCCTTACGTCATGCATGGTCAGCGCTCTTCTGCATTCGTAATGTTAAAAAGTTTTATAGTTCCAAAAATTCACATTCTAATTTACATCCTTCGTGGTGTATGTCTCCTTAAGATCCAATGATTATTCTCCAAGTAATTAGCATTTCTTTCCTAAATTACCCACGCCTATCCAACGCCCACGTTAATTTCTGGCTGCCGTTGCGTTAAGATTGTGAATCCCCGAGCTACTTGTACTCCATTAATCACGCATATAGTTCCTATGTAATGACGTCTTTAATCACCTTGCGCAATCGCTTGAGTCTGCTGAGCTGGGGTGATGATTTCATGGCCTAACTCTCGGTTAGATCGGTTTCCATAAACCCTCTTTAATTTGACCAGAGTATGGGGCAGGTGACCTCGTAGTTCCGCCCCTTAAAACAACAATAACTTACTACATATAATATTCTGGATGCATTTAATCTTAATGCTTTTATAAGTATCCTGTTCTGTCCTGCAGCTGCCTGCAATTCACTGGCTTTCGATTTAATATTTCAAGCTTGTAGTATGAACTTAATTCTTCACGAACCTGACCTTTGGTTCAATTAACTTGTGCGGTCTTATAGACGGGCACACTATACAGAAAGAACAAGCAAAACACAAGTCGCTAAAAGTTAATTTTGTGACAGAATGTAGATTTCGACGGTCCCAAGTAGTAACATTGTATCTCAAAACTCAATGTTTTGAGATATGGCACTTTAAATATTTGCACGTTCCTTGCAAATCAGGGAAACTACTTATTGTTGATTTTACAATTTATTGTTGATGTTGGACAGAAGGACAACAATATATACAATTTTTGATATATTTTAATTGTTTATTACATAATTACATGAGATACAATAATCAGATCCTAAATGATTCAAAATATGAACATTGTATGTTGAGTTACAATGATAATACTAGTAAAATGCATAAAAATTTGACAATTATTTAAATACGTTTCATTGTACATTCTGTTTCAACATAGGTATCATTATTTAATTATTCATCTCTAACATACACTTAAAATTATTGAATATTCAATACTTAATTATTTGACATTCTATTATTTTAAGCATAATACAAAGGTAATAAATGGATTTAAATGAAAAATGAAATGAAATTACAAATTACACATAATGATAACTACAATTGAATAAAAACTGACTGGTACAATTTCAACAAACACATGAAATAGCAGATGCTCATGGAATTTTTAAGATACAGAACTACTGTACACAGTAAGAAAGATAAAGATTTTGACCTGAAATAAAACAAACAATGATAAAAGATAATTGCAACAATTAATCATTTAATAGTGATTAAACCTAACAAAATATTCATTTTCTCTTTCTTTTCTATTTGTAGCTTAGGTTTTCATAGAAGGCTCTGTAGCATGCTGGGATATGTCCAGAAGTACAAAGTGACATTAAGTCACGGTACTTATCTTTTGTAATGGGCAATGATTTTGAAAATGCACATTTTAGATTATAGCATGTTGTTCTTCTACCACGACGTTTACTATACAAATCCATTGTTTTTACTTCTGGACTTAGGTGGTCAGTTTTTACGCGGAGTAATTTAGGATTTTCTGCATTTATCTGAACATCTTTGACCTTATTCCACTGAACTTGTTCACCATCTGCATAATGCGACCAGTTCCTATTATCTAATTTTAAAAGTGCCTTCAGATCAAAAATATCGTCTTGAGTTATTTCTTTTACTATATATGCCTTACCGTTAAGTTTTGCAGTTTTAATTAGCATAATCCATTGATCGGGAGTGTAGACAGTGATGCCCTTCTTTGCCCTTTCAATTCGGGCATGCATAGAATCGCCTTCATTTTGCGTGTGTCCTTTCTGAAGGAACCTCTGGGTGATGTTTACTTTATATTTATCAGAAATCAACGAAAACATAGCATACACATTTCAGTTACGGCTTTGACCGCTGCAGTTATCTGAAAATAATACGAATTCCTTAACACCTTTTTCAATTTTAGTTTCCATAAAACTCATTAAAAACTCCCAATTTCATTACTTTCCTTTAGCCCTATCGATTCATGCCAAACGTAACAGTAACCTTCATGCTTAGACAAGTCATATACAGGGAAGTTCTAAGTCGAATATTTTCGTTTGTAATAAAACAAACTTACTTCACTTTGTGGTGATACTAGAACTTTTTGTAAATCAAAACAAGCTACACATACAGTAGGATCATCAATCGCTCTCATTTTCTCTTTTTCCTTAACTTCCCTGAGAAATTCTGTGACTGTACGGTGAGTTTCATATGCTGTTTGTAGGTCGTTCTTCTGTTCTTGATCTGAATTTCTGTAAAGGTTGCATAACTCACATTGATCCTTCTTAGGTTAAAAAAAAAACCTATATTGAATTCTGATACAAATATGTCTCTATATTGGCGGGCAGTTGCAAGTTCCTGGTATCCCATTTTCTTTGCCCATTCTTCATACAACTTAAAGAGTTTCCCTATAGACAGCCCTTCTTCAAAATATTTACGATTAGTTTCTTTCCTCAAATAGTGGGATTCAACAACAGGAATGGAAGCAACGTGGGCTCTTACACTTTCTTTTATAGAATGTTTTATAATTTGCCTACCTCTATTGATATGTTTTCCTCTTTTGTCTGGGGAAATAGCACCAGATCCAGAACTATCGACCTTATTTAGAGCGGACATGACCCACATATCGTTTATGCCTAAAGTATGAAGAAACATTGTTTTGCATACTTTCACAAATTTTCCGTTGACTTCAAATGAGTATAGTAAGCTACATTTTCTTCTAGAATTCCCTTTCACGGTTTGTTGCTTTTTGTCTAGTTTTGTAACACATCGAGCAATGAAATCCCATTTACGTGTATGACATTCAATACTCCAGAATTTACCGAATAATTGCAATCTCTCTTCATTATTAATCCTAACTTTACAGCTGTAACGACATGTCACACCACAACCTGGTCCTAGTTCTCTGGCTGGTACAGTTTTACCAGTATTGCGACTTACATACGACTGTCCCATACCTCTAGCTTTTTTGCATTGTTCTACCTTCCAATTATTCACATTCCTTGGACGTTTCCTTCCAGGGGTGTCTTTCTTTGGAACTTTTCTACTCTTTCTTATTTTATTTTCATTGTTATCAAAGGTTGTATTCGAAGACGTACTTACATCTAAAGATGTACTCTGGTCACTCGGCTCACTGTCTTGTATGGAAGTGTTCTTCAAGGTATCTGGTAATGGGTTAGGGCTTTCTCCTGCGTCTGTGAATAATAAAATTCGCTGAAATAAATTTCTAGTGATCTCAGTGCCTCATAGTAAGAAATAACATTCACTTCATAGCTTAACGCTCTAATTAGTGAATATGTACAATGAAATTTACCTTCAGATGGCTTTCTCGATACAACATTAACTGTAGGAGGGAAGAAGACTATAGTCCGGTCCTCACTGTAAATATCTGACAACGGGTTTACGTTGGAAATTACGTGGTATTGACCTGTAAAGAAAAATAGATAAGGACTTCATAAATATACATTCTGTATATTAAATTCAAATCATTTTTCCTACTTCACTAAAGTCCATTTTACAGCATAGAAGTAATCAACACACCTTCATTATATGTCATGGGGGCATCATTATTGCTTGTAGAAGGGACAACTTCCCACTGTAGTATCCTCATTGAGAAAGTCCGATGATACTGTGATTGAGATGTTAAAATAAAAAAAGATTATTAATAACATAGAGTAACGACTGCAGATAAAACGTACACAAGCAATGACTCTGTAGGCAATTCAGTCAAATATTATTTCCTCTAATTAAAATTTAAAGAATGAAGCTGTTAATAACAACAGCAGTAATTGTGGTTGTTATTATTATAATACCAAAAACACTTACCTAAACTAATTATTTCCTTATTTTCGACGATATTCAGTGCCATTTGCACCATTTTTCTTGTGCGGGAACTAAAATCACTCATGGTTTCACTTAAAGAACACTTAGAAATAATGACAAAGAGGATGCAATGCAAGCTTCTTTAGCATCCATTTGCAGACCATCAGCTGTGAATTGGCGGCAAAACAATAGAAGCGCTATTCGTATGTTGTAGAAGTGTAGGAAACACGATAAAACAAAACTAACAATATAATTTAAAATTCAACAATGTTACACAACAATGAAAAGCTTCGAGTAGTATAATTGTAACTCAAGATACAATGTTAATACCTGTAACATAGGATCTGGTTACTGTTACAATATTAATATTTTTGGAAATAACTTTTTTTTTCAATTGCAAACATACATTTTTTTATGGCTTAAATGATAGATAATTTCAATGTTAGTTCATTGGTTAACTTAACTCAAAACCCTAAAAAAGTGAGTTACAATGTTACTACTTGGGACCGTCGATTTATGCATACGGCTGGCAGTGAAATTACAGATCGTGCTTTTAAAACACGTAATCAAGCCATAATTTTGGAAACAGGTATAAGTAGTTTTTTGGAATTGCAATTTTGAAAAGTTAATTATGGAAATTGAAAAATCAGAGCTAAAAGGCAGTAATTGGGCTTCGCTAGCGGTTGAAGAGGTGCGATTGAAAATAAATAACTATAATCCATTGCGTGGTAGCACATATATTCCATTTCCAGCAGCTGTAAAAGCAATAAAAGCCTTCATTAATCCTCGAAACGTTATGGATGAGAGGTGTTTTATGTATGCCATTTTAGCAAAACTTGTTAAAAAGAAAGCTCAACGTGTTAGTAAATATAAGGACCTGGAGAACAAGTATAATATTTCAGTGATATCGTTCCCTACATCGCTAGCTGATATTACAAAATTTGAGAAAGCGAACGATATATCCACAAATGTATTTGGACTGGAAGAAGACAACAAATTGTTACCTCTAAATGTAGTGAATCAAGAGGTACAACACGATCGCGACCTTCTTCAGTTAAGTTGTTCATCTGGTCAGAACCACTACGTCCCTATCAAAAATTATGATAAACTAGTAGGAATTCAGATTATCAACCGTGAAGATGAGATATATATACAGTACGTGTAAACGGTGTTTTACCCACTTTGATAACCGATATGAGCAACTAGGGATAGGTACAGTACATTAAAAGAACATAGAGCTTTGTGTCTCTTGCATGATATTGCTAGGGTTGAAATGCCTATTTAAGACCCAATTCTCAAGTTTTTCAATGTGGAAAAAAAGCGTAGAATAGCTTACGTTATCTATGCAGATTTCGAAAGAATACTCCTAACTTATGTACATGTATACATAATCCTGAGGCAAGTTATAAAGTCCCATACCAGAGTCACGTTCATATAAGTTTTGGTGTATATGTTAAACCCTCACCAGCTGTGGGACACATAAAGACAAAACTTCCGAGCAAACCTCTAATTTGTCGTGGTCCTTACGCTGCAAAAATGTTTATCGACTGTTTGATATCAATAGTAATGAAATTGGTCGGTTTTACAGCTCAAATGTTCGAAAGGCTTTAACTCATGATCAAGAAGCAGAGTTCCAATCTTCTGAAGCCTGTTATTTGTGTCATAAATCATTTACCGAAGAGGATTGGAACGTTGAGATCATTGTCATATTGCAGGCGAATACCGTGGAAGCGGTCATAGTAACTGTAAATTGAGGTGTAAGACAAATAACTCCGTTCCTGTATTTCTACAAAATACCAGTGGATATGATGCACATTTTATTGTAAAACAGTTGGAATGTACTACTGATAGAGGGGACGTTCTAGCTAACTCTATAGAAAATTACATCTCCTTTACCAAATATGTAGAAAATTTTAAACCTTCGATTTGTGGATACGTTTTGGTTGATGCCGAGTAGTTTGGAAAACTTAGATACAAACTTAACATCTGAACCTGAAACAGACAAGTACCTTGGAAAAGAAAATGCAACGCATATGACTCGTGAAGGTGTATTTCCATATGATTATATTGATTCTCCATGCCTCCTTGGAAGGAGACAGGGAGGGCTGCATCTAACCAGCCAACAGACTGAAGACTCAAACATATATTGATTCATGGGGAAAAAAGTAAAAAGTGTTTACCTCCAAAAGAAGCATTCTTTAAAAAATTAGGTCAAGAATATGTTAGTAAAGAAGACTATGAACATGCCAAAAAAGTATGGAATCAGTTCAAAATTGCAGACTGCTTTGAAACCTTTATAACACTAGAAAGACACAGAGTGGATGGTGCACACTTCTTTACTTCGAGTGTCGATGAAAAGCTCCTTTGCATTTGAATTGAACTCTAATTGCTACAGGATTACGATCAGATTCTTTTAATAGAGTCAGGAATACGTGGAGGAATATGTCAGGTCTCTCATCGGTACGCTGAAGCTAACAATATATACAAGGAGAAATTCTATTCTGAGAAACAGTCACAGTTTATTACCTATGGTATCGCCAACAACCAATACGGGTGGGCTATGTGCCACCCCCTTCCTTATGGAGTATTTCGGTGGATCTCTCCAGATACCGTTAATCTAGAAACGCAAAAGGAAGACGACCCTGTCGGATACATTCTAGACGTGGATGTTAATTATCCAACTGACCTTCATGATCTACACAACGATTTACCTTTCCTAACAGAGTGTATACAACCTATGGATTCGCCTCTCAATAAACTAAAATCTCATCTTGGAGATCAAAGGCGATAAGTTGTTCATTACATGGCACTTAAACAGGCTCTAAACAATGGACTGGGATTGATAAAAATTCACCGTGTGTTAAAGTTTCAACAGAGACCTTGGCTAAAGACATAGATTGATTTTAATAACAACCTTCGAAAACAAGCAAAAATGATTTTGAGAGTAATCTGTACAAATTATTTAGCAATGCATTTTATGGAAAAACAATGGAAAATATTCGTAAGAAGTGGATATAGGTCATGTAACTGAGAGCAAAAAGGCTGAAAAGCTAAACAAACAATTAACGACAGAACAATTTATGGTCCTAACCCAGCGGCTTTCCATATGACTAAAGGTAGCATTGCATTCAATAATCCTATATATATTGTAATGCGTATATTAGATATATCAAAATATCTTATGTATTCTTACCACAATGATATCTTGCTATCCTATTATCGCATTGAAAATCTTAAGCTTATGCATATGGAGAAGGATTCGTTTATTTATTAGGTAAATACCAAAGATGTTTATCAAGACACTCTGAATTTTCTAGAACACCTAGACACATCTGATTATCCTGCTAATGCAGGGGTTGGTTCCTAACTATAGTCCACAGCCGCTACCTTCCAACTCCTAGTCCTTACATTCAAACTTTCCTCCGCAGACAACACTCCACACGCGGCGGTACATGTAGCTCACCCCATGGGTGTCCGCGTAGAAGCAGCTACTAAATCTGGCGAGCCGAACATGTCCTCGGACACTCCCGGCACTAAAAGCAAAAGCCATACGCTAAAAAAAAGCCCGCTAATCACATCACATATGTTACTGGAATATTTAAAGACGAGGCTTTTGGACGTATTATTAAAACATTTGTTGGACTTAGAGCTAAAATGTACGCTTTAGACATAAATGGTATAGAAATCAAAAAGATTAAAGGTAATAGCAGTGGTTTGTCAAAAATTGTATAAGTTTTCAAGATAATAAGGATTGTATCATCAAGAACGAAGTAAAAAATTACCGATGAACATTTTCGCTTCTAAACAACATAACATTTATAAAACAAAAAAAAATTGCTCTGTGTCCTCGTGACGACATGAGAGTAATTGATTCAGATGGTATAGCTACACATGCCTATGGTCATTACACATCATTTGACCATACCTAAATGGTTAAGTTATGGATATCAAGATCCTAAAATGAATCAGGAAATATATTACTCTGCCTGCATCTAGCAAATACATAGCCCACAACAATTTAATAGATAAAATGGTAGCACTTCAGGGAAACAACACTGACCAAGCAACAAGGACAGAAAACAATGGTATTAATACTCAATGATAAAAGGGATAAAAAACACAAAAGAGAAATAAATGAACCAACTGTACAAAATAATGAAGTTTAACAAAAAATAAATCAAAATCTAAAAATAAATATAAATATAAATATTATTAAATTTACAACAAGAAAAGTAAAGAGAGAAATGAATTATGTGTAAATATTGTAAATGTATTTAATTCAATACAAAATATTGTATGAGGATCACTTGTACTTTTTAATCACTACCTACCTCCCACTCCTAATCCAACCGTTAACCTCCAGCAATCTTGAGAAATTGTCTATAGTTAGCCGAAACTAGGTAGCAGGAAGTACAGTATGACCCATCTCTTACGTATATGATTTGGGATAAGGTATCCAACCTCGATATATTTAATCGGTACCTGTAGGATGTTGTGGTAGGATAAGCCACGTTAAGACATTTGCCACCCTACCGCATATACACTCTGGCCTTGTACTTATAATTGAGAAACCTTTGGCGTAAGAATAATTTCTCCGTAAGCCTGTTTGTATGTTGACTCTGCCTATATGGTTATGCCCAAGTGCTGGTGTTAAGCCTAGGGAAAGAAAAAGAACGTACAAAAGCTTTTACTTTTTAAAACTTAACTGAGTTTGTAATCCTAAGCTCGTTGTGAGTAGCGGTTATGTTGCGCAGTAGCCACGGCAGTAGCTTTACCTTACTTTCCATTAAACTAGCATAGGGATAGTTGCATGTGCTCTATGTACTTTGGGTGTGCGCATTAGACTCTGCGCTAGCTTTAATGTTTAGCTTAGATTAGGTTAGCTTAGTTTAGCCTATGTTAGGTTAGGTTAGGTTAGGTGAGGTTAGGTGATGTTAGATTAGGTTTGATTAAGTAAGCTGAGGTTAGTTGCGGTTAGGTTTGGTGAGATTAGGTTCGATAGAGTTAGGATAGGTTAGGTTTGGTAAACTAGGCTAATATGCCATTTGTGTAAGAGGTTGCGCGCGGTAGCCATGTTGCGTAATAGCTCTGTGCTAAAAACAATAAATTAAATATTAAAATTAAAAAATATATAAAAATTAAAAACTATTAAACTGACATTTTGAAAACGTATACGTGTGTCCTTATTCCTTAAATATAAAAATATAAGAAAATAAACATTTTATAAAATAATTATAAATAATAACAAATTAAATATCAACATTTAAAAAATCAACTGAAATTTGAAAATGTATACTTGTGTCCTTATTCCTTAAATATGTAAATTAAAAAAATATACAAATAATAAATTAACTATTAAAATAAAAATAATAATACATGATTAAATAAAAGAACTCTATATCTATATATATAAAAATCAATGTTACGAATAGTTTGTCTGTATGTATGTCTCCTATGCGTTCATATACCATTCGTCCGATTGCGATGAAACTTGGGTGAAATGTTGAGTACACTCCAAGGAAGGTTTCTGACTTAGTAAATCTATTTTACAATAGGTAGCGCACGCGTAGATTCAACAAATGAGCGACGATGCGCGAAGCGTTTCAAGAAAGTCCCGTATGTGTTCATATACCATCCGTCCGATAGCGATGAAACTTGGGTGAGATGTTGTGTACACTTACGTGAAGGTTTCAAAATTAGTGAATACATTTCACTGTAGATAGCGCACGAGTAGATTCAACAAATGAGCGACGACACGCAAAGCGTTTCAACAAAGTCCCGTATGCATTCATATACCATTCGTCCGATAGCTATGAAACTTGCGTAAAATGTTGTGTACACTGCAGGGAAATTTTCTGGCTTAGTACATCCACTTTACAATAGGCAGCGCACGAGTAGATTCAACAAATGAGCTACGATGCGCGAAGCATTTCAACAAAGTCCCATATAAGGTCATTTACCATTCATCCGATAGCGATGAAACTTTGGTGAGCTGTTGTGTACACTCCAGGGAAGGTTTCTGGCTGAGTACATCCATATCACAATAGGTAGCGCAAGAGTAGAATCAACAAATGAGCGACGACACGCGAAGAGTTTCAAACAAGTCCCGTATGCATTCATAAACCATTCGTCCGATAGCTATGCAACTTGGGTGAGATATTGTGTACACATCATGGAAGGTTTCTGCCTTAGTAAATCCACTATACAATAGGCAGCGCACAAATAGATTCAACAAATGAGGGACGACGTGCGAAGCGTTTCAACAAAGTCCCGTATAAGGTCATATAGCATTCTGCCGTTAGCGGTGAAAATTGGGTGAAATATGGTGGACACACCAAGGAAGGTTTCTGGCTTAGTAAATACATTTCACAGTAGGTAGCACACGAGTAGATTCGACAAATGAACGACGACACGCGGAGCGTTTCAATACAGTCCCCTATGCATTCATATCCCATTAGTCCGATAGCGATGAAACTTGTGTGAGATGCTGTGGACACTTATGTGACGGTTTCTAACTTAGTAAATACATTTTACAGTAGGTAGCGCACGAGTAGATTCAACAAATGAGTGACGGGGTGCGAATCATTTAAACAAAATCTGGTAAGCGTTCATATGTTATTCATCCGATTGCGATGAAACATTGATCAGTTATTGTGTACACGCCAGTGAAGGGTCTCGACTTAGTAAATCCATTTTACAATAAGTAGCGCAAGAGTAGGTGCAACAAATGGGTGACGACGCGCGAAGCGTTTCAACAAAATCCCCTATTGCGTTCATATAACCTTCTTCGATTGCGATGAAACCTTGATGAGTTATTGTGTACACGCCAGGGAAGGGCTTCGACTTAGTAATACATTTCTTAATAGGTAGCGCACGAGTAGATTCAACAAATGAGTGACAGCGCACGAATCGTTTTAAGAAAACCCCGTATACGTGCATATACCATTCATCCGATTGCGATGAAACATTGATGAGTTATTGTGTACACGCCAGGGGAGGGTTTCGACTTAGTAAATCCATTTCACAATAGGTAGCACACGAGTATATGCAACAAATGGGTGACGACGCGCGAAGCGTTTCAACAAAATCCCCTATGCGTTCATATAACCTTCTTTGATTGTGATGAAACCTTGATGAGTGTACACGCCAGGGTAGGGTTTCGACTTAGTAAATCCATTTCTCAAGTAGGAAGCGTATGAGTAGAATCAACAAATGAGTGACAGCGCACGAATCGTTCAAACCAAATCCCGTATACGTTCATATGCCATTCATCCGATTGCGATGAAAATTTTGAAAGTTGTTGTGCACGCTCCCACGAATGATTCTAAATTAGAAAATCCATTTTACGATAGCTTAGAGGCAGTGAACGGAAATTGAAAAACATGTTGTATCCAAAATCACTTCAAGAAACAGAATTTCAACGCCAACACTTTCTTTGATAGGCATTGCAACGCATGCCGGGTACAGCTTGTAGGCTATAAAAATCAATGTTGCGAGATAGTATGAGGGTGTGTGGGTGTGTATGTCTCCTATGCATTCATATACCACTCATCCGATTGCGATGAAACTTAGGTGAGATGTGGAGTGCACTCCAGGAAAGGCTTTTGTCTTAGTAAAACCATTTTACAATAGGTAGCGCTCAAGTAGATTCAAGAAATGAGCGACGACGCGCGAAGCGTTTCAAAAAAGACCCGTACGCGTTCACATACGTTACCATTAATCCGATAGTGATGAAACTTGGTTGAGATTATGAGTACACTCCAGGGAAGCTTTCTGGCTTAGTAAATCAATTTTACTTAGGTAGCGCACGAGTAGATTCAACAAATGAGTGACGATGCGCGAATCGCTTTAACAAAGTCCGTTATGCGTTCATATACCATTCATCCGATTGCGATGAAACTTGGGTGAGATGTTGTGTATACTCAATTGAAGGTTTCTGGCTTAGTGAGTCCATTTTACAATAGGTAGCACACGAGTAGAATCAACAAATGAGCAACGACGCGCGAAGCGTTTCAACAAAGTTCCGTATGCGTTCATATACAATTCGTCCGATAGCAATGCAACTTGGGTGAGATGTTGTGTACACTCCGGGGAAGGTTTCTGGCTTAGTAAATAATTTTACAATAGGCAGCACACGAGTAGATTCAGCAAATGAGCGACGACGCGCGAAGCGTTTCACAAAAGTCCCGTACGCGTTCACATACGTTAGCATTAGTCCGATAGCGATGAAACTTGGGTGAGATGTTGAGTACACTCCAGGGAAGGTTTGTGGCTTAGTAAATCCATTTTACAATAGGTAGCGCAAGAGTAGATTCTACAAATGAGCGACGACGCGCGAAGCGTTTCAACGAAGTCCCGTATGCGTTCATATACCGTTCGTCCAAAAGCGATGAAACTTGGGCGAGATATTGAGTACACTCGAAGGAAGGTTTCTGGCTTAGTAAATCCACTTTACAATAGGTAGCGCACGAGTAGATTCAACAAATGAGCGACAACGCGCGAAGCGTTTCAACAAAGTCCCATATACGTTCATATACCATTCGTCCGATAGCGATGAAAATTGAGTGAGATGTTGAGTACACTCCAAGGAATGTATCTGGCTTGGTAAATCTATTTTACAATAGGCAGCGCACGAGTAGATTCAACAAGTGAGCGACGGCACGCGAATCGTTTCAACAAAGTACGCGTTCATATACCATTCGTCCGGTAGCGATGAAACTTGGGTGAGTTTTTGTGCACACTGCGGGAAAGGCTTTTGACTGAGTAAATCCATTGTACAATAAGTAGCGCACGGGTAGATTCAACAAACGAATGACGGCACGCGAATTGTATAAATAAAATCCCGTATGCGTTCATATACCATTCATCCGATTTCGATGAAACTTGAGTGGGTTATTGTGTACACTGCAGGGAACGTTTCTAATTTAGTAATTCAATTGTATAATATGTAGCGCACGACTAGTTCAAGAAATGAGTGACGGGGTGCGAATCGTTTCAACGAAGTTCCATCTTCGTTCGTATACCATTCATCCGATTGTAATGAAACTAGTGTGAATTGTTGTGCACACAGCAGGGAAGGTTTCTGACTTAGTAAATCCATTGTATAATAGGTAGCGCACGAGTTGATTCAACAAATGGGTAACGGCGCGCGAAGCGTTTGAACAAAGTTCCATCTGCGTTTATATCCCAATAATCTGATTGCGATGAAACATTGGCGAGTTGTTGTGCACGCTCCCACAAATGCTTATAAATTAGTAAATCCATTTTATGATAGCTTAGAGGCAGTTAACGGAAATTGAAGAAAATATTGTGTATCCAAAAGCACTTCAAGAAACAAAATTACAATACGAAACTGATTCAGCACCTCCAATAAAGGAAATTTTAAGGAAATTTAAAGGGAAGAATATATTTACCAATGTGGATTTAACAAATTCATAGAATCATTTGGAATTCGAGAAGAAAACAAGTTTGCTAACTGTATTTCAGTTTGAGTAACAGGCATTATGTTTTCGAAGGTTGCCATTTGGATTGAAAACGGCTGGGTCAGCCCTTATAAGAGAATTAGATACAAATAAATATATATGAAGAAGTGAAGGCATGTACTAATACGTATATTTCATTGGAGAATGCACGTCCAAACAATAGCAATCAACGTTGCGATTCAAATATCTGACCTCCGGAAATTACATAACTCGAGTTAGACTGATTTATCTCCTGAACTATGCCAATGAGTATGAGTATTTATAAGTTCCTTCTTAGAGATTGAATAGAGCAAGCAGATTGAAAGACAATTCACTTTGACGAAAGACGCACGATTGCACTTCTACATGTCCATTAATCTCGCGTTCATATGCCAAGAAACCTCGTTTTTGCGAGGAATCCGGTCCATCAAATTTGATATTTCACCTTGTAAAGCCCACATAATTATATTTAACGGGAAGAGAACCCCACCAGCTTTGGCAGGAGGCCAGCAGCTGTCACACCCCTAAGGTTCAATTCTAATTGTCTCATTAACGAAACCTTAATTTCTTTCTTTAAAACGACAGAAATAGTAGACATGTCCACACGCCAGTTTAGAACCGATCACAAACGAACCTCATTCCAGTAATTTGTCTTTATGTGGTTACAACCCTTCTATATAGAGTACGTACTGATCATCATGTAATATAACCATGTCTCATGTCGCGTTCATTAATATCACTGCATGAGGTTTGTCTGATATAAAGACCCTAGAGGAAATCAGCTAAATACTCTACCCCCTAGTGAACTGTCATGAAAAATGTCATTCGCAGTGCATGAGAAGGTTAAATTATACCTGAGTCATTCCTTACTCCAGCTACGCAGTGAATGAGACCATTTATTTACCCCCAACCCCCTCCCCTGCCATACCACCCCTTCGTTTCACACACACATATATATATATACTCACTGGTATAGAGGTTTCCCTTTGTTGTATCTGGTCTTTACCGCCAGAGTCACAAGCAGACATAGTTTATTTAATGTTACTCCCGTCTACTGCACAAAGCTACAACAAACCCAGGTGGTCCTGCTCTAACACTGCTGTTTTTTTATCCACTTATTCCCAATTTTCCGCTGCTCCAAACAGAAACGACGAATGAAGAAGGTTAACTGAATGAGTAAGAGCTTCAGTTAGGGGATGCTCACGAGGGAGAGGGGAACTAGCCCAGTATAGTAATACAAGGAAATACTATGAAGTGTAACATTCATTGGTTCTGCCATTTGCTTCATTATATAACGTTCTTTTCTTAAATAAACCACGAGGCAAATTAAATATTCTTGGGCAGTTTAAGGTATAACGCAATCTGAAAAGACGTACATGCTTGCTTTATTTCCAAGGATTAGCGCTGCAGAATGGTTTTGCCGATAACGTGAACAAGAAAGCAATTTAAGTTCCAGGGTATGCCCGGAATCACGGCCTCTCCGTAGCCTTTTCTGCTATCCCTGAGTTCAAACTTTGATCCTAAACTGTCTTATTTATAGCGAAAGAATTATCTGTCATCTGATGTCTTCCTTAACACATTTGTCTCAGCATTGTTCCATAATCACATATTTATCATCATACCAGAAGTGTACGATAAGCCTCTGCAGCTCTTATGTTTCTACACCCAAGCACCCAAGCACTAACTGAAGACTCATCCCCTGACTCAATATGGCTTGAACCTGGTTCGGTTGAGGGCGTTTATATGACCCGTACAATTCGTAAAGAAAGGAAACCACCCTTCTCATTGTATCCGCGTAAATTATTTGATCCTCGAATCTCTATCCGTTCTGTATTTATTTTTTCATGCCTCTCAACTAATCTACTCCGAATATATTATTATCTATATTATTATTATTAGACTATTATTATTATCTATATTATTATTATTTCTTAAATTGGCATTGACCTATCTACTTAACTAAATTAACTGTTTTTCCTTTCAATGCAGGGTTGGAAAGAGCTCACTTTAAAAAAAAGACACCCGGTTGATGGCATATTTCTGTAACGAATCACAGGAGTTAATTATAAATATAGTCATACGCTCGGGTTTTATAATTCGTGAAAGGTAAGCTACAGAGCTCAGGGCCATTAGATAATGATTTTTATAATAGTTTCTAATCTTTGATCGCTTAAACTGCATACGAGAAATAAAAACCGTTTTCAAAATATCCAAATGATGCTATCATGAATTCTTACAACAGACTATTGAGATCATCACGGAACTATTTCTTTCTTGTATTAATGTAGTAAAGACTATCAGAACAAGTCAAATTAAGCAACACATAGCTCGGATATGTTCACGACCACATTTGATGGCTTTGTCACTGCCTGGAAACATCGTGTTACAAGAGATTTACTGGACCCAAAGGTTCACAGACGTTCGGGACCCATTCTGCCCGTAGTGATACAACCAAAGGAGTCACGCGATCGATTTGAGTAGTGTCCATGGGTTTATTATGTGCCTGGTTGCCTTGGACATTCGGAGAGACTATGCCGCGTTCCAAACAGGCTGACCCACATCGTAAGGTCGGTTCCGTTTTTCACCATTTTAAATGGATGGAAAAGCAAGCCTAGCTGGAGAATGGCCTGACGAAACCAACCCGAATGAAAGCTATAATAAATGGCAGTAGAGATTACTTTTAAAGTAATTTAGGCTCTTAAATCGGCTGCATTATCACTAGACAGTGGATTTTAGGCAAATAGCAATTTTTGTTCCTTATCATATACGTGACTCACCTTCAAAGTTAACATGTTTCATGAATGTTTAGGTCTATATATAAATCAGTTTTATAGTGCCTAAAATACCTCTTTTGACTTCTGTGCCTATATTCCATTCTAAGTCATTTTAAGTGCCAATTTTCCAGTTTGACGAGTTTTTCCTTTGTTAGATTTGAATTTCTCTTTTAATTTTGAGCAGAAACTATCTGAAGCACCTGGAGCTGCGGCTGAAAAAATTAATAAGAAGTTTCATCAGGTCTTCAGAAAAACATCGGTTTGAAAAGTTTACTTGTTGCCGCTAACATTTTAAAGGGAAAGAATGACGATGAAGGTGAATGTGAAATCCCAGTTCATCTTATCAAAAACTTAAAATATTACCCTGTATCTTTAGTTGACGTTAAACGCTCTTTCCCAGCCTGCGAATTAATACTTAGTGACAAACGCCATAACTTTTCCATGGACAATTTAGAGTAAGTGCTTGTAATTTACTGCGAAGCCAACATGATGTTTAATCTCAGTATGAGTTATATGGGCCGATTGTGAAATGAATTTGGTTTCTTTTAATACTGATATTGCACATTAAGTTGAGTTAAGGCCCTTTCCGTCACTGTTTTAATGTTTTCCTGATATATGCCTAGTTAAAGTGGGAGTGAAGATTCAAGGAGAAATAATTTCAACTCTGAGATTTGCTGATGACATCGTCATCTTGGCCGACACGCCTGAGGATTTGAAGGAGTTTTTGAATGGTATGCACTCCGTCCTACGGAATGAACACATGATGAAAGTTAATAAATGTAAAACAAGAATACTGGAATGCAGCCGAAATAAATCAGAAACCTCTATGGACATCAAATTGGCAGGTGAAAAGCTGAAGGAAGTAGGAGACTTCTGTTACTTAGGAAGGAAAATAACAAGTGATGGACGAAGCAAAGAGGATATAAAAAGTAGGTTGGCTCAGGCAAGGAAAGCCTTTCTACAGAAAAGGAATCTGTTGACATCGAATATAGATTTAGGTATTAGGAAGTCATTTTTGAAAACCTTTGTCTGGAGCGTGGCACTCTATGGAAGTGAAACTTGGACTATTGGTGCAGCAGAAAAGAGGAGAATTGAAGCATTTGAAATGTGGTGTTACATGAGAATGATGAAGATCAGATGGGTCGATAGGGTTACAAACGAAGAGGTATTAAGACGAGTGGGAGAGGAGAGATGTTTCTGGCAACTGCTAATGAAGAGAAGAGATAGGTTGGTAGGACACATACTAAGACACCCAGGAATAGCAAGCTTAGTTAAGGAAGGAAGGGTTGAGGACAAGAACTGTAGGGGTAGACCAAGGTTAGAATATGTTAAACAGATTGCTTCGGATGTAGGGTGTGGTAGCTATGTAGAGATGAAACGATTAGCTCAAGACAGGGAGGCGTGGAGAGCTGCATCAAACCAGTCAAAAGACTGAAGACTCAAACAACAACAACATATATATATGACAGTGCTTAGATATAACAGTTAAGGAGCCTATCTAAGACGCCTGAAACGTTATTTTTTAGAGCCTGAACTTCCTCTGTCTAATTATCACGAACCCTACATCGATTGACATATTTCACAAGCATCTTATTTTCTCTTCTCTAACTTGATGTTCGTATCAAGGGACATCCATATTTGGGTCAACTGTATACTATGTGCAGGCATCGCAGATTTCAGCTCCCTGTACATAGAATGCTCCTTCCTACAGTTGTCCGCCAGGGAGATATTCGAACTCCCGCCCTCTTCCTCCACCTCCAAAACTGGCTTGGGATGGTGCTTTAGGCGCGTTTCTCATTTTGAAGTTCATTAAAATTAATGATATAGCTGGAAGTTACATTAACTGGTACTTTAAATAGACTGCAAGGGCAGTATTCTACCATTACATGCTGGGGCTACGGTGCATTGAGAGAACGTACAGAACTGCTCTCAGAAACACCATGTAGGCATATTTTGAACCCATTAAATATATAAAATGTTCATATTCCATTATTTCAGCAATACCTATTTGGAAGCAAAGAGGAAAATATATACAGTGCTTAAGCCTGAATGTTAGACAAAAGATCCACTTTTAACCACAGTGATACATTTTGACACATTTGGAACTGGTAGGATTAATTTTCCGTTTGCCTTGTTTCAATATTTTAGACTATTTATATTTTTATTTGCCAACTTTACTTCTTCATGGAATCCAATCTATATATATATAATACGCTAAGGTGTATGTATCACAAAACTCAAGCTCCTAAACCAGAGGGAGTTAGAAGTTGAGGTTTGTACCCAAATCTTCCAAATTGTCTCAATAGTACAGGAAAAATCTTGCATTTCATGAAAAGTCAACGGAAATATTTTATTTTTTAAGATTAAATATTTTCCTTGCGCTCATGAATCTGTAGCTGTTGCCATTCAAACATGGTCGCACGGCCGAACCACTGCCCATTAAAGTTTAATGTATTTAATAGCTGTACGCGCACATGCATAAGGCTTGCATGTATTTGAAGACGGATATTAACCAAGTTCTGAAAATAAAATATAGTAGGTGTATGAACGTATACGAGTGTGGAACTTAAATGAAGGAAGGACTATTTTCTCCAGACAGCCAGTTATTGAGATAGTGACTTGGTGCGTCAACTCGCATGTTGTATGAAGCAATAGCGCAATGGATAAGGCAAATTCCTCCGGATCGCAAGAGCCTAGAATCGTCCCCACCTATTGGCGTTTTTTTTTACCAATAAAATATTGTTTTATGAAGGAATATTATTAACGTTTTACATTTTGTAAGTGAGTTATGCATGAGTTACAGTATTTCTTCCATAAAACATGCAATAAAACTCCGAAAAACATCCATTATGATCTGCGCGCGCAGAGTAAGCGGCGACAGCGCATAGAGCTACCATCTAGCGGCTGTAATAGACAGCTACTGGAACGAGCTATTGAAGTAGTCTATAACACAATTCGACTTCTAAAACGCAAAATAAATACAGGTATTATGTCCTTCGTCGCCTCCGTAGCGTAGCGGTCAGCATGGTTAGTTGCCGCCCCGGAGGTCCTGGGTTCGATTCCCGGCTCTGCCACGATATTTGCAAAGTGGTATGAGGACTGGAACGGGGTCTACTGAGCCTCGGGTGGTCCATATGAGTAGAGGGGGTTCGATTCCCACCTCAGCCATCCTCAAAGTGGTTTTCCGTGGTTTCCCACTTCGTCTTCGGGCAAATGCGGGGATGGTACTGCCCCCGTAATTGAATTATGTAGAGACCACGGTGGCTATATTTGAAATTATAAGGAAAGTTATGGTTGTCATAGTTATGACGTGGGTAGTCATGACGTAAGCACGGATGACGCAAATGTTATGCCAGCAAGCTACTTGAGCTGAGATTCTCAGTGACGTCAGCTTTTAGTCGAGAATGTTCCAAGATGTACGACGCAGTCGCAGGAAACGAGGAATTCGGCTGAGAAAGAAACTATGCTATTGGAGGAGAGGCTTGAACCAATCAACGATAGTTTAAAGGAAGACGGAGATTGCTGAAACTATGGTATTGTTATTACTTTTGGAATGCAGAATTGTGGAAATCCATTTGCAGTAAAAGCATTGATTTGGAATTTTGGTGAAATTTATTTTCAGTTTTTGAATTTTGAAAATCCGTCATGTATTAACGAAGTTGGAAGTTTTAGCGATGACGTAGTATCACGCTTTGGAAGGGATGGAAACGCCCCTCGTGAAGTTAATAAAAGGGCTTGCGCAGAAGAGAGGAGCCTCTTTCGTTCTCTGATCATTCTGAGATCTCATTCTCAGATCATCGAAGTCTATTTGTGAAAGTTCTTTTCTTATACATTCATTATAGTGAGACGTCGAAGTGAACAGCAGTGAAAAGAATCGTCTTTATAACGTGTGGCGAGGCCACTATATTAACGAGATCCAAGTCAAACTAGGTGAAGTTGAAACGGACCTTAGAAAGCTTCTACAAGTTTAGCTTCGAACAGTTAGCGGTCTCCGATAAGCTAATTGCATTGTGCAGTGCTACATGCAGTTATAGAGAAAAGCAGAACAATTTCAACCGATTAGTTCGAAAGATATTAGCAGTTTTATACGACTGAGAAAAGTGATTATCTCGCCACAAGAGAAGCATTTTTGTATAGCCAGAATCAACGCAACGGCTGACGCTGCGAGTGGAATAGAAAGACTTCAGATTGCTTGGTTACACAACGATACAGTATAATGGAGCAATTGAATACGGCAGTTTGTTCTTCTAACACTACAACCGAAGAGCAGATGGAAGGCTAAGGCGCTTATTGCAATTGGGACATACTTCAACGGAGTAAGATAGCGACATGGAACTTCGCTAATTGCTATTCCACACAAGCGAACATGCGGTGAATACCATCTACACCCATGTTTCGTAATTAAAGGCTGAATACCATCGAACAGCCATAGAAGCAATTTCATACTCTGAATATGAATAATTTCTTCGGAAATTTCTACAAAACTTCATGGCGATTGTCTACTGGAACTTCAGGGAATTTTTCAAGAGAGGTCAGGGTGGTCCCGACTCACAAAGAAGATTATTGCCGGAAGGATGTCTATTCGTCTTCGAGGAGCAGAGCGATTCACGGAGAAGGAAGCAGTTCGATTCTCCGAGGGTGCTATTTCCTATTTCGAGGATGGAGCTCAGCTTTAACGTGGTGAAATGGATCCATCAGCAGTCTTCTTTGGGGAATTTTCCTCTGGAACGTCAATCGGCAGATAAGGTAGTCGTGAACGTTTATTGTATTTGAGTATATTAATGATGTTTGAGCAACCATTTTTCCCATATTTTTATCCTCATGTTTTTTGCCCTATTTTCTTGTTGAGATTCTTATTCTCAGTACACCTTGATGAGTTTTGCATTTTTCGACGATTTATTAAGACATTGTTATGTCATGGGCATAGTTAACGATTTTGGATCAGTTGAGACTGATATTTAGAATTTTCAGTAATTAATATTTTTGTAGTCACGATTTGACTGTAAGTTAATGATTTTTATGGCAGATTTAAATTCAGACAGCGTGTCATTTTATTAAAGTAATTCTACCCCAGTTTAATTACTTTGAACAATTTTCTGTCATCATCAAGAAGGAAGAACATTTAAATGATTTTAGAGCGTTAAAATCTCTTACGTTGTCGACGATCTTGGAAATACTAGTCGTTATTTGTATTGATTGCAACACAGACATTTATCGTCAGTTATGAATGAACATTGCATTATAGACACTTTTGTGAAAGAGTAACTTTAATAATGAATTATTGAATGCATTAAAGTCAAGAACTTTTGTTAGGAGTTTTTCTCAATTAGAGATTTATATAACGATGTTTGCATTCCCCAGTCTAATTGGATTCTATTCGACTACTTTGCATTTTAGTCGCACTTTATTTGAAGATAGTATTTTCATACTACAATTTCTTTTAAGATGTTAATCTTAAATTTTGATAGACCAGACAGGCGTATATAAGCGTATTCACTATTAAATTTGTTTGTGATTGGCAAGTTTTGACTTCATTTCGGTTCATGAATGAAATCCACGAAGGTTATAGAAAAACAGTTTTGAAACAATTAATGATTATTAGAATTTTTAAGTGGAACTATGAATGTATAATCGCTAGTGCAGCGCGTGTTGAAAGTCGCTGAGGTATAATGCCCTTGAATATGAAGGAAGTTCCCACAGGAATAAATGTTAAAGAATTATTTGTGGAAGTTTTGTAAGTTATGTGGAAGTTGAATGCCATATAGATTAATATATGATGATTTTGGGCATATTTTTAATGCAGTTTGTGCATTAACTTGTTAGCGAAGGATTTTCCGCTGGAGTAAGATTGTCATAGTTCGTTGAAAATAAATCAAGTGAATTACTGTTATAATTAACACGAGTTTTGAAAGAATTTGAGATAAGATTTTGAATGAAGGTTGCCGTCACAAATCATTATTAAAACCTTTATTAAACCAGATTGTGACATTAACATGTATAACTAACCTTCATTGGTCGATTATATTAAACACGATTATGAAAATTACCAACCGAATGAACATGTGGTCAATGTATTTATTAAATTAATAATTTAAACAATTTAAATGTTAATATTGTAAATAATTGCTGTAAATATTTTTGAAAATAATGTGGAACGAGAGTGATGTTAAAGGCGTGCTTAAAATATTTTTATTGTCTTTGACAAATATTATAAACAATTTCTAATTGTTATAAATAATTTATGTGATTTTGTTATAAACATTTAAGAGCTAATTAAACATTTGGATTGAACTTAACAAGTTTAAGGAATTAACATAATGATCCAATAGGATGTGAGCAAAGTACTTGAAAGATTTGCGTAAATATAATGTGAGTTGTCTTGTAGACATTTAAAAGCTTCAGAGAGCAAGCTATTCTTACGTAACATAGCATGTGAGAAGGGAGTGCATTTGACCAGGATGCAACAGGTTGGAGGGTAGCCCGCAGCTGTGCCAACATCTGGTTATCAGAGTGAGGTCGTCCACACTCCGGCCTTGCGACTATAAATACCATTCTCATGTTTATTAAAAGGAAACCAAATGCTCTATATATGTCACACCCTGACGTCCTTTTCCAATCCAATAGTGTTATGAATATTACGTTATCTGGAGCTCTTGGGAGCTAAAATGTTTTATATCATGTTGTATGATAAATTTTGCAAGTCCTACTGAGGACGTAGTCAGATTGACTTGGGCTACTGATAGCCACGTTTATTTTGTTGTGTTAGTAAAATCATTCCCTTTATTAGAAATAAAGCTTTTGTACAGTTCAAAGTTCTCGTCTTCGCTTTGGTTCATTTTTAAATGTCATGGTGGAGGTTATTGTGTGAACAGACTTTAGTGATCCTGTTGTCAACTCAAACCCCGAGATAATTAAGAGGTAAGTAACGGTAAGTATGAACCCCCGTCTATTTTGGTGTGTTCCACAATGATTTCCTGTGTACTTCTGTGCTCTTATCTCGATAGTATCTGTCAGTGCCATTTTCATTTATGTAGCTGAGCCGGTGCAATTGATAATTGGCAATCCGATTGAGGGGGCGGATATCTGACAGCCTACTATCCAGGTAAACGGGGACAGTACCTTCTTTTCGGCCACGGCCGCCTCCTTCCCTCTTCCTTGCCTATCCAACCTGACCATCCAATACCTTCCCTCATGGGGCCCCTGTTCACTTTGCAGGTAAGGCCGCCTGGGCGAGGTGCCAATCACACCTCACCAGTTGTATCCACTCCGATTAGATGTTCCCAGCTCTAGGACACTGCCCGTAGAGGCGGTAGTGGTGAGTTCCCTCGCTGAGTCCATGGGTTCCACCAACCTGGAGGCTAAACGACTAAGAAAGAAAGAAGAAAGATTATGTCCTTCGCGTACCGGTACTTGTTGTAGCATATTATAAGGAAGGGAGGTGGATGTTGATCCGAAAGGGGTAGTAATATGAATGGAATACATGTCTACTGATATTAACACATTTGATCGTCATTTTATGACAGCAGTTTGACTCGCCTACAGATATCTTCAAAAGCAAATCACACGTGTAATATCTTATTAAGTTTGATATTTTTAGTGGAAGATTTTTCACTGATGAATCATTCGTTCTATTCACATATGCCTTAGGCAGGCTGCGTGGCTCAACGGTAACGTTCTCGCCAGCATTGCCCAAGGTTGCAGCTAGTTGGCATTCGAGGGTGCGTTAATGTGAGGGAGCCGTGTCAGCAGATTTACTGGCACGTAAAAGATCCCCTTCAGGGCAAAATTACGGCACCCCTGCGCCTCTAAATGCCGCAGTAGTTAACAGGGACGTAAAACCAATAAAAAATAAAATTAAACAGTACTTCGAAATACTCGACAGTCAGTAATTTCGTACAGATGTTAACAGATACCTTCATTAGAGTCATTAATTGATAGAAAACAACCAGTCAACCTGCTTCTAATCCCATGGGTGCATTCAGAAAAACAAAATGGCAAAAACTGTCTTCAAATGTCCCTGACATTTTGGCAGACAACAATTTTTCATACACACACATTTGGAAACATCATTTTGGAGTTACCTGCTCTTCACAACACACTGAGCACACCTGAATATGACCAACTGTACTGAAGCATTCAGTGGTAAAGTTATCTTACTGGGTGGTGATTTTCGCCAAGTCCTTCCTGGTACGAGTATAATGAGAGGATCACGTTCTCTGACAGTTGCTAGCTTTTTGAAGCGGCATAGCCTCTGGAATAAATTCCATGTACTTAAACTCCCCGAGAACATGCGCACTTTAAATTCTGAAACAGAATTTTCAACATGGCTTTTAGAAATAGGAGAAGGCAAGACTGGAGCGGAAGTTATGGTACCATCTACATGCTATCCACAAATACCTATGTACAAGATCCAGTCGAACAGCTATATGGTGATTTTGATTTTACTGCTGTCACCCCACAGGAGCTTAAAGGAA
Source organism: Meconema thalassinum (assembly GCA_946902985.2). Taxonomy (NCBI): domain Eukaryota; kingdom Metazoa; phylum Arthropoda; class Insecta; order Orthoptera; family Tettigoniidae; genus Meconema; species Meconema thalassinum. The sequence continues at coordinate 758,654,820 of OX336389.2, forward strand.
GAACTATTCTTACGGTCACCAATGAAGCATCGCTTGAACTACACAATCGAGTACTTCAGCGTTTACCTAGAGATGAGGTAGTCTACGAGAGTGTAGACTGTATTGTGCGTGAGCATGCACAAGATCACTTGGCTTACCCTGCAGAATTTTTGAACAGTCTGACACCATCTGGCATGCCTCCACACAAACTTAGACTTAAGAGAGGTGCTATCATAATGTCATTAAGAAATATTCTACCCACAAATGGGGTCTGCAGTGGGACGATGCTAATAGTTAACGAGTTACTACTTGATATAATAGAGGCAACTATTATAGATTCTGATAAGAGAGAAATCGTTTTGATACCCAGGATAACCCTTATCCCCTTTGATATGAACATGCCTTTTAAATTTAAAAGAAGACATTTCCCAGTACGTTTGGCTTTCTCAATGACAATAAATGCATCTCAGGGTCAGACTTTCGATAAAATCTCCCTTAATTGACAAACCCCGTCTTTACACATGGACAGCTTTACGTAGCCCTTTCACGGGTAAGATCGTTTAGCTCGTTATCGGTTGTGTCACCAAGCAACAAAATAACCAACTGTGTGTTTAGGGAAATTTTTGATAGATAACTTCAAAAAGTACCTTAACAAAATGCACTATCTTGGAAGAAATGTTATTTGGCTCCTTAGATGCAACTCTGTACACCTCACTCGAGAACTACTGTATGTGAAAGAAGTCCTGGTTGTATCCCAAATGACCTCAATGAAGTTATCATTCCACAGCCCAGTTGGATCCTTCCTTCCTGCACTGGTATCAACATCATAAGTTTGTGAAGTTTTTTATTTCGTAAATAAATTTAATGTTACTAATAGCTCGGGCAGTTTTTATTGCACTGTTATTGCGTGGATACTCTACGCGGGCTCTGCTAATTATCATAATTTACGTAACAATGAATCCAACCCCCCAACATATTGTGGGGTGGCACGTGGTCAGCACGTCGAATACCCTCGGCCGTTTATCTTGTTGTCCGTGACCGGAGCGCTACCTCCTAACTTACAGCTACTCAATTGTCCTCACGAGTCTGAGTGCACTCCGTTCCAGCAATCACATCAGTTTATAAAATCCCTGAAAGAAGCAGGAATCTATCCCGGAACCTCCGGGTGAGAGGCAGGCGCGGTACGCCAATAACAACAACAACAACAACAATGATTCAGTACAATGAAAATAACAAGTACGATTGTCACTAAACAATTAATTTTTATTGATATCATTCCATCCATAGTTTTGTGTTTTATGTACTGCTGTCGCTCACAGTGTGAAATTTCAGGAATCCAGCAGAAATTCGTTGGAATACTTTCCCACTGATACTTGTCACATGCGTTGAACTTTCTCGATAATTTCATTAGTTACTCCCAAAGTCGCGTTTGCAGTCATCAATTACATGTGTTTGTTGAAGTTGTTGATTATGTTGATGATCATGATTGTTGTTTTGAGGTGGTAAACAGTGAAGTCATCTGTCCCATGTGCCCAAGTAGAACTCAACAGCAGTGACAGGTTTGGACGTAACGATTTGATTCGGTGTATGTTCGTATTAAGGTAAGATACAGCGATCGATTTGCTTTATGCTCTCAAATAATAACTTGCAGCTTTGTTTTGAAACATACGCATTCAATTCGTAAACAGGAAAACTATGTCTCGTTTATGTTAAAATTGAAATTAGTTATTTTGCTATACGTAGCATATGTTGTGCAGTCAGTGGCAGAGACACGTAGCTATTAAATTAAAAAACAGATCTTGCGTACCCTTACGGATTGGAAGCCTAATGGTCATGCTTCAGAATGTTTCCCTGAACATTTCGCAGGACGATCCTTGACGTGCAACGCAGAGGCTCACAATGATTCGGACATGCGTGTATGACCACGAAACCGCAGTTTCCACTTGCTTGTGCACATCTTCCCTCTTTTATCGTTCATCCATGCGTGGCTGTCACCTCGGAGGTCTAATTTTGGTTCCTGACTCTGCAATGAAACTTCATTACTATTCGAGGGCTAGAATGGCGTTCTTGCAGATTCATGAGGCAGAATTGAGCAGAGATGGGTCCGTTCTTACCTCAGGGATCCTAGAATTGATTATCCGTGATTTCCCACTTTTACTCCGTGATGCCAAGAACGGGACGGGGCCATATCCTGCCCAAATCGTATGGCCAATTACAAATACACACACTGGTAGAGCCATTACAATAGCATAGAATATCAGTATGATTCCATACATACCCTAGTACAGGGGGCTAGATAACCATGATGTCGCAAAGCAACTGCAACTGGAATATTGTCAGTCTATACAAACCTGGTATTCGGGGATCTTTCCTTAAACTAATATAATTTTATTTGGAATCCACCGGTCAAAATAAATGTTTTGATCTACAACGTACAACAAGGTTCGAGAGATTAAAGCATTGTGCTATCAACCCGGTGTGCAAGAATTTACAGTGCATTTGGGCACATGGTATATGGGAATATTGTTAAGAATAAATAGATCCACTTCCTTGTGTAGCGGCTAGCATTCATGGCTGTTGCAACGGAGGTCCGAGTTCAATTCTCGGCTCTGCCAAGAAATTTAATTCTGGTCTGAGGGCTGGAAAGAAGTACACTTAGAGTCGTGAGTAAGCAAAACTGAAAAGTGGTGGGTTCGATTCCCAACTCAGGCATTCTGCGAGTGGTTCTCTGTGGTTTCACCGCTTCTACACCAGGGTAAAGACTAGGTAAAGACCACCTCCTTCCCAATCCTCATCTGCATTTGGCTAAAAAAACACACTACGACAGACAACACAATAGCACAGGTTATAAGACAAATTCTACATACACCCAAGTAAACGGGGTTAAATGACAACGATGTCCAAGCCCCTGAAATGAAACAACAACAACAACAACAACAACAACAACAACAACAACAACAACAACAAACAATAATGTGGTGTTGTTGGATGTTTTCCTTGAAGCCAGGTTCAATTGCCAAAAAATGGAATGTCGGATTGGCAGATGTATTGCAGCCCACCCAGCCTCGTAAATAAAACTGAGTACAGTGTGCGTTCCGTTCCCACCTAAACTATCCTAGAATCGGTTATCCATACATTTCCCCTTCTACTCCAAGCAAATGCTGAGAAGAATTTTGACTTGCCTAAATTATAAATGTACACACTTCTAAAAACACTACATTGTTTTAGGGGCTTTGCAACATCGTAGTCATGTAACCCGGTGTACTTGGGTGTGTGTAGCATTTGTCTGATAATCTGTGCCACTGTTATGTCTGTACGAGTGTGCGTATTTATAATTCAGAGAGAATTAAGGCAGGAAGGGCCATGGCCTTAAGTAAGGTACGATCCCGGCATTTGCCTGGATTAGAAGTAGGAAACCACGGATAGCCACTTCCAGGAATAAACATACCTCTTCTCTGTTTTGACTCACAAGGCTGAGCGTACTCCGTTCGAGCTCTCAGACAAGCATTAAATTTCTTAGCAGAGCCGGGAATCAAACCCGGGCCTCCACGGTGACAGCCAAGAATGCTTGCCACTATGCAACGAGGCGGACCCGTTAGATATCTCACTGACTACAAATGTGCAGGCTTACTTAATATTGATGATACATTTCTTGTACCTCATTCTCTTCTTCTTGAATGACAAAGATGGTTTTTTTTTCTTTATTGTGCTATCCTTGAAGCACTTTCTCAGATCTGAAGCTTATAAGGTTGTGCGGTGCAGTAGAAAAGACGAATGAAGGGGAGTGATGGCAAAGACCTGGTAACAAAAGAGCGATTGTTCTCAGCCCTCCTGTGACAGCAGGGTTTTCAACCCTAACGTTGCGGACATATATATAGATATATATTCAACATCTGAGAGAGTTGGAGAAAAAGGAAAGCCGACCTTCCCTTGAATTCAATTTATGCACAATACAAGTCAAATAGAATCCCTGGCTTCATATTGACGTAAAACTTTCATGGAAGCGAGGACTGTGAGATCCTTATTGTACGGGTGAAATCCAGTGCAACCCCTGGGTTATTCAAGAGCGGACTCTTCACGGGAGCTAATAATAAGACTCACTGTGATCTCACTTGCCACGTTAATAACTCACAAAGATCAGCAGTTTAGCTAGTTACATTTACACTTAGACATGGAATGTTGCTGAGAGACAAACGCGAGCTGTGTCCATGCCCCCAAACCTGGAAGTTCATAATATTATAAATTAATTTGCGAGGTATAATTCTCTTTGCACTGATTGCACCTTGTGCGTATGTTTTTTTGTTCCTGTTGTTGTTGTTGTTGTTGTTGTTGTTGAGAATTCACTGATTTTATGAGTGAAGGACATTTTGGTTATCAGTCCTGTGTACTTACATATATTTAAGATTCGTCTTTAAATCTGTGTTTATGTTCTGATATTTCTGAAACTTGATCAAAATGATCCCCACTGTCGAATGACCGCTTTATAACTTGTCTTACAACTGGTTTGATTAAACTTAAAATATCTGAACACTAAATAATTAAATTCTATTAATCATTGGGCGCCAATCATTTATATAAATGATTCATTACATCTAATGGAGCATCGATCATTTTAATCCCACGGCGTGAGGCAATAAAGCTTGCTCGACTATATACCACAGCTTCTGCCTGACCAACACATCCTAAAACGCACATCTTCACTATTGTAATATTGACAAAGATGTCTTATTATTATTATTAATTGACAGGCATAACGTTGGGAAACATCATAGCCACCCACATAATTTCTTTTAACTTATAATTGTAATTATTTTATTCGCATTAGTTTAATATGGAAGGAGAAGATTGTTTCACTATATGTACATATTTAATTTAATTGGTTACGTCTTAATGGAAGATATTCCAGAGAATATTTAATAATTTAACGTGAGGGTGAAGCAAGCATTTACGATGCATTTTCAGTCAGGTAATAGGAGACGGGATGTGTTGCAACTTGAAGTTAAACTTGGCCGAGCGTGCTGCGGGGGTCTTTCTTGGAAATTGAGACAACGACTGACGCTTAGCAGCTCGCTTTTCTGAGAAGACGGTTCACCAGAGGTCATATCCATACGTACAAGGGAATCCAGCCTCGTGCAAGGACCAGCATAACTTATTTTGGCTACAAGCACCGTGATTCTCAGAATTCTACACCACGCCATGGCTTAACGAATCAGAGCGGGACGCCTAAATATGCTGAGAAGAAGATTTTGGGGACGTTGAAACACAAGATACGATTGGTCGGCGGTCACGGGTGAAGAGTACAGAGGAGGGATGAAGAAAATTTATAAAAGACGTTACTCGAGGGTCGAGAGCCATTCTATTCTCCATTCTCCGATTATCAATCTGCGTTTCTTCAGGGGAGACTACGCTGGAGCACGTCTGAACTTTAGTACAGTTAAAGTTGGAAATATGTTGGGACATATACCGTCCACACATAAAAATGGTGATAGTTGTGTCTTGTTGTGTCGCATACAACAGGAAGAAGACGGCGATATTCGGCAGCAGGCTACAAATTTGCTCTGGGACGGGCAAAACCTATCTAATGAAGGCAACAACGGAGAGCGCTCTGGCAACATCACATATGTCTCTGTTTTTCAATTAGTAAATCTTTTCTTTGGGCACAGTAAATTTAAATTCATTTAGCTTCTAGAATAAATAAACTTAACTTCATGACTTAGTATTCGTTTGTTTTTAGCCGCCACGTTAACTGGAAATTCAATATTTCTTCCGTCATAATGTTTTGCATATTTGTTCTTTTGTATATTATTAAGATTAATTATTTAAATGCATGCTCCGTGTTTCCTCCTTGCAGTTAGAAGTAGCTATAAGACGAACCTATCCTCTCGTTGCAAATACTACGCTGGTTGGAAACTTGGTTTCCCTACGGGCTGATATAAGAAGAGTCTACATAGCCGAGGTAGAATGGTAAGTGACCACGTGTTTAATTCGGTGTTCAGATGGCATTGAACCCGATGGCGCCCAACCAATATGAAGTTTTATTGCGGTTTGTCCACATTACTCCAGGTACAGTAAATAACATCATCACATATGCCACCCAATAGTGGAGCAATATATTAGTAAAACTGTTACACTATCACTAGTGATACGACGGTAAATGGAATTCTGAAATGTAGGTGTTCTATATTCTGAATCAATGTGCCGTACAATAAAAAAATAACGATCAAGCCTAGTGATAGTCTAAGATTTAACCGTGTGCTGCTTGGGGCGTCAAAGATTTTCACGTTACCTAATCGGCGATCTAGAAGACGTATGTTGGGATTCCTCTACCTTGGCTAGGGTATCAGCTCTGGCTCCTTTTTTCGGGTTGGTCATCTTCGATGCGCTTTCACCAGTGCTACCATATGTCCATAACTTCCTCCTTAATGTGAGACTGGCTTCTTCGTAGAAGTAACTAATGCTAACTTCAATAGTTGATATAATTTGAGCTTATTGACCTCGTGCAAATGGCGATATTTTAGCTACTGGTGCTCCAAGTGGCCACCCGCTCACTAACAAGGGAACGGATTACGTTGTAAAATTCTAATCTGGTTGCACAGCAGGTCACTGCCTGGTGGCCGGGGGCCATCGCGTGCTGTTAGGATTCGAGGTCAGCTTTACTTCATCCCACCTCCTCGCTCATGCCAACGACCAAAAGAATTTTAACGTTCAATATTGGAGTTCAAAATTGTAAGTGGCCCGTGGGGTTTTCACTACGTCATTGTACAACTTTTTAGGAATATTGTGTACTAAATTTCAACCAGATTAGAATTTTACACCGCAATCCGTTCCTCTTAAGTCTGTGTGACAAGTGTGTGAGATGGCTCGTGCTGGAGAACCGAGTAAGACGGTAAATAAAGTTAAGTGATGGTAAATTTTAGTCACCATCTGGGTTTAGGGAATATTCGGTTGGTTGTGTCGTATTACACAGCCTAAAAGCATAAAAAGGCGGACAGATCAATTGTGGTAGTAGCCACATACTCCATGTGAAATGAAAATTGGAAGAAGACATATTAAGTTTGTGTTTGAGGGAAATCAGAATTAGTCATCCACCTTTTTCTGTTAAATTTGAGTTCCGGTTCCTCACTTGTTCCACTGGAAATCCTATAAATATGAATTTAGACCATTATTATCAACGTACAGTAACCTTGCTTTCCTCGTACCTATTGCAGACTATTAAACATATTTTTAGAAAAAATTATTTAAAATCAGATCGATTGCAATACTCAACTCAGCGCTAATGCAAACCATGTCTTTCAAAAAGAAATCATTTTTAGGTTTCAATATATAACACATCGCTGGGCTGTGTACGTAACACATTACGAGATTCCTAGAAGTCGTCCTTCCTACAACAATGAAAATAACAACTAATAAGACCGTTGTCGCGGTATACTTCAAAGGACGGAGTCCGAGGTTTGGAACAGAATTCACTCAGACTTGTGAGGCAAAACTGAGAGCAGATGTTTCGATTCTCACCTCAAGTATCCTATGAGTTAAGTAGATTTCGTGGCTTCCCACTTCTACCCCAGGATAATGTCGGGATGATCCCTAACTTCAAGACAAGACTACGTCGATCCCAATCCTAGTCTTAAATGCAAATACACACATTACTATAGACAGCACAGCAAAATAGCCTATGTAACTGCGGTGTCTGTAGAAATGTAAGGAATCTCTATACACACGAAGTACACGAGTAGGCATAATGATCAGGGAACTTCAGGGGGTAATTTTATTGTACGAATGCTGCATGGAGTAATTTGAAGGACAACTCCATAAGGGAGAACGGAGCAATGGGACGGGCCTAAACTCGAAAAGAAGGATGGAAGATCAGAGAAGGAATGTGTGGTATGATATGTAAGGATAGATCATAAAGATTGGCTTATGATTCTTTGGGAACAGAAGAATTTACAACAGTAAATTTATTTGAATTAAATCTACAAAGTGTTAGGCCCCTTAATTATCATCATCATCATCATCATCATCATCATCAAAGCTACAAAGAGTTTTCTTTACAGAGATACTATTCATTAATAACAGAATCATCAACAAATAAGGGGATGCCAACCTATAGAATTTAAAGTGTCTAGAAGTAATATGAATATGTATAATTAAGGTACAATGATTCTTATTAGGGTGTTGCAATAGAGAGTACCTCATTTGTTTGTTAATTTCTTGCATCTTTCTCAGGCGATTACGGAGAAGATTCGTATGATGGGCTACACCAGTATTCAAATCCTTAGAGTTGAAAGCCTCATCGTGTAACTTCGGACGCATATTTTTCAGTGCGGGAGGTGTGTGGAAGTGAGTTATCTTAACGAACGATGAAAGCTTTCATTTAAGACAGGAACGAAGTTTGTAGTGTTACCTGACCGTAAATCTCACGATCATGAGCCACAGTACCTCCTTTAAACGTGAAATCCGAACCATAGGACACAGCATTTCATTTTGAAAATCTCACATGCATTGGCTGGGAATCGAACCTGGTCCCCCGTGGATCAAAGTCAACAGCTTTAGCGCTGCACCACCACGCCCTGATTTAAGACAGAGCATGCACTAGTACCATAGTGAGACGATTATGCTTTCTTTATTTTACTTGTCTATACTGATTACAATAGATTTACAATTTTCTTGCTCTACACTTTCTTAGAACGTGGGTCATATACTAAAAGCTATTTAGTACATCAAATGGAAAAAGCTTGTAATATGAGGGAGCGGTTTCATTGGAAAAGACCAGTAGAATTTAATAAAAGAGGCTATTTAGTTCTTCACAGAACTATTTGTTTTGTTATTTATACATTTTATATTTTTCGCATGACAATATTCTTTTTTATGCGATGAATCTTATTGTCATTGCAGTGAGATTGATTATAGTAGGTACATTATGCAACGAGCCTATAATGGCAATAATTAAGACACGAGTATGTTTATAAAACGAGCGTATGCGAGTTTTATAATTTCCATACGAGTGTCTTAATTACCATTATAGGCGAGTTGCATACGACAGTTTATGTTCGACGATAATCATTATAACTATTTTATGTTCGAAGATAAATATTCATAAATATCTGTCGAGATTTCGTCAGTTTTATGTACCGAACAGAGCGCATGGGACGCAGAGAATGCCATGTATTTGACCATGGCCTCCTCGATTACCCCACTATGACACTAGGCAAAGCAGTGAAATTTAAATTAGAAGGCCTCGGAACTCAGCGCAGATGCGACGCTATCCTTATCTAATAGGACAAACAACTGTTTCTTGAGCTGTGATTGGTGGGAGAAACTGTTTGATAATGATAAATAGTGCTATAATGACCATCATTATGATAAAGTTTTCTGACATAGCCTATATTAGTCAGGGTAGAACATAATAGTTCATTATGCAGCGAGCCTATAATGGCAATAATTAAGACACGAGTATGTTTATAAAACGAGCGTATGCGAGTTTTATAATTTTTCATACGAGTGTCTTAATTACCATTATAGGCGAGTTGCATACGAATGTTTATGTACGACGGTAATTATTATAACTATTTTATGTTCGAGCATAAATATTCATAAATATCTATCGAGATTTCGCCAGTTTTATGTACTGAACAGAGCGCATGGGACGCACAGAATACCTTGTATTTGATCATGGCCTCCTCGATTGCCCCACCATGACACTAGGCCAGGCAGTGAAATTTAAATTAGAAGGCCTTGGAACTCACCGCAGGTGCGTTGCTATCCTCACCTAAATGGTCAAACAACTGTTTCTTGAGCTCTGATTGGTGGGAGAAACTGTTTCATAATGAACAAGAAGTTCCGTGAAGAACTATACAGCCTACGTTTCATGCCAATGATTATTCCACAGTACATGAACCTATCTAGAATAATGACGAAATTAAGTTGGTAATATCGAAATATCTAATTAGTTCAAAATATACCTGGTATAATGTAGCCTAATAGAGCACTACAGTTGGCAGCCCTGGTGACTGAATATATTCTTAGTTCCATCTCTTCAGGTACAGAATACAAAATTTGGTTGAAGTCCAATGCACGTTACATGCAGTTAGACACTGGATCTATCAGCACGCGCAAAAGCATGTTGCCAACAATACCATGCGTGTGATGGTCAGAAATAATCTGAAATATTATGATATATTGTTGTGCCAATTTTGGATGAAATCCATTTGTTAGTATAGAAGTTACATGTATTTTAAAATTGGGCATATCAGCAGGCATAGAATCATGTTGGCAGCACTGCCTTGTATTAATTACTCCAAATTAATCTAGAATGTCAGGTGCTAAACGTGTGCAAAGTATAGAGCTGTTGGCTTGCATACTTTCTGATATATTGATATTAGGGTAAAAAAAATACAGACAGCGTTTATTAACAGTTGGCAGCCCTGATTGCTCTTAACAATACTTATAGTCATATCTGTTATGGTACACATAGCACACACGAAATTTGGTTGAAATCCAAATGATAGTATAGAAGTTACATGTATTTAAAGTTGGACCTATCAGCAGGCTTAAAATCATGTTGGTATAACTGACGTATATAAGTTACTCCAAATTAATACAACATGTCAGGTACTAGACGTGTGCATAGTTTAAAGCTGTCGGCTTGCATACTTTCTGATATATGGGTATTTGGATTTAAAAAAATCGAGAGCATTTATTAACAGTTGGCAGCCATGGTGGGTCTTAAGAATACGCTCAGTCATATCTGTTTATGTACGCATAGCACATACGAAATTTGGTTGAATTTCAATTGATAGTTTAGAAGTTATATGCATTTAAAATTTGGACCTATCAGAAGGCTTAAAATTATTTTGGCAACACTGTCATGGTTGGCCTCCTGGAAATTAAACTGAAATAATATTATCTACATATGTGCCAATTTTGGAAGAGCTCCCATGCATACCTTGCAAGATATCCAACATGGAGCTCAAATTTCTAGTGCGATTTTTCAGCAGTTGGTAGCACTGACATCATTTTCAAATATGGACGTGAGATATTCCGGTGCACATCTTTACTCGTACTAAATTTGGTTTTGATTGCTGCAGCCGTTTTGGAGTTGATAGGGGGGGGGGCACACACACAGACAGACAGAAGGACAGACAGACAGACAGACAGACAGACAGACATTTTCCCGGATCGATCTCATAAGTCTACTTTTTCCTCATTTTTGCAAAATGTGAAATGTAGGCTAAAAATAGTGTTATAATGACCATCATTATGATACAGTTTTCTGACATATAATAGACAGGGTCGAACATAAAACAATATGAACTTCAGAATTTGGTAACTCCTGGTTTTACATGCGAGCTTTTTGATTATTAATTCTACCCACTTTACTTGTGTGTTTTGAATTTAGAAATTAGTTCCATCACAAGCAAGCAAAGCAGCAATGGAATGAATATTCCGTCACCTGCGAATGACATCACATGCGCGTTTGATGACTTCCGGCATAGAGTGTGCTCAGACCTAAACTGACGAACTTTGAGGAAATTATCACATATTAACTTTTCAAGTGTAGCCAAGTGTTGCTGAACCTGGATTTGACAGTCAGTAGGGTTCAGTTCCATCACTTGGGTGTTAATGTCTAATCCGTTGTAATTAGTTGCTGTTGTTGATGAATCAGTGAGGGGATTTGCGACATCGGGGTCATGTAACTCCACGTACTTGGGTGTGTCTTGAATTTGTCTGGTGACCTGTGTTATTGTGATGGCTGTATTAGTGTGTGTATTTGTAATTTAGATGAGGATTAGGAAAAGGAGGCTTTGGCCACAATTTAGGAAACATCCCGGCATTCGCCTGGAGTAGAAGTAGAAACCCACAGAAAACCACTTCCAGGATGGCTGAGGTGAAAGTGTGAAAAGTTTTTATACATTATTTTCTGTTGATCTAAGTAATGCTGAATCTTTCCTTAAGCAATGAAATGATCTCATTACCTGTGGGTGTATTGAAGGATTTCTACGTTTTATCTCACAAGGCTGAGTATACCCCGTTTCAGCCCTCACACTAGAATTACTTTCCTTGGCAGAGCTTGGAATCAAACACGAACTTTCGCGATGATGTAAGTATCTTGAATTTGCATTGCAATATGCGAGTATTAAGAATCTAAAATGTGCGTTTTTCAATCGAAATTACATTGTGTATTTTCAATTTCAATCACATTTTGTCAGTATTTTGAACCTCAATTGCATTTCGAACCTCACTGCGACAGTCCTTGAAATGGTTTTCCGCGGTTTCACACTTCTACTCCAAGAGAATGTCTGAATGGTACCTTCTAACAGGCTATGGCCACTACCTTTCACATCCTTGTTGAGATTCATTGATGTTCATCCATTCCATCTCTCATCCCTGCACGCAAATCACCCATGGACGTTGACTAGAAAGACCTGCACTCAGCTTCTCAAGAGGCCACACGACAAAATAAAAATGTAAGGAATTATTATTATTATTATTAGGTAAATGTGAAAGTTCATTGCTCTGTCTTCTCTTTCACAAGTGTAATTTATTTCCAGAAAATGGTGGCAGGCTTATATAAGGGACCTTCCGCCAGAATATTTTCAGATAACTGTTAGCTCTTGACCTGGTTACATCGTGAAAAATCGTATAACCAAAACCATTGTAAAGACTTGTAATATACAGTAAGTAGCTGATGATATTTAACATAGCATCCTGGGTTGCATCCAAACTGTAATTTAGAAGCCAGTAGTAAGTTCAAAATTATAACCATTGTATTTAGATCGTATATTTCCAAGACAAAACTTCAAGAATTAAAATGTTCCGAATATTAATTTAGCGTCTAGGGGCATAAATACCACCATGTTATTCTTATGAAAGAATAATACTGTGAGTACATATCTTTTTTTAACTCGTAAGTAGCGCATGTCTAACGTCATACACGACCTCGTGATAAGAATCTACATGTCTCTATAGTGGTATTTCTTTAGGAAGTTAAGCCCTGGGTGAATTAGGGTAGAGTATATTAGGGGACGTATATCAAGGATAATTTCAGTTGACTCTGATCTTTCAAACAGGTCACATCGTCTTATAAGTGTTCTAAGAATTTATTCAACAGCCTTGTGATATAGAGTAAGTAGCTGATTATATTTAGCATAGCATCAGGGCCTGCTTCCCTATCTACCATTTCGAGGCTACTAGAACGTTCAAAATAATGACCATTGTATTTAGATCGTACATTTCCAAAACAAAAAAGTAGGGTAGTAGTTGGACTTTAACATAGTGACACAAGCCGCTCGGCTATGCTGACCTCTCATGTATATCTCGCGAACCAATAATCGGATTTTGGCATGCGACATGTCACTGGACTCGGGGTGACGCCTTCTTTCCCATGAACAATTTATTTCCACCCCGAAATAAAACCTACCCCTACTAGGGGGTGAAATAGTACTTTTTAGTAAACATTGCTTTCTATGTACGACAGACATGAGGCCTGACACTATTACAAAATTAAACGTTGTTCTGCATGCATGACATGCAAAGGGGTTGACACCATTATGAATTAACATTTTTGTTTTTTGTTTTGTACACATGCACAATTGGGGTGGCATCCCCAGTTTTTAAAAACTACAGTGAATGGGCATCGTTATAAAAGGATCTACAACAAGCCTTGTGTAAAAAAATTATAACAGACTATCGTTAAGAGAAAGAATTGCATTCAGTGTGCATCTATTGTCATAATCATGCATACTCTGCAATGATAAATATTCTTTGTATAAAATAAAACAGCATTGTAACATCATTGGCATTTATTTACAAACTTTATAGACATTTTATTGTTTCATCATGATATTTTTAGGACAATACTGTGCCCAAATCCAGTTGCCCAGATTTGAGAGCACAGGCCACAATGCTAAGTCCAGAATTAAAAGTTTGAATAGAGCGCGCCGAACCATCTAAGAAGGAAATGGAAGCTTTGTGCAGCCAAGAAATGGTTAAGTGACGTAGGCGAGAGCATCATAGTCAAGGCTAAATTGACATTAAATATTTCCCGATGGAGTAGAATCTTGTGACTAACATCCGATTACTGGCACGGACAAGGGAGGAAGAATGTGCTTTATTTCGAGGAAATTGATTGAGCGGAAGCTGAGATATGAGATGTTTTAGTTTCAGCATATTTCACGCATTGACCTCGAGGAGTCTTGTGTTTATTTTCATTTTATTTTCAATCGCCCACTTATAGACCAGGTTCAGGTCCTCTTGAAGCACTGCATTGTCTTGTGAGTCATGTATCTTTCGATATATTACACAATCATCCGCAAGCAATCGACAGTCACTGCGAATCCCATTTGGTAAGTCATTTATAAACGCCAAAAATAACAAAGTTCCGATTACGCTGCCCTGAGGGATACCCGACGTTACGGTAATTTCATCCGAGAATATGCCTTCGACTTTCACTTTCTGTGTACGACCCGTCAAAAATTCTTTGATCCATAAAATTACTCTTCTATCAATCTTCGTCGAAGCTAATTTATGGAGTAGCATGTCATGCGGCACGACATCAAATGCCTTCGCAAAATCTATAACCACGGCGTCGACTGAAACTCCATGGTCTAACGATTCGCTAATGTCTTGAAAAAGTGATAGCATCTGACTCTCGCATGAGTAACCTTTCCGAAATCCATGTTGCCTATCATTAAACCATGATAATGTTTCCCACTGTTCCCTCAAGTAGTCGCAAATGAGATGTTCCATCTGTTTACAAACGATGGACGTAAGGCTAACCGGCCTGTAGTTGCCCAATTCAAGTCTGCTCCCTCCCTTAAATATTGGGACTACCGTAGCTCTTTTCCAGTCATCTGGGATTTGCGCATTGTTTATGGACACATTAAACATCACCTCCAAGTATCGTGCCACGTCCCTACCTCCGAACACTGTTATACTGTATAAATAATCTTCGTGCACATGATTGCAAAATCTACGTTATTACTAGCACACAGTTGCTGGGACTTAGTGATTTCGACGACAGTACATGGTTACTGGTCTTATAAAAGTGTTTAACATTATAGTGATCTTCGAAATTTTCAAAAGTTATCACCGAGGTGATAGAATTTGTGGCATTGGTAATAATTTGCTGCAACAACGGACATTTGAATAGACTTAGTCTATATTTTGCTTTCCACTGTCCACTAAAATTTAACTCGGATTATTTCATCCAAACAACCAGAATAAGTCTTGGACTTAATAACTTTCGACCAACCAAAATAAGTCAGTACTGTTCACCTACCAGTCTTGCGCATTTCAGTTCACTAGCCGACATAGGGAAACCAGCATGCATAGCATTGACTGGAGAGTGAGAGACTTTGCCCAGGGAACAGATCTTCAGAACTCGAACATGTGTTGCATAAGATTGTAAGAATAGTGACAGTATTGAACGCATAACAGTTGGGTCGAGTTAAAACTGGTATTTTTTCATCATGGATCTTTTCCATCTAACCCCAGTCAAGATTACTTCAGCTGTTGAAGCAACACATTTTACGATCTATTTTCATCAAGATATTCAGGATACAAGTATGAATACCGCTATGTCTGACTAAGACCATTGCGGGTATAAAATGGAGGCCGATACAAGATTATAAATACGTGTCCTAATGGGGACAAGAAGACTGAAATAATCTGGTTCAGACCAGATTATCAGCATCAAGATCTACAGGAATGTAAGCTACAATTTGCATTATTTTATGCGTAGTTAGCAGGAATTTCTAAATTTTTCTACAGTCTTACCAACATATATTTTCTTTTCATCGATGTTTTTGCTGTTGCAAATATTTTCTTTTGCAATAGAAGCTTTGATCTGAGCAGTTTTTACACTCAGAAGTCAATAATTCGAAATTTATGGACGAGCAGACCGAGCATTTTTTTAAATTATTTTTTTTTTTTTTTAAATTTTGGTATTTTTCAAATCACGGTCTTCAGCCGTCGTAACTGAAAATTTAATAATAAATTTCAGTTGAGGAATAGATATTTATCCATTATTATGAGGTCTAGGATGATATTCCCCGAACAGTTTAACAACATTAAATCCATTTGTTGAGGAAATAATAACAATAATAATGTTGATTTAATAATAATTATTATTTTCAATTTTCTGAGATAATAATATTTGTGATTTCTAATAATCATTATCATGTAGTGTGATTTATACATTTGACGGTTGAAACAATTTTCCTAAGATCGGATACATGTTGATTCCGAAGGTTAGTGGTTAACGCATGCCCACAAACAAATAACATATTAATTCAGTGGAAGTATTATACGCTTGCATTATGCATTTAAATCTTTGAGAAGACACGGAAAGTTATGATTCGGGAAGCCAAAAGCATGTATAAAACAGGGTTTTTGCTAGAGTTTGTATAAATATAAGATCATTATTGAGCAACGTCTTATGATAAAACGTTTGGCTAAAAATAGACACGGGGTGGAGTTATTCATTTAAACTGATGGTAAAATTATTATTGTAAACTCATTGGGGGAGTTTACTAACTTATAAATCTTCCAGTTGTCGTAACAAGCAAAGGCTTGATTATTCTGTATAATTTGGGAAGAAATAATTGTTTTGTGTGCAAAGAGTTAAATATGCCATTCTGATTGTGCAATTAAGTCCCAGGAATGAGCTTGTTGAAATGAAGCATCAACCATATTGTAAGTTGGATGTCATTGAAATTAGTGGAGGAGTTGATTTTAGCCACACCTTCGTCGAGATATAACCAAAGGTTATTTGGTTCAGCCATCATTGTCAATTCACAGTTTTCCCACGTGTTCTAGAAATATTCCTAGTAATTGCCAGCCCGAAAATTGTTATTATTAAACTTGTACTTTCATTATGAAAAGACTTTATCGTTGTCTAGATGCTAATTATGATTATGTGATTTTTGACGCATTTAAATCGAATGGGCCGATGCTGTAAATTATTTAAACTTGTTACTTCTTAACAACCACTACAAACTGAGAGAAATGTTGTGATACTGTAAACAATATAAAAATTTTGCAAATAAATTTAATGATTAACATAATTGGCATTTTTTCAAATAATTGTAATTTTGATAATAACAAATGATATTGTTTTGTGATAAATTTTCTAAATAATATTTCCAAGTGATAGTTAATTGATTGCATGGTTGAATCCATATTGAATTGAATTTGTATTTTGTGGATAATAATATTTTGACTATTATATTGATAATTGAGTCAAGAGCTCTGAGTAGATTTTGGATCGAGAACAGATGATTCAAAAAATATTTTCTGTTTATCGAATATCTTCGAATCCAAATGCTCAAGTGTCCATGTAAATGATATTGTGTCGTATTCCTTGTTAATAACTTTGTATTTGAACAAATCTTGAGATAACTGAATCCTGAAGTGTTAGTTAATTTGCTAAAATAATTTTGGAAACTGAAACAGTGATATATTTTTCATCGAGTGGTAAATCCTTTTTCATTTCAATATGTGAATACTCAAATAAGATAGGAATCAGGAAGGACAATTAAATTTGCACTGACAAAACCCTACTACTGTAAATAATTCTTTTGAGCGAAGTCAACAGGACTACAAATTTGACTTTCGTCTCAATTGCCAAGTATTCATGTGTTGGTGGAATTGTAAATATTGTATATAACGTATGATTCGTCATGCACCTATTATCTATTTTTGGCATGCCTTCAGTAATTTTTAACGTATTAAATAAAATGAGATAATTTTACAGGTTGTGTTGTTTTCAGAAAATCTCCTTCTATCCTTATTGTTGCATCGAGTCGAAAATCAGTAAAGCGAATTTTTGGTGAGTTATTTTAGTCACTTTAACCCATCTGGCGCCCCGGGATAATTTGATTCTCGTGCTGACTGATTTTTGGTGAAATGCATATGTGGTCGTCCGGACTTCGGTCTAAACGGGCATATAAAATAACATAGTAGAGAGAAAAAGCTTCGAACGTGGGACCCGATTTCTATACGGTTATTTACATACCGATTGAATTGTGATTTTTCAATAGATATATTGGGGATTTGGAAGATGTCTGGTATGGATAAATAAATTCATAGGAAACCCAGTTAGTGGGAAACTTAATTCAAATTAAATTTTAAATAGTTAGTGTGATTTTGATTGTTGTGTAATGGCTTATACATTAGGGTGTCAATTAAAATTTGTAGTATACGTTTGATAGTCTGGAAATACAAAATTTATTAGAATCCAGGTGGACGATATTGACCTTGCAGATTTTTTTATATTGTTGTTTAAATCTAATTGATAGTAGAGATTTTTTCCATCACGTCGACATTAGGGTATATATCTCATTTTATTCCGAGAATTGCAAGTAGCTATGCATAATTAATGTTCTAGTTTGAAGTCTTTGTTGCAGCCTACATTTATACCCCTAACTTTAAAATACAATGTGAACGTATGAAAGAGGTCATGAGGTTCTTAACTCGCATGGAGGAGAGCTCCAAACGTGCAGAACTGCAAATGGCAGAAATTATAGAGAAAACTAATAAAATGGATGCTAACTTAAGGAAAATTCTGAAACTTTAAGGGAAAATTAAGAGAACACTCAGATGCCCTACAAAATAGATTGCTTCTTTAAAAGCACATCTTGAAACCTCAATGGAAAATAAATTTAAGGAAAATTCTAATTCTTTGGAGACTAAATTAACTTCTTTAGAAAACAAATTAAAATAAAACTCCACTTCTTTAGAAAACAAATTAAAAGAAAACTCCGATTCTTTAGAAAACGGGCTAAAAGAAAATTCTGATTCTTTGGAAGCTAGATTAACCGAATATTTTGAAACCAAATTAGAGGAAAATTCAGTAAACTTAAAAGCTAAGATGAGAGAAAATTCAGATTCATTAGGAGCTTTGTTAGAAAATAAGATCAAAGAAAATTCTACTTCGTTAGAAAATAAAATCAAAGAAAATTCTGATTCAGTGAAAACTTCTTTAGAAAATAAAATGTCTAAACTGTTTGAGAAAACTCATGAACTTGAAACTTCATTAGCTTTGAACACGAATAAAATGGAGGATAGATTTCGCGATGCCGACCAACAATCTCAGCAATTAGCTGATAGGATCAGGTGAGGTCTCAGAAAAGTAGGAGAGGATATGACAAATCTAGAAATTCGTGTCCAAAAAGAGAATAGTGATATGGCAAATAACGTCATACAACGTTTGACCGAGCAATTCCAGGAACTTGTTGTTGGAGAAATTCAGGAAGGTGTAGTCAAAGAGTTGACAACTGAGATAAAGACGACAGTCATCAGTGAAGTCAAAGATGCACTTAAACTGCAGACTCATGACGGAATCAAAGTGATCAGAGAAGCTTTGACGTCACATGTTCAAGTTATTACCAAGGATATCCAGATAGCTCAGAAAGACATTGTGGATTTGACAAGTTCGTTAAAGGATCACGAAGAGATTATGAACAAAATATCTACAGATGTAAAAGAGAATTGTAAGGAAACAGAAGGGATCAAGAGAGATACTGAAGAAATCAGGAAAAGATCTGAAGAGAACCAGAGGGAAATTTAGGATATCAAGAGTCAGGTTAAAGACAGAAATCAGGGTGATTATTCGCATAATAAAAGCAGAACCTAAGAGTTAAAAAATAGTAGGTGAAGAAAATGCTGAACTCAAAGAAACCATCAAGAAGCTTAGTGACAATTTTTTTGATTACGAGCAGGAAGCAAAGAATGTTGCCAAAACTCCAAACAAACCCTCCATTACTAGTATGAATATTGAGGGAGTAAGCAAAGTTGATAATCCCCATAAACAGGAAGAGGTTAGAACGTTTATGCAATCCACTCCTATAACCTTTTACAAGAACGTTGAAGATAAACCCTCAGAATTCTCAGGAACTGGGATTATTACACCCGTAGAATTCCTGAGGGAAGTGGGAGATTACCTCAAGGATTCCAAGATTTTCAAAGAAAGGGAAATAAGAGTGATAGGGAAATCTTTGGATTGTCCCGCACTTACGTGGTTTAGGGCCTTTAGATCTACTGTAAACAACTTTGAGGAATTCGCTAGAGGATTATTGAAGAAATTCTGGTCCCCAGGAACTCAACAACAAGTGAGAGCAGACCTATATTCCAAAAGATACTCCACTTCTATACCCACACCTTATTCGACTTATTTCGCAGGGCAACTATCTAAACTTCAACATTTAGATCCGCCTATGCCCGACAACGAATTAAATACTGCATTGTCAGGCAATTTCCTGCGGATGTCCAAAGAACACTTATAGCAGCGGTCATTTACAACATAGAACAATTTGCTGAAGTTCTACAGAAGTTGGATCACAAGAAACGCTCAATTCTTTCATCAGAAAGCTGGAAAGAATGACAACGCGGTATTTGCAGTGATGGCTGATAGATATTCTCACACACCTCGAGACGGTAGAGAAGAGAAAACGCCGAGGGATGATCCAGGACAAAGAAGATGGAACCAAAATAACTATCGATCATATGAGAATAAACCATATGCGAGACCTGAGGGTACGAACAATTATAGAGGTCGATGGGGAAGACCAAGAGGAAACCAAGGACGATACCAAGAGAGAAGTTAGTTTGGGAGGAATAATGGCTATTACCCAAGAAACGAAAATCCAAGACAATCCAATGAGGAATTCAAACAGGAGACGAGGAAAAACTTGGAGGAACGACACCAAGAGAACAAACAGTTCATGGAACAGCTGGAACAGGGTGAACCTGGTACATCAGGGACACTGCAATCCAAGAACAAATATGAGAAAAAAAAACTTCAAATATTCAGTAGCGGATAGCCTAATTTAGATTTTCACTTCCATGATTATTAAGTGGCAAGTAGACGATGATGACCTGATAAAATTAATCATCAACTTAAAGAAATGGGAACGAGGATTAAATTGCCAATTATATTGTGCGAAGTATTCGGCAAGCCTGTCGATACCTTAATGGATACTGGTGCAATGTTATGTCTTGTAAGTGAGAAATTATATGCTCTATGGAAACTCACTGAGGATCTCGAAGAAATTCATGTGTCGGGAATTAAGATTCAAGGAATTATTCCAAACAAGACATTCCTATTTATGACTCAGCTATATTTATGCATTACCATAGGAGGGCATGATTTTCGGCATGTGTTTGTGGTAATGAAGGAAATGATATTTGATATGATCCTAGGAGCGGATTTGATCCAGAAGTATCAAGCTGTAATTGATATGAGCACTGAAACGGTAAGATTTCAGCATACAGAGGAAATAAACTTCGAGGGAAAAGACGAAGAAGACATCGAGGGAGATGCTCAATGGTCTTTGATATTTCACGAGTCTACTGAACAGGAAGATAGCAAATCAAAGAGATCACCAGAATTGGAAAATTTTCTTGAAGAGTTCAAGGACATATTTGATATTCGACCTGGCGAAATTAAGGATTTCGAATACCAAATTCGGGTTATTGATGATGCACCCTACCATGCAAAATTATATCCTGTAGCTGAAAAACATAGAGACAAGGTGAAGATACTTATCAAAGATATGGAGAATAACAATGTCATTGAGAGATTTACGACCTCTTATGTAAATCTTTGACAGTTGTATCTAAACCAGATGGCAGTCTAAGGTTATGTCTAGACGCGAGAAATTTGAATTCAAGATTGTTTCCAGAATATGATAGACCACCCATTATTAGGGAATAACTTAGGAAATTCCAAGGCAAGATTTGGTTCTCAAATATTGACCTCACTCCGTCCTACCACCATATTAGGCTTAGTGAAGATTCAAAGAAATTTTCAGGGTTTATGTTTGACCAACAAACCTACGTATTTCGACGTCTACCGTTTGGAGTCAAAACATCTGGATCTGTTTTGATTAGAGCACTTGAAGAGAATTTGAGTCCTGAAGTAAAAGAAATAGCGATCCGATGTATAGATGATATTCTCATCGCATCAGAGAGCAAAGAAGAACATCTATTACATCTCCAAATGTTGTTCAAAGATTTAAGGAAGGCAAATTTTAAGGTCAACCTTCGAAAGTGTCAGTTTCATTCAAAAAGAAATTAAATTTTTGGGACACATATTGGATGGCGAGGGCTACCGTCCAAATGAGACGAAAATTCAAGCGATTGCAAATTTCCCCAGACCAACTAGAGTAAAACATGTTCAAAGTTTTCCAGGTCCATGCCAATTCTTTGCAGGGCATTGTCCTAGTTATACGGATGCAGTTGCGCCTCTGCAGGGAATACTGAGAAAAGATAACAAATGGAAATGGAATGAAACTTGTGAACAGTTGTTCCAAGATGCCAAGAGACTGTTGGTTAATAACATAAAATTAGAATATCCTGACTTCACTAAGAATTTTATAATACAATCCGATGCGTCCACACTACGGATTGGAGCTATTCTTTTTCAAGAGGACGACGACCACAGGAGACATTACCTGGCTTTTATAAGCAGGAAACTTCGTCCACCGGAGAGGAACTATTACACTACCGAGCTAGAAGCACTTGCGGTTATATTTGCTCAGGAAACTTGGAAAAAGCTTCTAATAGGACATGCGGTTATAGTAATAACAGATCACCATGCTTTAGAATTCATTCTTAGAACGAACTTTGCTAGCGAAATAATAACGAGATGGTCACTTATCATAAAGCAATTCAACTTGATCATTGAACACACTCCAGGGAAGTTGAACATTGGTGCTGATTTATTAAGTAGTGCCGTGGAATCTACTCCTAAGGTTTTGCAAGTAACTTTAACTCTTGAAGATGAAGAAACCTTAAGGAAGTTAAGACTTCTATCATTATCACAGAGGAGAAATAGACGACTCAGGAACATCTATCGTTTTCTTCAAGGTGACATGGAACCGGCAGATGTTGAATTCGCTGAAACAGATAGAATTTCTAGGGATTTTTAATGCTGGATGGCCTGATCTATAAGTTTATCGATCCAGACCATACCAAGCTAAGAGTAGTTGTACCTCCACGGATGCAAGTCCCCATCATTTGGATGGCGCATCGCTTGTCAGGTCATGCTGGAGTAGACAAAACCATTAAAGTAATTCAAGAGAAATTTTCGTGGGACATACTGTCAGGAAAACCATCCGTGAATGCGATTTATGCCAGATGAGTAAGCATAATTCCAAATTTTTAAAGGAAGCCCCAAGGCCTATTATTCCAACAAAGCCTTGTGAAATCTTTGCTGCCGATATTTATGGTCCTATTCCAAAATCTAAGAGAGGAAACCGGTTCATCCTTGTAACAATTGATGTTTTCAGCAAGTGCACCATGTTTCATCCTATCCAGAAGGCGAATGCAAAACATTCTGCAAATAGAATCAAGAATAGTGTAATCCCGGAAGCAGGCAAACCGGAATTCCTTTTGTCAGACCATGGATCCCAATTTACATCATTGGAATTCAGGATCGCAATGGATAATTTGGGCATAAAACAGCTACTCTGTTCGATAAGGCATCCAGAGGGCAACCCTGCTGATCGTGAAATGGCTGAAATTTCCAAATTTTGTCGCTTGTATTTTCCAAACGAGCATTGGAAATGGATGGATGTAATTCCTCTAGCAGCCGAATCCATAAATTCTACAGACCATGAGAGTACTGGAGAGATTCCCACGTTGCTTCACCATGGAATCAAGCCGACGAGACTAGGGGATCGGATAATCTCAATTCCGCCTGAGATCGAACCCAGTCGTCAAAGGAGGGAGATTCTAGCCTTGGACAGTTTGAGAAGCAGAAATTTGAAAATAGAGCGCAGAATCAGAGGGAAACGCTTTCGCAGACCCTTGCGCGTAGGAACCCTCGTGTTGGTGAGAAGGCCAATACCCTCTGATGTTCAAAACCCCATATAATCCAAATTTGCGAGTTTATATTCTGGACCCTACGGAATTGAAGAATGTAATAATAACGGTAGTTATCAGATAGCCGACACACGAACTGGTAACATCGTGGGAACTTACAATTCTTCGAGTATGAAGATTTATTATTCAAGAACCAGGTAGCTTGAAGTGTGAATAGGAAAAATAAAAATCTCTCAATTTTTATTTTTGGCTATGCGTGGGGTGGATGTGCCCAAATCCAGTTACCCCGATTTGAGAGCAAAAGCCACAATGCTAAGTCCAGAATTAAAAGTTTGAATAGAGCGCGCCGAACCTTCTAAGAAGGAAATGGAAGCTTTGTGCAGCCAAGAAATGGTTAAGTGACGTAGGCGAGAGCGTCATAGTCGATGCTAAATTGACATTAAATATTTCCCGATGGAGTAGAATCTTGAGACTAACATCAGATTACTGGCACGGACAAGGGAGGAAGAATGTGCTTTATTTCGAGGAAATTGATTGAGCGGAAGCTGAGACATGAGATGTTTTAGTTTCAGCATATTTCACGCATTTACCTCGAGGAGTCCGCTTGCGGACTATATAAAGCCTGCGTGCCAGAGCTAAGTACAGTCATTCCTTCGTAAGCGCTTAGCCGCTAAACATCTCACGTCGCTCCGAACACTGTTTTACTCTATAAATAATCTTCGTGCACTTGGTTGCAAAATCTACGTTATTACTAGCACACAGTTGCTGGGACTTAGTGATTTCGACGACAGTACATGGTTACTGGTCTTATAAAAGTGTTTAACATTATAGTGATCTTCGAAATTTTCAAAAGTTATCACCGAGGTGATAGACTTTGTGCCATTGGTAATAATTTACTGCTACAACGGACAAATGAATAGACTTATTCTATATTTTGCTTTCCACTGTCCACTAAAATTTAACTCGGATTATTTCATCCAAACAACCAGAATAAGTCTTGGACTTAATAACTTTCGACCAACCAAAATAACTCAGTACTGTTCACCTACCAGTCTTGCGCAGTTCAGTTCACTAGCCGACATAGGGAAACCAGCATGCATAGCATTGTCTGGAGAGTGAGACACTCTGCCCAGGGAACAGATCTTCAGAACTCGAACATGTGTTGTATAATATTGTAAGAGTAGTGACAGTATTGAACGCATAACAGTTGGGTCGAGTTAAAACTGGTATTTTTTCATCATGGATCTTTTCGATCTAACCCCAATCATGATTATTTCAGCTGTTGAAGCAGCACATTTTATGATCTATTTTCATCAAGATATTCAGGCTACAAGTATGAATACCGCTATGTCTGGCTATGTCCATTGCGGGTATAAAATGGAGGCCGATACAAGATTATAAATACGTGTCCTAATGGGGAAAAGAAGACTGAAATAATCTGGTACAGACCAGATTACCAGCATCAAGATCTACAGGAATGTAAGCTACAATTTACATTGTGTTATGCGTAGTTAGCTGGAATTTCTCAATTTTTCTACAGTCTTACCAACATATATTTTCTTTTCATCGATGTTTTTGCTGTTGCAAATATTTTCTTTTGCAATAGAAGCTTTGATCTGAGCATTTTTTACACTCAGAAGTCAATAATTCGAAATTTATGGAGGAGCAGAACGATCATTTTTTTTTAAATTTTGTTATTTTTCAAATCACGATCTTCAGCCGTCGTAACTGAAAATTTAATAATAAATTTAAGTTGAGGAATAGATATTTATCCATTATTATGAGGTCTAGGATGATATTCCCCGAACAGTTTAACAACATTAAATCCATTTGTTGAGGAAATAATAATAATAATAATAATGTTGATTTAATAATAATTATTATTTTCAATTTTCTGAGATAATAATATTTGTGATTTCTAATAATCATTATCATGTAGTGTGATTTATACATTTGACAGTTGAAACAATCTTCCTAAGATCGGATGCATGTTGATTCCGAAGGTCAGTGGTTAACGCATGCCCACAAACAAATAACATATTAATTCAGTGGAAGTATTATACGCTTGCATTATGCATTTAAATCTTTGAGAAGACACGGAAAGTAATGATACGGGAAGCCAAAAGCATGTATTAAAGAGGGTTTTTGCTAGAGGTTGTATAAATATAAAATCAATATTGAGCAACGTCTTTTGATAAAACGTTTTGCTAAAAATAGACACGGTGAGGAGTTATTCATTTAAACTGATGGTAACATTATTATTTTAAACCCATTTATAAATCTTCCAGTTGTCGTAACAAGCAAAGGCTTGATTATTCTGTATAATTTGGGAAGAAATAATTGTTGTGTGTGCAAAGAGTTAAATATGCCATTCTGATTGTGCAATTAAGTCGCAGGAATGAGCTTGTTGAAATGAAGCATCAACCATATTGTAGGCTGGATGTCTTTGAGATTAGTGGAGGAGTTGATTTTAGCCACACTTTCGGCGAGATATAACAAAAGGTTATTTTGTTGAGCCATCATTGTCAATTCTCAGTTTTCCCACGTTTTCTAGAAATAATCCTAGTAAATTCCAGCCCGAAAATTGTTATTGTTAAACTTGTACCTTTCATTATGAAAGGACTTTACCGTTGTCTAGATGCTAATTATGGTTATGTGATTTTTGACGCATTTACATCGAATGGACCGATGCTGTAAATTATTTAAACTTGTTACTTCTTAACAACCACTACAAACTGAGAGGATTTATGTGATTCTGTAAAGAAATATAAACATTTTGCAAATAAATTTAATGATTAACATATTTGACATTTTTTCAAATAATTGTAATTTTGATAATAACAAATGATATTGTTTTATGATAAATTATCTAAATAATATTTCCAAGTGATAGTTAATTGATTGAATGGTTGAATCCATATTGAATTGAATTTATATTTTGTGGATAAAATATTATGAGTATTATATTGATAATTGAGTCAAGAGCTCTGAATAGATTTTGGATCGAGAACAGATGATTCAATAATCATTTTCTCTTTATCGAAGTTCTTCGAATCCAAATGCTCGAGTGTCCATGTAAATGATATTGTGTTGTATTCCTTGCTATTAAATTTGTATTTGAACAAATCTTGAGATAACTGAATCCTGAATTGTTAGTTAATTTTCTACTATAATTTTGAAAACTGAAACAGTGATATATTTTTCATCGAGTGATAAATCCTTTTTCATTTCAATATGTGAATACTCAAATAAGATAGGAATCGGAAAGGACAATTAAATTTGCACTGACAAAACCCTACTACTGTAAATAATTCTTTTGAGCGAAGTCAACAGGACTACTAATTTGACCTTCGTCTCAATTGCCAAGTGTTCCTGTGTTGGTGGAATTGTAAATCTTGTATATAACGTATGATTCGTCATGCATCTATTATGCTATTTTTGGCATGCCCTCAGTAATTTTTAACGTTTTAAATAAAATGAGATAATTTTACAGGTTGTGTTATTTCCAGAAAATCTCTTTCTATCCTTATTGTTGCATCGAGTCGAAAATCAGTAATGCAATTTTTTTTGTTGAGTTATTGTAGTCGCGTTAACACATCTGGCGCCCCGGGATAATTTGATTGTCGTGCTGACTGATTTTTGGTGAAATGCATATGTGGTCGTCCGGACTTCGGTCTAAACGGGCATATAAAATAAGATAGAAGAGAGAAAAAGGCTTCGAACGTGGGACCCGATTTCTATACGGTTATTTACATACCGATTGAATTGTGATTTTTCAATAGATATATTGGGGATTTGGAAGATGTCTGGTAAGGATAAATAAATTCATAGGAAACCCAGTTAGTGGGAAACTTAATTCAAATTAAATTTTAAATAGTTAGTGTGATATTGATTGTTGTATAATGGCTTATACATTAGGGTGTCAAGTAAAATTTGTAGTATACGTTCGATAGTCTGGAAATACAAAATTTATTAGAATCCAGGTGGAGGATATTGACCTTGCAGATTTTTTGATATTGTTGTTTAAATCTAATTGATAGTAGAGATTTTTTCCATCACGTCGACATTAGGGCATATCTCATTTTATTCCGAGAATTGCAATTAGCTATGCATAATTCATGTTCTAGTTTTAAGTCTTTGTTTCAGCCTACATTTATACCCCTAACTTTAAAATACAGTGTGAACGTATGGAGGAGGTCATGAGGTTCTTAACTCGCATGGAGGAGAGCTCCAAATGTGCAGAACTGCAAATGGCAGAAATTATAGAGAAAACTAATAAAATGGATGCTAAACTTAAGGAAAATTCTGAAACTTTAAGGGAAAATTAAGAGAAAACTCAGATGCCCTACAAAATAGATTGCTTCTTTAAAAGTACATCTTGAAACCTCAATGGAAAATAAATTTAAGGAAAATTGTAATTCTTTGGAGACTAAATTAACTTCTTTAGAAAAAACTAAAAGAAAACTCCACTTCTGTAGAAAACAAATTAAAAGAAAACTCCGATTCTTTAGAAAACGGGCTAAAAGAAAATTCTGATTCTTTGGAAGCTAGATTAACCGAATATTTTGAAACTAAATTAGAGGAAAATTCAGTAAACTTAAAAGCTAAGATGAGAGAGAATTCAGATTCATTAGGAGCTTTGTTAGAAAATAAGATCAAAGAAAATTCTACTTCGTTAGAAAATAAAATCAAAGAAAAATATGATTCATTGAAAACTTCTTTAGAAAATAAAATGTCTAAACTGTTTGAGAAAACTCACGAACTTGAAACTTCATTAGCTTTGAACACGAATAAAATGGAGGATAGATTTCGCGATGCCGACCAACAATCTCAGCAATTAGCTGATAGGATCAGGCGAGGTCTCAGAAAAGTAGGAGAGGATATGACAAATCAAGAAATTCGTGTCCAAAAAGTGAATAGTGATATTTTGAATTTGAATTTGAATTTATTGTTTCTCTTATACAGGCCACTGAGGCTACAAAGCCTCTTTATGCAGCTCTCTTCATTCAGAGGGCGGTTAAATACAATAGAATAAATGAAGAAAGAAAAAACTTAACCTATACATACAGTTGACAATAGAAGTTCTTGTTAATACATCCGTTCACCTTGAACATGATAATTGTATAGCTGATAGATTACAATGAAGGGAGTGTTTTATCGCTCTGATAGGAAGTCCTGAATACTGGTGCAATTTATATTTATTCTAGAGAATACTAGCTGAAATACGGAATGAACCTTTGCATTTTTCGGTTCTGTGATTAGGTATCTGGAGCATCTGTGCAGTGTGTCTATTCGCACGGTTATGCACTGATTGCATGGGAGTTAGTGTGCAGTAAATATAAGACGGAATTTTGAATTTTAGAATTTTTATCACAGTCAGAGCCATGGCATACTGTCTTCGTTCCTTTAACTTAAGCCATCCAATCTGGACGTAAAATGGAGTTATATGAGACTCTCTTGGTACATTGAGAACAAACCGCAAGCAAGCATTTTGCATTCTTTGCAATTTTGTATTGAGGACCTCTCCCATATCATGGTAAATTATAGATCCATAGTCAAATATTGGTAATATCAAACTCTGTATCAGTATCTTTCGTACATTTTGAGGCAAATAGAAGCAAGTTCGCCTAATTTGATATAATGACGATGCAACCCTTTTCAGAATCATGTTTGTGTGATCCTGCCACGATAATCGAGAGTCAAAAATAACTCCCAGATTTCTTACTGCTGACTGATACGGAACTGTTTGGGATGCAAGCTGTAAAGGTGGTACTGGGTCAGGTAGGGAACTGAGTAATTTGGTATAGCCGATGATGATCGGTTGCGTTTTTTCGAAGTTAAGTATTAGATTATGATCGAGTGCGTACTGAGATAGGCTTTGAATGTCACTGTTAATTAGTGCTACGTTCAAATGAATGGATTTCAGATCCGCGTGTAGATATAGCTGAAGGTCATCTGCGTACATATGATGTTGACAGAATTTAAGGAGAGATGGAAGGTCATTTATATACACGGAGAACAGGAGTGGACCAAGGACCGAACCCTGCGGCACACCTGTTGTAACTTCACACCATTCTGAAACATTGTCATCTGCTAGGACTACTCTCTGACATCTGCTTGTTAGGTAAGACCTAAACCAGTTCGTTACTGACTTTGAAACGCCTAGATTTCTTAATTTAACTAGTAGGATCTCATGGTGAACTCTGTCAAAAGCTTTGCTGAAATCGAATAGAGATAATATAGTTATTTCCTTCCGGTCCATTGCTAGACGAATGTCGTCTGTGACTTTGATAAGGGCTGTCAGAGTACTATGTTTTGATTTATATCCAGTTTGGTTCGGGTTTAGGATATTGTTGGAATTTATATATTCATAAAACTGATCAAAAACAATCCGTTCTAACGCTTTCCCAATTGCACACAATATACTTATTGGTCTAAAGTCACTACAGTTTAAGGCGTTCGTGAATTTTGGTATTGCTTTGATGTTGGCTTTTTTCCATTGTGTCGGATAAATACCCATTTGCAGGCTATAGTTAAATATATGCAATAAAACTGGCATGAGGAGGTCCATATTCCTTTTTAATAGCGTAATAGATATACGATCTGGTCCTATGGCTTTTGAAGTTATCCTAAATATGGCTAAATGAATGTCCTCAGGATATATATAGCCAAAATGAAATTCTTCCCGTCGTTCAGTAAATTTTTCCCTGTAGTTAGCAACAGTTGACAAAACTCTATTGCTGTCTACAACGGTTGATACGTTTAAATAATGCTTATTAAGCTCATCAGCGCTCATTGTTGGGTTATTGCTTTTGTGTCTGGATTTTCCAACACCGAGAGTTTTTGTAGCTCTCCACAAAGCCGAAGAGTTTTTAGCTGAATTAATTAGCGAATAAGTGTAACGTATCTTTGTATTACGAATAACTTGCTGGGTTCTGTTGCGTAAGCTTTTGTATTCTACAATGTCCTCGGGTTTCTGTGTTCTGTTGCACTTCTTTCTGGCTCTATTTCGAGATCTTATTAGATCTCTTATTTCTGTGTTGATCCAGGCAGCTGGTGCGTGCCTCACGCTAGCTGAGCGCACTGGGGCATGGCGATCATATAAATCAATTAAAAATGTGTTCAATGTTTCTACCTTCTCATCTATAGTTTGCTGCTCGAAAACAGTGTGCCATGGAACTGAGATGGCATCGGCCTTAAACCTTTCATAATTAAACCTGCTGAAGTCTCGAAAAGTTCGAATACTGGGCTTATATTTTGGAGTTGACAGGGTATATACTGCGTATGTGCTGAGAAGCCAGAAGCAGCAGTTTGGCCAAACTCAATCACGTGCTCATTGCAGTTGGATGCTATTAGATCCAGAGTAGAAGAGGAGGTTGCAGTGTGATGTGTATCTTGATACGGGAGCCACGACAGATTGCAAGTATTTAGAGTTTCTACTATGTTTTTCGTTTCAAATGTAGCCGACCCAAAATGGGCATTCAAATCACCGGCTAATATTACATATTTATAACTAAAAATGTGTGAAAGCATGTCATTTAATAGTAGTTCCATAAAACCGACTTTGGGTGCTCTATAAACACAAATAAATAATACTATAGTATCTTTCAGGCAAATCTCTACGAATAGGTACTCAGGTCTGAAATTCTCATTATTTGGGGATTTGCAGATAACCCGGCACTTAATGTGCTGTCGAACATACACTGCTACTCCACACTCTACTTCTCTACGTTGTCTGTCATTGCGGTAGATATTATATCCTGGCAAGGTTACAGATGAATCAGTAATGGACTTATTGAACCATGTTTCACTAACAGCGATTACATCAATACCGGAGTTAACAAATGTGTATTCAAATTCTGCGAAATGTTCTAGCATTTTAAGTGACTGCGTGTTCAGGTGAGTTACTTTAAAATCATTGGGTAATCTATCAGCTATATCACAAAGATAGGCATGCATATCATACTCATTGGTACTAATATCCATGCAAAAGATAATTGAAAGTTATTGTAAAATTGTTAAACAAGAAATATCAAAAATTACAAAATCTAAAACTTAAGCTATTTTCTAAATATTAATCAATAATATCGGCTTGTATTTTGGCTAGACACTGTAGTTAAAGTTCCACCAGTAACCATATTACATGTCTGTGCTTACACTTGTAACTTTGATCAGTTGAGCCCCCTCACACTGGCACGTATGAGGGTCCTTTACGTACGAGGAGCGGGAAACTTTTTCTTCAAAAAGTCCAATTCTCGGAGTGTTTTCACACGATGCCTCGTGTCATCAATGCGGATCAGAACAACGCCATCTGCAGTCCAGACACCGTGTAACCCAAAGTGGCTTACTGCTTGTTTTACAATATAAGTCCGGGTTTTCGTCAGATCTTCTCTTACAGTAATGCCGGTATTCCTTAAGTATTTCTTCGACCTGAAGAGTGCTGCTCGATCTGCATAGGACACGAACCGCACTATTATTGGCCGCTTCTTTCCAGCATCCCGGAGTCCTACACGATGAGATCGGTCTATTCTTTGGGGATCGATTGTCACATTCAACTTGGCAGCAACATCCATTACACACCTGTTGGTGTCCTCGCCTGGTGTTTCTGGAATACCAAAAATTCTCAAGTTATTTCGACGCTGTTACTGCTCAAGTTCATCAGTGCGGTCATTCAGTTGCAGCTCAAGTTGATTTATAGTGTCGTCTCGCCTGGCAAGTTCCTGTCTGAGCTCATTGATGACCTGGGTGTTAAAATCTATTGTTTCTTTTAGTTTATCAATCACCTTATTAGCAACTCGATCCACGAGCTCCTCGATTAGGTTCGTATTACTCAGCAGGCTTAAAATGTCAGCTGAGTCTCGGCGCACATCCTGCGTAGCTTGGTTGTGGTCCGCTGAAGAAAAAGTAGTGCCACTGTCCTTCCAGTTTCTTTTTGAGCCGTCAGCGTCGCTAGCATTGCGACAACCCCCACCCTGACTGCGATCCACGGTCTTCAATTGTTCTCCCGAGCTGCTACCTGCTCCGTTCCTCTCTAGGGCGCTAGGGTCGTCTGCTTTCACTTGCTTGCGCTGTCCACCCTTCGTTTGTTCACGAACTCCGCGCTCCCCACTGCGGTCAACTGCCTTCTTTTGTTTGTCTTTGCCCGTCATTTTGTGGTTTTCAACTCTAACCTCTCACACACTTTAATACTTGTTTATCAAAATAACAGCAATATTTCAACTTACTGCGTTTATCACCGAACGTTCTGCTGTTGATTTACTTCTCACTGATCACTCTTGCAATGCACTGCTTCTACTTTGTCACCTTCTAAAAGCAATTCTGGCTAGGAACTATCACTCACGTTTATGCCGCCATATGGTTGCGCGGGCTCGAATGGATATGGCAAATAACGTCATACAACGTTTGACCGAGCAATTCCGGGAACTTGTTGTTGGAGAAATTCAGGAAGGTGTAGTCAAAGAGTTGACAACTGAGATAAAGACGACAGTCATCAGTGAAGTCAAAGATGCACTTACACTGCAGACTCAAGACGGACTCAAAGTAATCAGAGTAACTTTGACGTCACATGTTCAAGTTATTACCAAGGATATCCAGACAGTTCAGAAAGACATTGTGGATTTGACAAGTTCTTTAAAGAATCACGAAGAGATTATGAACAAAATATCTACAGACGTAAAAGAGAATTGTAAGGAAACAGGAGGGATCAAGAGAGATACTGAAGAAATCAGGAAAAGATCTGAAGAGAACCAGAGGGAAATTGAGGATATCAAGAGTCAGGTTAAAGACAAGAACCAGGGTGATTATTCGCATAATAAAAGCAGTACAGAAGAGTTAAAAAATTAGTAGGTGAAAAAAATGCTGAACTCAAAGGAACCATCAAGATGCTTAGTGACAATTTTTTTTATTACGAGCAGAGAAGCAAAGAATGTTGCCAAAACTCCAAACACACCTACCATTACTAGTATGAATATTGAGGGAGTAAGCAAAGTTGATAATCCCCATAAACAGGAAGAGGTTAGAACGTTTATGCAATCCACTCCTATAAACTTTTACAAGAACGTTGAAGATAAACCTTCAAATTTCTCAGGAACTGGGATTATTACACCCGTAGAATTCCTGAGGGAAGTGGGAGATTACCTCAAGGATTCCAAGATTTTCAAAGAAAGGGAAATAAGGGTGATGGGGAAATTTTTGGATGGTCCCGCACTTACGTGGTTTTGGGCCTTTAGATCTACTGTAAACAACTTTGAGGAATTCTCTAGAGGATTATTGAAGAAATGGTCCCCAGAAACTCAATAACAAGTGAGAGCGGACCTATATTCCAAAACATACTCCACTTCTATACCCACACTTTATTCGACTTATTTCGCAGGGCAAATATCTAAACTTCAACATTTAGATACGCCTATGACAGACAACGTATTAATTACTGCATTGATCAGGCAATTTCCCGCGGATGTCCAAAGAACACTTATAGCAGCGGACATTTACAACTTGGAAAAATTTGATGAAGTTCTACAGAAGTTGGATCACACGAACGCTCAATTCTTTCATCAGAAAGCTGGAAAGAATGACAACGCGGTATTTTCAGTGTTGGCTGATAGATATTCTCACACACCTCGAGACGGTAGAGAAGAGAAAACGCCGAGGGATGATCCAGGACAAAGTAGATGGAACCAAAACAACTATCGATCATATGAGTATAAACCATATGCGAGACCCGAGGGTACGAACAATTATAGAGGTCGATGGGGAAGACCAAGAGGAAACCAAGGACAATACCAAGAGAGAAGGTATTTTGCGAGGAATAATGACTATTACGCAAGAAACGAAAATCCAAGACAATCCAATGAGGAATTCAAACAGGAGACGAGGAAAAACTTGGAGGAACGACACCAAGAGAACAAACAGTTCATGGAACAGCTGAAACAGGGTGAACTCGGTACATCAGGGACACTGCAATCCAAGAACAACGATGAGAAGAAAAACTTCAAATATTCAGTAGCGGATAGCCTAATTAAGATTTCCACTTCCAGGATTATAAAGTGGCAAGTAGAGGATGATGGATGACCTGACACAAATTAATCATGAACGTGAAGAAAAGGGAACGAGGAATAAATTGCCAATTATATTGTGCGAAGTATTCGCCAAGCCTGTCGATAACTTAATCGATACTGGTGCAATGTTATGTTTTGTAAGTGAGGAATTATATGCTCTATGGAAACTCACTGAGTATCTCGAAGAAATTCCTGTGTCCGGAATTAAGATTCAGGGAATTATTCCAAACAAGACATCCCTATGTATGACTCAGCTATATTTATGCATTGCCATAGGAGGACATGATTTTCGGCATGTGTTTGTGGTAATGAAGGACATGATATTTGATATGATCCTAGGAGGGGATTTCATCCAGAAGTATCAAGCTGTAATTGATATATGCACTGAGACGGTATGATTTCAGCATAACGAGGAAATAAACTTCGAGGGAAAAGACGAAGAAGACATCGAGGGAGATGCTCAATGGTCTTTGATATTTCACGAGTCTACTGAACAGGAAAATAGCAAATCAAAGAGATCACCAGAGTTGGAAAATATTCTTGATGTGTTCAAGGACATATTTGATTTTCGACCTGGCGAAATTAAGGATTTCGAATACCAAATTCGGGTTATTGATGATGCACCCTACCATGCAAAATTATATCCTGTAGCAGAAAAACATAGAGACAAGGTGAAGATACTTATCAAAAATATGGAGAATAACAATGTCATTGAGAGATTTACGACCTCTTATGTAAATCTTTGACAGTTGTATCTAAACCAGATGGCAGTCTAAGGTTATGTCTAGACGCGAGAAATTTGAATTCAAGATTGTTACCAGAATATGATAGACTACCTATTAATAGGGAATTACTTAGGAAATTCCAAGGCAAGATTTGGTTCTCAAATATTGACCTCACTTCGTCCTATCACCATATTAGGCTTAGTGAAGATTCAAAGAAATTTACAGGGTTTATGTTTGACCAGCCTACGTATTTCGTTGTCTACCATTTGGAGTCGAAACATCTGGATCTGTTTTGATTAGAGCACTTGAACAGAATTTGAGTCCTGAAGTAAAAGAAATAGCGATCCGATATATAGATGATTTTCTCATCGCATCAGAGAGCAAAGAAGAACATCTATTACAACTCCAAATGTTGTTCGAAGATTTAAGGAAGGTAAATTTTAAGGTCAACCTTCGAAAGTGTCAGTTTCTTTCAGAAATAAATTAATTTTTGGGACACATTTTGGATGGCGAGGCCTACCGTTCAAATGGGACGAAAATTCAAGCGAATGTTCGTCCGTACTTCGTTTCTAACGGGCACAATACTAAAAACTAAAACATTATTGTTCTATACACATATTTTCTCTTTTCAATCGATTGCCATCACTTATATTTTCATTATTATTTTGACATTTTTTTTATTAAAACGTACCGTACACTTATTGTTTTTACAACCTTCATAAATTAGGTGTTCAGAATGCACAGCATTATTCACATCATCAAAAACACTCTCCGACATATCATTAAACCGTGTAGGAAGAAATGTCTCAAATTTCTCACATACACGAAGTACACGATCACCATATGTTGCTTTCAATTTTCGAATCTTCATAATACGGAATGGAATATGCGTTGGCAATTCGCTGAGCTTCCTAGTCTCTAAGCCACATGCTTGCGCCATAGCATTGAGAACATTCATTGTAGTAGTATATAGACAAACGAAAAGCATGTCTATTACACTCTATAACAGCTTGTAATAATAATGTGGAAATAGGTATTTTGCACCATGCATTGTTAATAAATTATACTATTTATGCAAGAAATACCTTAACTGCAGCAGATACTACTTTTCTGCATATAGCACAAGTGTTAAGTGCTAATGCACACTTGACACCCCCCAGGGGCTCACATCTAGTGGGAGTGTGTTGGCGACCACGGTGCCCCAGCTTAGACCGACATTGCTTCTACTTACTTGGGCCAGGCTCCTCTCCATCTTCTTTTCTGTCGACATCAGTTGGTCAACTCTTGTTCTCATCCGACCCCGACGGTATTAGGTTATCCGAGGTCTAGTGAGTCTCTTCCTTTCCCGCCTTAATTGGCCCTTGTCTCATCTTTTCTGATACCCTCCTTCTGCGAGGGGTCAGCCTTCGTTTCTTTTCATGTTATCTCCTGGCTTCTGCTAAAGGCCTTCCAGGAGGCAGGGTGTATATAGCCCCACCACTTCTGGTGCACCCTGGATATTGCTACAACATCAGGGGCTCACGGCTGGTGAGGGATTCGATTTCCCCCATTTATCTTTTACCTCTGGGGCGGACCCTCTCCTCTTTCACATTCCTATCTGCCTTTCATGGCTCTCCTTCCGTCCAAGTCCCTCAATCCGCCTTCTTCGAGGGTTGAGGGCATTTCTTTCCCTTCTGTCCTTTATTTGCCTTTTTCTACATTTGTTTTCCATTTCCTCTTCTAGTTTATAGGTTAGTAGTTAGTTTTAATTCTACTTTACATTTCATTGTCATCTTCACGACCACCCAAACCATTAGGGGCCAATAACCTAGATGTTAGTCCTCTTAAGACAACAATTATCATCATCGTCAACACTTGACACAAGCTATCAAGTGTCCACAGGGCAAAAATACAGCACCTAGTTCTTCTTGATTACAAATTTTACATAATTGTTGGTCACACTTTTGTATCTGTTGTTGAGACACATCTTTTTTTCAGCCCCATGTATTTGTACAGCGTGTTCTCGCTCTAAAGGTACTTTTATGTCTTGAGCTGCAATTACGTTTTCTTCACGAATAGTGTTCACAAATTCCTGACCTTTAAGCAACACAATGTATCTACAGTTAGGTAACCAACGAGCGTGTTCCACAAAAGGGTCATCCGTCACCTGCCAATCCCTTAAACGAAATCCATAATCAAAACATATTGTTTTGTCCCCTTCACCAGTATGAACAATCCAGCCTTACTTAGCTCTTTTGTAAGGTGGTTTAATATTAATGGCCAATTTTTTTGTAAGATTCTAAACGTTTTTCAACAGGCCAGTACTCTGGATGAGCTAGTGCTTTAGTCTTGCCAACTCGCAATTTTTCAAAAGCACATGCCAGTTCAACACTGTCTATTGCATATGGACCACATATATCAACACTACTGTTGGCTGGTAATACATCATTATTATTTATTTGTGATTGAACAAAGTAAATAGAAGCGGATGGACTTGCGGTTCGGTAAAATGAATACACTGGTATGTTGCCCACTTTCTTTCTAAGCATGTAAGGACAACGAGGAGACCATCGCAAATGGTATCGAAGGGGATCGTCCCCTTCTTTCCAGTGCGAAAGTTCAACACTACAAAACACAAATCGCACAACATCTTCTCGGTTCAAATAATAACAACCCGTTGCAGCAAGTTTATGTGCTGACAAAAAGCGTACAGGCCAAGATTCGAATGTCAACCAACGATCGTTTTCCGATTTAAAATTTAACCCCCGTGGTAAACCGACTTGCTCACGTCTTTTATTTGGTATTAAAGCCATGTGTTATAATTAAACTTTTGTATTGTAAGTCATTAACGTAGCACAAGAGCACAGATTACTTTATAGCATAATGTATGCTTGTTCACTGTCTGTTCACTACGTTGTGGCGCATTACCACGCCTAAAAACAAACAAAATAACCAATCAATCAATAAATCAATCAAAATATTTGTAAATTAATCTTTAACGCTAATTAGTATTAACAAATCAAAACACCATTCAAAAAATAAACTGTATGTCGTCACTATCAGTAAACCATCTACTTAATTTTTTTTTAAAGCTGCAGTCATTCACATCCCCCTTCAATCAATATATAAACAAAAATGAACGTCATGTCGTTTTGGTTCCTTCGTAGCATAAAGAGGATTCATGATTTCTTCACTGTTAAGGATCATAAACCTAAAAGAATAGTCCATATTATCTTGCTCAAACCTATGGATATTAGTTAAGTCCATAGGGAACATCACGTAAGTTGAATTTAAAATTTAGTTTAAAAAATCAAACAAGGCCTAGTACTTTTTTTTTGATTGACATCCATTATGGTCTTGTGCCGGTTGCCAATACACAGCCATTAAGCCTGAAAGCAGTCATCGTCCCTGTCATGAACTGGTAATGAATTTTGTCTAGGGGTTTCAACAGTTGTAAGATGGGATAATATTTTAAGTTAGTCTTACCTGAGTTTTAAATAGTTCACTGCTCGGCAATGGTTCCACTCTAGAGCGTCTCGGGTTTTCAGCGACTGCTACAGCGGTAATGCTTTTCTTTCCAATTTTCTAAAATAAATAAAATAAACCGCCAAAAATACTTAATTCAGATTAATGCATGCATTTCATGAAAAATATAATATCAAACAAAAAGCAAACAGGTATTAAAGATCTCACCTTGACTTGTAATGTCTTGCTGTTTCCTTCTCGTGTGTTCAAGAGTGCAATTTTCTCTCTCTCAGACATGACAGTTCCACAGGTTATCTGCAAACAAAGAAATAAAAAAATCATTTATTGCATTATCAATAACTACAAATTTAAGGTTAATTAGCACTACATCATTAAAATAATCTTTAATATGTACTTACCGAAAACAAAAGGATTTTATTCCAAAGATCAGTTCAGTTCACGATACAGAGCTCTACGGTAATATGTCTGTTTGCTAAAACAGCAAGTGCATTACTATCTATCACAGTCTTTGTCAGTCAGCTTAGCAACAGAGAGAGTCTGCTTCTACTCATTGTTTGACTTTGAACTGTTCTCTGCCTCTCACACGTGTTCACACTTCTCCGCACATTCCTGAGGTAGCGTTATCAGGTCGTGGTGGGGACTGGCCAGGTAGCAGAGCAGGTTTGTTCTTCTCTTGTTTGGCCGCTTGCTACAGTGGCAGTAGTCTGTCCCTTAATCCATCCACAACACACACACACGCACAATCATTCAGTCCACCATAAGAAAGTTCGGAAAACGAACCGTCGTAGACCGTCTTGCCGTCCTGCCGTCCCGTCGAAATATCGATTGATTAATTGGGGGCAGGTCACCGTGGCCGGCCACAGGCTTGTTTAAACACATCTACATTACCAGTACCGTCTCTCTATCTACTACCGCTTTTAATCAAAATTTTTTAAAAAAATTCAACATCTGAGGTATGTCGTTAAGCCTTTTGTCAATTTTTTGGTGGGAAATAAATACTACATTCAAAAGGGAAATGTCACTCCAAG
The DNA here is from genome assembly GCA_946902985.2 of Meconema thalassinum. Classification (NCBI taxonomy): domain Eukaryota; kingdom Metazoa; phylum Arthropoda; class Insecta; order Orthoptera; family Tettigoniidae; genus Meconema; species Meconema thalassinum. The sequence continues at coordinate 758,694,897 of OX336389.2, forward strand.
TCTTTGGACACCCAGTACACGCCCCTACCCTTAGTAGTTTGCAAGATATAGAAAGCCGATGACCTATTAGTTTTGGGTATTTTGGTTACATAAGGGAAAAAGGAGGTAACACCCCGAGTCATTTAATACATCATACAAGTCCCTAGCTTTATTGGTTTGCGAGATATTAAGAAAAGTGTTGTTATTCCATTTTGACAAAAATTAAAAGTACATTCAAAATCAGGGCGTTAACCCAACTCCTACAATACCACATACAAGTCCCTAGCCTCATTGGTTCATGAGATATAAAAAACAAATGACCTATTAGTTCTGGATCTTTTTGATTAAATTTTAATATAAAATAACTCATCCATAAATAATTATTTTAAATGCCCGCCCTCTTACAAAATCCCCAAGTGCGCATGCGTACAAAACAAAAATCAAACATGTTAATTTGCATGTCATGCATTCAGAACAACGTTCAATTTCATAATAGTATCAGACCTCATATGTATCGTAAATTGAAAGCAACGTTTACTAAAGAAAATAATATTTCACCCCCTAGTAGGGATAGGTTTTATTTTGGGGTGGAAATAAGTTGTCCATAGGAAAGACAGCGTCACCCCGAGTCCAACGACATGCCGCATGCCAAAGCCGATTATTGGTTCGTGAGATATAAATTAGAGGTCAGCGTAGGTGAGCGGTTAGTTTTACTACGAATATTTTAAAGCCCCACTATTCCCCTAATCAAAAAATCAAGAATTAAAATTTTCCGAATATTAGTTTAGCGTCTAGGGGAATAAATACCGCCATGTTATTCTTATGAAAGAATAATACTGTGAGTACATATCTTTTTTTCACTCATAAGTAGCGCATGTCTAACGTCATGCACAACCTCGTGATAAGAATCTACATGTCTCTATAGTGTTATTACTGTAGGAGGTTAAGCCCTGTGTGTATTAGGATAGAGTATACTAGGGGACGTATATCGAAGATAATTTCAGTTGACTCTGATCTCTCAAATTGATCACATCGTCTTAAGAGTTTTCTAAGAAATCATTCTACAACCTTGTGATACACTGTATGTAGCTCATATGATAAACATAGCATCCAGGCCTGCACCCCTATCTCCCATTTAGAGGCTACTAGGACGTTCAAAAGTATGACCATTGAATTTAGATCGCATATTTCCGAATCAACACTTCAAGAATTATAATTATCTGAATGTTAGTTTAGCGTCTAGGGGTATAAATGTCTCCATGTTATTCTTATGGAGGAATAACATTGACTGCCAGGCTGTGTTAATTACATCTAAATAGCATGTGTTCAGTCAAAGAAAATGTTATCTGAAAGCATGTGCATTCGTTTAGGAAAGCCAGGAAATTGAAACGGTGATTTAGGTGACAGTCAAGGATGTCGGTAAATGTAATGTTAGATTTTAAACACTATGTCATAGAATACATTGTTATTATTATTTTATAGTATTACAAGCTGTACCCGGCATGCGTTGCAATGCCAATCAAAGAAAGTGTTGGCGTTGAAATTCTGTTTCTTGAAGTGCTTTTGGATACACAACATGTTAACTGTCTCTAAGCTATCAAGCTATCGTAAAATGGATTTTCTAACTTAGAACCATTCGTGGAAGCATGCACAACAACTTTCAAAAGTTTCATCGCTGTCACACATTTGTTGAGTCTACTCGTACGCTACCTGTTGTGAAATGGATTTACTAAGTCGAAACCCTTCCCTGGCGTGTACACAATAACTCATCAATGATTCATCGCAATCGGATGAATTGTATATGCACGTATACGGGGTTTTGTTTAAACGATTCGTGCGCTGTCACTCATTTGTTGAATCTACTCGTGCGCTACCTATTGAGAAATGTATTACTAAATCGAAGCCCTTCCCTGGCGTGTACACAATAACTCATCAAGGTTTCATCGCAATCGAAGAATGTTATATGAACGCAATAGGGGATTTTGTTGAAACGCTTCGCGCGTCGTCACCCATTTGTTGCATCTACTCTTGCGCTACTTATTGTGAAATGGATTTACTAAGTCCCCTTCCCTGGCGGGTACACAATAACTGATCAATGTTTCATCGCAATCGGATGAATAGTATATGAACGCATACCTGATTTTGTTTAAACGATTCGCGCTCCGTCACTCATTTGTTGAATCTACTCGTGCGCTACCTACTGTAAAATGTATTTACTAAGTTAGAAACCGTCACGTAAGTGTCCACAACATCTCACCCAAGTTTCATCGCTATCGGACTAATGGGATATGAAGACATAGGGGACTGTATTGAAACGCTCCGCATGTCGTCGTTCATTTGTCGAATCTACTCGTGTGTTACCTACTGTGAAATGTATTTACTAAGCCAGAAACCTTCCTTGGAGTGTCCACCATATTTCATCCAAGTTTCACCGCTAACGGCAGAATGGTATATGACCTTATACGGGACATTGTTGAAACGCTTCGCGCGTCGTCCCTCATTTGTTGAATCAACTTGTGCGCTGCATATTGTATAGTGGATTTACTAAGCCAGAAATTTTCCATGACGTGTACACAACATCTCACCCAAGTTTCATAGCTACGGACGAATGATACATGAATGCATACGGGACTTGGTTGAAACGCTTCGCGTGTCGTCGCTCATTTGTTGATTCTACTCTTGCGCTACATATTGTAATATGGATGTACTCAGCCAGAAACCTTCCCTGGAGTGTACACAACATCTCACCCAAGTTTCATCGCAATCGGATGAATGGTATGTGGACGTATACGGGACGTTGTCGAAACGCTTCGCGCGTAGTCACTCATCTGTTGAATATAAACGTGCGCTTCGTATTGTAAAATGGATTTACTTAGCCAGAAACCTTTCCTGGAGTGTACACAACAATTCACCAAACATTTATCACTATCAGACGACTGGTATATGACTTTATACGGGACTTTGTTGAAACGCTTCGCGTGTCATCGCTCATTTGTTGAATCTACTGGTGCGATACCTATTGTAAAATGTATGTACTAAGCCAGAAACCTTCCCTGGAGTGTACACAACATCTCACCCAAGTTTCATCGCTATCGGATGAATGGTATATGAAATTATATGGGGCTTTGTTGAAACGCTTCGCGTGCCGTTGCTCATTTGTTGATTCTACTCGTGCTCTACCTATTTTTAAAGGGATTTACTAAGCTAGAAAAATTCCCTGGGGTGCACACAAAATCTCAGCCTAGTTTCATCGCTATCGGACGAATGGTATATGAACGCAAACGTGACTTTGTTGAAATGCTTCGCGCGTCGTAGCTCATTTGTTGAATCTACTCGTGCGCTGCCTATTGTAAAGTGGATGTACTAAGCCAGAAAATTTCCCTGCAGTGTACACAACATTTTACGCAAGTTTCATAGCTATCGGACGAATGGTATATGAATGCATACGGGACTTTGTTGAAACGCATTGCGTGTCGTCGCTCATTTGTTGAATCTACTTGTGCGCTATCTACTGTGAAATGTATTCACTAATTTTGAAACCTTCACGTAAGTGTACACAACATCTCACCCAAGTTTCATCGCTATCGGACGAATGGTATATGAACACATACGGGACTTTGTTGAAATGCTTCGCGCATCGTCGCTCATTTGTTGAATCTACGCGTGCGCTACCTATTGTAAAATGGATTTACTAAGTCAGAAACCTTCCTTGGAGTGTACTCAATATCTCACCCAAGTTTTATCGCAATCGGACGAATGGTATATGAACGCATAGGAGATATACATACCCACCCACAGACAAACTATCACGTTACATTGATTTTTATATATATAGACTATTATTGCTAACAATGTAAAAAAGTAATGTTAATCTTACCGCTTAAACATATTGTATCCTATAAACAGTTTACACAACTGTTCTCAACTAGGTTGATGGGAAAGTACATCGCTCTGTCCCCTTTCGCAGGTGTGATTTATTTCTTGCGAAGAAAAGCAGCTGTTAACACAAAACAACATTTATGATGGAACAAACTATTCCAAGCTATATATGCAAAGTGTGCGGAAAAACTTTTGTTAGGGACTATGATAGGAAATGTCACGAAGTTTCGTGTGGATAATTCCATCAGTGTAAAACCTGTGGAATCAAATTCGACAATGCTTACAACGGACGTCGTCATGAAGAATGTTGTGATATTATGTCATCAGCCAAAAGACAAATATCTGAGCCTACAAAACATCACCTACTCTCAATGGTTCCTGATCAAAACGGACTTAATGAATATGAAACGTCTTTTCAATGTCGTCTTAAATCCTATTTTATACGTAGTGATACGTGTAAGGATTTAATTTCATACATCAACGAGTCCAAACAACAAATAATCCATGTAATACAAAAAGAACAAGCAAACCACAAGTCGTTGAAAGTTATCCTGTGGGTGAATGTAGATTTATTCAAACGCCTACCAATGAAATTACAGATCGTGCTTTTAATACAGGTAATCTGGCCATGTTTTTGGAAACAGGCTTAAGTAGTTTCTTGGAAACGCAATTTAAAAAGTTAACTACGGAAATGGAGGAATGCGAGCTAAATTGCAGTAATTGGGCTTTGCTGGCAGTTGAAGTAGTGCGATTGAAAATAAATAAGAACAATCTCTAGCGTGGAAGCACATGCATTCCATTACCAGCAGCTGCAAAAGCAAGAAAATCCTGCATTAATCCTCAAAACTTTAAAGTCGAGATGTGTTCTATGTACGCCATTTTAGCAAAACTGGTTAAAAAGGATATTCAACGCGTTAGTAAATACAATGACCTAGAAAACAAGTAGGATTTCTCAGTCGTTTCGTACCCTGCTAAGTTGTTCATCTGGCCTGAACCACTACGTCTTTATTAAAGATTTGGTAAACTAGTAGGACATCAGATTACCAACTGTGAACATAAGATATATACGGGTAAACGGTGTTTTACTCACTTTGATTATCAATATGGTCAACTAGGGATGGATACATTTAAAGAACATAGAGATTTGTGTGTCCTGCATGCCATTGTAAGGGTTGAAATGCCTATTAAAAACCAATTCTCAAGTTCTTAAATGTGGAAATGCCTAGAATACATTAAGTTATCCATGCAGATTTCAAAAGTATACTCCTAACATACCAAACATGTCTACCTAATCCCGAGGCAGGTTATACAGTCCCATACCAGATTAATATTCCTATGAGCTTTGGTGTAGATATTTAACCGTCACCAGCTGTGGAACATATAAAGACAAGCTTTCCGAGACAACCATTTATTTATCGTGGCCCTGATGCGGCAGAAAAGTTTATGGACTGTTTGTTATCGATAGCTAATGAAATTGATCGCCTTTACAGCTTAAATGTTCCAAAGGCTTTAACTCATGATCAAGAAGCAGAGTTCTTATCTTCTGAAACCTGTTATTTGTGTGATAAATCATTTACCGAAGAGGACTGGAAAGTTAGAGATTATTGTCATATTACAGGCGCATACCGTGAAAGCGCTCATAATAACTGTAAATTGAGGTGTAAAACACGTAACCCTGTTCCTGTATTTCTACATAATATGAGCGGATACGATGATAATTTCATTGTAAAACAGTTGGGATGTACTACTGAGGGAGCGGACGTTATCCCTTACTAAAAAAAATTACATCTCCTTCACCAAATCATCATCATCTGCGGCTTTAACTCGAATCCGAGTATAAATCTTCTTCCTTCAGTCCTGTTTGTGGATGTGTTTACGGTGACTAAAGAGTCCAATCCTGGCATGTAACAAGCGTCCACACAAATCACATAGTATTGCTGGAGGGGGACGTGGTTGGGCTGCTCGAAGTTTTCTAGCTTGACGCTTGGCCTCTTCATGTGTGCGTCGTTCCCTTTCAAAGGTCTTTACAGTATCCGAGATGGTACGGCGCCAAGTTGAGCGGTCTTCAGCCAGCATGTCCCACGTTTGTGAATCAAGACCAGTCAATTTCAGGGCCTGCTTAAATTGGTCCTTGTAGCGCCTCTTAGGACCAGCATGAGGTCTGGTGCCATAGCATAACTCACCATATAGCATTTGACGAGGTAATCTCACATCATCCATCCGATGGACATGACCAATTCATCTAAATTGGTGACCTGTTATGGATGATTCTATGCTGTTGATTTGAGCCTTTTCCAGAACAGCAATATTGGTAATGCGGTCTTCCCATTTAATCCTCAGGATTGATCGAAGTTTTTGTAGGTGGAAACGCTCAAGCTTCCTAAGATCACGTCCGTAAAGGGTCCACTTTTCACAGCCATACAACAATGTAGAAATGACCACTGCTTTGTACACCATAAGCTTTGTACTCATGGACAGATCTTTATTCATGAAGACCCGGTGCGCTAATCGTCCATATGCTGCATAAGCTGCGCCAATTCTCTTATCCACATCTTGCTCACAGGAACAACTCACAGAAATGCTACTGCACAGGTACGAGAAGTGGTCTACCTGTTCTAATGGCAAATTTGAGATGGAGATATTGAACTGAAGAAGAGGTGTGCCTGGTGAAGGTTGTGCCAAGACTTTAGTCTTATTGACATTTATGGAAAGACCAAAGCGATCACATGCACTTTTGTAACAATTAACTGACTCTCGCAGCTCTTCTGGTGTGAGAGTTGGCGACGCAGCATCATCTGCATTCAACATGTTAGTAACTTTAGTAACCTGAGTTTTCCTCAAGGAGCGGAGACGGGTTAAGTTGAAAAGCCCTCCATCAAAACGATACTTGACCTCCATATCTGGGATGTTTGTAGGTGAATCATAAAGCATTGCAGCCAAGTACAGCGCGAAAAGCGTTGGAGCCAGTGCACATCCTTGTTTCAGTCCATGGGTAATAGGAAATTCATCGGACATCTTATTCTGATGACAAACCTGCCATGTCATGCCATCATGGAGAGCCTTGATTAGATCTGAAAAACGCTGAGGGCAACCAAACTGCTTCAGCACCGCCCACATGGCTGGTCTTGGAACGGAATCAAATGCCTTTTCCAAGTCATAAAAGACTAAGAAGAGTGGATTCTGTTGTTTTCTACATTTTTCTTGTGGCTGTCTGACACAGAAAATCAAGTCAATTGTGCTTCTGGAAGCTCTAAATCCGCATTGTGTCTCTGGGAGGATCTTCTCAGAGAAAACCTTGAGACGGTTAAGTAGGATTCTTGCAAGAATCTTCCCCACAATTGATATCAGTGATATACCACGGTAGTTGCCACAAACACTGCGATCACCCTTTACAAAAAGATAGTGACGATAGTGGCATTCCTTAATTCTCCAGGTACCATTCTTGATTCCCATATTCTGAGGATAAGGATGAAAATCCTTGTTTTGAGGGAATGATCTCCGGCTTGAATTAGTTCCAGAGGGATGTTATCTGGGCCAGGTGATTTTCTGGGATTCAATTGGGTGAGTGCTGCACTGAATTCATGATAAGTAGGAGGTACTGCCAACCACAGTTGTTCAGGTTGTTGCGGCACATCACAAAGGAAGTCTTCAGCAGCTGCTGATGGTCGATTTAGTAGATTGGAGAAGTGCTCCTCCCAGCGTTCCAAGATTTCTTGACTATCAGTAAAGGTAGTAGAATTAGGAAATGTTAAGCTTCGATTTGTGGATACGTTTCGGTTGATTCCTAGTAGTTTGGAAAACTTAGTTACAAACTTAACATCATACTCTGAAACAGAAAAATACTTTGAAAAAAATTGCAACGCTCATGACTCCTAAAGGTGTATTTCCTTATGATTACATTGATTCTGGGAAAAATGAAGTGAAGTGTGTGTACCACCAAAAGAGGCATTCTTTAACAAATTAAGTCAAGAAGTAACCTTCATCTAATTTCAGATGTACTCCTTATTGCAGACAGCTTTGAAACTTTTCGAAACTAAACACTAGAAACACACCGAGTGGATGCTGAACACGTCTTTACTTCGCCTGGTTAAAATTTTGAAGCAATGCTCCTTTAATCTGGAATTGAACTAGAATTGCTAGAGGATTACAATCAGATTCTTTTAATAGAGTCTGGAATACGTGGAGGAATATGCCAGATTTCTCATCGATATGCTGAAGCTAACAATAAATAAATGGAAACATATGATTCCGATAAACCATCACAGTTTAATAACTATGATGATGCTAACAACCAATACGGGTGGGCTATGTGCCACTCCTTTCCTTACAGTGTATTTCAGTGGGTATCTCCAGATACAGTTGATCTAGGAACGTTAAAGGAAGACGACCCTGTCGGATACATTTTAGGCGTTGATGTCGATTATCCATCTGACCTTCATGATCTACACAACGATTTGCCTTTCCTATCCGAGTGTATACAACCAAGGATTCGCTTCTCAAAAAACAAATTCCTCATCTTGGAAATCGAAGGCGATACGTTGTTCATTACATGGCACCTAAGCAGGCCAAAATTGATAAAAATACATCGTGTGTTAAAGTTTCAACAGAGACCTCGGCAAAGGTATACGTTGATTTTAATAACAATCTTCGAAAACAAGCCAAACATGATTTTAAGAAAAATCTGTACAAATTATTTAGCAATACATTTTTTGGAAATACAATGGAAAATATTCGTAATAGATATACCTCGTGTAACTGATGGTAAAAGGCAGAAAAGCTAATAGCTAAACCAACATTTATTGACAGAACAATGTACGGTCCTAACCTAGCTGCTTTCCACATGTCTAAACGTAGCATTGTATTCAACAAGCCTATATATATTGGGATGTGTATACTGGATATTTCAAAAAATCTCATGTATTCCCACCACTATGATGTCCTGCTACCCCATTTTGGGATCGAAACTCTTAAACTCATGTGTATGAACACGGAATCATTTATTTGGTAAACACCAAGGACGTTAATCAAGACAAGTTGAATTTCCTTGAGCACTTGGATAGATCTGATTATCTTACTAATCACATATGCTTCTCTACATCAAGCAAGAAAACTTTAGGAAAATTTAAAGACGAGGCTAACGGACGTATTATTAAACCATTTGTTGGACTTAGAGCTAAATTTTACGATTTAAACATTGAAGGACTAAAAATAAAAAAGATTAAAGGTATTAGCAGATGCGTTGTTAAACATTGTATATGTTTTCAAGATTATAAGGATTGTCTCATGAAGAACGAGGTAAAGAGAATACCGTTGAACATTATCGCTTCTATACAACATAAGATATCATCCATAATACTAAACAAAATTGCTTTGTGTCCTCATCATGATAAAATAGTAATTGACTCCGATGGTATAGGTACACATGCTTATGGTCATTACACAACCGTTGACCATACTTAAATGGTTACGTTATACATATCAAGTCAACGACGTAATATATAGAAACTACTTATCAAGACCACCTTATGGTGCAGTGGATTGTGTTGGTAGTTTTAACACCTGAGATTCATGGTTCGTTTCCAGGCTCTGACGAGCAATAAAAGCAATGGTATAGTCTGGTACGGTGTCTCTTAACTTCATTGTGTTCAATGGAACCTACCAGATGTTGTGGCGGAATGAGGAGCGGAAAGGAAGTGGCCACCTACCGCACGTGAACTCTGGCCTTGTTCTTATAATTGAAAAGACCTCTGGCGTGAGATTAATTTCTCCGTAAATCTGAGTGTGAATGAAAAGGCGTCTAGCATGTGATTGATTTCTCCGTATGGCTGTGAGTGGATGAAAAGGCCTATGGCACAAGATTAATTTCTATGTAAGTCTGTGTGTGAATGAAAAGTCTCTGGTGCGAAATTAATTTGTTCGTAAGCCTGTGTGTGTGCGTTAACTCTGCCTCTAGGCTTAAACCCTAGTGCCGGTCTCAAGACCGAGGAAAAGAGGAGAGGCACAACATATTTTACTCCTTTAATCTTAATCCAAAAGCGCAGTGCCGTTTACGAAAGAGAGTAGACTTTGGAGGTGTATTCGTCATTGAAGCTTGCAAACCTTGTTGATACACCTGTGATAAGAATTTACGCATAGGATTTATAGTTAACTTACTGGAGTATCCGCTTCATGACATACTCAAGCCTTGACTGGTTGATGTTAAGCCCCTTACAGAGGGGATGTAGAGTACTGGCTACAACTCTGTAAGACAAGGCTACAACCCTTGCGGTGTTGTTAACGGCGGTTTCTACCATTTTAACGTTCTGGTTGGCTTAAAGTATGAGTGTAAACCATATCCCACCACGTGTAAGAGAGAGAGGAAAAGTAGTTGACTTGCTAAGTTCAATAGTAAAAGGGTTCAATTTGGCTACCTCCACATAAACCCATCAAAGCAATCATCAAAACCTCATGCACTAGGTGACTAGACATTAAACAACTCCCTCCTCCTCCCTTTCTTTTTCACCCTGGTACATGATATGAATAATATCATCCTATTGGCTCAGGGTATACGTAATCCTAAGCTCGTTGCGCGTGGCGGCCATCTTCCGCATTAGCCCCTGCACCAGCTATAAGTCTCCCTCCATGAGAATAACATAGGACAGTTGCGCGCGGCGGCCATCTTGTGCATTAGCCCCTGCACTAGGACCGGCCTATGTATCCTACTACTGTACGTGGTGTAGTTTCTTATTGAAATATAAGGATTGTTACCAAATATTTTTAATTGCATTTAAGCGCTGTAAGTATTAGATCATATTTGGAATTAATGAACTTACCTAACTACCGCATCCTATCCAAGGCGTGGTTTAATTACAACGAGGCCGTATCGTTGCGTAGCGGCTAGCACTCATCAATATCATCGCGAAGACTCGGGTTTGATTCCAAGCTCTGCCAAGGAAAGTAATTCTAATCTGAGGGCTGAAACAGGGTACTCTCAGTCTTGTGAGATAACACGTGGAAATCTTTCAATACACGCCCAGGTAATGAGATCACTTCATTGCTTATGGAAAGATTCAGCATTATTCAGAACAATAGAAAATAATGTATAAAAACTTTTCACATTTTCACCTCAGCCATCCTGGAAGTGGTTTTCTGTGGGTTTCTACTTCTACTCCCGGCGAATGCCGGGATGTTAGCTAAATTGTGGCCAAAGCCTTCTCTTCCTAATCCTAATACAGCCATCACAATAACCCAGGCCACCAGACAAATTCAAGGCACACCCAAGTGCCGTACGTGGAGTTACATGACCACGATGTCGCAAATCCCCTCACTGATTCAACAACAACAGCAACTAATTACAACGGATTAGACATTAACACCCAAGTGATGGGAACTGAACCTTATTGACTGCCAAATCCAGTTATCAGCAGCACTTGGATACTCTTGGAAAGTCAATATGTGATAATTTCTTCAAAGTTTGACAGTTTAGGTCTGAGCACACTCTATGCCAGAATTCAACAAAAGCGCATGTGACGGCGTTCCCAGGTGACGGACAATTCATTACATTGCTGCTTTGCTTGCATGTGATGGACCTAATTTCTAAATTCAAAACAGACAAGTAAAGTGGGTAGAATTAATAAGCAAAAAGCTCGCATGTAAAACCAGGAGTTACCATATTCAGAAGTGCATTTTGTTTAATCCATATCACTGCAATGAAAATACAATTCATCGCATAAAAGCATATTGTTATGCGAAAATTATCTCTACTTAGTATAAAACAAAGTCCCTGCTTCTTGGATGTTACGGGTAAACTCGAGAACCACTGGATGGATTTTGATATGGTTTTCTTCATTTTGTAAAGGATATCTCGAGAATAATTTCTGTAGAAAATAATTTATTTGTGATCAAAAGAAGCCGAGCAGTAACGATTTAAGTGGAAAAGTCGAAAAAAACCCTGGCGTCCGAGCACTTTGTAAGCTTACACTGTCCAAACCGTTCAATATATCTAAATACCATGAATGTAAGAATTGTTCAGCTTGAAATGTTCTACAAAAAGTCCACGAGAGCATATGTCTATCTTCAATACATCGCCTACTATAAGTGTTTTTCGTTTTAATTTCTTCCAACCATGTTCATTCAACTACTGAGGCGACAGTTGACGTGCTAGCTAAGGGCGAGTCTATAATCCCTGTTACAGCCTAGCTAGCGGGCGAACCTATTAACCCAGATACAGCCAGCAGCAAACCATCGAGTTGTGTTGAGTTACGGTAATACTTCTGTGAAGGGTGGTTGTGTTTGGAGTTTCCCTGGAAGTGCAACTCGTTTTTTTTTCATTTCGCCTGTGAAACAGAGTCAAGTTAAGTTTGGACGGAAGGAGGATTTGAGTTTATTCACCTAGCCATTCCCTGGAAGTGCAACTCTCATTTCACCTGTGAAATTTTCTTTCCGCAAAATTCACAGTATATTTAAGATTGGACAGAAGGGGGATTAGGCTTATTAAGTTATATTTAATTATACTGATTGGCGTATAATCTCTACTTAGTATAAAATAAGGTCTCCGTTTCTTGGATGTCACAGATAATCTCGAGAACTACTGCGTGGATTTTGATGCGGTTTTCACCATTCTGTAACGGATGCCTCGTGGAAGGTTTCTGGAGAAAATAATTTATTTATGATCAAAGGAAGCCAAGCAGTAAAGATTTCTTAGAAAAATTCAAAAAAAATCCTGGCGTCCGTGCGCTTTTTAAGCTTACGCTGGGCAAACCGTTAAAAATATCAATATACAATGAGTGTAAGAATTGTCTAGCCTGAAAAGTTCTACAAAAACGTACACGAGAGCACATCTATTGAACCCTTTACCCTCTGATGGATAAATGATTCGATGTTTTATTTCTTCAATTAATAAATATTTCCACCAGCGTCATGAAAATAGCCAGACGGAGATGAGGACATTTCAAGCATTTGTTGGAGACAATGGGGACATACCTGCAGCAGTTTGACAAAAGGCTAAATACTTAAGGATTGTGGAAAGAAAGAGCATAGCAATGATTCAGAAGGACAGGTGGTGGCCACCTCAAAATAGAAAGGACGCGTGGTGAGACACGCTTATGGTATGCTCATTGTAATATTCGCGCCTAGAAAAAATATGATGCAGTAACGTGAGTGGCTGATGAAAATACTAGACACTCCTACGAGGCCAAGGTCTGATAAAAACCGCCAAGTTACAGAAAATGTGGAACCAATGGGAAATTAATGCTTACGAGCGCGGCAAGTCTAGCTAGGGCACGCGATGGCTAGCATTAACGCGGGAGATCGGCTAGACAACATCTCTACGATCGATTCTAGGATTAATGGGCATATTCTTGACCTGCGCAATTTTACGAGTTCAGTGATATTTATTTCATTCCTGTACCACTATTATTTTGAGAATTTTGTATATAATTTCCCCCTCTATCAATACCTAGGGCCGGTTCATTTATAAGTGGCGTGAAGAGCCAAGACATTGCTATTACTTTTGTTCGTCTGAGGACGGAAGATATTATACTTTTGTGTGTCGAGGACACAGGTTACTTTACATTTTGCGCGTCTAAGGACGTAGACACTTATACTTTTGCGTGTCATGAGGACACAGAAATTATTAATAAATGTGTTAAATTCAGTGATAGATAGTCACAGTACTATATTTTGAAGGGGCAGTAGCATCGACAATTCGCCAACAGACTGTTCCGGGGAAATTAGTACCTGAAACGGCGAATTTAGTAGTCAGATATCGAGTGTATAATAATCTAACTTTTTGAATCAGCACGAGATATGACATCGCTTACCATGGAAGTAGTTTGGAACTATCAACACTCCGTCCGGATGGTTGAGATGAGATAAGAAGCATTCAGTTGGGAGATGGCAGCTGATGTCCTTTGACGGGTGACTGGCCGAGGATGAGTACAAAATAATATTCTTATTATCTGATAAATTAACTTATGGAATATGGGACATATTTTTGTAAATAATTTGCTTGTGTGATTAACGTAGTATATTTAGTTTTGGTCTGACACACCTTTTGCATGGAAACAGCCCGCATAAATGTTATTAGTAGAAGGTTCTTGTTTTTGTTTTGTTTTAACTAACGTAGCTATGTGGACGACCGTGTTTGCATATGTTACGCAATGCGGTTAAAAACGTCTCTCGGAGATATGTTGTGTTTCAGAAGTAGGACTGAAGTAATATAATTATACAGTAGATTGGAGGGTAATTAATCTTTTTAAGGTTTATTATTGATCAGATTCAGTGAGATTATTGCCTTTGGAGCAATGTGATTTGTGACGAAGAGCAGTCAGCTCTATCGTATGTTTTTAATATTTTTTTAAATAGTTTGTGAGCATCTATTCAGCCAACCTGTGTGAAAAACGTCATGTCATTTCCAGCAGTGTGAGTGTGTGTATTTTGTGGTCATTACAAGTGGGAATTTCAGCGTAGACTGATTTCTGTCAGCTTGATGCCAAGTCCATATTGTTACCTTGCGAGGACATATGTGGCTATTTTGATTAATGTCTGACCATATGTTTAGGTGGTTGAGATTTGTTGCTGTTGATTCTTTGAGATAACGGCACAGCTGGTCAGTTATTTTTACACACTGGAGTTGGGGCAATGACAAGTATTGAGGAAGGGGGAGCTGTTTCACAAGGCGGACTGAAGGTTGCAAGCGAGGTCATTAGTGGGGAGTGCTTGTTGGCTCCATAATTACTTGAAATACAGAATTAAGAACTGATCAATGGTAAAAATTGTTTAAATAAATGGGAGTTGCCTACGAATCACGATAATCTCCGAAGCGTTAGCTTAACATGCATTTTTGTTCATATAATGTAATCTTAGCCGGTCAGGCTTTTGTTGTTGTTGGTTTCTGTCCATGTTCATATTCCATATCAGTGACCCGTGAAGTCACATGCGATGCTGTCTTTTCCTTGTTTGTGTATTGAGCAATTGGCCGGAGTTGGCAGCTCATTTTGTCAAAGTGCGTCATCGCGCTAATGGAGGGTCTCGAGGGAGATTCCTGTAAATAGTAGATTTTTTGTGTGTGTGTCAGCATTAAATTTTTAAGGGTTTTTATTAGTGTCATGTCCCATATCCGTAAACGTTGATTTACGAGATGATTGTTCGTAAGCATCGTGGCTGTTAACCCGTTGTAAACGAACAGTCATTCAAGTACTCATTCCTCGTAGTTAGTCATTACGCGTACATAAAATCCAAATTGCAAGTTAGTGGAACCAGGATCCACATTTTATAAGGGGGAGATCCGTCTGACTCCTCAACATTGATAGATATTCCTGTCATGGGAAAATTCAGGGAGGATTTTTTATTATTGTTGTTTATATCCTTTTTATGCACTATTAGTCATTAAATCATGTTATTATTTTACGTCTTGTCACCTTTCTTTCTTAATTATATTTTTTAATCCTATGACCCTTACCTCAGTAGAGCATGTTGTTTGGCGAACGTAAACATCACACTAAGAACTGAGCGCGACCCCTTGATCAAGATTCTTGCATATAAACACTGCTATTCTGAAGGGTTCATAGGAGTAAAACTGGCGCGGCCAAGCGAGGGGCGGTTCACTGTGGTGTAACGGCAGAGAAATTGCACATGTCAATGTAAGCGTACTTGGGTTTTCAAACTGACGCAACAATGAAGGTGTAATTTTGTTGCTGGTTCGCTGCTGGAACACATTTAGTTGGCGTATTTGAGTAAAACTGACAGGCCACAAGTGGAGGCAGATATGACAGTATTTTAATCACCGGAAAGTGATATTTTATTAAAAGTAATTGAGGCGAGGAGGATGCCGCCAAATGTGTGAAATATAAATTAAAATCAGGAGTTTGCATTGTAAAATACGGTTCACGTTTTTGTCTATTGAATTAAAATAAATTAATATACGTGATACCGGGCGCCCAATGATTAAAGTTAAAACTAGATTTGTTTAGAAAGTCAAACTCATGAAAATATTAGGAGGCTGGTAGCCTTAAATGACAATTAATACTTTGTTAATTAGTCAGTGTTAATATCAGATCAGGATAACAATTTAATGACTAAATATGTGTTTGGGTTTAAATTAAATTGAGTAAAATTAGAAGCACTCAGAGATGCAATCGACTAGTGGGATTAAATGTAAAAATAAATGAACTGAGTAGGGTAAAGAAATTAAATGTGCATTGGATTGTATGTATGTGTCAAGGGGAATTGCTTTATGCCATTTCCCTAATGTCTCATATAAAGAGTATAACATGGCAACGGTGGAACAGATTCAAGAAATCATTGAGAGCGCGGCTAGGAGAACACATGAATTGTTGGACACTAAATTGGCGGAACAGAGTCAATCATTAAACACTGGTATGTTAGAACAAAGTGAAGCATTAAACGCGAAATTATCCGAACAAAGTGAATCAATAAACAATACTATGTTAGAACAAAGTGAGTCTATAAACAAATTATTTGAACAGAGTGAATCGCTAAAAACTAAACTAGCCGAACAAAGTGAAGCAATAAACAATACTATGTTAGATCAAAGAGAGTCTGTAAACAAATTATCCGAACAAAGTGAATCATTGCGGACACAATTAAATAACAGTAGGATTGAACAAAATGAATATCAGGCGGAACAGGCCAGATTACTAAAAAATGAAATCAATGACACTATAAATTCGCTGTTAGAGGCGCAGAATGTTAAAAACACGAACCAATTAGCTTCGTTAACCGCAGAGATGAATGATCACACTAATCAACAGATGGTATTGCTGGCCCTAGATGTTAGTAAAAACAATGAAAAACAATTAGATCAGATTAAGAAAATGGAAAGTATTTTTGATCAAAAACTTAGCATTCTGGATGAAACGGTGTTAGCTAAATTAGAGCAAATTGAACTAGCATGCACTATGAATACAAGCGAGGTCAAGATAGCTCAGGATAAGTTAGAAGGACGATTTAAGGAAATGGAAAAAAGCGGCAAGGTCATTCAACAACAATTATCAGCGGTAGATGAAAATATATCCGGCATAATTAAAGATATGGATCGTCTCGAAATAAAATCAGCGGAGCAATGGAAAAGCCTAGAAGCGGATCAGAATCAATTAAAGAGTACCATCGATGAACATAGCGCGAGATTGGAAGAAAGGTTGAGCCAGATAGAAAGCAATCAGGATGACACTAAAAGCCAGATTGAGGAGAAAGTAAGCACGATTAAGGAGCAAATAAGGAAAGATTTGCGAAAAATGAATATCGATTCTAAAGAGGAAAGATCAACCATCCTTAAGACAGTAGGCGAAAATCATACTCGTATTCAAGCATTAGAACAAGAAATTAAGAGTAAACTTAAAGAACAAACAGACAGGATCATAAAAGCTGAACTGAGGTCGATAGAAAAATCCTCGATATTTAAAACAGGAACAATGAGAGATAGGCAGGACGCAAGAGGAGGCAAGCACAGCAGGGAGTCAAGCTCAGACAGAGAGCCCATTAACAACAAACACGGAAGGGTTTCGCAAGAATATCGAAAGGAGTTCCACGCCACAAGACGGTCATCAGCCCACACAACTTATCCAAGTAATTCGCTCGAACGATTATAAACCGCAGAAATACACGGAGAATTCAGGGGTGACACCTAAAGCCTTTATTAAAGAAATTGAAGATCAATACAATGACACTGGGGTACCTGAAGCACGTAGATTGAGGATGATGGAGAGAGTTTTATCAGGAAATGTCCTTACATGGTTTTTAAGCTTCAAATATACATTTGGAACTATGTCAGATTTCAAATTAGCGTTTCTTCGCAAGTACTGGTCGCCAGCATTACAACAGAGTCTAAGGATGGAGCTTTACTCTAGAAAATACCAAACTACCCAGCAAACGAAATACTCAGATTTCTTTAACATGCAAATGCTAAAATTTCGCGACCTTGATTACCCTTTAAATGAAGCGGATCTGGTGATGACTATAGCGCGGCAATTACCAGTCAACGTGCAGCAAGTACTAGTCGCAGCGAACGTTAGTACGGCCTTACATGCAGAGCAGATATTACGCCAGATAGATGAGACTACATCTCATAATCATTATAGAGGAGGAAGACAGCTGGAGTTAGTCAATACGACAGAGGTCATAAAACCAAAACAGGCAAACACTAAAACGCAGGGTACTAATACAAGCACCTCCACACCTAGGCGAAACCAGGAAGAAGGATAAAACAGACCATACCAGCGTAACAAGAATAACTATAACAATAGGTCATATCAAGGCAACAATAGATATCAACATAGAGGGTATCAGCAATGGCGTGAAAATCGAAAAAATGAGAGGCCTTATGGAAGTTACGGTGATTACAATGCTAATCAAAGATGGAAAGGAAGGAGAGATCAAAATCAAGGAGAGCCACGTAATTATCGAAATGACTGGGATGATCACAAAATTACCTAGAGGAATTACTCGCTAGTCAAGGTGGAGAGCTAGGAAGATGGGAAAAAGCCATTGGGAACATGAAGAATCCAGACACACATACTGAGGAAGCTGGAAGTCTACTGAGACAAGAGGAATATCAAGGGCATGGGCGACAAAAGGATGATGGGAGTCGCAATGGAGCTAAAAAAATGCTAAATTTGGATAAAGAAGACAGTCTACAAACGCAACAGTCGGAAGTTGAAGATGGATGGATAGTAGCGAACA
This sequence comes from Meconema thalassinum, assembly GCA_946902985.2. Taxonomy (NCBI): domain Eukaryota; kingdom Metazoa; phylum Arthropoda; class Insecta; order Orthoptera; family Tettigoniidae; genus Meconema; species Meconema thalassinum. The sequence goes on from OX336389.2 coordinate 758,713,434, forward strand.
TACAAGAATGGATTGCTTTGCCAGAAGAATGCCTGGAGGAGACGGTGAAACCACGGAACGATGATATTAGGCAGTTACCCATTATTTACGCGAGGATTGGTGGAATTAATATAAGATGTTTATTGGATACGGGGTCGCAGATCAGTCTGGTATCGGAGGCCTTGGTTCGAGAGTTGGGACGGAGTCAAAATATTCCTGTAATTCCTGTACCACAACTCAAAGTGAGGGGTGTTATTCCTGAACGCACCGTCACTTGTAAACGTCAGGCATACTTATAGCTGAACATATTGGAACACACTTTTGGGCAAACATTCATTATCGTGGCAAAGATGAATTTCAATATAATTCTTGGTGCAAATTTCATTTGTGACTATCAAGCGGTGATAGATTTGCACAAGAATACAGTCAGTTTTAGAGAGTATGATCAGCTGAAGAACGTGGGATTGCATATGGATGAAATCACTACCGGAAGAGATGTAAATTCTTGGGCATTGGAAGCAATATCGGAAGAGACGGAAGAGGAGATAGGAAAGGCAGAAGATAACATCATAGAAGGAGCTGTTGTGGAACTAGATGAGGAGAGTGAATCCCAGGAGATATGGTCTTTATTAACGGAAGGAGATGACAGTGAGGCACAATTTGAAGAGTTACTACAGGAGCGGCTCAATGACATTCAACTTGGGGGTGAACATAGAACATAGAAAACAATTGGAAGAGATTTTAAGGAAGCACAAAGCAGTATTTGATACAGTACCTGGTAAAATATTAAATTTCAAATATTCAATGCAAGTCGAGGATTGATCACCCTTCAAAAGTAGATTGTACCCAATTCCTGAAAAATATCGTGGTCAAGTTAAGGTCATTATAGATGAGATGTTACAAGCTGGAGTGATAAGGAAGACACCTACACCTTATCTAAATGCGATTTTGGCAGTCACAAAACCAAATGGATCTATTAGACTTTGTTTAGATGCCAGAAATCTCAACATGAGACTCATTTTTCCTGAGTATGACAGAGCGCCAATTATCAGAGACGTACTAAAAGGCTTTAAAAACAAAAGCATTTATTCATCAGTTGACTTGACGATCAGTTTCCACCATATTGAATTGGATGAGAAGTCACAGCTTCTAACTGGCTTCTTATTCGATAACCAAACGTTTTGCTTCGTCCGAATGCCCTTTGGAGTCAAAACAGCGGGCTGTGCTTTAATCCGAGCCCTGGACCGGAATCTAACCGAGGACGTTAAGGAGATGACGGTGCGCTACATTGATGACATTCTGCTGGCATTCGACAACATTGAAACTCACATGGAAAATTTAGATAAAGTATTAGGCAACCTGAATGCATCAAATTTCAAAGTAAACCTGAAGAAATCGCATTTCTTCAAGAGCGAGATCTTATATTTGGGTCACATCATTGACAAGGAGGGAGTGAAGCCAAATCCAGCTAAGATCGAAGCGATAAAGAATTTCCCTACACCAACGAGAGTCAAGCACATTCGGGCTTTCTTAGGCGTAACGGGATTCTTTAAGGAAAACTGTCCAGGTTACACGGAGACTGTAGCTCCAATGCAGGAAATGCTAAAAAAGAATAATAAATGGTTATGGAATGCGGAGTGTGAGAAGGCGTTCCAAGCAACAAAACAGCTACTGGAAAACTGCATTAAGTTAGGTTATCCAGATTTCAAGCACAAATTTATAATCCAAGCGGATGCTTCACTAATTGGTATAGGTGCTATGCTCTACCAAGAAGATCCAGCTAACCTGCAACATAAAACATATTTAGCATTTGTCAGCCGAAAATTGCGTAAGCACGAGCGCAATTATACTGTAACGGAACTAGAATTGTTGGCCATACTTCATGCGCTGCAACAATGGAAAAGAATAATTTATGGATACCCCATTGTTGTCAGGACTGATCACAAGGCATTAACATTCTTGTTTAAGACGTCGATGGCAAGCGAACGTGTGACACGTTGGTCTATATATATTCAGCAGTTTAGCATTGAGATTGAACATTGCCCAGGGAAGATGAACGTGATTCCGGATGCACTCAGCAGGAACCCAGAGCCTGATAGTGAAGAAACAGCGATGGTACAACACTTGGAGTTAACACCGAAGGAGGAGGAGTTACGCGAGATACAGCGAGAACAGGAAGCGGAACCATGGATGATGCTATTAATTCAATACTTCAGAAAGCAACTACCTACAGGAACACCTGCATTTCGAGAAGCGAAAGCAAAAGAAGGAAGATATGTTTATGTCCACAATTTGCTGCACAAATGGGTAGATAATGACCACACCAAGTTACGCATATTAGTACCTGCATCCTTACAGCGAGGATTGACATGGCATACTCACGAAAGTTACGGACACGTCGGATTAGACAAGTGTGAAGCGACAATAGGAGAGACATTTACATGGCCACGTTTGAGAACAACTATATGTGACGTCATTACGACTTGTGATCCTTGTCAGAGGACAAAGCCCAATAACTATTTAATGAGGCAATATCCTAGACCATTGCTACCTCAGAAACCCTGCGAGCTACTGGCCATAGACTGTTTCGGTCCAATTCCGAAAGGAAGGCGAGGTTGCCGTCACTTGCTAGTGTGCATTGATATATTTTCTAAGTTTGTCGTATTATGCCCCATTCAGAAAACTACATCGAAACAAGTACTCAGTCGTATTCGAAATAGAGTTATTCCAATCCTAGGAAAACCAGAATTTATATTGTCAGACCATGGCAGTTATTTTACAAGCGCCGAATTCAAGAACGGTATGGAGGACATGGGTATAAAACACATTTTAAGCAGTATCCGACATACCCAAGCTAATCCAAGTGAGAGAGCAATAAAATGTGTAACATCATACTTGAGAATCTTCATTCCCAATGAACATCATAAATGGGTGGATAAAATTAAGGATGTAGAGACATGCATGAATTCTACCAGGCACGAGTCAACAGGACAGATCCCTATGGTCTTACACAAAAACGAGTATCCAGTGAGAACGTGGAAAAGCATCATTAACTGCCCACAAGATCCCATTATAGTACCTGACCTGCGAATTGAGAGAACGAGAGCCTACATGAGAAAACAAGCAGACCGCAGATTACGGCGAGTGAGAAATAAGAGGTTTCACAGTGATCTAGAAATCAACCAAATCGTTTAGGTGAAACGACCCGCTACATCGGATCCAGAGAAGAAGATCTTCAGAAAATTCTGCGAAAAGTTCATAGGACCCTATTCTATTGTCAGAAACCTAGGAAATAATGCATACAGAGTGAAAGAGTTAAGCACAGGAACAATGTCGGTCTACAATGCAGCCAACTTAAAAAAGTATCGAAGAAGTGAACCATGAGAGCGCCGAAATAATGATGCAGTTTAAATATATGGACGTCCTATATCAACCAAGTGGACGTGGAGCAGTTGAGTACGGCACGTGAAGAAGGAAGTGGAATTGGTGTTGACAAACATTAACGAGACGAGCAGAGTGTTGCCTAAGGCACCAGCGCGTCATGCAAGCAGTTGAGAGGGTCATTTCAAGCAGGAAATGAAACGAGTAAATGCCATTCAAGACAGGAGCGGCTGGACCAAGTAATAGAAAAGGGGTGATTCAGAAATAAAACAAATTGGCCTACGGGAGTCTTTTTAAAATTATCGACTTTCTCCTAAGTTCGAAATTTTGTGAGTGGAGGAGTTGTGAACCCTTTACCCTCTGATGGATAAATGATTCGATGTTTTATTTCTTCAATTAATAAATATTTCCACCAGCGTCATGAAAATAGCCAGACGGAGATGAGGAAATTTCAAGCATTTGTCGGAGACAATGGGGACATACCTGCAGCAGTTTGACAAAAGGCTAAATAATTAAGGATTGTGGAAAGAAAGAGCATAGCAATGATTCAGAAGGACAGGTGGTGGCCACCTCAAAATAGAAAGGACGCGTGGTGAGACACGCTTATGGTATGCTCATTGTAATATTCGCGCCTAGAAAAAATATGATGCAGTAACGTGAGTGGCTGATGAAAATACTAGACACTCCTACGAGGCCAAGGTCTGATAAAAGCCGCCAAGTTACAGAAAATGTGGAACCAATGGGAAATGAATGCTTACGAGCGCGGCAAGTCTAGCTTGGGCACGCGATGGCTAGCATTAACGCGGGAGATCGGCTAGACAACATCTCTACGATCGATTCTAGGATTAATGGGCATATTCTTGACCTGCGCAATTTTACGAGTTCAGTGATATTTATTTCACTCCAGTACCACTATTATTTTGAGAATTTTTTATATAATTTCCCCCTCTATCAATACCTAGGGCCGGTTCATTTATAAGTGGCGTGAAGAGCCAAGACATTGCTATTACTTTTGTTCGTCTGAGGACGGAAGCTATTATACTTTTGTGTGTCGAGGACACAGGTTACTTTACATTTTGCGCGTCTAAGGACGTAGACACTTATACTTTCGCGTGTCATGAGGACACAGAAATTATTAATAAATGTGTTAAATTCAGTGATAGATAGTCACAGTACTATATTTTGAAGGGACAGTAGCATCGACAATTCGCCAACAGACTGTTCCGGGGAAATTAGTACCTGAAACGGCGAATTTAGTAGTCAGATATCGAGTGTATAATAATCTAACTTTTTGAATCAGCACGAGAGATGACATCGCTTACCATGGAAGAAGTTTGGAACTATCAACACTCCGTCCAGATGGTTGAAATCAGATAAGAAGCATTCAGTTGGGAGATGGCAGCTGATGTCCTTTGACGGGTGACTGGCCGAGGATGAGTACAAAATAATATTCTTATTATGTGATAAATTAACTTATGGTATATGGGACATATTTTTGTAAATAATTTGCTTGTGTGATTAACGTAGTATATTTAGTTTTGGTCTGACACACCTTTTGCATGGAAACAGCTCGTATAAATATTATTAGTAGAAGATTCTTGTTTTTGTTTTGTTTTAATTAACGTAGCTATGTGGACGACCGTGTTTGTATATGTTACGCAATGCGGTTAAAACGTCTCTCGGAGATATGTTGTGTTTCAAAAGTAGGACTGAAGTAATATAATTATACAGTAGATTGGAGGGTAATTAATCTTTTTAAGGTTTATTATTGATCAGATTCAGTGAGATTATTGCCTTTGGAGCAATGTGATTTGTGACGAAGAGCAGTCAGCTCTATCGTATGTTTTTAATATTTTTTTAAATAGTTTGTGAGCATCTATTCAGCCGACCTGTGTGAAAAACGTCATGTCATTCCCAGCAGTGTGAGTGTGTGTATTTTGTGGTCATTACAAGCGGGAATTTCAGCGTAGACTGATTTCTGTCAGCTTGATGCCAAGTCCATATTGTTACCTTGCGAGGACATATGTGGCTATTTTGATTAATGTCTGACCATATGTTTAGGTGGTTGAGATTTGTTGCTGTTGATTCTTTGAGATAACGGCACAGGTGGTCAGTTATTTTTACACACTGGAGTTGGGGCAATGACAAGTATTGAGGAAGGGGGAGCTGTTTCACAAGGCGGACTGAAGGTTGCAAGCGAGGTCATTAGTGGGGAGTGTTTGTTGGCTCCATAATTACTTGAAATACAGAATTAAGAACTGATCAATGGTAAAAATTGTTTAAATAAATGGGAGTTGCCTACGAATCACGATAATCTCCGAAGCGTTAGCTTAACATGCATTTTTGTTCATATAATGTAATCTTAGCCGGTCAGGCTTTTGTTGTTGTTGTTGGTTTCTGTCCATGTTTATATTCCATATCAGTGACCCGTGAAGTCACATGCGATGCTGTCTTTTCCTTGTTTGTGTATTGAGCAATTGGCCGGAGTTGGCAGCTCATTTTGTCAAAGTGCGTCATCGCGCTAATGGAGGGTCTCGAGGGAGATTCCTGTAAATAGTAGATTTTTTGTGTGTGTGTGTCAGCATTAAATTTTTAAGGGTTTTTATTAATGTCATGTCCCATATCCGTAAACGTTGATTTACGAGATGATTTTTCGTAAGCATCGTGGCTGTTAACCCGTTGTAAACGAACAGTCATTCAAGTACTCATTCCTCGTAGTTAGTCATTACGCGTACATAAAATCCAAATTGCAAGTTAGTGGAACCAGGATCCACATTTTATAAGGGGGAGATCCGTCTGACTCCTCAACATTGATAGATATTCCTGTCATGGGAAAATTGAGGGAGGATTTTTTTATTATTGTTGTTTATATCCTTTTTATGCACTATTAGTCATTAAATCATGTTATTATTTTATGTCTTGTCACCTTTCTTTCTTAATTATATTTTTTAATCCTATGACCCTTACCTCAGTAGAGCATGTTGTTTGGCGAACGTAAACATCACACTAAGAACTGAGCGCGACCCCTTGATCAAGATTCTTGCATATAAACACTGCTATTCTGAAGGGTTCACTATATATTCAATATATCGTACACTGTAAGTGTTTTTAGATTGGACGGAAGGGGGATTTGTGTTTCATGCACCTCGCCATTCTTAAATTACGTCTGACAAGAATTTGTTGCACATGCATCTCCATGATAATTGTCCAGTCAGTGATTTTAGCCCATCATGCCGAGACGTAAAACGGATATAGATCGTAGTTCATTGACATCGTAGATCATTGACATCGTAAAGAAGCGCTTATCACGTAATGCATTCACAACTGTTCCCGGGCGATGCCATGCCGGGTTGCTAGTAAATTGTATAAAAGAACAAAACAATTAGTTCTGTGAAGAACTAAATAGCCTCTTTCATAAATTCTACTGGTCTTTTCCAATAAAAACTCTCCCTCCTAATAAAAGCTTTTTCCATTTGATGAACTAAATAACTTATTTATTCCACTTACAGTAACTAACATTTCGTTCGTTACTTGGGTTTAGTCTTCAAACTATGAAGGTAAAGGACCTGCTTCTCTTTCCTTGTTTGGGCGGTATTGTTACCTTAGGAGAGACCTCTAAAAACCTTGGCAGTGCCACTGACGAATGTCAGTTACAGTACATAATTTGGTTTTACTGTAGGGTACGCCTCTGTAACATGAATGTGAATTTTGTTTACTCCTGATGCAAAGCGGTTTTTAAGTACGGTACTCTCAAGGGTTATCATACGAGAATATTCCTACTTTCTTTATATGATAAGTATGACCAGAAGGAGACAATGAAGACTAGCTTGGTGCCAGTGGGACCAATATTTATTGCTCATTCCTTCTTTCAATACACGCACAGGTAATGAGATACCGTAGTTTCATTGCTCATGAAAAGATTCAGCATTACTTAGATCAGGAGAAAATAATGTATAAATACTTTTCACATTTTCACCTTTATTTGCCAGTGTTCACCTGTGTTACGCAGCTGCTGACGCGTTTTGAGTGCACATTCTCTGAACCATATTATGACAAATTCTCGAGTAACTTTGGCAACCTGATCAGACGTGTCACGCAGCAACCAGAAAGTTGGGTTTGTTCCTAGGCTAACCCTTTTCCAGTAGTTAGCAGTGAGTGTGTTTATTAGGGATGTATATATATCATTTGAATATTCGATTAATTCGACTACTTTGAATATCCGCCAGTTCTAAATTAAAATAAATGCTCGAATTATTTGAATAATCAAAACTTTGAAGAACTCAAATGTTCGAACAATACATTTGTCCGAGTACGTATTTTGGATAGTCGATTATTAAAATTATTCGAACAGTTCATATTATATTTAAATTACTCCAAGATTATACGTACCCAAAAATTACAGCAATTGGTGTAAATATATAGTATATTTCAGTGAACAAGTTGTTCGAATCAGGGGCGAATCCATGGAGCCTTTCCCCATTCAGCCTGATAGATCCTAGTAAGTAAATATCATTCGAAACGAGCTTTACCGGTTATCTGTTTTTTTCTTTCTGTATTTCAATGTTCTTCATACTTATTCTAATATTCGAATGATTTGACTTGTTCGTCGAATCATTCGAATATTGACTGAAGAGTCAGATTATTTAGGCCTACCTAATGCGTATGTTTCAAAATATGACAATTTGGATATTCAAATAATTCGAATGTGCGAATAACACGATTAGTCGAACTATTCGTATGTTTGAATCAAATATTAGCATTTGAATTTATACCAAACATTTGATGTTCAAATATGTACAGCCCCAGTGTGTATCCAGTTTAGCACATCCTGTATATCTTATACCTGAAACATAATCCAATCCTGATTAGATATAATCTTCACTGACAAGTTATAAAACATTTCCTAACGAATTTACATTTCAACCATTTCACAACCATGTCGATTGCCTACTTGTTCAGGCCTCTGTAGTTCAACTGCCCACTGGCCAGCTACAGGTTATTAAATTTTTAGAGTCCAGAAACTGCCCGGTGCTCTTAGTAAAGAATTCCAATGCATAGGCTTACTGCTGTTGGGTGATTAAGTCAACATAAAAGCCCTGTTTAGTATATTTAAAATTTGCAAGGCCATTATTTTAGTTCTCGTAATATTATGATTTTGACGGTCTTGTATTTGAACTTACTTTATAATTAAGAATCATCGTGCCGAATTTCAGACTAATTGCTAAAATTGTTTCCGAGATATTGAGAATAAGAAAAATATTTTGCGCGGTCGCAATGTTGGATTGGTGACACTTATTGAAATTTGAAAGGAACGGTCAGGGTCTGACGTAGTAATGGTTTAGTACACAAGTTGCGTTGACATCGCTCCCACCAATTTAAGTTGATTAAGAACACACCCGCATTCAGAAGCACACACATACACATTGACAAATTGTCATGTGTTGAAAATCGACTAAGGAAAGGAGCTGTGATACTTAAATTTTAGAATTTTGATCACGGTGAATAGAGCATTCTTTTTAAATGCAATCTTTCTGAGTTTATTCATTTGTTGCCTCCAGAATTTCCAGTGATGTAAAACTAGCTGAATTACTGCCTAGGCATGTTGAGGCTCTGACAAGAGATCTTCACACCCATTACATATGTAAATATAAAACAATGCATATGCATTTTAGCAATAAGTTATATTGTATATCTAGAAAGTAGATTATAATAGTTATGTACACATTTATTCGCTAGTATTAAGAGCAACTAGGTTAATTTATGACTAGATTTGTAAATAAAACGTTTGCCGTAGTGACAGTTAGTTGTACCTATATTTTTCGGAATTCTTATTGAAAATGCCGTCACAACTTTAAGAGCAGAATTCAAAGATACCAATCAGCTTTCTTGGTATAATATTAGATGTGGAGGTCCACATATTACATAAACACAATTAAACCATTTTTCAAGAAGATTCCAAACGCACACAAGTACTCGCAGCTGGTAACCTAAGAGTAGCAAACTGCTGTTGTGAAGTGAAAACAATATGAGTTCTGTGAAAATAAGGAGGGGTACCTTCGATGCCTGTAGACATCCTCCTCTTAGGAGTCATTGCTCATCTCTCTTCATTTCTATCCTCCATGCCATGCAGTGGCCATATTTATTTCATATATGCCATGTTTACGCAACACAACATTTAGCCACATACTTACGATAGGATGAAGTTAGCCTTAAGAGCATTCTCTTTCTAGGACCGATGCATTGAATAAAATAGAAAAAGTTTAATGACACTACTGTACAATGCCAATTGGTCACCTACTTGAATATGAAGCTGTGAGCTTGGAGACCTGGAAGATATAGTGAACTAGTAGGCTCAACGGAGGTCGATTGAAAACGTAACACTCATTAAAAATGTATCAGTGGAGTTGAGGAAATATGAATATAATGTGTATCGATGGAATTAATCTCTAATTGCCGAAATATTGTGATTATCGATGAAGTCATTTAATCTTATAAATTGTCACCTCCCTAAATTTGCCCGAAACAAAATCTGATAATTTTTTATGAGTTTTGCTCTCAAAGTTGTCATTGCCTTTTAACACAGGGTAACGAGCCACGAACAGATTGTATACGTTTTTGATTGCAGGTATTAGATTGTACATCATAAAGACGCTAAGTCATGTTGAAAATTTAATTGATATTTTGAATCCGACTGTAGGAAATTGAGAACAAACAAGTAGTTCCCTGAAAAATTATTGTAGCCTGTTTCCATATATTCTACTGCTCCTTCCCATCTCTTTTCAATTCTATAGATTTTTCATGTGAAGGAAGAAAACTATTATGGCTCATGACATACATTGTGTTAAAAGATAAGGTAACAATTTCAAACCCTAAAATCAATATCCTCGATGTGCATTTATTTGCGGAAATAGGCATAAACATTTAATTTAAAGGCAGCAAAATCAGCTTTGGACGGTCCATCTCTAACCAAATTTGCCACGGTTGCTTAAGATGCCTCCAACCAATACACCTCCAACATGATTATAAACATGTGCCCAAACTGAGGCGCTTTCTGCAATAAATAAATACAACACTAGATAAAAATATGCCAGAAGATTTGTTCCTCGTGCTTGTTCATTTTAACCTTCCAACTAAACGGTTAACTAAACGGTAGCAAGTTAAGTTTTTTATATCTTAGAAATGAATATAACCATCATACACAATTACCGATGATTACTCTAAGAATCTGATATTCTATGGATCGGAGCGAGGAATGTTAGAATTCTGATAGGCAGTGGAAGGTTAGAACACTTATAAAGGAAAATGGATAGGTTGAGGTTGGATTTGGTTGGGATTAGTGAAATCCGCTGGCAGGAAGATCAGGACTTTTGGTCAGGAGACTATAGGATCATTAGCACTAAATCCAACAATGGCCAAGCAGTTGTTGGTCTCATATTGACTAGGAAACGTGGACAGTGGGTGGAATATTATGAGTAATATAATGAACGGATAATTGTAGCAAAAATCAATACAAAATCAAAGTCCACCACAGTGGTACAAGTCTACATGCCCAACAGTCAAGCTGATGATGAAGATGTTGAAAAGGTCTACGAAGAAATAGGTGAAGTTTTTAGGTATGTCAAGAGTGATGAAAGTGTTACAGTAATGGGAGATCGGAATGTTATGGTAGGAAAAGGAAGAGAAAGGGAAATAGTTGGAGAATTCGGATTAGGTGAAAGGAATGATCGGGGAAGCAGGCTGATGGAATTCTGCACCGAGCATGAGTTGTTGATAGCTAACACCTTATTCAAAATCCACAATCGAAGAATATACACATGGATGAGACCAGGAGGTAGAGGGCGTTACCAAATCGGCAATATTATGGCCAAACAGAGATCTCAAAGCATATCACGGTGCTGACATAAACTCTGACTACAATCTGGTTGTTACGACATGAAGACTTATGTTGAAAAAATTGAAGACAAGTCAAAAGCAAAACAGGTGGGCAATAGAAAGACTGAAAGAGAAGGACATGAACAAATGGTTCAACACGAGTATAAAGGAAGGACTAATGAAAAATCCTGAACAAGCTACAATTGCAGAGGAATGAGCACTTTTGAAGAATTAAATAACAAAATCCGCAGAAGAAAACATTGGTAGGGAAGAAAGAATAGTTAGAAAACCATGGATCACGCAGAATATACTAGCATTAATAGACGAAAGGCGGAAGCTCAAGAATATAAGAGATGAAAGGGGAAAACCAGAATACAGACGTCCGAGAAATGAGGTGAACAAGAAGTGCAAGGAAGCAAAACAAGAATGGTTAAAAGAGAAATGTGGAGATATAGAAAATTGTCTGAAATTAGGGAAGATAGATACAGGTTATCGAAATATTAAGAGTACTTTTGGGGAAATGAAGACTGAGATCTGTAATATTAAGTTCTCAGATGGAAATTCTCTAACAGATAGGGAAGAAAAGGTTGAGTGATGGAAAGCTTACATAGAGTATTTGTATAAGGGAAACGAGATTGAGAAACATGTTATGGAGAGGGAATAGGAAATTGATAAGGATGTGAAAGGAGTTTTAATATTGAGATCAGAAATTAATAGAACATTGGAAGACTAATGCAGGGACAAAGCACCAGGCATAGATGATATACCGATTGAGTTGCTAAGCTTCGTAGGTGATGAAGGTCTGATCAGGCTATTTCAGTTGGTGTGTAGTTTTTATGAGACAGGTAAGGTACCCTCTGATTTGAAGAAGAATGTTATCATCCCTATACCGAAGAAAACAGGACCTGGCAGATGTGAAGACTTTTATACAACCAGCTTGGTCACTCATGCTTGAAGGACTAAGCAATGAGGATATTAAAAGTAGGTTAACACAGGCAAGGAAAGAATCATTTACAAGAGGATGGAAAGACTGATAGAAAGAGGGTTGGGTGAAGACCAGTTAGGCTTCAGGAGAAACGTAGAAAAGAGGGAAGCTGTGCTATGTCTTAGGCTGATTTTGGATGCTAGAATAAAGAGAGACAAGAAATCGTTCATGGCATTTGTATACATAGAAAAGGCTTTTGATAACATTGATTGAAATAAGTTGCTTGACATTTTGAAAAGGATTTGCATTATGTACAGCGATAGGAGGGTGTTCTACGATCCATACAGAACCCAGAAAGCAGTTTTTCGAGCGGAAGTACATGAAAGAGAAACTGGTATTCAGAAAGGTGTTTAATGAGAAACAAAATATTGGAATGCAGTCGAAAGAAATCAGAAACCCCTATGGATGTCGAATTGGCAGGTGAATAGCTAAAGGAAGTAGGTGACTTCTGTTACTTAGGAAGCAAAATAACCATTGAAGGACTAAGCAAAGAGGATATTAAAAGTAGGTTAATACAGGCAAGGAAAGCATTTCTACAGAAGAGGAATATGTTGGCTTCGAATATAGATTTAGGTACTTGGGAGTCATTTTTGAAGGCCATTGTCTTTAGCGTGGCACTCTATGGAAGAGAAATTTGGATTGTTGGAGCAGCAGAAAAACAAGTGATTCGAAGCTTTCGAAATGTGGTGTTACAGGAGAATTATGAAGATCAGATGGGTAGATAGGGTTACGAATAAAGCGGTATTAAGATGAGTGGGAGAGGAGAGATGTTTATGGTGACTGCTACTGAAGAGAAGAGATTGGTTGGCAGGGACCACACTAAGACGCCCAGGAATAGCAAATTTAGTTATAGAAGGAAGCGTCGAGGATAAAACTGTTGTGGTAGACCAAGTTTAGAATATGTTAAACAGATTGCCTCAAGAATATAAGAGATGAAAGGGGAAAATCAGAATACAACGTCCGAGAAATGAGGTGAACAAGAAGTGCAAGGAAGCAAAAGAAGAACGGTTAAAAGATGAAACGATTAGCTGAGGACAAGGAAGCATGGAGAGGTGCATCATACCAGTCGAGACTGAAGACTCAATCAACAACAACTCTAAGAATTTGGGATACATGGCTTCTGTTTTCCTACCATGAAACAATATTACCACCTCCAAGCTAGAAAATTACGGAGAGGAATATTCTTCCCTTTACAGCGGTTAATTATGACCACTCTCATACAGTAGGTATTCCATCTTACTTTCACAAGTCACAGGAGCTCATTTTAGGGAAAGTTGTATGTGTGCCGTCTATAATACGAATGAAAATAAGGTAGAAAATTGTTTGCCAGAATATTAACAGTATAAACGTACTTATAACAATTCTCTTTCATTAGAAACACACCACCTCCGTGAGGGAATCATTTAAATACCAGCATATTTACAAAAGTTTACTAGTTTATTTTATCAGAATGTGCTGCGATTGGTTCAATGCACACTAAATTACAGGTATTCCATTGCCAGGATAGAATGAGTCTCTTTCTATAAATCGGAGAACTACGCTAGAAACATATATGGCACAATGTTTTCTTCACACCGGTGTATACTAGCAAATTTCACTATAACAGAGACATAGGATAATTTATGAGGAATTGACACACACACCATCTCTGGTCTTCGAAAATTAGACTACATGATTATGTGCTGGTAGCTTACTATGACGGTAGGTTCATTATACTGAGTATAAATCCGATCGTTCCAATGGGAAATGAGAACGAAAATGTTAGTGAACCACCGCCTTAAAGTCATCACATAACATAATTGAAGGAGCATGCACCTAGATGTCGGGTTCATCGTACTGGTTTATTTTGCTAACTTACATTGGCCCATTACGAGTTACAGAAAATCTTGTCTGACGAATTGACTTGTATGGAATCTACAGTTGACGAAAACTAAGTTATAGCTTTATCTAGGTTATGATAATGGTTTACTGTAATAGGATTTATAGAGGTGGAATCATTCGCTGGTGAGTTAGGAGAAAGGAATTGAAATGCAAACCATCTATAATTTGTCAAATGATAGCATTATGTAGGCACATAAAATGGTTCAGTATGCCAGATTTCATAGTGATCAGGTCAGTGAATGACTAGGTAGGTGAGTTCAGGTATGAGGAACTGACATGCACACAAGCTAATATTTTTGAAAAATAAGTCACTGATGTATCTACCTGTTGGATTGAGGCATAGCAGTGGTCCACTATACAAAGTTTTGCAGAGATTGCAATATTTTGTGACGAGTAAAATATTTTTTAAATGGATTTGGATTAGAGTAGTGGCTCATTACACAACATTTCACTTCAATCGCCTAAAATTTATCTAGCAATCAAAATGTGTATTTGAAGGATTTACCAGTCACATTCTTAATTTTTTTAAATATCTTATCTATTATGCACGAATACATTATGCTCCAAATCAAGGCTTTCTTTGCTAAGTTTTACTACTCTTGAATGATTTGCTTGCCAGAATAGTCCAGGCAAGTGTTTGAAAATCGCGTGGCCACAATATTGGTTTTCTTCTTACCACGTGTTTAAGAGTAACATGTTACCACACAACATTTTGGATTGGATTGATTCCTGCAATTGTTTCAAGGATATTGAGTACTGGTGAAATAATTCGCATGCCCGCCATGTTGGATCAAAATTTGATAGGTACGTTCGAGGTATCCGAGATGTAACTTGATTAACATTTTTTTACCATTGCTTAAGTCGATCAAAAGTAATTTGGGGGAGACCGACACACTCACATACACAGGCGAAACAGATCTCATATAATATAAGATTAAAACAGACTAATAAATCGAGACTGTACTTATTATGACCCGTAACACACTCGATTCAAAGGAAATATGTATATGTTCAGCATTAAATGTTTTATGTGGAATGGCAATTACATTGATTCCTCTGTTCACCAGTTCTCCAATATTTTCAGATAACTCTATACTAAATTTTGCAGCGTATCTTTAAATGTTAACCTACGGCTAACTGAATGCCAAACTTCCGTCTATTGGAGATTTTTATCCTACTTTTCACTTTTTGCAAAAAATATGAAAAAGTAGACCCGAGCGGATGTCTGTCTGTCTTTCTGTATGTCCCATCAATTCTGGAATGGATGCAGAAACCAAACATTGTACTAGAGATGGTCTGTGTTTAGACATCTCTATGTCATATCTGTAAGTTATATGACATCACTGCTACCAATTTCTAAAAACTAAATTGGAATTTGAACTCTAAGTTGGATATCCCAGTAGGTATGCATGAAAACCGTGAAAAATTGGCAGCATATAGATCATGATATTTCAAATTGAATTTCAGAAGCCTGCACATGCCCGTGCTACCACCTTCATTTTACGCGTCCTGATAGTTTCAATGTTTAATTGCATATAGCCTAACTTCAATACTATCAAATAGATTTCTTGTGAAATTGGCACTTATACAGATCAAAATATTGCAA
This sequence comes from Meconema thalassinum, assembly GCA_946902985.2. Classification (NCBI taxonomy): domain Eukaryota; kingdom Metazoa; phylum Arthropoda; class Insecta; order Orthoptera; family Tettigoniidae; genus Meconema; species Meconema thalassinum. The sequence continues at coordinate 758,729,138 of OX336389.2, forward strand.
ATAAATGTTGAGTGACCCATACATGACAGTATTACCAACAGATTCCACGCTTCTGATAAGTACAATATTTAACTACATGTAACGTCCATTAGATTTCAATCAAATTTCGTGTAAGCTTTGTGTACCTTAACGGATAGGTCTGTGCCTATTATGTAGAGTAACCAGGGCAGTCAAGTGTTGATAAATGCTCTCTATAATTTTGAACCCCGGTCTCTATTTATCAAAAAGTATGCTGGCCAACAGTTCTAAGCATTGCACACCCATAGAACATAATATTTGAGATTGATTTTGAGTAACCCAAACATAATAGTATTACCAACATGATTCTACACGTGGTGATGTGTTCAATGTTTAACTGCATGTAATGTCCATATTATGCTTTGGACTTCAACCAAATTTTGTATGTACATAGTGTATATTATGAGATGGAACTAGGCATACATTCAGAGTAGCCAGTGATGCCAATTATTGATATATTTTCTCTGCAGTTTTGAACCCATGTCTGAAGATATCAGAAAATATACAGGCCAACAATATAAATTTTGCACATGTAGAGAACATAGTATTGCTGACGAGTGTTGACAACACGATTCTACGTGTACTGATGCTTTCAATGTTTAAGGGCACGTACTTTCCAGAGTAACAGGTGGATTCCATTTAAATGATTCTAAGTGGAATGTATGAATTGGAACATATAACGGTACTAATTATATTTGAATTTTGAACCCTAGAGTCAATATCTCGGAACATGTGAACGAAGAAAAAATAACTTCAAACGTAGTACAGTGTACAGTGCACAGTGTACAGAGATGCTTTAGATAGTTTTAGAGTAAAGCCTCAAAGTTAGTGCCAGCAAAATAATTCGATGCATGTGCAAAATGTTCAGTGTCACCAAACTAATTCTACGTACGATTATATGTTCCATGTTGAACTGCATGTAACGTCCATAACATTCAGTGGATCTCTATCGAATTTTGCACATATAGTGTAGACCATAGGAGATTTATGTGCACATTCTCAGTCCTACAATCTGCTTAACATCTCACCCTGGGCATTTGAGCCGTAGACTCTGAATATCTCGGAATCCACGCAAGGAAACAATTTCGAGCATATTGTATTAGGCCACAATATTTCAGTTATATTTTGAGCAAATCGTATAATGCCAGTGCTACCAGCATTCTAAACAGGAGTAATTAGAATAATATAGATTAAATTATTTATTTTAAGAAACGTGGGCAATTAAGTTCTTCACGGAACTACTTGTTTAGTAACTAAATATGAGGAGGGTGTGATAAATATTGCCTCTATACATAGATATGGGCGGGTAATATAAAGACAGTTGACATTCCAAACATTTCATTTGATATTGAGAACGCAAAATAATGACACTGTCATAACTTAAGATTTCATGATTTGTGGTTGCAAGGCTCTCCTTCGTAGAATATTACAAAAATATTGAAAATAACAATACCCAAAAGACAAGCATTATACTGAATGTGTTGGAAATTATTATAAAGGGTTCCTAAATCTGCTCACGGCACCAATAACCCATCCATGATGCTCTGGTCTTAGTATACCATGGGGTCCGCAATTGCTCTGATAGGAAGCAGGACTCCAGTAACACTAATTTGCAGAAGAGATATCGTTTGCGAAACAGTCGACCTGGAAAGCTGTGGATGGGTTTCAACGCGAGGTATTGGCTCCTGCGTAAACTCCAGCATGCTGAGCATAGTTAGAAGTGACGCGGATACCGACACAATAGCCATTACGGGCGTTGCTATTAGCGGTATGTTGACAATTAACACAGGTCGTAGCTAGCTAAATTATTGTTACACGCGTGGATGTTTCAGTGACATATCGATTATGAGCAGGAGGAGATGGGCTCTCACAGGTGACGGATAAGTGTAGTCAAGCCAATAGTCAAGGCTTGGAACAGCGTGGTAATCAACCAAGTTGGCGTGAGTGGGGTGTGTCTACCAACCTATGTTATTGTTGTGTTAGTATTAGTGTGTGAACTTTTTATATCTGTACAAGGTAGAGAAGGAGGCGACCATAGCTCTAGGTTAAAACCATTATCAGCACTTGTTCGGAGGAACTTTGGAGAGTAGCTTATATTCCGTTCTAGGATTCCTCAGGTATGAATCGGACCAATTGTCTCCTACTCCTCCTCTGCTAATTGGATCCCATTCCACCCCCAGATCAGAATTAAGTTCTTAGTAGAACCAAAAATCAAATTCTGGCCTTTGAGTATGGTGCCGCAATTTGGGCCCTTAGACCAAGGAACACCGTGGTAATCAACCAAATTGGTGTGAGTGGAGTTTGTCTAACAACCTACAGTATGTTATTGTGGTGTATGTATGAGTGCGTGAACTTTTTAAATCTGTACAAGGTAGAGAAGGAGGCAACCAATTTTAATTCAATTATATGTTTACTTTCCTGACAATTAAATCAATTTTTGGGGTAGAGTAGAACTAGAATCGTATTGAATTGCCTTTTGGTATCTTGAATTGTGTTCCCCTCTACGAATGTTGTTATAAAAAGAGTCCAGGTATCGATGATAATTAAACGCGATTGATTTACTGTGTGCCCGTTTCTATGTCTGCACTCTTGTTGCTTTATGTAGGTTTTAAGAAATTACGATATGAAGATGGTTGCTGCTTGCTATATACAGAGTGAAATAATTATGAGTATTTTTTTTCATGTATTGATCCAGCAACTGTTTGTTATAACTTAATCACATCCCTTTGGAATATCGGATGCCAGTTATTAACAAGATGTCCAGTCCAAAACATATAGCCTATATTCTCTAAAATGTATGTTCTTAAGCAGTAGGCCTATAATTGAATATTCTTGCGACGACGTTAAGAGTTGTACTCTATATAAGAAAACTCGTTTACTAATTTGTTTATTTCGTTTCGTCATTGTACTTACATAATACACCTCTACGATCAAGTTTGGTCTTGATTGTGCAATTAAATCCTGAGTTACTAATGTGTATATTTTATCAGAGCACCTAGTCGCCATCCTGAATGTGAGGAGTACTCTTCTTTTTTTTTGGGCGTATCAAGTGACTTGTTACGGCTCTACTCATTACAGAACTTCATAATTAGACTATAGTCCTAGGATACTTAGAGTTATTAATTTAAATTAAAAGTTCAGTCAGTGTGATAATCATTCGACTAACGCAAGTGAGAATCATTATATGATAATCATGTGTTGCCAAGATCCGTTTCAATCGCACAATGAATTTCTGAGTTGTGGATTTTAATGTTATGGTGGTTCGCGGAGCCACCATCTTGAAAGGAACCTCATTTGTTTTGCCTTGGCCAGCTCTTCTACCTTCTCTATATTTTTCATTAATATAGCACCTAAGTGTTGAGAGATTTTTATTTCCTATTTTATAGTTTCAAGATGGTGGCTGCACGTAATGTATATTTCATATAGTCATCACGTTTGTGAAATAGGTTCCTTGTATTAAGCTGCGTGAATGCCAACTACTGTGAGCATCAATTCATTGGATTATTACTTACGGATTAGTATGCTTGTCTTATTCGCATGGCCGCCATATTGAAACTATTCAGATGATTCCCTTGTAGTTTTGGATCCGGACCCTTCCCACATTAAAGTTAAGTTTTTCAAAATTTGGTAGAAATCCGATGCTAACATTAGTCATAATTTGATTTAAGTTTTGAACATTCGGATGGCCGTCATTTAGTTTTGATTAAGATGGTGGCAATATAATGCATGATGTTAAGGTGCTACTTACTACTAGCACTATATCTGTACCAAATTTGATTCAATTTGGTTTCGTCACTTGAGAATTAATAAGGGTGGGGTTGGTCTGACATATTGCGCCCTTATCCTACGGCCCATAGGCTAAGTTCGCATGGTTTTCAGGCATGCTAATAAACAGCGTTTAAATGAGCCTCGAATTGCAGGGGAAAAGGAAATCTAATTTCACGTCACTTAATCATACTAAACTCCTGCTGCAATATTACTAGAGCAAGTCATGCAACCGGCCGCTTGGCGTATCAGGGATACGTCGCACGAAATACACAGACAAAGGCGAGTCGAGAACATGCTTCCATAATAGGGATTAACCGGTACAGGTGCGCGTTCAAGGATTTCCGAGGGGCTTGCATCAGATTTGTTACAGAATGTTCTATGCACGTCGTATTTTTGGTTACACCACTAAATTAATTTATTTCCACGATACGGCGGCACCCAGGATTGAACCCTTGACTTCAATAAGCAGGAAATATTCCTGAGAATTTTTGCCAATAAACAGAATAAATAAGTCATCAAGAAATTAATAAATCAATGATCTAGAAATGAGTTTCTTCCGCGAGTCGTCTGGGTTGGAGAGTTTTGTTGAGAAAGTTGGGATGGCGTCCATTTCACCATAAGTAGTTCGAAGGTCGCAGTATTGATATCTTCTACATTTACGATCGATTACCGATGATAATCCTGAGATTGAATGGACCTTTCTATCATGAATAATGTGTACATAGTGTATTTGGATGGAAAGTTTGGAATACGGAGCTCTTGTTCGTGGATTAATCTTCAGGTGCTTAGTCGCCATGTTCAAGATATATTTCATCCCCGCGCGGGTACGCAAAAAGTCTGCGGTGGGCGGTCAGCCCTAGTGCAGTTCAGTTAGTGAGGCGCGAGCAGTCTGTCTTCAGTGTGTGTATCGGAAGTCGACAGACTTGCCAGTCAGTGGATATACAGTTTCGCGGACACGCTAGAGAATGTCACGTTGTTCGCAGTGCGCCATATCGCAGCTTGACACACTTTCGATAGACAGTGTCATGTTTCCACAATAAGTCAGTCTACAGTCAGTCGTCATGCAGCTTTCACGCTACAGACAATGACATTCAGTTGTGTGTAATTGGTCAGTGGTAAGGTGAGTGCACCATATCCAGGTGACGTTCCGCCAGAATTAACGACTCAAGGCTGCAGGTTAAATATTTCAGAGAAACATTGCTAATTATAATAAACAATACATGTGTCCAGGAAGAGCCTGCAGTGTTGCAAATTGACGCAGGCCGTATAGCTGTAAAGACAGTGTTATCAGTCGCTGTAGTTGGGAAGTGCGCAGTTGATCACTCGAGACTCGAACCCTAGCTGTTGGAGTAAGGACAGCTCCGTGAGCAAGCAGGTGGAAAAAAGAACGCATTGAGACTGCCAGTCCGAGGCGTGTGAAGAAAGAATCTGCAGAAGGATAAGCACGTGGTCTAGCGAGTGTTGCGTAATCCTAGCCCGATTGTATATGAAAGCGTATAGTGTCACAACGTACGTGTGTTGATTAGGGTACTAGAGTATAGCAACCACACAGGAGTCATAGTGTTATTTATTTAGTGTAAGAGCAAGTGAATCTTTAGTGATAACCATGATTATTAATCACTCAGAGGAATAGTGTATTGTAGTGACCATGTGTGGTGCCAGCATGATGTAAAGGCACATGAGTAGGGGTTGCTGACATCTATGCTGGAGGAGGATGACAGCCAGCGTTGGAAGCATGATGAGTATTGATTTTCATTAATTATCTATAAGTCATTGTTTTATGGGTTGTGTTTATTAGAGTTTGATACATAAATAGATATTATATTCGAATGAAATTAGATTTTGAGTTTAGGTATTAGTGTGTTAAGTTAGTTTCATCCGTGACGACGAGATGTTGTATTGTTTAGTTCTGATGATGCTTGGCGATAATAACTGTTCACGAACCGTACCAAATTGTATATACTGATAGGAGTGCATGTGTTTCTTCCATTATGATATGTGTATTTCAGCCCAGAAACGGAGGCAGCAGAAAGAGCAAAGCACGTAAATTTGGAGAAAGTGAGAGAGAGATCTAAAGAATGAAAATTTATGGCCACGATAATAACACAGGTTGTTAATAATAGTATCAGGAATAATAATAATAATGATATGAAGTATGGATGATAATAATAGTATCGGGAATAATAATAATAATAATAATGAATAATATCGAGTATGGATAAAAAGGGAAGATTTTATTGTCAATGCTATTATTTCGACACATGTTGTGGTAATTATTCATCTAGTTGTTGTTTGAGTCTTCAGTCTTTTGACTGGTTTGTTGCAGCTCTCCATGCCTCCCTGTCCTGAGCTAATCGGTTCATCTCTACATAGCTACCACACCCTACATCTGAGGCAATCTGTTTAACATATTCTAACCTTGGTCTACCCCTACAGTTCTTGTCCTCGACCCTTCCTTCCATAACTAAGCTTGCTATTCCTGGGTGTCTTAGAATGTGTCCTACTAACCTATCTCTTCTCTTCATTAGCAGTCGCCAGAAACATCTCTCCTCTCCCACTCGTCTTAATACCTCTTCGTTTGTCACCCTATCTACCCATCTGATCTTCATCATTCTCCTGTAACACCACATTTCAAATGCTTCAATTATCCTCTTTTCTGCTGCACCAATAGTCCAAGTTTCACTTCCATAGAGTGCCACGCTCCAGACAAAGGTTTTCAAAAATGACTTCCTAATACCTATAGCCTATCTATATTCGATGTGAACAGATTCCTTTTCTGTAGAAAGGCTTTCCTTGCCTGAGACAATATTACTTTTTATATCCTCTTTGCTTCGTCCATCACTTGTTATTTTGCTACCTAAGCAACAGAAGTCTCCTACTTCCTTCAGCTTTTCACCTGCCAATTTGATGTCCATAGAGGTTTCTGATTTATTTCGACTGCATTCCAGTATTTTTGTTTTACATTTATTAACTTTCATCATGTATTCATTCCGTAGGACGGAGTGCATACCATTCAAAAACTCATTCAAATCCTCAGGCGTGTCGGCCAAGATGACGAAGTCATCAACAAATCTCAGAGTTGAAATTATTTCTCCTTGAATCTTCACTCCCACTTTAAATTTTTCTCCAATTTCCTTCATTGCTTGTTCAATGTAAAGATTGAAAAGTATGGGTGACAAGTTGCAGACTTGCCTTACACCTTTCTGAATGCCAGCTTCTCTCTCATGTCCTTCAGCTCGAATGACTGCTGTCTGGTTTCTGTATAGATTGTATATCACCCTCCTATCCCTGTACTTTATTCCAATAGTTTTCAAAATGTCAAAAAATTTAGTCAAATCAACTCTATCAAAAGCCTTTTCTAAGTCTACAAATGCTATGAACGTTCTCTTATCTTTCCTTATTCTACCTTCCAAGACTAAGACTTAGTACAGCTTCCCTTGTTCCTACATTTCTCCTGAAACCAAACTGGTCTTCACCCAACTCCGTTTCTATCTGGCTTTCAATCCTCTTTTAAATTATTCTAGACAGGATCCTTGAATCACGAGTAATCAAGCTGATTGTACGGTATTCTTCACATCTATCAGCTCCCACTTTCTTTGGTATAGGAATTATTACATTCTTCTTGAAATCAGGGGATACCTCACCTGTCTCATAATTCCTACACACCAAGTGAAATAACCTGGTCTGACCTTCATCTCCTATGCAGCGTAGCAACTCAATCGGTATATCTTCTATGCCTGGTGCTTTGTTCCTGCGTAAGTCCTCTAATGCTCTGTCAAATTCTGATCTCAATATTAAATCTCCTTTTGCATCCTCATCAATTTCCTCCTCCCTTTCTATTACACGATTCTCAATCTCCTTTCACTTATACAAGCACTCTATGTGAGCTTTCCATCTCTCAACCTTTTCTTCCATATGTGTTAGAGGCTTTCCATTTGTGTCCTTAATATTACAGCACTTAGTCTTCTTTTCCCCAAAAGTATTCTTAATCCTTCGATAAGCTGCGTCTACTTTTCCTAATTTCAGACAATTTTCTATACCTGCACATTTCTCTTCCAACCATTTTTCTTTCGCTTCCTTGGACTTCTTGTTAACCTCATTTCTCAGACGTCTGTATTCTACTTTCCCCTTTTCGTCTCTTAGATTATTGTGTTTCCGCATTTCATCCATCAATTCTAGTTTATCCTGAGTGATCCACGGTTTTCTACCAATTCTTACTTTCCTACCAATGTTTTCTTCTGCGGATTTTGTTATTTCTTTCTTCAAAAGTGTCCAATCGACTGCAATTGAAGTTTGTTAAGGGGTTTTCATTAGTCCTTACTTTATACTCTTCTTGAATCTTTCGTTTACATCCTTCACTTTCAGTCTGTCTATTGTCCCCCTTTTTGGCTTTTCACTTTTCTTCAGTTTCTTCAACTTTAATCTGCATTTCATTACAACCAGATTGTGGTCAGAGTTTATGTCAGCACCAGGATATGTTTTATAATCCAAAATCTGATTTCGTAACCTCTGCTTGACCATAATGAAGTCGATTTGGTAACGCCCTGTATCTCCTGGTCTCATCCATGTGTATATTCTTCTATTGTGGTTATTGAATAAGGTGTTAGCTATGACCAACTTATGCTCGGTGCAGAATTCCATCAGCCTGCTTCCCCGACCATTCCTTTCACCTAATCCGAAAACTCCTACTATCTTCCCTTCTCTCCCTTTTCCCACCACAGCATTCCAATCTCCCATTACAATAACATTTTCATCACCTTTGATATACCTCCGAATTTCATCTATTTCTTCGTAGGCCTTTTCAGCATCCTCATCATCAGCTTGACTGGTAGCCATATAGACTTGTACCACTGTGGTGCACGTAGGTTTAGTATTGATTTTGGTTACAATAATACGTTCACTATATTGCTCATAATATTCCACCAGCTGTTCAAGTTTCCTACTCAAAATAAGACCAACCCCTGCTTGGCCATTGATTGATTTAGTGCTAATGACCCTATAGTCTCCTGACAAAAAGTCATGTTCTTCCTGCCAGCGCATTTCACTAATCCCAACCAAATCCAACCTCAACCTATCCATTTCCCTTTCTAAGTATTCTAACCGTTCCACTTCCTAGCAGACTTCTAACATTCCACACTCCGATCCGTAGGATTTCAGATTTCCTCTTTGTCACTTCTGTGATGTTAACCATCTCTCGAGTAGTCCAGCGAGAGATCCGAACGGGGGACTAGTATACGCTCTTGAATTATGTCAGGGATGATTTTTATGCGTCTCTTTTGAGTTAACTCAGGTAAGTATGGTGTGAGTGGGAGAAGTTATTAGAATATCAATTTGAATGTTTTGGGAGCAAGGTGAACTTCGGATTAATCGTGGTATGTTAATGAAAAATAGGTAAGTGGCATGCCAATATTATGCTGGGAGGTTCTTCGAGACCCCGGATGGTCTACGATAGATGAATAAAATGGTATAATGGTATTGAAAGAGGTATAAAAGTTGCAGGTGACACCGCCATATGTCACCGGTTGCCAACTGAAAAGGAAAAGAGGTAAGAAATGAATACTAAGCATGCCCAATGGATCAGGTAAGACAAAAGAGTGCTTACAGGTATTTCGTACGACAAGTGTGACCACGACAATGATATTGCTCCAAGGTAGGGTTCCACTCAGTTCGAACCAATGACCATCTAAATGGTGAGATCGTTTCTCCTTGCATTTAAATTCATCTGTGTACTTTGTGGAGAGTTCAAGATAATAGCCAACACCACTCAGTGTTTGAGCTACGGTGTTGTGTGCCAAGGCCAACCGCTCCTTTCCCCCTTTCCATAACGGAACCTTTTATGTCATAATGAGGCCATGTCCCGATGTAAACAGCTGGCCTCGTGATCAGAATGAAATATGTGTAGTATTTAAACTTATTTATAAGATTAATTCATGATGAAATTTACAGAAGGGTACTATAATACACAGACAATTCGTGTTCTAACCCTGTTATGAAGACACTCATCTTTATAATAATAATAATAATAATAATAATTTGATGTCAAGTTGAGGATAGATTTATGTAAGGGTACTATAATACACAAACCATTCATATCCCAGCTCTGTTGTAAATATTTTTATTGGATGGATTAATAATAAGATGAATCTTGATAATAATAATAATAATAATAATAATAATAATAATAATAATAATAATAATTATAATAATAATAATAAGTAAGCCTCCGTGGCTTAGGCGGCAGCACGCCGGCCTCTCACCGCTGGGTCCGTGGTTCAAATCCCGGTCACTCCATGTGAGATCTGTGCTGGACAGAACGGAGGCAGACAGGTTTTTCTCCGGGTACTCCGGTTTTCCCTGTCAAAATTTCATTCCAGCAACACTCTCCACTATCATTTCATTTCATCTGTCATTCATTTAATCATTGCCCCAGAGGAGTGCGTCAGGCCTCGGCAGCCTGCACAGTTCATATCCTCGCCGCTAGATGGGGGCTTCATTCATTCCATTCCTGACCCGGTTGGAGACTGGAAGCAGGCTGTGGATTTTCATAATAATAATAATAATAATAATAATTCATTGATTTCGATACTGAATTTATTTTAGGGTATAGGTATCCAGTAACCTTTTGTATAATAGATTTTATCACGGTGGTAGTGATTGAAAGTGATGATAATTATGATAACAGTGATAGCAATGATAATAATAATAATAATAATAATGGCCACTATTATTAACTCCGCCTGCAGTAACTACTGGGTGGATTGAGTAGCTCAGTAGTTTCTGTCGCCGGTCCCAAGCCCGAAGAAAGGAGGAGGGTTGGCTCTATGCCGTAAAATAGCATTTCCACTGGCGTTTGTTCGGCATCCGACGGCCAGTGGTCAGCGTCTGTTCCTCTAGAAGAGGCGGCTGTACTTAAATATTCTCGAACTCAAAAATCGAGTCGTATACTTGTGGTCTCAATTGAGACCACCACAAACACTCAAAACTCTACTTGAGCGCATGATGGAAGAGACGATCATAGAATCACTACCCCAGGCACCAGTCGATGGACTGGACCCACCTGATCATCGGATTCTGGGGGATCAGGGACACCATGCGGAGGAGAATCGGAGCTTCTCAAGAACTCTTCATACTCTCAAGACCAGACGTAAACATTTTGCTGGCACTCTTAACGTTAACACCCTCACTAAGACGGGTAAGCTAAAACAACTTCTCAACACCTTGGAAAAATTTGAATTAAAAATCACTGCGCTCCAGGAGACACGCTTTACGGACGAAGAACACTTCAACACAGGGAATTTCCGAATCTACAAGGGAAAACCTGCCATCAAAATTAATGACAACTTACCTCTCTTGGGAACAGGATTCGCCGTACACAATTCTGTGCTTGATTCGATCATCGACTTTACTTCTCCAACCGAGAGAGTCTCTTTACTATCAGTAAAATCAGCTAATAAAGCTTACACGCTGATCAACGTGCACGCCCCCACAAATCAACACAATAAAACTGATCCTGAAACCTTGGACAATTTCTGGGAAAATTTGGAAGAAACAACCAATAACATACCAAGACACCATGTGGAAATTTTATTAGGTGATTTTAAAGCACAGTTAGGGAAAGAATGGAAATTCAAGGATACCACAGGCTCTCATACTAAACACAAACGTACCAACAAAAATGGGGAAAGATTAATTGACTTCTGTAGAAACTTTGGACTTAAAATCATGAGCACCCAATTTCAAAAACCTGCACACAAATTGACCACATGGAGATCACCCAGTCTTAAACAGGGTGAGCACCACATTGACCATGTCGCAATCTCCAAGAAAAACATAAAAGAAATTTTGAACGTCAGGGCTCATAAAGGCGTCTTTGAATCAGATCATTATCTCCTCCAAATAAAGACAAAATTCCAACCAAATAGAAGACCAAAACGCCCATCAAAAAATTTCAGACCAGATCCGGAATATCTGAAACTCCACAAGGAAGAAATCAATTTGCAAATCAATCAGGAGGAATCAACAGACTGGAGAATACTAACGGGGAGAATTCAGGAAGCCATGAAGCTAGGACAACCAGTTTGCTCCAGAAAACATCGCTGGTGGAACACAATTTGCGATCAAGCAGTTGACAATCGCATAATGGCTTGGAAAAATTTCACAGTAGCCAAACAAAGGAAAACTGGGAGAACTTCCTTACCACTCAAAAACAGGCCTCAAAAATAATTAGGAAAGAAAAACGAAGGTATGACAACAACAGACTCCACGAAATCCAGCAGGATTTCACCAAAAATAATACTAGAAATTTCTACAAGACATTTAGAGAAAATCTACGGGGATACCAAGAACCCAGTCTGTGCTTCAAGAGACACGACGGCTCATTGGAAACTAACTCCAAAAATAATTGCAAACTATTAGCCCAATATTTCAACTCTCTTCTTAGCTGTGAACCACGTCTAGTAAAACTTGACTTCTCTCCTCCGGTATTCATACACTTGGACTCGCAAGCCCCCGACATTGAAGAAATTACGGAGATAATCCGACAACTTAAAAACAACAAAGCACCAGGGGAAGATGGGATCATTGCTGAACTCTGGAAACTGAATGATCCCACACTGACACGGAAACTCCATTCCATAGTTTCAGATATTTGGACAACGGAGCAATTACCACGTGACTGGAAATGCGCTTTGATTCACCCGTTGCACAAAAAGGGCGACAAGACGGACATCAAAAATTATAGAGGAATTTCCCTGCTCCCGGTTGCTTATAAAATCCTTTGCACAGCACTTCTGAACAGGTTAGAGCCCCAAATGGATCCACTCATTGGTGACTACCAGGCTGGATTCAGAAAAGGGCGATCGTGTGCTGAACAGATCTGGTGCCTAAAGACGATCTTACAAATGAGGAAATGTAGAAATACCGTGATTCCATTCATCGACTTCAGAAAAGCATACGACTCTGTTGACCGCGACACCCTCTTTAAAATCATGGAAGAATTTGGGATCGATCGTAAGACACGAAAAATCATAGAACAGACACTTACAGGAACAATATCCAAAGTGAAATTCATGGGCGAAATATCAGAGCCCTTCGAAATCAAGACGGGAGTCCGACAGGGGGATGGACTATCCCCAATCCTCTTCAATATGGTTCTGGAGAGGATAATTAGGGAATGGGAACCTCTTGTAAAGGGCATTCAAATCGGTATTAAAAAAGAGAACAGAACTATAGTCAAATGTCTCGCTTTCGCGGACGATATTGCAATTGTCGCAGACAACAGATCGGAAGCGACTTACGCAGTGGAAAAGCTCCATGAGATTGCACAAAAGACCGGATTACATATATCTTACGTCAAGACCAAATATATGGAGAGAAGGCCAGAAAACAAAATCCCCTTTAAACACTAAATACGGTAAAATCGCACAAGTCTGCAGTTTTAAATACCTTGGCGAAATTATACAGCCCTCAGGACTTAATCGAATCGCCAATGAAGACAGAATCACTAAGCTCCAGAAGGCCTAGAGGCTAACGTGGGCCCATTACAACAAGAAATGCATTTCGACAAACGCCAAATTACGACATTATAAAACAGTTATTCTTCCAGAAGCAACATATGCGGCTGAAACAATAGTAATCGATGGTCATTCCAAGATTAGGGAACTGGAAAAGCAGGAACGAAAAATTCTCCGGAAGATCTACGGAGCAATCAACAGATACGGCATTTGGATGAAGAGACCTAGTACTGAACTCTATCAAAACACCATTACGATAACAGACGAAATTAGAAAACGCAGAGCAAAATTTTACACTCACATCCACAGGATGGCCACTTCCAGATTGCCCAAGAAACTACTCAGTATCATTACGCAGAGCAAATGCGGCACAGAATGGCTTAAAGAGGTACAAAGAGACTTACAAATTATCAGTATACAAAATTTCGAAGACCAAACTGAGTGCCAGACGAAAATCAAGAATGTTAAGTTCGAACCAAGATCATTACGACAACCTGGAAAAAAGTGGACGGATGAGAGGAAGCAGGAACATTCCGCGAGAATGAAGAGATTTTGGGAGGAGCGGAGGAGACACGCCTCCAAATGACATCATGTGATCCAAGTTTAATCGCTCTCCTGTAGGGGAATTTTCGCTTAAATAAATAATGGTCACTATTATTACTGTGGGATTTAATTCGGTGATTATTTCCTTTTCGTTGTCTTTGGTTAGGACAATTGCTCTCTCAGATATTAGCAACGTCTGCGAACGTGCCATGCTCTGAAAAGGTAGGTGGGAGTCCTTGCTTCGAAGCCTACGAGAGTCTATGTTTTCCATTAGTGCTTTTACTGTAAATACATTTTGTGTCATGTTTTTCTTTTGCAGGGTCGGAGACATCGTTGACAGATACACACATACCTTTGTTTAAATATATTTGGCTATGGTGCGGAATGTAAACAAAGGATGTTTTAAGTATTGAAATATGCAGATTTTTGCATGCAAGTGTGTATTCACTTTGGTTTATTTATTTTTACCTTACGGTAAGCTCATGTTTCTGTCATAATATTCGCAAGCATGTCAGGTGTATTATAGTAGTATAGTTACACAGACCCATAAGACTTTGACAGACGGTGTTGACAACAAGTAAAACCTGAATTTCCCGCCGAATCAATACTTCACTCAATAGAAAACTCTATGGGTACATGTTTCGGAAACCATCTATCTCCTTCCTCAGCCCTCTTTTGGTATAAAAACATCATAAAACACACTCGAAATACTCAATAAAACAACATAAAACACACTCGAAATACTCAATAAAACAACATAAAACACACATCATCAATTACAAAAGTACAACATATTAAAAACTACGAGTTTAAGAAATACACTAATTAGAATATCAACAACACGCATAAATAAAGCATGTAATGCTCCTTGCATATTCAGTCATTCAGTCCTGCTTTTAATTTGTGTCATTAGACACATTAAAATATTGTTTATGCACAAACACTTAATTGTTCAAAGTGTCTTCAAAATCTAAAATACATGTAACCATTCTATGGCGATTCTTGCGTTCAATAATGGACCTCACAGTATGTAGTATGGGTTTGTTGAAAAAGTCCAGTATTTGCCTAGTGTCAATGGACACCTGTTGTTTGAGGTAGGACAAAAATTATTCGAGGGTTTCCTATCTGGACACAAAAACATGCTGTCGTGAAACGACTGCTACTTCATGGATTACAGTACAATTTGATAGCTGGTAGAGAATTGAAGACAGTCAATTCAGGGCTTCTTAGTTGATTGTTAGCTGACGGTCGGCGGCATCAATTATAGATATTCATTACTATTGTATTTGGTACCTGAAACTAGTGATGTACGTTTTAGAGATTTGAAATGCCAAAGAATCTGAATATTTATAAAATCGTCTAACCGGATCAAAATAAAAATAAAAACTTACGAGGAACATTAACAAGTTCACACCTCGTCAGATTCAACATGGATTGCTGAATAGCTCCAAATATTCTGAAGAAAAAGAACAGCAGATAGCCTTTGTTAGTGCGTGATTCCATGATTAATGTATGGGAAATCATTCATATGGGTAATTAAAACGGAAAAAGACTTACCGGACTTATATGACCTTGTCAAAAACACGACCCTCACAGAGGTGAACTTCAACTGAGCACACCTGAGACATAACAAAGCTGCTTGCTTGCTGTGAATCAGCCTGACGCGATAGCGGGGAAGGGCGACGGAGAGGGGAGGGGGTAAGACGTGAGTTTGCACCAGAGAGGGGAGAGTGGGTGTGGAGTTGGGAAAAGTTGAACGAATCGGGAACGTGTGAGTTTATATTACCTATTGCGGCGGGGGTTGTGGGGGCGGTTTGCGTTTTTTATTATTTAAGTAATCTGCTATTGTATCAAACAATTCGTTAGTTTCAAAATTGATTTCGTTTAGATTATTGCATTCATTAGACCTCTGGAAAGTATTGATGTGAATATTTTCCAAGATGTTCATGTAGCTGCCCCTAGATGCATAATGCAAGATTTTGACGTCATTGCTTATATTGGTGAACTTATGTCCCGTTTCTTCCATGTGTACTGCCATGGCTGAGAACTTCCTATGTTTTACAGCCGAAACATGCTCAGCATAACGAGTACATATGCTCCTACCTGTTTGTCCCGCGTAATTTGATATGCAAGAATTACATCTATGTTCGTAAACACCTGATTTCATATATTTATCGGTGCTGTTAATTTTATTAGAATTGAAGAATTTATTGAAATTAGAATTATTGGTTTTAAAGGCGATGTTCATTTTGTGTTTCTTAAGAATGTTAGTTACTGTATATACGCTTCGATCCATGTAGGTGAAGGTGGCATAAGTTTTCTTTGTTGTGTTCTCTCTGATTAATTTAGTTGTGGGTCTGTTTTTTAACTTATAGATTATCCTATTGACATAATTATGGCTGTAACCGTTGACTTTAGCTATTTGATGTACTATGTCTAATTCCTGCTTCCGATCATGTTCAGAGGAGGGGATTATTAACGCTCTATTAATGAGGCTTATGAACGTTGCGTTCTTGTGGCCGCCAGGATGATTAGAGTCCTGCCTTATGACTGTACTCGTTTGCGATGGTTTCCTGTATACTTTGTAATGCAGACGATTGTCTTTTCTGATCACAGTCAAATCCAGATAATTAATTTTATTATTAACTTCTGATTCTAAAGTAAATTTAATATTGCTGTCAATATTGTTCAACTCAACCATTATTTGCTCTACTACCTGTACTTGGTTATCGATAACGATGAAAACATCGTCAACATATCTTCCCCAGAAATCTATGCCTTTAATTTGGTTGATAATTTTCCCGTGTTCTATGTGGTCAATGTAAATGTTGGCTAAGACACCCGACAACGGAGATCCCATTGCGAGGCCTTCGGATTGTTTATAGATTTTCTAATTAAAATAAAAAATGTTGTTGTAAGTGACAAAGGTTAAAATCGAAATGAATTCCTCGATTTTCACTTTAGACAGTTCACTATTGCTACTTAATCTATCTTGAATGATCTTGATCGTTTTATTAACCGGGATGTTTGTATACATAATTAATGTCGACTGAATGCATGGTATTGTTTTCGTTATGTTTAAAGTCTATTGTTCTTTCACAAAAATGCATAGTGTTAACGAAAGAGCTGTTGGCCTTGAGCAAATTTCGCTAGTTTGTACGTAGGACTATTCCTGAAGTTAACAATTGGCCTAATCGGGGTATTTGGTTTATGGATTTTCGGGAGAGATCTCAAAGTGGGACTGCCGGGATCCATGCTTACAAGCTTGTCAACTAGTCTCTCGTCTAAGACAAAAATGGTGTTCTTTAAAAGTTGTTTCATCCGTTTTTGAATGATATTAGTTGTGTCCTTTTTGACTTCTATAAACTTGCCTGAATTTAGAAAATCAATTGTTTTGTTGACGTAATCGTCTTTACTCATTAGCACTGTGGTATTGCCTTTATCTGCTCTGGTAATTATTATTATTACCTAATGAGACGGTGTTGAGTTCAGGACCCAAATTATTGTCACGAGTCCTCAGTTCAATCCTGGAATGATCATGTTTCTGTTGTATTTGTGTTTATTTTAAATGTTAGTGTAGCTCATCTCAAACTCAAATCCCATTGGGGTTGGGTAAGTGTGAATTTGCCTGCTGATAGTAACAAGTACGCATTGACGTATGCTTAAGAGCTCAAAGGTAATAGTGTACCAATTTTCATATCCACTTAAAGGGCAAAGTTTGTCTTTGTGAGTATGGATGCATGAGTGTTGTGATTTGGTGAAAGCATCCTAATCCACCATAAGGAATCATATAGGCAATGTTGCCAGATCATGATATAAAATAATTTACCTCATGAATATTATAATTATGGAAGCCCTGATTAATTTTGGATATACAATTGACTTAATGGTTGTTGTATTAATTAAATGGTACATTACGGCAAGTTGCCATGGTATTTAGAATATTGAGTTCAGAGATAAGGAGCGTATTTCAGTGAATATTAATTACAGTCAGATCCGATCGATTGTAATCTTAGGCATCTGATCGATGGTTAATTTATTGTTTGATTATGTAATTGATAGTAATTGATTCTAATCGATTGATGATAATTAATGGATTACTTATTCAATCAAAGTTTAATTAATTTAATTGATATATTTTTGATTCACTGAGTGATTCAAATTGATGATTAATTTAATGGAGATTATTAATTTACTTGAGGTGTAATTAATTTAATTGAAGTGTAATTAATTTAATTGGGATTTAATTATTCATTTTTTTGAGTTTTTGTCATTTTTTAATTTATTGCCAAATCTTGTGGATTATTTGGATTGATATTAATTATTTTTCGATTTTTAGTAAGCGTATTCTCTTAAATGTGTTCTGATTTATTTTGGATTTATTCCAAAATTTCGTTATACGCTAGGTTGTTTTGTTGTTGGTTCAATTTTGAATGTTTTCTTTTTCTAAATTTTGATTTTCTTGAGTCAATATTTTTGGTTATCTGTTTCTTTTAATTTCTTTCCTATTATTTTGTATTTTACCAGTGTTAATAAAACTGTTTTCCTTTGATTTTGAATTCTGTGTGTGATGATTTATTAATCAGCCATATTGATCTTCCTAATGAAGTATACCAGGACAGTTGTTAGCTTCAAGTAAGAACGATCCACCACCGAGGAAACAGTCCTGTCCTGAAGGTCCTATGTTCAGCAGGGTACAATAAATATATACACGGACATTTGGCCCGTGTAGATTTTGTGAGTCTACTTTCATCTGTTAACAAAATCCAAAAGTATTTTTAGGATGAACTCCTCCTCCTCTGTTTCACTAAGACTGTTAAGTGCTTATATAATTATTACTCATTTTTGATCGATCAATGTTGTGGAATAACAATAAATAGTTACGTTGTCTGGACATCAACGCACGCGAGATTGGCGGAGGGAAATCATGGCTGTCGGACAATGCAGAAATTCTTTCTACCGGTACCCATGTGATTTCACAGTTTCCATCCTGCACATAGTTCTACTTCGAATAAAGCGAGCAGAGACTAATGTTATGACAGATTCAAAAAGTTCTTGAAATCTAAATGCCTTGAAATGCGTAGAAAACGAGGATTCGAAAGTTGGTTAAAGTTTGAAATTATTTGGCACAGTTATTGAGGAGCACTGAAAAAAGGAAGACAACTTCGATTTTTGCAGTGAAGACGTAAAGTTCAAGATACGGACAGGAGTTCAGGCACTTAACTCACTTTAAAATAGTCACTTTTATGCTCCAAAACCCATTAAAACATGGTTTAAGGACCTTTACTTAAGTCCATGATGCAATCAACCTCTAGCGACTAGACGAAGTTACAGACTGGGCATCGCCCTCTGTGTGACGCTCCTTAACCTGGTCAGATGGTGATTGAATGACTCATGAAGCTGGGCAAGTGAACTGTATATTAAAATAAAACGCTGCGTGGATCACTGGATCTCATCTCCTAGATTGTCGTATTAATAAAGACAAGACTGACCAAGAGTTAGCAAAGAAGATGAAGAAAAAAAGACAATCTAACAATCAAAGAATAGAGAGGCACAATCATATCCCCCCTGTTGATTGAATGCAATCAATAAATGTGCACAGAAACTGAGGAAGGTTTTACATGAAACATTAGCCTACCTGAATCCATTAAAAAGTGAAAAGAATAATACAAGTTGGCAAAACACAAAATTGAATCAGCACTCAAATGTGAGCTCATCCCTGTTCATATTGCCTTTCAGCAAACTGAATTTTGTCATTCTAAACACATGAACAATAAAAATGTATGTCATTACAAAGAACACTTATATACAATGAAATTCACTGTAGTAACATGTCACAACAAAATAACACGCTTTAAGGAAATATTTCACTCATCGAGTAGGGGACACACTTTCACTATTGGCCTCTTAAATCTTCCATTGGCAGTTCTTATGGTGACTGCTCGCACCAGTCCATCTGCACCAGGGTAAAGTTCCTCGATGATGCCTATTTACCACTGAAGAGGATGAAGGTTGTCCTCCTTGATAATGACTATTGTGTCAACTTGGATGTTTTGCTGCTGTGAGAACCATTAAGGTATACTTTGAAGCTGCGTTAAGTACTCCTTGTATCATCTTGTCCAGAAATGTTGCACCATTTTTTGCAATCGTTTCCACATTGAAAGTTTATTGCTTGGAATTAAAGGCAGATTGGGTTCAGGGATTGAGTTTAGACTGTCACCAATTAAAAAATGACCAGGAGTGAGACACTGAGGATCAAGGGGATCTGAGGATAGAACTGTTAGGGGTCTAGAGTTTAGCCAATCCTCAATTGGTGTGAGCACATTAACGAGCCCTTCAAAGGTTAGCGAAGAGTTTCCAACAACTCGATGCAAATGATACTTAACAGATTTTATTCCAGCTTCCCATAGCACTCCATACTGTGGTGATCGTGGGGGAATGTAACGCCAGTTGATAGCTCTGTTTGCTAGGTTACTCGCAAGTTCCTCTCTATGCGATGTTATAAATTGATGAAGGTGTTGTAGCTCCTTGTTAGCTCCAATAAATGTTGTAGCATTATCACTGTAAATATCTGAAGGTTTGCCTCTTCTGGCAATGAACCGGCGTGATGCTGCTAGGAATGCATCGATGGTAGTAAGACTGCTGATAACTTCTAGATACATAGCCTTATTTGCAAAACAAACAAATAATGCAAAATATGCTTTAAGTCGAATGTTACTTCTCTTATTAAGAGGGCCGGACAAAGATTGGGCCTCCATAGTCAATGCCACAGACGCTGAATGAACGTGATGCTTGAACTCGTTGCTTGCGGTAGTTTGCCATGAGCTGATGAATGGTTGCTCTCTTTAATTTATGACATGGTAGGCACTTGTGAACTTGCTGTCTGGCTATGTTTCTACCATTTAAAATCCAATAACATTCACGAATGGATGCTAACAGTAATCCTGGTCCCGCATGGGCTTGCTGTAGGTGTTCATGTTTGACAATAAGTGATGTCAGATGATGCTTGGATGGCAATAATACTTGATGTTATGTAGAAAGTGGTAATGATGGGTTCTTCAACCTACCACCTACTCTGAGTATGTTGTCATGTAACAAATTTGTTTTTAGCTGGCTCTTTTTGGATACAGCACCTCGCTTCTGTATATCTTTGATTTCTTCACTGATTGATTCTGCCTGAGCTATGCGAATGCATGTATTCAATGACTTCTGAAGTTCTTGAACTGATAAAGGTCCTGTCTTTTTGTTGGTTGACTGTTTGGAGTTATGGATAAATCTTTTGCAGTAGGCAAGAACTCTTTGCAATCTTGTTAATGAGGAAAATCTAGTAATGATGTCAGTGTGTTCAGTGATAAGTAGTGTAACTACTGCTCGTTCTTCCAATGTGGTTTGGTAATTCTCATCAATCGTGGTCTGAGGCATGTTGCATTTAGATTCTGATAAATATAATCGACCTGGCCATCATAGTGTAGATTGCTGCAACTCTTGAGGCCTAACTACTCTGGAAATTATGTCTGCAGGATTTTCTTGAGATGAAACATGATGCCAATTTTCTACATTTTTTAATTGCTGAATTTCTGATACTCTGTTAGCTACAAATGTTTTCCAACGTGATGAAGGGGAAGCCAACCATGACAAGACTACTGTAGAATCTGTCCATAAATAGGTTTCAATAATTTCTAGATTTAGGATTGGAATGGATTTCTGAATCAAGTGTGCCAACAATGTGGCTGCAAGTAATTCAAGACGAGGAAGTGTAACTTGTTTGACTGGAGCTACTCTGGAATTTGAGCACAACAGCTTGACTGAAGTTTTTCCTTGTTGATCGAAAGACCGAAGATAGATGCTTGCTCCATATGCTGTTTGAGATGCATCTGAGAAACCATGTCCACTCGAATTGATCAAGGTGTGTTAGCTGATTTTGGAGTGCCTTCCATTCTGAGGACAGGTCATCAGGTAACTACTGATCCCAATCAAGTTTGTGTAACCACAATTTATGGAGGAATATTTTGTAGGGTATTACTAATGGACTAATGAGGCCTAATGGATCAAAGATTGATGCCACTGTGAATGTTGTTGTGCGTTTATAAATGCTGCTGTTTGCAGGAACATGTTTGACTTTAGTTGCAATTAAAAATTTGTCTGATGTGGGATGCCATGATAAACCTAATGCCTGTATTGTATCGTTATCGTCAAACTGGAAAGGTAAACTCATTTCCCTGCCTTCAGGTGGAACAGCTTCAAGTATTGCTGGATGGTTCGAGCACCATTTTCTGTTGGGAAAGCCTCCTTTGTTGAGTAAAATATTGAGTTAATTTTGCAAATGCAGTGCTTCCGAAATGTTTGAAGCACCACATAGAGCATCGTCTACATAAAAATCTCTTTGTAGAACAGCTTATGCAAGTGGAATAGAAGCTGCTTCATCTTCAGCTAGTTGGTTGAGGCACTGAGTTGCTAAATATGGAGCTGACGCTGTACCATATGAGACTGTTAGAAATTCGTAAGTATTGAGAGGTGTGTGGGGAGATTCCCTCCTTATGATTATTTGTAATCTAGTGTCATCCTTGTGAACAAGAATTTGTCTATACACTTTTGAAATGTCTCCAGTAAATGGAATGTTATGGGTTCTGAATCTCAACACAATCGAATACAGATCTTGCTGCACAGTTGGCCCTACTAACAATGTGTCGTTGAGTGATAATCCTGTGGTGGTTTTGGCTGATGCATCAAAAACTACTCTAGTAGATGTGGTTGAGCTTTGTTTGAATACAGCGTGATGTGGCACCTAGTAGTGTTCTGAATCATCTATCGCACTTACTTCCTTCATGTGACCCAACATTTCATACTCTGACATGAATTGTGAATACTGCTCTTGCAATTCAGGATTTCTCTTGAATTTAGTTTCCAGTTGGTAAAATCATTGTTGTGCTATATCATGGGACTTGCCTAAAGGTGACAGAGTTTCCTTTCGAGGCAACTTGACAACATATCTACTTTCAGAAGTACATGTTGTGTTATTTTTGAAATTAAATATACGTTGTTGTTCTTCTGGAGATTCAGGTTTGGTATGCAATTCTTCTATTTCCCAGAACTTCCTAAGCTGAATGTCAAGAGTATCTTCCTTTTTGATGAAAAGAGAAGTGACTTTGTTGCACATTGCATTTCTGTTGCTGGATTGTGGGCATTTACCAGAAATTATCCAACCTAGATGAGAATTTTGTAAAACAGGGAAACCTGCCCGTGTTCTTTGTTCAGTGTCTAGAATATTGTAAAATAGCTCTGCTCCGATGATCAAATCTACCTTATGTGGACTGTAGAATTTAGGGTCTGCTAATACGATGTCGATGGGTAAATTACATGACTTGTAATTTAACTCCATAGAGGGCATTTGTCCTGTGATGGCAGGAACTACTACACAGTTTATGTTTGCGTTGGAATCTGAAGCTGTAGATTGAAGGTGTATGTCAACACTGTGTTTCATTGTTGAAGAAGTGTTGTTAATGCCTAGAACAGCTGTAGTAACTTTCTTAAGTAGCAGATTCAGCCTGTTGACTATGTCTTCTCTGATGAGGTGTGTTTGACTCCCACTGTCTAAGAGACCTCGAATCTTAAGAAATTTGCCCCTGTGATCCTTGATTTTGACAATAACAGTGCACAACAATACATATGGTTTTTTATGAGTATCTGCGTGTTCATCCTTGACAGAGTGTAGAAGTATGCAAATAGTGCTTCATTGTTAGAAGGTATCTGGTTTGCATTACTGCCATTGTCATTGTTTTCAAGGTGTAGTAAAGTATTATGTGCCTTGTTGCATTTACGACAGTGGCCAGATTTGCATTCTGACGTTTTATGTGTCACCTGAAGACAATTTAAACAATGCCTATTATCACGAGCATACTTAATGCGATTTGATACTGTCAACTTCAGAAATGATTCACATGCAAAAAGTCCTGGCTTATGTACTTGTTTACAATAAGTGCATTGATTGTCAATATATGTGTCATGTGTATAAGCCGATGGCTTTCACTTGTATGAGTTTTCCTTGCTACCATTTACCCTGACTTGATTACTAGTAGGTTGCATGCTTTCAAGGACTTGGCAACGGTGCTCTATGAATGATGTGAGTCCTTTAAGAGATGGATTGTTTTTAGAATCTACCTCTAGTTCCCAGCCTCTACTAGTTTCGTAATTAAGACGATCAACGATATGTTGTGTCAAAATTATATCATCAAGTGGGGTATCTAACTGCAATGCTGCAGTGCTTGTAAATTGCTAGAGAATGTACTGATGAATTGCCTGAGGTCTTCGGCAGTTTCATTCTTAACTCTAGTAATATTTAAGTTTTCACGAACATGCTTTGATGCTATAAGTCTCTTATTTTGAAATCTAGTGCACAATAGTTCTCAAGCTACATTATAGTTTCCTTCAGTGGTTGGAAGGTTTTGAATTAATGCCTTTGCCGAACAATGAACTGCTCCTAGAAGGTAATGATATTTTTGGATTGTTTCTAGGTTTGCATTATTGTGCACTAGTAACGTGAATTGTCTGCAAATGATAACCAATTCACATAATTACCACTGAATGCTGGTAGTTTGATTGCTGGCAATTTGAGGTTAATATTGTCATTCGAAGTACTGGATGCGATGCAGGATTCACTTTTGGCGTCACCTTGTGATGGATATAATATGTTTTGTATCCTAGCCTTTAAACTGAATATTATCAACTCTGACATTTCGCTGTCCCCTGCTTGATCTGTATTTTCATCCTCAACTTCCAACTGAGATTGAACTGTGTCATATTTGCTTTCTAACTCTAACAATGTGTCATAAAGGACTCCGATTTCATGAATTGAATGCTCACTGTTGAATGATTCTACGAAATTACTTATTCTTGTGATTCTACCTTTTATCACTGCTCTTTGTTTAAAAAGCTTCGAAATTGCATCCATTTTAAGGTTAAGGAATGTATAGGGAAGGAATTCTGACTTGTATAGTACTGCTTAAATTTTTTCCTGAATCTTTCGTGCTCAGAATGATGTACACTAATGATGTGATAAGAAAACTTGGCTCCTATGCACCAAATTAATGTTGCCTTGTCGTGAAGACGTAACCATTTGCACACCAGACTTCTGTTGTAGTGTTGGTTTCGCATATGATGAAATATGTTTCTATTTCTTAAATAAAACGAACATTCTGACCGCAGGAGGACCAAAGATGATTGAATGGCCCGTGAAGCTGGGCAAGTGAACTGAATATTAAAATTAAACGCGGCGTGGATCACTGGATCTAATTTCATAGATGCTCGTTTTAATAAAGACAAGACTAACCAAGAGTTAGCAAAGAACACGAAGAAAAAGAAGACAATCTAACAATCAAAGAATAGAGAGGCACAGACAGATGGTGATGGATAGACATTCTCGAGCGTGGACTGATGACGTTAATTATGACGTTGCACCCTCAGGAGGGTCCGGTGGAGTGATGACGTGGTTGGTCAGTGCACACGGCCTGGACTATCCAGGCGAGTAGATGGAGAGGCCGATTGAAGTAACATCCCCTGGGGGATCTGAAGGTGATAAACGAAGTGACCTAGAGTCCACGGCCAGGGCTATCCAGACGAGTAGTTGAAGATAGGATATTTGATGTAACAACCTCTGGCGGGTATGAAGGTGATAGACAAAGTGGCGCAGAGTCCATCGCCTGGAGGTAGACGCTTTTCGGTGGGCCCAGTAAAGAATTGACACTGAGCGAGGAAAGACACCAAAATATTGCGCCCGATCGCGCATTTTCGATGTGTAGATCGATTGCTGAATGGTATCGACTGATAGTAAGCTGCACAGGAATAGCGCTGAGTTCGTCTAAATGTGATATTATCTCATTGGTGTACTCTAATTTGATTTGGTTTAGCTGTCGATTTATTTTCATTAATTTTCCAATTTTTGATATTTAATAAGATATTTGGAATTATTTTGCATCATTATTCTGCATTTTTGGGAGTTTTCAACGTTCATAAACAAAGGCATAACATCGCAGATAAACGAATTTGACATTTAATTGTGCACCTGACTTCAGTTGTGACATGAGCTCCGACGTCTACCCCGACATCACTCGATTTGTCAAGTCTCGTGGAGTGGAGACGTGATTTCCTATCATGCTAATTGAAAACGGTTTTGATAAGAAACCATAACTGAATCTGAGCATACATTTATTGAAAGTGTGCTTCCCTGTCAATAGTCGTGCCGGTGAGTGTTATTTCTCGTTTTTAGATGAACTGTGAGGCATAATTTGCAATATTAATATTATGACGTATGATGATAGAACTCAGGACTTTCTGCGACCACATGCAAGTGAATCTTCGAAATTGGTGAATTGAACAATCATCTACGTGTAAATATTCTATATTATCTTGATTTCTGAACTGAAAGACTTGAACTTTGTAAACTTTAATTTATTTGTAGAAATTATTGCCAAGCTGGAGAAAGATCTCGTGGTGCGCCAACTTCATTAACCTTTACCAGCTTTTAGTGCGTAAATATCACTGAATGATGTTTGTAAAGCCTGTGGCGGTGTAAGGGGCTATTTTGTTATAATAACCGCACCTGTGTAGAGCCAGTTTATACTAGTTTTAATAATGTAGTCCTAGAACTATTTAAAATATGTGACACGCCGCTTCGAAAAGATGTTGACTACATTAAGTTGAACCCTAGTCCACCTGGTTTTATATATTACATTTACCAAGGGAGCTAGTATAGAGAAATTCACCCTGACTTGGGAGTTCGGAGGATTATAGATGTCTGCAGGCTTAAGGAAATGGCTAGGAAGAAAGCCATAGCTCACCACATTCACCCAGGCGAGGCTAAAACGTGTACGTATCGTGAAATCGTGAAATAGGTAAGTGAAACGACATGCTTTCGTAAACGTTGCTCTAAAGATTGTACACATGTGTAGACAAGGTTTGATGGTCTTACATGCACATATTCTCGCAGGCAGGCAATTTAATACTATGTTAACTGGTGAGAAACTTTGTATAATTTTTAACAAGATTGGAAGAAAGTCATGTTTTTATGTAAATACTTTTTGTAAATACTTTTTGTCCCGTAATCGTTCAACTCAGGATATTGGACACGTCATGCATATCAAGGATGCGAACGCTAAGCTACTACGAGAACAGCAATCTATCCTCCAACGTTGGGCAGACTACTTTTTTGGCATCTGCAACGAAGAATTTCCACACCCACCAATTGCAAGTCCTGATCCTACGTTAGGACCCGTTCCTCCAATTACATCCGATGAAGTAATGCTTGCCATTAGCAAGATGAAGAGTGGGAAAGCAACTGGCCCAGATGACTTACCGACGGAAATATGGAAAATTCTAGGAAGCTCTGCCTCAGAATTCCTTGCCACACTCATTAACCGGATCATTGCTGAGAACCAACTTCCCCATGCATGGACAACTAGCATAACAGTTCCAATCTGGAAGGGAAAAGGTGATGTGGGTGACTGCTCAACTTATCGCCCTATTCGACTCCTCTGTCATACGTTTAAAATATTTGAGCGTGTGCTTGATTGTAGACTCAGAAATATTGTCACTGTAACACCAAACCAGTGTGGGTTTGTTAAGGGATGCAGTACCATCGATGCTCTCCATGCCACACGCCTTTTAATGGAAAAGCACAGAGAGAGGAAGCGGAGTGTACATCTGGCATTTCACGATTTAGAGAAAGCTTTTGACCGTATCCCTCATGATCTTATTTGGCGAGCTCTTCGTTGCCATGGAGTCCCTGAGGAATATGTAAGCTGGGTGCAACTTCTGTATCGCAATGCCACTAGTGTAGTTCGGAGTCCAGCTGGAGTCTCCCCACCTTTTGAAATCACTGTGGGTGTTCATCAGGGTTCTGCTCTATCACCACTGTTATTCATCCCCTGCATGGATACAGCAACGGCGGACATACAGACCTCATATCCCTGGACCCTTCTCTATGCGGATGATGTGGTACTTGCCCAAAAAATCCGCCCTGAACTCCAGCTCAGGGTTCAAACGTGGAACGACAGACTGGCTGAAAATGGACTGCACCTCAATATCCAGAAGACAGAATACCTGGAATGTGGCCCCCAAACTAGAGGTACCATCAGTATCAGCACAGAAAATCTGCAGAAGACCATGCATTTTAAGTACTTAGGGTCCACTGTCACTTCAAACTGTGACGCCACTCCTGATACTCCGATGAGGGTAAATGCAGCCTGGCTCAAGTGGAGACAAGTCACTGGAGTTCTCTGTGATAAAAAGATGCCTCTGCATTTAAAGGCAAAGGTCTATAAGTCTGTGGTACGCCCAACAGCCATCTATGGGACTGAATGTCGCCCTATGACCGAACAACATGAGCAAATTTTGAATACGATGGAAATGAAGATGCTCCGATGGTCGATGGGGCTGACCTGATTTGACCACGCAAGGAACACAGACTTCCGGCGAAGATTTGGCGTTGCACCAATTGTCGAGAAGGTGAGGGAGGCTCGTCTACGCTGGTACGGTCACGTCATGAGAAGACAGAACAACTCAGTTGCCAAAAGAGCACTCCACATCAACCCAGGTGGAACAAGACCACGTGGAAGACCTGCAAAGCGGTGGACTGACAACATCAGGGCTGACTTGCACGCTGTTGGTCTAACATCAGAAGATGTCAACGACAGAAAGAAGTGGAGGAGATGTAGCAAAGTAGCAGACCCCGCAAGGGATTAATGCTAGGAATAAGAAGGCTTTTTGTATCATTCTTCGTGCAAGCCAAGAGTCTGGCTGTGCTACTCAGTACAATTTAAAGCTTTAGGAAGCAGAAATATCATGAACAAGTGGTACTGTATGATCGGCACATGCTTGCCAAGGCCAGTTGAAAGGACAGTGTTTTTTTCTTTGAGCGATGCACTGCTTGCTTGATAGCAATATCTTGTGTAAAATTAGGAAGGCAGTGGAGAAAAGTGGACTGGATTTAGTCAGTCGAGAAATCGTTTATAAACACAGCTGCAGTGAGTGTGTAGCAGATGTCTTTTTCCTTTTTCAATTGACGTCGCAGACGACTAGAATGGCATAATGAAAAGGAATGTTGAGGTTAGCGAAGTATCGCTGGTTCGATATAGGTCTTGAATGGAAGCTTATTGAAGCTTGTTATAAAAGTGAGGCATTTGCATTGTGTATTAGACTCTGCATAATTTGTGGATGCATTTAGATTGTATCTGAATTCATGTTCATTTTGAGTCCATGTGTGGGACACTTGTATAATTTAGCAGGCAATGTTAGTTAATTGTTTAGCAGCGGACAGTAGTAATGGAGACTTTATTGCTCGTGTTTTTGAGCTGATTTGTTATTTTTTCCGGCGACGCTGAACGCTTTTTTCTTGTTGACTGATGATAGAGGCTGACCAGCCGTGTGTTATTGTCATACACTTAAAGGTGTATATTAGTTTAATGAACGTAGTTTCACAGATATTGGAGGCGTTTTTTTGATGATTCCTTCCAAGCAGATAGGTATACTAGTCGTGACGGCCCGTCACTGCAGTTTCCAACCTAATATTCCCACCCTACACTCATGACCATTTACCGCAAACTGCGTGAAATGTGTGCAGGCAGGGGCGTCAATTGCGCAACTATAGGAGGGTGTTCCTAATTGTCATTCATTTGTGTTGTACAGTTATTTAGTGTTCTTTTCTGAAGTAAGAAGATAATGTGCATAGATTTTTGATTTTTTTCTTTGGATAAACGCTTTTCGTTAATTATTTTAATTTAACGTCAGATAGGGACAGCTTAGATTTAACGTAAAATAAATGTTTGAGAGGACGCCAACATAGCTTAGCTATCAATATTGTGCTAATGATTAACGTAATTATACTCTCGTATTGTAAACAAGTAAATATCTTTTTTTGTCATAGATTACAAAAGCACTTTTAGGGATAAAATGATATTAAATCAGAAATTAAAAATAACATGATAGGATTTTTGAAATTAAAAAAGAATTAAATAAATTATGAAATCTATTGATAAAACAAATGCTAAACTTAAAATTCTTTTTCCTGACCGATATTATAGAACTTGCGACCTTCGACTTCTTTTCCCGATTTTGAGATGACGATCATTTAACGACGTGATTATTTGAAAACACGGTCGTTAAAATTATAACGCAACTTGAGTCGTGACGGCCCGTCACTGCAGTTGCCAAACTAATATTCCCACCCTACATTCATGACCATTTACCGCAAACAGCGTGAAATGTGTGCAGGCAGGGGCGCCAATTGCGCAACTTTAGGAGGGTGTTCCAAATTGTCATTAATTTGCTATCCAATACAGGACAATACAGTGTAGTCAGAAGCAATGCAGCGCACAGTTCAAGACGTGGAATAGATTGTGTCTTCAGTGGTGCCACCCTGGATTTGGAGCGTATCAGATGAGTTGATGTACTTCCATATTCGGTAGATCACTGCTTCTCATATATATTGAGCCCGAATAGCTCATGCTGGTGATTGCTTGTACACGAACCATGGAATTTATAATGTTCAAGAATTATGAACGCATCCCAGATGTATACCACTACATCAGATGTTCTTTTGACTTCATTAAAAAGCTATGGAAAATTACCCTACATGATCAAAGAAGTTTTCTTTGATGTGCAATCTAGAATTTATAATTAGAAGTCATTCAGCTTAATTAGCCACATTTTTATGGGCTTATAATATTTATTTATGGTTTACAACTGAAGGTATACCACCGCAGACACGCGGAAGGATTGAACTTAGTCGCTAAATGACTAGGAAGTGATCGAACTGAGCACACCTACTTCCGTGAAGGAATTACTCTAATCCGTGCTTGCATGGCAAGCAGACGTTAAATTGTGAAGGTCCAAGGTGACCGAGTATTAGTATCATCGATATTCAAATTTGTGATGTGAATACGACTGAAGTATTTATTGTAGCACGAAGTGTGCTGGTGACGCGAAAAGTCGTTCCAAGATGTTGAATTTTGTTATATTTCCACTCGGTGAAGTGATTGACCACATGGTTGCAGCATGCTTAATGGCTGACCAGTGCGACAAGTGATTTGTGTACCAGCAATACACGAGTGGAGAATCTAGCCGAAATATTCAGCAGTTTCAGTGAAATATTTACGAGCCGTGCCAAGGCCGAATGTGAAACGAATAAGATTGAGCAGATGCACTTTGATAAGAGATCTACAACGTGTGAAGTGTTAGCTTCAGTGGAAAGACACGTGTTTGGTGTCAAAGCTAGTTTCTGTGATCTTAGTAGACAAGGCCATTTTTTGAATATACTCTGCTGGCTAAAAAGTGTAAAAGCTGTGAATCTAAAATACGCTAGAAGCAGTGTCTACTATTCTACAAATTTCTACGATTCGACAAGATGCCTTCATTTAACCATGTGCTGAGGCATAATAGTTCTGTACTCAAGAAGAAGATGACTATGGCTTAAATATCCAAATGGGAGGAATGCCGAACACCTAAGCCACACTACGACTGTGGAGAACCACCAGTGGATAACCATGCTTATGGCCAAGCAGAGGAGATATCGCTGGATTGCCTGGACGAAAGGCAAAATCCTCAATCCTCGTGTCTGGATAATAAACTGCAATAGCTCTGAGTCATGATTTTCTAATCTGTTTCTGTACGGTGGATGGTCATGGGTGGATTAGTTTGTAGCATCCGTAACTTATTGTCAGTCATCAAGGTAGGGTTCTTTCATTCTTTTTGACCCCCTTCTTAAGGTGATTTTCACGCTTCTAAATGCTTCTTTGCATTTCGTTACTCGATACTGAGTTAGTCACCTGATTGTGTGCAAACACACGGTGCAATATTGTTCTTGAAAGGTAATTCCGCATGACGGAAGGGCAATTTAGTAATTTGTGACAGGGGCATATTTTTTAAGTCAGCTCCAGCTGATTATTTGTCACAGTTTCTGAAGCCCCAATTTTTCTATTATTTTGTACGCCACTGACGTCTATTATTTAACATTATGGCGTATCGTTTAGGCATGGAAAGGATCCAGCCCAATTGTTTATTGTAAAGTACATTTTTAAAGAGTGAGCAGTTTGCCACCAGAATTCAGGTAATCACATTGCTGTACATGAGTCAAGTAATGTTTTGAACTTACTCATAAATTTTTCTGTTACACGATATTCGTATCATTTTGATTATTCCCACCTAAGGTTGAGGTGTGAAACCAGTATTTATTTTCATTTAAACGTGTTTTGTACGCAGCACCCATTTGCTGTGAGCATCAGTGGTGCTACACAAAGTCAAACCTTTCAGAAGGAGAGAGAGAGATCTTTCCGTTACGTCTGTTTGCTTTTAAGAAGCCAAACATATAATTCTTATTGTAATTTATTCGTATTTAATGACCTAATAACCTTTCTTACATGTGTATAATCTTATAGAGTGAATGCTAAGAACACTCAGTCTACATTTATTGTGAATTTCATGTGTTTTAAATATCAGTGAAAGATATTTCTTTGAGAACTCACTGACACGCTATAACGCGTAGTGCAGGGCGCTGGAAGCAGGATGACAGATGCTTGTCCAGTTCACGCCGATGACATTGCCCAAGGTTATTTACGATCTCTCTTGTGAGACAATTGACTAACGACATAATTTTTATTTTTATTTCTAGACCTGGCTAGGAATGTTCTTACGGGCCATGCTTTGTTTATGCTCATGCTTTTGACCTTGATTAAGTATCGATTTTTGTAAAGTTGTTCTGGTACAGGTGTACTAATAAGTAATGCTAAATATTTAATGCACTCGCAGGTATTTGTGAGCGAGCCCCGATATGCTTTGTCATGATTTATATTTAATTTGAGTAACCATTTGATTGGTTGGACCCGTAAGGCCATTGTGTATTCTCACTTGTAAGTGAATGATTATTTACCGTGTTTTCATACAAGCTATCGGGTTGGTTACCATGTTTGTTAGAGAATACCGGCAAATCTATGTTACAGAACAAGTTTGACCGAGGAGGAAAAGTATGGTCTCTTTCGAGTACCGATTGTGTTATTGTTAACGTGCGAGCCACGTATTCTTTGTTGAGGTGTACCACGTGTTGGTAGCACGCTCTTGCGGAGCCTTGCATTTGGTCAACTATATTAATAATAATGGACTCATACATCTACGGCCTTAAGGGACACTGGGACTGAAATTTTAGTGAAATTTGTGGAAAATGTCGATTTTCGGTTTTTTCCATATTAATACACCCCTATCCCCTGCGGATCATATAGCAGTGTTTTTATCCGAATTCCGCCATTTTTAAAGCCCTGGCGTAGCTTTAAAATGCACGGTGTGTCCTTTAAACGCCCCAGCACAGTAAGTGTCCTGAAGGTTCTGAGTCTTGGTGTTTCTACAATCGAAGTATCGCAGCTGGTAAAACACCACAGAGTCATGACAAAATGGCTGTAGAACTTTATGAACCCTTAGTTGTCAAGATTATGCCTGTTTATCAAAGGCTGGCATCAGATGAGCTACTATCCAGATGCATCCGTGGTGCTACTGAAAATCAGAATGAGTCACTGCGTTCTGTTATCTGGAGGAAGTGACCAAAGGAGATTTTTATTTCACGGAACATACTTGAAATTGCTGTTAGTAATTCTGTAGCAGAATTCAACATGGGGTGTAGTGCAACAACAGAGTTGAAATCAGAAATAAGACTAACTTCAGTATCTCATGTCACAGCACAAACACTTGAAAGATGTGTCAGTCGCAGGAAGTATGTAAGTCCGCGGTCATAATTGGAGAAGTGAAAGGCATGTCGTCGGAAGGTGAAATTGACGGAAATGAAGGAGGAGGCTGCAAAACAGAAGAAGGAGGGTGTCACCTATGCTGTAGGACAATCCTAATGTCATTGGTAAGCTGAAACCTTGTAAATTGTGCATCATTTTAGAAAATTGCTGTTTTCTCTGATTCACTTTTTCAGGCATTCAATATGTTACTCGCGTCATAAATCTTATGATATTGCTTTCAAAATGGGAATTTATTATCTTCATTGCAATGACTATAAACCTGCGGATCGTTTTTTAGATTGCACTTTTGGTATGGCTGCAAAAAAAATCAAACTGGAAAAAATACGATTTTTTTGTAGAAAAAAACTTGGATATGGAAAAAAATTAATTTCTTGGCCCTCATTAATGCAATTCAAAATCGGATCCGTAGGTTTCTTCCAATTGTTATAGTGCAACAGAATATTACCTAAAAGTTACACTATCTTGTTTTTTTTTTAACGCGGCTGACCTTTATAAAACTTGAATAATTAGCACAATAAATGTACAAAATAATTAATATCTGGAGAACTAATCAACTTACAATGCTCACGTTTCCCACAGTGGTTAATAATATGACTATTCATAACCATATAAAATTTCAAAGCTGTACCTCAGTTTATATAGAATTTGAAAATTTCAGTCCCAGTGTCCCTTAAACATAGGACTAAATCATGAACCATCAATTTATTTCCTAAACCTACGATGCTAATAATACAGTTAAACTTTAATAGTGGTTAAATCTTGATCTTGTTTTTTTAGTCGAGCGGACCAAAGCATTGAGCTTTCGTTTGTTCTTACTAGTAAGTTTAGTAGCTAGCACTGATAGATTTTTGACAGAGATCGCACGAACCCAAAGTTCAGAACTCGTGGGTCGTGAACCGATCGGGAGGATGCTGTTCTTGCACAGTTGGATTCTCAGGTTTAAATACAGTGATAGATGACGGTGGACAACAAACAGTTGTTCATATGATTGTAGGCAGGAATAATAAGATGATTATTTGTGTGTACAACTTATTTATTACTGATATGTTATCCCACTGTTACCCTACTGTCTCTTGTAATATAATATCTTTGTTGTTGTATATAATTGTACCATTGTACTGTAAATGACGACTGGCAATCATTAGTTTTTTGTTTAGTTTATCACGGACGTCTAACGCCGTTGATCAGCTTAAAGAGTATAAATGTAAATATGGGATGGTACCAGTCCTTTAACTTTGCTGTCATGTTTGACATATTTTGATGACATGATGCCTTCTTCTTAGAAGCATCATTTTTTCTTGTATAACTATTTTTCCCCAGCTTTGCTTTTGTTTTGCTGTATTTAGGACCTGTCGAGGGGATTCTACGTTAACTTTAGGAGTTGTTTATTTTTTTCCTAGTTTGTTAGCTACGGAATAGCCGTTTTACCAAACCCTCCGACCGTAGGAGAGGGGTTTGACATTTCAAATAAACAAACCATGAGTATGTCTTAAGTCTGGATTTAATTATTTAGTAGTTTTTACCTTTTGGGGGTGCATTTTCTTTGGGTTTCTATGACAATCACTGTGATGGGTACCTGATCCTTAGGGAAGCAGAGTCTTGTGCTGGCTAGTCCCATAAGAAGTGCATTCCGATCCTCTCTGGCAAGGTGTCTCGAGGTAGAGGTCATCTGGGAGGCCACGTTACGGTTGGTGGTAACCAGATAACCTCGTCCAACGGGCACAATATAGATGCAAGCATGGTCCTATTTGTGATCTTACCTCCTTGTGGAAGAAGATTCCTTGTTGTGAACTTAAATACAGCATCCTTTGGGTCCCAAATTAATCCCAGAGTTTAGACTGTTTGTTCATGGTGGAATACCATTGGTTCAGTTGACTTCTTGATGTCCCTTGAGATTTCTAATATAGCGTCATCATTAAAACTCCATTTCCTCAGTTAGAAATTTCCTGCGTGAAGTAATTCTTTCAGCTGATGCATTAGATTTCTCGCATGCTCAATTGAATCTGCTCCAGTAAGCAAATCGTCACCATAGAAGTCACGTCTCAGAACTTGCACTTTTTCTGGAATGTTATCTGCTTCATCTGCTGACAATTTTCTTGTTGCCAAAGATGGTGCTTAAGCGGTTCCATATGCCACTGTCTTAAATTTTTATGCCTTCAAGTGTTGACTTGGGTTCTCTCTCCCTAGTATCATCTGCAGTCTTGGTCTGTTGGATCAACAAAAACCTGCCGATTATTTTTTCTTTATCTGCTGCGATCACATAATTATGCTTCCCTTCCCGAATCTGACGATATTGGAGAACTGATCATCCTGGACTGTTGGATTGTTCATCAAAATGTCACTTAACGACTTGCCGTTGCTTTATTTGCAAGAACCATCAAATACAACTCGTAGCTTTGTCGTTACACTGGCTTCCTTGATAACAGGGTTATGGGACATGTAGAAACAATTTGTATCCCATTCTTCTGTGATGGAATCTGCTATCTCCATGTGTACCAGACAAATGTATTCATTCATAAAGTCACAATACAGATTTCCCAATGTTAAGCTGAAGACATTTGATTTCAGTTGCCAATATCCAATGATTTTCCAGAAAACCTATGCCCCTAACAAAATATCTATTTTGGATGGTATGTGAAATGTTGGATCAGCCAGTGTAACTCCTGGTGGTAGTTCGAGTTTTTTCACAGGGATCATGGACGAAGGAGTCCTATCAGTCACCTTTGGAATCACTAGAAATTCAATTCCTTGCTTGAAATTAGTGCACATTTATTGAATGCTAGTTGTTACACCCCGTGAGATGATGGTTGACATTCCCTCTATTCCACCTACAGGTATTGATAATATCATTGTTTGTAGACCGAGGTTGGCACTCAGGGATTGTGTCATGTACTTACTCTGGGATGCTGAGTCTAAAATGGCCTGATGGGAGATTGTCTGCCCTCTTTCAGTTGGAAGTTGCACTTGGACTGTAGCCAACAAAACATGAGTGTGACAACTTGGGGTCGCACTTGTCACTAACGTAATCTGTTCAGGGAAAGAAGTCTTGGTCACCTCGCTGTTTCCATTGCTGTCCGGTGAATTATCCTGATTAGTATGTAACAAGGTATTGTGATTTTTCGGACATTGTCTACAGTTTCCCTTTTTACATTGTTTGTTTAAGTGATCTGACCCTAGGCATTTGAAGCAAATCCCAAGTGTCCTTGCATTGTTTCGTCGGCCTTCTGGACCAAAATCTAGGAATTTCATGCAATTAAAGATTTTATGAACTTCATTACATAAGGCACATTTTGATTGATTTGAGAATGAGCATGCATTGTTATTATTGTATTTGAGAAGAGCCTTTACCAAAGGTTTGACCTTGGTATCCTTCGGCTGATGCCTATTGCATTCCACAGCTTCGAGTATGCAACTCCTATCTTGCAAGAATTTTGTCATGTCATTGACGGTAGGCATTCTTTCTTTATTGGTTACGGTTTCCCAATCGTGTAGTGCTGTGCGGTCATTTTATAGGTAATGAAATGTATGATTAGCGAATCCCAATGCTCTGTAGGCTTACCAAGGGCTTCAAGGTGGGAGGTACAGATTTGGAGGTCAAACAATTGCATTTTCTTTTCAGGTCCTAAAATGGTTAATGGATGGTCAGGGATTCCAGTGGCGAAATAATTTTTAATATATCTGTAACCGTTTCCGAGATACAATGCAAAATAAAAATACGTGTTAGCTGACACGAAGCACTACATTGCATGCATACGTACGTGCAAGCGCCGCCTCGGTTTGAATTATTTCGCTCCGTTTGAAAATTGGTGCTACTAATAAATCTCTCTCAGGCATGCTCCATATTACATTTGTCTTTGTAACCGAGGAACAGGAAGTCACGTGATGCTTTTGTTTTCAAATATAGCTTGGTTTCTGTGCTAACGAATCACATGTTATCTGATGAGAAAAATTCATAGTTTTGCCAGTGTCTTAGTACAGCTTTTGCGGGTGTTTGTGCTTTGAACTTAGACTGACTGATGCTGTGATAAGTTCCCTCGCTGTTATTTAGGGAATGCCATTAGAGCTAATAGTTTATATGTATATAATATGAGAAGAGCCATCTGGGCCATTTGGTACCGCAAGGCTTCCAGAGATGATCAGCCACAGCATTAATTTCGTCCAAAAGTCTAGAATCTTGGTGTCTTTACCAGCAGGCTGTGGTACAAGGCATTGCAGACAAGTATAAGCATAAAAATTATCTTCTCCCTGCCATTATGGAGACAATCAAACCAGTTTTCAAGAATTTTGTGAAAACAGAACTGTTGATAAGATGTGTTGGTGGTAACATAAAATAATGAGACTTTCAACTCTAAAATCTGGTAGATATGCCCTAAAACAATGTTTGCTGGACTACGAATTGTTCAGATTAGTTTTGATGATGCTACCATGACTTTTGTTGATGGAATGACGGCTAGAATTAAAGTGTTGAGCAGTTGGAGCTTGTGGTTGGAACATATTGCTCCCAGTTTCTTCAAGATGAAGATAAGAAATGCATACTTTCGGCAAAATTAAAGGGTTCTGGAGACAACAAAAGAAGCGAGGAAATGCAAACAGAGACTGAGATTGGAAGAGGAGGCCAAAGTAAACCAGAATGAGGACCCTGTGTGTACAGCAGGGGAGTTGTAATGCACATCCAACCCTTTGATATGTTTAACACTCATTTTATCAAGTTTCATCTTTTACACAGCGTTTTCATCATAACCCTCTCAATGTTTGAGCCACTCCAATAAAATTTTTCAGGACTGTGTACGTTAATCATATGAACAACATGCACTAGGACATTTCAAATAACGTATGCAATTATTTAAAAAAAATATTATTTTCAAAAAATCAATGTTTCACTAATTTTATTTAAAAATCGAAAACAAAAATATTTATGGTACCATATCTAATATTCTAGTGCATGTTGTAGTCTTGGGTGCTTGCCCACCTATGAACGCGAAAGAATTGAAAAGCTACCTTGAAATTTGTAATTTCTTTCGACGTTTCATAATGAAGTATGCTGGGTTGGCTGAACCGTTTCGGGAGTTTCTCCAGAATGGTAGTAAATGGAGGTGGGATGTGACTCATAACGAGGCATTCAGCGCTCTGAAAAGTGGTTTCGAGAATGCTGTAGTACTAAGCTATCCGTTAAGTGACCAGGAATATGTCCTCAAGACATATGCGTCACATATTGGTGTAGCTGGAGTATTGTGTCAGAGGGATACAGAAAATAATTTGAGGATCGTATCTTCAGCCCCACGTGGACATACAGCCACGTAGAAATGACACACGATCACAGAGCTTGAGCTACTAAGAATTGATTTCAGTTTAGAGAAATTCCAAATGTACGTCCTAGGAAGCAGATTGGAAATACTTACAGACTGTTTATGGAAACATGTAAATTAAGTTATAATAGAGTCAGCTCTGCAGGAATATGATTTTCAAGTTAAGTACATAAAAGGGATGGATAACATTCTTGCAGGTGTGTTGTCACGTGACTCCAGTGAGTAAGAATAACTCAGGAATTATGGCAGATTAAGGTGTTTTGCTATGCGCCTGTGTGGATCTCGATAACAGGGCATCGCTCAACATTCTATGAAACAACAATTATCATCATCATCATCATCATCATCTTCTTCTTGTTTATTTGTTATTTGTGCTCCTACATGACCCCTGTTACCTACTGTATTTAGCTTTCCTTGTGTTAGTCCAGTATCAACCCCTTCACCATTCACTATAAAACAAAAGATCTCATTAAAGAATTCACCCCCACTTCACCCTTCATTTGCAAAAGAAGAAATGGTTTGCTGCCCGCACTCCTAATGAGACCTGGAGGTCGAAACAAGTTCATAAGGAGCCATGGCATTGAGGAGCTATTGAGTGGATTGATAGTGTGAATACTCACTGTGTGTGCCTAGCCATGGAGACTGTTCGGATCCTTTTTATATGTTTGTCATTGTCTTTACATTTTGCCCTTACCTCTGCCCCCAACTGCCTGATGTGTTTGCCCTATTTTTTGTATTTCTTTCCATCTTTCCTGTCCAATGATTGATTTAGTTTGTATTTGTATTTATGTTGTGCTTCGTCATTATCATTATTTCCCCTTGACAATTGGTAGGGGCAAATATTAATTCCTCTCCACTTTATTCTGACTCTCCACCATTCCTCGTCTATCACTGTGTTCCAGTCCAGGTTCTGTTGTCTTCTGCTGTTCATAACCATGGTTTTACTCATTCTCTTTCCCCTGTTATCTGTATTTCCAGTGCTTGGCATCTATCTTCATTAATCCACTTACGATGTTGAAACCATTTCATTTATTTTGTTCCAGTTTGTTATTTAGTTTCTTCAACATTTGGTTCTTTTGTATAATGTTGTGTTTATTTGATATAAATGTGTATTACTCAAGATATTTGGGCCCCTGTTAGTATCTTGACCGACTGAAGAGCAACCTATTTATAGGATTTTCCAGGGAACTTTGACAAAAGTGGCTTCAAATTTTGCTGTAGCAGTCTCTGACACAAAATAGTTGTTTATGAATTTTATGAAGGGTCTTTCTTTATGAAATGATACAGTATAACTGATATTTGGTTTGGATTTAAAGACACATGAAACTTGCATTCCGACTCAGAGTTAGCTTGCTTTGGTCGAGTTTCAACTGAAGGATGTTAGTTGGTAGGCCTCAGTTGTAGTACACATTTGCCAGTCTCTGCTCATTGTAAAGTGTGAACAAATTTGGTGTATTTTTGATTGTGATCCATTGTTCGAATGGAGACAGTTAGTCTTTCAACTTGAGTTGATATACCATATGTTGACACCAAGTTTCACCGCCTCCCTTAACCATAGTGATGACATTTTCTTACCTTTTTTATTTTTTTAGATTCTGAGAGTTTAAAGTTTTTCCCCCATGTCTTGGCTTTGCATTAGATGCCCAAGATCGCGGGTTCAAATCTGGCAGAAGTCATCGGAATTTTTAAGATTGTTAAAATCCTTCAGTATGCCTTCCTTCGGAAGAAGCCGCGGTCCCACGTCATAGATTTATGGCATGTAAAAGATCCTTCCACTAATTAAATTTGTGTGAAGCTAAATTTTCAGGTTAGATTTCGTTTAAACACTCTATCAAAGTTCTAGCGATCACCATTAGGTATCAGTGACATCTGGTAGGGAAAGTTGGAACTACGTGAAATTGAACGGAATTTGTAGCTCACCCCCATGTCCGCATTGAAGCAGCTACAGCCTCTGGCGAGCCTAACATGTCCTCGGACACTCCCGGTTCTAAAAGCCATACGCTAAATAACTAAGAAACATATTGGTAGAGCAGCGGGATGACGCTATCTTGGGTGAGCCACTTGCGATGTTGGAAGCTGGTGAATTGGAGATTGTGAAAGTCGGGAGTTTCATTTAAAGGATGCAGGATGGACTTCTCACACGGAAGTATAAGAACGACCGCTGGGTGATAAGCCTGCCAACCACTTTGTGGGAGGATCTTATATAGTTCCTACACAGAGAACTAGGGCATTACGGCGCAAGCAAGGTGCTCTATGAACTTTCACACGACCTTACCTGGGAGAAATTGGGAAGGGAAGTTAGGAAACTCGCGCTAAGAGTGACCTATGCCATAATAGCAAATATCCAGTTAGATATCTAGTTGGGGAGGGACAGGGTGTTCTCATAAGTAGTCCCGGTGAACTACTGTGTGTGTATCAATTTGGAACTGTAGTTAAATGTGAGTTCGGTTACGAATACATCTTTGTAGTGATTGATGTATTCAGTAAATACATCAAACTGTATGCCCTTAGGAAAGCCACGGGACTTGCATATAGCCGAGTGATCATTAATAAGTATATACCTGAGTTCGGCGTTCCTCTCAGGATTTTGCCTGACAGTGGGCCGCAGTTCACTGCAAAGCACTGGAAAACCAGCATGCAGCAAGACCGAATCACACATGTACACTCATCTTTAAGATATCCGCAATCCAAATTTAGTGGAAAGATCGATGAGAGATTTTGCTCGTTTATTCCGCTCTCTAGTGCACGACAAGCATTCAGCCTGGGTCGCACAACTTTACAAAGTTGAGAATCGGCTGAATTCGGTCCAGCGAGAAAGTACGAAATTGACGTCCTATGATATTTATTTTGGAAGGAGACCCTCAAGTGAACTAGCGAGAGTGCTGGGTTTAACTGAGGGAAATCAACCGGGGATGGATTATATAGTCCAGTGGGCGAAACAGAATTTAAATAAAGCAGCACAGAAAAGAATTCGCCAACAAGAAGGAACTAAATTCGACCTTTTCAACCCAGGAGACCGAGTCTTGTTAAGGGATCTGAAACAGTCGAATGCAGCAGAGAAAGAGATGAAAAAGTTCTTTCTTCTCTTTTCCGGGCCATATAAAATGTCCAATCGTATGGGGAAGACAGCATATGTTTTGAAGGACGAGGAGGGAATGCAACTCTACGGTAATTACATTATAAATAGTTTGCATAGGTATATTACGTGACGAGCCGGGCAATAAACCAAGGTCTGTTGTAGGCAGTGTCAT
Organism: Meconema thalassinum; assembly: GCA_946902985.2. Lineage (NCBI taxonomy): Eukaryota > Metazoa > Arthropoda > Insecta > Orthoptera > Tettigoniidae > Meconema > Meconema thalassinum. The sequence goes on from OX336389.2 coordinate 758,771,317, forward strand.
CGAGCTCAAGACCCTCCAGTAGTCCCGCTGCGCTCAATGTCTGTTTAGAATATGTGAGGCGAAGGTAAGATTGGTCCCTGACAATTAAGATGATTGTTCACAGTTTTCGTACACGACGTTATACGCATATCTTAGGTATTGCCGGCCACGTAAATATTGGAGTGAAAACAAGTTCACTGTATTCACAAGGAGAATGCCCTTAGTGTATTAGGGAGAAAACGAGCATTTAATCAGTCAGCAATAACTAGGCTAGGTCATGGTCACGAGGGTCGCCTGGTCTGGTACATAGCATTTCCACTCGTTCCATGGGAGAGTCAGAACGAGATAAGGCTGAGTGGAAAGAGGAACTGATGACGTAAGCAGATAAGTGGAGCACGGTATGAGCGCTTGGAAGATCTCGGACGTTAACACGAAATTTAAAGGGATCAAGGGGTCTCGCACAGCACAGAAATAAAAGATTATAGATATTTCTATTTGTGTATTTTTAGATAGTAAATTTTAAGAGAGTTTGGGTAGCGAAATCAAGGCGCATCTCGTCTGACAGCAGACGAAAGAGATCGTGTGTTTCTTTGGTGAAAGTGGTGTAATTTGGAGCACTAAAGGTGACGTAATTCTATCGTCTGCAAAGCGTATACCAATAGCCATAAAGAGTGTGCAATATAATACAAGTGGCAAAATGATTAAGTGACGGAACATTATGTCACGGGAGGAAGTGAAAGTATATAATAATTGTAAATACATAGGGTATACAAATAAATGTTGTTCTTTCTAAGACTTATACGTTTCAAGGAAGTTGGGCGGAAATTACCGCAGAGATAAAAAAAAAATATCAAAGAGTTCACATGTTGCAATGCACTGAAAGACTAAAACGTGAAATCCACGTGGAAGAATTGAAACGTTGTAAATATGAGTGTATTTATTAAGTTGTGTAAATATTTGTATATAGTTTTAATTTTTTGACGTGTCTTTGGAAAATCACGTGTATGTAGTTATTCCATATATCACGTGATCTTCAAGGCGAATGTAACCTGTTTGTAGGTCACATACGCCACTGACACATTTCATGCAAGCGTATATATTAATCCTACCACAATTCTATGAATAAAGCTATTCGGCAAATGAATCGCCATATATCTGTGTTTATATGTATAGGGATATTATTATTATTATGTCTCATACAATATTCAGTTTTATTATTACTATGATTATCTTTTATCGTGCAATATTTCATTTCATACTATGATTATTCCATCTACTCTGTATCATATTATATTAGAATTATTAATTTGTTTAACGCTGGTACGGAGGATAAAGAGAAGTTGGACGTGTAAGACTACATAATTTAGGCGACAGTCAGACGAGAGTAACGAGAATTCATCACGGGGGGATCCAAAGATAGACCAGGACGTTGAAATATTTCTGGGCTGAGACAACGGAACTGAAGTCGGTTTAGAGTCCAGGAGAAGGGGGAAGACAGTTGAGTCAGCGAGGTTTCCCTAGTTCACATTCAAAGTCGATTACGCCACGAGCACAGGGGAGACCGCGGAATGTCACATGTTGCGGGATATGCTATCGAAGAGAAGGAGCTATGACATATCTGGAGCGGCGTGGGGGTTGATGTCCGCAGTTGGACAAGAAGAGCGGGATTTCAAATTGAAGGAACTGAGGAATGGAGGGAGAAAAGAAGATTATATAAACAGATGCGCAGAGGATCCGAGGCTCATCATTATATTCGGAAGCGGAGCAGAATTATTCTTCGGACGTTGATCTAAAATATTCTTCTTCAATATTCTTGCTTCTTAAAGTACAACATCACTGTGGTGCTCAGTGAGACCATCTGTGAGGATAAAACCGGGAAAGTGTGAGAGGCACATCACATCCCGACTCGCTCATGGATTTAGTCGTGTATTTGGCTATATGAAAAAACATGACTTATGGAATCAGATTCCGTCATACCAGTCAATTAGAGCGTAAATATCATATCTGACCAATAAAAAACATACATCTTTCATCTCGACTACCAAGAAGAAGATGATCTCCAGCGAAGGGCGACAGCATCGAAGGAACATGGAGACCTGCAAGACTGTACAACGATCAACCTTGATGAGCTCCACGACTAACTACGCAAACTGTCTCTTTTTTTAAATTAAATTCATGTAACGGCAAGAAAATTAAAGCTTTAGGGAATAACGTAACCTTTAAATCACCCCTAACTCTTCTTTTCACCGTACCAGCAGTAAATGCAGTAAAAGCATTCATTACAGTATTATTATTATTATTATGATAATTTTTATCGATCTTTTATTTCTTGTTATCTTTTTATAATAAAAAAATGCAGTATATTTTATCAATGCAGAGCCTTTCCTTTCTAGTGGTCAGAAATAGCCATAAGCCAAACACTTTTCACGAAGCAAATGTGTACTTGGTTAAAGACGGAGTCTCGAGGTGCTCTACTTTAGGCTAGTGTGTGTTGCAATTATTTGGTCTTCAACTGATAGTTGTGACCATGGCGCCCAACAATTAATCAGTTTTAATAATTACTAATCATCTTATAGCACATTTGAATAAATTTAATCACATTTCAAATGTTAATTTAATCACATCCAGAAACGTATTACAACTTCTCCATTTGATTTGATCACTACATTGTTTGACTAAACTCATGCACTCATAAGAAGAAGGGAGCAAATATCTCATTTAAAATGTCATCTCAACCACTATAACCCTTGGTATTGCGGGAATTATTTATAGTCCAGTATAATATCCAGGATTTATTGTACTTTAAAAGCTTTTTATTTTTCGCATTTTGGCCAATTGGTTCAACATTTTGCAGTAGCAAACCGACAGAAATACACCCGCAGACAAAAATTAAACCAAGAACTGCATTATAAAATATATGGCATCAATTGTAGTATTTAAAATTTTAAAATGCCTGGACATTTGGATAGTTAAGTTAAATCTCATATAGAACATGACAAGCGTCTTATTTATACGAGTTCTTGTGACTGAAGTATGACTCGCATGCCCAGGGATTCCGTGTACTGTGAATGCTGCCAACGATCAGTATCGGAGAACCCACAAGGGGATTACACTTTCCAGAGATGTTTGAAATCTTATTTTTGTAAATTACGCAAAATATTAATCCTGCAGTGGTCGCGTGCAAATCTGTCGCATAGAAGGTCGCATGGCGTCTGAGAGACGCCATAACCATTCTGGGAGATTGTTTTAATTCCAAGTTCCAAGTGAGAATTTAAATGAAATACTGAGCATTTATGAAGTATTAGCGTCTGTTATGTAATATAGAGAATTGATTTTAAGGCAATTTATAATATAATTACTTCTTATATATAATATACAACAATTGATTTACAAGTACGCCGATTTTTGTCAGCAAATCACTACAAATCCTGTCATTACTGAAACAGAACACTGTAGGCTATGTAAACAATTGTAAAGAGCAGAGGCGGATTGCACCACATCCACTTGGGTAGCTGCAGCAAGTCTGGAGATCAGAGGTTCAAATCCCGGCGTTACAGTGGCTATCCTGAGTGTGTTTTTTCGCCGGATTTTCCCACGCTCTTTCCAAGAAAATGGCGGTATAATACCTTACTTCGATTCCCTGTTCCTACTACAGCTTTTCAGCTCAACAGTCATCACAGAAATACAGGTTATCACCATGATGTCCCAAACCCCTTAAATGAATTACATACAACAAATAAATAATTTCTTGGAATACTTATAAAGGAAATACGTTCTAAGTGAAACTTACTTTGTAATGGTGAAGATCGCGAGGCGTCTCTCAGACGCCGTCAACACTTAAGTTACAATGACTCAGAGTACAACTACAACTGCCGCGCTGATACTCAGGTATACTGATTATGAATAGTTACTTGAGTGGTAGATGACAGTTCAGTTCAATGACCTTGCAAGATTTTCTGCAATGGCGAAATAAAATGACGTGGCGTCTATCAGACGCCGCGCGACCACTGCAGGCTTAAAGGTACACTGTATTTATTTGCTTTTTACGGACTATTGACACCTGGCCAGAGACTAAAATGAGTTATTACGCAGACAATTGTGGATTTGAAATATCATTTCATCTAGAAAATAACGCAAATCACTTCTGTACAAGCAGTCACGTGCCATCACTCTTTGAATATTGTGGCACTCCTCGATCCTGTATAGTCCTCTCACTTTCCTCATTAACGACAGGCTCTCTTTTGAAACCTGGATTGGCAGCTATGTTTACATTCCATGTCTGTGAGGAGTCAAGGCTTTCCCAGCTCGACATACACCGTTGCCAACTTTTCACCATAGCCACTGAGAGCAAGCAGCAAGACTGGACAGAACTGCGTGAAACTGTTCAACATTGGAGACCTGACAAGCGAGCTAGTAGCCAGGACCAGGCTCTAGAGTTCACGTGGAGTGATAGAGCAAGCATGATAGGGGTCAAGAACCATCAGCTATTGGTCAGCAGCAAACAATGGTTATTGTCGACGTGTGCTACTTCCTCACGTTAGAGACGCCCCTCGTTTACGAGAAATGTGAAAGAACTATGCTTCTTGAGTGGTGTATGACTCAAACGGGTGCAGAACCAACTGGGCCACCACCTACCGGACAGTTTATAGTCAAGACGAACTTCAGCCTGGCAGCGAGTTTCCCGAATGAGTTGATCCTGCCCAGGCCAATCGAAGAAATAATCACTTATTTACCCGTCCGGCAACGAATAGCTTTAAATTAGGCTCTAGCATTTAAACCATCGACACTGCTTACAGAAACATTAAGCTCTCGACCCCCTGTAATCTGATTCCAGTGAGGAAACTTCATATCCGCTCACATGGCTCCAGTGCTGGAGGCTTATCTTACACTACAGCAGATATGCGCATCTCTTCAGTAATCCTTAACATGTCACCAGTACTACAGGCTTCAGATTAGCGAGTTGTTCTCCCGCTCAGTTGTTTACCAGCGTGAAGCACTACAGACATGAATGTCTGTTGAAGATGTAATTATGAATAAATGAAGACAATACCTTCACGCATTAGGAGTGGCACTGCCTTTGTTTTGAACAATGAATATGAACGTTGACAGAGAAGTGTGCAAAAAGCAAAACGCTCCTTTGTGTCCAGACATGCAGAGCATTTTTGTAGCTAATTCCAAGAATTCGGACACTCGAGGTGTCAGACGAAATCTACTCCATATAATATGGTCTATGAAATATATTTCACGTTGATTATAGGCTATCTTTAAAGTAACGCTGCATATAAAATGGCAAGAGGGACGACAGTATGTGCTAAACTGCTTTTGAGGGTGATTATTTCCAGGGTTTGTAACACGCACTTAAACATGTGGTCCTCGACAAATAATTCCTGATTAAGTGTATGTATTCAAATTTTGTTACGCAAGAAAATTATTGTCATTCTTTAAATTTGGTTGAGAATAATGAAATAGTTGAATATGACTAACATATATGAGTTGGATTAAAAATATTTACCTTATTTTGGTCAACACACAAAGTTTGCCCTTTATAGATTAGGAGAGATCACAGTTCCTCATTTCATGGTAATTGACAGAACAATCTTCGTTCAGTCCATAAAGAACACCGTAATAAAAACGATTCCGTCCATTTCATGGGGTGATCATGTCTTTCTGACGTCGCACAGTGTTAGCACCTGTGGTCTAGGGGTATACATTTCGTTTAATGCAGGGACCCGTGAATTAACATAACGGGAAACGTAACGAAATTCGAGGAGTAACAGAATCATTCCGTTTCATGGTTGCGTTCGGTTCGGTAGTAACGTTATAGCCCCTTCGTTAAATGAGCACGGTACAAATTGGAACTCTATTCCCATACGGTACACGGCAGAGTATCGTTACTCATTTCGCTCCGCGCACCCTATCGGCACAGTTGTAACGGTACTGCCTCTTCGTTACATGGGCACGGCACAGATTGGAACCCTACTGCCATGCGGTACACGGCGGAGGAACGTTTCTCATTTCGTTCCGCGCACCATTTGGTACAGTTGTAACATTACGACCTCTGCCTTACATCGGTAAGTTACAGAATGGAACTCGAGGTTTGTATTGAAGCAACGCTCCTTTCTGTTACATGCAAGTGTAAGTACATGAGAGCATTTATTATTACGTGATTTTATTGAAGTTGGTATGGAAGACTTGTGTAGGCAAATTGACAGGAACGTTAACACAATTACGGAGCATTATAATAAAATCCGGAGAGAAATGCTTAAGGAATTTTAATAACAATAATAATTAAATAATAATAATAATAATAATAATACTAATAATAATAATAATAAAACAAGAACAAACCCCGTGGCACCATAGCCCATTAAGCATCTTGGTCTAACAAAAACCGCTGGCCAGTCATTCGGTCTACATACTGTAGGGTGACGCATGGTCAGTGCGGCGGGTCCACTCGGCCGTTAAACTTGGTTTCTTTGATCAGGGCGGAGCATCACTGTCAGATAGATACTCAATTGTCCTCACGAGGCTGAGTGCACCCTATTCAGCACTTACGTCAGTTTCTAATATCCCTGATAGAGCTGGGAATCAAACCCGGAACCTCCAAGTTAGAGGCAGGCGCAGTACCCATACACGCAGGAGCCAGCAGTAATAACATTAATAAAAATAATTATTAATTTATAAGGAATATGAAGGAATTTCATGCAGTCGCCAACATAATTATTCTCCACATTAGATGACCGTTTATCACAGTGATATGCGTGTGTACGTAGAGCTCATAACGAGAAACCACTAGGAGTGTACTTTGTTGTAAACATTTGTATTATAATTTTTGTTTTATATTTTTGATTTTTGCATGGGGTGAATTGTGCATAATTTAAGATTTGAATTTATTTTTGTTGTTAGACGCATATCGTCTATTTAGTGTAAAATTTAACTTCATTACCGTTTTAGCTACGAAAAAATTATCGTAAAAAATTAATGTAAGACGTAACATCGTCGTAAAATCGGTATACTTATATTTGCTATTCTTAAATGTAATGGAATTTTTCGTAGAAGAATGAAATTTGATTTGCCGTAGGATCAGGTGTAATTAATATTATTATTAATGAATTGAATTGTATTTGCATAAGGAAAGATTTTTTTGTGTCACCATACTTAGCTAGATTTGCCATTCTTTTTAGAGGTAGGATTTCTAGAAGGAATTATTAAGGAATAGTTAGCCAACGATTTTTGTGTTTCAGATAAGGAATAGCCACCAGAACCATTCTTACAATTAAGCTAGGATTCCGATTTCTGAATAAACGCAGAGAATATTTACTTAAGCCTGGGAACTTGTAATTGTAGATTTGTTATTCCTTCAGGTACGTTCTTCGGGCTAGTTTTAACTACTCAAAACATCTCTCCTCACCCGATACTCCATGAGACAGCAGTCTCGTGCCAAGCTTGTCAAAAGGACACGTCGCATCCTCTCAATCATAATACGTCTTGTTGAAAAGGGATCTCGTGTGGGCTGGCTTCCATCCCAAGTTCCCCCGATATATCGGTCTAACGGGCACAATAATTGTAAATATTTCAGCAGACGTTGAAAGTAGTGACGACTGGCTATTTTCAATATAAGTTCAAAAACAAATATGTAAATAATTACGGAGTTAACAATGTATAGATTAAAATCGATAATTGCATTTAGAATAGGTAAACCGAAGTAATGGATGACTTTTTCGAAGTTGAGGGTTTTTAATATTTTGAATAACTCTAAATATATGAATAAAAGTCGTGGAGACTTTCAGGATAATGCGAGAGTCATTTTGAAGAGTGAATTTTGTTTTGAAAGAGTCGTATTATTTTATTTTGGAGTTCAATATTTTATTTTCGATTTTCATTTCATTTGAAAGGATTTTTATTTTAGTTAGATCATGTTTTTGAATAAATGGTTGGACACAAGGTGTTCGATTGTCCGTTTTTTTTTTTACAAATTGAGGATTATGATTTATATTAGTTATATGAATATTGTACTATGAAGGTAATTGATAAGCACCCAATATCTTTATCCACCCGTTACACCCCGAGAAGCGCAAGTTTCTCACTCTCCTTAAACAGTTGGTATTTTTACAAAGTAGTATAGTCCCATAGTACAATTGTAGAATTATACTCCTTTTGTCATATTCGTCAGGCTTTTTTAGCGATTTTTCTAGCCGGGGACCATGAAGATTCTGCAATCCTATCCATCGTGGATTTGGCAAACATTTTAAAAGGGTACACCCTTGAAGATCAAACAGGCAAACAGTGAGGGACAGTTAAGAGCAAGGACAATTTTTGAATATTATCCAAAAGTTTTTATAAGAATTTTGAAACTTCAGACCAGTCTTTCTGGTGGCAAATATATTTGTTTCATTGGGAATATGTTGATTTGTACAAGATGTACTACAGGCACAGTCATAAAATCAATATTGTTACTTCTTGTTGGGCCTTTGAGTTGTATCTGCCACCTTCGTCAATCTCGTTCCCACTTTGCCACGAGAAGAAGGTGTCGAATGAATCCATTCAACGATATTGTTCGGAAACTGCTTCAACTACGCATCTAGCCTAATAGCGTATGCATCGCATAACGGCACCGTGATTCAAACTGGACCCTATATTATATGGGCATTATTTGATCGATAGTATGGTCCTTTTATTTTGACAGCTATATATCGATTGTTTGATCAAAGCTTCGTCTCCATATAAATATACTGTATATATAAATAAAAATTGACTGTTTCTTGAGAGTTTCTGTGGAGCGTTTCAAAAGCAAATGTATTATCTGCCTGTCTGTTTACCTGTCAGATTGAACGCTCATAATTCGAGAACGACTGGGAGGATCAGAGTATTATTTGGCACTCGTGTCCATCATGTATGTGTCTCCAATCATAAAATTCCGTACTCTGTGCAGTATAGGCCTATTATTTCTTTACCGCACAACTCATTATAACGGAGAAAAGAGTGAACACGTTTAACAATATCAATTAACATTTTTGCCATGCTGATATCGGACAAAACTCACTTTAAGCTGTTCGACGAGAGAAACGAACTCTATGTCAAATATCTTTAAAACTGCTTTAAGGTCAGATATAACGTAACCATACCACCCGTGCATTGGAAAACATCACATTCTTGAGACACACACAACGAGATGGAGGCGCAGTCAGTTACAATTAGTTTGTCAGTTTATGGACAAACAATCAGGTTGATACGCCCTTAAAGCAACACTCATCACCGGTGCAGCTGTGACGTCCAGCGAGTCGGTTATGCGATTTCTCTTTCACAGCACCTGATTTAGTATTGATATTTAGTATCGTTGAAGGTTATCCTGTTCTCTGAAAAATATAAACAGAAGTCCTGCTGCAATCATGATAAAACACACTTCAGAAATTAATTTTAACTTTTCTCTGAAAATGAATCTATTTTGACCCAGTTATTTGCCTCGGATACGATTTAACAGAGATAATTTCTATGGACAGGAAATAAATGGAAGGGGAAGGGGGGAATTAATCAATAAATGCAACAAATGCAAATGCAGGTAAGATTTTGCTTTACTATAAACACTACGTCAGTAAAGATGTATGCCTCTTTGTTGATAAATCAGTTCAATAGCTTCATTTATTCCTATAGTATTTCCATCTTGTCAATGCTGTATACAGTGCATATATTTCCTTTGGACGATTATGTGGCGTATATTAAGGTTTGGGGCTCAGGTTTGTGTATATTCCAATTCTTTAGCTCCATGTACGACAGCATGGAGAACTATCATCTCAGAACTGTGCAGTGTATTTTGAATTCAGCAATGTCTCGTCTCATCATCACCAACCCGCAATACATACCGTATATTGAAGTTAGTTGTTTGGTTAGTATAGCACTTCATGGTTAGCAATCTTCATCTATGAGCTGGAAGTGTAACTCCCTTAAAGCTCACTAATGGGACTGTCATGCAATGCAAAGAACAAAACGATAATAATGAAAAGCGTGTTGCTAATTGGCGACCATAATTGCAGTTCCGTATCAAAAGTGTATTCAACTTCACCATTGTCAGATACGATTGTTCTTTTGCGGAGGTTAAAATGTAATCAAAGGATTTCAGGGCTATTGCTTTGTACATGTTATAATAGTTGAGTATTAACATTCAGCTATTACAATGTGCAGTCACACTGAAGTATAATACGGGCTTCAAAATATGCGTGTGGTAGGAGTTAAATGTATGAGCAGAATATTTCCTAAACAAAATATTGAGCCCGTATGAGCTCATGTTGGTGATAACTTCTCAGGAAACAAATTTTCCCTACGTCACCGATAAGCATAACGCAGTCTGGAAGCTTTGTGCAAACTCTAATCTTTATTTTGACTTTGGTACTGCATTCCAATGATATTTCTGGTAGCAAGCAATTACATTTCTATCTTAGATATTTGATAATTAATCAGTTGTAATTCTGCATATTTTACCACGTCATGGTGGATTTATAAATTATTAAAACCCTGGATTGGTACTTTTCCTCGCAGATATGCGAACAGGGGTTGAATAGTAACTACACGACTCATTAAGTTCCTTCTAGAACTCTGGACCTCGTCTGATGAGACGACACAACAACCGTGGCTGCTTGATTGTAGCGCAACGTGTGTCTGGGGATAGTTACCCGTGTAAATTTTAATTCAACGATATAAGTGAACATGATTGCGAACAGTATTCTTTAAACTGTGTTACAGTTACTGCCTTACACCGTATTGGCGAGTGATCGTGCGGTTAAGGCACGATAATAGTGAAAACTGTACTTTCACCAGCACATGGTATATTTCGTGCTATCGCTTCGTGCTATTTTCAGCGTGGTAAATCCTCGAGGTGTGGAAAATCTATCGTAAAGGTCTTGTATGTACTGTATAATGATATTTAGACCTACATCAATTTGAGAATCCAACCGAAACAATTTCTGGCATAATTATTATCAGTGAACGATTCTGACGTTTTTGTCGATTGTATTTTGCTACAGTATAAACTTCAATGAGAGGAACACCTCCTGCGTGCTCGTAAAACAAGTGGCAGACATAAAGTGCAATTTTTCACTAGTCTGCGGAAAAAGTGTAGAGCCAGTGTCTTGTCATATAATCAGTTTAATGCAGCACAAATTCTGTGACAAAATGTAATCTTCAAGGAATTAACATGGATCAACTGAACCACCACTTGGGCGGCATATTCTTCTTTACCAATATGATGTATAACATGGAGTAGAACATCCCATGAGGGGATGTTAGAAGCAAATACCTTACCATGAGGAGGAAAAGGAAACGCAGGATATATAAGGATGGACGAGGATAAGCCCAAATTCTATAGAGATGATAAACCTAAATCCCAGGGAAAAATGGGGTCCAGCTCATCAAGTATGTAAATCCTGTATTTCTTTAACTGTTCAGGTTTTTGCCTCAGTAGGTTAGATTTAAAATCACACTCTAATAGAAACAGTAGGATAAATTAGCCGAAGCTGGTGCAGGGGCTAATGGGCAAGATGGCCGCCGCGCGCAACCACTCTAAGTTATTCTTATGGAGGGACAGTCATAGCTGGGCCAGGGGCTAGTGGGCAAGATGGCCGCCACGCACAACCACACTCTTTAATCGCGGGCATTTCAAATCATGCTTTATTTATTATTAACTATACTGTACAGCCCGGGGGCAGTACCCCCTGAGACCCACCCCGCTATCTTTAACCGAAACTACCCGCATAGGCAGACCATAAGCCTCATTCATTTCCTCAGACACCAGCGGGCCCGGCATACTGCTGACGGCCACGCTTACGAAATATAAACATAAACTCGGTAAATGGAGCGACAACTATGGGGAAATGCTGACCAGTCGGTGGGGGAAGGCCTTAAAACCTAGACCCGGAGGAGCCCCATCATCTGTTCTGTTCTGTGCTGTTCTTCGCCAGCGGCCGTGCCCGACGAGTTCCAGTTCTTCACCAGGTGAGGTCTAGTTGTGCTCAGAGTCCTTTATCTTTGTAAAACACCTACCCTGAACTACTGTACACCTTACAAATTGTACCACATTTTATATTTGTTTAAGCTCCCCACGAGGGACATCACATCACATTTACTGGCCAATAAACACATGGTCAGTAAGCATACACGTTTGTCACTAATTACACTCCATCTTTACATCCTTATACCCAACCTGACCTTAGTCATAATTGCCCCTGACCGTAGAGGCCAGTAATCGCATTGTCAGGTTCTATTGTACTCGAGCACGTGACTCGACTGCAGAGCGCCGAGTCACTGACTCTGCACATTTGCTGAATTGCTCACTCTAATTAATTGGCAGGCTAGATTAGCAGCCTGCACTTAGACATTCATCCCCTGGCAGGTAATTGCATCCTGCCGGAACGCCCCCAATAGATTAAGCACTCACACCAACACACTACACTGGTAGTCTCTCCCAGTCACGGGAAACTACCCTCATTCGGAAGCAGTCATCAAAATGAGCACATCTACACTACCGTGTTTTTCCGACCCCCAACCAAGGGATAAAACATATTTGGTGGAAGCGCCACTACCACGCAAAATAAGGGTAAGGGGCTCAAACAACGAGCCCTCGTGGTAGAGCGATCCGTACCGCATACAGCCAAGCAAAAGTTGAAAAATATATTTTTTTGGGAGAAAGCATTATTTTTTCCCTTCACTCTAGGGACACAAGGGAAATTTTAGTCAACCCCCCCCCCCCCTGGAAAGAATCAAAAATCTAATACATTAGAAGCCGCACACATTTCTTCTTATACATACACTTGATTCAGGATGGCCCCTCTATACCGTCTAGCTGTGCTGAGGAGCATTGGGGAATACCAGGAATTAATTGCCTGGCACAAGGTCTTTGAGACAAGACAGGACTACCTCAGAAGGTATCAGCAGCTCTTGCACGCCCAGTATATAAGAATTATAAGGGCACTTGTCCGGCCACTCCGCAGCGCCAAGAATCGAAATATTCGAGCGAAAATCCCCACCCTCCGTACACAAATCACTAAAGCCCACTGGAAACTACACTGCAGACACGAAATCATGTTCCAGCAATGGGAGACACTCATCAATGAACCCAAGCGGATAGGAACTAGCGGTACTAAAGTTGCCGAGCAGGCCATATGCCTCAATACGCAGTACGGTCAAATTTGGGAAGAATATCGGGAACTCCAAGCCAACAAGGCCAATTTTAAGTTCGCGGCAGGGCCACCAGCCCAGCCAAGAGAGGACATAGGCGTAGATACGCTAATTCAGCAATTCGCGAGGATGTCCCTCTCGACACGTACCGCCACACAAGGTAAGGAGTCTACCGTGGCCATAGGCCAGACACGGTCAGGCTACCCTCCAATACGTTGCTCAAGCGCTCACAGACAATTACACGACCCTTACCGCCAGTTCAGAGGGCGATTTTGCCAGAATGGAAGCGGACACCAACATCTGCACCCCCAGTGCAAAGACATACAGGGGGATTACTTCCAGTTCATCAGCATGTAACACACACGCCTGCACGCACTATCATGCCTCCACAACAGAATACACGGGGTTTAAGGAAAATTTTACCGCACACCCCACGCGGCCAGGCAGACAGGAGGGCATACACATATACAGACACTAATAGAATAGAGCGGAGCCAACACAGCCCTTCAGGCGCCAACATAACTACGCCTATTAACAGGCACTACGGGGAACGTAGGCTTAGGCCTGCATTACTTAAAACACCCCTGAAAGATAGTAAAGAAACACCTCAATGTCAACCTGAGGCCTATGCCCTCATAACAGGGCGCAGTAATTCACCCCGACGGGCGAGGAAGCGCGCACAATAGTGAAATTCACTGACCGCGCAAGCCTATGGATAAATATTCCCAGAACAAAACACACAGAATTTTCCACATAAAATGCCGAAACGTTCCCAAGACCTTCACGGGGGCGCGTGCACACAATTAACCCGAAAGACAGGTTCTACAACTGTAGAGGATAAACACACAAAAACTCATGCCCAAAACTGTACAATTTACATGCATATATATATATTTAATCCATAAATGTACGTTATTTCTTACACTGCCCATAGCAGAAATTTTTTTAGTCCCCTATAACAGCGCTCAAACTAAGCATAAATACCATGGGATAACACTCACAGTTCAGGGGAAAATACTATAATATATTTTTGAGATCACACAGTCAACACAGTACCATAATAAGAGACAATAACACTGACAAAACTGTCCCAGAGGCACAAGCCCAAAAGGCAACAGGAATGATTATCCTGAACAAAGACGGTCTCAAACCCGCGACCTTCTGAATACCAGGAACGCAAGGTCAGGTAGCCATCCAATTGGAAGATACAGCAATAAGGGAGAGGCACGCTAACAGGGATTAATATGCATAAAATAATAAAACCGCCTCCGACACCTAGTCACCAGACACGCGACTAGAAGCCCGGAGATACACGTGCATAAATACATCACCTGCTCTCACAGACATCTAACTACCACCGACGAACATATTCGCCCCAGGTCTACAATAACATAAAATTTGGGGATACTATATATGAACAGGGGTTGGGTTTTTTACATGACGAGGAACCAAAGGCACACCGTATATGCAGACAATAGAACAGCGTGTCAGCAAACCCACGCACATTGTCTCAACACATGTGGTAAGCAGACCGCTAGACTAAGCAGCAGGCAATTTACACGCCATTTAAACTTGACACTATCGCCAGTCAGCGATAAGACATAAATGAACATGCGACATTCGCGAGTACCAGACAGGCTAGGAGCGCTATCGCTCTGGCAGTAATACACACAATCATTCACTAGAGGAGTCAAAGCTACATTACGCCCACAAATTAAATCCAGGGTCGACCAAAATTCATACAGACAGCAAACATGGGACATACACACAGGTGCGTAGGTTCGTTCTAAGGTACTCGCTATAACAGCCTACTTAGGGCATTAGCGACCCCGGGACTGCCAATAGGGGACGTACCGGGAACGCCAGGCCTCTACGGAGACCACAAGACACTTTTTTGGACCATAGCGCCCGACACCTGAATACGGGGGACGCCACTCTCACAGACGAACGCCCACGCAAAGTAGGTAACACCACACTTCTACGGCCAAAAATCATGGCAATTTGGATTACCCCGGACATAAAATGATAGGACAAGACACAATGGAGAACGAAAAACAATAACAAATTCCCAAACAAGCTTGTAAGCGGAAAAAAGGTGACAAGGTAGCACCTTGGCCTTACAAGAATGAAAACACATGTCAACATACAGACAGTGGCGAAAGTCACGTTTCGTTAGCCTTCATACATAACATTAGAAAATTCCTGTAAACAGGGATACAAAACAAATACAAAAAAAAAACACTACGTTGCAAATAAGCGAATTCCAGCGCGTTGCAACACACTGTTGCCGGTAGATATTCTTGTCATAACAAGACGTGACAATGACTTGCAGACATGATGACGCTGGCACAAGAACAATAACAATAACGACATAAAGTGACACGGATGTTGATACAGGAAATGGGAGCACCATTACAATAGGCTCCGCTTCCAATAATGCACAGATACTGTGGGCCGGATTGATCTCGGAAGAACAGGATCCCATAGGCCTACCATTAGAGACACTAGGAACATGTCTACAAGGGTGATAACACTCAACACGCGGCGCCCGACAATTAGCCACGCGACACGAGATAAAGCCTTGTCCGATAAACATCCCACGCGCCAGCAGACGGCAGCTGTAAGCGACCTCGCACACACACAGGCGCGCTAATTACAGCCACGGCCACGTCCTTCCCACACGCGCCCAACAATCAGGGGTGGATACAGACAGATTCTATGACGGAACAAACCACCCCCTAATAGCTTCTTTTCTTGATTTTTTATCTCTAAAAATCATTATAGGCGATCAGGCCATGACAATATATACTTACAATCACAAGCTACCCTAACATTATGAACAGGAGACCAGGTTAGGCCGTGACGTCACAGCGTCACTGCACTTAAACATCCTAAGAGCAGCCCGAGGGCGGTGCCCACAGACACAAATATTCTCACACAACATAGATATCACAGATCCGCAGGCGCTCCACAGACTGGTATTTTAGGAGACGGGAGATGCTTTATGGCATCTCAACTTAGCCAGCGTACATCCCAAGGAGCGGGTAGAGAACACATAGTGACTAAGAGAGGATGACACACCACGACAGGATTAGATGATGATGATAATTGTTGTTTTAAGGGGCCTAACATCTCGGTTATCGGCCCGACAGGATTAGAGATGGATAGTGCCATCAGGATGGCCATGGTACCAACTACGGGCTACCATCCCAGCACCCTTCCTCCCACATACCCTGTCACCTACAACACTATCCAACTCAGACATACAGACACACAAAAACAGCTACACTACATTTCATAATATACATCGGGGTTGATAGACTTCATGCTTCTAACAAATTAAGGTATGCTACACCTTGGCCCCAAACGCCTACACCTGAGTATTAGGGGTGAGTCGGATACAGATATCAAGCGGCAATGCACATCTCTGCTTAGAGAGATGAGGCCACATTTATACTAACACGTATTTTATTAGATAATCCCGCATGCAAGGGACATAAACTTATTGTATCCCAGCACAGACCTTATCCTCAAGTGAGAGCGGACACGCCTCACATCCATCCCAATGCATGAAATATCCTATCCACACACCAGGGATTATATCATTATTACGCCAGCATGACATTTTTAAATTTTGCACACCTGGGAAAAACCCACCCCATCCACTCACAGTAAATACCTCCTAACAGCATCATCGGCTCCCGGCCACCATAAACATGGAGTCCAATGATGCACTACCCCTCCTACCACGCTTTAACCCCATTCAGCAAATAACACCCCCGGATCCTAACAACAAGGGACCCAACGCCCTACAAACCTACTAACACCTCTAGGAAAATACCAAGGCATCACCGCTGGAAAGCCGACACGGCAGTGGCAAGCCTAAAGTAGCCAATGCATTTCGAAAATTCTACAACCCCAGAACACTATTTTTTACATAATTACATAGTACACACAAACATATTTGCAAAGCACACTTATTTTAAAAAAGGAATCTGACATCACACTAGATGGTGATGAGTAGGTAAACGGATGGAGCAGAACCTCCACGGAAGGGCAGGGACGGGGCCAGACGCAAACAGATCCTGACCCAGTCTAAAGACGGAATTACGTAAGGTCGAAGCAACGATGACTTGGCGCGGGCAAACGTCGAGATCTCGGGAGTTCCTAGCCTGCCCCCGTGCCGGAGAAGGTTATACCCATTATGCGCCACAGTCATCAAAGCCAGACCTGCAGGGGAAACTTTTGACGGCTAGTAGGAGGATTAGCCAGCTCCACACTAGACTCAGGAGACGAACCTAGAGACGACCACATTAGGACTAGACTCTTAGCTAGTTGTAATATAAGTAGCGCTCCTATGGCGGGGAGCAAGTCTTCCATTTCGAGGAAGTGAAGAAGTGTCACAGGATTCAGCGGGACCAATCCTAGGCACGCCAAGTCCTTATCCCGGAAGATAAGGTGAAGTCCATTTAATACATGATAACCAATGAATAATAAATAATGCGTATGGAATGAATGCGGTCATTCGGCTCCGTGCCCACATAAATGGATGACACCGAGTCTCCAGAGCTTAAATGGTAACGCACCGGGCGGCCAGAGATATTAAATAGGTATGCAACGGGCTGCCAAAAGGGGTTTTGTGGGCAAACGCAATGAAAAATATAAATGAATGATAAATGGCGAATAAAGCCAATATAAGCATATATAAGATCAACGGAAAGGATATCCGCGCGAGGCGTTTGATCCTTAGCTACGCAGTCGCACAGGTTTATATTAGTTATTAAGAGGGGGAAGTCGACAATTAGTTTAAGAGGAGGGGACTACGGGTCCCTACTGGGTTCCGGTCCCGGCAGAAGGTCACAAGGGCCCCCCGGAAGGGGAACCGACCGGGACGAGCCTCCGATCAAAATTCTAGTATATAAGATACAGTTCCATTTAAAAGGCAACTTAGAATTAAGTAAATTTAATAAGCACTGTTGTAAAACAGCAGCTACAGCACATTTCGGCATTAGGTTAAGGTCCAGTTCGGTTTGTAAATACAAAATATATATTTTTAGTATTAATTAATATAGCTTAGGTTAAACACTTTTTTTCATTAAGATAGAGCGTTCGGCACCTGGCAACTAAAACCGTTACCAGGGTAAGACCGACAACACGTTGCGGAAACACGTGTATGCGACGCGAACGCGACATATGGCGTTCGGCACCTTATAGAGTAAGTCCGAACAACATTCAACGGCACATTAATGTGAACGCGGCATATATACGCGAAACGTCCGAAGCGATATCGCCGGTACAGCAACCGAAGCTTACCGACCACATGTGCTTAATTTACATGCCTTTTCTTTCAGCAAAGAGCTCCACCACAGCAGCATCGTGGGACCACAAATGACTATGGTAAAGGTATGGTGGACCACTGATGTCACATACACACTTCACACAATGAGTACACACTGGGGAGACACACAAATACACACATACACAAAGAATAGAAACTAGTAGCATGATAGAATACGGCTACCTTAGACTAAGTTAGATTAAGTGGCGCTATATATTATGATCTATGAACATAAAGGGTATTTTGATAAATGCATGTAATCCACCTTTGCAGATTCACCAAGAGCCAACACCAGTGCGCACGATGGCGCATGACACAGCACTAATACATTTCATTTTTCAGGGAAGGCAGACATATATGCATTCACCCCTTGTAAATATAGCCCCCAAACACACATACCCTACCCTAATTATGCCACACACAAATACACTGCTCCTAAACCATTTCAGTCGCGCCCTTAAGGCGACGGCGCCGCTGTCAGCAACGTCAAGTGACCGTGGGGCACCGAGCGATGCTGACGCAACCACACAAAAAAAAGCAACGCTTAAATAATGAGCGGAAAACGATTGCCAGGGGAGACGCAGCCTTGTGAGCGTCTGTCCTAGCCATCAAGGTGAATTTTTCCTACCCACGGGGAGAAACTAACGAGGGTATAACGGTTGAACGGTTTAACCGCAGGCACAGGTGAAAGAAATGAAGGTTGAAAGGTACGTATGAATCGGCGGACAATAGGAGAAAGTATGAGAAAGGCCGGATGAGAGCAACAGAGAAAGGTATCGAGCTCGTAAATGATAAGGTTTAGTATTAGAACTATGATTATTGTCACTATTGTTATTCTTATTAATATTGTTAGCACTACTATGCATCATGATAAAATGTGAACATGAATTTACTATTGCCACACATAGACACCAAACACGTTTATACACACTTTTGTCTCTTTCCTTTCTATTCTACTAACGATAAAACTTGTGAAGGTGTCCCGTTTCATCCCAACAACAATAAATCATTCTGATATACCTTTAACTTATACCCTGGGGCACCTATTTTTCTATTTTCTTCCATCTTTTATACTTTATTGACACAAGGTACGTGCAGGAAACATTTTTTTTTCCCACACAGCGTCGGACGACACAACCACCCGTCCAACCATGTTTTTTTTCCTTCCTGCCTAGCACCAATACACATATATCTATGTTGTTTCTTCCTCAAGAACATCAAGAACATGTATTTGTCTGTGTTTTTATTTGTCAACTTTTATAACGATTAATTTTAAATGAACAATGAACTATGTATATACCCATAACCCACCCCCTCTGAGCACACGCTAAACTCATATCATCACCAGGATAACACGACATCGATACACCTTCACGACACCGACACTGAAGAAGAAGAAGAAGAGGGACAAGAAGAAAACGACAAAATTATTACAACGACACGCCCACTCTATTTTCCGTTCGCGAGGACGCGAACAAACGACGAAGGGGACTTGTACAGCCCGGGGGCAGTACCCCCTGAGACCCACCCCGCTATCTTTTACCAAAACTACCCGCATAGGCAGACCATAAGCCTCATTCATTTCCTCAGACACCAGCGGGCCCGGCATACTGCTGACGGCCACGCTTACGAAATATAAACATAAACACGGTAAATGGAGCGACAACTATGGGGAAATGCTGACCAGGCGGTGGGGGAAGGCCTTAAAACCTAGACCCGGAGGAGCCCCATCATCTGTTCTGTTCTGTGCTGTTCTTCGCCAGCGGCCCTGTCCGACGAGTTCCAGTTCTTCACCAGGTGAGGTCTAGTTGTGCTCAGAGTCCTTTATCTTTGTAAAACACCTACACTGAACTACTGTACACCTTACAAATTGTACCACATTTTATATTTGTTTAAGCTCCCCACGAGGGACATCACATCACATTTACTGGCCAATTAACACATGGTAAGAAAGCATACACGTTTGTCACTAATTACACTCCATCTTTACATCCTTATACCCAACCTGACCTTAGTCATAATTGCCCCTGACCGTAGAGGCCAGTAATCGCATTGTCAGGTTCTATTGTACTCGAGCACGCGACTCGACTGCAGAGCGCCGAGTCACTGACTCTGCACATTTGCTGAATTGCTCACTCTACTTAATTGGCAGGCTAGATTAGCAGCCTGCACTTAGACATTCTTCCCCTGGCAGGTAATTGCATCCTGCCGGAACGCCCCCAATAGATTAAGCACTCACACCAACACACTACACTGGTAGTATCTCCCAGTCACGGGAAACTACCCTCATTCGGATGCAGTCCTCAAAATTAGCACATCTACACTACCGTGTTTTTCCCACCCCCAACCAAGGGATAAGACAATACATTATTTATTATGTTACTTATAATTTATTTCTTATTATTTATTTATTATTATTTTTATTAATTTATTATTTATATGATTTTTAATGATATTTTTTAATTTTTATTTTAATATTTAATTTGTATTTTTATTTTTATTTGTTGTGTCAAAGCACTAAACTGCAAGGCCATTAACCCCAACAATTATCTAACCCGCATTAACCTTACATAAGATTAAAATTAATACAATGAAGATTATTTTTATTTTTACATTTTTGAGTTTTATATTAGATTTTAAATTTGAGATTTTTACATTTTTATATTTTACATTATAATTTTTTAAATTATTTTACATTTTCAAATTTTAGATTTTTTATTTTAGATTCTACATTTCAGATTTTCCAAAAAAGTCCAAACATCAAGGCCACAGACCTAATATTTTTATTTATTTATTATTTTTAACTTATAAATTTTTATTTATTTAATATTTAATTTATTATTTCATGCACATGGCTAATGCACAAAACAGTCACTGCACGCAACCACTTACACATATGGCATGCTAACCTAACCTAACCTAACCTTACCTAACCTAACCTAACCTAACTTAACTTCACCTAACCTTACTTAACCTAACCTACCCCCACAGGATGCTCATTTAAAAATTTAATTAAATGCATGTAAGATTTTCTATTTTTCACATTTTAGATTTTTATTTTAAGATTTTAGCTTTAATATTTTAGATTTTATATTTTGTTTTGATTTGACATTTTTAGATTTAACTTTTTTTTTTCATATTTTACATTTTGGATTTTCCAAAGGGAGTAAACTACAAGGTCACATACCTAACCTAACCTAACCTAACCTTTAAAACTAAGCCAAGGGCTAATCACCCAAAGTATGTAAGGGCTATCTTTATGCTAGTCTTATAGAGAGTAAGGTAAAGCACCTTTACTGTGGCTACTGTGCAAGATGTTCGCTATGCACAACCAGCTTACAATTACAAAGTCAGTTAAATAAAAAAAGTAAAAGCTTTTTTTTCTTTTCATTTTTCATATTTCACACATTGCCATTTCTCAATTTCCACTTTCAAGTTTTTAAAAATGTTTGTTTAACGTTTTCGAATTTCATAATATGGAAAATATAGATTTTCCAATTTTGTTTTTTACATGTTTTTGAGTTAGTCCATGTCCAAAGTTCAAATTGGTGAAACACGATTTTTCATTACATATAGCAAGACTGTACACTGTATCCCAAAGCCTGTAGGTATTACATGGGTTATACTATAACTTTTGGCTACCTAGTTTTAGCTTAACATTACTAGAGGTTAACAGTTGGATTAGGAGTAAGAGGTGGGTAGTAATTAAAATGTACAAACAGTGTCCATACAAGATTTTTTATTCATTTTAAATACATGTACAATATTTACACGAAATACATTGTTTTTGTTATAAATTGTACAGTTGGTTTTGTTTGTTTTCTATTTTTTTTAATTCTTAAGTATGAATACCATTATATTTTCTTTTTTTTGTTGCTTAATTGATGCTGTTTTCTATTTTTAGTGCTATTGTTTTATTTCTTAAATTGTTTGGTCAAGTATTTGCTAGATGCTGGTAGAGGATTTTGAGATTCATAACTTAACTCTTTAAGCAAAGTCAACGGTTGAGTAATGACCATAGGCATGTGTACCTATACCATCAGCTTCAATTACTCTTTTATCATCACTAGGACACAAAGCAATTTTGTTTAGTCTTATAAATTATATGTCATGTTGTTTAGAAGAAATAATGTTCATTGGTACTCTTTTCATCTCGTTTTTCATTACACAATCATTATAATCTTGAAAGCTTGTATAATTTTTGACAACACCTCTGCTAATACATTTAATCTTTTTGATTTATTTGCCATTTATGTCTAAAGCATACATTTTAGCTCTTAGTCCAACAAATGCTTTAATAATTTGTCTACAGGCTTCGTCTTAAAATTTTCTCAAACTTTTTCTTGTTTGATAAAGAGTGACACACATGATTAGTAGGATAATGCGACGTGTCTAGGTGTTTTAGGAAATCCAACTAGTCTTGATATACATCATGGGTTTTAACCAAATAAATAAACGATTCGGTTTCCATACACCGGAGTTTAGGATTGTCCATACCTTAATATGGTAGCACCACATCATAGTGGTGGGAATACATGAGATTTTGTGAAATATCCAGTATACACATTGCAATATATATAGGCTTATTGAACACAATGTTACGATTAGCCATGTGCAAAGCAGCTAGGTTAGGACCACAAATTGTACTATCGATAAATGTGGTTTAGCTATTAGGTCTTCAGCATTTTTGCTATCAGTCACAAGACATGTGTCTATTCTTTTACGAACATTTTCCATTGTTTTTCCAAAAATGGCAATGTTAAATAATGTGTACAGGTTTTTCTCAAAATTATTTTCGGCTTGTTTTCGAAGGTTGTTATTAAAATCGACGTATGCCTTTAGCCAAGGTCTCTGTTTAAACTTTAACACACGATGAATTTTTACCAATTTTATTCCATGATCTAGAGCCTGTTTAAGTGCCATATAATTAACAACATACCGCCTTCGATTTCCAAGATGAGGAATTAGTATTTTCAGAGGTGAATGCTTACGTTTCTACACTCTGGTAGGAAAGGTAAATCGTTGTGTAGATCCTGAAGTTCAGATGGGTAATCAACATCAACGTCTAGAATGTATCCCACTGGGTCGTCTCTCTTCAGTTTTCTAGAACAACAGTATCTGGAGAAACCCACTGAAATTCACCATAAGGAAGAGAGTGACACATAGCCCACCCATATTGGTTGTTGGCATCATCATAGGTAATAAACTGCGATGGTTTCTCGGAATCATAGGTTTCCATGTATTTATTGTTAGCTTCAGCATACCGATGAGACACCTGACGTATTTCTCTATGTATTCCACACTCTTATTAAAAGAATCCGATCGTAATCCTGTAGCAATTTTACATCAATTCCTATGTGAAGGAACATCGCCTCAAAACTTCAATCATATGAAGTAAAAAAGTGTGCAGCATCCACTCGGTATGTTTCTAGTGTTATGTTCCGAAAAGTTTCAAAGCTGTCTGCTAGAAAGTGTACATCTGAAGTTCGATCAGACATTTGCAAAGCAGCAGCTTGTTTACGAGTCGGCCGCGGTGGACTGGTTTCCACAGCTTGCCTCTCTCGCTCAGATCAAACAGTGAGACGAATATTGCGTTTCGATTTGCATTTTCATCCGTATAAAATGGTCATTGTCCAGCAGTTGAAGCCTAATGACTATGCAAAGCTTCAGTGCAAGACTGGAAGAATGCATGGCAAAAGATGGCAATCATTTGAAAGACGTTATCTTCAAATCTTAAAAGTTAAATTCTATTGTTTTTTCATGTTTTCCATTAATTGACATGATTGCGTTGATTGATTGAACATGTGGTCGAATGAATAGTTGATTGAATTTTTGATTGAATGTACGTGCGACTGAAGTAATGTATTTTTTGTTTGCTGTTATCTAGATCCTTGAATGTCGCTCTTGTATTACTTTCCCCAGTTTCTGAACTTTTTCTACTGATCTTTCATTTTATGTTTTTGCCTTTTTCTGTTTACTGTTGATAGTTTTTTTCTGTAATAATTATTGTAATGTTTCTTGTACAAAGGGATTGCATGAATGATTGCTTGAGATAGGTTGTGTGAGTGCGTGTCTGTATGGTTGTGGTTGCTGATTTATAATAGATTAGTGTATTTCTATTTTTGTACGTGTTTGCTGTTTTTGTTTTGTTTATAATTGTAAATTTTATTGTTAATTATTATATTGTCACTAGAGGAGTCTATCTGTCTGACAATAAAGAATACATACATACATACATACATACTGTACCCGTTCGTCCTGGGGATGCGATGACCCATCTGCTATAACATCACATCCCTGGAGTTCCAGGACAGAGCGGAGTTAAATGAACCTGTAGTCAAATAAGGAATGTGTCGGAAATTCAGCTGAGTTCGTGAAAAAGCAGTGGGTTTCACGAGACAAAGTATCTCTAGGGTCGTTACGGGCTTAAGTTAATAAAAATAATTCAAATATAAATGGGCGCCATCAACTGAATTCCTAGCAAAACCACTTCCTTTCCGGATAAGCCTTACTCAAGACAAGGAAAGAAAAAGGAACATCACACCATCATCAGATCACAACTAAGATAAAAACAAATTTATTTTACTTTGATAGTCAGACAGACATTTTAAATATAAATCCTACCTAAGAGTATGGTCGAATGCAAAGTTAAATTGTCATTGTCCAAAAATCGAACCATCTCCTTTCTAATGCAAATTTATTTCACTCCACTTATCAAGAAAAATGTATAAAGTTCTCTTGGGTTCTCAGGATCACTGTCGCACTATGTCTTTCGTCACTGACATTTGTGAAACCTGAGACCTAATTCTCTTTAATTTAACATCAATGTGGATTTAATTAAGTTATTAAGCTGTCTAAACATACACATATAATAATCACTCATGTTAAATATCACATAAATTATGGTTTGCATGGTATAATTTGAACGTAGAACATGTTAATCTAATGTTCCTAAACATTTACTAATTAATTTACATTATTTACATCGTCATTAATCTCTTATCTGTGAATTACAGAAAATTCAAATTCTCATTGGTCATCCTCATCATTATTATCAAATTTAAATATTTCTCACATTAATTCTCTTTTCAAAATTCCAAATATTCCTGTCAGAATCGTTAATTCATCACCATTACATCATTTAAATTCACATTTCAAGTTGCAATTCCTTCGAATTATCTCTCAATTAAATTTATTTAATTTCATAAAAATTCATTAATCATCTGCTTCTTTAATTAATCATCACCTTCTAATTCAGTTATTCATCATCATTACAATCGTCTAATAATTTATTTCAATCAGTTTAATTAATTCAATCTTTAATTCATCCACTTATTTAATTCATCGATTTATTTCAAAATTTAATTTATCAACTTATTTAAATTTCAATCATCTGGTTATTTAGATTTTATTATTTCATCTAGTCATTCTGATTTTTATTTCATTAGGTCAGATCGTTAATATGCTTAAATCTCAGATTATTATTTCATTAATTATTATTTTCAGAAAATCTTGTATTATCAACTTTATTTATTTGTTTAATTTCCTAACAAATTGTTTAATAAGGTTTATAGAACGTTGTCTTACAGTTTTATTACTTCCAAGTTATATCTCGTATTTAATTATCATGCCAAAAATATTATTGTCTCCACGACATCACGTTGGATCTAACTATCCACAACGACATTATATTTCTTCAATATTCCAAATATCACATTTGAATATAAGAATTACTACAAAAACTCCATAAATATTCAGCACATACAGCATGAATCTCAACAAATACGCTAGAATGGGTACAACGACCTCATGTCCGCTACAAAATACATTATCAACGTTGCAACTATCAAATGGCAAATTCCACAAAATGCCTATCACAAACTTCATTTAACCACGTTGCATGATCTACAAAAATATATAAATGGCTTCAAATTATTAACGCACATAATCTCCAATGACTGTAATTACTCTGATCACTTCTAGACAACTTCTTAAACAATTGGAAAAATATTACTTCAGTAATTTAATATTTGCTTTCAAATAGCATAAATTCTCTTTCACAAGTTTCATAATTCACATCGTAGAAAAACACCAATGTGCTATAATCTCTCACATCAAAATCTGCAATACTGATCTGCCTTAAAATAATTATGACCATTAATGATTAATCTTACAAGATTCAATTACTTTAAATCCTTCTCAAAGGTATCAAACACAATTATAAAAATCATCAAAGCATCAGCTGTAATAGCTGTTAAACTGAAATTACTCTCAAAAGAGTATAGCAACAAAATATTGGATTGGCAAACAAGAATTACTAAATGCAATCCTATTGACATTTATCGTTACTTTATTTAACAAAATCTCGACTGATATGTGACTAGTAGTTCCTTGTTTAATTCACTTACATCTCGTGTACATTCGGATGATAAAATGAGTACCTCAATGGCGAGTAAGATGTGTAACCACCGTGCAATCGTATAAATACGAAGGACCTCGCCCCGTCGACTTGGATGATAGTTCCCTGAACGGTGGGTAAGGGCAGTAGCCACCATACAATCGTATAAATACGAAGGACCCCACCTCGTAGGCTATATGAGTGAATGTACCAGAAAGGAATCAACAAGTTTCTAGTTGTCATATAAAAGCGACGTTCATTCACTAAAGTGAATAACTTCTTAATATCTCCAAACAATCCAATGGAAAAATCCCTACTGATGAATAATACACACTCGCTAGTATGCAATGAACTGACGAAGTAGTTTCTGATAATCAATTGCAGATCACGAGTTCGAAATACTCGTTACTCAAAAAAAACTATTCATGAAAAATAACCTAGCTGGAAAAATGTCTATAAGACCAAACATCTTCTTAATAAAGTCAAACAACGGTGAGAATATCGATTAATGATGCCTGCCATATCATATGGTCACTCCATATTCTAGCAAATTCGAAGTATATAAATTCAAACCATGTCTTAATAATCAAATCACTCCTATTAGAAAAATATACATGTGTGCCCAGTATTCGTGAAAATAATTGAATCAGGTAGATAGAACTCTTACAATACCTTTCATTATCAGTTGTAATATAATTTCCAAGATCGTCGATTTTCCCTACCTAAAGATTTCTCGTAAGATCGGCGTGAATATCATTTCATCCATGAAATGACGATTTCCTTCGAAATCCCAAGCGAATCAGCTGTTGGACTCCTCTCGTCAGGAACCGAATCCATCGCTCTGTGGTGCCATCTTGTCTCTATTCACGTTTACTCGATCATGTTGAACCTCGGATTACCCATAGCGGATATCGTCCAACTCCTTCTCGAAAAGTTCATGGAAACAGCGGACCCCCTACTCTTCTTCTAATATGCGCCACTGTTCCGATAAATGTTCCGTTTGAGAATTGTAAGTCCACTCTCAACTTACTGCAAAGTTCGACTTGAGTAAAATAAAAATTTTACTAGATAGTGTTCAAGATTACGATACACCCTGTATCTGTCTGTAATATGTAATCCATGAAAATGGCATAAGATAAAATTCTTATATATGCACGCTGTAATGTTCATCAGAGCCTATGCTAAACATTCAGTTTACTTGGAATAGTAAAAAGTCGCTTTGAATGTATTATATAACAGCATGGTTATAAGGTTATATGTGAAAGCCTGTGTTCGAACAACGTCGAAATGAAGCTTGAAACAAAGTCTTCATATGCGATCAGTGTGGTTTTGAAATACCCCGGCTATCTACAATTGTCTTCTCGGCTAGGTCGCCTGTATCAAAGACCCACGCGGCCTCTGTTGCTCGGTGATGCGAGAAATGTCGCCTACTCCTGCCGTGACGGTTTACGTGTGTTGCGTGACCTTCAATGCCCGTCTCGCTGTGCTATGGAGCTGCTCTGTACTGCTCGCCTCATAGAGCCCAACTGAACTGCTCAGCGCTGTGCTCCAGCTTATGAGCTCCGTGCGGCACGTGGCTAATTCTCCCCACCACGGTGCTCCTACGTCACGAAGATAGTCTCGAACCCGACTCCTCTCGGCTGTTCTGTTATACAATAACTTATTTCCATAAAATTATTTCCACATATAATGCATGTCATATATACTCTTCTAAGTTGTTTTAACTTATTATAATCCCATTTATATTTCAATAAAGTTTCACATCTTTATTAATAATTCTATCTTCTTACAGATTTCAATGCCTCCTTGATTCTTGACCTCCTACGTCATCTTGGCTTTCTTCTTGACGCGATCGATGCGCTATCTTATCGGCTTGCTTTCCAAAACCTCAACTATAGCTTAATGTCAGCTGGCGTAGCCGATAGCCTAAAATAGGTATCGGGTACATCTCTCCCGTACATCTCCTTTTTTTATCAGGATTGAGAAAAAAAAATACACTCTCAGGCATTCAATATATTATACATGTACACGATAGCTCTACAATTTCCTTTACTCAGCATGATGGTACTTTCTGACTCTCTATAATGATGACTTCCAATGATTAACGTCTTGATTCTGTGTTATTCTGACGTTTATTCCTTCTGTCTTCACTCGTGCTGGCTCGATTGACATCTCTCACTGTCTCTTCGAGTGGTGTACTGGATTGTCTATCCTCTTGTCTTGACCTTTCATATCCACGATTATCCCTTCTGTCGTTAGGATCGTTTCTTCGGCCATCCTGTCGGTCGTTTCCATTATACTGTTGCCCTTGGCCCCAGTTATTCCTTCCCCGATATCTGTTATTATACCGATTCCTGTCCTGATACCTGGAATTTTGGTTATAATTCCTATACCGGTTATCTCTCGCTTCTTGATCGTATGGCCTTTCATATGGTCCTCTATATCGATCATTTCCTCTTGCGTTACGGATATTTCCTCGATTCCCATCGTTCCGTCGGTTTTCCCAGGAATCCCTTCTATCCGTTTGAACTGCATTGTCCACGACTACCGCGTTTACTTCTTGCGTGTTTCTGTTGTCGTTCCTATTACTTCTCGGTGTAACCTGTGCGCTCGTATAATCCAATCGCCTCAATATATCATCATAATGTTCCAGCGTATTGGCTCCCGATGCTATCAAAGATCGCTGTACCTCTATCGGTAACTGTCGCGCTATAGCTTGCAAAAGCTCTTCTTCTGGCAATGGAGGAATAAGGAACTGTAATTTAGCCAGTTGTGACGTGAAGTAGTTGGCGTAATGCGTCGGATGTGACGTAGAATAGCGTTTAGAGTACATCTCCGCTCTTACGTTGAGTTGATCCTCGGCACTCCAGAATCTCCTCAAGAAAGCCATGGCAAATTGCTCCATGTTCGCAAAGTTGCTTCTGAACGCTCTAAACCACGTAAGTGCAGATCCATCTAAGGCGCGTTCTACTATCCTTAGCTCTCTTTCTTTGGCTACCCTGTGTTCCGCCATGTAGTCTCGAATATCTCGCAGAAATTCTACTGGTGTAACTCCTGTATTTCCCGAAAACTTTCTCGGTTTGTCATCTAGGTTCCTTATAATTGTGACTGGACCTGAGTATCGTTCACTTGGACTCGACGTACTCCTACTCGAACTTGGATTCTCCTGCGGGGTTGAACTGACCCTTTCGAATGTCACATTCGGTTGCATTTGACGGTCTTCTACCATGCTCGTGTCTTGATTCGTCATACTGCGGTCTATCGCTGTTTGATTTATCAATGTTTCCCCTGATGTCACATTATGACTGGTAAAACTGTTAACTATGGATTCTAGTTTAGTCATCCTGTCTTCTGCTAATCTCTTGACCTGAGTCTTCAACTCATCCAACGATGTAACATCCTGCGTCTTGTTACTTTCGTCTAGATCGTTCCTCAACTTGTCAATCTTTCCTTCGCACGTGTTCTTCACTAACGCGACTTGTTCTTTCAACAGATCAACATCTGTTCTAAATAGTGTTGAATCTAATTTCATCGCTTCCTTGCTTTCCGTAAACCTAACTTCTAAGTTTGCCATACCTGCGATTAATTTTTCATCTAACCCGTCACGTTTCTCTTTTGCTTCGGCATCGACCTCATTATATCGTTCTTCCACGATTGCTCCGACTCTATTTTTAAATAAAGTTAAGTTTTCGTTAACCTTTTGCTCTATATCGTCGTCTATCTTCCTAATATCCTTCTGCAATTGATTTTCTAACGACTTTATATTAGAATTGACCTCTCCCAAGACTTCATCTTTAATGGTCCCAATTACTGTCTTCAAATCTTTTATTTCGTTACCTAGATTTGTTTCTAGACCCTTAATCTTAGTCTCGAAAGATACTTCGGTAGACCAATCTTGAATTTTTCCTACATCTGCCACTAAACCATCGATGTCGAATCTCAACTTCGATACATCTGACTTAATGTCTTTCTGTATGGTCATAACGTCTGTTCTTAAAATAAAAATATTTTCTTCCCCTCTATTTTCCAACTCGATAATATTTTTCCTTAATATCTGAACATTTTCCTCTCCTTTCATGTTTACTGCAATTATGTCTAATTGTAAAGTTTTCAACATCTCATTATTCTTTAAAGTTAAACTATTCTCTAATCTGGTTAACTTATTTTCTAATTCAGTATTAGTTTCTTCACTACGAGACTGTAATTTCTCTTCTAACGATTTAAAGTTATCTTTCAAGTTAGCTTCACTAGCTTTTAAATGACTTTCAGTATTTGACTGTAACCTAGTCTCTAATGACTTTAAACTATCGTTTAGATTACCTTCGTTACTAGCTTGCAATGCTTGTACATTCTCTTTACATTTAGCTTCTAATCTAGCTTCTGAATTATTAATTTGTTCTTTAACTTCAGTTTCCATCTTAGAAATGGTTTCTGCAATTCCAGACATACCCGTCTGTAACTCTCCTAACACCTTCGCTAAATCCTCTGGCAACATAATTATATTTCAATATAGAATTATATAGAGACGTTAGACAACAACACATCACAATGTCTCAATTCCTGCATTCACTTGGGTATAGGGAAAAATATCTTATAACTAACATGATATTACTAATACGATTAACATGAACACTGGATTGGGCACACAAGTACATTGTCTGACTAAGTATAATAAATTTTGTAACACACTTAAATGAACTTGAGATCAATCTCTCAGTAATCTAAATCTGATGTGATTCCATAGAATTAACAAAATCGAAAAGCCCCACTAGTTGGATAAAGCCAATTCTCCCTCTCTCTCTGTACCCGTTCGTCCTGGGGATGCGATGACCCATCTGCTATAACATCACATCCCTGGAGTTCCAGGACAGAGCGGAGTTAAATGAACCTGTAGTCAAATAAGGAATGTGTCGGAAATTCAGCTGAGTTCGTGAAAAAGCAGTGGGTTTCACGAGACAAAGTATCTCTAGGGTCGTTACGGGCTTAAGTTAATAAAAATAATTCAAATATAAATGGGCGCCATCAACTGAATTCCTAGCAAAACCACTTCCTTTCCGGATAAGCCTTACTCAAGACAAGGAAAGAAAAAGGAACATCACACCATCATCAGATCACAACTAAGATAAAAACAAATTTATTTTACTTTGATAGTCAGACAGACATTTTAAATATAAATCCTACCTAAGAGTATGGTCGAATGCAAAGTTAAATTGTCATTGTCCAAAAATCGAACCATCTCCTTTCTAATGCAAATTTATTTCACTCCACTTATCAAGAAAAATGTATAAAGTTCTCTTGGGTTCTCAGGATCACTGTCGCACTATGTCTTTCGTCACTGACATTTGTGAAACCTGAGACCTAATTCTCTTTAATTTAACATCAATGTGGATTTAATTAAGTTATTAAGCTGTCTAAACATACACATATAATAATCACTCATGTTAAATATCACATAAATTATGGTTTGCATGGTATAATTTGAACGTAGAACATGTTAATCTAATGTTCCTAAACATTTACTAATTAATTTACATTATTTACATCGTCATTAATCTCTTATCTGTGAATTACAGAAAATTCAAATTCTCATTGGTCATCCTCATCATTATTATCAAATTTAAATATTTCTCACATTAATTCTCTTTTCAAAATTCCAAATATTCCTGTCAGAATCGTTAATTCATCACCATTACATCATTTAAATTCACATTTCAAGTTGCAATTCCTTCGAATTATCTCTCAATTAAATTTATTTAATTTCATAAAAATTCATTAATCATCAGCTTCTTTAATTAATCATCACCTTCTAATTCAGTTATTCATCATCATTACAATCGTCTAATAATTTATTTCAATCAGTTTAATTAATTCAATCTTTAATTCATCCACTTATTTAATTCATCGATTTATTTCAAAATTTAATTTATCAACTTATTTAAATTTCAATCATCTGGTTATTTAGATTTTATTATTTCATCTAGTCATTCTGATTTTTATTTCATTAGGTCAGATCGTTAATATGCTTAAATCTCAGATTATTATTTCATTAATTATTATTTTCAGAAAATCTTGTATTATCAACTTTATTTATTTGTTTAATTTCCTAACAAATTGTTTAATAAGGTTTATAGAACGTTGTCTTACAGTTTTATTACTTCCAAGTTATATCTCGTATTTAATTATCATGCCAAAAATATTATTGTCTCCACGACATCACGTTGGATCTAACTATCCACAACGACATTATATTCCTTCAATATTCCAAATATCACATTTGAATATAAGAATTACTACAAAAACTCCATAAATATTCAGCACATACAGCATGAATCTCAACAAATACGCTAGAATGGGTACAACGACCTCATGTCCGCTACAAAATACATTATCAACGTTGCAACTATCAAATGGCAAATTCCACAAAATGCCTATCACAAACTTCATTTAACCACGTTGCATGATCTACAAAAATATATAAATGGCTTCAAATTATTAACGCACATAATCTCCAATGACTGTAATTACTCTGATCACTTCTAGACAACTTCTTAAACAATTGGAAAAATATTACTTCAGTAATTTAATATTTGCTTTCAAATAGCATAAATTCTCTTTCACAAGTTTCATAATTCACATCGTAGAAAAACACCAATGTGCTATAATCTCTCACATCAAAATCTGCAATACTGATCTGCCTTAAAATAATTATGACCATTAATGATTAATCTTACAAGATTCAATTACTTTAAATCCTTCTCAAAGGTATCAAACACAATTATAAAAATCATCAAAGCATCAGCTGTAATAGCTGTTAAACTGAAATTACTCTCAAAAGAGTATAGCAACAAAATATTGGATTGGCAAACAAGAATTACTAAATGCAATCCTATTGACATTTATCGTTACTTTATTTAACAAAATCTCGACTGATATGTGACTAGTAGTTCCTTGTTTAATTCACTTACATCTCGTGTACATTCGGATGATAAAATGAGTACCTCAATGGCGAGTAAGATGTGTAACCACCGTGCAATCGTATAAATACGAAGGACCTCGCCCCGTCGACTTGGATGATAGTTCCCTGAACGGTGGGTAAGGGCAGTAGCCACCATACAATCGTATAAATACGAAGGACCCCACCTCGTAGGCTATATGAGTGAATGTACCAGAAAGGAATCAACAAGTTTCTAGTTGTCATATAAAAGCGACGTTCATTCACTAAAGTGAATAACTTCTTAATATCTCCAAACAATCCAATGGAAAAATCCCTACTGATGAATAATACACACTCGCTAGTATGCAATGAACTGACGAAGTAGTTTCTGATAATCAATTGCAGATCACGAGTTCGAAATACTCGTTACTAAAAAAAAACTATTCATGAAAAATATCCTAGCTGGAAAAATGTCTATAAGACCAAACATCTTCTTAATAAAGTCAAACAACGGTGAGAATATCGATTAATGATGCCTGCCATATCATATGGTCACTCCATATTCTAGCAAATTCGAAGTATATAAATTCAAACCATGTCTTAATAATCAAATCACTCCTATTAGAAAAATATACATGTGTGCCCAGTATTCATGAAAATAATCGAATCAGGTAGATAGAACTCTTACAATACCTTTCATTATCAGTTGTAATATAATTTCCAAGATCGTCGATTTTCCCTACCTAAAGATTTCTCGTAAGATCGGCGTGAATATCATTTCATCCATGAAATGACGATTTCCTTCGAAATCCCAAGCGAATCAGCTGTTGGACTCCTCTCGTCAGGAACCGAATCCATCGCTCTGTGGTGCCATCTTGTCTCTATTCACGTTTACTCGATCATGTTGAACCTCGGATTACCCATAGCGGATATCGTCCAACTCCTTCTCGAAAAGTTCATGGAAACAGCGGACCCTCTACTCTTCTTCTAATATGCGCCACTGTTCCGATAAATGTTCCGTTTGAGAATTGTAAGTCCACTCTCAACTTACTGCAAAGTTCGACTTGAGTAAAATAAAAATTTTACTAGATAGTGTTCAAGATTACGATACACCCTGTATCTGTCTGTAATATGTAATCCATGAAAATGGCATAAGATAAAATTCTTATATATGCACGCTGTAATGTTCATCAGAGCCTATGCTAAACATTCAGTTTACTTGGAATAGTAAAAAGTCGCTTTGAATGTATTATATAACAGCATGGTTATAAGGTTATATGTGAAAGCCTGTGTTCGAACAACGTCGAAATGAAGCTTGAAACAAAGTCTTCATATGCGATCAGTGTGGTTTTGAAATACCCCGGCTATCTACAATTGTCTTCTCGGCTAGGTCGCCTGTATCAAAGACCCACGCGGCCTCTGTTGCTCGGTGATGCGAGAAATGTCGCCTACTCCTGCCGTGACGGTTTACGTGTGTTGCGTGACCTTCAATGCCCGTCTCGCTGTGCTATGGAGCTGCTCTGTACTGCTCGCCTCATAGAGCCCAACTGAACTGCTCAGCGCTGTGCTCCAGCTTATGAGCTCCGTGCGGCACGTGGCTAATTCTCCCCACCACGGTGCTCCTACGTCACGAAGATAGTCTCGAACCCGACTCCTCTCGGCTGTTCTGTTATACAATAACTTATTTCCATAAAATTATTTCCACATATAATGCATGTCATATATACTCTTCTAAGTTGTTTTAACTTATTATAATCCCATATATATTTCAATAAAGTTTCACATCTTTATTAATAATTCTATCTTCTTACAGATTTCAATGCCTCCTTGATTCTTGACCTCCTACGTCATCTTGGCTTTCTTCTTGACGCGATCGATGCGCTATCTTATCGGCTTGCTTTCCAAAACCTCAACTATAGCTTAATGTCAGCTGGCGTAGCCGATAGCCTAAAATAGGTATCGGGTACAATACATACATACATACACCTTGATGTTATAAGTAATAAAAGAGTTTGTATCATTTAAAATGTTTGTGTTGTTGTGATTTAAAAACCGTCAGATCTTTTTGCCTCTCCCTGTATTATTTGCCGTTTGGACTCTTTAAGGTATGAATTTAAATCCTTACACGTATCACAATGTATAAAACAGTATTTAACTCAACCTTCAAAAATGTTTCATATTCACTCAGTCCATTTTTGTCTGGAACCATTGAAAGTAGGTAATGTTTTGTCGACTCAGATTTTTGTCTTTTAGATGATGACACGTCATAACAACATTCTTCATGACGACGTCCGTTGTACACATTGTTGAATTTACTGCCACACGTCTTTCATTCACGGAATTCACCACACGATACTTCATGACGCTTCCTTTGATAGTCTCGAAGAAATGTCTTCCCACATTCTTTACACATTTAGCTAGGAATTGGTTCTTCCATCATGAATGTTGATTTCTGCCAACAGCTGCTTACAGCGTATCACAAGGCTAGAAGTTGGACGGTGAGACTGTCTTTCACGATGTGAACACAGTAGAGGTAATAGTCAACTAGTGATATTCTTGCTAAGGGTCTTCTAATATACCCCTAGTCAACACCAATAGCTCTTTACAGCGTATGAGAAGGCTAAAGACTGGTTGTTTCAACGGTCGTTCACAAAGCAAACACTGTGACAGGTCAACTGAAAATATTCATACACCCTACTCAAGGTTATCAGGTACTTACTGCATATGAAAAGGCTGTACACTCGTGGGTTAGACACCCTTTCTTGCTAAGGACCCCTATATTCCCTACATAAGGTTATACATGTTAGTTCTAAACACTTAGTGGTTAATTATATATTAAATTTATATACAAAGCTTATACAAGCATGTTTTTCACGCATCAAACTTTGTCAGGTAGTCAAATGCGACACACAAAGTGTGTTGCCGCTATCTAGCGGTGACTATGAGAACTAAATGAACGACCAGCATGGAACCTAGCGCTCTATATTAACCTTCACTGAACGACCGGCATCCTATCTAGCGGTCGATATCAACACACGCTCAACTACCACCTTGCTATCTATCGGTCAAGATAACATCTCACTCAACTACCAGTATTCATTCCAATAATGAACACATTTGTTCATTCCACTAACAATACACATAGCAGGGTTGTTTTATCGTTTAATACAAATATATTATGTTTAAATAATGAAACAAAAAAGTTAAATGACACAATTGTATTCGCTTTTGTTGGCTTTTTGTTGGCTTTTGTTGGCCTTTGTTGTCTTTTGTCGGCCTTTGTTGACTTTGTGTTAGCTATTTGTTGGCTTTTGTTGGCTTTTTGTTGGCTTTTGTATTAGCTCTCTTATATTTGCTCTCGCTTGTTTGCTTATTTGGTCTTGGAAAGTATTTAGGCTTTTTTAATAGCAGCATAATGCTTACATTCATGTTTATGAGCAACAACAACACACTAAAATTCCATAAAAAAATCCAAAGTACTCTTAGGTTAATGATTGACACATACACCCACCTCTATGCCACTCTCAGGTCCTAAAGTAGTGTATTTTTCAAAATTTTCAAAAAAAATATTGGGAAAGTTGGCTATATGTTTAAACTAAAAATCCTAAAAGGTCATATGTTAACTCTTACACCTACCTATATCCCACTGTCAGTCCTAAAATAGTGTATTTTTTATTTTTCCAAAACATATTTCCAAAATGGGTTAAATTTCCAAAATTAGGAATAAAAATGTTTGTTAGGCATAAATCAATGGTCTTTAACCCCTCTACGCACAAACCATGTTTCTGATTTCAAGGACCAAAACTAACAAAAATTTAAATGGTGCAATTTTACGGGAAAGTTGTATTACCTAAAATGTAATAATAGTATACAAGTGTTTAACATTCTACGATTCGCATTAGCAAACAGGTAGTAACTTGTAAAATTGTATAATAATTACAAGCCCAAACCGATCTAAACCAAAATGAATCAAATTAAACCTACTCCAAAACCGAATCAAAACCAAACACAACAAATTGCTCCCACTTTTGCTCCCACATTTGCTCCCGCTTCTTGCTCTCACTTTTGTTCTTATATTTGCACTCACTTGTTGGCTTATTTTGATCTTGGAAAGTATTTCAGCCCATTTTATGGCAATATAATGATTACCGCCATGTTTGTAAACAACAACAACACACTAACATTCCAAAAAAAAAGTACTCTTAGGTTGATCATTGACTCTCACACCTAGTCAAACATAATAATGTATTTTTCAAATTTTCCAAAAAAGTTGAATTGGGAAAGTAGGCTCTATGTTTAAACTAAAAACCTATAAAGTCATACGTTAATTCTTGCACATACATCTATTCCACATCCAGTCCAAAAATAGTGTATTTTTCAAATTTTTCCAAAACAATTTTTACAAATTAGCATATATGTTTAAACTAATAATCCTAAGAAGTCATATGGTAACTCTTACACCTACCTCCCTCCCACTCTCAGTCCAAAAATAGTGTATTTTAATTTTTTTTCTAACAATTATTTTCAAAATATGTTATATTTCCAAATTTAGGAATTTTACAAAAACGTTTGTTTGACATAAATGACATGTACACCAAGTTTCAAGTCCCTAGGACAATAATGAAAAAAGGTACAATTTTGAAAGTAGCCTACTTTTCTACGAACTTTGCCGATATCTCCCGAACGCATGATCGGATTTTGACATGTGACATGTCAAATTGCTCAGGCTGACGCCCTCTCGATCATGGGTTCGTAAAGATATCGGCAAAGTCAGCGTAGCCGAGCGGCTGTGAAGCAGAACTATCCACACGTCACTGTTACAAATTTTAGTCCTAGAGACCTCAAACATAGTTTGGAGGCATAGGGGTTAAGGACCACTCATTTATTTCAAATAAACATTATTGTAAAATTCATAGTTTCCAAGATATAGGAAATTGAAAATTGGATTTTATTAAAAAAACTCAAAAATAGAAAATTTTATTATAACAATAAAGGACTTAAAACATATTCCTTTAAATCTATATAACACTTTTTAGCAATATTTGTTCTAAAAATATAGCCTACTTTCAAAATTGAATAATTTTGGTTTTTGTCCTAGATACCTCAAAGTTGGTTTGTGGATAGAGGGGGCTAAGGACAATTCATTAATGTCAAATAAACTTCTTTGTCAAATTCTTAGTTTACGAAATATAGGAATATGTAAATTGGACTTTTTTCAAAAAAAGTTTTAACCTAGCAAAAGACACAAAAACTATTCATTTAAGGCTATATAACACTTTTTAGGGGGTATAGGGGGTAAGGACTATCAATTTACGTCAAATACACATTTTTTGTAAAAACGTTAGTTTCCAAATAAAGCCAATTTCAAAATTGGACTTTGTTTTAAAAAAAGTTTTATTATAAAAATAAAGGACACAAAAACATTCTTTTATCCTTATATAACACTTTTACAGGATGTTTGGTTGTAAAAATATAGCCTTCTTACCAAAATGAACTTTTTTCGTTTTTGTTCTAGGGTCTTGAAAATTGGTTTATGACCAATCATTTATATCAAACAAACGTTATTGTAAAATTCCTAATTTTGGAAATATAACCCATTTTGTAAAAAAATGTTAGAAAAAACTAAAAATACACTATTTTTGGACTGAGAGTGGGATAGAGGTAGGTGTAAGAGTTACCATATGACTTGTTAGGATTTTTAGTTTAAACATATAGCCTACTTTCCCAATATTGTTTTGGAAAAATTTGAAAAATACACTATTTTTGAACTGAGTGTGGAATAGAGGTATATGCAGGAGTTAACATATGACTTTATAGGATTTTTAGTTTAAATATATAGCCTACTTTCACAATTCAACTTTTTTGGAAAATTTGAAAAAATACAATTTTATTTTTGACTAGGTGTTGGCATAGAGGTTAGAGTGAGAGTCAATGATCAACCTAAGAGTACTTTGGATTTTTTGGAATTTTAGTGTGTTGTTGTTGTTTTTGCTTACAAACATGGCGGTAAGCATTATACTGCCATAAAATGGGCTGAGATACTTTCCAAGACCAAAATAAGCCAACAAGTGAGTGCAAATATATGAACAAAAGTGAGAGCAAAAAGTGGGAGCAAATGTTGGGCAAATGTGGGCTAAAAGTGGGAGCAATTTTTTGGGTTTGGTTTAGGTTCGGTTTTGGTGTAGGTTTGATTAGGTTGATTTTGGTTTAGATCGGTTTGGGTTTGTAATTATTATACAATTTTACAAGTTACTACCTGTTTGCTAATGCAATCGTAGAATGTTAAACACTTGTATAGTATTACATTTTAGGTCAATAAATATTTCCGTAAAATTGCTCCATTTAACGTTTTGTTAGTTTTTGTCCTTTAAACCTGAAACTTGGATTGTGCGTAGAGGGGTAAGGACCATTGATTTATGAAAAACAAACATTTTTTTAAAATTCCTAATTTTGGAAATATGACCCATTTTTAAATATATTTTGGAAAAATATCAAAAATACGCTATTTTTGGGCAGACAGTGGGGTAGAGGTAGGTGTAAGAGTTAACATATGACTTTTTAGGACTTTAAGTTTAAACATATAGCCTACTTTCCCAATATTTTTCTTGGAAAATTTTGAAAAATACCCTATTTTTTATCTGAGAGTGGTATCGAGGTAGGTGTATGAGTCAATCATCAACCTCAGAGTACTTTGGATTTTTGTGAATTTTTTGTGTTGTTGTTGTTGTTGCTGCTCACAAACATGGCGGTAAGCATTATGCTGCTATTAAAAAGGCCTAAATACTTTCCAAGACGAAATAAGTTAACAAGCGAGAGCAAATATAAGAGAGCTAATATAAAAGTCAACAAAAAGCCAACAATAGCCAACAAAAGCCAGCAAAAAGCCAACAAAATCCAATACAACTGTGTCATTTAACTTTTAGTTACATTATTTAAAAAATATATATTTGTATTAAACGATAAAACAAACCTGCTATGTGTATTGTTAGAGGTACGAACAAATGTGTTAATTATTGGAATGCATGCTGGTAGTTGAGTGAGTTGTTATATTGACCGATAGGTAGCATGCGGTTAGTTATATTGACTGATAGGTAGCATGATGGTAGTTGACTGCGTGTTGATATCGACCGCTAGATAATATGCCGGTCGATCACTGAGTGTTAATATAGAGCGCTAGGTACAATGCTGGTCGTTCAGTTAGTTCTCATAGTCACCGCTAGATAGTGGCAACATACTTTGTGTGTCGCATTTTACTATTTGACGAAGTTTGACGCGTGAAAAACATTTCATTCATTCATTCATTCGTTTATTTGCAATTGGGAGTGTGTTCCCCGGTGGCAAATTAGATATACATAACAAATAAATAAATAAATTTACATAACAATTCACTAACAATTAAACTGGAGTATTTACACAAATAGTCAGTGTTTTCTTAAACACACCAATATGTTTGGGAAAAGGCTCTAAGACTGCGGCAGGTAGAGAGTTCCAATCATCAATGGCACGGTTTACGAAATAATATTTACCATAATTTGTTCGCTGTGGTCGGCCCTTAACTTTGAAAGGGTGATCGCTCCTACCCATGTAAGTAGGCTTTTCCGTACGTTTGCTAAGCTCACCCCATGCTGGTTGATTTGTATACGTGTTGCACATAGCGCAAAGTCTAGATTTCATTCTCCTAGCCTCAAGTAATTCCCACCCAAGTTTCTTTAACATACGGCTCACACTGTTCCTGGGATTAAAGTCACTGAGCACAAATCTAGCGGCCTTTCTTTGTACCATTTCCAACTCATTTATGAGCCCTACTTTATATGGATCCCAAACCGCCGAGGCGTAGTCCAGAATAGGTATTACAAGTGACAAATATCCTAATTCTTTAGCAGAGGTACTACTTCCTTTCAATACCCTCATTACAAAGTGCAGGGATTTGTAAGCTTTAGAAACTACACATCCTATATGACTACTCCATTTCATATCATTTCTTACGTGAACGCCCAAATATTTGCAGGAATCTTCTTCTCCAAGAATTTCCGAGCCAATGTTATATTGAAAATCTTGCCTTCGCACTTTCCCTATTTTTATTAGACTACATTTTCTTGTGTTTATATTCATTTTATTTTCAATCGCCCACTTATAGACCAGGTTCAGATCATCTTGAAGTATTGCATTGTCTTGTGAGTCATGTATCTTTCGATATATTACACAATCATCCGCAAACAATCGACAGTCACTGCGAATCCCATTTGGTAAGTCATTTATAAACGCCAAAAATAACAAAGTTCCGATTACGCTGCCCTGAGGGATACCCGACGTTACGGTAATTTCATCCGAGAATATGCCTTCGACTTTCACTTTCTGGGAACGACCCGTCAAAAATTCTTGGATCCATAAAATTACTCTTCTATCAATCTTCGTCGAAGCTAATTTATGGAGTAGCATGTCATGCGGCACGACATCAAATGCATTCGCAAAATCTATAACTACGGCTTCGACTGAAACTCCATCGTCTAACGATTCGCTAATATCTTGAAAAAGTGATAGCATCTGACTTTCGCAAAGTTACCTTTCCGAAATCCATGTTGCCTATCATTAAACCATGATAATGTTTCCAACTGTTCCCTCAAGTAGTCGCAAATGAGATGTTCCATCTGTTTACAAATGATGGACGTAAGACTAACCGGCCTGTAGTTGCCCAATTCAAGTCTGCTCCCTCCCTTAAATATTGGGACTACCGTAGCTCTTTTCCAGTCATCCGGGATTTGGCCATTGTTTATGGACACAATAAACATCACCTCTAAGTATCGTGCCACGGCCCTACCTCCTAGTTTAAGTACTCACTAACAATATTATCAGGACCCTTCGATATATTGTAACGTAATTTTTGTATTAGCTTTACAATTGCTGACTGGTTTATTTGGAGAAGTGGAGTTCCTTTTTCACCGTTATGTTCCAACACACAGCTATTGGATTTATTGAACACACTACCATAAAAGACATTTAAATCATTAGCGTTGGCCTGCTTCTCAGTAATTAATTTACCGTCACCCGACATTATCATCGACAAATTATTTGAATTTCCCTTTCTTCTCCTTACATAACTGTAAAACAACTTCCACCCATCGCCTCCCGAACCAAGTAAACCTTGCATATAATTGTCATGAGCAGCCCTCTTTTTTAGGACGAGCCCTCTTGATAAGGACTTACATTTTAACATATACTTGTCACTATCATGTCCTTTATTGTATAATTTCCTAATTTTCCCTTTAAGACTCTTGATTTCCCGTGTGTAATACTCAGGATCTGGGTTTTGTTTCAGTAATTTAAATGGAACAAGTTTATCAATAGCGCTATTTAAAATTTTCAAAAAGTTAGTCCTCAGGATATTAATGTGATTTCCTTCCAATGCCCATCCTGAAAATAGCTCATTCAAATACCCCTGAAATTTGCCCTGATCCGCCCTGCGATACTGGAATATGATCTTATTTGCTCCATCAGAGTCTAATTTTGTAATGGCACCGTATCTAATATTTAATTCAACCCCAGAATGGTCACTAATTCCTGGTACTTTCAGACAGTTAATATACAGCTCTACAGGCCTTACGAGATAAACCTCTAAGGTATTATTGCCTCTAGTTGGGAAGTCAACTACTTGGGAAAATCCCCCCTTCCTTAAGAATTTGTTTGCCGCAATCTGAGCTTGACCACAGCTAGTTGACTCACCAGACCAGTATACATGCTTGTATAAGCTTTGTATATGAATTTAATATAAAATTAACCACTAAGCGTTTAGAACTAACATGTATAACCTTGTGTAGGGAATATAGGCGTCCTTAGAAAGAAAGAGTGTCTAACCCACGAGTGCACAGCCTTTTGATATGCAGTAAGTACCTGATAACCTTGAGTAGGATGTAGGAATATTATCAGTTGACTACTACCTGTCACAGTGTTTACATTGTGAAAGACCGTTGAAACAATCAGTATTTAGCCTTGTCATACGCTGTAAAGAGCTGTTGGTCTTGACTAGGTGTATATTAGAGGACCCTTAAAAGAATATCACTAGTTGACTATTACCTCTCACTGTGTTCACATTGTAAAAGTCAGTCTCACCGTCCAACTTCTAGCCTTGTGATACGCTGTAAGCGGAAATCAACATTCATGATGGAAGAACCCATTCCTAGTTATATGTGTAATGGATGTGGAAAGACTTTTCTTCGAGACTATGAAAGGAAACGTCATGAAGTATCGTGTGGTGAATTCCATGAGTGCAAGACGTGTGGCAGTAAATTCAACCATGTGTACAACGGACGTCGTCATGAAGAATGTTGTAATGTTGTGTCATCATCTAAAAGACAAAAATCTGAGCCGACAAAACATTACCTATTTCAATGGTTCCAGACAAAAACGGGCTTGGTGAATATGAAACATGTTTTGATGGTTGACTTAAATACTGTTTTATACATTGTGATACGTGTAAGGATTTAAATTCATACCTTAATGAGTCCAAACAGCAAATAATACAAGCTATGCAGAAAGAAATAGCAAAACACAAGTCGATAAAAGTTAATCTTGTGGCTGAATGTAGATTTATTCATACGTCCAAAAACCAAATTACAGATCGGGCTTTTAAAACATGAAATCAGGCCCTATTTTTGGAAATAGACGTATGTAGTTTCTTGGAAACACAATTTACAAAGTTAACTACAGAAATGGAAGAATCTGAGCTAAAAGGCAGTAATTGGGCATTGTTAGGAGTGCGATTGAAAAAAAGTAAGTACAATCCCTCGCGTGGTAGCACATATATTCCATTACCAGCAGCTACAAAAGCAAGAAAGCCTGCATTAATCCTCAAAACTTTAAGGACGAAAGGTGTTTAATGTAGGCCATTTTAGCAAAACTGGTAAAAACGAACGCCGAACGTATTAGTAAATATGAGGACCTCGAAAACAAGTATGATTTTTCAGTAATATCATTTCCTACATCGCTAGCTGACATTTCCAAATTTTTAAAAAGCCAACGACATATCCAATAATGTATTTGGATTGGAACAAGACAACTAACTGTTCCCTCTAAAGGTTGTGGATCAAGAGCTACAAGACCATCGCGACCTCCTTCTGCTAAATTCATTATCTGGCCCGAACCACTACGTCTTTATCAAAGA
This sequence comes from Meconema thalassinum, assembly GCA_946902985.2. Taxonomy (NCBI): domain Eukaryota; kingdom Metazoa; phylum Arthropoda; class Insecta; order Orthoptera; family Tettigoniidae; genus Meconema; species Meconema thalassinum. Next base: position 758,816,291 of record OX336389.2, read on the forward strand.
TTTTGATAAACTGGTAGGACATCAGAATACCCACCATGGACATAAGATATATACGTGTATACGGTGTTTTACTCATTTTGATAATCAATATGGGCAACTAGGAATTGAATAATTAAAATAACATAGAGCTTTGTGTGTCCAGCATGACATTGCTAGGGTTGAAATGCCTATTAAAAACTCAATTTTTAAATTCTCAAATGTGGAAAAAATGCTTAGAATACCTTAAGTTATCTAAGCAGATTTTGAAAGTATACTGTTACCATATCAAACTTGTCTAGTTAATCCTGAGACAAGTTATACAGTGCCATACCAGAGTCATGTTCCTATGAGCTTGGGTATGTACGTAAAACCCTCACCAGCTGTGGAACACATAAAGACAAACCTTCCGAGCCAACCTGTTATTTATCGTGGCCCTGACGCCGCAGAAAATCTATGGATTGTTTGATCTCAATAGCTAATGAAATTGATCATATTTACAGCTTAAATGTTCCAAAGGCTTTAACTGAGGATCAAGGAGCAGAGTTCCAATCTTCTTAAATCTGTTATTTGTATCGTTAACCATTTACCAAAGAGGACTGGAACGTTCGAGATCATTGCCATATTACAGGGGAATACCGTGGAAGTGCTCACAGTAACTGTAATTTGAGGTGTAAAACACGTAGCCCCGTTCCTGTATTTCTGCATAATATGAGTGGCTACGATGCAAATTTCATTGTAAAGCAATTGGGATGTACTACTGAGAGAGTGGATGTTATAGCTAACTCCAAAGAAAATTACATTTCCTTCACCAAATATGTAGGAAATGTTAAGCGTCAATTTGTGGATACGCTTCGGTTAATGCCGAGTGGTTTGGAAAACTTAGTTTCCAACTTAACATCATACCCTGAAACAGTCAAGTACTTTGGAAAAGAAAATGCAACGCTCATGACTACTAAAAGGGTATTTTGTTATGATTACATTGATACATGGGATAAGTCAAGTGAAACGTGTTTACCACCAAAAGAGGCATTCTTTAACAAATTAAGTCAAGAAGAAGTTAGCAAAGAATGTTATGAACATGCCAAAAATATCTTGAATTATTTCAAAATTAAATCTCTAGTGGAATAATGTGACCTCTACCTAACTTTAGATGTGCTTCGTCTTGCAGACAGCTTTGAAACTTTTCGAAACAAAACACTAGAAACACACCGAGTGGATGCTGCACACTTTTTTACTTCACCTGGTTTAAAATTTGGGGCAATGCTCCTTCACACTGGTATTGAACTGAAATTGCTACAGGATTACGATCAGATTCTTTTAATAGAGTCCGGAATACGTGTAGGAATATGTCAGGTGTCTCATCGGTATGCTGAAGCTAACAATAAATAAATGGAAACCTATGATTCAGAGAAGCCATCGCAGTTTATTACCTATGATGATGCCAACAACCAATAAGGGTGGGCTATGTAACACTCTCTTCCTTATGGTGGATTTCAGCGGGTTTCTCCAGATACTGTTGATCTACAAAAACTAAAGAAAGACGACCCTGTGGGATACATTCTAGACGATGATGTTGATTACCCATCTGACCTTTGTGATCTACACAACGATTTACCCTTTCTACCAGAGTGTACACAACCTAAGGATTCGCCTCTGAAAAATCTAATTCCTCATCTTGGAAATCGAAGGCGGTACGTTGTTCAATACATGGCACTTAAACAGGCTCTAGATCATGGAATAAAATTGGTAATAATTCATCGTGTGTTAATGTTTAAACAAAGACATTGGCTAAAGGCATACGTTGATTTTAATAACAACCTTTGAAAACAAACCAAAAATGATTTTGAGAAAAATCTGTACAAATTATTTAACAATGCCATTTTTGGAAAAACAATGGAAAATATTCGTAACAGAATAGACATGTAGTACCCGTAAATCCGGAAAGTAGCCTGTTGGAATATCCATAGCCCCAGCTGTACTGCCTATTTCTAACAGCACCGGCAAATTAATTCATTCGAAATCGCTCCAAAATGGTCTTTAGGGATTTCGGGGCATACTTACCTTTACGTACGTGTCTCGGGGAAATTGGAACTCAGCTTCGCCTACAACACATCCAAAATACTCTTATCCTTATATTTAAAATGAACCACACGTCAACGACGGAAGATAACGAACTGTGCAAATTTATTTAACAAGAGTATACTAATATAATATATACAATAAATAACAATAACATATTCTAAAAACCATAAAAATAAAACCATACCATCATACGCACTTCTCTTCCACTACACAACTTACTGCAGTTACTGTGTATAAATTACAAGCATAAAAACTTTGTCATATCTAGGCCTACAATATGTGAATAAAACTTTTAACAGAGGCTCCTGCATTCATAACATTCCTTACAACTGTTTACCTCTTCCGGAACGCGTATAGAAATGCATCTGCATTGGCCTGATACCTCAATGAACGCTAGCAAAATGCTACGCTGTAAAACTATTCCATTTAAAAGGCAGTGGCTGGCCATCTGGCTTCACATTATATAATATTATGAACTCGACAGCTAACGGTTCATCTTTCTGTCCACATTTGCTTGTATTAATTGCTGGCTCGCGTCTAAAAACCTCAAATAAAAGTTATATTTTGCCATTACAAAAACGCTCATAACTTAAACAATTCTCTATCAATCATACTGAAATTTTAATACACACTCTCATTCATACTCCGTAGTCGTTCTGGACCAACTAGGTTGAACAGTTACTCTTAACAGGTGGCAATCATCCATACAAAAACATTCGCTCACAAAAACATTCTAATCCAAAAACATTCTATTAATTAATCCTATTAAAAATTATTTTAATTATTAAATCATTACGGAAAATATTTACAAGTAATTTGTTCATGATAATGGACAATATTTAACGTTGCTAGCACGTTACTTTCGAGATTCTGGATTCTCTGTTACAATACAACTTGTAATTAGTTATTTACAATGTTTCTCCACATAAACATTTGCTAATACTCTTTAGCTTTTATATACTGCTCACACATCGTATTATATAGGTTTCATTACATTGTCGTTCTAATACAGCCGTCTGACAAAGGTTAACTGTACGTATTTATACAATTCCGGGTTTAATGACATGAGTAGACAATCGTTCTCTAATTGCTTTCCGCTTAAACCATTCTGTCAACACAGCTAAAACGTTACTTTACATGAACTGGACTTCTTGCAAACAACAGTTCTTATCATGATCCATGCCCTTTTCTTATGAAAGAACAATAATATCACTGACTTCCCTCAAAATGCTGATCTTCCTTCACACGACTCTCCATAGCTCTACAAATCCTCATATAACAGTATATGTGGCGTAAACAATTGTCATCCACTATGTTAAACAATAACCAAAAAACGATTAATTGTTATTAACATTTCGTCTGTAGGAACTTCTCTCAAATAACGGCATGATCCTCCGTGTCGTTACACATGACTACTGATCTACTATTATACATCCTTATGTTCTTCAAATGAAACTTCCAATAATAATGAACGATATTAGACTGTCGTGATTGACCTCCTAAAGTGTACTACACAAAAGATAATTAACTGTTAACTCGTCTGTCACAAATAGACGTAATAAGATAATACTTCTGTCTCACCTCACTTATCAAGCTTTAAGCTGCATATCGTTGCAATATCAGGTCTACATTATGACGTGATAATACACAAATGGTGTAAAATAACACACATGTTATTTATAGTGTCAAATAGAATTCAATCTTGACCGCGATAAACTAGCTTTGAATTCCTAGCTAAAGATTTGAATAATCTTTTATCAATAGATATTTCCTCTAACATATTAAATGAACAAAGCTCTCAGCTTTACAAATAATGAAAAGGTTTGTCAATTTCGTAATGTCTTTCCACTCTACTCAAAGAATGCCTATAGGGTTTTAGACTTTGGTCTTATCAAACGACTAGTATTTTCTAGATCGCCTAATGTTTATGTACAATAATGATATGACAATATCATTAGATGTTTCTTCATCTCTTGAAGTTGAAGTTGTTGCATTTAAGTGCTCAAATTAAATTTAAAAGAATTTAATTTGCAACTATGACACAATGTCTGAATTCTTGGTTCAAATAAAATTATTAAAATTCAATAGTCGAAACGACTAGTCTTGTATGAGGCAATATGATCCCTCAAACAAGAATTTTAATGTCAGTTCAACAACTCATCCGTAGAATAAAATTGAAAAATAGATGAAAGGCAAACATCTCTAATAATCTTGAAGCATAGAACTTAAAACACATCTGAAGTGTAAAATACATGGGAACACTGAAATACATAAAATATGAAAAATGGAGCAACTCGCATAGCAATAGCTGGCAGACAGCCCGAGTTGAGATAAGAAGAACCCGTCATGACCTTTGTCACATATAGAGGAATTAAGCAACGGCTTGGCCTTGCCCGAGTTTGTGTACAAACAAGATTGACAAACAAGTAGTTGAAAATAACCACAATGGGTAGACGCAACCAGCTCAACCTTAAAGAGGAACTTCCAGTAACACGTCATGAGTCATACGTAGTTTGGACATGAAAAACCAATTTAATGACTGAGAAAGCAGAGCAATTAATCAGTTTCGCATAATTTTGAGGATCACGGAATCCAACAATTGCCAATGGAAAAAAGTTTAATTCTTCTGAACAACGAAGAAAAGCTGGGAAGTTGAAAGATAAATTAGGGGTAAGAATTGTTATTCTTGAAGTTAGAGATCGCAGATAATCAAGCGGCTTCCGCGTGTGAGGAAGTGGGAAGGAGTCGGCCGTGGCCATCCTACTAAACAGCGAGCGAATTGAAACACAGCTTACAGCAAAGTGATGGTGACTGATAGCCATGGTTTTACACAGAGAGAAGATAGTTTTCGATGGAAAGTTTAACCAAATACCGGCTACAAAAAAGACACGAGACAATAAACCAAGCGACTCAAGGCGAGGCGAACTTGAATTGCCATTTTGTGCGAAAACGGAGCAAAACACATGGAGTAGCTTACAACAGTGGCGTAGTTGCTGACACCAAGACATTGTTTCGGCAAGCTGCTTTGAAACAAGCTGAGATCGGAAACTCTTGTTCCTTCTGTCTTCAACAGACAATTCTTTAAAGGATTTGCATGAATACAAATCGTGGGAATCTTTGCAAAGTGTGCAATTTACGAACTTGTTGAGCGGCCTAGTATTCACTACTGGACGGCTGAAGGCGGTGGAACGAGTTTGCTTAAGGAAACGTCATTAGGCTTTACGGCTGGCAAGTCAAACAAACAGCGGATGTGGCGAGCGACACCCAGACGTAGATTGCCATATCTCTCTTTAAGGAGTTCAAAGGCGATGTTGTAGTTCTCTGTACTTAAAGGAATTGTTTCCACGAGCGTAAGAGCTTGCTTTTTAAGACAAGATCTCAGATAGTAAAATTTATGGACCGCGGGAATATCTTAGTTATTATGTTTGAGAGAGCTGAATATCTCGTAAAAGGAATTCCATTCACTTTCCTGGCATGAAGAAACAGGCAGGCTTATCTTCGGAAGCGAAGGTTTCGGTTGATGCGGGTCTTCACGGACTGAAGCGGGTGCGAACTGGGCCGGATTGATGAATCTAGTGTCCGGTTCTGCGATACTGCGAATCAGTTGGTTAGCGTTAGCATTCCCTTCAAAATATAAGGGTTCGACTTCATCCTGATCGGATTGAAGTTCGCGGCAAGCGGATGCAATATCGGTTTGGATTTGGTCATAGTAATCGTAAGAATGTTCGTACAACTTTAAGCGTTGAGTCAAGACATCTAGATCACAATCGGCTGGAGTTAATTATTTATGAAATTTCTAAATCTGGTGAGTTGGCCTTTATAGGAAGAACGTCTAGCAATGAGAGTTTCATCCTTTTCAGTTGACATGTTGAAATGGGTAAATTGAAGTATAACTTACGGAACTGTACAGTTTTGAAAATGCTGTCAGACTGGTAGCAGCGAACAGGTTTCAAGTGAGACAGTTTGAAGAAGACAAGACCGACCTCTATGACCTTCACCAACCTTTGCACAGTGCAGTTATAGCTGCAAAATTCAAAGTGGATATTAATAATTTGCAAAATATTGACAAATGGGCTCTCCCGGGTTTCGGCACCAAATTTTGGGTAGGTTATTAGCTAAGGAATAACTCTCCCTAAGGGAAGATGATGTAAAAAAAGGAAAGGGAAGAAATGAGTTTCTCGAATGGAGAAAAAGTATGTATAGATAGGACGAGAGTCCAATATAACTCGTAAATTTACACTAAAGTAAACATTTAATCACCATTTCCACTGCGCATGCCTGCAGGATACCTAAAGTGGGTATGGACGTGGACACAGCTAACTGGAAATGCGGCTGGAGCTTGGGCTATTTGAAAGCCAGTGACGTTCGTACTTTCCCTTCCCAGCCTAAAATTGGATAATTGGGGAAGGGTAGTAGTCTGGCCAGACAAAGAATGACATATTTACTGTATATCCTTTCAAAGGAGTTAAGTTTGAACGAATGTTTTGAAAGGCGCAAATAATTTGAATTTGCCGTGATGATTTTAGTTCTTGGAACTGTACGATTTCCGACGACTGATCGAGTACTCCCAAGAAAGTTAGTGGTGAAGCAGTTATAGTGATTTGGGGAACAATTTTGTTGATTTCTTTGAAAATTTTGGTAAGAAAGACAATAGTTGCATTTAAGAATATCTAAGCTTTTACCCAGCAAATTGCCGACAAAAAGTTTAGACTAGAAGAAAAACTTAAATTTTGAAAACGAACCACAAGTTTTAGTGAAAATCTCAACAAGCAGAAGGCTTGTGAAGCTAGCTTTACTTGCCTTACTGGCTCATTAGAATGAGCTCTAGCAGCTAAAAGATGCTTTGAAAAAGTTGATACTAGAAGTTTTCGTTCAAATGCAACAAGAGGCAGAACATTGCTTAGTTGGGTAGTTGATTTTATTAAAGAGGGCATAAACCGATGGGAAGAGTCAGGGAAATTAGGATCCTGCCTAATTGTTATTCTAAGACAAGAACGAAAAAATATAATCTGATTTATTTAACAATGCGTGGAGTTATAATTGGTTTTAACAAATGTAAAAAAGTATAAGGTCTCAGACCTCTAGAATGGTAAAGTTTGCACTTAGCAATTAACAATATTAAGGTTTAAAACCTCTTTTAAGCACTAAAATCTGCATAAGATTTTTAAACGTTGTGCTTAAGATTGACAAATTCAAAATTTAACAAAAATAATAAAGTAATTAAAGCTTCAGCCATAACTAAGGTAAAACGTGGCCACTTTAAGAATTCCTATATGGAAATCTTAACACGATGAACCGACAATAAATTTGAAATTATAACAAGAAAAAGAAAATTAAGAAGAAGTTTCTATAACTTCTTATATTTATACAGTAATTACGGCCATGCTAAATTCAAATTGTAAAGGTCACTATTTGTGAAACCTGAATAAAAAAATAGTTCACACAATTATGAGTAGCGAAAAAATAGAATTCCCCCATTTAGAAGGGAAAAGAATTCGAATGTGGACTGGCCACTGTTAAAGCAGAAGTTAATTCGTGAAATGCGAAACAAAATTGGGAGGGCACTTGTTATAGAGTGACACCTCGTTGAAAGATACACAAATTTATAATTTAATTGTACTATGTTAGTAACCTATTTGGGATGGAAGAATTGGGAACTTTAGGAGAAAGTTCTCGGCCGAATTTATTTCTCTCACAAACGTGACGCGGTTGGTGGTCTAACGGGCACTGTTTTCACTATAGTCTACTGAAGTATTTGAAAAGTTCACTATTGCAGCAGAGAATGTTCACAAAGAGAAAAGTTATTACAATTATGTCAATCACTGAATGAATTTTAGCTTGAGAGAGTTTATTTCGTTAGAAATCCGTAGGTTGCAGTTGAATGCAGCGGACAATTCCCACGAAGGAAGACAAATTATGTTGATTAGGGGTTTATGCAACATAAATTTCTCATTGAGGAAAATGTGTTCCCATAGTTGAAGAAATGCTAGGTTATTTTACTTGTAGAAAGATAGTTCGATATCGAAAGTTCTGGAGTTATGATAACAGTTGAATTGGGCAACAGGTCCCGCGGAGGAAAAGCTAAGCCTTTATAGACAGTATTTCGTTTAATATGAATCCCACGGTGTGAGAACTCTTTCTCAGTTAATTTTTGCAAGAAGCACTAAAATTTTTAAGTGGAAAGTCAGCTTTGATAGTTAGAGCATGACTAGAAAAATCCCACGAAGGTAGTTATTGTACTGCATTTAGCAATTTCAAACTGTCTATAAAACAAGAATTAAAAAGCATTTAGCTGTTTAAAACCAATTAAAATGCGGTGAAAACCATTGGTACTCAGCTTATTGTTTGTAGAGTAGATGATCCATGGCGACCGTTAGCTTAAATCCACAACATGGCGTAGACATTTAAAATGTCTCGAGTAGACAGGAGACAAGCCTGAGGTAGGCTCCAACTGTAAGTGTTGACAACTGACACAGAAGGGAGAATGAGAGCATATGCTCACGGCACGGCAACAAGAAGTCGAGTGGACGAGCGAAGTGGCGCGCCGATGGAGGAGAGCAACAACGCACACGTTAGAGGTAGGTGGGCGATGAGAAGGGGAAGCGAGCGGGTGAGGGGAGGAAACAGCAGAGTTTACACAAACTTACCAAACATTATAAAGGCAAAATTCTTCTTGGAGCGGTGTCTTCACGTAGTTGTTGATTGGAGAAGAACACGACGCCTGGCGGATTGATAACGAAGTCTTCATGACTTGAGGCGATTGAAGTTTAGAGGGCAGCTGCAAGACGCTGCGAAGCTGGTTCCGAAGTATATGCGTTTCTGTAACAGACTTACACCGCAAATGAACAAATATACGGGGCAAACAGGATGTAATAGTTCGATGTTGGTGTTTGCGGGAAGGATCTCTAAATAAATGAAATAATGTGAAATAATAAAGAGCAGCCAAAGTAAACTCTGCCTTACCGTGTATTTCGAGAAATACACCAGCACTCGGAAAAAGCTTTGGGATCTCCGGTAACCCAAAAAAAACCCTACCTCACTCTTCAAAGACTGCTGGAATAAGAACCTCGATCCTTGGATCTCCCTCTCCGAGTCGAAATTTTGGCGGCCATATCAATCTCCCACCATAATTTTAGCCCGTAGTTTACTAATGCTTATTACTGCGTAGATTAACCAATCTGCGGTTTTTAAAGTATCAGACATATTGTTTTAAAATTTTCTCTTCATTACCAATTAAGAAAATCTTCTTCTAAGGGCCTAAATGCATAATTTCACCAAAGTATGTAGTTGAAGTTAATCCCGTCTTCAATAAGACCTCTTCTCTTTGGCTCTGGTCTGGGATCCAATAGCATAATTTATAACAATATTTATAATATTTCATGGCTAAATCACTGTTGCTATGCCGATTTCAGCGTTCTAGAAGCGTCTATTGTGCTTTATATCACGTGATCGGGCTCTCCCACTGCCTCGAGCTTGTAACACGACGCTCTTGTGTCACACTTACAGGATTTATATTTTCTGCTTAAATTTTATCATGGGGACGGAAAATACTCTCGTTTTGTCCCTAAATAATTCAATTTTCGGGGGCATTCCCCTTTCATCTCAGGTTAAAAACAGTTGCTAAATTGTTTTTAATCACACTGATTCAAGACTTTTGATATGTCACTTGAACTCGAATATTGAATTATTTTAGCCTATTTCTTATGATACTTTTCTAAATTCTTACGTTGAATTTTCCTAGAATAACGTTTCTTTTCGTCAAACAACTCATTACATTAATTCCCATAAGCATTAGTTATGCGGAACCGGCCAATAAAGATGACTCCGAACTTGGGGTATATATTTTTGCTCACGTCCGCTTTCACTAGTCTGCGCAATAAAACCATATTTCCAATTTCTAACGACGTGCCGAAACGTTTTCCTGCAACTCGTTTCAAGCACTTCTCCGGTGCTTTCTGAAGTCTTTCTTTGGCCTTATCGATCCTCGCTTGTCTACCTAGATCAGGATCTCTGGGGATGAAAACGAATACATTGTCCCATGGCCTTTCTGGATTCCTTCCTAAGTGAAGAATCATAGGAACTTCTGCCGTGCTTTCTTGAACTGTGGAGTTCAAACAATCCTCAATCATTGGCACGTATTTTACCCACCTGGGGTGATCATCTGTGGAGAAAATTCTGCAGAATTTACTAAATTCTGCCATATAGCGTTCGCTAGAATTTGACTCTGAATAACGCACGCTTGAAAAGATGTCCTTAATTCCCAACCTTTCCATGTCTGCTGCGAATTCGGCTGATGTGAATTGCGCTCTGTGATCCGATAAGAGGTATTCTGGTTTCCAAGCCTTTGGAAACACAGGATTTTCTAATCTGCACACAACATTTCTGGTATTGGCTTTTTGCATAGGATTCATGGTAACGAATTTAGTGAATACATCAACAGTCACTAACAGGGACTGATTACCCTGGTATCCCTTCGGACAAGGACCAAATATGTCCGTGGCCATCAGCTCACGTGGTTTAGAAGGTATCATAGCTCTGGGTTTTCCTTTCAACAATTCTGAAGCGAATATTCCTCTCTGGCATTTTTCACAGGATCTTATAATCTTCGCTATGGTGGATCTCATGTTGGTCCAGATAAACCTCTCTTTAAGAGTACTGAGGGTCTTATATACACCGCCATGTCCAATAGAGTGGTGTGCCAACCACACTAACTTTGTGACAAGATTAGGGGGCACTACTATGCGAATCTTAGTGTGCGGAGTCTGCGTATCTGCACACGAGATCTCCGCTCAATACATAGTGTCGTGATTGCCTTTGAGTAGCAGCATAATCTGGGTCTGCTATGTCCATGTAACCCTTAAGGAACCTGTACATTTTCCTAATTGGAGCGTGTCTTTTCTGTGACACACAGATTCGGGCTAATCTCCTAACGGTTTCTTGATTTTCTTCCTCCAATTGTACATGGTTAATCTGTAAATTTCTAATTGGGTTACGTGATAATGCGTCAGCCAACAAATTGTCCTTACCTGGCTGATGGACTATTTTAGCCTTAAATTGTTGAGTGAATAGGGCCCATCGTGTCAATCTATCACTCGACATATCGGTTTGATGCATGAATTGAAGTGCCTTATGATCGGTGATAATTATAATCTGGTGTCCCATTAATATCTTCTTCCGCGCTTGAAGAGCTGTCACGAAAGCTAACGCCTCGAGTTCTGTCGTGAAGTAGTTCTCTTCGTGTTTCTTAAGCTTTCTTCCGATGAAAGCAATGCATCCTCGTCTTTTTGGTATAAGACTGCACTAATGCCTACAGGTGAAGCGTCGGATTCTATGTAGAATATTCGTTCAAAATGCGGATATTCTAATTTCACGTTGTTTTTCAACATTTCCTTAGCTTTCTCAAACGCGTCGTCAGCGGTACTGCTCCACTTTACACGGTTATTTTTCTTTAATATGTCTTGGAGAGGGGCCATAATCTCCGAATATTTTGGACAATGACTGCTAATGAACTGGCAAGCCCCTACAGAATTCTCTCACTTGTTTGACCTTGGTGGGCTTTGGGAACCTCATAATAGCTTCCACTTTCTGCAAGTTCGGGTTATATCCATGATGGTCAATGGTGTGAGCGAGAAAATTTATTTTCTCTTTCATGAAATGGCACTTACCGAAGTTAAACTTTATATTTTCGTCTCTCAGGTTTTCAAAAAGCTTACGCAAGTGTATTAGATGTTCCTGGACATTTGGTGAAGATATGATTAAATCATCTATGTAAAAAAGCACGTTCTTTTTAACTTCATCGATGAGTTTGTTATCAATGGCTCTAATCAGGGCTGGACCACCATACCAAATGGAATTCTCTGAAAAACCCAGGACGTCTGGTCAAACAGAAACCCTGTGTAGTGTTTGCTTTCTTCTTCAAGCTCAATCTGGTAAAATGAAGGAGTCATGTCTAGGACGGTAAAACAAGCTTTTTCTTTGAACTTTCCGTGCAAATCTCGTATGTTAGGCGGTTGGTCTGCCTCGGGCAAAATCTTTAAGTTAATTTTCTGGCGTCGAGACATAGGCGTAATTGACCATTATTTTTCTTGACTACTGTTATAGGGTTGATGTAAGAAGACACCTGTTACATTATAATTCTTTCAGCTTCCATTCTCTTGATTATCCCTCGTACTTCTTAATAGTACTTTTCTGGTATCGGCTAAATCCTCTTCTGGTAAGGGGTTTCATCTGTAAGCCTAATCTTATACGTGTAGTCCTTTATCAATCCAGGCTTGTCATCAAAAATATCTCGAATCTCCATGATCAATTCCTCAAATTCATCCTGAGTTTCGTCAAACCCTTCTGCATGGAGAGTAGGTTTTTCCTTTCCATTTTCTACCTCTTCAATAATGTTGTTAATAATTTCTTCCCTAGGATCTATATCTAGACTGCCATTTGAATCCTGTTCTTCTAACACTTCTGTGTTTATTAACCCTTCACAAAATTTTATGACTCGGTTTTTCATATCAATTACTGCTCCAAATTTAGTAATGAAGGCAATGCCTAGCACGATATAAGAATAATTTTGCTCACGACAATGAAAATGTGTTCATATGTGCTTCAATTTATCTCAAAGTTTAATAAAACTTGGATTTTACATTTTACCGCTTTGTCCTGAAAAATACCACGCCCTTAAACAGCAGATGCGGGTAAAACTGTCATCTTATTGCCCTTAGATAATCTCTGATAACAATCATCTGACATGATAGACATAATGACACCAGTATCCATTAATGACTTGCATATTTTTCCATCAACGTTAACACATATAATCGGTAACTCGAATGGTCTTTCTTCTCTAACAATCTCCTTCTCGAAAAGTAGGTTTTCGTCTGTTACCTCATAAATTTCGTTTATCATAATCTGGTTTTGTGTGGCAGCATATCCTGTCTCCTCTAATTCCGTTTTAGAATTGTTTTTTTTTTGGTCCTTGAGATTCATTCTCATGGTTTCCCTTCTGACTAATAGATGAACAGGGATCTATACTCAAGCTTTTATTTTCCCTTCCATTACCATTTTCTTTATCTCTTAGATCCTTGAGATACTGTCTTCCTTCCTTATGACGTTCATCATACTTCTCCTTCTTCATTAATTTATCTTGGGAGTTCCTGTTACGATTATAATTTTGGTTATTCCTGTTGTTATTCCTATTATAATAACCATTATTATTGTATCTGTAGTTATTATTATTATTGTGATAATAACCACTTCTACGGTTTCCATCACTATTATCGTTATTACGTCCTTGCTGTTGCTGATATGGATGACCTCCACGGAATCTCCTGTATCTGGGTTCTGGTCTACGATCACGGAAATAGGTATTCCCTTCAGGACCTATATTCCCCTATTCTTGTCCTTTCGGATTTTCTGTTTGTTGGTTTGGTCAACATATACTGTATTAATGCCTTTGTAATCTTGCCTCTGGTTCTTAGCAACCACATTCGGCATCGGGCTCGTATAATCTAGTTTTCGGAGCAGTTTGTCCATACTCGCTAGATCATTGATCCCTGACGAGATAATTAGACGTCTGACTTCAACAGGGAACATCCTGGCTATCGCGTCTATCAACTGAGCTGTAGATAACGGAGGTTGAAGAAATCTAAGTCGGGCGAGTTGACTTGTGAAGGAGTCTGCGTACCGTGTGGGAAGAGTACCTGAATACTTTCGTGAGTATACTTCTGCGCGTAGGGAATTTTGGGCTTCAATTCTCCAGAAACGCTTTATTAGTGCTTCTGCGAATTCATCGAAGTACATGAAGGTGTATCTAAAGGCGAAAACCATTCAAGGGGCCCATCAGAAAGATAGCGCTCTACGATCTTCATTTCCCTCTCTCTTGGAAAAAGCGCTCCGATAAAGTAGTCTTTGAGATTTCTAATGTACTCTATCGGTGTGAAACTATCTAGGTTGCCGAACTTACGCGGTTTTTCCTCAAAGTTTCTTATGACCGTCACGCTTCTCGGATATGAATCCTGAAGGTTTGGTCGAAAATCTCTATTGTGACTTTCGGGCTCTTTACTTCTCTCCTCTAAACCTTCCGTAAACCTGAATAATCTTTCTTCCGGTCTGATTTCCCTTTCTTCCACTTCTAGGCTACATCTTCTAGTATGATTCCTCGAATCTTCAAAATATATCTTCTTCTTTCCTTTTCTTCTATCTCAGTGATAATCTTCCTCACCTGTTGGCCTACTTCGGTCTTTAAATCTTCCTTATAATTCTCAAGATTGGCAACATCTCCTAGATTAAGACTTTGTAATTTCCCGGTAGCGTATTCTTCTAATCCATTAGTTTTGTCCTCACTCATAGCAGTAACGTCAGTGACAAACTTGTCTAACCGTTCCTCTATCGTTTTATTCTTACTCTCTAACGATTCCTTCAAAGCTTGCACTTCCTGACTAGATTGAGTTCTATCTTCTACTTGCTTTTCAGTAAGCGTATCAATCCTTTTACCTAAATCCTTTCTTATTTCACTAACCTCTCGATTAATTTCTACTTGAGTACTGGCTATTTTTTTCTCTATGTAATCTTGGATTTGATTAACATGTTCTCCACTGGACTTGTTCCACTCATCTTTCCAGACAACTACATTAGCTTTTAACATTTCAGCTATGTCTTCCTCAATATCCGCTTTAAGAATTATATTATGGTCAATAACCTGCGTTCGTAAGGTTTCTATATTACCTTTTTATTCGGCCATAGATGCTGTGGTTTTTAACGCATCGTTTACATAACGTGTCGTTAAAGCACTTATATTTTAAGTACACAATGTTTTAGAAGTTTCCACCTCTTGCCTAATCTTGTTAATGTCCACTTGGACTTTTGCTACATCCACAAATACCGTATTATCCTCTGTTTGCATTTTTCCTATATCGGACTGTACATCAGTGACGTCTGATTGCATATTATTTATGTCAACCTGAACATTAGTGACATCGGATTGGACTGAATCTACCTTAGATTGGACAGTGGACACCTCTAACATATTATTACTAATATCGGACTGTATATTAGACACATCTACTTGTAATGAGTCTATTTTGGATTGGACTGTATCTACTTTACTTTGGACTGTGGATACATCTGACCTGACATTACCAACATCGGTTTGGACTGTTTCGACTTTACTTTGGACAGTGGATACATCTGCTTGGACTGTATCTACTTTAGACTGGACATAACCGACATCTGTCCGAACACCACTTACATCGTCCTGTATCTCCTGTGAACTGGCCTGTAAACGCGTTACATTTACAACCCTTTTAGAGGCACTAGTCTGTAGACCCTTTATAGAAGACTGAACTCTTTGAATTTCATCTTTGAAACATTCTTTGACACTTTCTGCGACTTTACCTGTAATAGAATCAACAACTTTAACAATCACTGTGTCAAGATCCTCTTTATGTTCACGCTTCAGCTTTTCTAGGTCCTGCTTCGCCTCCTGAAATTTACCTTGCATATCTTTCATATTCACTAATAAATTCTCCTTTATCTCACCTTTTACAGTATTCAAACTGCCCTGCAGTTGCTCCTTCATCTCCTCCAACATTCTCCTGACATCCTCGGTTGCCATTACAATAACAATTTCCAAACTGCTGTAGAGACATATTGAATAACAGAGGACGATAACAACATTTGAGCAACGGCTTTCTCCATATAATTTATGAGCACCATAATGTCTAAAAGTAACTTATAATTACCTTAGCATTAACTTATAGTACACCCTATGTTAATCAAACCTACGCAAAATGTTCGTTCTCCTGTGACTCATTTTAAATATACTACCACAAAGAAAATTCTACCTTAACAATCATTAAAACAAGTTAGCTTTATATTTAACATGACCTAAAAATCGCCGTGGACCGGTGAAATAAAATAAACATCCAGATCATAAGTCGTCTTTCGAAACTGTCAACCAATTGCACCTCTCTCAGGTTTTCTAAGATCTGATCTTTATCTGAGTGTAACCTTCCTAAAATTAATTCAAAACATGCCTATATAATTACACTCACATCCATCCAAAATTGGACAAGAATTCCCACAAGTCTGGTAATTATTTCTTTCACTAGACATGTTCAAACCAACTTCCTTTAGAGGCACTACGAAGCCAATTTCGTTGCCCCAAACTTTAGGGCGCCAGCCCTACTGCACCCGTAAATCCGGAAAGTAGCCTGTTGGAATACCCATAGCCCCAGCTGGATTGCCTATTTCCAAAAGCACTGGAAAATTACTTCATTAGAAATCGCTCCAAAATGTTCTTTGGGGATTTACATACAGCAGTTACATGAATATTGTGGAAAAACAACAAACTACACGGGGCACACTTACCTTTACTTACGTGTCTCGCAGAAATGGGAACTCAGCTTCGCCTACAATACATCCACAATACTCTTATCCTTTTATTTAAAATGAGCCACACGTCAACGACGAAAGATAACGAACTGTGCAAATTTATTTAACAAGAGTAAACTAATCTAATATAAACAATAAATAACAATAAACTTCTCTAAAAACAAAAAATTAAACCATACAATCACACGCACTTCTCTTCCACTACACAACTTACTGCAATTACTGTGTATAAATTACAAGCATTTTTTTTCATAACTAGGCCTACAATACGGGAATAAAACGTTTAACAGAGGCTCCTGCATTCATAACATTCCTTACAACTGGTTACCTCTTCCGGCACGCGTATAGAAATGCTCCTGCAATGGCCTGATACCTCAATGAACGCTAGCAAAATGCTACGCTCTAAAACTGTTCCATTTACAAGGCAGTGGCTGGCCATCTGGCTTCACATTATATAATATTATGAACTCAACCGCTAACGGTTCATATTTCTGTCCACATTTGCTTGTATCAATTGCTGTCTGGCTCGCGTCAAAAAACCTCAAATAAAAGTTATATTTTGCCATTACAAAAACGCTCATAACTTTAACAATTCTCAATCAATCACACTGAAATTTTAATACCCACTTCCATTCATACTCCGTAGTCGTTCTGGACCAAGTAGGTTGAACAGTTACTCTTAACAGGTGGCAATCATCCATACAAAACATTCGCTCACATAAACACTCTATTCCAAAAACATTCTATTAATTAATCCTATTAAAATTATTTAAATTCTTAAATCATTACGGAAAATATTTACAAGTAATTTGTTCATAATAATAGAAAATAGTTAACGTTGCTAACACGTTCCTTTCTAGATTCTGGATTCCTGTTAATATACAACTTGTAATTAGTTATTTACAATGTTTCTCCACATAAACATTTGCTAATACTCATTAGCTTTTATATACTGCTCACACATCGTCTTATATCGGTTTCATTACATTATCGATATAATACTGCCGACTGACAAAAGTTAACTGTACGTATTTATACAATTCCGGGTTTAGTAAAGTTCAATAATAGTATCAATGACATGAGTAGACAATCGTTCTCTAATTGCTTTCCGCTTAAACCCTTCTGTCAACACAGCCAAAACGTTACCTTACATGAACTGGACTTGTTGTATACAACGACTCTTATCCATGCCCTTTTATTATCAAAGAACAATAATATCACTGACTTCCCTTGAAATGCGGAACTTCCTTCGCACGAGCTCACCATAGCTCTTCAAATCCTCATATAACAGTATATATGGCGTAAACAATTATCATCCAATATGTTAAACAATAACCAAAAAGGGATTAATTATTATTAACATTTCCTCTGTAGGAACTTCTCTCAAATAACGGCATGATCCTCAGTGTCGTTACACATGACCACTGATCTAATATTATACACCCTTAATTTCTTCAAAATAAACTTCCAATAATAATGAACGATATTAGACTGTCGTGATTGACCTCCTAAAGTGTACTACACAAAAGAAAATTAACTGTTAACTCGTCTGTCACAAATACATGTAATAAAATAATACTTCTGTCTCACCTCACTTATCAAGCTTTAAACTGCACATCGTTGCAATATCAGGTCTAAATTATGACGTGATAATACACAAATGGTTTAAAATAACACACATGTTATTTATAGTGTCAAATAGAATTCAAACTTGACCACGATATACTAGCTTTGAATTCCTAGCTAAAGATTTGAATAATCTTCTATCAATAGATATTTCCTCTAACATATTAAATGAACAAAGCTCTCATCTTTACAAATAATGAAAAGGTTTGTCAATTTCGTAATGTCTTTCCACTCTACTCAAAGAATGCCTATAGGGTTTTAGACTTTGGTCTTATCAAACGACTAGTATTTTCTAGATCGCCGAAAGTTTATGTTCAATAATGATATGACAATATCATTAGATGTTTCTTCATCTCTTGAAGTTGAAGTTGTTGCATTTAAATGCTCAAATTAAATTTAAAAGAATTTAATTTGCAACTATGACATAATGTCTGAATTCTTGGTTCAATTAAAATTATTAAAATTCAATAGTCGAAACGACTAGTCTTCTATGAGGCAATATGGTTCCTCAAACAAGAGCTTTAATGTCAGTTCAACAACTGATCCGTGGAATAAAATTGAAAAATAGACGAAAGGCAATCATCTCTAATAATCTTGAAGCATAAAATTTAACACACATCTGAAGTGTAAAATACACGAGAACATTGAAATACATAAAATATGAAATATGGAGTAAGAACGTCGGCTCAGAATGTCACTAATCAAGCTCTATACTATAAGTAAAAGACACAGCTACCTTAATTTGGACGGTATTTTGAAGATCTGGGTAAGTATTTACACAATAATTTAGGTGTTTCCTCAGTTCACGATACTGATATGTATCTCCATTCGAACCTCGGATCTGCGACCTCAGAGATAGGAAATCATTCCATCTACGGAATTCACAAACCTCCGTCTGGGCTCGAACGACATCCTTCTGGCAAATTCTTCTGTTGTTGCTGGGATACCCTAGCATCGTAAAAATCATTTTCTGTAGAATCTTCATTCTCCGTCACAAATATATCAGCATCGTCGTTAAATAATAATGTATAGAAATATTCATGTAGATGGTGAATGAATTATTTATATTGCTAATCGATGTTACATTAGTGTTCGTAGACTGACGAAAATGTACAAGGTGGAACGTACACTACGTCTGTATTCTGCAATACGTTGTCTATCGAAGCTCCATTGTTGTATCTTAACTCTGTATTAAATATGTCTCTGGCGCATGACTATTTAGTTCATCATTTCTACAATGTTAATTATGTCCAATGAAACTAATCGAAGAATAATTATAGTCATTATGATAATGTTCGTTTGCTGCGTCAATGGTAAAATTCCTCGCTACTGTTCACTTGGACTGCGTTCGCCAACTTCACGTTGCAACTAAAATGATATTCAGCTTATATTTCCAACACTTAAACAAAACTGTCTTAACAGGCTTATTTTGTCGAATTTAGAACGCTCGACTTTCAATGGAAATTAGTATTCGACCTGTAACTTCTATGTATTCACTTGGTTGAAGTCTAGTCTCAAATATATATGAGATATTCTACTTCAATATTCCTCTCAACTTCGCTTAGAATGCTAGTGCGGTAATCTCCAATGTTCTACCTTGCTAACCTAGCGTCTCCACGAGTCGACAATCGCCGCACTCGGACAAAGCTTTGGGATCTCCGTTAACCCAATAAAAACACTTCCTCGCTCTTCAAAGACTGCTGGAATAAGAACCTCGATCCTTGGCGGCCATATCTATCTCCCACCATAATTTTAGCGCGTGGGTTACTAATGCTTATTACTGCGTAGATTAACCGATCTGCGGTTTTAAAGTATCAGAAATATTTTCTTTTAATTTTATCTCCAATCTTCTTCTAAGGGCCAGAGGCATAATTTCACCAAGTTGGGTAGTTGAAGTTAATCCCGTCTTCAATAAGACCTCTTATCATTGGCTCTGGGCTGGGATCCAATAGCATAATTTAAAACAATATTTATAATATCTCATGGCTAAATCACTGTTGCTATGCCGATTTCAGCGTTTTAGAAGCGTCTATTGTGCAATATATCACGTGATCGGGCTCTCCCACGGCCTCGAGCTTGTATCACGACTCTCTTGTGTCACACTTACAGGATTTATATTTGATGGTTAAATTTTATCATGGGGACGGAAAATGCTCTCGTTTTGTCCCTAAATAATTCAATTTTCGGGGGCAATACGTCTTGTGAGTGACAGCAAAAATGCTGAAAATATAATGGCTAAACCATCATTTATCGATAGAACGATATATGGACCTAACCTAGCTGCTTTCCACATGGCTAAACGTATCATTGCATTCAAAAGCCTATATATATTGGAATGTGTATACTGGATAATTCAAAAACTCTCATCTATTCCCACCACTATGATGTGCTGCTACATAAGATAGGACAATCTTAAACTCATGTATATGGATACCGACTCGTTTATTTATTTGGTTAAAACCCAAGATGTATATCAAGAGAATTTGGATTTCCTAGAACACCTGGACACATCAGATTATCCTACTAATAATGTGTTACTCTTTATCAAAAAGAAAACTTTGGGAACATTTAAAGACGAAGCCTGTGGACAAACTATTAAAGCATTTATTGGAATTAGACCTAAAATGTATGCTTTAGACATAAATGGTAGAGAAATCAAAACGATTAAAGGTATTAGCAGAGATGTTGCCAAAAATTGTATAAGCTTTCTAGATTGTAAGGATTCTGTAATGAAAAACGATGTAAAAAGAATACCAATGAACATTATTGCTTCTAAACAACATGACATATCATCTATAAGTCTAAACAAAATTGCTCTGTGTGCTAGTAATGATAAAAGAATAATTGATGCTGATGGTATAGATACACATGACTATGGTCATTACTCAACCATTGGCCATGCATAAAGAATTATGTTATGAATATCAAAATCCTCTACCTGCATCTAGCAAATACATAAACCAAACAATTTAAGAAATAAAACAATAGCACAAAAAATAGAAAACAGCGTCAATTAAGCAACAAAAAGAAGAAGAAAAAACAATGGTATTCATATTTAAGAATTTTAAAAATAGAAAACAAATAAAACCAACTGTGCAATTTATAACAAAAACAATGTATTGTGTGTAAATATTGTACATGAATAAAAAATATTGTATGGAAACTGTTTGTACATTTTAATTACTACCCACCTCTTACTCCTAATCCAACTGTTAACCTCTAGTAATGTTAAGCTAAAACTAGGTAGCCAGAAGTATAGTATAACCCTTGTAATACCTACAGGCTTTGGGATAAAGTGTACAGCCTTGTTATATGTAATGAAAAATCGTGTTTCACAAATATGAACTTTGAACATGGACTAAGTCAAAAACATGTAAAAAACAAAATTGGAAAATCTATGTTTTCCATATCATGAAATTCGAAAACGTTAAACAAACATTTTTAAAAAGTTGAAAGTGGAAATTGAGAAATGGCAATGTGTGAAATATGAAAAATGAAAAGAAAAAAAGAAAAGCTTTTACTTTTTTAAATTTAACTGACTTTGTAATTGTAAGCTGGTTGTGCATAGCGAACGTCTTGCACAGTAGCCACAGTACAGGTGCTTTACCTTACTCTCTATAAGACTAGCATAAAGATAGCCCTTACATACTTTGGGTGATTAGTCATTGGCTTAGCTTTAAAGGTTAGGTTAGGTTAGGTTAGGTTAGGTTAGGCTAGGTATGTGACCTTGTAGTTTACTCCTTTTGGAAAATCTAAAATGTAAAATATAAAATTAAAAATTTAAAATTTAAAAGTTAATTCTAAAAATGTAAAATCAAAACAAAATATAAAATCTAAAATGTGAAAATCTTAAATCTTAAAATAAAAATCTAAAATGTAAAAAATAGAAAATCTAACATGCTTTAAATGAAATCTATAAATGAGGTTCCAGTGGGATTAGGTTAGGTTAGGTTAGGTGGAGTTAGGTTAGGTTAGGTTAGGTTAGGTTAGCATGCCATATGTGTTAGTGTTTGCGTGCAGTGACCATTTTGAGCATTAGCCATGTGATAAAATTATAAATTAAATATTAAATAAATAAAAAATTAAGTTAAAATAATAATAAAAAACAAAATATTTGGTCAGTGACCTTGTTGTTTGGACTTTTTTGCAAAATCTGAAATGTAGAATCTAAAATAAAAATAATCTAAAATTTGAAAATGTAAAATTAAATAAATTTAAATTTAAAATATTATAATGTAAAATATAAAAAAATGTAAAAATCTCAAAACTAAAATCTAAAATTTAAATCTAAAATGGGAAAATAAAAAGAATCTTTCATGCATTAATTTTAATCTTATATGAAATTTATATAGGTTAGATAATTGTTGGGGTTAATAACCTTGCAGTTTCGTGCTTTGACACAGTAAATAAAAATAAAAAATACAAATTAAATATTGAAATAAAAATATTAAAAAAATCATTAAAAATTATATACATACTAAATAAGGAATAAACCTGGGAGGAGTCATTGTGACTCTGGCAAATGGGATTGAAATGCGTCGTTGCTAACACCTGCAACATGAATATATTGGATTCAGCAAGAGAATCCAACTTAGCCTCTTTCACTCCAACTCCAGCACGTAACCTACACGAGGTGCCCCTGTTAAGTCGAGCAACCCAGTGGAAGGTTGGGTAACCAATCCGAATGGGAAGCAGGGTCGACGAACCGATCAGTGCTGGGGAACTCCCAGGCTTGAAGCCTTGGTAGTATAGAGAATCCAGAAAACACCCTGAGGCAACCTCTAGGGCTAACAGCCTTAGTTGCAACATGGATGCGTACGTGTCCAAAACAAACTCAAGTCAAGTAAGCATGATGGAACAACATTTCAACATTTCTTTTACATCCCAAACAGTCAGAAACTCAGAACCAAATCAAAAACCTTTCTAGCAACGTTCAACATTAAGACCCTTACACAAATTGGCAAACTGAAAACTCTCACCGACACACTACATGAAAATCAGATATGTATCAATGCCCTACAAGAAACACGTTACCCAGACGAAGAGACATTCGAATCTGAAGGTTACCGCTTTTTTAAGAGCAGACCTCAAAAGAGGGTCCTCAATGGATCTGTGATGCTTGGAACAGCGTTTACAGTGAGAACCAGGATCCTTAAGTCGGTCACAAATTTTGAGCCAGTAAATGACAGATTAGCCATATTAACAATCAAATGGGCCAACAAAACCTACAGCCGAGTTAACGCACATGCCCCCACAAATGACAAGAACTTATCTGACCCGGACGAAGTGGATAACTTTTGGGAACTACTGGATGAAAAGCTCGCCAAAATTTCTAAACACCATGTTAAACTTCTTATGGGGGACTTCAATGCTCAACTTGGTCGAGAACACAGGTATAGGAAAATCACTGGGAACTATCCTGCCCACAAAAGAACCAATCAAAATGGTGAGAGATTGGTCTCCATTTGCGAAAAACTAAACCTGCAGATTATGTCGACACACTTTCGCCATCTTCCCAGAAAGCAGACAACATGGCGATCTCCTGTCGACACCATCGGAGAGTTCCAAATAGCTCACGTCGCGATTTCTCGGAAAAACAGTCCAGAGATTATGAATGTTAAGGTTAAAAAAGGCATAAACGTGGCCTCAGACCACTACATGTCCATAATTAATTTCAAACCGGTCCCTGCAAACACCAACAAGACGCCCAAACAAATTATTCGCTTTGACACTGATAAACTCAAACAGAATGTACCGGTAACCGAGTTCCGGGAAAAGGCTCGACCAATCGAGTGTGACTTTAACAACACAAAAAAAACGCCTGATCGAGGCTGCCAAGGAAATTGCTGAAATTAAAAGAAGCAAGAAACATGCCTGGTGGAATGATACATGTGTTTCAGTTATAAACCTCCGTCGTTATGCTTTCAGCGAAAGGATGGTACACTGGCGACCTCAAATGAAGAAAATTGTACCATCCTAGCTGATTACTTAAAGAACTTACTAAATTGCGATCAACCCAAAAATCCCATCAAGACTGAGGAACCCATTCGCAGATGCCCAGAATCGAGACCACCCAACAAAGACGAAATCAAGCGTCACATTGCCCGACTAAAAACAACAAAGCGCCCGGAGAAGACACTGTAGTTGTAGAACTTTGAAAATATGCTCCTGAAAAGGCAGTTGAAATCTTGCAGAAGCAAATAGAACAAATTTGGAAAAAAGAAATTCTACCAGAAGATTGGAAAACGACCTTGATCCATACGTTACACAAGAAAGGCAGCATGAAAAACGTCAACAACTACAGAGGAATATCCCTCTTACCGGTAAGTACAAAATTCTCTCACTTGCTATCCTGGAGCGATTAGAAGCCGAAGTCGAGCATCAAATAAGAGAATACCAAGGGGGATTCAGAAAGGGTCGTTCAACTGCCGAACAGATCCACAGCCTCAAAACGATCATTAGATATTGTAATCTGAGGCCCAAATCGTACGTATCAGTCTTTGTGGACTTTAAGAAGGTTTACGATCCGATAGACCGCGAAGTTCTGTTGAACATCCTGAACAAATTCGGGGTTGACTTTAAACTGCTGGCATTAATTAGAGCCACCCTAACTGAAACAAAATCCAAAGTAAAGTTCATGGGATGTCTGTCGGATTCCTTTGAGGTCAAAACGGGGGTCAGATAAGGTGACGGGCTCTCTCCAATGCTTTTCAACTGCGTTCTCGAAAAAGTCATTCGGACCTGGCGAACAAAATTATTAGAAACTGTGTATAGCCCTCTGAGAATGGGAACAAAATCCAAGGGGAACATAGTCGACTGTCTAGCATTCGCTGATGACATCGCCATTCTTTCAAACGACGTAGAAACTGCTAGGATGCAAATCGACCTTTTAAAAGAAATCGCTGAACAAACTGGCTTGCAGATATCATTCGAAAAAAACAGAAGTAATGACTAACATCAAAGACGCCCCAGCAAAACTGCAGAAAAAATACGGGAAGATCAAGAGAGTGGAAAAAATTAAGTACTTTTTTGTTCATATTCATATTCATTCATTTATTTGCAATGGGGGGTGTGTCCCCCGGTGGCAAATTGTATATACATAACAAATAAATAATTATACATAACAATTCAATAACATTTATACAACAATTAAACTGGATTATTTACACAAATAGTCAGTCTTTTCTTAAACACACCTATATGTTTGGGAAAAGGCTCTAAGACTGCGGCAGGTAGAGAGTTCCAGTTATCAATGGCACGGTTTACAAAAGAATATTTACCATAATTTGTTCGCTGTGGTCGGCCCTTAACTTTGAAAGGATGATCGCTCCTACCCATGTAAGTGGGATTTCCCAATCGTTTGCTAAGCTCACCCCATGCTGGTTGATTTGTATACGTGTTGTACATAGCGCAGAGTCTAGATTTCATCCTCCTAGCCTCCAGTGATTCCCACCCAAGTTTCTTTAACATACGGCTCACACTGCTCCTGGGATTAAAGTCACTGAGCACAAATCTAGCGGCCTTTCTTTGTACCATTTCCAACTCATTGATGAGCCCTACTTGATATGGATCCCAAACCGCCGAGGCATATTCCAGAATAGGTCTTACAAGTGACAAATAGCCTAATTCTTTAGCAGAGTTACTACTTCCTTTTAATACCCTCATTACAAAGTGCAGAGATTTGTAAGCTTTTGAAACTACACATCCTACATGACTACTCCATTTCATATCATTCCTTACGTGAACGCCCAAATATTTGCAAGAATCTTCTTCTACAAGTTTTTCCGAGCCAATGTTATATTGAAAATCCTGCCTTCGCACTTTCCCTATTTTTAAGAGACTACATTTTCTTGTGTTTATTTTCATTTTATTTACAATCGCCCACTTATAGACCAGGTTCAGGTCCTCTTGAAGCACTGCATTGTCTTGTGAGTCATGTATCTTTCGATATATTACACAATCATCCGCAAACAATCGACAGTCACTGCGAATCCCATTTGGTAAGTCATTTATAAACGCCAAAAATATCAAAGTTCCGATTACGCTGCCCAGAGGGATACCCGACGTTACGGTAATTTCATCCGAGAATATGCCTTCGACTTTCACTTTCTGGGAACGACCCGTCAAAAATTCTTGGATCCATAAAATTACTCTTCTATCAATCTTCGTCGAAGCTAATTTATGGAGTAGCATGTCATGCGGAACGACATCAAATGCCTTCGCAAAATCTATAACCACGGCGTCGACTGAAACTCCATGGTCTAACGATTCGCTAATGTCTTGAAAAAGTGATAGCATCTGATTCTCGCATGAGTAACCTTTCCGAAATCCATGTTGCCTATCATTAAACCATGATAATGTTTCCCACTGTTCCCTCAAGTAGTCGCAAATGAGATGTTCCATCTGTTTACAAACGACGGACGTAAGGCTAACCGGCCTGTAGTTGCCCAATTCAAGTCTGCTCCCTCCCTTGAATATTGGGACTACCGTAGCTCTTTTCCAGTCATCTGGGATTTGCGCATTGTTTATGGACACATTAAACATCACCTCCAAGTATCGTGCCACGGCCCTACCTCCTAGTTTAAGTACTTCACTAACAATATTATCAGGACCCTTGGATACATTGAAACGTAGTTTTTGTATTAGCTTTACAATTGCTGACTGGTTTATTTGGAACAGGGGAGCCCCTGATTCGTCGTTAAGGTCCAACACACAGCTATTGGATTTATTGAACACACTACCGTAAAATACATTTAATTCATTAGCAATGGCCTGTTTCTCAGTTATTAATTTACCGTCACCGGACATTATCATCGACAAATTATTTGAATTTCCCTTTCTTCTCCTAACATAACTGTAAAATGTTTTCCACCCATCACCTCCCGAACCAAGTAAACCTTGCATATAACTGTCATGAGCAGCCCTCTTTTTTAAGACGAGCTCTCTTGATAAGGACTTAAATTTCAACATATACTTGTCACTAT
This sequence comes from Meconema thalassinum, assembly GCA_946902985.2. Classification (NCBI taxonomy): domain Eukaryota; kingdom Metazoa; phylum Arthropoda; class Insecta; order Orthoptera; family Tettigoniidae; genus Meconema; species Meconema thalassinum. Next base: position 758,843,347 of record OX336389.2, read on the forward strand.
CATGTCTTTTATTGTATAATTTCCTAATTTTCCGTTTTAGACTCCTAATTTCTCGTGTGTAATACTCAGGATCTGTGTTTTGTTTCAGCAATTTAAATGGGACAAATTTATCAACAGCGCTATTTAAAATTTTCAAAAAGTTAGTCCACAGGATATTAATGTGATTTCCTTCCGATGCCCATCCTACAAATAGCTCATTCAAATACCCCTGAATCTTGCCCTGATCCGCCCTGCGATACTGGAATATGATCTTTTTTGCTACATCAGAGTCTAATTTTGTAATGTCGCCATATCTAATATTTAATTCAACCCCAGAATGGTCACTAATTCCTGGTACTCTCAGACAGTTAATATACAGCTCTACAGGCCTTACGAGATAAACATCCAAGGTATTATTGTCTCTAGTTGGGAAGTCAACTACTTGGGAAAATCCCCCCTCCCTTAAGAATTTATTTGCAGCGCTCTGAGCCTGACCACAGCTAGTTGACTCGCCAGACCAGTCTACTTTGGGTAGGTTTAAATCTCCAGCAATTATTATGCTCTTTTTCATAGCATTACCCGTACAAGTTTTATCATACAGTGTTTCGAGGAGAGAAAGGTTATCTTTCGGTGCTCTATACGCCCCTATCCCCTAAAGAGGGAATTTATTTCCTTTATCCGAAATTTGTACACATAACATTTCATGATCCATATCAGCCCACTTTAAGAAACTAGCTATATTTTTGCGCACACAAATAAATAGCCCACCACCTCGCTTCCCCCGATCCCTTCTGTACATCTCGTAGGTCCCTTGAATTATTTCGCTACTATTTATGTCCTCATATAACCAAGATTCAGTTGCAATGACAATGTCCGGAGAATACGTCTCTACAAGATTCCAAAATTCAATTAATTTATTTCCTAAACTCTGACAATTAACCTGCAGTAATCTTAGAGTCTTACCTCCGCAGCAAATATATCGAAATAGCTCCTTCTGTTCCCATCGGCTGGCAACCTCTGGACCTGCTCTTCCTCACAAAAGTCGGCACGAACCGATGACCCTGTCATGTAGGCTCCCTAGATTGAAAGCGCCCCGTCCATTTAGATGCAGCCCGTCTCGGGCGAAGTCACGGCCACCAATCCAGCAGTCAGCTTCTACGTACACTAATCCCAGTTGTGCACATACCCAGTCCATGCGGTCATTTACAGTCTTAACTCGCCTCAACGGAACATCTCCCCGCCGAACAATGCCACTCATTATAATTCTTGCATTTCTAAACTTGCTTTTAGCTTTTCTGCCTAGTTCGTAGAGCTCCCCCATGATGTAATCAGCTGTAGCCCTCTTCTTCAAATCGTTCGTCCCAACATGGAGCAACAACACTTTAACTTTGTCACAGTCCTCTACATTTGCTTCTTCCACTTGTTGGGCAAGCTGGTCAATCTTAATCCCCGGGTAACACCGCACTTTCGCACCTGATTTCCTCGAGATATTCGCACTCCATCGTATCATAGATCCATCCATTATGATAACGTCATCCTCAGTTTGCTCCTGCACGCCCTCTTCCACACTGATCCCAGTAGAAAGCCGTTCAGTCACATCCTTCACCGTTTCTTCTGATTCACGAAGCTTTGCTCTAAGTTCCTGTATTATTTGATCCCTTGCTTTGATTTGCACCCTCAAACTGTCCGGCGTATCACATACTTTACAAAACCAATTTCCGACATCACAATCATCCTTCTTGACCTTAATACAGCCGAAGTGAAACCATTTCTCACATAGTCCACACTCAACACCATTCTTCAATGTTTTACTGCACGTCGAACACTTTAAAGATGCCACTGGATCATTTGCCTGATTCACATTTGGAGTAACAGGCCCTGGATTCACTTCCACTCCACCAATAACTAACAACGCAGCTATCACTAGGGCTATAAACCACAAGTTACTAGGTCCCGTATGCACACACAAACACCGGAAATCCCGACTACCCTTCGCATACCACAGCCCGATCCTCGCCCGATAACACTCCAGAGAACAACCCATTTCAGCACACCTGAGAGCTCGGGAAAAACACGACCTTTCACTTTGACTGCCAACTTGGGAGTGATCATCATGAAAAGTGGACTGGACAAAGAAACACTCAAAGAACGAGTTCGCAAACTCGAAATAGTCTATCCAACATCGCGCTCAATATACAACAAAGAATGCCTGTCAAAAATACTAAACTACTTGGCTGCTCTTTATTATTTCACATTATTTCATTTATTTAGATTTCCTTCCCGCAAACACCAACATCGAACTATTACATCCTGTTTCACTTTTCCCGCCTTAATTGGCCCTTATCTCATCTTTTCTGAGACCCTCATTCTTCGAGGGGTCAGTCTTCTTTTTCTTTTCATGTTATCTCCCACCTTCTGCTCAAGGCCCTCCAGGAGGCGGGGTGTATGTAGCCCCACCACTTCTGGTACACGCTGGATAGTGCTACACACTCAAGGGCTAACGGCAGGTGGGTTCGGGAGTTGGCGATCCCGAGGGATTCCTGAACTCGGCCCGTTTTGTCCCCTGTTTCCTCTGGTCATGGGGTGGGCCCTCTCCTCTTCCCTATCATCCTTTTGAGGCCCTCCTTCCTTCCAAGTCCCTCAATCCTCCTTCTCCGAGGGCTGAGAACATTTCATTTCTTCCTTTCCTTTATTTGCCTTGTCCTTTATTTGTTTACCATTTCTTCTTCTTGCATGTAAGTCTGTAGAGTGTATTAGTTATTGTTTTATTCTCATCTCATCTTTTACTATCACCCAAACCATTAGGGGCAGATAACCTAGATGTTAGGCCCCTTAAAACAATCATCATCATCTCGTGACCAATACATTCTACTCTGGGGAAACTTAAGTGTTCCCATTAGATCCTGTTTTCCAGTGAATTTCACTATCTCCTTCACTGTAGTACACATAGATCTGTGGTTGCTCTTTTGGACAGAATTCAAATTGGTCTGGTCTGTTACAAGTTGCCAAAACTGTAAATTGAAGTACTCCAACCACTCATATTACTCTATAGTATCAGTATTTCCCTTCCGCTGCTCACACCCCTTTGAATAATCTGAATCTGCAAGCAGTACGTCATCCGTAGCCACTCCACGCGGCGCCATTCTGAAACAATATTGTCTATGTTACTACAGTATAGCAAAAATGAATGGTTATTATCAAATTAATCATTGCCCTAATATAATTTGGAAAGACAGCATTTGAGTCAACATAACATTCATATCCGACATTTCAGTACTGTAGAGCTAATAAACCTATGATTGAGGAATAACCAATAGAGTTTTTCATAATTTGACATCTGGTATTGTAGTTGTGAAAATATGAGTTAACTTCAACAATGCAATAATTATGAAAACAAATAACCTGATCAGGTTGGTAATTCATTAAAATACTGACTAAGGTATAAACACCACCCTTCTTTAGTGCTTAAAGTCACAACAATAATGTAACTCTATACAATTAACTCCTTATTTCTACCCTATATTTCTAATATTTAATCACTAATATTGATATTACTCTTAATAACTGACGTGTTCTATTTATAAATTCATATTTACATCATTTATTTACATTATTTTTAGTTATCAAGGCAGCATTCGTCGACGCTCCTTCCACAACCTCAATATACTTGGATAATTATTCCAATTGTTACTTTTGCTTCTCTTACACAAAATAAACAGTTACTTTACTCAATGTTTTGGTCTTCTTGTCAAATCCAATTAATCTAATGAACAAGCGATGAAGCTAATTCTGATTAAACCTTTTCTCACATCCTGGATAATCTTCAATAATAATAATAATAGTAATCAATCCTCCTCCAACAATCAAACTTGCTTATATATCATTGAGGCGTTTCAAACAGCTGTTCCTCATCGTTACCACGACCATAAGTCATTAGCCAAATCAAAAATGCGCTTAATTCTTTCTCTAGGCTTAACAATACCTCAACTAGCCTTTTCTAATACATTTCTAGAATATGTCGATTCCTTACCAACACGCTATTGCATAACTGATAATCATGGAAATTCATTGTCCATCAAAATAATAATAATAATACTTATATTAATATTACATTAAAATACTTATAAGTTCCTTTCAAATACACCATATCTAGTCTTGACATATCAGTATTCCAGTTAATACTTTGATCTTATGTTCACCATGATACATAAGTCTTTGTTACCTTTCAACAATTATATAAATTCCATAATGGGCGGTAGTTGAAAGGGGGGGGGGGAGGTACACCTTTCACATGACTATTTCCACCGAGTAAATATATATATCTCTTAAACCATGTGTTGGAATGAAATAAAAAAATGTAGGATTATTTAACACCGTTCACTCATCATTATTCACAGGATACATATTGTAATATGCCTTCAATCATGCATTGATTTACCGCCAAACTTTCAGCTATTTTTTGGACGGCTGGACAGCGTTTACATGATAAGTTCATCAAAATTTTAAATTTTTACATGAATGTTATTTTGAACTGTTGACAACATTCTGGGCTACAACATTCACTAACATTATTGACATACACATTTAGAAAATATTTTTAAAACGTTCTTATTTTAAGTTCATTTTTAATGATTTTTTTTGTGAAAAATATTTTTTTAAGTGGGAAGTATAAGTGATACACTAAATGTTTAAGTGTATGTTGTTCATATCAGTACAAATCACATGAATGCAAATTTTCATTCATGGATCTTGAATAGTCTTTGAGTTATCATGTAAACGCTGAGTGAAAATAAAGTTTTCATCCTCTTCATGAAGCATCCTAATACAAAATTCCCCAGCCTTTAGCCCTAGCTTCTCCATCACTTGAAATCTAGCCATCATCCCATCATTGAATGCCATTATGGCATCATTAACTGCAATTTCAACAGTCCTTCTCCTAGCAAATCCTGTTTTTGGACATATTTTACAAATTTTGGAGTTGAGGGATTCGTTATTATTTTGGGTGTAACCACCGACACATCTCATTAGCAACTCAGTCTGAACAAGATTTTTGAATATTGGCTTTATTGACTCCATTATAGCAGGTGCAATACTGTTCTTATGAGTGTACTGCCACAGATTTCTGATATGCGCACCATGATTCACTACCCATTGGGCAAAAATAGTACATTGGCTCCTTATCAGTGGATAGCTTATGGTACCATATTGCCAATATTTCCTGTCTCATGTCATCTACAGATGAACTATTGCCTCTTAAGGCATTGCCATAATATACTGTGAGGGTATTTATCACAGAATCAGTCCATCTGTTTTTCCCACTTAGAGGTTTGCCAACACTAAGCCCCTTTCCCCTCATGGTCTCTTTCAACTTAAGCGACTGGGTAACCATCCTTTTTTGAACATGACCAACGCATTCCCTTTTAGCAATATGAGTTGTTGGTCCGTATGGTTTGTCTTCTGCTACAGCTTTGTATGTCTTAGTGTCTCCATCCCCAATGTAGTTCAGGTATCGCAAATTGTGCTTATCGACACTGCGCATGAATATTACTCTCATACATATCACCTCCATGTTACCTGCACTACCCTCATGGGTTATGTTACAATAGTACATTATGCAACGAGCCTATAATGGCTATAATTAAGACACGAGTATTTTTTATAAAACGAGCGTATGCGAGTTTTATAATTTCCATACGAGTGTCTTAATTACCATTATAGGCGAGTTGCATACGACTGTTTATGTTCGACTATAATTATTATAACTATTTTATGTTCGAAGATAAATATTCATAAATATCTGTCGAGATTTCGCCAGTTTTATGTACTAAACAGAGCGCATGAGACGCAGGGAATGCCTTGTATTTGACCATGGCCACCTCGATTACTCTACTATTACACTAGGCAAGGCAGTGTGATTTACATTAGAAGGCCGTGGTACTCAGCGCATCTAATTATCTAATTGGTCAAACGACTGTTTCTTGAGCTCTGATTGGTGGGAGAAACTGTATCATAATGAAAAATAATGTTATAATGAGTCTCATTATGATACAGTTTTCAGATACATAATAGTCAGGGTCGAACATAAACATCTTTATGACATTCCAACCACTCATATTACTCTATAGTATCAGTATTTCCCTTCCGCTGCTCACACCCCTTGCACATTTTTGACAATACCTGTGTGTCTATCACTTTACCTGTCTTGACACCAATTACGTACACACCCCATGCTGTGAACTATATCCTCTCGTCAACCATGATCCATCCTAACTCACAGATATGTACCTGCTTGCTGTGAGTTTGACTTCCTCTTCAGCTGCCCTATGTAGGTATCCTTGACCCACTTCAGATGTAACTGTGTGAATATGTTTGTTCACCAGACAGTATGTAGATTTTTTTATTGGTGGTGGCATGTTCATGAGCCCACAAAATACAGATAAACCTGCCAAAACATGTCCCAAACACCTCATGGCATAAATAGCTTGTCTGTTTATGGAATAAGCATTGTTTTCCCTAATGTATTACAGTTGTCAAAAGCACCAGTTGCATTGTAGTTGCTACAAATTATTTTAACATTGCAAACTAACCCTGCTATCCTGTCTACTTTAATATTTACATTACCTCCATAAACATAACGCAGGCATTCTTCAAGTTTGTGAAACATGATATTTAAATTTAAAAGCACATTTACATCACTGGCACAACTGCTACTAAAACTGGTGTTGCTGGAAATCGTTCTTGCTGAAGCACTACTACGAACTTGGTTAGGAGAACCATGTGCTTGAGCTTTGTTTCCAATATTTGTGTATATGTTTCCATGAAACCCCGCCTTTTTAGGCTTATATATAACCTTACGTATCGCCATTTACGTTCATCTACTAACGACAATACTTACAATCAATTGTACATGCACAAATGTAACTTCTTTCACACCAAAACAATTTCTATATTTACACTCGCGGCAAAAGTAAACAAAGATAAACAATAGACAATCGGAAGTTCAGTTCCTCAAACAGTAAAAAAACTTCAGTGTATTCCATGTAAACAAGAGAAGAAGCGAGAAAATAAAGGAATAAACATAGCAGTAGGTGACACGCTATGAGGATGGGGCTGTCGGAAATTTAAAGAGACAACTTAGGCGACAGCCACTCACATTTCGGAGCATATCTCAGGAAGTATTGAAGATATCTTCAATTTCCTTTCACCAAAAGAAAGATAAACGACTATTCATTCAATTAAATCATTAAAAAATTTCATTTTTTTGGCCCTGAAAGGTGTACCTCCCCCAAAACTTTCAATAATACCACTCGTGACATCTGTTTTATATAGAAGTAGACTTTAATTTCAGATAATATGCATAACATTTAATAAAAAATACATATTTCATAACTTCAAACTGGTACAAACGAGAAATAAATTCCGGTGTCCAAATAATAATCTTACAGATGTCCATCATTACGTAAAATAACTTGTCCTAGTGTTGCTAGATTTCCTCAATTCGAAATACTAACCTTCAAGAACAATATATAAAAATACGACGTTGGATCAAAGCCAACTCAAGTCTACCATGAGTATGCTTAAAGCATAAAAATAGTAAGCTTAATCCTGACAAATTACACCATAATAACATCTCTCATATCGATGATAACAATCTAACACGCATAAACATTCCAATAATTCCATGATTCTGTTATAACCCTACCCAAACAATGATACAAACCGTCCAAAATGTTGAAAAATCGCAATATCGTAAAGATATCAAGATCTCTTGTGAAAATCACTATAAATAAAAGATCTAATGAATGACAATAGCTAAGGAAAATACTGCCAAGAAAGTGGTCAAAGAAGGTGTATCCGAATAATCATCATCAAGCCTACAAATTAATAAAAGTGTTTTCCCTACCTTCTGCCTGATGTTCATTCAGCTGTGCATATCCTGGTATTAATGGTTTTGCATGGAATGGATTCTCCATTCCCATAAAGTTGTCTTCGACCTCTCCTTCATCTAAGGTGTTGTCGTGATGGCGGATGATCACAAGTTCTATAGCCCTGCATCTCTTCAGTTTCAGATGAAACTCGTCGATATCAATTCTCTCCTCTGTTCCAGATGGAACAGTCTATTTGCATCTATCGGCTGCTCTCTCTAAGATCTGGGCGATGGAACACATAGTTTCGATTTGTAGTACAAAGAGATTATGATGTTTCTAAAGGTAGTGATGGAAATTCATTATTCGAGTTCTATGTTCCATTTCGAAATTTATGTCACCCCTGGACTCCACTTGGTCTTCCTTCCATAGATATAGCAATAGATATAGCATATCCGTCGTAATTGCTGTAATCATCCTCACCAACACAAATTCATAAGTAGAGTTATTCATGACAAATAGTTCGTTGTAGTAAATTCTGACAATTTGCAGATAATAAATTATTTCGACTTAGTTTTCGAACAACTCAAGTAGACTTCAAATTTCGTAGAAATATATTAATTTCGGAGTGCAATGTTCGTAAATAGATCTACTGCGCGGCTCATACGAATAATTGGTACCATTCACAATGTCTATCAATATAACTTTCACTTGGATTCCATTTTCACGTGGCTAAAATAATGCTGTTGCTAGGATGCACTATAACACAAAATGTCTTATCGTATATTGTTTTACATTTAAGGGCACCTAGAGCCCTTAAGAGGTACATTCGCATACATCTATTGATCTACAATTATCTACAATTACCTACGAATCACACCCACATTATCTACACTATCTGACCACCGCCTGCATCCCCTTCAGCCACCATATCGAAACAACAATCTAATCACCCAAGGGAATCAACAACAACACACTTCATTTCCACACCAAGCCAGCAGAAACACACTACAGCTCTTACCCATGTGCTTGCACAAACCTCAACATGTATACAGGAACTGCTTCCTAAAACAACTGTGTGGCAAGTTCGCAACAGTCAACAATCGAAAAAATTGAAATAGGCCTCCCACTCAGAGGGTGATGCCTGTATACCCCGTGACGCTGCCCGAACGAGCTTCGACGACAACGTACCTCAGGTGAGTGTATTTCTCAGGCCTCCTTAACACTTTGTTACATCCTACCCCTTACCATACCTTTTTATTTTGTAACGCTACATTATTGAGCTATCCCTACATCTAGGGAAGCCAGCACACTTTTATAAACCTACCGTAAACAGACACATTTTATCATAACTTCCCAGTTGTTTACCCTTTACACTTCCCCTAGTTATACACCACCCTCCATTCACCCCCCCCCCCCTGTTCTACCTTCATAAAGGGTAAAACAAAGTGGTGGGGGGCGTCGGGTACCACGTTTGTCAGGAGTTTCAAACAACGAACTCCGTGGTTCGGTTGCCAGAAAATCTCTTGCTAAAGCCAAGCGCCTCAAAGTTTGGATTTTTCTTTCCATCGCAGGTACATCCCACTATTTACTATTCAATAGCCCACCCACCCGCCCCACACTAAACAACATATCTTCACTGACCCCAGCTACTCAAAAGCTAACGAGTTCGAAATATAATTCCCGAGTATACCTGATTAGGAAAGGGAAGTTCAAAACATAAACCCAATTTCACACACAGATAACATGACTATATTAGCACGACAAGCCATGCTCAACAATGTACATGCCTATCAGCAACTGATAGCAAGCCACCATAAGATTCAGGCTGAACAGGCGTGCTTGCGCAAAATACAAGAATTCCTTAAAAACAGTACGATAGGATTCTTAAGGCCTATTCTCACACAAACAAGGCATATGCACAAGAAGGCATAATTAGGTCCAAAAGCGGCACGATATGTACGCAGTTAAAAAGCTCGCACCATCGCAAGCACGAAACACACTACCAATTACACGCGGAATACCTCAAGCTTACGGCGGAACACGTAAAAATGAATACTGGGGGTACAAAAGTTGGGAGCGAGGGCAGGCGATTAACACAGGAATACGCCACACTTTGGCAGGACTATTCCAAATTGCAAATTAGAAATATGGTGCTAACCTTAGAAGCGCACACACCTGTAACCTTGCAAAGGGAGATGGAGGAACTTACACGGCAATTTCAGGATATGAGGATCCCAGTTAACACCCCGATTAGGAAGGAGGGTACAGTGGCCCGAGAACACAAGCACACGATACCAAACACATATTTGCCAACCATACATACAACTATACGACCTTCATTACCGGCGCGCAGACAAATTATTCCGGAAACCCGGCGTACATTGCTCCCCACCCCCACAATTCAGCCACCCAGAAGGGTAATGCTAGCTACTCCCACACAAACACTCAAAGTGCCTAGGCAGGAATTTAGCAGGATAATGCCAAAACTCACACTATTGCAGACACCAGAGGAGGGGCGCACAGATCCACCCAGATGGATACCGGAAGCATATGGTAGAATAACCCTCATAAATCGCAGACAATATCAGACGACTCATGCAGGCAGGTATGTATAGTTAGTGGCCAACCCCTAAACACATGGCCACAACACATATGCATATGTATTTAGAGTTTTTTTTAGCGTATGGCTTTTAGTGCCGGGAGTGTCAGAGGACATGTTCGGCTCGCCAGTTTTGTAGCTGCTTCGAGACGGACACCCAATGGGTGAGCTACAAGTACCGTTGGGGAGGAAAGTTGGAAGGGAAGGGCGAGGAGTTGGAAGGTAGCGGCTGTGGCCTATAGTGAGGGACCAACTCCGGCATTTGCCTGGAAGGAAGATGGGAAACCACAGAAGAACATCTTCAAGGTTGCCGGCGGGGGGATTCGAACCTCCTCGCCTCCCAGATGTGAGCGACTGCCATTAGTCATGCCGTAACCACCACGGCTAGCTCACCCGGTTATTTAGAGTTGATGCCAGTCAAACAAAATTATTTGCATAGGAGTGCAAAAAGACTAATCAATGTTGAGCTGGTACTATTCGATTTTCAATTAATCGATTAATCATCAATTAATCGACTAATTTGAAATTAATCGGAAACGATTAATCGATTAATCGAACATTCATATAACCGATTAATCGATTAACCGTAAAATCTATTAACTGATTAGTAGACACGAGATAAGAAAATAAGTTTTGAAAGTGGTTTAATTGAGAAGTCATCGCTTAAGTTGAGTTAGGCTTATTTTCGGAATGATGTATAGAAATCTATAGAAGTTAAATTTTGCGTAAATATACGTATCCTTCCTTGTTTATATTAACAATAACCAAATAACAGTCAGTGACCGTGGAAGGACTAACATCAATCAAATTGGGAAGGGTTTCAGGAAAAAACCGAGGAGTTTTCAGCAATGCTTTTGACTCTTGTTCAATTTTCGTTGGGAAGGCTGTTTACAATTTAGGACAGGAACATTTTTGTTTTATTCGGGTTTAGCCTAATTTCCACAAAGACCTGTAGGTTGTAACTCTTCAGGCGGTCAACTTGAATTCGCCCAAAGACTGGGCGGAGTCCAATGTATAAAACATATGAATTATAAGTAAAAAACACTGCTGGGAACATTACATGTGTTAGATATGGTCACTATTACAATCACTACCACTATTACGTCGCCACACTCGAATGCTCCGAGTCAGTAAAAGATTTCACGAGCCCTTCATCCAGGAAAGCCACCAACAGCAAGGAGGTTCAGTCATGTTTTGGGTGGAACCATGTTCGGTTGACGTACACCTCTAATTCCTATCCACGGTAACATGACTGGTCTGGTGTATAGAGACAACATCCTTGAACCTGTCGTTACAGGATTTGCTGCCTAAATGGGTGAGGGAATTACACTACCGGACTATAATGCTCCTGCTCATCGAGCTAGGGTGTTCAATCAGTTCCTTCCGATGCATGTCATACAGAGAATGGAGTGGCCTGCCTATTCTGCGGACATGAACTGTAATGAACATGCATGGACAGAGCCCAAGAGGGCAATTTCGCACCGTCCCAATTCTCCAACAAACAAAGAGCAACTGATTGAAGCTGTTGTCCAAGAGTGGGGGAATCTGCCCCAAACCACGTTGGGTTCGTTGGTGGTCAGCATGCCTCGTCGTCTGCAGGCATGGATTAGACCTCGTGGTGGCCATAGACGGTATTGATATGTCCCTATATGAAAAGGACGGTTGTGTGCTCAGAGCCACATTATCACTTTTGTTATTCGTTGTGTATGTCTGTCTCTTTTGTAAAGCAGATTGTGTGTTTTGTTTTTCTTTGTATGTACCCTATATTGTGTATAATATATCATACACATAGAAAAATAAACAAGTTATTAAATTACAATATGCGAAACCTTTTTTGAGCATTGTAAAAGTTTAGTTTGTTTAATAAGGGTTTGTGAATTACTTATGAGTATTATGATCCTGTATACAAATAAGAATAAAACAATATAATAAATAAAATAAAATTAGAGTCTGCATTTGAATTCTGTTATGCATAAGGATACATATCTCAGCGGAGCCATGGTCGTACAGTTGTTACGCTTTAGCCTGACTACTCCCGCTGGGGTCATTGTGATCATAAGTAATACGTGTAATTCTTCAAGGAATTTATTTACTTATTACTCATATTATTTATACATTGCACCTAGGCAGTTGGTAGGTTTTTGCTGAGGATTAACACTACCTAAGGGAAGATGATAAGAGAGAAAAAGGAGATAGGTTTTGGCATAAAGACAAGTATTGGTAGATAGGATGAGAATCCAGCACGTACAGAGAAATTTGGCAGTACAACAACTAGGAGGAACCTAATTTAGTGGGGGCCTGTTTCAGGCAAGCGGAGAGCGTAGCGTGAACTGAGGTTGCCTGCAAGCGCTCGGTGATTGCACTATCCCTCTCAAGCCGGTATTTCGGTATTATGGGGACAGGTGGCACATTGGCAAGACAAAGTAAGTCGAAAGAAAGGAATGAAATAACTTTCCCTTCAGAAGGGTTAGATTTTATTATGCATTCGAGAATGCTGGGAAGATTTGAATTTGCCGTGATATTTTATATTTCTGGGCACTGTTGGATCTCTCTGCTTCCAGGGTGGGAAGCGATAAAGTAGCTTTAATACTTTTAGAAATAATTTTGTTGTTTTTTGCGAAAATGTTACACGAATACCAATTGTTACACTCAACGAAAACTAAGCTTTAACCCAGAAAGGTGCCGAATAAAACTTTAGAAAAGAGGAAGACTTCTTACCTAACTCAAACAAAACTTAAATTTTGAAAACAAACCATAAGTCAGAGAGAAAATCTCTACAAATAGGAAGCTTGCGGAGCTAGCTATACTTGCTTCAATGGCTTGTTATAATTGATTATGAAAACTAAGAGAATCATTAAAAATGTTGTTACTTTAAGTTTTAGTTTAAATGCAACAAATAGTAAAGACTTGATTGCTTGAGGAATTATCCGTTTTAGAAAAACTTAAGCTTAGAGGTATATTCAGGGAAGAGAAGGTTCTGCCTTATCGTGATTCTGAGGAGAAAGATAAAGAACAAAGGAAAACAAATAATTTATTTAACAATTATGAACGGTGATCTGAATAACAACACTTAAGTTTTGATTTTAGTTTCAGTTAAGAATAACAATTGGTCATAAAATGACAAGGTCTCAGAACTAATAATAATAAGTTTACAATACAAACAATATTAAAGTAGTTACAAGTTCCAATGTTGTTACAATCACTAAACCTGTAAAAAGGTTTCAAAATGTGCAAAAAATTGGGAAATTTAAAGCTTTTGAGAACAATAAATTGTACAATGATTATAACTTTTATAAATTAAGTAAGTTACAAGCGTTATTTGTCTGCAGTTGGCAAGCCAACGAGCTACAGACAAATATATTAGATCCTGATCGTAAGAGGAGAAAAAAAAAGAAAACAGAAAATGGAAAGTGGAAATTTCCGCTATTTGAAACAGTAATTACTAGATGCGAAATACAAAAAATGTACAGGTCGTATTAACGAAACCTGGAGAGAGAAGATTAGATACATTAATACTTAGAAAGTTAACAATTCCTGAGCTAGCAGGATTAGAAAAGAATATTAAGGAGAAGTTTCTACAATTTCTTGAATTTAAGAGAATATAAGAGATATTAACTTCTAATAGGGCAGGTCACCCTTTATGAAGCCTAGAGAAAATGGAAGAGACAACACTTTCATTATTAGAAAAAGTACAATTCCCTAATTTTTAGAAGGGAAGAGCGATTAAAATGTGAACTAGCCACAAGTTTGGGCAGAATTACAATGTTGGAAATAGAAAAAATTTGGGAGGGTGCTTGATTTCAAGTGAGGCCTCTTACTTTTTATTACTTAAATTTAAAGTTTAAATTAATTGAGTAAGTAAAGGTATTTGGGAGAAGGAAAATTGGAACTTGATGAAATAGTCCTGGCCAGATTTATTGCTCTAACGAACGCGGCGCGGTTGATAGTTGAACGGGCACTGTTTTGCACTAAAGTCTATTAATGGGTTGGAAAAGTTCACAATTGTTGCACAGAAAGTTCATGAAGCGAAAAGTTATTGCAGTTGTGGAGATCACTTAGTTGAATTTTGACATGTTACTTGCGTTGTACAAGTTTTGAGATGTAGCAACAGTTAATTGATACAATAGTAGTCCCTCGGGGGGGGGGGGGGGGGGTATTCACTTATTTGGTGTAGGAAATACTAGGTTTCTTGACTATTAGAAAGATTTGTTTACGTAGAAAGTTCTGGAGTTATGATTACGGTTGGATAGGGCAGTAAAGTTCCCGCGGAGGAAAAAGCTAAGTTTTATAGACAGCGGTTTAATTAACATGAATCCCTGGGTGTGAGAAAGTATTCCCAGTTATTTTGTACAAGAAGTACCAAATTTCATATTAGAAAGCTAGGTTAGATAGCCATAGGCTGACAAAGGAAAATCCCGCGAAGACGGTTATTGCACAACAGTGAGCACTACCACGCTTTCTATAAATTTAAATTTAACAAGCATTTAGCTCTTCAAAAGCCATTAAAATATTTTTAAATCATTGAAGTTTTGTACTTAGCTTGGTTTTCATGCAGAACAGGCATGTTCCTGGTGACGGTTGGTTTTTAAAAGTAGACATGGCATCTAGTTTGAATAGTCTCATTAAAACAGGAGACTGGCCCTGAGAGGGCTATGCACTGTACACAAGACGGCCGACCATGGA
Source organism: Meconema thalassinum (assembly GCA_946902985.2). Classification (NCBI taxonomy): domain Eukaryota; kingdom Metazoa; phylum Arthropoda; class Insecta; order Orthoptera; family Tettigoniidae; genus Meconema; species Meconema thalassinum. The sequence goes on from OX336389.2 coordinate 758,858,476, forward strand.
GTGAATGAGCAGAGCGGCGCACCGAAGGGACAAGGGGACAATGTAGACGGGGTAAGAGACAAGAGAATATGCATCAGAATGATCAACATACAAAAAAAATCTTTGTACAAATGTTACTCTTCTTCATGCAGCAGTTTTCAAGGAGATGTTAGCTGGCGACAACGATGACGCCTGGTTGTTTGGATTGGTGAGGAAGTCCTCTTGAATTCGGAGAAATTGAAGAACTTCGGCAGTTAGTTGCTAGATGCCGCTAGGTTATCCATGGAAGATATATATCTAGAACAGTCTTATACAAAACATAAGGCAATTGCACGGAAAATATAGATATTAAGGAATCACTGTTGGTGTCTGCGAAGAAAGGAAAGAAAGGATTAACGAAAAATTAAAGCAAAGAGCAGCAAAACATAGCTCTGACTGACCGTGTATTCCAAAGAATACACCATACAGGGGGGCGGCGGACACCAGCAGGAGCAAAAAATACAAAATGTTAAAGGTTGAGAGGAAGGGGAGCAATTAAAGATATGGGTCTTGTAATGTGCCCATTTGTGGTCAAGATCCTAACTACCCTGATGCTTCCGTCCCTTCCCGGGTAACACTCGACCACTTTTCCAGAGATCCAACCTAAGGGGGGGGGGGGGAAGCATCCCTAACAAGAACCAGGTCCCCCACTTTGATATCAGGATTAGAAGAAGCCACTTCTGTCTCCGATGCAAAGAAGTTAAATATTCCAATTTCCACCTCTTCCAGAAAGAATTACGAAGAGCTTCAAGCTTACGCCAACATTCGGCAAATTAGAATCTTTATGAGAGTTAGGAGGGGGGGGGGGGGAGGGAGGGGAAGAAAGAAAAGTACCTATAAGAAAATGACCAGGTTTTAAGGGAAGCAGATCATCAGGGTCATTGGAAAGCGGAGTCAAAGGGCGAGAATTAACCACACCTTCAATCAATAGATAGTGTGTTAAATTCTTCATAGGTTAGAATGCGATTACCTAAACCTTTTTAGATGACGTTTAGTAACCTTGACACACGATTCCCACCTACCACCGTGATGAGGGGCGTAGGGAGGTATAAACCGCCATTTGGAACCTTTAGAGTAGGAGAACGTAAAGACAACGACCTTTCATATTCCATATTCCGGAAAGCAAAACAAACCTCGCATGCAATCGACAATCAGTCTAATCACCCCAGTACGCACAAGCTAGCGGGTTTCAATTCAATGGTGCACAGAGCTTTAAACATACCTATGTCAAAAGACAACTATAATAAGGAAATAAGAACTATTATGCAAATAGCAAAGGAAAACAACTTCTCGCCAAGCAAAATAAATCAAATTATAGCCAAACATTAAAAAAAAGATAAAACGATTCCCAAACCGGACAATAATGAGAAAAAATTTGCGCGTTTCAACTATGTGAATGCGAATACATATAAAATAACTAACCTATTCAAAAAGCAAGGCATAAAGATAGCTTTCACGACGAAAAACACAACCGCTAGGCACCTCCTCAATAGTAATCTAAATAAACGTGACCCATATTCAAGGTCAGGGGTATATTCTATAACGTGCCAAGACACCGATTGTCAAGCTAATTACATCGGGCAGAGTGGAAGGCGAGTAGACACACGTTATAATGAACATAAGAATGCGATAAGTTACGGAACACATTCAGCCGTGTGCGAACATATGTGTGACGCAGGGCACAGCTTTACCAACATAGAGTCGGACCTTAAAATAATCCATCACGAATCGAAAGGCAGAGCTCTTGACATAAAGGAAGCAATCGAGATACACCTAGCAAAACGAAACAATCCCAACAATCTAAATGAACACACGTTCATGGAGAGCTCACCCCTCTTCACGCTACTAAAAAACACACCCTGTCGGAAACAAAACACAATTTAGCGATACAGCCAAGCTAGATAAAAAAGGGGGGAAATTAGGGGGTTATTAATAGGTAAATGTTATCTGGATCAGGTGTACGATGTACTTTTCTTCTGCAATAAACCAAGGCCCATATTCGCGGCAGTATTAAAGGTGCCGGGACGTCCTAATAAGACCGTCAACGCTTAGTTCGAATGGGTTATGCTCCACGCGTGGCGAGGGCTAATCCACGGTCTTTAATAATTGTAGACCCACCTCATTCAATAACATACATCTTATCTAGGTTGGCAACACCTCACATAAACACATCGCTATCACTCCCCACAGCACGTAGGAGCAGGGGGGAGAAAGCAGGGAAAAACCAGTCGTTAAGATAACCACCGCAGTCTACCGCATAGTGAGTTCCAGTGAGCACGAAAACTGCGAGTAGCTGTTATACGGAAGACAATCAGATAAGTAGTTAGCCTAAAATTTTATAGTTTAACCATAGTTTACAACCATATAATCTCTCTAAAGTACAATCTACGGATAGCTATCACCATTTAGCATTTCACCTAACATATATACTGCATTTAGCATACACTGACAGTTGCAGTACCAATACTGCAACTAAATAATTGTACATATTGTAAATATTTTCACCTGTATTTCAAACATAGATTTTGTAGCCTAAGTGTAATGGATCTGATGATGATCGCTTGACGATCGAAACTGGTCATCCTAGTGTTTTATTAATCTCATGTAATTTATTTCAGGATTAGGGCATAACCCATCTCTTTTGGGTACATTCGTGTTGACCGACTGAAATGCACTAAACTCTTGTTTACTAAGGCGACACTGAAAATATGGCTTCAAACACCACAACACTGGTATCATGATAAATTATTATGTATTATTAGCATTATTATTATTATTATTATTATTGCCATGACTGCTATTATTATTATTATCATCATTCTTAAAGTAATTATTATTAAGACCTATATTTTACCATGACTCCCAAGATCACTAACCACACAGATTTTACCTAAGATTGTTTTTGTTCACTTTGTTAAGACCACATGTTCTTTTACACATTCCATGTATTTTATGTATTGTATGTATACCACCAGTTATTAATACATTTCATTTTCTACCTTCTTAAAAACACAATGTACGAACACTCCAAAACTATCCGCACTCCCTTACAAAAATATTTTTACTACCTTTCCACTTTCTACCCTAATGGAGTGTTCATTTTACTTTCCCTCTCATCTTTCCTACATTAAACATCTCATGTACTAAGGCACACTAATGATTTATAATTTTTTCTGGCACCAAAGCCACGACCACATCTATAACATGGCAGTTTTTTTACAGAGACCTTGATGTTCGTTCATTGTTGCACACAAAATATTGTAATACCTTGTATACATTATTTTCTTACCACAGCAATTGTATATTTTACCATGTACTCACCCATGTTTATCGAACAAATTTTACACATGTTCACAAATTCTATATAAATACTGTACCACCCTTCATGCCTAACCCGCCTGAGAGTACACCACCATTATACATCCACGACACGAAGGTACAGATACACAGATATACAGCCAGACTTTCCGAATCATCTATGCCACCAGGGCCAGCGGACAGAAGAAACGAAGACAAGAAGAGAAGAAAAGAAGAGAACTACCCCTTCACGAGGCCGTGGACTAAATCGGAACAAGGTGTTGCTATACATTTAAGGGCACCTAATGCCCTTAAGAGGTACATTCGCATACACCTATTAATCTACTATTAACTACAATTACCTACGAATCACACCCACATTATTTACACTATCTGACCACCGCCTACACCCCCTTCAGCCCCCATCTCTAAACAACACCATAATCACCCGAGGGAATCAACAACAACACACTTCATTTCCACACCAAGCCAGCAGAGACACACTACAGCTCTTGCCCAAGTGCTTGCACAAACATCAACATTTATACAGGAAATGCTTCCTAAAACAACTGTGTGGCAAGTTCGCAACAGTCAGCAATCTAAAACATTTAAATAGGCCTACCACTCAGTGGGGGATGCCTTTTTACCCCGTGACGCTGCCCGAACGAGCTTCGACGACAACGTACCTCAGGTGAGTGTATTTATCGAGCCTCCTTAACACTTTGTTACATCCTACCTCTTACCATACCTGTTTATATTGTAACGCTACATTATTGAGCTATCCCTACATATAGGGAAGCCAGTACACTTTTATAAGCCTACGGTAAACAGACACGTTTTATCATAACTGCCCAATTGTTTACCATTATTACCATTTCATTGCCCTCTGCCTGCTTCCCCCAGTACACCTTACAATTACAGCGGACTACCATAAGATCGCTGCGTAAGCGATACCAACCTGTCTGTCACCATTTGACATTGCCCTCCAAACAAGCACGTGTGTACATTTTATAGAACTGCTTTATCAGCAATTCTTTTACTTTGATAGCTGCGTCTCCCACCTGGCTCGTTAAACACTACCTTTATCTAGGAGACGTATCCCATTCATTATAACAGCTAACTTGTAGAACTTCGCCCGTTTCCCCAGCCCCTTTCGTTCCGCTATCCCGCGTAGAGAGCCCGAACGTTTAAAAACACCCTTTACACTTCCCCTAGTTACACACCACCCTCCACTCAGACCCACACCCCCAGTTCTGCCGTCATAAAGGGTACAACAATATTATGAATACAGTTTACCTCGATAATACTTGTTCATAGGAATTCGCACTTTAATTAGTTTTGTCATTACTATTTCCCTGTAATATTCAATGTTCAAATGGCACTATCAATTATCACCGCCATTATTATGATAATGGACCTTCAATTACCGCTTCTCTCACGGTCAAAATTTCATCGAAGTCGGCACTCTTCCTGGTTTAATGTAGCACGTCTGTGCTCTACATATGACGAAAAGCCTCGTCGAAAGGACGCTATCTCCCCTCCAATAATTTCTTTCAGTGCGTTTTTCTCTGAAATCGTGGTCTTCCTGCGTATTACTTTGGAAAACACATTTTGCTGGTAATTCTGATGCATGCATTATAATTTCCTGTCCATTGTACAATCGCATATTTATTCGGCATCGTTTCCTGGTGTCTCATTACTTAAGTAATTGCTGGTTCAATTATCCTCAATTGGCGCTAATTATCCAGTTCTAATATTCCCATTGGCTGCTGGTCATTTGATCTTTAATAAGTTACGCCTCCTGCGCTTGTGTCGATGACTGGTCTTGTGCTCGGGTTGCGGCCTACTCAGTTTGTATTGTATGCAATCCTTTTCATGGTGACAAGTTCTTTTCTTTTTATTGCTGTCCATGACTAGAGGCGGTGTGTAGGTTCCAAAAAAATACGAGTTTCCTCTCCCTTTATAGTATTAAATAGAATAGTAGTTCTTTCCTCTTCCAATATATCTTCCTCTCTGTCAATCATGTGAAGAGGTTTGCTCTCCTCGACGTGTATTTCCTGTTGCCTATAAACCCATTTATTTATTTATTTATTTACGTAAATTATCACGTAGCCATGATTTCTCTGGTACAATACTTCTAAACATACTCGAACAAGTACAAATGGGCTCATCACACACACACAATAGGTGATGTCATAAGCCTACTTTTTCATAAATGAAAATAGACTAAAGTTAGGTGTGAATCTGTAGCCTTATTACGCCATTAAGTGAAGCTGAACTACACGAATTATTTTCACATGTGAAGTACTGCTGACAGGACCCGACGAAATATATTGAGCTCACCAGGTTATTAAATGTTCCATTATGTGAACTTATGTTTATAGTCCTTATCAACCTACAAAATTTTAGTTTGCTGAGATCGATTAGTAGATATTGAGAACAGTCTAAATATTTTGGATAAGATTTTTGGCATATTTTAACGCTATAATTCGCGCGGAGTCCGGTGGCCCCATGTTACTGTCCCATATCTTATTGTAGTTTTATATTTACTTACAAAAGACCAATGTACAGAATAGTTACGAGAATATATCTTTCTCACCGAGTTGGACTTCAATAATTTAAAAATTAGGACAACGCAATACCGTGCCTGGATAATTATACAATACATTACTTAATATATTTTAAATGCGCCACTGTTGATCAAATATAGATATATGTTTTACTTAATATGACAACTAATCATATCCTCGGTGTTGTCTACGAGTGATGATTGGGAGCCCTTACAGTGTGTAGCATGTGTTAGCACACTGGGTCTAACACCCCAAATGAGATATCAGCCTACTTTGGTCACGACTGAGGAGTTGTTATGAGACTGATCAGATTGGTAATTCATTAAAATACTAACTAAGGTATTGTGCAAAATGTCCCAAGTTAACACCGATGAAGGTTCATTTGTTAGCAAGATATTACAATCAAACAAACCCAAGGGACTATCAAATTCATGTGCGACTAACAGAGGGCTAAGACAGGTGCACTTTGCGGATTATCCAGTTGTTGATGGAAGAAGAGTTTTAAAATGAAGATCAACGCATCTTGAGTTTAAAAATGTTTAAATGCTGCCTTACATGGCAGGAAACACTACTTGAACTGAGGTTTCCCATGGCCTAGTTAGCCATTCAGCATAGTGACTTCGTAGAGCGCAGTGTAGAGACTTGGTCTCTCTCTAAGACGAGGAGCAGTAAGTAATTCTGTCGCTGAAGATCTGACGAATAGAGCAGCCGAAGGCAAGTTTATGTAACCATGTAAGGATGATGCAGTTACGAAAGTACTAGAAAGGAAGCGTGCTAGATCAGTTGACACCAACTGATATCCGTGATTCCACACACATGACTGTCCCCAGCCCATTGGAGAGAAGTGGAAGCTGTTACGTCATGTAGTGGCTAGAAGAAGATAGCCTCCTTGTGGAATTAGTGTCTGGCCACAGGTGGAGAAAGACACACGGGACCACTAAAACAAACTTAGATATTCAAGCAAATAGAAACACGAAAGTATACAGATTGAAGGATTATCAGTGGGTTATAGTTTAAGACATTAACATTTGCTTCAGTGACCGCTGTAAATACATGGGGAGAGAAGACTCTTATTTGACTTATTCAAACCTCATGGGGAATGACATAACGAAACAAAAGCATATTCGCAAAGACGAACAACTAGATAATTTGCACTAGTATTTAAATATTGAAAATTGTGACTACTCACTCTATTTGCAAGCCAACACAGCATATCAATCGTTGGCAATTACTGTCGTACTTGTCGCTTCAGATTCCACGAGAGCTCATGAGCTCCTGCCCGTAACGCTTCGAACCTGTATCCTGAGATGTGTCTTCCACGGCCACAGCCACATGAAAGCCTGGAGTCTGGAAAGTTCTGCAAACGACTGGCGATGTCAAGGTGAGGGTAGGACTGGATTTTCCTCAGGCAGAGAGATTCAGGCTTTATGCCATCTGCTTACAGGTTTATAGGGCACGTTCCCGAAATATGATTGTTTTATGTTCCTGTGAGATAGACAAGACACTATGAACCACATATATTCAAGGAATGTCCTAATAGAGAATCATTTCTAACTTAAAATGTAAATTTAAATAACCCTGCAATCATTCTATTGTCGCCACCCGTCAAATAAGGCCCAATGCAAAACTTCGTGCAAGCTCTGAGAAGAGAAGATGACGCCTCAATAATTTTAAATACAGATTTATTAAATTGAGCGGAATAAACTTGCAAGAAGCCATCCCGATTTGGTTCATGATCACCAAGTTTATTGAAAACTACAAACTTTGATACTGTACCCATGTGAGTAATTTCCATGGAAAACATGCTTCTGCCTCCAGCCAGCATCAGTCCTCAGGCGTGTACCGTCCACCCACTGAGCAGTTGCATATTTTTGATCTGAGACTAAATGTATCAACTCTACAATGATAAAGCACAACTCTATTCTAAAGACTTTAATTCAGCTCTAAATCATGGCTCCAAACACAGAAAAACACAATCCCAACAATATAACACAAACCAAAGCAAAATTACTCCTACAATCCACTAATATTCACACTTTATCCTTGCAAATCCAGATGATTATTCATTCATTTACCCTGAGATTGACATCAAAATTCATTCTCAAGTGCGCTGATGCACATGTAAATTACACATAAACTGTAATTATAATCTTATGTCACTTGTTGTGACCTCTTTCATTTCACAAGCTTAATTGTTTACTCTCAATACATCTTAATTTACATTATGCGTACACTTGTGTTTTGTACCTCTTTTCCCACCAAAATGCTTTACCGTGCATTAGCCAATTTATGGGTTGCACATCAAATTTACTTGCAACTCCACAATTATATGTAAGCATACCCCGTTCTGCGGCTCCCTTCTGTAGTCCCCTTTTCTACAGTTCCACTTTCTACAGTTCCACTGTATGCCGTTGTGATTTCAACTTCAAAAATTCCCTGTGTCGGATGGTATATTATGCTACCCTTGCGTGGGCAAAGCCTATGGCATCTAGTGTCGACATTTAGAGCTAAGTAACACTGTCAGTAAAAAATGCAACTTCCAACAACTCATAAGTTTGCCAAGTATTACGTTATAAGAACGATCCTTAATTAACTATGTGTTTCAAACCGCACAAATTCATTATACAATACAACAATGACTCTTTTCATTACAAACAGGGTTTCAAAGTTTGTCCATTCTAAATGTCAACTTCAAAGGTCGTTTAAAAATCTCCCCCTCGGAGCTACTTGTATACAATGGGACTGAGTCGAGCGGTCACAAACACGTGCGCTGTCTCTCCCTACTCCCTTCTCTGTTTATCTCCAAGCAGTAACAAGATTTTAAATACAATAGTGCAGTCTCAATGACCCACATATCCCATATGATTTCAACTAAATTGTATGCAAGACAGGTTATGGGCGTGTTTAAATATGTATTCCTAACATTAGGATATTAATAACTGGCCTCAACGGGTCCATTACATTATATGAAGGAACGAGATTCATCCTCACTGGTCGAACTGGCTAGCCGGCATCTCATTAAATGCTACGGTCAGGCACATCCTGCCGCCAAATAAATTCACTTCTCAGGAGCTGAATTATTTCAATAACTGGTTCTCGGTCGACATCAGGTATCATGCAGAGGTTTCCATTGTTATCCTCTCATACACCACAGGATTCGAACCCGGATCATTTCATGGCAATCCACAGAGCTAGGGTTAATCACTAAAATACGCTCTGCCCATAATAAATATCTCTGTATGCCCTAGGCTATACGAGATTTCACACGTCGAATAGATTACCTGGCTTCCGTGACTATTGTGCTATGATCTCGTCCTTTAATTAGTAAGATAAATCTATCAATTACTCTTACAAGCTTATTCACAAGCTGCAAATTCAATTCTCTATTAAACTCTTCCATTTACTAGATTCGTGCATATTTATTCCCATTATCATAATATACTCTGATATAAAATTGCTTTTCTTAGCCCTTCATGTATAATATTACTGCTTGGATAGATAAATATTCCAATTTGCATATATATTTTGCTTACAACCATTTTTCCCTGATGTGTATTCATTTATTCTTTTTATTATTATGATTATTATTACTGACATGAATTACAATAACCCGACACAACGTAACCATTTTAATAACCGAACATCCGTGTTCGTTACGTTACGGTTTTATATAACTGAATTGCCATTTTATAATAGTGGTAACGATTTATCCACTCAATGATGTACAAAAACATCTCAACTCGACTAAAATCAACACAACAATAATAATTTGAGGCTCTACCTCCTAAAATTGACTCTTATTGGCATATTTTATAATTTTGAAATCACTCAACACACAGTGGAATATAACTGCTATAAAATCATGGTTTTTGGGTATGTACATCGGCTAGTCTGGTGGCTCCAACCACGCATTTCTTCCAGTAATGCCCGCCATTATTTGCAAAATTAGCAAGGCATTCTTATACTTATAACACACATTTGACATAACTTTTGCCTAACAAGACACACGGCACTTTTCCTTTCCATATTGAAGCTGTTGCCTCCTTACTCACACAACACGTTATAGCACTTGTGACACTATTAATTTTACATATATTTAACAAATCATCATTACAATCACACGCTCACTATTTACATTTCTTACTGGTTGACTTTTCCTGGCAAGATATCAGGAATGCAGACGTCGAAGATCTCCTCCTCGCTGCTATCCGCATCCTGATTGAAAGTCTCGATTCTCTGCCTAATGATTCCTATCGATTCCACAAACTGTCTATCAATCTCTATCATTCGATAAACTTCCTGATATCGCTTAAATACGCTTGCATATCGTCCTGAGCGTTAATTATATTGGTATTCTTATGAAATTTCACCAATCGCATAATAAAGTTTACCTCTGCGCAGTGCAACATCCCATGATCTGTCTAACCAATAGTTTACATACTGCGCTCAACCATTGTACATTGTACTTGTACAAATTATCACTCTCAATTGTCCTACCTTGTATATCACACGGTACATTTCCTAAGTGCACAATAACAATAGTTCGTAATGCCGACTATAAAAATATGGTGCGACTGTCCTTAATAAATGGTATTAATAAATGTCTTACTGCACGGCTCTTCATGTTGAAGTCCGAGCGTCCCTTCTCGACTTCGGTTACGCGCACTTCGCACTAGACTGCGGTTCAACTGACTACATTACTCGTTACGAATTCATAATTTAATGCATGATATATGCATGCTGCACTTAGAATGTTACAGTCCGTGCCTTATTTCTCTGAGCTAGGGTGACGTGCTCCTCGCTCTCAAGTATGGTTCGACTGACTGCCTCTGTCCTGGGTCCACCCCTTATATTCGTTTGGAGAGAAAAAAGTAGACCGAGAATTTCTCTGCAGTGTCATCTTCTCTCACAGTATGATTCTGATCTTGAATTAACGTTTATATGGTTCTTTTTTCCTCGCTGGTCACAGATCGATCGGCCAATTAATTAATATTAATTGCCTTTGCCAGCGCGTGCCCACGCGGCATCACCTAAAAATCCCCGAAACCATGGTTAGATCTCTCCGCTAACCTCCAATTACTGTGTTACTGCGCGTTCCATTAAATCTGCCTCGATTTCAATGTTTAATGGCTTAATAATTAGCCTCCCGGCTAAACATTCACATAGGTGCAAACCTCATGTCACTGCGTTGCTCCAATCCCGTGTAATCATTAAATTACGCTGGTATCTCCTCACTCCACTAGCCTCTCTATTCTGAAACGGGGAATAACTTGACAATAATTTAGCCCCCTGACCTGCTCCAGACGACTTAAGTAAGTCACATAGAGTGACACGGCTCCAAGAAACTACGCCCCTTTTCCAGAGTCATTAGACAAACGTCAAGCGCTCCAACTTCTGTGCTCAAGTCCGGAATTGTATGCCTCACACAGCCCAATAATGCCGTATTCTACTAATATTCCCTGAATTATATTAATAAATAATGTCAGCATTAGTTCATATCACAACAGTGATTTAATATGTATTTTCTCTAGGGGTTTTTATAACTTAAACTCCCTCAAAAGATCTCGTGTTCGTTCCTTGCTGGAACCTCTATTCTGAGCTCAACTACCTCTGAGGTCCACGTTCGACACCCGTCAGCCTAACCCCGTTGGGTTCATATTCTCCTTGCAAAACTTATAGAATTCAATTGCAAGTGACCTTCTGTAAGTCACCGGCTGACTGTCCCAACCGTCTGTGTTTACACTAAGCGGTCCATCATCTCGTCTGCCTGCGAGTGAGTCTGTCTGCTTCCCCCTTCCACTCTGAGCTCAGCCCTTAGACGTGCATTCTCTCAGCGGTGGGTTTCATTCAATGCTTCAACCTCCCCAGCGACTTCGACCATGTCTTTGTAAATCAGGCGCAGACACGTGCATTCCGGCTGTCTGCTCCCTTCTCTGAGCAAGCTGCTTGTCTCTCCTTCCGTCCCGCTGCGTGAGCCTTCAAGCTTGACTGCCTGAACGACTTTGCTGTCCACGTCCACTTGGGTGTGTGCTGCTATTACTTCCTCTTGTTCATCAAATTCCTCTGGTGAATGATAAATTTTGAGGTTGGCCGCATTCATAACGACCTCATTTCCCGTTTCTAAATGCCTTATTCTATATGCATTATTCTGGAGGTCTCTGTAAAGATGCAGGAATAACAATTCTTTGACGGGTATGTTCTACATCATCCCACTTGTGTAGCATCTGATTGTACCATACATAATCTGTTGATAACGCCTCTGCCTCTCTCTATATTGCACGTCCCCTTGCTAAGCGTCCCTCGAAGTAATCAATCATCATTTTCAACCACGGATCTTCGCGTTGTAGGTTGGTAAGATACTTCAAGTCATCCAAGGTCTTCTGATCTCGATTTTCAATCTGGACAGCTAGAGTTTCCTCTTCTCTTGGATATCGGCTTAACATGTCCGGTATTAAGTTCTCTTTCCCTGGACAGTATTCTATTTCCACATTGAAATGTTGAATATACAGGGACCTTCTTGTCAACCTCTGGCTAGACAAATCCGTCTTTAACAAAACTATTAAAGCTTTATGGTCTGTTCTGAGGACGATTTGAAAGCCATAGATGAGTTTGCGCCAGTACTGCAATGCGTACAGAATTGCGAGCAACTCTATCTCTGTGATCGTGTAATTTTTCTCATGGGCCTTCAATCTCCTACTTATAAAGGCAGTAAAAACTTTCTTCTCGGGCTTATCAACATTTTCTTGGAATAGCATCGCTCCTATCCCAACAAGTGATGCATCCGTCTGTATTATGAACTTCTGGATATAATCAGGGTATCCCAGCTTCACGTATTCCAAAAGCATTTGTTTTGACCTCACGAATGCTTCTTCACATTGCTCCGTCCAATTCCACCTGCCGCCTTTCTTCAATAGATCCTGAAGCGGTGCCACAGTTGTAGTATAGTTTGGGCAGTGGTTAGAAAAGAATCCAATTACTCCCAAATATTGTCGGACGTGCTTTACTTTCGTGGGTCGAGGAAAATTTCGAATTAACTCTAATTTCTCTGGGTTTGGCTTAACTCCATTTTCATCGATAACGTGTCCTAGGAATTTAACTTCCCTCTGACAGAAGTGCGATTTCTTGATATTAACCTTAAAATTAGCTTCTCGAAGGTTATCCAGCAACTTCTTTAGGTCTCTCATGTGCTCCTCCAGAGATTCTGATGTGAGTAGAATGTCGTCTATGTATCTGATGGTACTCTCTTTAACATCGTCTGATAGATTGCGATCTAACGCCCTTATCAAAGCTGAACCAGCTGTTTTCAAACCAAAAGGTAATCTTAAAAACGTATATGTATGTTGATCAAACATAAATCCTGTCAGTAGTGGAGTGATGCCGATTCTAACTCCCCCCACCACTACTCCCAATGCGAGCCGATAACTCCCGAACCCTTGGTCGGAGATTCACGAATGAGGTGTCGTTGGACTCGGGATGACGGGGGCTTTGCTATGGACCACTCGTTATATTTTAGAAAAAAAATTGAAATTTTTCGTTTTCGAAAATAGGCGATATTTTGAAAACCAAAAAGATAGAACGTTGTGCCATAGCTCAAACGAATGGTCTTTATGACCTTTATTTTTTGTAATAAAACTTTTTTATTTTTTATATTTTTTTGAAAACACTCGAATTTTGAAAATCCTATATTTTGGAAACTAGGAACTCTACAAAAAAATTGTTTGACGTAAATCAATGGTCCCTACACTCTCTACCACCAAAATAAATTTCAAGTCTCTAGAGAAAAAATGTGTGTTTTGTAAGTAGTGGGATGATGACAGGGCTGCTTCCAAAAGCAAGTGGTGAGCCCCTGCGACCTTGGAATGGAAGGAGTGATGCTAGGAGGGCGTGCTTGGATTAGTTTTTTTCGTCTCGTCGTGCTCTTTACGGGAATGTCGGTGTCGAAAATGTGAAAATCTGGAAACACAGTCTTTTTGGGGTAAAAACGTGATTTTAGACTTTTTGCTATATCTCACGAACCAATAACGCTAGAGGCATGTTCGACAGGTCCAAGGACTCGGGGTGACGTCCTCTCTGCTATGGACCACTCGTTATATTTTTTTAAAAAAATTGGTAACTCGATTTTGGGGTAAACACGTGTTTTTTGTGATTTTTGCCGATATCTCACGAAGCAATAACGCTAGAGGCATGTACGATGGGTCCAAGGATTCGGCCAGACGTCCTCTTTGCTATGGACCACACGTTATATTTTTTAAAAAATTTGGAAACGCGATTTTGGGGTAAACACGTGTTTTTTGTGATTTTTGCCGATATCTCATGAACCAATAACGCTAGAGACGTGTACGAGGTGTCCTAGGACTCGGGCTTTCGCCCCCTTTCAAATGTGGTAGATATTGTTTCCACAAAATAATTCACAAAGGGCCTAACGCCATACATGTTGAGAAAAAAATTCTTTACCGTTACCTGTTTATAATGTCCATGAAGCGTGGCGGTTGAGAGAGACGATACGGCTGGGTGTGTGTGTGTTTCAACGAACCTGTCGCTGACCACGGTGGCTGTGTTCAATAGATCAATCGCTATTTCGACGGGTCGGTGTATGACAGAGCGAGGGTACGTTTTTTCACACCTTTTACCTTTAACGTGTAAACGGTGATGAGAACTTGGTTCTATGTTGATCGAAGCGAGTACAGAAAACAAACTTACAGGAGGTGAAGGTCATTTGAGCTTATTGGAAGGCTCCGATCTGACTTGACAACAGGTGCAATGGAAAAAATGACCAAGACGCTTGAAGGTGAAATAATCTGACCATTGTGCTGGCAGGGAAGTGCGAAAGGCGTGCACACATGTGTGAAACCACAGGCACGCTAAACCAGTGACATCCTGTCTTGCTTCGTACGTGACAAAATGCAAGTCCATGTGAAATTTGATCTACCGCAGGTGTTCACTTTCGACGTTATCTGTCCACGTGCATGATAACTGTTAACAAGTCACATCCTGTTTTGCTTCGTACGTGACAAAATGCAAGTTCCGGTGAAATTTGATTCGGCACAGGTGTTCGCCTGGGACGTTAGCTGCCCACGTGCACGATAAGAGAATGTTCAAAGCGTGGGAAAAAAAAAGATTATACATGCAATGTGATATATAAAGACACGTCGCTGACATTTCCACTCGCACTTATGTGACTACTTTTGAACACGCTACAGCGTTGTGTGAAACACTTGGCCTTGTTTAACAGTTTTGGTGTTGGTGGAAAATACTTACTCTTGTTGTGAGGTAGGTATATATTTATTCATTTATACATTTATTGATTTATATATAAATACATGCAATTATTTATTGATTAGGTAATTAATGATTTTATTTATTTATTTGTTTGCAGATAACCGGCATACCTTACATGTCTGAGGGAGAAGAAACCATTGCATTTTTGAGCTCACTAGAAGGGAAAAGCAACAAGTCACTGCAAGTAAAGGTGAGATGATTTTTTAAAACTAACTTGTTTCATTTTTTTTTGTTTTATGTTTTATTTTATGAAATGTATGTATTAACCTGAATTTAGGTATTTATAGCGGTTTATTTTATTTATTTTTTAGAAACTTGGAAAGAATAGCCTTACCGCCGTAGCAGTCGCTGAAAAAAACCAGAAACGCACTAAAGCGAAACCACTGCCAAAGAGTGAACTGTTTAAAACTCAGGTAAGTCCAACTTAAAAATGCTATTCCATTTTACCACTACTGAAAACTCGTAGACAAAAAAAAAGTCATTACTTGTACATGACTGGGACAATGATTGCTTTCTTGATTAATGGCTATGTTGTTGTTGTTGACTGGGAAAAGTACAAGGCCATGTTGGATTTTCTAAAAATAAAAATAATAAATTTAATTTATGGGTGGTTCCCTATGGACTCAACGAATATCCACAGGTTTGAACATGATAATGTGAACAAAAATGACATGACATTCATTTTTGTTTATATATTGGTTAAAGGGAGGGTGGGGGAATGTAAATGACTGTAGCTTTATAAAAAAGAAAATAAGTACATGGGTTACTGTTAGTGCCAACATACAGTTTAATTTTAATGGTGTTTTGATATATTAATGTCAATTAACGTTAACGTTTTATTTACAAGTATTGATTGATTGATTGATTGATTGAGTGATGGGTTATTTTGTTTGCTTTTAGGTGTCGTCATGTGCCATTAACGTAATGAACAGACAGTGAACAAGCATGCATTATGCTTTAAAGTACTCTGTGCAATGTTAATAACTTACAATAAGAAAAAGTTTTATTATAACACATGGCGTTAGTACCAAATACAACAAGTGAGCAAGTTGGTTTACCACGTGGGTTAAATTTAAAATCAGAACATGATCGATGGTTAACATTTGAATCCTGGCCTGTAGGCTTTTTATCGACGCATGAACTTGCAAAAGCCGTTTTTTTTACTTGAACCGAGAAGATGTGGTGCGCTGTGTGTTTTGTCGTATTGAACTTTCACACTGGGAAGAAGGGGATGATCCCTTTAGAGACCATTTGCGATGGTCTCCTCACTGTCCTTACATGCTTGGAAAGCAAGTGGGTAACCTACCCGTGCATTCATTTTACCGAACCACAAGGCCTTTGGCCGCTACTTACGTTGCTGAATCACAAATAAATAATAATAATGATGTATTACCAGCCAACGGTAGTGTCGATATATGTGGTCCATATGCCATAGACAGTGTTGAATTGGCGTGTGCTTTTGAAAAATTGGGAGTTTGCAAGACTAAAGCACTAGCACACTCAGAGTACAGCTCTGTTGAAGAACGTTTCGAATCTTATAAAAATGTTTGGCCATTAATATTAAAACACCTTACCAAACAGCTAAGTGAAGCTGGATTTTTTTATACTGGTGAAGGGGATAAAACAATATGTTTTTATTGTGGATTTGCTTTAAAGGATTGGCAAATGACTGATGACCCTTTTGTGCAACATGCTCGTTGGTTACCAAACTGTAAATACATGGTGTTGCTTAAAGGTCAGGAATTTGTGAACACTATTCGTAAAGAAAAAGTGATTGCAGCACAAGACATAACAGTGCCTTTAGAGTTAGAGCACGCGGAGCAAATACATAAGGCTGAAAGAAAAGACTTGTGTTACGAACAGATACAAAAGTGTGACCAACAATTATGTAAAATTTGTTATCAAGATGAACTAGGTGTTGTATTTTTACCCTGTGGACACATGATAGCCTGTGTCAAGTGGGCATTAGAACTTAACACTTGTGCTATATGCAGAAAAGTAGTATCTGCTACAGTTAGGGCATTTCTTGCATAACTAGTATAATTTATTCGCCATGCATAGTGCAAAATCCCTAATTGCACAATATTATTAAAGCTGTTTTAGAGTGTAATAGATATGCTTTTGTTTTGTTTATAGACTACTACAATGAATGTTTTGAATGCTGTGGGACAATCATGTGGCTTAGAGACAAAGAAGCTCAGCGAATTGCCAACGCATATTCCATTCCGCATTATCAAGATTCGGAAATTGAAAACAGCATATGGTGATCGTGTACTTTGTGTATGTGAAAACTTTGAGACATTTCTGCCTATACGGTTTAATGATATGTCGGAGAGTGTTTTTGATGAAGTCAATAATGCTGTGCAACCTGTACACTTAATTTATGAAGGTTTTAAAAACAATAGGTGCATGATTCGTTTTAATTAAATAAAAAAAAGTCAAATAATAATGGAAGATATAAGTCATGACAATGGACTGAAAGAAAAAATATGTGTATAGAATAATAATGTCTTAGTGTTTAGTATTGTCTTAAAAATATTATCATGAAACCAAAAAAAATGTACATAAAGTTTGTAAATAAATGAAAATAATGGTACAATGTTGTTTTATTTTCTATAGAAGTCAGAATATTTAACATTGCAGAGTATACATGATTATGACAATAAAAAGCACACTTAATACAAGTCTTTGCCTTTACGATAGTGTGTTATAGTTTTAAAAACAAAGCTTGTTGTAGATCTTTTTTCTTCCACGGTAAACAATAGGCATGAAAACGTTATTGTCCTGTTTTGGATCATTATCACTATCATAATCATAAGCTGCATGATCTATATCATTATTATTATAATCACGATAATTATCCTCAACATTATCCTCAACATTACTAAAACCAGTTAAATATTCCTGGTCCTCTTCCTGTTCCTCTTCCTCTTCCTCTACAGTGTCCTCATGTAGAGTCTGCGTGGCTTTTGATAATGTTAAGGGTTTTTTGAACATTGAATTATTTTCAATAGTAGTATTGTTTTGTAGCACTTGCTTTTTAACATTTTCATGATTTTCTGTTGACAGAAACAGTGTTTCATGCAGTACACTACATTGATGATCACTGACACTTAAAACCACACTATTTTTGCTTTTTAGCTCACTGCGACATTGTTTTGAACGTTGTTTTGTACAACGCCAAATAACAGTTCCATTTTTATTGGTTCGTTTCACAATATATGAATATCCTTTATAGAATGCATGAGGCTTACCATACCTAGTCACAGATACTTCCATATCAACTGTCAAGCTTAGACTAAGCTCTAGTAAAGACAACTTGGTAATAAGAACAATAGATTAATGTGCGAGCATATATGGGTGCAAATGTGAGAGCAAAAAAAAGTGGGAGCAAAAAAGTGGGAGCAAGAATTGGGAGCAAAAAAGTGGGAGCAAAAAAGTGGGAGAAAAATTGGGAGCAAAAAGTGGGAGCAAAAATTGAGAGCAAAAAGTGGGAGCAAAAGTGGGAGCAAAAGTGAGTGTAAAAGTGAGTGCAAACGTGGGTTCAAAAGTGAGTGCAAAAGTGAATGTAAAAGTGGGTGCAAAAGTGGGTGCAAAAGTGGGTGCAAAAGTGGGTGCAAAAGTGGGTGCAAGAGTGGGTGAAAAAGTGGGTGCAAAAGTGGGTGCAAGAGTGGGTGCAAAAGTGGGTGAAAAAGTGGGTGCAAAAGTGGGGCAAAAGTGAGTGCACAAGTGGGCGCAAAAGTATATGCAAATGTGGGAGCAAAAAGTGGGAGCAAAAAGTGGGAGCAAAAAGTGGGATCTGAAGAAAGTAGGAGCAATTATGAGAGTAAATGTGAAAGGAAAAGTGGGAGCAAGTATGGGAGCAAATGTGAAAGCAAAAGTGGGAGCAAAAAGAGAGAAAAAAAAGTGAGAGCAAAAAGTGGGAGCAAATATGAGAGCAAAAAAAGTAGGAGCAAGTATGGGAGCAAATGTGAAAGCAAAAGGGGGAGAAAAAAGTGAGAGAAAAAAGTGGGACCAAAAAGTGTAAGCAAAAGTGGGAGCAAATATGAGAGCAAAAAAATGTGGGAGCAAAAAGTGGGAGCAAAACGTGTAAACAGAAGTGGGAGCAAACAAGTGTGAGCAAATATGGGAGCAGAAAGTGGGAGCAAATGTGAAAGCAAAAGTGGGAGCAAAAAGAGCGAGCAAAAGTGAGTGCACAAAGGGGGAGCAAAATGTATGAGTAAAAAGTGGGGTCAAATGTGGTGTTTTACTAAAACAATCCCCCCTAACCTAACCTAACCTAACTTTACTCAACCTAATTTCACCTAACCTAACTTCACCTAACCTAACCTTCCAACTCTCAGATCAAAAATTAAATTCTGGCCATAGTCGCGTTGGAATCCAAAACCTCTGGGATAACACCCAAGTATACTAGCCACTACACCGCGAAATGGGCAAATTATCATGCAACACAACACAAAAATAAAAAGTTTTCTGTAGTGTAACTCATTGGCTGACAATCATAGTTGAGAATTCAAACCCAAGACCTCAGGACTTTAGTTTTGAACATTATCAGAAATATTATTCCATTTACATTTTGCTGTTGCTTATAGTTATAAGAGTTGGCATTAATATGGGAGCAAAAGTGAAAGCAAAAAGTGGGTGCAAGCATGGCTGGTTGTAGAGACTTTCATATCAACTAATACACATAAATTAAATTTTAGTAAAGTGACTTGGCTAATAATAATAATAATAATATTAACAGTTTTAAAAAAATTCAAGGGGATTGATATTTTTCAGGGTGTAATTTCCAAAGTACTGTCAAGAATAATAATTACATGAACAGATTCCAAGAACTCTAGAGTGCTTTTAAGGTTAATGATTGGCTAGGAGTGAGATAGAGCTAGATAACCTAAGTTAACCTCAGCTCAGTAAACCTAACCTTGTCACATGGCATGTTCTACAAGTATAGACTTGCTTTGAGACTGGCTATGACGTCACAGATGAATGGCGGTGGGAGGCTGGACACGACTTTTTATTACCCAAAAACATTGTCCTTTTTGCCAGCCTCCCACCGCCATTCATCTGTGACGTCATAGCCAGTCTCAAAGCAAGTCTATACTTGTAGAACATGCCATGTGACAAGGTTAGGTTCACTGAGCTGAGGTTAACTTAGGTTAGCTAGCTCTATCTCACTCCTAGCCAATCATTAACCTTAAAAGCACTCTAGAGTTCTTGGAATCTGTTCATGTAATTATTATTCTTGACAGTACTTTGGAAATTACACCCTGAAAAATATCAATCCCCTTGAATTTTTTTTAAACTGTTAATATTATTATTATTATTAACCAAGTCACTTTACTAAAATTTAATTTATGTGTATTAGTTGATATGAAAGTCTCTACAACCAGCCATGCTTGCACCCACTTTTTGCTTTCACTTTTGCTCCCATATTAATGCCAACTCTTATAACTATAAGCAACAGCAAAATGTAAATGGAATAATATTTCTGATAATGTTCAAAACTAAAGTCCTGAGGTCTTGGGTTTGAATTCTCAACTATGATTGTCAGCCAATGAGTTACACTACAGAAAACTTTTTATTTTTGTGTTGTGTTGCATGATAATTTGCCCATTTCGCGGTGTAGTGGCTAGTATACTTGGGTGTTATCCCAGAGGTTTTGGATTCCAACGCGACTATGGCCAGAATTTAATTTTTGATCTGAGAGTTGGAAGGTTAGGTTAGGTGAAGTTAGGTTAGGTGAAATTAGGTTGAGTAAAGTTAGGTTAGGTTAGGTTAGGGGGGATTGTTTTAGTAAAACACCACATTTGACCCCACTTTTTACTCATACATTTTGCTCCCCCTTTGTGCACTCACTTTTGCTCGCTCTTTTTGCTCCCACTTTTGCTTTCACATTTGCTCCCACTTTCTGCTCCCATATTTGCTCACACTTGTTTGCTCCCACTTCTGTTTACACGTTTTGCTCCCACTTTTTGCTCCCACATTTTTTTGCTCTCATATTTGCTCCCACTTTTGCTTACACTTTTTGGTCCCACTTTTTTCTCTCACTTTTTTCTCCCCCTTTTGCTTTCACATTTGCTCCCATACTTGCTCCTACTTTTTTTGCTCTCATATTTGCTCCCACTTTTTGCTCTCACTTTTTTTTCTCTCTTTTTGCTCCCACTTTTGCTTTCACATTTGCTCCCATACTTGCTCCCACTTTTCCTTTCACATTTACTCTCATAATTGCTCCTACTTTCTTCAGATCCCACTTTTTGCTCCCACTTTTTGCTCCCACTTTTTGCTCCCACTTTTGCATATACTTTTGCGCCCACTTGTGCACTCACTTTTGCCCCACTTTTGCACCCACTTTTTCACCCACTTTTGCACCCACTCTTGCACCCACTTTTGCACCCACTTTTTCACCCACTCTTGCACCCACTTTTGCACCCACTTTTGCACCCACTTTTGCACCCACTCTTGCACCCACTTTTGCACCTACTTTTACATTCACTTTTGCACTCACTTTTGAACCCACGTTTGCACTCACTTTTACACTCACTTTTGCTCCCACTTTTGCTCCCACTTTTTGCTCTCAATTTTTGCTCCCACTTTTTGCTCCCAATTTTTCTCCCACTTTTTTGCTCCCACTTTTTTGCTCCCAATTCTTGCTCCCACTTTTTTGCTCCCACTTTTTTTTGCTCCCACATTTGCACCCATATATGCTCGCACATTAATCTATTGTTCTTATTACCAAGTTGTCTTTACTAGAGCTTAGTCTAAGCTTGACAGTTGATATGGAAGTATCTGTGACTAGGTATGGTAAGCCTCATGCATTCTATAAAGGATATTCATATATTGTGAAACGAACCAATAAAAATGGAACTGTTATTTGACGTTGTACAAAACAACGTTCAAAACAATGTCGCAGTGAGCTAAAAAGCAAAAATAGTGTGGTTTTAAGTGTCAGTGATCATCAATGTAGTGTACTGCATGAAACACTGTTTCTGTCAACAGAAAATCATGAAAATGTTAAAAAGCAAGTGCTACAAAACAATACTACTATTGAAAATAATTCAATGTTCAAAAAACCCTTAACATTATCAAAAGCCACGCAGACTCTACATGAGGACACTGTAGAGGAAGAGGAAGAGGAACAGGAAGAGGACCAGGAATATTTAACAGGTTTTAGTAATGTTGAGGATAATGTTGAGGATAATTATCGTGATTATAATAATAATGATATAGATCATGCAGCTTATGATTATGATAGTGATAATGATCCAAAACAGGACAATAACGTTTTCATGCCTATTGTTTACCGTGGAAGAAAAAAGATCTACAACAAGCTTTGTTTTTAAAACTATAACACACTATCGTAAAGGCAAAGACTTGTATTAAGTGTGCTTTTTATTGTCATAATCATGTATACTCTGCAATGTTAAATATTCTGACTTCTATAGAAAATAAAACAACATTGTACCATTATTTTCATTTATTTACAAACTTTATGTACATTTTTTTTTGGTTTCATGATAATATTTTTAAGACAATACTAAACACTAAGACATTATTATTCTATACACATATTTTTTCTTTCAGTCCATTGTCATGACTTATATCTTCCATTATTATTTGACTTTTTTTTATTTAATTAAAACGAATCATGCACCTATTGTTTTTAAAACCTTCATAAATTAAGTGTACAGGTTGCACAGCATTATTGACTTCGTCAAAAACACTCTCCGACATATCATTAAACCGTATAGGCAGAAATGTCTCAAAGTTTTCACATACACAAAGTACACGATCACCATATGCTGTTTTCAATTTCCGAATCTTGATAATGCGGAATGGAATATGCGTTGGCAATTCGCTGAGCTTCTTTGTCTCTAAGCCACATGATTGTCCCACAGCATTCAAAACATTCATTGTAGTAGTCTATAAACAAAACAAAAGCATATCTATTACACTCTAAAACAGCTTTAATAATATTGTGCAATTAGGGATTTTGCACTATGAAGACGAATAAATTATACTAGTTATGCAAGAAATGCCCTAACTGTAGCAGATACTACTTTTCTGCATATAGCACAAGTGTTAAGTTCTAATGCCCACTTGACACCGGCTATCATGTGTCCACAGGGTAAAAATACAACACCTAGTTCATCTTGATAACAAATTTTACATAATTGTTGGTCACACTTTTGTATCTGTTCGTAACACAAGTCTTTTCTTTCAGCCTTATGTATTTGCTCCGCGTGCTCTAACTCTAAAGGCACTGTTATGTCTTGTGCTGCAATCACTTTTTCTTTACGAATAGTGTTCACAAATTCCTGACCTTTAAGCAACACCATGTATTTACAGTTTGGTAACCAACGAGCATGTTGCACAAAAGGGTCATCAGTCATTTGCCAATCCTTTAAAGCAAATCCACAATAAAAACATATTGTTTTATCCCCTTCACCAGTATAAAAAAATCCAGCTTCACTTAGCTGTTTGGTAAGGTGTTTTAATATTAATGGCCAAACATTTTTATAAGATTCGAAACGTTCTTCAACAGAGCTGTACTCTGAGTGTGCTAGTGCTTTAGTCTTGCAAACTCCCAATTTTTCAAAAGCACACGCCAATTCAACACTGTCTATGGCATATGGACCACATATATCGACACTACCGTTGGCTGGTAATACATCATTATTATTATTTATTTGTGATTCAGCAACGTAAGTAGCGGCCAAAGGCCTTGTGGTTCGGTAAAATGAATGCACGGGTAGGTTACCCACTTGCTTTCCAAGCATGTAAGGACAGTGAGGAGACCATCGCAAATGGTCTCTAAAGGGATCATCCCCTTCTTCCCAGTGTGAAAGTTCAATACGACAAAACACACAGCGCACCACATCTTCTCGGTTCAAGTAAAAAAAAACGGCTTTTGCAAGTTCATGCGTCGATAAAAAGCCTACAGGCCAGGATTCAAATGTTAACCATCGATCATGTTCTGATTTTAAATTTAACCCACGTGGTAAACCAACTTGCTCACTTGTTGTATTTGGTACTAACGCCATGTGTTATAATAAAACTTTTTCTTATTGTAAGTTATTAACATTGCACAGAGTACTTTAAAGCATAATGCATGCTTGTTCACTGTCTGTTCATTACGTTAATGGCACATGACGACACCTAAAAGCAAACAAAATAACCCATCACTCAATCAATCAATCAATCAATCAATACTTGTAAATAAAACGTTAACGTTAATTGACATTAATATATCAAAACACCATTAAAATTAAACTGTATGTTGGCACTAACAGTAACCCATGTACTTATTTTCTTTTTTATAAAGCTACAGTCATTTACATTCCCCCACCCTCCCTTTAACCAATATATAAACAAAAATGAATGTCATGTCATTTTTGTTCACATTATCATGTTCAAACCTGTGGATATTCGTTGAGTCCATAGGGAACCACCCATAAATTAAATTTATTATTTTTATTTTTAGAAAATCCAACATGGCCTTGTACTTTTCCCAGTCAACAACAACAACATAGCCATTAATCAAGAAAGCAATCATTGTCCCAGTCATGTACAAGTAATGACTTTTTTTTGTCTACGAGTTTTCAGTAGTGGTAAAATGGAATAGCATTTTTAAGTTGGACTTACCTGAGTTTTAAACAGTTCACTCTTTGGCAGTGGTTTCGCTTTAGTGCGTTTCTGGTTTTTTTCAGCGACTGCTACGGCGGTAAGGCTATTCTTTCCAAGTTTCTAAAAAATAAATAAAATAAACCGCTATAAATACCTAAATTCAGGTTAATACATACATTTCATAAAATAAAACATAAAACAAAAAAAAATGAAACAAGTTAGTTTTAAAAAATCATCTCACCTTTACTTGCAGTGACTTGTTGCTTTTCCCTTCTAGTGGGCTCAAAAATGCAATGGTTTCTTCTCCCTCAGACATGTAAGGTATGCCGGTTATCTGCAAACAAATAAATAAATAAAATCATTAATTACCTAATCAATAAATAATTGCATGTATTTATATATAAATCAATAAATGTATAAATGAATAAATATATACCTACCTCACAACAAGAATAAGTATTTTCCACCAACACCAAAACTGTTAAACAAGGCCAAGTGTTTCACACAACGCTGTAGCGTGTTCAAAAGTAGTCACATAAGTGCGAGTGGAAATGTCAGCGACGTGTCTTTATATATCACATTGCATGTATAATCTTTTTTTTCCCACGCTTTGAACATTCTCTTATCGTGCACGTGGGCAGCTAACGTCCCAGGCGAACACCTGTGCCGAATCAAATTTCACCGGAACTTGCATTTTGTCACGTACGAAGCAAAACAGGATGTGACTTGTTAACAGTTATCATGCACGTGGACAGATAACGTCGAAAGTGAACACCTGCGGTAGATCAAATTTCACATGGACTTGCATTTTGTCACGTACGAAGCAAGACAGGATGTCACTGGTTTAGCGTGCCTGTGGTTTCACACATGTGTGCACGCCTTTCGCACTTCCCTGCCAGCACAATGGTCAGATTATTTCACCTTCAAGCGTCTTGGTCATTTTTTCCATTGCACCTGTTGTCAAGTCAGATCGGAGCCTTCCAATAAGCTCAAATGACCTTCACCTCCTGTAAGTTTGTTTTCTGTACTCGCTTCGATCAACATAGAACCAAGTTCTCATCACCGTTTACACGTTAAAGGTAAAAGGTGTGAAAAAACGTACCCTCGCTCTGTCATACACCGACCCGTCGAAATAGCGATTGATCTATTGAACACAGCCACCGTGGTCAGCGACAGGTTCGTTGAAACACACACACACCCAGCCGTATCGTCTCTCTCAACCGCCACGCTTCATGGACATTATAAACAGGTAACGGTAAAGAATTTTTTTCTCAACATGTATGGCGTTAGGCCCTTTGTGAATTATTTTGTGGAAACAATATCTACCACATTTGAAAGGGGGCGAAAGCCCGAGTCCTAGGACACCTCGTACACGTCTCTAGCGTTATTGGTTCATGAGATATCGGCAAAAATCACAAAAAACACGTGTTTACCCCAAAATCGCGTTTCCAAATTTTTTAAAAAATATAACGTGTGGTCCATAGCAAAGAGGACGTCTGGCCGAATCCTTGGACCCATCGTACATGCCTCTAGCGTTATTGCTTCGTGAGATATCGGCAAAAATCACAAAAAACACGTGTTTACCCCAAAATCGAGTTACCATTTTTTTAAAAAAAATATAACGAGTGGTCCATAGCAGAGAGGACGTCACCCCGAGTCCTTGGACCTGTCGAACATGCCTCTAGCGTTATTGGTTCGTGAGATATAGCAAAAAGTCTAAAATCACGTTTTTACCCCAAAAAGACTGTGTTTCCAGATTTTCACATTTTCGACACCGACATTCCCGTAAAGAGCACGACGAGACGAAAAAAACGAATCCAAGCACGCCCTCCTAGCATCACTCCTTCCATTCCAAGGTCGCAGGGGCTCACCACTTGCTTTTGGAAGCAGCTCTGTCATCATCCCACTACTTACAAAACACACATTTTTTCTCTAGAGACTTGACATTTATTTTGGGGGTAGAGAGAGTAGGGACCATTGATTTACGTCAAACAATTGTTTTTGTAGAGTTCCTAGTTTCCAAAATATAGGATTTTCAAAATTCGAGTGTTTTCAAAAAAATATAAAAAATAAAAAAGTTTTATTACAAAAAATAAAGGTCATAAAGACCATTCGTTTGAGCTATGGCACAACGTTCTATCTTTTTTGGTTTTCAAACTATCGCCTATTTACGAAAACGAAAAATTTCAATTTTTTTTTCTAAAATATAACGAGTGGTCCATAGCAAAGCCCCCGTCATCCCGAGTCCAACGACACCTCATTCGTGAATCTCCGACCAAGGGTTTGGGAGTTATCGGCTCGCATTTGGAGTAGTGGTGGGGGGAGTTAGAATCGGCATCACTCCACTACTCCTGTCAACAGACTAGTTTTCTTCTCCAATTCAAGATGGTGAAAGCTCGATGTGATATCTAAATTTGTAAATATGGCCTTCCCTTTGAATTTTCTGAGGATTTCTTTAATAGGTGGCACTTTGTCAAACTCCGGTATTACCTTCATATTCAAGTGCCTCAGATCCAGGCATACTCTGACAGTCCTTTCTGTCTTAGGTATGATTACCAATGGGCTTGCATAAGGCGTAGGTGTTTTCTCAATAACACCGGCCTCCAACATCTCCTGAATTGCTTCTTTGACCTTAGCATAATGCTTTTCGGCTATAGGGTAGGGTTTCTGCCTAAATGGTGTCCAGTCGTTAACTTGGAATGCATAAGTGAAGTTCTTTATACGACCAGGTCTCGAGTCAAAGACTTCCTTCTGTTCCAATAATAATTTCTTTAAATTTTCTTTATCTTTTGTACCAATTTTTGCTTCTTCTAGTTTTTCCGAAATATGTTCTTCCAGTTAGGGCTCCAGATCTTTCTCTATGTCTGCGGCTAGTGTTTTCAGTTCGTCTTCCAACTGCTCGATAGCTAACACTTCTTCCTCAGCCATGTCTCTGTATGTATGCCATACTTGTTCATCTGTCCCTGGTTCATTCTGTTTGAGTGAGAACTCTAAGCCTTCGGCTTCCTCGTTCACACGGAACATAACTCTGTCCTGTGATAGGTCTATTACCACTCTGTATTCCCTTATAAACTCTGCCCCAATAATAAGGCTAAACGGCAATTTGTTTACTAGTAGAAAACTCTGTGAAAAAATAGAGCCTCCTATCTGTAAATCTAGGAATACCTGATATTTGCATACCATCGTTTTGTCAGGAATGACACCTTTTATTTTGAGACTTGAGATAGGTATTTTCAAAACATTTTCCCTCTGCGCTATCTCATTATACAAAGCTTGTGTCATAAGACACACCGTCGAACCCGTGTCTAACAGACTTCTTATCTTCAACCCTGCCACTCTTACTAATATAATGGGCAATTCTCGTTTGATCAAGACCTGTGATCCTCCTGTATCCTCGATTAATTCTTCCGGTTTGGCTATCCAATTAATGATGTTGACCGCCTTGCATCCATCATTCTCAAATTCTTCTAATTTTGGAGTTTTTTTCTACAGCGCCAGTCCCCTTAGGGTTTCTTCTCTCCTGTTCACTGCGCTGTAACTCCAAACTTTTGGCTCCGTCTCCATATCTGTCTGGTGATGTCCTATTTTGCATAGCTTCTTGCCAGCGGACATGCTGCTTCTGGGGTACTTCTCCCCTTTCATTAAGGAATTGCAATGAAGCGTGATAACGTTCCTCTACCTCGTCATCAAAGTTACGCCTTCTTTCCTGGGGTCTCCAATTCCGATTGTTGCCTTCTTGGCCATTGTTACCTCCATTATTTTGGTACGGTCTACCCCTTGTATTCTGTTGATTCCAAGAATTTCGGCCTCCTCTTCCTCTACCAGCATTCCCTTTATACTTCGGTTGCCATCTTCTGGGTTCATGTTCCCATTGACGTCCGTTGGAATCTAACGTTTCAGTGCCAGTAGCTTTGTTATTCTTCGGAGCTTTATACTGGTCAACTGCGTGTTGGTCACGTGTACCTGTTCCACGGTTCGATTCTGACGCATAGTATTGGATGTCGTGAGGTCTAGTTGCCTAAGAACTGCCTCCATTTCCATTGCGGTTTTTGCATTTGCCGAAATCAGCAGCCTTTGGATTTCATAAGGAAGTCGCTTGGCAATAGCAATACATAGCTCCAGCTCGCTAGGGTTTTGGTCAAGTTCCTTAAACCGACACATCTGAGATATAAAAAATTCAGCGTACTTCGTTGGATTGTTGGTGCTGTATCTTTTCGAATACAAATCCAATCGTAAATTCTGTTGGGTCATCGGGTCCCAGTATCGCTTCAAAAAAGCTTCCAGAAACTCCTCGACAGTATCGAAGGTATAACGGAAACTGCGAAACCATAACTCACATTCTCCCTCCGTTAGTTTCTCTATGGCTCGTAGCCTGCGCTCTTGTGGTATCCGCGCATCATTTAAATATTCGGACTCTTCTTTCAACCAAAACTTCGGTGTCATATTACAATGCCTACCTGAAAATTTACTTGGTTTCTCTTCGCTTCCTCTAATTACATTTATCACTTGGGTGTGCATAGCATTTTCATGCGGCGTAGAGGCTGCAATCGGTGCACCTGGCGTCATATAAGTACTTTCGCCTGGGCCTGTAGCATTCTTTATTATAGGTTGGGTTTCTAAATCTGCCCACTTGGTTTTCCTCATATCTTCCACGCTGCCTTCACTTGACTTTCTCCTGTGCTATTATCCTAGTCTCCATTTGATTGTGGCGCATCTCTGCTCTTTCCAATCGAGTAATTACCTCTTTTTCTATTCTGCTAAGCCTATCCCTATTTTCTTCTGCCACTTGAAATATTTTCTTCTTATCTTCCTTTAGGCTTTGCTTGATATGGGAGATTTCATCCTCTACATCTTCCTTTATTTGAGCAAGGGTCTTGTCGCTTGCCTCTGTCTTTTGGCCTTCTATCACTTCGAGTTCTTCTCTCAACCCTTTAATTTCCTCTTGGATGTGTCCATTGACCTTTGATATTTCATTTCGGAACTTAACGATTTCCCCTCTGTTCTCCTCTTGTCTTTTGTTGACGATAACAATGTCGCTTTGAATTTGGTCCAGTTCTTTATGAACTTTGCTCATCTGACCCTTTATGTTGCCTACCAGCTCTTTACTTTCATTAGCGATAGCCTTAATCTCCCCTATTTCCTGACATTGATCTAATATGTTCTGATCCTGCTTCTTTAGATCACCGTTAATCGCTCTAGCATAACCTTTCAACTTCTCGTCCCATTTGCTGCCATTTTCTTCTAATCTCTGATCTACCGTTCTAGTAAATTCTGAAAACTGTTTCGCTTGGCGTTCGAGATTCGCCTCACTTTGGATTTGAATATCCTTAATGTCATTAGACCGCGCATCTAACCTACTGTTCGTTTCATCCTGCGCGTGCTTACATGCCTGTAAATTACTTTCAAGTTTGGCTTCTATCGCCTCGAAACGCTTATCGGTCTTAACCTGCATTTCTGATTTAATGCTTACAACGGTTTCTGTTACCTCGGTCTTAATTGTTTCTTGCATTTGACCTAACTTATCATTTATTTCTGCCTTATTTGCATCCAATCGGTTGTTTATTTCAACCTGATTATTATTCATTGCGACCTGATTTGGATTAATTGCCTCCTGAATGGCATCTAAACGATTACTCAGTTCAACCTGATTCTTATTAATTGCCAACTGATTAGCATCTAAACGGTTATTTATTTCATCCTGGAAAGCCTTGGCTTCCAGCTTATTCTGTTCATTAACAGCGTCAAAATGCTGTCCTAGCTCTGCAATCCCCTGCAAAATTCTCTCCGTACCAGCCATTCTTACTACAATTCACTTGGAGATATAGGCAGGCTTCCTGGATACATGTGTGGATTCGTTTTGAAGAGAAATACAAGACATTGTACACATATTGTAAGATTGTACTTAAAAATTGGATGTTTGGATAAATTGTGGATTGGGTGTGTAGCGCTCATACCCTTGGGTAATTCTCTTCTCAATAGAGAGATTCTGCGTTACATCAAAATACTACTGAACTCAAAAATCACTCAAACACAGTTTGGGGCAAAAAAATAATTATTATGGTTTTCCCCATGAAAACCATAAAAATCTATGGGTTTTCCCTAAATCCCATAAGCTCCACTAACCTGGGCGCCATGATAAATAAAATACACACCTGCGCCTATGGTGACCTGTATTTTAAACTGGCCCCACATATCAGCACCATGATAAATAAAGTAGGTGGTCTTACCATGTTTTATAAATGAAGGTCAGGTCTTGCAATGCCAAGATATACATATTGCACTAATTAGGCGATTCCACGATAGAATAATACCGCCCCACGTTACCTGGATCATAGTGAGTATAAAGTGTTTATCAAAAATTTATATTGTTTGTATCGAAGCTTAGCTAAGTTTAGGTGCGGTCATTCCCCTAATTCATTTTATTCGTTAATTTAATAGAGTTGTATACACTAGATCTTGACCGACTTAAGTTGTACCTATAGCTCAAATCACTATACAGGACATCAAATTCCATGTACCCATGGGAGTAATTTCCATGGAAAACATGCTTCTGCCTCCAGCCAGCATCAGTCCTCAGGCGTGTACCGTCCACCCACTGAGCAGTTGCATATTTTTGATCTGAGACTAAAATGTGTCAACTCTACAATGATAAAGCACAACTCTATTCTAAAGA
This sequence comes from Meconema thalassinum, assembly GCA_946902985.2. Taxonomy (NCBI): domain Eukaryota; kingdom Metazoa; phylum Arthropoda; class Insecta; order Orthoptera; family Tettigoniidae; genus Meconema; species Meconema thalassinum. The sequence goes on from OX336389.2 coordinate 758,889,937, forward strand.
CTTTAATTCAGCTCTAAATCATGGCTCCAAACACACAAAAACACAATCCCAACAATATAACACAAACCGAAGCAAAATTACTCCTACAATCCACTAATATTCACACTTTATCCTTGCAAATCCAGATGATTATTCATTCATTTACCCTGAGATTGACATCAAAATTCATTCTCAAGTGCGCTGATGCACATGTAAATTACACATAAACTGTACTTATAACCTTATGTCACCTGTTGTGACCTCTTTCATTTCACAAGCTTAATTGTTTACTCTCAACACATCTTAATTTACATTATGCGTACACTTGTGTTTTGTATCTCTTTTCCCACCAAAATGCTTTACCATGCATTAGCCAATTTATGGGTTGCACATCAAATTTACTTGCAAATCCACAATTATATGTAAGCATACCCCGTTCTGCAGCTCCCTTCTGTAGTCCCCTTTTCTACAGTTCCACTTTCTACAGTTCCACTTTCTACAGTTCCACTGTATGCCGTTTTGATTTGAACTTCAAGAAATTCCCTTACCGCTGTGTCGGATGGTATATTATGCTACCCTTGCGTGGGCAAAGCCTATGGCAACCTTGACCTTGAGAGCTAAGTAACACTGTCAGCAAAAAATGCAACTTCCAACAACTCATAAGTTTGCCAAGTATTACGTTATAAGAACGATCCTTAATTAACAATGTGTTTCAAACCGCACAAATTCATCATACAATACAACAATGACTCTTTTCATTACAAACAGGGTTTCAAAATCTGTCCATTCTAAATGTCAACCCCCAAAGATCGTTTAAAAATCTCCCCCTTGGAGCTACTTGTATACAATGGGACTGAGTCGAGCGGTCACAAACACGCGCTGTCTCTCCCTACTCCCTTCTCTGTTTATCTCCAAGCAGTAACAAGATTTTAAATACAATAGTGCAGTCTCAGTGACCCACATATCCCATATGATTTCAACTAAATTGTATGCAAGACAGGTTATGGGCGTGTTTAAATATTTATTCCTAACCTTAGGATATTAATAACTGGCCTCAACGGGTCCATTACATTATATGAAGGAACGAGATTCATCCTCACTGGTCGAACTGGCTAGCCGGCATCTCATTAAATGCTACGGTCAGGCACATCCTGCCGCCAAATAAATTCACTTCGCAGGAGCTGAATTATTTCAATAACTGGTTCTCGGTCGACATCAGGTATCATGCAGAGGTTTCCATTGTTATCCTCTCATACACCACAGGATTCGAACCCGGATCATTTCATGGCAATCCACAGAGCTAGGGTTAATCACTAAAATACGCTCTGGCCATAATAAAAATCTCTGTATGCCCTAGGCTATACGAGATTTCACACGTCGAATAGATTACCTGGCTTCCGTGACTATTGTGCTATGATCTCGTCCTTTAATTAGTAAGATAAATCTATCAATTACTCTTACAAGCTTATTCACAAGCTGCAAATTCAATTCTCTATTAAACTCTTCCATTTACTAGATTCTTGCATATTTATTCCCATTATCATAATATACTCTGATATTAAATTGCTTTTCTTAGCCCTTCATGTATAATATTACTGCTTGGATAGATAAATATTCCAATTAGCATATATATTTTGCTTACAACCATTTTTCCCTGATGTGTATTCATTTATTCTTCTTCTTCTTCTTATTATTATTATTATTATTACTGACATGAATTACAATAACCCGACACAACGTAACCATTTTAATAACCGAACATCCGTGTTCGTTACGTTACGGTTTTATATAACTGAATTGCCATTTTACAATAGTGGTAACGATTTATCCACTCAATGATGTACAAAAACATCTCAACTTGACTAAAATCAACACAACAATAATAATTTGAGGCTCTACCTCCTAAAATTGACTCCTATTGGCATATTTTATAATTTTGAAATCACTCAACACACAGTGGAATATAACTGCTATAAAATCATGGTTTTTGGGTATGTACATCGGCTAGTCTGGTGGCTCCAACCACGCATTTCTTCCAGTAATGCCCGCCATGATTTGCAAAATTAGCAAGGCATTCTTATACTTATTACACACATTTTACATAACTTTTGCCTTACAAGACACACGGCACTTTTCCTTTCCATATTGAAGCTGTTGCCTCCTTACTCACACAACACGTTATAGCACTTGTGACACTATTAATTTTACATATATTTAACAAATCATCATTACAATCACACGCTCACTATTTACATTTCTTACTGGTTGACTTTTCCTGGCAAGATATCAGGAATGCAGACGTCGAAGATCTCCACCTTGCTGCTATCCGCATCCTGATTGAAAGTCTCGATTCTCTGCCTAAGGATTCCTATCGATTCCCCAAACCGTCTATCAATCTCCATCCTTCGATAAACTTCCTGATATCGCTTAAATACGCTTGCATATCGTCCTGAGCGTTAATTATATTGGTATTCTTATGAAATTTCACCAATCGCATAATAAAGTTTATCTCTGCGCAGTCCAACATCCTATGATCTGTCTAACCAATAATTTTCATACTGCGCTCAAACATTGTACATTGTACTTGTACAAATTATCTCTCTCAATTGTCCTACCTTGTATATCACACGGTACATTTCCTAGGTGCACAATAACAATCGCTCGTAATGCCGACTATTCAAATATGGTGCGACTGTCCTTAATAAATGGTATTAATAAATGTATTACTGCACGGCTCTTCATGTTGAAGTCCGAGCGTCCCTTCTCGACTACGGTAACGCGCAATTCGCACTAGACTGCGGTTCAACTGACTACATTACTCGTTACGAATTCATAACTTAATGCATGATATATGCATGCTGCACTTAAAATGTTACAGTCCGCGCCTTATTTCTCTAAGCTAGGGTGACGTGCTCCTCGCTGTCAAGTATGGTTCGACTGACCGCCTCTGTCCAGGGTCCACCCCTTATATTCGTTTGGAGAGAAAAAGTAGACCGAGAATTTCCCTGCAGTGTCATCTTCTCTCACAGTATGATTCTGATCTTGAATTAACGTTTATATGGTTCCTTTTTCCTCGCTGGTCACAGCTGTATGCGTGCTCGAAGATCGATCGGCCAATTAATTAATATCCATTGCCTTTGCCAGCGCGTGCCCACGCGGCGTCACCTAAAAATCCCCGAAACCATGGTTAGATCTCTCCGCTAACCTCCAATTACTGTGTTACTGCGCGTTCCATTTAATCTGCCTCGATTTCAATGTTTAATGGCTTGATAATTAGCCTCCCGGCTAAACATTCACATAGGTGCAAACCTCATGTCACTGCGTTGCTCCAATCCCGAGTAATCATTAAATGACCCTGGTATCTCCTCACTCCACTAGCCTCTCTATTCTGAAACGGGGAATAACTTGACAATAATTTAGCCCCCTGACCTGCTCCAGACGACTTAAGTAGGTCACATACAGTGACACGGCTCCAAGAAACTACGCCCCTTTTCCAGAGTCATTAGACAAACGTTAAGCGCTCCAACTTCTGTGCTCAAGTCCAGAATTGTATGCCTCATACAGCCCAATAATGCCGTATTCTACTAATATTCCCTGCATTATATTAATAAATAATGTCGGCATTATTTCATATCACAACAGTGATTTAATATGCATTTTCTCTAGGGGTTTTTATAACTAAAACTCCCTCAAAAGATCTCGTGTTCGTTCCTTACTGGAACCTCTATTCTGAGCTCAACTATCTCTGAGGTCCACGTTCGACACCAGTCAGCCTAACCCCGTTGGTTTCAATACTAAGCATACAAATCTTGAACTTCCTACTTGGTCTACTTTCAAAACAATTGTTAATAGCATTCTAAGCAAGATAGAAAATGGTGTTTCCTTATTAAATTATCAATTGGAGTACATCAGATGTAGAATATCCCTTGACGTTTTACTGAAAAATGGATGAGCAGAATGACCACTTTCACAAAGACATCCTTCCTATGGAACTACTGTATCAAGGGCAGTGGAATCCTTCCTTTACTAGTTACTACAATGGGTGTTTTCTTCGGGAAAGTGATAAAACGACATACAGAAGTAATTCATGTTCATCCGGGACCAGATGGCGAGATTAGAGTTGTCACTGTGAAAACAGAGGAAGGGAACTTTACGAAAAGTGTCAGGAAGCTGTGCCCCCTTCCGATGGAGAACTTCAACGAAGAATTCTCAACCTGCTTAGAGGTAGGCTATATGTTCTCATCAGATGTAGTTTTTGAAATTTACGATCAAATGTTGTTTGCGTACGGTACTTAACATACCGTACTTACAGTACATAGTTTTTGTTATGAAAGCGCATCTTTCAAGAAGAACCAGTAATGTTAGCTGCAAATGTGCTGCTATGTGCGCTCTCTACCACTATGTATGGACTACTTTTGTAAGCTCCTTATAGAGCGCAGCTCGCATCCAGTGGGCCGTGGATTTAGATAGATCATGATGCTTCGCTCTCAGCAATCAATTGTCAAAACAACCATGGCATTGATAAGATACAAGATAATAAGCAAGAAATAAGTACTTTTTAATTAAAGAGGACAAATATTTATTCCACCACCAAAAGCAAACCCAATTCTTTTACACTTGCGTCCAGATCACGATGAGTCACAGTGCGGCTGGTGGCGGAGTATTCAGGCGATCAGACGAAATCAGGATCAGTATTGTGCCCGTTAGACAGAAATATCGGGGTACTATCGATCGCTGACAGCCCTCTCATCACCCCCATCTAGCAAACAAATACTCGGATAGGATAGGATGTGTTATCAGATCAGCCCCGCGCGGGAAAATTAATCTCAGTTAGTATCGGGTGTAGGTCAGTTTTTGTACGTTATTTATCCCTCAAGGTTTTTTTTTATTTCTTAATGACCATTTTAACACATGTCGTTGAGCAGCAAAGACCTCTATATCAAGCATGTCACCATAATAACCAGCCCAAGGAACACGCCCTCAAAATAGCAAATCTAAAAATGAATAATCCAGGATTATTTAAAGTTTCATTTAAACTTATTTTAAAGTCACAAATCCATAGCCTGCTTCGGAGGGTAAAAATCGTCTAGTCCGCTGATCTAATAAAAATACAATCGTATCCTTAAACTGAATACAATCTAATCCCTCTCGATGTCCTGCTCAAAAAAATAATTTGTAACAAGCAAGCTAAGAATGTGATACGTAAATAATTCCATACGCAGTACTATACTTAGTGAACAAAAATAACAATCACAACCTGAATTTACTGCAAAAAATCAAATCGGAATGTTGACAATTGAAAAATATATCATTTACATTTATTAGCACCAATTAAAATATCCAAATTATAAAGGTGTCACTTCTAACATATATTTTTACGTTAATTAACTATTAGCTAGTTCTCTCTGACGTTAAAACTAGACGAAAGCGTCTGCTCAAAGAAAATATAAAGCTATAAATAAGCGGCCACTAGTAAAAAAAGTATCCTTTAATTATATGTTGTGAAGACGAAATCAATAAATCGAAGACACTCCTGCCTGTCACACCATTTCTGTGCCTATCTACGCAAATATACACTGTTTGTATCTAATAGACGCCTACGTGTGGGTAAAATTAGGTCGGCAACTGTGCTGTAAAAACCACATCTTATATTACATTATTGCACATTGCATGTGTCCACAATATATCACAGCCAGGCAAATCGTCGTATCAAAATAGAGGAAACTGTCCTAAAGATGGTGCCTAACATGCATCAATAGCAAGTTCGAAGTGTATTGGTCAAGTAATAATTATACGAGTATAACATTTCACGTCTTACTTAGCCATATGACCAATATATCGCGATTTATGTGAGGAATATCTATCACATGTTTTATACGGTCAGTTTTAGTACGATATTTATCCCTCAAGGTGTTTTTATTTCCTAATGACCATTATAACACATGTCGTTGAGCAGCAAAGATTTCTATCTCAAGCATGTCACCATAATAATGTGAGCAAATTCACTTTTACATAGTACAGGGCAGTCGTCAAGAACACTCACCCTAGCGGTGGAAATATGTGGCTCTATTGCTCACATTAAACTCATTGTCGACAGGGTAAAACCTCCACTGTCACCTAAAAATAGCATAAACTCCATACGAGCAATCCTAGTCAGCTCTAATACTCATATTTTCTTCTACAGATATAACAATACCATGGCCCTACATTATGCAATCCGTTCATAACGTAAACATGGAAAAGGGATCATCTCTTTCATGTTTCATAATACCATTGGTAAACCTCTACTTAAACTTCCTATCATAATCGTAGTTCCTAATAATTCATGACTGCTTTAATATGAGCCCTAACAAAAAGCTCATAACAGCTGTGACCATCAAATATCATCTTATCGAACCCATGCACAGTAGCGTGTTCCAAAGTCTTCGCAAAAGTTGTCAGTTTCGTCGTCTCAACATTGTCATAAAAATGAAAGCAAAAATCCACTACTGATTGGCAAGTGTGTGTTGTGTAACATGTTTTAAACAGGCTTTACAGTGTCGGGCGCTCTCCACTGCCCTCAAAATCACACTTATACGAAATGAATGCAAATCTAGCTGGCTACTAATTCAGCAGTCTCTGTTTATTGTTTCCAGCAATTTAAATATAATGAAACGAGTTCTGCAACTCGCCTCATTTACACAATTCATATGGCGAGTCAAAAGCCTTTCGAAGGTATCAATGTTTGCCAATGAACACTAAACTAATGAGATAATAATTGCCTCACCTCCTTCAATGTCAAAACGATACGAAGAAACATGTACAAAGTTTCAAACGTCGCTTCCATAAGCCTCTCCAGATCCCGTGATATGCCAAAGCACTTTAAATGAATGATAATATAATTACTGCTAGACCTTGCAGATTAAAACGATACGATAAAAATTATGCTACCATTCTAAAGAAAATTCCCGCCTAATAATTGTGCAATAAAGTGCTGTCAATAATGTTAATCTACCATTTACAAATGATGATTATTTCAAGACTCACATTGGTGTCGTTGTTGGCTCGTCGTGGATTTGAGCCTTGATCATGACCTTTGACCTTAACGCGGTTCTGCGAGTTTACCAATTGCGCTTCTTGCTTCTCATCAAGGTCGACTTCCCTCTCAAGAGTAAGAGTAGCAGCCATGTGGTCAGGTAGCGTAGTTGAGTTGATAATGTTAAAGAATTCCCTAATCATTAAATTTAAATTTAGAATGTTTTTTACTCGCAAACATTAATACACTGACTTAACACATGTGCGGATGATTTCAAGATTGCTCTTCACACTTCCGCCACGGATTTTATACGTTTCTTTTGTAACGTGCCACACTAAACGTTTGAACATGTGCTCACCAAAGTCGTCAAAATCAGCGTAATCGTGTAGGCAAAAATTCACAGATTTTAGGAAATAAGGTTACTTCGCTCTTAAGATTGATATGTTCCACTCGGATGGAATACTCTGTTACCTCGTGTCACTTTCACGATTGTCTGTTACCCGTACATCATGTGCTCGTCACATGGCCTCGGTTCAACTTTAGGAAAAGTTCTAAATTTCGCCAAAATGCGAAAATATTCACAGTGCCGAACACAGCGGTCTCTCTGGTTTCTGAAGACATTTATGATCCACTTTTCAACTCTGATACAACTTTCAGATTATTACTGATAAACTCGACCAAGTTTGCAGGAGAACAATTATTCGAAACGCGCTCGCTCTCAAGTGGCCTCAAAGTCGGAGTAATGCTGTAGCGCTTCGTACTTCCTTTCTGAGTTCGAAACTTGAGTCATGCAGCGACTACTTAAATATTTCGCCTTTCTGCGATGTAAATTAATCCCTTAAATATGCTGAAAAGTCCTGAAATAAATCCAAATAATTTCTAATATCTTCCAAATGTGTATTTAATACTCGTAAACCAATTACATTTTATAAATTTCTTCCATGGCCTCCTGTAATAGTTCGCTCAAGTTTACAAAGTATGAATATCCACTTCTCAGTTGTAAGCATTAGACTGGAGCGAGTTCAAAGCTTTTCTGGTCCGTCCTGACCGCAGTGCATCTTAACATGAATAAAAAGTATCATCGGGCATGAGCTCTACGGGCACAGTATGTACACCTCTGCTACAGATACCACACCAGCACAGGTAACCAGACAATCCAAAACACACACACCCAAGTACTTATACATTAAATTAGACACCCCCTCTTGGTGTACCGACTATCACGCTTAACTGTAACTCCTGACGTCTGAAAACAATTCCTGTCTCTGCGAAGAAATGTAATACTGGTCTGAGGGCTGGAATGGGATAGACTCAGTCTCGTATGGAAAGACAGAGAAGAGGTGGGTTCGATTCCCACCTCAGTCATCTTGGAAGGGGTTTTCCGTGGCTTCTCACTTGTACTCCGTGATGGTTCCTAACGTAAGGCCAGAGCCGTCTCCTTCCCAAAGCTCACCTGAATTACCAATATACACATTGATACAGCTATCACAGTAAGCCAGGTTGTTAGACAAATCTTACAAATATCCTAGTACACGGAGCTTAATGACCACGATGTCACAAAGCCCCAAAGTCAACAACTAAATTTGATGTCATTAGCTGCAGTATCTTTTGAGCAGAGTGACTGGCTGAGTGGCTCAGCGGTAACGTTCTCGCCTTCTGATCCCAAGATAGCGAGATGATATCCCAGCGCAGTCAGTTGGCATTTGAGGGTGCTGAAATATGAGGGAGCCTTGTCAGTAGATTTACTGGTATGCTAAGGATCCCCTTCAGGGCAACATTTCGGCACCCCGGCGTCTCTAAGAGCCGCAGTGGTTAAAAGGAATGTAAATCTAATAACATTATTATTGTTATAAGGAGAGATACAGAAACTGACAAGAATTAGGTCTAGTCAGAAATTTCATTTCATTGAAGTAGGAACGAGAAAATAATGGGATATTCTAAATGTCGGGATTGAATGATTAGTTGGTTGAAGAATTGAAGACTCAGCTATCGCATGACTCATTGCAGCAAGCCAATAAACAGTCCCCCTCCCTTGGGTGGTTGCATTACATAATAATAGTGCTGCAGTAGGAGTGTGGAGGTTCCCCACCATGACAACGAAGGAATTAAGGAATTTTCTATTTCGTGAGCGAGAGAGACAGCAAGAGAGAGTGAACAGAAGGGGTCTGTCTGTTGCGTGGGCTCATCGATCAGGCCCCCTTGGCCCCAGACCTATCATAACTCCTAAACGATGCTCCTAGAACGGAGGGAGAGGAGTTGACACATTCTCTCACACCGCCTCCCCTCCAACATGTTGCTACTGTGACGCAACTTCCATATTATTCCCAATCAATATATGTGGACACTGTGAATCACACTTGCCTTGATTAATGACATTTCGTAGCCCACAGACGTCGCTTGCTGGCTCGCTTGATAAATCGCGCTGTGCCTGGCTATGAACGCACTTTCATTACGAGCCCAGGTCTGGGTGCGGGAACAGTCTGATTTCCATGCACTTCCGGACAGACAGACGTGACTGGGGCCTCAGCTGATTTACATACGGAACAGTGCCGTACTGGTGCAGCGGAAACTAAGTGTATTAAAATCGATTTCGATACACATGGTCACTGTATTTATTGATGTCCTATTATGTCCACTCATGTGACTGAAAAGTACAGGTTGCATCAGATATGACAAACAGATACATATCAGTCCTGCAAGAGACATTTACAAATGAAATTTCGGAAGTAAGTTCGTTACCGGGCTAGGAAAGGTGTATCATCTCTATACATAAAGCAAGCCTTCTGTCTCATCATTTTTAGCCTAATTTCATTTATGAAAAAATAGGCTTACGAGATCACCTTTTGTCCGTGTGTGTGTGAGTGTATATGTGTGTGTGCACACGTGTGTGAGCCCCCCTTTTCTAAATCTAAACAACTGGAGCGATTTCAATGAAACTCGGTAAGGACAAAGTACTATTTTGTCCGACTCCGACCGTGCCCTTCAAGTTTTAATACATCTCACCAATCCAACATGGCGGCTGTGTGAAATATTTCACCAGCATTCTATATCTCCGAAACTCTTACAGACATCACCCTGAAATTCTTGTATGGTGATAAAGGGCACTACTAAACATTCACATATGTGACTTTCAAAAACCCGTTAACTAGAAAACGAACATGGCGGCCAAGCGAGGTTGAATCATTTAAATAGACGTTTCTCGTGATTTAACCGTCTTGGTACAGCAAATGTTTGTACACAATGTAATGCACTGAAATCTAATTTAGTTCAATTGTTCACATAACCTCAAAATGACGGTTGTGTGAAATTTTTAAATTAAGTTTATATTTCTTGTGTCCTAATCATGCGATCAAAGTCAAAGTTTGAATAATGAACCTACGCAATAATCGTCATATAATAGTACATAACGCTATGGCCTACATATAAGCAAATGCAACATGGCAATCACCCGAAATATTTAGACGGTTCTCAATATCTAATAATCTATGACAGCAATCAAGCTGAAATTTGGTATGTTTTTTTTTGTTGTTGTCGTGTAGCCTCCTGAGAGGCCGAGTGCAGGTCTTTCTAGTCGACGCCCGTGGGCGACCTGCGCGTCGGGATGAGAGATGGAATGGATGAAGATGAATGAAACTGGGCAAGGATGTGGAAGGAAGCGGCCGTGGCCTGTCAGAAGGTACTGTCCCAGCATTTGCCTGGTGTTGAAATGGGAAACCACGGAAAACCATTTCAAGGACAGCCGACGGTGGGGCTCGAACCCACGCGTCTACCGAGGCAGCAGAGAGCTTGGCCCCTTGACCTAACGCAGCGCTTTAGCCCGCGCAGCCACTACTGTCGGTGGTATGTTGATGAAAGCTATTAACATAAGTTCACCTATAGAAATTTCAATAATCTGGTCAGCACAAACAACATGGCAGCGATGCGACGTTTCTCGCGATATAACCATACGAGCACAGTGAAACTTGGTACGGTAAATGTTTGTACTATTTTTTATCCAATGGCATCTAATGTATTTCAATGGTTTATGACCTCAAGATGGTGGCCGTGAGAAATTTCAAAATCTTGTTTTTTTCTCTTGTGTCCTAATTTTCCGATTGATCTTTGAGTAACAAACCTACGCAATCATCTTCATCTAATAGTAGACTAAAAACTCTATAGCCTACATATATTAAAATCCAACATGGTGACCAAGTGATGATCTCAATATCTACGAAACTATTACTACAATCCAACTGAAATTTTGTATGTTGATAGAGGCTATTAACATAAGTAGGATACATTTTTTTGTCGTGTAGCCTCCTGAGAGGCCGAGTGCAGGTCTTTCTATTCGACGCCCGTGGGCGACCTGCGCGTCAGGATGAGAGATGGAATGGATGAAGAGGAATGAAACTGGGCAAGGATGTGGAAGGAAGCGGCCGTGGCCTGTCAGAAGGTACTGTCCCAGCATTTGCCTGGTGTTGAAAATGGGGAAACCACGGAAAACCATTTCAAGGACAGCCGACGGTGGGGCTCGAACCCACGCGTCTACAGAGTCAGCAGAGAGCTTGGCCCCATGGCCTAACGCAGCGCTTTAGCCAGCGTAGCCACTACTGTCGGTAGTAGGATACATGAAAAATAGGCTATTTTGTTCTTCTCGGAACTGCCTGTTAATTTTCGTTTAATACTTCGTACTTGTCCTGAGTGTGCTATATAATGACCTAATATACTGCAATCTCTGCTTTTATACTTTCCAGTCGGTCAACACGATTGTATCCAACGGCAATGGGTGTTATGCCCCAATCCTGATAAACATACTTGTGATGAATAAACAAATAAATATAATAATAAATAAGAAAATAAACAAATAAGTCCTCTTCTTGATCTGGCACTAGAGCCCGGTGTGAGCTTTGGCCTCCCCAGCCACAGACTTCCATCGATCTCGATCGTCTAAAGCTGATCTTCAGGGTCGTACGTTCATTGTTTGCAAGTCCACCTCCACTTCATCTTTCTATCGAATCCTTGGTCTACCAGGGTGTCGTCCTGTTTCCGTTCTGGCTTTATATATATTCTCTAGTGTTCTTTTGTCTTCCATCCTTTCAATGTGGCCCAGCAATCGTAGTCTTTGTGATTTTATTTATCGAACAAAGTCTTCGCTTTTGAGGATTTCATCTATTTCTCTAATAGTTCGTATCCTCCATTCTCCTCTATCCAATACAGCACCATAAATTGTCCGTATTATTTTACTCTCAAACACCCCACGTTTATTGCAATCCTGAACCGATCTATTCCATGTTTCTGAACCATCAGTTAACGCAGGTCTGAAGAAGATCATGCAAATTTTGTGCTTTGATTTATGTGACAACAATTGCCACTTAATGAGTTTCAGATTGGCAAAATAAGGTATGTTTCCTATAATAATTCTCCTATTTATTTCTTCACTCACTTTGTTTTTATTATAAGCTAGAACACCCAAAATACTCAAAAATTATAACATTTTTAAATGCTCAGGGGTCAATTATTAAATTATCACAGTTTCTTCTTCCTTCAACATATGTTAGGTGCATTTACATTGTTTTGGCAGCTTTCACATTTAGACCCATTTCCTCCCCTTACTTCTTCAGCTCTTCAAACATCTCCTTTAAACAGTCTAATCTTCTCGCTATCAATACTACATCAACAGTATAGGCACACATTTGGGTTGATTTATATACTATAATATTTGCTCCTTCCAATTTCTCCAATACTTCATTTAAAGCCAAGTGGAATAGCGACGCGGACATGGCATCACCCTTTCGTACACCTCTTTCCAAGGCAAATTCAACACCAAGTTTACCCTCCAACATTACTTTGGGTTGAGCATTTTCTGCGGTTATTCTCACTAATAGAGGAGCTGATAGTGCTATATTTGAAGTAGTAACTGATGTAGAAAAGGCATTAGATGAAAACAAACTACCTGCTGGTGTACTAATTGACCTTCAAAAAGCCTTCGAAGTGGTTAACCATAAGATTCTCCTTAATAAACTAGAATTTGCAGGCATCAGAAGAGTGGCACATAAGTGGTTCAAGAACTACCTCACAAACAGAAAACAATATGTTGTATTCGATAATGTAAAAGGATCTCAAATGAGAATTGACACAGGAGTACCTCAAGGTTCTGTTTTAGGATCAATTCTTTCCTTGGCCAATATTAATGATATAGTATTATTAGAATTGAAGGGCAAGCTTAAACTATTTGCAGATGATATTTCTACTCTATCTGGGAACATCTGAACAGGAAATTATGCTAAATATTAATTATGATCTCAATAAGCTGGTGGATTGGTTGAGAGCATTCAAAATGTTTATCAATATCACTAAAACAAAATATTTATTCTTCCATAAACCATCATACAAGATTGAGACCACAAACATAGTCAACATAGCCAACAAAGAAATAGAAAGGGTTAAATCGGCAACATACTTAGGTATCACACTAGATAGTACACTAACCTGGGAAAATCATGTAGAAAATATAAAACATAAAATCACCCCTATAATAGGTATTATTTTCAGATTAGAATATAGCTGTCTTACTAGCCAACAATTGAAAAATATATACTTTGCTCTGACACATTCACATCTAATGCACATGAATTTCATATGGGGGTATTGTAAGAAGGAGCTGATAAAAGAACTTGAAATACTCCAGAAACATGCTATAAAATCTATCTTTGGATTTCCTTGGCTCACACCCTCAAATTAATTATACTCAAGAACTAAAATTATGCCACTGCAAAAACAAATAGCTATGTCAGCAACAGTATTTGTATACAAATTAGAAAACAAATTGATACACACACACATCCATTTTACCCATGCAAATGACATTCATCATTATGCAACAAGAGGAGTAAATCGAATATTCACCAGCCGTTCCCAATCCATTACATTTGGAACTAAAGGAATTATGTCCTCTATAATAAAGGAATATAACTTGCTACCATTAGGCATAAGGGAAAGTTTCTCTATAAAAGCATTTAAGAGGAAAACAAAAGACTTCCTATTAAGGAATGAATAGCCCATATTCTATAGCCTTAAGCAATGCAATGTATCATACCGAATCATCTCTGTAAAGTTAGTCACTAGCAATCTAATATAAGTTACTATTAAACTAAACAATATAATGTTACAAAAATTATATATATGCCATACTGTAACTATGTTACTTGATTGTCCCTAACACGAGCTCAGGCTCATTGGGACCTATGTAAATAAATAAATAAATAAATCTTATTAGCTTACCGGGAATTCCATTCTGTTCCATATATATGTGCAATCCCTTCCTGTCAATAATTTCAAAGGCTGGCCTGTAGTCTACAAACAACATATGAAAATCTATATTGTTTTCATAACACTTTTCCATCGCTTGTCTAACAACGAAGATTTGATCAATAGTACTTCTATCCTTGCGGTACCCACATTGATATCCCCCTACTAGTTCCTCATTGTAGATCTGCGACATCTTTAATAGCACATTGGAAAACAATTTGCAGACAATATTCAGTAATGTCATTCCTCGGTAATTTGCACAATTATACGTATCTCATTATTATATATGGGAAAAATTATTCCGATGATCCACTGAGATAGCCATATCTTGTCGATAAAATTATATATTTCAGATATAGGCCTAATTTCTTGTCCAGAGTTATTTAGCATCTCCCTCGTAATGCCGTCCTCCCCCGGGGCTGTATGATTTCCTAGACTCTCAATGGCTTCCTGCACTTCATGAATGGTTGGTGTTTCTTTATGTGGTTCTACATTCAGTATCTTTGGATGTGTCTCACATTCTTCCTCAGTCTTTGCATTAAATAACTCTTCAAAAGGTTCCTTCCATCTATTGATAATATCATGCGCGTTGTCTAATATTTTCCCCTGTTTGTCTTTACATCGAGTAAGCCTAGGTTGATACCGTTTCCTGAACCAGTTAACTTCTGTATAAAATTTCCTCACTTCGTTTTGTTGCCTTCTCTCTTGTATTCCATCCTAATTTCTCATTAACATTTCCTTCTTTTTTATAATATTCTTCATCTTCTCCTATATGCCTTGTATTTTACTCTATTTTGCCTTGTATCTCTTTGTAACATGTACTTCCTTGCTTCATTTTTCTTGTCCATTGCTTCTTCGCAGTCTTTATCGAACAATTCATTATTTACTCTCTTTTTAGTTCCTAATACGTCCTGGGCACTTTCTTGAATTGCTCACTTCATATCTTCCCATTTTTTCTTCGATATATATAGCATTTGTTGTCTGCAGTTGCCTTTTAATCTCCTCTTTGAAATTGGTTACTTTTCCTGGGTCGTTCAGAGTTTCTTCGTTCCACTTCTTTCTGATGGTTGTCTTGTCTGTGCATTAGATAATTCTTGCCTTATTACAAGTTTGAACAAGAAATGGTCCGAATCACAATTGGATCCTCTACAGGCACGCACATCAATTACGGACGAAATATGTCTTTCTCCCACCAATACATGGTCCATTTGGTTCACTTGGTCACTTCCGGGTACCTGCCACGTGCCCTTATGGTTTAAATAGGTGCTTCTAATAACCTAATTATTTGCTGCAGTCTTCTGGCCGAGTACTATACCATTTCCACTTGTCTCATCACGTAATGAATATCGTCCAGCCACCTGGTTCATAAAGACATCCTCACGTCCAATCTTTGCATTGAAGTCACAAAGAGTAAACAACTGGTCATATCTGGCAGCGTTGTCGATTACTCTCGTTATTTCATCATCAAACTCATTTTTACAAACCTCTTCTTAATGTCCTGTTGGTGCATGTGCTGAGATAATACCCTACCAGCGAAATTTTACCGGTGGCGGAAATCGGAACTAATGCACTCCGCCCAGCCTCACGCCTGCGATAGACGTGCAGTCGTCGCCAGCGAAACATCATCGCATGTCATTGGTGTGCATGATTCATGCTGGGTCGTGCGCTGTGCGGTGTGTTCTCATTGTATGACTGTACATGCATTTCCCTCTTGCCCCCACAACCGATCGCTGCAGCCATAACGAGGCGATATGATGTAATGTATACACTACAGGCCAGCTCCACGTCTAGAATTAACAATTCCCTGGTAGGGTAGTAATTTTCATGTTTCTAAAGTGCTCTTTCAATCTTAGTTTACATATTCTATCATATTCTATTCTATCATATTCGATCAAACCCTAAAACACTTTTCCTTATTTTCTGATTTACAATAAATTCCGGGCCAAAGAATCCTGTTCTTCTCTCTAGTCCACTATAAAATAACCTAAAATCTTTCATATTAATTCCTCTTCTTCCATTCCATGTTATCTCTTGTAGCGCCACTAAATCCAATTCAAATTTATTAATCTCTCTCCCAATTTCTTGCATCTTCCCTGGTTGAAACATCGTTCTTACATTCCAAGGAGCCATTTGTATGTCCATTTTCCTTATGCGTGTCATTTTAACTTCCTTTGGTCGTCATTCAAAAGATCCGTCCGATTAATTCTGAGTTTGGTCCTTCTCAATAAGATATTTCTACTGGGTAAGGCTGTTTAACCCACGCCTACCCTCTACCAGAGGATGGGGATATTATTCTCGTGGCATCCAACTTCTAGACAAGCTACATTCACCTTGGCTGTGGAGCCTCGTCTGCCCCTCCCTCCTTCATTGGGACTCTCACTCCTCCCTCGCATTTGGATTCGTTCGATATATTCTCGGGTTGCTTCTTAGTCTGGATCTTCACCTTTGGTTTGTCTGGCATGGGAGGCCTTGCCGGCATAGCCCAAAATATCATTAGACCTCACAAGAACTCTTACCACGTCAAGGTCTTGCAACCCTTAGAGAGGGAAACAAATAAGTAAATAAATAAATAAATGAATCTCATGTACTTCCTTACAGGGTTTGGGCATTATACCTATTAAAATTGGGTAAAATCGTGTTGACCGATTGAAAAGCATAAAGTTCGTTAATTAAGGCAACATTGAAAAATGACTTCCAACACGATATTATTTGTCAAGCGTTGGAGTCAATACTACCGAAGCGATTGCCATGAAAATTCATATTTAAGTTGAATTAAAATAAATTACAATTTATTTATGTAATATAATGGGAAACAATTCATACCCGTATCTTGACATTAGGCCATAGGTAAAGGCATGCGCGAATGTGGATATCCGCAAATTATTTTGCCAAGTGGATATAAATTAGTTTGCATCTCTGGGCGGCTAGTGGATAATGTTTGGAGTAAATTTGCGGACAGTTTTTAGAATGCAATCCGAACTTGTTGAATATCATGACTACGACCTGGATGTTTATGACCTGTCGTTATTTTCCGTTATGTTTTCTTCATGACAAGTGCAAGCTGATGATTTACGCTATCTCATTCAAATTATGTCATTAAGCATAATTAACACTCCGAATTGGAAAGGGTTGAAATTCTGGCTATATAGCATTCAATTTAAACATCATTATTATTAGCATAATTAATTAATTGGTTGATATTGCAAGGTTAGTTATTAATGTAATTGGTTATAGATAAACTATTATTTAATTATATATTCCCTTGAAAAAGTGATCAGATTAAGCTGATTCCTAGACATTATTATTAATGTTTCATGATGTTTGTATCAATAGCATTCGTTTCACAGCATTTAAAATTTCATGAAATTATCGGCATATCATTTTTATTATCGTCGTAATTATTAAGCACGCACATCACATATTACCATATTAGGATTGTGTTAACACTGACACATCCTCGAAACATCCTAATCACAAATACTAGTAGTGAATTTCTTTTATCACACACTTCAAATCGATAAATATATACTTTTAGATGGGCCACCTGACTCGCATCCAAATTTTGCCACTATAAGACAACGTTCAATAAAGTGTCTACAACATGTCACTAGCAATCTAATATAAGTTACTATTAAACTAAACAATATAATGTTACAAAAATTATATATATGCCATGCTGTAACAATGTTACTTGATTGTCCCTAACAAGAGCTCAGGCTCATTGGGACCTATGTAAATAAATAAATAAATAAATCTTATTAGCTTACCGAGAACTCCATTCTGTTCCATATATATGTGCAATCCCTTCATGTCAATAATTTCAAAGGCTGGTCTGTAGTCTACAAACAACATATGAAGATCTATATTGTGTTCATAACACTTTTCCATCGCTTGTCTAACAACGAAGATTTGATCAATAGTACTTCTATCCTTACTGTACCCACATTGATATCCCCCTACTAGTTCCTCATTGTAGATCTGCAACATCTTTAATAGCACATTGGAAAACAATTTACAGACAATATTCAGTAATGTCATTCCTCGGTAATTTGCACAATTATACGTATCTCATTTCTTATATATGGGAAAAATTATTCCGATGATCCACTGAGATAGCCATATCTTGTCGATAAAATTATATATTTCAGATATAGGCCTAATTCCTTGTCCAGAGTTATTTAGCATCTCACTCGTAATGCCGTCCTCCCCCGGGGCTTTATGATTTCTTAGACTCTCAATGGCTTCCTGCACTTCATGAATGGTTGGTGTTTCTTTATGTGGTTCTACATTCAGTATCTTAGGATGTGTCTCACATTCTTCCTCAGTCTTTGCATTTAATAACTCTTCAAAAGGTTCCTTCCATCTATTGATAATATCATCAGCGTTATCTAATATTTTCCCCTGTTTGTCTTTACATCGAGTAAGCCTAGGTTGATACCGTTTCCTGAACCAGTTAACTTCTGTATAAAATTTCCTCACTTCGTTTTGTTGCCTTCTCTCTTGTATTCCATCCTAATTTCTCATTAACATTTCCTTCTTTTTTATAATATTCTTCATCTTCTCCTATATGCCTTGTATTTGACTCTACTTTGCCTTGTATCTCTTTGTAACATTTACTTCCTTGCTTCATTTTTCTTGTCTATTGCTTCTTCGCATTCTTTATCGAACAATTCATAATTTACTCTCTCTTTAGTTCCTAATACGTCCTGGGCACTTTCTTGAATTGCTCACTTCATATCTTCCCATTTTTCTTCGATATCTATAGCACTTGTTGTCTGCAGTTGCCTTTTCATCTCCTCTTTGAAATTGGTTACTTTTCCTGGGTCGTTCAGGGTTTCTTCGTTCCACTTCTTTCTGATGGTTGTCTTGTCTGTGCATTAGATAATTCTTGCCTTATTACAAGTTTGAACAAGAAATGGTCCGAATCACAATTGGATCCTCTACAGGCACGCACATCAATTACGGACGAAATATGTCTTTCTCCCACCAATACATGGTCTATTTGGTTCACGTGGTCACTTCCGGGTACCTGCCACGTGCCCTTATGGTTGAAATAGGTGCTCCTAATAACCTAATTATTTGCTGCAGCCAACTGGCCGAGTAATATACCATTTCCAATTGTCTCATCACGTAATGAATATCGTTCTGCCACCTGGTTCATAAAGACGTCCTCACGTCCAATCTTTGCATTGAAGTCACAAAGAGTAAGCAACAGGTCATATCTGGCCGCGCTGTCAATTACTCTCGTTATTTCGTCATCAAACTCATTTTTACAAACCTCTTCTTAATGTCCTGTTGGTGCATGTGCTGAGATAATACCCTACCAGCGAAATTTTACCGGTGGCGGAAATCGGAACTAATGCACTCCGCCCAGCCTCACGCCTGCGATAGACGTGCAGTCGTCGCCAGCGAAACATCATCGCATGTCATTGGTGTGCATGATTCATGCTGGGTCGTGCGCTGTGCGGTGTGTTCTCATTGTATGACTGTACATGCATTTCCCTCTTGCCCCACAACCGCTCGCTGCAGCCATAACGAGGCGAGATGATGTAATGTATACACTACAGGCCAGCTCCACGTCTAGAATTAACAATTCCCTGGTAGGGTAGTAATTTTCATGCTTCTAAAGTGCCCTTTCAATCTTAGTTTACATATTCTATCAGATATAGATTCAAACCCTTAAACACTTTTCCTTATTTTCTGATTTACAATAAATCCTGGGCCAAAGAATCCTGTTCTTCTCTCTAGTCCACTATAAAATAACCTAAAATCTTTCATATTAATTCCTCTTCTTCCATTCCATGTTATCTCTTGTAGCGCCACTAAATCCAATCCGAATTTATTAACCTCTCTCCCAATTTCTTGCATCTTCCCTGGTTGAAACATCGTTCTTACATTCCAAGGAGCCATTTGTATGTCCATTTTCCTTATGCGTGTCATTTTAACTTCCTTTGGTCGTCATTCAAAAGATCCGTCCGATTAATTCTGAGTTTGGTCCTTCTCAATAAGATAGTTCTACTGGGTAAGGCTGTTTAACTCACGCTTACCCTCTACCAGAGGATGGCGATATTATTCTCGTGGCATCCAACTTCTAGACAAGCTACATTCACCTTGGCTGTGGAGCCTCGTCTGCCCCTCCCTCCTTCATTGGGACTCCCACTCCTCCCTCGCATTTGGACTCGTTCGATATATTCTCGGGTTGCTTCTTAGTCTGGATCTTCACCATTGGTTTATCTGGCAAGGGAGGCCTTGCCGGCATATCCCAAAATATCATTAGACCTCACAAGCACTCTTACCACGTCAAGGTCTTGCAACCCTTAGAGAGTGAAACAAATAAGTAAATAAATAAATAAATCTCATGTACTTCCTTTCAGGGGTTGGGCATTATACCTATTAAAATTGGGTAAAATCGTGTTGACCGATTGAAAAGCATAAATTTCGTTAATTAAGACAACATTGGAAAATGACTTCCAACACGATATTATTTGTCAATTGTTGGTGTCAATACTACCGAAGCGAATGCCATGAAAATTCATATTTAAGTTGAATAAAAATAAATTACAAATTATGTATGTAATACAATGGGAAGCGCCCCCCCCCCCTCCCATTGAAACAATTCATACCCATCTCTTGACATTAGGCCATAGGTAAAGGCATGCGCGGATGTGGATATCCGCAAATTATTTTGCCAATTGGATATAAAGTAGTTTGCATCTCTGGGCGGCTAGTGGATAATGTTTGGAGTAAATTTGCGGACAGTTTTTAGAATGCAATCCGAACTTGTTGAATATCATGACTACGACCTGGATGTTTATGACCTGTCATTATTTTCCGTTATGTTTTCTTCATGACATGTGTAAGCTGATGATTTACGCTATCTCATTCATATTATGTCATTAAGCATAATTAACACTCCGAACTGAAAAGGGTTGCAATTCTGGCTATATAGCATTCAATTTAAACATCATTAATATTAGCGTAATTAATTAATTGGTTGATATTGCAAGGTTAGTTATTAATGTAATTGGTTATAGATAAACTATTATTTAATTATACATTCCCTTGAAGATGTGATCAGATTAAGCTGATTCCTAGACATTATTATTAATGTTTCTCATTGTTTGTATCAATAGCATTCGTTTCACAGTATTTAAAATTTCATGAAATGATCAGCATATCATTTTTATTATCGTCGTAATTATTAAGCACGCACATCACAAAATACCATATTAGGATTGTGTTAACACTGACACATCCTAGAAACATCCTAATCACAAATACTAGTATTGAAATTCTTTTATCACACACTTCAAATCGTTAAATATATACTTTTGGATGGGCCACCTGACTCGCATCCAAATGTTGCCACTATATGATCACTTTCAATAAAGTGTCTACAACATAATTATAACCACGTGCTTCCTTTATATGTGCTATTCAAAAACATATTATTATCCAAACTGCTTGATAAAACACGATAATCTATCAGATTAAATTTATTAATCAATTAAAGATATTCTATGTTTTACGTTCGTTTTAATAAGTGTGCAATTGATTTTAATTACCAATTCTTAGTTCTTATGTTGCCTTTTATGTTTGAAAATCAGGCATAATATAACAGTCACCTGAAAATAAAATCAATCATTATATCATGGTAATGGCTGCCTTAGTGTAGAATGGATGTAGTTTGGACTCACTACCCTTAAATGTGGTGTGATGTCCGACTATGCCATGGTGGTTAATGACGCCTTCAACTTGCTTGACCGTCGTCTTATGCTTTCATTAAACGCCATCATCTACGTGTTGACTGTGTGATGTAATTATGTCTTCTGATCATGGTATCCATCTATGTTCATAAGTTCCCTTTATTAATTCAAGCCATCATCATCTTGACTGAGTAAATATTCTCGAGTGTTCCCGCGTTGATAATAATTTGTGAAGTTTGCACAATGAAAAGTCTGAGTTCCCAAAATTTCGTCTGATTGTCCGCCATTCCAGACATAATATTCCATATTTTATGAATCTTGACGTGCTGTATTAGGTTAACTGTATTGTTTATTGAATTGTGTTCTGTTCATAAATGTTGAGTTGAAGAGTACACTTTTGAATATTATAGTGTAAATGTCTGGTTATAAGAAACTTATGACTTCGCATGGCATAACTGCGTTGATATGTAGTATTGTACTCACCAGATAGCGTTCATTATGTTGAAATAGTAGTCCAATGTGGTGTGAAATACTGTAGTAAAATGTACTCACGTCAGCCTCTGCCTCTACACACGTATTTTTACACTGAGTTTATCACTTGCATAAAACCAAGGTACTGTTCGTCCGTCTATAATCTAACTCACGTTCACTGGTGAACTTAATTTTCGCGTACATGATCTGCAATCAGAACCTCGGCTAAATAGGTTTGACGTTCCAGCCGTTGACTGTCTTCGAATGAAGTGCAGTCCACTGAGACAGGCTATCGAAGACATTTTCCTTATCACGTGGGTTGGAAAGTGTAAACTGAGATCCTCCCTCTCTCTGACGTAACATAATGAGAAGTTTAACAGCTGTAATTAATAAGTAATACTCGGCTTTCTGCTACAATAAATAACCGGTAGTCGATTGATATCTTCCTTTATCTTTATTCGACAATAATTAGAGACGCAGTTTCAAATAACGATGTTTTAATTAATTATGATAATTCACATGTTATCAAAAATGGAATCTCATGCCGAACCTACAAAATAAATTGTGGCTGGGTTCGGACACTCGCTCTCAAGCTCCCATCGTAAATCGGCCAGCGATCCTACGCTTCATTCCCGTTCACAGCTGGGGTAGCTTATTCTCATGTCTAGATTTCAGTCACATCACTTAAACACACAAGGTTACGGCCGACAAAATATATTTTTATACTTCATTTGCGCTCTCCTAGACACACAATATCATAGGTTGGTACAGCATCTAACACCTTCTACTTACCTTTAAGCGGCTTACCTTATTACCTTTAGGTACACACCTTACGCGGAATCCATATGACAAAAATTGAACGTAATTCTTCCCCTACAACATGACTTACCTTTAAATCCATACACTAACCCACCCATCTTTTGAAATTTTAACTGATCTACAGAAATCTTATCATTTAAATTACCGTACATGCATCAAAACATAGCTTATCTTTCCTTTCTGGCTTAATAAAACAAATAACGAATTTTTATATGGACTAATCGAGGGCTCGATAATCTTATCCTACAACATGATTTGAATCTGCCTGCTTACAGCCTCTTGGAAATTAAAAGGTACGAGGTAGCAATACCGCGATCATGTACATTGAATAAATGTTCGTAGCAATTACGTTATCCAATTCGGTTCTCAAATATATTCTTATTCTCTAACAACACCTTCAACAATTGATCCACTCGATCACTCTCTAACTCACTCTGTAACGCAGCGTTACGCAAGGTGTCCTTTAGAGAATCCTTCGTCATCATACTGCCCCTAAAGCATTTAAAAATCGAGGTTCCCTCTCAGGAGACACCCCTACAATCTACACACTAACATCACTACAAATATCGGCTCCCTTAGTCGTTAATACCTCCTCAAGCATACATATACTCTTAGAACCCCCATATAACTTACTTGAATCTCTAAATGACATGATCACATCTCCATCCATCCATCCATCCACCTGAATTTTACATTACCCTCCTGATAACATAGCTGGACAGAACTTTGCGACATCCTGTCCGGACCCAAAATTACTTCATATACTAGATTTAGAATTACAAAACGAACCTGTGTTCCATTCGTACCTTCTATTAAAATTTCTACAACAACTTGTTTGGAAATTATGTGAGATTTCTTCCCCACAGCAGTTAACACAAACGTTGATCTAATTGGAATTTCCTCAAACTTAATAGCATATTCCTCCCTACTATTATAAAATGCGGCACTAATGCATGAGAGCTGACAGCCACTGTCAAGAAGTGTATTAATACACGCCCCTAACACATGTAACTTAACGTCAGAATTAAAATTAATAACGGTAGGTTCCATAGCTACCTCCACAAATTCACTTAGTAAATCATCACGGATGTTCAGGTTATACGAAAACGTAACACACGGTAATACAGACTTCCTTAACCATTCTCTCTGGCATTTTTATGTACTCACTACATTCTCCTTCACTTCTATGTTTCTTTGTAGTTACACTCTCTTCTCTCCTCATAACAATAGTTTTTACCCCCTCCGTACTACATTTATCAATAGTAAAACTATAATACACCTCTCCCCCTATTACTTCTCCTACTCTAGATATTACGGTACTCCAATGCACCTTATACTCTTCCTCTCTCTCTCTCTTTAATCCTATTTTCCATTTCCTCTATAAGGGGCCGATAAACTAGATATTAGGCCCCTTAAAACAACAATTATCATCATCATCATCATCATCCATTTCCTCTAACATCTTCATTTTCTCCTCTTTCATTTTACTTCTAGAATTTCTACCTTCATGCCTTCCCTTCACTTCTCCAATACTATCACTCAATGTTCTTCTTAACTGCAGCTTATTGCGTCTGCTCTCATCTATCTCCGTCCTGCTTTTATCTTCTGTACTATCTCCCTACACCATCTCCTCTAACATCGTGCTCTGATTCTGCTTTTTCTTCCTATACTTCGGATTCCTTATCTCAGCCTTCTGCTTTTCCTGTTCAATAATTATATCTTTCTGACTGTGACTTAACCCACGCTTCTCTATCTTTGTTAATTTCATATTGACTTCCTCTATACAGGCTGTGAATTCTTCCCTTGTCTGCCTATTCTCTTCATCTATATTTTTCTGCATTTTTATTTCCCGATTGCTTAGTACCTTCTTTATTTTACTTACTTCCACTCCTATCATTTCCTTAATCTTCTTCTCCTCTTTTTCACTACGTTCCATTATCTCTACCTTCATTTTTTCCCTCCTTTCCCATACGTCTTGATTAATCTCTTCTACTTTTTTGCCTATAACTTCGAACTTTTCCCCCACTACTATCCTGTTTGCAGGCGAGGAAAGCTGGTGCCATCACTGTGAACCAGAATCGATAGTGTCGACGATGCTATGGTGGCATCCATCGTCCCCTCGTCCCATGAAGTTCATGATTCAACCATCCGCTTGAAAGGTGAACCCCACACTATTGTCCTGATCTCTCCTCATGTAATTGTCACGTCTTCGGTCCCTTAAAAAGCCTTGAAGGGTCGATGATTCCTGTTGGACGAGGAAGTGTGGCAGACGGTTAGTGAATTCTTCGAGCTGTAAGACAGATTTATTTAATCAAACGGTGTTCTTCAATCTGCTGCATCGGTGGGATGAGTGGCTCAATGCTCAAGGAGGTCTTGTCTGATTGGAACATGACTCTGGACTGTACAGCCTACAAAAGAAACTTTTTGATCACGCATTATCTATCTATCATTCACAATTTCTGAGTCTAAATATATACATTTCATAAAGCCTAAAAAGGCCGAAATGATGGTTTGCACCCTAAATTGTTGTAAATCGATGTTTTCACTTCTTCACATGATAAATAAGAATTTTTATTAATATACATAGGACAACCTTTTTTCCGAAAACAAGTTTACCAAAAGTTTGACACGTCTTAATTTTGCAGAATAACAAATACGTCCGGTCAATATTGATGTATTTTTACGTTGCGTAGTTGTTGCAGATCGGTTTACTGCTCTTAGGTGCAGCACCTGGGACACAAAACAAATATTTCGACATGCTTTTATTTATATACTGCAAAGTTAACAAATGAATAAAAAGAAGAAAATAGTAATATATTGTACCCTTTAGACAGGAGTGTGGCCATCGGTCAGCCCTCACGAGACTCCCTTCCAACGAACCAGACAAGCTGGGAGTATAAGATGTGTTCTTAGACCAGCTCCGCATGAGAAAGTTATCCCAGGTAGTATTGGGTGAGGAGAGTTTTAGTACGCGCCAGGTAAGATAAGTAACTAAACGATAAACGTGTAGCCGACATTAACATCCATCAACTATGCCTTCTTGTATGTTGGTTTATGGTTGAATTTCTTGAAGTTAAGTTGCTTTTAGTGTCAGCACATTGTCGCCAACCCTACTGAAGTGGGGACGTATGCAAAATTGCACTCCAGAAAAACAAGTATTGTAACTCCGAGAGTTTTAAAGATAATGCTATATAATTTTACACACATTATTATCAGAGTTCTAGGCATGTTGATTTTCGTGGCGATAATTCAAATGGTTCTTCAGCTAGGAATATTTGCATTTTCTGAAACATGTACCCTTAATATGTAAATTTTTTACAAAACCATCACATTATAAGTTACAAAATTTGACGTATAATATCTACAGACCAGTTTAAAGATATCTGTGGAACAAATTTTTGATATCTTATTTACTTTATTTTTAACAGCACTTCAAAATCTGATGGACTTAGTTTGATAAAAAATAATGATATGTTACCCCTTAAAATCCAAAATATGTTCTTGAAAAAAAAAAAGTTCCAGGAAATTATTTAGAATAATGGTATACAGCAGAATACAATGTTTCATCACTGTATCTTTAATGATGTAGGAGAAATGGTACAATAAACATAAAAAAATGTAAGTTATGGAAAACTTGAATCAACGATTTGAGTTCATTTATATTGCATTGCCGCTCATCTAATGATTTAGCGCAGACCATATCCATTTTCCTCAATTCCTGTTATTCCTCCAGCTGTTTTCTGATTGAATTTCTCCTTTGATGAGCCTTTGTTTCCAATTTCATCATCGGATGATGTCAGATTATCCTCACATTCTTCGTGCAGAACTGGGTGTGGCAGTATACAAGCAGTTACATGTACTAATTTTTCTCAAATTTACAGATGGTATTGAACTGTAATATTTTGGAATTAAAATCTTGATACAGTAAGGTAAATTATGGGTGAATTACAAAAAATACTACTTTTACTCATTTTTACATACGTCCCCCCTTAAGATCTCGCCATCTACAAATATGACAATACCACTATGATGTCTTACCAGCCAGTTGCCGACAGTTTTTTCGCAATAACAGAGGCAATGCATTGCAAACAATGCCTCCAACATGATTGTCATAATTATTTATATAATACGGATGCGCATTTCATTGAATAACTTCGCAGTTTTCTTTGGAATTTAAAGTCTAATGAAGTTGCACAAGTTAAGTACAACTAAGATACATCAATTAAAAAAGTGTTTACATTTATTATAGACTCACATAATAGAATATGTGTGTGTTCAAACTCACTCATCAGAAATGTTTGAAAGCTTCCATTTAATTATATTTTGCATAAATTCTTATTTAGATTTCAACGGGATGTCTAAAACACGCCAGAACAAGATTACAGAAACTCTACGAAAGATAAATTGGTGAATGCATTATGAATTTGAGTAAGTAGCTTAAGCCTATATATAAAGGAAAAAATTGCTTATTTGTTGTATTATTTATTTTTGTATTCAGTTAGGGGTCAAACAACTTAATAAAAACCTCAATGGTAATTGGAAATTTTGAAATATTCTTCTGACTGCATTTTTTGTATAATTCAAACCAAACATAGCCTAACTA
The DNA here is from genome assembly GCA_946902985.2 of Meconema thalassinum. Classification (NCBI taxonomy): domain Eukaryota; kingdom Metazoa; phylum Arthropoda; class Insecta; order Orthoptera; family Tettigoniidae; genus Meconema; species Meconema thalassinum. The sequence goes on from OX336389.2 coordinate 758,917,817, forward strand.
AATTTACATTCAGCAACATATTCTTAAAAAGATGGTATATTGGTTCTCACGACCAGTGAACATATTCTTAGGTTAAATTCACCTTATAATATTGTAATTCATCTTCACAAATTTCAAATGTTGTGAGCCATTTTAATAATTATGGGTTATTTTGCAAGGTGCATTGTCACTAGTAAACTGTGAAGTATGATTCACACTCGGCTAGTGGTAGTTCATTCGTGTGGATGTATTGGTGATTATTTATGTAGCTTGTCGTAAGTTACTGACCGTTACTTAGTAGTACGCAGATAAGATATGTATATTATTGATGTGTAACATCTTTCCACTCGGTATCTGGATATTTTCGTGGCACTCGGTAGCTGCACATTTTTGTGGGAGTGATTTTGGAAAAGAGACGGAAGTGGATGGGACGGAAGTGCATGGGACGGAAACAATGAGCGCGCGCGGTGGCGGAGATCGGTACAACGACGTACTGTAAGCCATGTGACTGTGTGGAATGTAAATCGCATATGGTTTCCCTCAAGGTCTGGAGGCCCAATTAAAGAAATTGCTTCAATAAATCATCCTTAAATTGCCGTTCTTTGGTGTGAAAATATTCATTGTATCATACTGTATTTGCTGAAAACAATTACGATTTATTAAATCTTCATACCTTTGCTGTATTCTTATTTAATGTAAGCACTTGATACCTCGAGTGCTATATCGCATCAACCAACACTCCAAACAACGTAGGAATTCAGTATATTAACACCGACTACTAACAATAATTGAAACGTCGTTGGTCCAAATAGCTTAATCACTTAATCACTTTGTATTTTGTAATGATAACACCCATACATAGCCCAAAAGTTACACTTCTAGTATGTGCAGATAAACTTGCCTGCTGATTGAAATCGAGTTCCTAGTTGTCTGCGCGAACCGCTAGATGGCACGCATAATCGGTGTCGCCAGTTTCTCGTGGGAGTTTCCACTATTATCATATTAATCTATTTGATTGGTCTAAACGTATCACTGGGAGAAACGCCTTTAATATACCTACTGCACACCTAATTTTTAATCGCGCCTATACTTGGCAGTGCGCTATATCGGCAATAAGAGGCCATTTTCAGTAACACCGCTGGCATGGGTTCACTAACTGGCCGGTATAAAGCGCAGCTCGCATCAAGTATAGCCAGTGGATTGCTCCCGCATACAGTTGCAGGTATATGTCACTACTGCAGATGCATTGGAGAATCCTTTCATGTTTGCTGGCACAAGGTAGCACTATGAGTTCATTCTTAAAAAAATGCAAGTATGTAATATGGAATTATTCGAATAACATGTCAGATGTTACACATCCTATGCGACTACTGTAAGGCTCGTATTTTTTTTCTATTTGTTTCAGTCTTAGTTGCGACATATTAATGTGGTAAGGCCTCCCTCCTGTTAATGCAGCATGAATCAATCATCTGAAGAGGTATATATTGAGCTGCACATACGCACACGATACGCACTGCGCATGAGTCACAGATGCACAATTTCAGAGAAAACCGAGAATAACTCATAGCTCTTCCTTAGTTCTCGACATACTGTACCACTGAATGTCTGGGCGAAAATTACTGATTAACTTAAGTTGGGTGAGACAAAGCGATGACACAGCGTGGACGAAGCCACTGTTTGCCAATGTATTATATGATTGTCTGGACAAAACTATTAGTCGCTACTATAGCCTATAGTAAAGCGATCATTACTTTCAACTTGACGTTTCAGTTCTACCCTAGAGTTATGCAGCGGTCAGAAGGAAAACACTTTAACTAGCCAATCATAGGCCATCATTCAAATCAATATATCACGACAAATCGAGATTCGTTCACGATGTCGCGTTTTAGCCAACGAAACTCTAGCCTAGTACTGATATGTCAAGTCGGAAGTAATGATGGCTTTGCTATAGTTGTATTTTCCATAGAAGCGATCTGACGTTTCGGCACTAATATACAATAACAGTGGACTACCAGAACTCGCGCGCATGACTTTTTGCCATGGAAATTATACAGTGCTGCCTGTAATACAGTTGTGTTTCTTGTGTGCCCTGAAACTCCATATTCAACAGGAAATACAGGGTGCCACGGAATGTTCTCCACAGTGACTAGGTGCTGCTGCCAGGGGTGCATCAGCAGATTAGTTGGCAGTACGGTGTCCTTGACAGGACAGCGGTCCTGTGAAGGCCGCACGTGTGGGTTGTGGGGTGTTGAAATCGTCAGTGTGTATTGCAGTAAGCGATCGTTCAGATAGATTATTGGAAGAGAGCATCATTATACAAGCGGTAATGTTTACTACTGAAGAGAGAGCTTTCTTTTTTGTTGGAATATTTTTTTTGCGAAGGCGGTTGGTTAACAGAAAATGTAAAAGTAAAATTTATGGCGCAGTTTCCTTATTCAAAGTGTCCAAACAGGTATACCATTCGGGATTGGATAAGTAAATTTCGTGTGACCGGCTCAGTTCACGGTGTATCGGGAACAGGCTGGCCAGCCGATTTCACATACGAAAAACTTGATGAAATCTCCGATATAATGCTGCGTAGTCCAAGAAAATCAATAAATAATAATGATGATAATTGTTGTTTTAAGGGGCCTAACATCTAGGTTATCGGCCCGAAAGAAAATCAACATTCTAATTAATTCAAGAGAGTCTTCGACAATATGCGTAGACGTGTTTTTGTATGTCTGCGAACACTTCCAGCATTTGTTATGAATGGTTGTGGTGGGCACAACCTACAACGTTTACTGTCTGTCTTGATACAAACGGCAGCCTTGCTGCCAACGTAACTGCTGATGCTAACTCTCGCAGCAGTAAGTAGGCACTGCGGAGAACATTTATGGGTGCTCGGAATAAATAGCTTAATAATGAATCTATCACATAGCTCGATGTTGAATTCGATTCGATGTCGATTTGCCTTGAACATTTTTGTTTTAAGATGGTTTTTGTAATATTGCTGTCCAGTGAAATGTTTTAGGCTTCTCCCAGACGCAATTCAGAAAAGCCGAGCTGATCAGCGAAACTCCAAACACATATACTCTTAGCTCTGAAGTCTTAACTCGACAGTTTTATACTGACCGATGCTTATTGCTGGCTCTTGAACTCGCTCCGAGGCTAGTTATTTAAATTCCCACTGAATGGAGATTGTTGGAAGAAATGAAAACGTAAAAGCCATTGTAGTGGGCGATGCACTTTTTGTAGAACTTTTCATGCTGAACAATACTTACACTCATAGTACGCATGCCGGGTATAACTAGTTCGAAATAAAACGTCCCTAAAATGAATCCTAAATGTTCCCTCTCAACGTTTTATAACAAGAAAAATATTGGCAAACAAACCTAGCAAGTGACACGAAAATAAATCCCTACGCATTACAATCGTGATTAATAACAAATAATAATAACATCCAGAAACTACTGAAAAGCAATTATTGAAACGTGTAGGGGAGTGAGGCCGGTTCTGCTTCACTTGGCGTGCCCCTCCAAAAAACTAACATGGCGACAAAGCGAATGTTAAATAATTAATAGCTCACGAACCCATGGCCGGATGTTGACAAATGAGGTGCCGTAGGACTCTGGCTAACGTCCTCTTTCCGATGGACCACTAGTTATATTTTAAAAGTATTTTGAAAATTTTTGTTTTTGAAAGTAGGCGATGTTTTGAAAACCAAACATGATAGAAGGTTGTGCATTGATTCAAACGTATGGCCTCTATCTTTATCGTTAGAATAAAAGTTAATATTATTTTTCTTCAAAAAGTCCAATTTTGAAAGTGGCTATATTTTGGAAACTAGGAATTCCATAAAAAAAATACATAAATTAATGGTCGTTACCCCTCTACCCACAAAATAAATTTCAAGTCTCTAGGACTAGAAATAAACAGTAGGGAGGCAGTGATGGTTCTAACGCACAGCCTACTTTCCTAAGAAGTTTGCCGATATCTCTCGAACGTCTGGTCAGATTTGGACGTGTGACGTGTAAAATGGCTTGTCTCGAAGCCCTCCTTATTTTGGTAATAGGTTCAAGTTTCTGAGAATGAGGAAAACATAAGTTGTTGCTATATTTCGCAAACCAATAACGCTTGAGATGTGTAAGAGGGGTCATAGGACTCGGGCTAACGCCCCCTTTTGGAATATATTTTTGAAATTTTGACAAAGGGCCTAACGACACTTTTGTTTAAAAACATTTATATTTTTAAAACTTTTTTTACATGTTTAAAATGTTCATAAAGAGTGGTTGTAGATATAGAAAGACGATACTGCTGGACATGTGTATTAACAAGGCTATCACTAGCCATGGTGGCTGTGCTCAATAGAACAATCGATTTTTCGACGGGTTGGTTTATGACAGGGCGAGGGTTCGTTTTTCCGAAATTTTACCCCCGAAGGGGAACTTAAACGTGTAAACGATGATGTGTTACATGCCAAATAATAATTCTATGATCAGATGAAGGGCAAACAGAACTTGGTTATATGTTTTTGAAGTGCGTACAGAAAACAAACTTGCTGGAGAGCAGACTGACAGGATGTGGATGTTATTTGAGCTTATTGGAATGTGCTGAGCTGACTTGACTTGACAACAGGGCAATGGAAAAGTATCAGAATGCTGAAGATATTTGAAGCTCAAACGATTTGTCAACCATGGTGGGAGGGGAGAGCGAAATGCATGTGAACACGTGTGAAATTACATGTGAAACAACATGCAAGCTAAACAAGTCACATCCTGTTTGCTTCGTACGTGACAAAATGCAAATTGATGTGTAATATGATCCCAACATAGGTGTTGGTTGACCTTGGGCGTTAGCTGTACACGTGCATAAGAACAGGATGTTCAAATCGTGGGAATCGCTGAGTCAATAAAACGTATCATGCACGTGTAGGAATGTTGTAAGCTGCAGTATAGGCTGGGTAAGAGGGGTTGGGTGGGGGGTTTGGGAGGAAAGAGAAAGAGAGAGTAAGGGAGAGAGAAAGAAAAGAGAGAAGTGTTGCTCATAACACTTTACTCTTAGTTACAAGTCTCTAACCATTTGGAACTTGTATGTGGACCTGAGCACAGTACACACACTCACACACAGGGTTATAGATGGTGTGCAACATGAGAATATAAATAAATAAAAGGCACAAGAGTTCACACAACATGTAATTTATTAATCCATGAATTAAGGACTGAGCTAAACCTAGCCATTTTACAAAGAGTTTATTTCCTTTTTGTTTCAACACTTTTTCCACAAGGTAATGATTTGGAAACACTGTCTTGCAATGTTCTTGGAGATAAAACCTGCTTTTTATAGGTTGATGATTGAGGTCCTCGAGTAAATAGGTGACTGGGCTGTCCAGGTTGACTTAAAGAATTCGAAATAGTTCGGTCCCCCAATTTGGGTGTAGCCCTTATCGAAGGCAGACTTAAATTTTCTCACACGAACATGGTCTCCGATGTTGAGGAGGTGGCGTTTAGGATCCACTGTTTTTATGGGGTTGAACAGTTTATCCAGTCGCGGAATATTTTTGGTCTCAATTCGTGGCTTGTTCCCAATGGCCCTGTGTTTGGTGTCATTGTAACGTGAAACTAGCTCAGGTAACAAGTCCAGCCAGTGATATGAGCCTTGAGCGGTAAACGCTTTCCACATATGGGTTTTCAATGTTCGGTTAAACCGCTGGATCACACTGGCTTTGAGATTGCTGTACGTGGTGTAATGGTGAATATCCTTAGATTTGAGAAAACTGGAGAAATCCTTGTTGAAAAATTATTTCCCCTGGTCGGTTTGTAACAACTGGGGGTTGACGTTTGGATTGTTGAATAATATGATGAAAGGCCTTGGTGACTAGTGGGCCAGACTTGCGACTTACGGGTTGAACAAATGCAATTTTGGAATTTACTTCAATGACTCTCAACATATAGCGTACGCCATCGTTAACTCTAGCATAGGGAATCATTTCCACCAAGTCGGCTTGCCAAAGTTCATCCACACCTCGTGGAATCACTTTTAGTCTCTGATAGTGACGTCTAGCTGGGCGATGCAACTCGTGAGCGATGCGCAATTTGATGGGTGAGGGCTTAAACAATAATTTTGGCATTTCGAAATTCTTCTTCAATATCTTGAATTTCCCAATCGTGGCCAGTATGGCCAGCTTGACGTGAAGCATTCAACAGCTGTAGCTGCTGGAGGTTGATTCATAACCATCAAATGGTCAATGCAGGGGATGAATTATCCCTCCACCTCATGCTTATATGGGATGAAAGGCAATCGAGAAAATCCATAAAAGATTTCCCACTTGATGTGGATCTTGAACATACAGCCATTAAATAACAACCTCACGTTAGTTGTGACTTAAACTTTCTTGTGAAAGATTGTTGGTCATCAAGGTGAAACAAAGATATGCGGTGAAAAAGACTAGAAAAATGATCCTGTCATTGCCAAAGCATGGGCTTAAGGCATTAGTGGACTAGCCCTTGCAAATGAAAAAAAAAATAATGTGTTAACCATAAGGAAAGCCCTTCGAGCAGCACAGAGACATGTTATTCCAAAACGTCAGCTACAGGGTTCAAAACAAGGGCGAGTGATTCCTTTCCCCAAACGAGCGGGATTTTACCTGCGTTATTTGCTGGTCTGGCTGCTCTGGGTTCACTTTTGGATGGTGCCAGTGCGGTGGCGAAAACCATTAAAGCTGCACAACAGGGCAAGCAACAACTAAAAGAAAGTCAGCGACAACATTAAACGATGGAAGCCATTGCTATAGAGGCTAGAAACTGCAATTTAAAGCCAGCCTTTTATCAACAAGGATTTGGGATTTTCCCATCTCCAAATAAATAAAAAATTACCATAGCCATAGCAAGACATGCCTTGACCCATCAGGAAGTAGAAAGCTATGCTAAACTACTAGAGCTTTTTCATTTTCGAGGTGTGTTCATGCGGAACCAATTACTCTCATGACCCTGGAAACAGGAATGTGCTGTTCTAAATTTGGATGGTCACCGAGGACCAGGAACGCATTATGAAGCCAATGTTAAAGAGGGATCCATAGTATGCTACTTTGACAGTTTTGGGAATTTGCCTTCGCCCATGGAACTAGTGACCAATTTTGGAAACAGGACTAAGATATATTATAATATCAAACGTGAGCAAGAGTTTCACAGCCAAGAGTGTGGGCGTCTATGTTTAATGTTTTTGTATAAGACGCAGCATAAACAAAAACGTCAACAGTATGTCAGCAGAAAGTATGACGTCTAAACTGCATGGACGTGGACTTAAATTCAGCCTAGACTTTTACTTTCCTATTCAATTGAGTGAAAGACTTTATGGTTTGAGGCTTTCTCTTGAAACAGTAAAGATGGCGGCTGGCATAGGAAGCCTGTAGGAGTGCTCCGCTTTATCCCGCGCAAACCGCAGTTTTTAACCGCAATTTCCGGCCCGAAAGTGAGTGACCAAGTAACATAGTGTGTGAAGTACGTGCCTGAACATTTTCTACATCATTATGTCAATACAAAAGGTGAACAAACGTGTAAATGTTGTTGAGGCAACGATGGCAGACTTTGAATCACGCCTTCAGTTGTTGAACAGTGCTGCCAACCCGGGTCAAGACTCCCTAGAGTCGCGTACTCGTGATTTTCGCGAGTTCCGAAGCACTGTCACCTCCGAACTCGCTGTGCTTAAAGAAGAACTGAGCAAGCTGGAGAGGAGACTTGACCACCACGAGGAGCTGCTGGACGAAGGAGAGCAATACAGCCGGAGAAACTGCCTTCTCATCCACGGGATCGTCGAGGACCCTGAGGAAGGTGTGTACGAGAAGGTGAGGGACACAATCAAGACGAAGTTGAACGTGGACCTCCCTATGGAGAGCCTGGATAGATGTCACAGGATTGGGCGGCCGCAGCGAACAGCAGCTGAAGTGGTAGCCACTGGGAAACGCCCTATTATTGTAATATTCCTCCGCTACCACGAGCGAGATCGCATCTGGAAGTCCAAGCGCCTCCTAAAGGGAACCGAGATTCTTATTACTGAATCCCTCACAAAAACCCGGAAAACTATCCTAAATGAAGCGAGAGACCACTTCGGACCCACCCGAGTCTGGACCCAGGACGGCCGCGTTTTAATACACCTCCCTGATGGAACTAAGAAGACCGTCACCACATTTAGGGAGCTGGAAAACGTTGAGCTAATGCGGGATATTAGAGTGAAGTGAAATGAACATGTGCGTAATGTTTATATTAGACAAGTTTAGTAATAAGTGTGTGTGTGTATGTGTGTGTGCGTTGGTTGCGGTCGGCAGTGTGCAGCGGGAGGTCCAGGTAGGTTTCTTCTATTTTAAGATATATCTCCCGTTACCCAGCTGAGCTATCGTATGAATGAGCTAACTGACCTTGGACAGCCTAGCCCACACCAATCCCCTCGCTCCCCTTACACCACTGGCTTTCTTCTAAAACAGGCACTTTCCTCATCCAAACATTCATTAAAATGTTGCCATATTAATGCTCTGTCGCTGGTTGCGCATCACGACGAAATACAGGCAATAATAAACGAAAACAATATCCACATCCTCTGCATAAGTGAAAGTTGGTTAAAACCTGACATCCCGTCTAGCATGGTGGAACTAAATCGGTACTCGCTGGAACGTCATGACAGAAATGATGGGAGGCGAGCAGGCGGGGTTGCCATGTACTGTAGAAGCGACTTAAAAAGACGGGTAATATGTGTATCAACACTTAGCACACAACCAGGACCGGAATTCATGTTTGTTGAAGTAATTGTTGGCCAACAAAAGACTCTGGTAGCTGTTGTATATAAGCCGCCAAGAATAACAAACATGAGTGAATTTGAAAACCGCTTGCTCGACTTACTTCCAAGCTACGAACACGTAATAGCCGTGGGTGACTACAATACCAATTTACTGACACAGACGTATGAGACCAAACAATTAAAAAACCTGTTCGCTTCCTGCGACATGACTATTCTTCCCCTAGAACCTACAAACCACATTTACTCTGATAAATTCGAATCACATACATTGATTGACCATCTTGTGACAAGCAATCTCGACAGAGTTGAAACTTTCGGGCAAATACCCGTACCATCTATCTCCACCCATGACCTAATTTACCTATCGTACTCCCTACGTGTGCCTAAGTACACAGCTAAATATATTATCACTAGAAACATGAAAAATATTAATATGGATGACTTAAAACATGACGCATACAACCTTCCCTGGAATGACATATTACTCTTAGATAACATTGACGCAAAAGTAAACAAGTTAAATTCTCTTATTATTAGTCTGTATGACAAACATGCCCCTAAACATTCGATCAAAGTTACTCGCCCAGCATGCCCATGGTTAAATGATAACATTAAAAGTATGATGGCACAGCGTGATGCACTATTCCGGCGTTTTAAACGTACCCGTGACGAAACTGATTTTGAAAATTATCGTGTACTCAGAAATCGTATTAAGCAGCTCGTAAGAAACGCCAAATTCTCCTACATACAAAACGTGACAAAGAAGATGAATACAAGGAATGCCTGGAATAATATGCGTTCTCTGGGTATAGGCAAACAGCAGCAACAGACACATGTACCAGACATACCGCTTGATGAGTTAAATGAATATTTCACTGAAGAGAGAGTACCAACTAATTCAACACCCCATGATTCTTTTCACCCACTACCTGACCACCCGCTCTTTACTTTCCATCCGGTTACGGCAGACAAAGTAAAAAAGGTACTATATTCCATAAAATCAAAAGCGAGAGGAGTTGATGATATTCCCATATCCTTCATACATAATATCATCGGTGCCGTTCTACCAATTATTACTCACATATTCAACCATAGTCTTACAACTAACACCTTTCCCTCCCTATGGAAACAATCCAATGCCATCCCTATTCCTAAGAAGACCGAACCTTTATTTCCATCTGACTATCGGCCAATATCCATTCTACCTGCACTTTCAAAAGCCCTCGAGCGTCTGGTTCATGAGCAAGTACTTGAATATTTGAATAGCCGTTCTCTTTTAGACCCTCTGCAATCAGGTTTCAAGAAGGGACATAGCACCGCAACAGCATTACTCAAAGTGACTGACGACATTAGACACGCAATGGACCAAAAACTGGTGACAATCCTCACCCTTCTTGACTTCAGCAGTGCTTTTGACACCATAAATACTCAGACACTATTGAAAAAGATGGAATTTTATTACTTCGACCAGCAGACAATTAACTTTTTCGCATCATACCTGAATAATCGCCAGCAACGTGTTGTAACCCAGGATAAAACTTCTCAGTGGCTAAGCAGAAAGTCGGGCGCCCCACAGGGTAGTATATTAGGGCCCTTGCTTTTTGTACTATATATCAATGACATCTCATCTAATTTGAAAAATTGCAAATATCACCTATATGCAGATGATTTGCAAATATACTCCCACTGCAAGACAAATGACATTCCATTGACAATTGAAACTATCAACGCTGACCTTCAACGACTTGGAAAATATTCTAAGGAAAATTCCCTTCTTCTGAATACATCCAAAACACAAGTTATCATAATTGGCTCTCAAAAACTATTGACGTCACTCCGAGATCAAATTATTCCCCCAATTGTACTGAACAACAATGAAATTCCATACTGTCCTACAGTGAAAAATCTAGGTGTGATAATAAATCAGACTCTTAACTGGTCAGAACATGTACAGAATGTATGCAAGAAGATTTTCGCAACGCTCCACTCCCTCAAAAGAAAAAAAGATATTTTACCATTCAAAGTAAGAATCCTACTCATACAGACACTAATACTTCCTATTCTTGACTACTGTGACGTTATTCTTGTAGATGCAACCAAAACATTAACTTTGAAACTTCAACGAGCTCTGAACTCTTGCATACGATTTATCTACGATCTGAGCTATGATAAACATATCACTCCCTATTATTGCGCTCTTTCCTGGCTGAAACCTGAACTACGTCGATCATATCACATTCTTGTCCAGATTTTCCGATTATTGTCTGACGATAGACCACTATACCTATCAAATAAATTCAAGTACTTGTCTTCTTTCCATGGTAATAATACACGCTCTGGTTCTTCCCTCTCCATTCCTATTCATCGCTCCTCTATATACAATAACTCTTTTCATGTGGCGGGGTCTAGGCTGTGGAATACCCTTCCAGCCAGTGTCAGGGGTACCACCTCACTATCTAAATTCAAGACCACCTGCTGGGGCAGTCTGCTGAACATTGCTGACCGACAACAAGTATGACTGGATGAGTGAATGAGAGTGTGCAAGTCATGATCAATGTCAATTATTATTGTTTAATTTTGTCGCCATAATATCTTTATTGCATTGTATTAATGTGGTTAAGTGTAAGAGAGGGCCAAGAGCCCTAACTGCGCCACCAATAAAGGCAATAATAATAATAATAATAATAATAATAATAATAATAATAATAGAATATACATCTTACTACAAATTATAATTTTTAGCCTACTTTTCACATATTGCAAAAATGAGGAAAAAGTAGACTTATGAGATCGGGCAAATGTGTGTCTGTCTGTCTTTCTGTCTGTCCTGTCTGTCTGTCTGTCCTTCTGTCTGTCTGTCTGTCTGTCTGGCTGGCTGTGTGTGTGTGTCCCCCCTATCAACTCCTAAACGGCTACAGCAATCGAAACAAAATTTGGTAGGGGTAGACATCTATACCTGAATATCTCACGGCCATATTTGAATATGATGTCAGTGCTACCAACTGCTGAAAAATCGCAATTGAAATTTGAGCTCCATGTTGGATATCTTGGAAGGTATGAATGGGAGCTATTTCAATTTTGGCACACGTATAGAGAAAAATATTGCAGTTTAATTTCCAGGAGGCCATACTTAGCAATGTTGCCAAAATTATTAAAACCCTGCTGATAGATCCAAATTTTAAATGCATATAACTTCTACACTATCAATTGGATTTCAACCAAATTTCGTATGTGCCATGTGCACATAAACAGTTATGATTGAGCGTATTCTTAAGAGCCACCAGGTCTGCCAACTGTTAATAAATGCTCTCATTTAAAAAATCCAAATACTCATATATATGAAAGTATGCAAGCCTGTAGCTTAAAATTATGCACACGTATCGTACCTGACATTCTATATTAATTTGGAGTAACTTATATACGTCAGTGCTACCAACATGATTATAAGCCTGCTGAGAGGTCCAAATTTAAATACATGTAACTTCTATACTATCATTTGGATTTCAACAAAATTTCGTGTGTGCTATGTGTACCATAACAGATATGACTATGCCGATTCTTAAGAGTAACAAGGGCTGCCAACTGTTAATAATTACTGTCTCTACTTTTTTACTCCAATATCAATAGATCAGAAAGTATGCAAGCAATTAGCTCTAAAGTTTGCACACATATAGTACCTGGCATTCTAGATTAATTTGGAGTAACTAATATACGTCAGTATTGCCAAATTGATTTTAAGCCTGCTGATAAGTCCAATTTTAAAATGCATGTAACTTCTATACTAACTACTGGATTTCATTCAAAATTGGCACAACAATAGATCATATTATTTCAGATTATTTCTGACCAATACATGCATGACATTGTTGCCAACATGATTTTAAGCGCGCTGTTAGGTCCAATGTTTAACTGCATGTAACGTCCATGCTATCCATTGGACGTCAACCAAATGTTGTAATCTGTACCCTAAGAGATGGAACTAAGAATATATTCAGTCACCAGGGCTGCCAGTTTTAGTGCTCTATTAGGCTACATTATGCCAAGTAGACAGTATTTCGAACTAATTAGAAATTTCGATATTACCAACTTAATTTCGTCATTATTCTAGACAGATCCATATAGATTAATCATTGATATGAACCTTAAATTTTAAGAAAAGTAGGCTCTTTAGTTCGTCACGGAACTTCTTGTTATTATCAAGTTGACTTTACTAGACATTAGGTTCTGCTGAACAGTTGACATGGAAGTATCGACGACTAGCTGTGGTAAGCCATGTGCTCACTATAAAGGATATACAAATATTGTGAAAAGAACTAATAAAAATGGAACTGTTATTTGGTGCTGTTCAAAACAACGTTCAAAACAGTGTCGAGGAATGCTTAAGACAAAATATTATACCATACTTATTTCAAACGATCATTATTGTAAATCCCATAACAGTACTCATTTAAATGGACAAAATAATCTAAACAAGGTAAAAGAGCAAATCAAAAAATACTGTGGCTCAAGGTAGTGCATTGTTATCTCCTGAAAAATACATATTAGGACAGTCGTTCACTTCTAAGAAACCCCAAACGCTATCTAAGGCATCACAAACTATGCAAAAGGTTGTTGCACTGCAAGGGGAACAAAAAGGAATAGATAGTAATAGTGACGATGATAAAGATGATGATTATATTGATGATGATAATGATGATGTTGATGATGATTGTGATTAAGATGATGATGATAATAGTAATGCTCTGTTTACACCCAAAAAATTATTTGTTAAATTTGTTTACTGGAACAATTCCAGTAAACTAAGCCATCGGCTTCAGTACTTGCATGCCTGTAAACAGGCTGGTCATACTGAATATAATGAAGAACTATTGGATATAGAAAATGAGCTTCGTTGTGTCAAAATTATTATGTAATGGATCCACGTAACCGCTTAAACTATTTCTAAACAATTCATGTAATATTTTCTACCACTTTGCCACTACTTTTCCACTACTTTTCTACCACTTTCATACTTTGCTACCACTTTTCTACCACTTTGCTACCACTTTTCTACCACTTTTTACTTTGCTACCACTTTTCTACCTCTTTGATGCTACATTTCTACCACTTGCTACCACTTTTCTACCACATTTCCACCACTTTGCTATCCACTGTCCAACCAGGTGATGAGTGTATAAATAACAGGTCAACCCATGTCAAGCAGCTCAGCCATGCCTTGCTTTAAAGCCACAAGAGGTGTCACGCCCATGAATTTAAACTCTGAGGAACAACGTTTCATGACCTTTGCGACGTGGACGGTGCCTTTCATAAACCCTCAAGCCTTGGCAGCCGCTGGCTTCTATTATTTAAAAACAAGAGGTAAAGTGAAATGTGCCATTTGTACCATCGCCATAGAGCAATGGGAAGAGAGTGGTGAACCTATGCAAGAACATCAGCGCTGGTCATCAGCCTGCCCCTACCAGTGTACAATGGAGGTGGGTAATATACCTTGCCATTCAAGCTACCCCTCGCTAGTGCCTCTAAGTCAAAAAAAGGTATGATACGTGTGGACCTTATGGAGTCAACGGTGCTTCGGTGAGCAGCTCACAGTCAAAAACACCCAGTTTAGAAATTGGGACATAATCAGTGTTATTGACATTATAAACACAAAAGACTGTATTGTTGTATGAGTTGGTACTGTCCCTATCCCAGAATGACAAAAGCATGTAAAACGTGTTATGCCAGTAAAATAATCTATAAAAAATTACATTGTTGTTGTTGTTATTTCTCCTGTTCCCTGTCATACCCAAACATCATCTTTTTAACTAGAATCGGATGTAAGTCAATGTCATGGGAACATTTTAGTCATTGATCGTAAGTCCGTGGTCAGTTGGACTTGGTCCAGACAAGTGTGAATATGTTGCGCACACTGATTGTGGATTGCCAAGTGTTTAATATTGGAGATAACAAATTTATATTTAAAGAAGTGGCCATGATTGATTGTTCTACCTTTTGGGTATCACAAGCTACCCATTTAATATTTAAACCACCCTATGATTTTGATTTGTTGTGTGAGGAAGATCGTAAACAAACCCAGTGGATTGAAAATCATAGTCAACTAGATTGGAATCAAGGAACCATTTCGTATAAGCACTTGGTCATGGTCATGAAAGCCCACTTGTCCTCAGCCCATGTGGTATTTGTGAAAGGTAATGAAAACGCCAATGGCTACAAGAATATTTGGCGCCTTACTGTCAATGTATTGATGTGATGGACTTGGGGTGCCCCTCGCTAAAAACACTCATGGACCGCTACCGCTGTGTCACCATTACCCATACAGGCCTGGCCCATGTTTGGCAATTGTTTCATTGGCTAACCACCAATGCCTGCCGGGAGTTGTAAATAAAATTAAAACTCAAGAAATTCCTGTGAATGACGCCAGTGAGATTTCTACAAGCGACGTGTAAACATCTACATTACACCATGGGGAGGGGGGATGCTACATACAAAGCGATTGGGAAGTCCTTTGTATGCAAAAAACTAGACAGTTTTACCAAAGAGGAATTATTGGCGCTCGCCAAGTCATTCATTTATTATGTGGCAGCGAGTGCAGTGAACGAAATCTGGCAACATGTACCAAAATCATAGACTCAAGACCCTGTGTTATGTGAACTGCAACCATGTACGGATTACGATCACCATAAGCAAGTGGCCATGGCAAAAATACCTCTATGCGACAATGTGCCACTTGCCAGCTGGTCAAACTGTATCACGGTCATAAACGTCCATGTAAAGACTTTGTCAGCATTTCACGGGTGTGATGGCGAGAAAAAGCAACAACAACAACAACAAACATCGTCCACAGAGGAGGAGGAGGTTCAACCCTTTTCACCATCGATGGGAAACGATATGCCAGACCTGTACTTGCAATGGCATCATTGATAATGTCATTCAATACTTACCATTCGAAATCCATCTTCCTGGTTATCGTTTTTGTGGCCATGGAACTCATCTTGAAAAACGTTTGAAAATCTTTTGGATCAAGCATGTAAAGAACAAGACCTTTCTTATCGCCATAGTCATCCTGGTTTAATACATAAGGCAGAAAAAGTGTTGTTGAAAAAAGCTAAACAACGTTTCATATCCTGTGACGAATCAATGGGAGAGAGGTTGGCAGCCCTGATTGTGATGAGTGCTATGAAAGGAAAGTTAATGATACATGGACATGAACAATCAAGAATTGAGGATTGAGGAATTCGTATTTGTCTGTATTCTATTTTTTTTAAATCCCTATGACTATCATATAAAAACACAGTTTACCAGAGCATGATGTTTTAATTTAAAAAAAATATGATTGCCATTTATAGATTTTCTCATTTTCACATTTTACACATTACCATCTGTCAATTTCCAATTTCCAATTTTTGAAAATATCAGTTCAAATTTTTTGTGTTTTGTTCATATGGAAACACGGATTTACTATTTTTGCATATCACTCTTAACTCGTTTATGATTTAATCCATGTAGAAAGTATAGTTTTGTAAAACACACATTTGCTGATTTCAAGTTTTTGAAATGCTCTTGATGGAAGTGATTGGCCATGGTGATAGTGCAGTCTCTTTCTGTTTGTTTCCAAAAATGTAGAGACCTACTACTGCTACTGCAGGTAAAACTGTTTTACAAAATAAGGCCTATCTACCACTGCATTTCAAAAACAAAACTATTAAAAAAGCAAAACTACAGTATACATTTGCTACATACATTAATTCCCCCCTCCCCACCACCCTACATTGCCGTGTTTGCTCTGGTCAAACAATCAATGCTACCTACACTCTAGCTTCCTCTCTCTCTCTCTTTTTCTCTCTAGTCATACATTCACACAACCTTACTTGTCTTTGTAAACAAATACAACCACGCTATTTATTTCCAAAGAACACCCTTGACATGCACACTCATCCCTAAGAAGTTTTAGTTTACCATTTAATATTTTACCATTACAAAAAATTGATATTACTCATTTAATATATACAAAAATAAATAGCGCCTTTGTACAACCTAAAAAAATAAACTATTTACAATTTACCATTTTCAACCCAATAAAATAATTTAAAACGACTAGGATTGCACAGGGCTTTAAAGAGCAAAAGGCCTAAGTGGTTTCTAATATTTACAAAATCCACTATTTACAATGATAAAAACAAATATTTACAAAATACAAAATACTAAATATACTAGATACAAAACGCTATGTTTCTAAACCATTAAACAGAAATATCACATCTCCTCCTCGTGGTCATAACCCCATGGTAGCCTGGTGAGCAGGTCATCCGTCCACACACGTTTGTTATCCATAGAGGCGAGGGTGCATTTTCTCTGTTCCACAATATACAAATTATGGTTGTTGAATTGTATCCTGCACCGCTAGATAGTCATCTACACGTAGCGATTTTACAATTGCTCTACCTACGCCTTTTGCTCCTTTGGCTTCCTTACAGTCTAGTGTGCGATAGGCATACATTTTGGAAGCCAAACCAACGAATTCCGTCATAATGGAATCATTGCATTCATCTTTTAAAACGCCCATTACCTTCTTATTTGTATGGGCAGCTGAAGCACTTTGTCATCGCTATAGGAAGTGGTGTCGAACCAGTCACTATGTTCCTTCATGACGACATAGAGATTGCAGTGGCGGATGTGATAAATGAATGAGTCCGTATCCAAATACAAAAGGGATACATCCTAAAAAATGTTGTTTGGAAAACTCGTTGTGGAATCGATACATGACCGATTTGGAAAAGTCTAAAATGACTTGGCGCAAATAAATGGGATTACCCATGATCACACTGGTCCTACTCATTTCAATGGTAGCCAAATTGTCATCGATAATTTTGATCGATTTGGAATTTGGCTTGGCAATGTACCTCCGACCACCCCACCACCCCTCCCAGACATTGACCAATTTAATGTAACGGTATTTGCGAACATTATCAATTCACCTGCCATAGATACAATTGTTCATCTATTTTAAAAATAATTCAAACTGCTGTGTCGCCATTTGTCGGTGCTCTGTGTTGAAACGCGTGTATGACTCAAGCCATGCATTTTGGGCAAAGGAAATACCCCTCTGGATTTTCTTCAATAGTAAGCCTTGTGCTAGGCATTGCGCCAACATTTGGATATGCAGCACATACCGATTTTTGTTGAAAAGTGTGCCCATGAATTTTTCAATTTTTACATTACTGTTCGGAGGGACCATTTAATCTCGGCAAAATGGAAAAACAGCATGTTCATCATACAAGAATGAAGGATATTTAATATCCACTTCTAAAACATATCCACGCCCTGTTTCTTGGCTGGCCTTAATCACATCAAATTGTGACACTTGTTTGTTATTCAGCGAAGCAAAATTCCCATAGGGCAAAGGCTGGCTCATGGCATAACCATACATATTATTCAGGTCATAGTACATTAAGTACGAATCTGGTTTGTCTTGTGAATAATTAGGCATGTAGGCATTGTTCGCTTCAGCATGGCGCTGGTTGAGCGACACAAAGCCACCCCGAATACCCTTCTCAAAGAATAAGACCATGTCTACATCCGTGAGTAATCCATTTCCACTTCAGTGTATTTCAAAGCTGCATCAAACGAGAGCCCAGGACTGGTATAATTGTGAGCCGGGTCGAGGCCATAGATGTGTTGACATAACTCACGGAATTTCACAAACACATCTGTGAGCAACAATACATCGAGTTTTAGGTAATACATAGCATATTCATCCAGCGTCTTGATATGAAACACTCGCCAAACTTGACATGCATGTGCATAGTCTTCATCGGAAGCGGTAGTACGTGTTAGCTTAGAGTAAAATTTCTCTTTCGGTGGGAGAGATTTCTACTTTAACACATCCCAGTTGTTACAAAAATCATAGGGAAAAATACATTTCCGAATTCCCAAGTTAAAATGCTCAGGATTTTCAAAATGCATTCTGGTGTTTTTTAAATTCCTCTTCATCCAAGCCATTCACAAGACTATCGAGCGAGGATGCCATCCACTTAAAGGAATCCAAAAGCGAATGCAAAATTCGCCCCACCACCATGACAAGGCTGTAAAACGCTCATGGTTTTGGGGGATAATTGAAAACAACCCCTTGCTGACGTGACCCAATTCACGAATCAAAAACTGAGTATCATAATTAGCTAAATTGTGGAAAAACACACTGAAAATTGAGGAGCTGGCTGATTCACATTAAACTTTTTGTGGGCAACTCCTCGAATTTCTCCTGTAAAGTACGAGTGATCACGAACAGTGTCTTCAGCACTGACCAGCGGCTTTTCACAAATATGGCATGTAGTGGGAAGCTCACACTGTTGCTGCTGTTCTAGAGTTAGGCTCATGGGTTGTAATAATCCCCGTACATGATCGGCCCAATCTGGTCCCTTACCAGATTTTGTGGGGTTATAGGCACACACCACGTTAATTCCTATGGCAAAGGGTTCATGTTTTTGAATGGGTGTGGTTGAGCTGATAGCAGGGTCTGGTTCACATCCCGCCATGGGTGTGATGAGAGCTTCAAGATCTGCATACACCACATAGGGGACAATATCAGGCTTATGAACGTTTTAAAATTTCAACACAGTATTGTCCCCTTGTGGCAGGACTAGTCTCACAGCTTCCTGAGACACACAATCTACCCTATGTGGTTCCAAAAGCGTAGGGGTTTTAAAATATTGCAGACATCGATCGCAAATATGTTTCTTACGGTGATCTCTCGACGCTTGACTGCTTAGCAACCTACTAAAAATTCTTAATGAGGCAATAGTGATTCACCTCTCCCTGTGACAAATATAAAAGATGAATGTGGTGTCGTTTCGGTTCTTTTGTGGCATAAAGAGGACCCACAATCAAGGCCATACACCATGAACGAAATGTCCTGGTTATCCTGTCCAAAGCCATGGATCTCGGTTAAGTCAATAGGGAACGATACTCTAGTTAAATTTAAATTTTCAATCAAATGGTTAAATACATCCTTGTACATTCCTGGTCGACAACTGTCACGTTGTGCTGGCTGCAAAAACGCAGCCACTGTCCACTGGAAACATTTATCATCCTTATTTCAATGTAAAGCACAGCCTTGTTCGATGCTATTGCTGGTGGTGTTTTAATAAAGCCAGATCCGGCATTGAAAGGATTAAATTGACAAATGTTGATTTGCAGGTGATGGATTTTGTCTAACGCAAGACCACTGGGTCCTTGTTGCAGTTTATAAAATTTAGTCGCAGGGCAATCACCACGTGGGTTTCATACCAGAGTTCCAAATTATGGGCTATGAAAAGCTCCTGCATTTTACTGCAAATATAAAATGTTTTTTATGCTCAACGTCGTTCTTTTTATATACAAAATCGCAAACGATTTCTGTATTCACCTTTTAAAACTGTGTGCAAGCCTTGCGCTGTACAAATTTGTTTCCTAAAAATGTCAAAGCAAGATTCTAAAAATGCTTTGGGAATCACACTTTCCGTAACATTTACCACGCAACCAGAGCAAACACGGGATTTGAAACAATTGTTTGGGGGCTCCCCAGTTAACATATTAGCAGCAGTAAAAGACATTATTTTGAAAGAACATTCTCACCTGAGTTTTCAGCTGTAGACTGCCTGACAGTGGTCCCACTCTAGAGCCTGTTGGTTTTCAGCTGTCGTGGCTATAGCGGTAAAACATTTTCCAAATATCTAAAAAGAATTAAAAATAAACCATTATAAGTATATCAATTCAATATAATTTATGCATTTCATAAACAAAGAAACAAAAAAAATCAAACAGGTTATATATATTAACTAAATCTTTAATTGACTTGTAATGCTTTGGTTTATTCCCGTCTCGTGGGCAAGAGTGTTATTTGTTTCTGTCTCTCTTTATGTCAGTCTTCCACTCTCTCTATCTTTTCTCACCCACACAACAGGTATACACGTTATCTGCAAACAAATAAATAAACATTCATTTATCACCTTATCAATCAATAAATAATTGCTTGTAAATATATATAAATCAATAAACTCCACTATACTGGTGGCAAGTCCGGGGCCCTATTCGAATGAAATGGGGAAGGAGGAGTCGGAGGAGTAACACCTCGTTAAGAAACCTAGGTCCATCTGACCCGGCTGGTAGTACCTTGTAAGGGTCCCTTCCCTTGCCAGGGTTACGGTGAAGTCCTCCACAGCTTTGCTGGTGGAGTGGTTGAACTGCGGTACAGTAATAACGGCGGAAAGGGCCTCCTTGTGCTCGGGAGATTAAGAGTAAAAGGTATGTGGTCCACACATATTAGGGTAGCGTCTGTCTCAGATTGAGCGGCTACAAACAGCGTATGTTCCAGATTGGGCGGCTGATTTTAATACTGGGAGGCTTACTACCTCATCAGTTATAACCCCGCTATCCTTCGGGATAGCCTTTCTCAATTCTTTTCTTCACTCGTGCTGGAAACACAATGTATTGGATTATCTACCCAAGGTGGTAATTACCCAGGTGGTAATAAATCCACCTCCACGTATTGTGCGGTTAGTAGGCCTGCGGAGTCAGGGAAGCCTGCAATATCATGTAAGAAGAAATATATTATGTACTTAGCAACAATTAACATAAACTCACTCCTTCAGATAGGAAAGCTAAAGCAAACATTGGATGATCTTGAGAAACATAACATTGTCATCGCTGCATTGCAAGAAACACGATTTTGTGATGAAGAAGCTTTTGAGTCTCAAGGATTCAGAATTTATAAAGGAAAACCTGGCACAAGAGTTACACAGAACATCCCTCATCTTGGTAGAGGTTTTATAGCTGTTGATTCAGTGCTGGATTTTACAACATTCAATGGAAGACTATCCACATTGTCATTTAGATCACGTAATAAAGCCTACACGGTGGTCAATTTTCATGCACCGAAGAAAGTGTCAAACAAGAAAGACCGGGAGCAAACTAATATATTATGGGAACAATTAGAAGACGTGATTGACAATATTCCAGCGCATCACACCACCATCCTACTTGGTGATTTTAACGCTCAAGTAGGAGGAGAGAAAAAGTTTAGGAATAGAGTTGGAAACTATCCTGCACATAAACGAACAAACAAAAAAGGCGAACGGCTGATTGACACCTGCAAAAATAACAACGTAATTTTGAAATCTACTGCGTTTAAACATCTTCCTCGGAACGCAAAGACATGGAGACATCCAAATTCACTTATGGGTGAATTTCAACTGGATCATGTGGCAATATCAAATAGATCAGATCGTGGAATCCAAAATGTGAAGGTCCTGCATAATGCCAATATAGACTCAGATCATTATCTGTCCCGTATTTAAATGAAAGGTATTCCGTTTAGGAACAATACAGTGAATGTTGAAAAGGGAATGAAAACGCAAAAGTACAACATCGGTGGTCTGAAGTCAAATAACAACACTTTTGCGGAAACACTCCACAACAAACCAAAAGATGGAGCATTGTCTACTTCAAGGAACGCCATTGTTACTGCGGCTTCGGAATCCATTCCTCTTGATAGAACGCGCAAACATCCTTGGTGGAAAGGTCAATGTGATCACGCAATAGAGGAAAGAAGAAAAGCTTGGATTAAGTGGAATAACAATAAAGACGAGGTGAACCTTGAGATCTTTCTCTGCATCAGGAAAGAAACTTGTAAAATTTTAAAATTGGCAAAAAGAAATTTCCACAAATCACAAATTATTCAAATTGAAGATTATTTTCAAAGGCACAAAACAAGTGATTTCTATCAAACTTTTAAGCACCATTTGTCCAAATACGTCTCCCCTTCTCTTCACATCCGAGGATCTGATGGTAAAGTTAATCTCAATATTAAAGACTGTGCTAAAGCTTATGGAGAATATTATGAAACCCTTTTGAACACGGACATACCTACTGAACAACTTGCTTTCTATCCTAGCGTTGCATACCACGACAGTTCACCACCCTCCGCCGAAGAAATAACACAAATCCTCAAGGCGCTAAAAATAATAAGGCCTCTGGGGTGGATAGTTTGTGGCTGAATTATGGAAATATGCAGATAATGAATCCATCATTTGTCTCCAGAAAACCATTGAAGAAATATGGCATAGTGAAAAGTTGCCGGAGGATTGGACTTCCACCATCATTCATCCTATACATATGAAAGGGGATAAATCCGACCCAAATAATTATAGACGTATTTCTCTGGTACCGGTAACGTACAAAATATTTGCAAGGGCTATTCTGAACGGAGCAGAACCGATATTAGGCCGTCAGTTAGGGGAATATCAAGCTGGTTTCAGGAAATCAAGATCCTTTCCTGAACAAATTCATAACATCAACCCCCTTAGTGCCAGGCCTACGCGCTCACAGTATGCTAAGAGTGCCAGACTGATTTAGAGGATTTTGCAGGTTCCCACTCTCAGGGCTATATAATTCACAATAACCAACACTATGGCTTGAAATTTTCCCTAAATGCTAACTAGAGAACTCACTTACTTCTTAACTACACTATAACATTATCATGCTCATGTTTATTAAAAATATAAATATTTTTGGAACATTTTCAAAACACGAAAAATATAAAAATCCGAAACAAAACAAAATATAGTTAGAAATTCAACTCACAGATAAGTAATGTTTACTTCTCTATAATCTCCCATTCCCGATGAATAAATACGTAAATTATCACTTTAGTATGTACAATAGTTTGGGAGTTAACTTCACTAAAGATAAACACAACACACAGAAATCATATTTAAAAAATATAGGCTTCAGGAATTACCCCTGACCTCCCAGGTGACTATTGGTATTTTGCATCTTGTCCTACCTGAACTTCACGGAAATCATGAAACTGCTGGATATTGTAGTCGTCATCGCTACTACTGTCATTCTGAATGTCATTATCACTGTAACTATCGCTGTTTGCCTTAGGCCTAAAATCACGCGGTCGGATGTTTACATCAATCCCGCCGCTATTACTTTCACTTTCCACTTTCTCATCTATTGGAGGATTAAATTCCTCATCCGAGTAATCATCATCCTTCTCTTCACTCAAATTTATTACGTACATAGCCAGATCATCGTCGTCAACAAACAAACTTATTTCTCCCGCTCGACGCCATTTTACTCAATGTGTCATAGATGTTACACGGCGCGGATGAACACAGACTTCTAAACTTCACTGAAACGGAGATAGGAAACTTATGCGTCATCTAGCGACGTAGTTAAAAACTAGCCTACTATCCTTTCTCTGTGGAATGAATGCGTATGGTGCCGCCTCCTGGCAAATCCAGCAGTACTAAATACGTATAAAAGATCGGTCTGTTCAAACGACGATATATCGTTGTTGGCACATTAGGCGTAAATACGGTACAACGATATATCTTTGTCTGGCACTCCTAAATTTCCTACTGTACGGTACGATCAAAACCTTATATTGTGATTTTTGTGGACTTGCAAAAGGCTTATGATTGCATTCATAGAGACACAATAATTAATACCTTACGTGAGTTTGGCCTAGACAATAATCAATTAATTTGTTCAAATCAATCTTAGAAAACACCATTTCTAAGGTCAAATTTCTTGGTGGATTGTCCGAAGCATTTCCAATCAAGACTGGCTTTAGACAAGGTGATCTGGGATCATCGATGCTGTTCAACTGTGTCTTCTAAAAACTTATAACAGAATGGTCAACAATCTTACCAAATAATTATGGTATTCGAATTAGTTATAAAAAAGAAGACCTGAATGTAAACTCTCTCGCTTTTGCAGATGACATTGCTTTGTTCGCTAATTCAATGGAAGAGACCACTGACCAACTTAATAAACTAATAATCATAGCTGATAAAACTGGACTTAAGATGGCCTTCCATAAAACTAATTTTATCACAACTGTCAACGATGCCTCAAAATTCATCACGATTGATCTGCAAAAAATATAAAAAATATAAAATATATAAAAATATATAAAATATAAAAAATATAAAAAGTCCGAAAATTTAAATACCTGGGGGAATGGATTACCCCTAATAATTCAGAAATAGCTGCCATTGAGAGCAGCCTATCTACCACTGCATTTCAAAAGAAAACTATTAAAAACGCAAAACTACAGTATACTATTTACCATTTGCACATACATTAATTCCCCACTCCCCACCACCCTACTTTGCCGTGTTTGCTCTGGTCAAACAATCAATGCTACCCACACACTAGCTTCCACTCTCTCTCTTTTTCTCTCTAGTCAAACATTCACACAACCATACTTGTCTTTGGAAACAAATCCATCCACGCTATTTATTTCCAAAGAACACCCTTGGCATGCACACTCATCCCAAAGAAGTTTTAGTTTACCATTTAATATTTTACCATTACAAAAAATTGATATTACTCATTTAATATATACAAAAATTAATAGCGCCTTTGTACAACCTAAAAAAATTAATCTATTTATAATTTACCATTTTCAACCTAATAAAAATAATTTAAAACATCTAGGATTGCACAGGGCTTTAAAGAGCAAAAGGCCTAAGTGGTTTCTAATATTTACAATTCCACTATTTACAATGATAAAAACAAATATTTACAAAATACAAAATAATATATATACTAGTTACAAAACGCTATGTTTCTAAACCATTAAACAGAAAAATCACATCTCCTCCTCGTGGTCATAACCCCATGGTAGCCTGGTGAGCAGGTCATCCGTCCACACACGTTTGTTATCCATAGAGGCGAGGGTGCGTTTTCTCTGTTCCTCAATATACAAATTATGGTTGTTGAATTGTATCCTGCACCGCTAGATAGTCATCTATACGTAGCGATTTTACAATTGCTCTACCTACGCCTTTTGCTCCTTTGGCTTTCTTACAGTCTAGTGTGCGATAGGCATATATTTTGGAAGCCAAACCAACGAATTCCGTCATAATGGAATCATTGCATTCATCTTTTAAAACGCCCATTACCTTCTTATTCGTATGGGTAGCTGAAGCACTTTGTCATCGCTATAGGAAGTGGTGTCGAACCAGTCACTATGTTCCTTCATGACGACATAGGGATTGCAGTGGCGGATGTGATAAATGAATGAGTCCGTATCCATATACAAAAGGGATACATCCTAAAAATGTTGTTTGGAAAACTCGTAGTGGAATCGATACATGACCGATTTGGAAAAGTCTAAAATGACTTGGCCCAAGTAAATGGGATTATCCAGGGTCACGCTGGTCCTCCTTATTTCAATGGTAGCCAAATTGTCATCGATAATTTTGATCGATTTGAAATTCGGCTTGGCAAAGTACATCTGACCACCCCACCGCCCTTCCTAGACATTGAGCAATTTAATGTCACGGTATTTGCGAATATTTTCCATTGACCTGCCATAGATACAGTTGTTCATCTATTTTGCAAAATAATTCAAACTGCTGTGTCGCCATTTGTCGGTGCTCTGTGTTGAGACGCGTGTATGACTCAAGCCATGCTTTTTGGGCAAAGGAAATACCCCTGTGGATATTCTTCAATACTAAGCCTTGGGTTAGACATTGCGCCAACATTTGGATATGCAGCACATACCGATTTTTGTTGTAAAGTGTGCCCATGAATGTTTTAATTTTTCCTTTACTGTTTGGAGGGACCATTTAATCTCGGCAAAATGGAAAATCAGCATGTTCATCATACAAGAATGAAGGATATTTAATATCCACTTCTAAAACATATCCACGCCCTGTTTCTTGGCTGGCCTTGTTCCCATCAAATTGTGACACTTGTTTGTCAGTCAGCGAAGCAAAATTCCCATAGGGCAAAGGCTGGCTCATGGCATAACCATACATATTATTCAGTTCATAGTACATTAAGTACGAATCTGGTTTGTCTTGTGAATAATTAGGCATATAGGCATTGTTCGCTTCGGCATGGCGCTGGTTGAGCGACACAAAGCCGCCGCGAATACCCTTTTCAAAGAATAAGACCATGTCTACATCCGTGAGTAATCCAATTCAGTGTATTTCAAAGCTGCATCAAACGAGAGCCCAGGACTCGTGTAATTTTGAGCCGGGTCGAGGCCATAGATGTGTTGACATAACTCACGGAATTTCACAAACACATCTGTGAGCAACAATACATCGAGTTTTAGGTAATACATAGCATATTCATCCAGCGTCTTGATATGAAACACTCGCCAAACTTGACATGCATGTGCATAGTCTTCATCTGAAGCGGTAGTACGTGTTAACTTAGAGTAAAATTTCTCTTGCGATGGGAGAGTTTTCTACTTTAACACATCCCAGTTGTTACAAAAATCATAGGGAAAAATACCTTTCCGAATGCCCAAGTTAAAATGCTCAGGATTTTCAAAATGCATTCTGGTGTTTTTTTAATTCCCTTTCATCCAAGCCATTCACAAGACTATCGGGCGAAGATGCCATAAACTTAATGGAATCCAAAAGCGAATGCAATATTCGCCCAACCACCATGACAAGGCTGTAAAACGCTCATGGTTTTGGGGAATAATTGAAAACGACCCCTTGCTGACGTGACCCAATTCACGAATCAAAAACTGAATATCATAATTTGCTAGATTGTGGAAAAACACACTGAAAATTGAGGAGCTGGCTGATTCACATTAAACTTTTTGTGGGCAGCTCCTCGAAACCCTCCTGTAAAGTACGAGTGATCACGAACAGTGTCTTCAGCACTGACCAGCGGCTTTTCACAAATATGGCATGTAGTGGGAAGGTCACACTTTTGCTCCTGTTCTAGAGTTAGGCTCATGGGTGGTTCATAATCCCCGTACATGATCCGCCAAATCTGGTCCCTTACCAGATTTTGTGGGGTCATGGACACACTCCACGTTAAATCCTATGGCAAAGGGTTCATGTTTTTGAATGGGAGTGGTTGAGCTGATAGCAGGATCTGGTTCACATCCCGCCATGGGTGTGGTGAGAGCTTCAAGATCTGCATACACCACATAGGGGATAGTTTCACGCTTATGAACGTTTAAATTTCAACACAGTATTGTCCGCTTGTGGCAGGACTAGTCTCACTGCATCCTGAGACACACAATCTACCCTATGTGGTTCCAAAAGCGTAGGGGTTTTAAAATATTGCAGACATCGATCGCAAATGTGTTTCTTACGTTGATCTCTCGACGCTTGACTGCTTAGCAACCTACTCAAATTCTTAAAGAGGCAATAGTGATTCACCTCTCCCTGTGACAAATATAAAAGATGAATGTGGTGTCGTTTCGGTTCTTTTGTGGCATAAATAGGACCCACAATCAAGGCCATACACCATGAACGAAATGTCCTGGTTATCCTGTCCAAAGCCATGGATCTCGGTTAAGTCCATGGGGAACGATACTCTAGTTAAATTTAAATTTTCAATCAACAGGTTAAATACATCCTTGTACATTCCTGGTCGACAACTGTCACGTTGTGCTGGCTGCAAAAACGCAGCCACTGACCACCGGAAACATTTATCATCCTTATTTTCAATGTTAACCACAGCCTTGTTCGATGCTATTGCTGGTGGTGTTTTAATAAAGCTAGATACGGCAATGAAAGGATTAAATTGACAAATGTTGATTTGCAGGTGATGGATTTTGTCTAACGCAAGACCACTGGGTCCTTGTTGCAGTTTATAAAATTTAGTCAGAAGGGCATTCACCACGTGGGTTTCATACCAGAGTTCCAAATTATGGGCTATGAAAAGCTCCTGCATTTTACTGCAAATATAAAATGTTCCTTTATGCTCAACATCGTTGTTTTTATATACAAAATCGCAAACGATTTCTGTATTCACCTTTAAAGCTGTGTGCAAGCCTTGCGCTGTACAAATTTGTTTCCTAAAAATGTCAAAGCAAGATTCTAAAAATGCTTTGGGAATCACACTTTCCGTAACATTTACCACGCGACCAGAGCAAACACTGGATTTGGAACAATTGTTTGGGAGCTCCCCAGTTAACATATTAGCAGCAGTAAAAGACATTATTTTGAAAGAACATTCTCACCTGAGTTTTCAGGTGTAGACTGCCTGACAGTGGTCCCACTCTAGAGCCTGTTGGTTTTCAGCTGTCGTGTCTATAGTGGTAAAACATTTTCCAAATATCTAAAAAGAATTAAAAATAAACCATTATAAGTATATCAATTCAATATAATTTATGCATTTCATAAACAAAGAAACAAAAAAAATCAAACAGGTTATATATATAAACTTAACCTTACCTTGACTTGTAATGCTATGGTTTATTCCCGTTTCGTGGGCTAGTGTGTTATTTGTTTCTGTCTCTCTTTATGTCAGTCTTCCACTCTCTATCTATCTTTTCCCACACACACAACAGATATACACGTTATCTGCAAACAAATAAATAAACATTCATTTATCACCTTATCAATCAATATATAATTGCTTGTAAATATATATATAAATCAATTAACACCACTATACCGGTGGCAAGTCCGGGGCCCTATTCGAAAGAAATGGGGAAGGAGGAGTCGGAGGAGTAACACCTCGTTAAAAATCCGAGGTCCAGCTGACCCGGCTGGTAGTACCTTGTAAGGGTCTCTTGCCAGGGTTACGGTAAAGCCCTCAACGGCATTGTTGGTGGAGTGGTTGAACTGCGGTACGGTAATAATGGCGGAAGGGGCCTCCTTGTGCTCGGGAGATTATTATTAAAAGGTATGTTGTCCACACATATTAGGGTAGCGTCTGTCTCAGATTGAGCGGCTACAAACAGCGTATGTTCAAGATTGGGCGGCTGATTTTAATACTGGGAGGCTTACTACCTCATCAGTTATAACCCCGCTATCCTACGAGATAGCCTTTCTCAATTCTTTTCTTCACTCATGATAGAAACACAAAGTATTGGATTATCAACCCCAGGTGGTAATTACCCAGCTGGTAATAAATCCACCTCCACGTATTGTGCGGTTAGTAGGCCTGCGGAATCTGGGAAGTCTACAATATCATGTAAGAAGAAATATATTATGTACTTAGCAACAATTAACATAAACTCACTCCTTCAGATAGGAAAGCTAAAACAAACATTGGATGTTCTTGAGAAACATAACATTGTCATCGCTGCATTGCAAGAAACACGATTTTGTGATGAAGAAGCTTTTGAGTCTCAAGGATTCAGAATTTATAAAGGAAAACCTGGCACAAGAGTTACACAGAACATCCCTCATCTTGGTAGAGGTTTTATAGTCCACAAGAAAGCTGTTGATTCAGTGCTGGATTTTACATCATTCAATGGAAGACTATCCACATTGTCATTTAGATCACGTAATAAAGCCTACACGGTGGTCAATTTGCATGCACCGAAGAACGTGTCAAACAAGAAAGACCGGGAGCAAACTAATATATTATGGGAACAATTAGAAGACGTGATTGACAATATTCCAGCGCATCACACCACCATCCTACTCGGTGATTTTAACGCTCAAGTAGGAGGAGAGAAAAAGTTTAGGAATATAGTTGGAAACTATCCTGCACATAAACGAACAAACAAAAAAGGTGAACGGCTGATTGACACCTGCAAAAATAACAACCTAATTTTGAAATCTACTGCGTCTAAACATCTTCTTCGGAAAGCAAAGACATGGAGACATCCAAATTCACTTATGGGTGAATTTCAACTGGATCATGTGGCAATATCAAAAAGATCAGATCGTGGAATCCAAAATGTGAAGGTCCTGCATAATGCCAATATAGACTCAGATCATTATCTGTCCCGTATTTAAATTAAAGGTATTCCGTTTAGGAACAATACAGTGAATGTTGAAAAGGGAATGAAAACGCAAAAGTACAACATCGGTGGTCTGAAGTCAAATAACAACACTTTTGCGGAACACTCCACAACAAACCAAAAGATGGAGCATTGTCTACTTCAAGGAACGCCATTGTTACTGCGGCTTCGGAATCCATTCCTCTTGATAGAACGCGCAAGCATCCTTGGTGGAATGGTCAATATGATCACGCAATAGAGGAAAGAAGAAAAGCTTGGATTAAGTGGAATAACAATAAAGACGAGGTGAACCTTGAGATCTTTCTCTGCATCAGGAAAGAAACTTGTAAAATTTTAAAATTGGCAAAAAGAAATTTCCACAAATCACAAATTATTCAAATTGAAGATTATTTTCAAAGGCACAAATCAAGTGATTTCTATCAAACTTTTAAGCACCATTTGTCCAAATACGTCGCCCCTTCTCTTCACATCCGAGGATCTGATGGTAAAGTTAATCTCAATAATAAAAACTGTGCTAAAGCTTATGGAGAATATTTTGAAACCCTTTTGAACACGGACATACCTACTGAACAACTTGCTTTCTATCCTAGCGTTGCATACCACGACAGTTCACCACCCTCCGCCGAAGAAATAACACAAATCATCAAGGCGCTAAAAATAATAAGGCCTATGGGGAGGATAGTATTGTGGTTGAATTATGGAAATATGCAGATAATGACTCCATCATTTGTCTCCAGAAAACCATTGAAGAAATATGGCATAGTGAAAAGTTGCCGGAGGATTGGACTTCCACCATCATTCATCCTATACATATGAAAGGGGATAAATCCGACCCAAATAATTATAGACGTATTTCACTGGTACCGGTAACGTACAAAATATTTGCAAGGGCTCTTCTGAACAGAGCAGAATCGATATTAGACCGTCAGTTAGGGGAATATCAAGCTGGTTTCAGGAAATCAAGATCCTGTCCTGAACAAATTCATAACATCAACCCCCTTAGTGCCAGGCCTGCGCGCTCACAGTATGCTAAGAGTGCCAGACTGATTTAGAGGATTTTGCAGGTTCATACTCTCAGGGCTATATAATTCACAATAACGAATACAATGGCTTGAAATTTTCTCTAAATGCTAACTAGAGAACTCACTTACTTCTTATCTACACTTTAACATTATCATGCTCATGTTTATTAAAAATAAAAATATTTTTGAACATTTTCAAAACACGAAAAATATGAAAATCTGAAATAAAACAAAATATAGTTAGAAATTCAACTCACAGATAAGTAATGTTTAATTCTCTATAATCTCCCATTCCCGATGAATAAACACGTAAAATATCACTTTAGTATGTACAATAGTTTGGGAGTTATCTTCACTAAAGTTAAACACAACACACAGAAAACATATTTACAAAAATATAGGCTTCAGGAATTACCCCTTACCTCCCAGGTGAGGGTTGGTATTTTGCATCTTGTCCTGCCTGAACTTCACGGAAATCAAGAAACTGCTGGATATTGTAGTCATCATCGCTACTACTTTCATTCTGAATGTCATTATCACTGTAACTATCGCTGTTTGCCTTAGGCCTAAAATCACGCGGTCGGATGTTTACATCAATCCCGCCGCTATCACTTTCACTATCCACTTTCTCATCTATTGGATGATTAAATTCCTCATCCGAGTAATCATCATCCTCCTCTTCACTCAAATTATTTTCGTACATAGCCAGATCATCGTCGTCAACAAACAAACTTATTTCTCCCGCTCGACGCCATTTTACTCAATGTGTCATAGATGTTACACGGCGCGGATGAACACAGACTTCTAAAATTCACTGAAACGGAGATAGGAAACTTATGCGTCATCTAGCGACGTAGTTAAAAACTAGCCTACTATCCTTTCTTTGTGGAATGAATGCGTATGGTAAACAAACTTCTTTCTCCCGCTCGACGTCATTTTACTCAATGTGTCATAGATGTTACACGGCGCGGATGAACACAGACTTCTAAAATTCACTGAAACGGAGATAGGAAACTTATGCTTCATCTAGCGACGTAGTTAAAAATTAGCCTACTATCCTTTTTTTTGAGGAATGAATGCGTATGGTGCCGCCTCCTGGCAAATCCAACAGTGCTAAATACGTATAAAAGAGCGGTCTGTTCAAACGTCGATATATCGTTGTTGGCACTTTAGGCGTAAATACGGTACAACGATATATCTTTGTCTGGCACTCTAAATTTCCTACTGTACGGTACGATCAAAACCTTATGTTGTGATTTTTGTGGACTTGCAAAAGGCTTATGATTGCATTCATAGAGACACAATAATTAACACCTTACGTGAGTTTGGCCTAGACAATAAATCAATTAATTTGTTCAAATCAAGCTTAGAAAACACCTTTTCTAAGGTCAAATTTCGTGATGAATTGCCCGAAGCCTTTCCAATCAAGACTGGCTTTAGGCAAGGTGAACTGGGATCACCGATGCTGTTCAACTGTGTCTTGGAAAAAAATATCTTACCAAATAATTATGGTATTCGAAATGGTTATAAAAAAGAAGACCTTAATGTAAATTCTCTCGCTTTTGCAGATGACATTGCTTTGTTCGCTAATTCAACGGAAGAGGCCACTGACCAACTTAATAAACTACAAATCATAGCTGGCCTTCCATAAAACTAATTTTATCACAAATGTCAAAGATGCCTCAAAATTCATCACGATTGATCTGCAAGAAATATAAAAAGTCTGAAAATTTAAATACCTGGGGGAATGGATTACCCCTAATAATTCAGAAATAGCTGCCATTGAGAACAGATGTAACAAATTGGAAGGTGCCTTTCAAACCTGCAAAAACATTTACAAAAGTAAAAGCTTGTCCCGGAATGTCAAACTTTGTCATTATAACACAGTAATTAGGCCGTCAGCACTGTATGCCGCAGAATTCTTACAGATGACAAACAAAGGCCCATTGAGAAAATTAGAACTTACGGATCGGAAAATTCTAAGGAAGATATTAGGACCTGTTAATGATAATGGAACGTACATAAGAAGGCATAACCATGTATTATTTGAACATATAGAAGATTTGGTGAGTGTGATGAGAAAAAGGAGAATGTCTTTCTTTGGACATTTGGAACGGTTGGAGCATCATCGACTTTCATATCGAATAAACTCATCAATCTCTAAAAAAAAATCCTATTGTAAATGGTCGACGCAAGTTAAAAAAGGACCTAACAGAAGCTCGAATCAATCAAGCTTTGGTTTGGGATAGGAACCTGTTCAGAAAGGCAGTTAAATCAACCACTAATTTACACCCTTTAACATCTGTAATTCCTCGCCCTCACTGCAAGTGGACGGAAGAAAGGAGAGCTGAACATTCGTCAAGAATGAAGATCTACTGGGAGACAAGAAAACAAGCATTACAGTGATCATATGAGTGAAGAACATCGTGGTCCATTGATGGCCGAAACGAGTGAAAAAATATATGAATCAATAAATATATAAACAAATACTTACCCCACAACAAGTTTAAATATTTTTTACCAACACCAAAACTGTTAAACAAGACCAAGTGTTTCACACAACGCTGGAGCATGTTCAAAGTTTGTCACATAAGTGCGAGCGAAAATGTTAACGATGTGTCTTTATATATGTCGCGTTGCAAGCATAATCATTTTTGTTTTAGTTTCACACACTTTGAACATCCTGTTCTTATGCACGTGTATAGCTAACGTTCAAAGTGAACACCTGTGCCAGGTCAAATTTCACACGAACTTGCATTTTCTGACGTACGAAGCAAACAGGATGTGACTTGTTAGCTTACATGTGCTTACACACGTGTTCACATGCATTTCGCTCCCCCCTCCCACCACGGTTGTCATATTATATGACCTTCAAGCGTCCTCTGCGTCAGTGTAGTTTTCCATTGCACATGTTAAGTCAGATCAGCGCATTCCAATAAGCTCAAATGACATTCACATCCTGCTAGTGTGTCCCTCAGCAAGTTTGTTTTTTCTACTCGCTTCAAGCAACATATAACCAAGTTCTCTTCACCGTTCACACGTTAAAGATCCCCTTTAGGGGGTAAAAAATCTTAGCACACTTCTCACATATTAGGATATTAGCTTTCATCCGCCTGTCATAGGAAAAATCTGAAAACGAACCCGTCGTTCAATTGACATATCGATTGCTGTATTGGGATACCACCACCGTGGCCAATAATGGCCTCGTTGAAACACATGCACAGCGATATCGTCTCTCTCAACAACCACTCTTCATAACAATAATAAAAGGGTAAAAAAATTTAAAAAATAAAATGTTTTTCTGCGTGTATAGCGTTAGACCCTTTGTCAAAATTTGAAAAATACATTCAAAACTAGGGTGTCACCGCGAGTCATTTGACATCTCGTACACGTCTCTAGCGTTAATGGTTTGCGAGATACAACAAGAATTCTAAAACCATGGTTTTACCCTAAAAAAGTCTGTTTCCCTCATTCTCAAAAATTTTAACCTATTACCAACATTAAGAGGGCTGCGAGACAAGCCATTTGACACGTCACACGTTCAAATCCGACCATTCGTTCGTGACATATCGGCAAACATCGTAGGAAAATAGGCAGGGCTCTGGAACCCCCTTGCCCCCCTACTGCACAGTGTTTGCCCTAGAGACTTGGCATTTATTTTGTGGGTAGAGGGGTGTAAGGACCATTCATTTATGTCAATCATACTTGTTTGTAAAATGCTTAGTTTCCAAACTATAAGAATTTCAAAATTAAACATAAAAAAGTTAAAATATAAACGTTTTTTCTAACAATAAAGGACATAGAGGCCGTTCTTTTGAATCATTGCACAACGCTGTATCATGTTTGGTTTTTGAAATATCGCCTACTTTCTAAAACAAAAATTTTCAAACAATTTTGAAAAATATGAGCGGTCCATAGCAAAGCCCCGGTCAGCCCGAGTTGAACAACACCTCATTCGTGAAACTCCGAACATGGGTTCGGGAGATACCGGCTTTGAGGTTGATACGAGGAGGGATCAAAATGTTGTGTCACCTCTAATATTTATCTCTTCTCTACTCATCTAGCTATTCCTATTTGACGTTAAATTAAGTAGACCATAAGCGTCTACGCAAGAGAAGAACAATTCTAGAGCACAACTGAATTCTACAAATAAAAAATGAAGTCCTAATACGACACAGATGAGTACAGGCAATAAAAACACTCCTATTGGTGCACATTTCGTGCCCTTACCTACGAATACTTAAATACTGTTTGCATTCAGTAGTCATCTGAGAGTAAGGAGGAATAATTATGTCAGCAACAGCATAGCTTCATCCCATGTCTTGTGTCGTGTAATTACGCATGACTTTGTTTCCAAATTACCACATCAAGGCAGTTCATCGGGACAAAATTGGGTTATCTGCCCTCGGATGAGCCTAGATATAACATCAAAAGCAAGTTCGATGAGTAGTGGTCATAAAATCTATATTTAAGATTCCTCATATTATTTAATCACTTGCTTATTAGCATTCAGTTTGGATCAAAATCCAAACGCTCATTACTATTATCAGCTTTGTTAATATTCAATATAATCCCTTAAAGTGTATTTAGATTTTGTGACCAAATTAACACACGCGTAGCATAGTAACGTTTCAAATATCATCAAATTCACTCTCAATAACCTGTGAAACCTAGGTTCACATATTCATTACTATTCCATCAAAACAACACATTTACGGGGTAGAAATCCATCATGTAGAGTTATAGCTCCCAAATACATCAACGGTGAACAGGGTAATCCTCCAACAGTCGCCTAAAATACCATATTCATCACAAGAGCAATCCACTTCAGCTCAATCACATGCATTCTACTGACAAAACAACAACGCTAGCTCTAAAATATACAATCAGGTCAATAGAAAAAATGTTAAGGGAAATTTATTCATCATTTACTAAATCATTGACTTAAGTTCTCCATCTGAACTCCAAAGAACCTTTGCTCATAAACACATGGGAATGTTTTAATATTGCAGCTTCCATAAGCTCAGACCAATATCAGATGTTCATCTTCTAGTGCGTCAAAGCCACCTAGTTTTCATGTAATTTCGTCGTCTCAAATGTCGTTTATAAATTGAATCAAAAATAGTCTCCACTCTAAAGTTCACACCTCGCCAGAATTAAAAGATAAAAATCTGCGTGACCTTTGCAACGTAAAAAGGTACGATTTCAAAGTACAAAACAAGATGCCTGCCTGTCAGTACGACCCTGAAACTAATCTATTGCAAACTCAGCTTTCATATAGTGACCTAAAAAAACCGATGTATTCTCAAAGATTCACATACTGGTTGTTTCACCGTTTCGTTCGAGCCACGATTCTCGCTCAGGGTAATGAGCCCTAAGTTCGCCATCAAGAGTTTAACCATCCTACTCTCTGGGCTCCATAATCTGCGTTCCAGCCTTCAGCTCTCTCAATCCATAGTAATCTACTCCATTTTATGACCTAGTGATACAAGTTGAATTCGGGCCATGTGGTTGGTAACGAGAGCTGATACTGCAGTCCTGATGTTAAATTTTTGTAGCACAGATTTTAGCATTAACTATCTCGTAGAAAAAATTGTATACTGAAGTTACACTGGCGGAGAAATCAAGATTGCACATTCACTTCCGCAATTCACAGAATTTAATGCGTTACTTCGATAACGATTACTCACTTTTTAATGTACGACCATGCGTAAACGAAGATCTTGAAAGATCACGATAATTGTAATTTGACGATAGCGATTTTAGTGTCAACAAAGTCCACAAAATAGTGAATAATATTTTGTAGGAACATTTTAGTTTATGGAGGATTCACGGCACTTATAAATTTTCATGTGGTCTTCACAGACCTCGGTTCAATCACCGGCAAACATGTCAATCAGCTCACAATTTTTCCAATTAAATACTCACACGTTTGTACAAAGAATTTAGCATTAAATAATCGCGGGATTGGCCTTAATTATCACCTACTGCGCTAAAATTGAAGTGATACAACCAACTCGTTTTCACTGCTCGCGGAGCAATACGTCAGCCTTCAATCTAGGCTCCGAAACGAGTGAAAAAAAATCCTCCTGCACTTCCCTCTTGTAGGTTCGAATCCAGAGTCAAGCACACTCTAATATTTAATATTCGCCCTTTTGCGGTGTATTTTATTTTCCACAATATCAGTAAAAATCACATAATAACTTATCATGGTCTCCAAAATACAGTATATAAAAATCACGTAAAAATATGTAAAAATAATTAATTCCAAAATTTACCATCACTGCCTCCTTAGTCGGTCATATCCTGTCCTCAGAACTCATATATGATCTATTAGATCTAAAAGTTTGATGCGTCTAAGCTCACTGCTTCCATTCCGTACAGTCGCTCTCGATAACAATGGATTGTAGCATCGGCTATGAGCATCTCGGTCCCAATACATTCTGTGGGTTTTCTGATTTTTAATGTGTACTTTTGTAAAATTAGGCTATTAATAAATGTTACTAAAATAACACATACATACATAACTTGAGCGCTGAGTACAGTGAT
This sequence comes from Meconema thalassinum, assembly GCA_946902985.2. Classification (NCBI taxonomy): domain Eukaryota; kingdom Metazoa; phylum Arthropoda; class Insecta; order Orthoptera; family Tettigoniidae; genus Meconema; species Meconema thalassinum. Next base: position 758,955,863 of record OX336389.2, read on the forward strand.
TCACACAAAGTAGTCCCAAATATTGAGATAAGCTTCCTCTTTTGTTAGTAAGTATTTCTGTTCTGGAACTCTCTTCCAAAACGCCAGTCCATTTATATACAGGATCAACGAAGAAGGTTGCAGCAATTTCAAAAAATCATAGCTCAGGAACTATTAGAGATATTAAAACGAGTATTTTTTGGTTAAATTTACCAACTCAAAAGGTTTTTTTTTCTCATACCTGATAATGTTTCTATGAGCGCTCCCTTGGTTGCTCTGATAACATCCAGTCGATAGTCGATTTTGGCCCAAGTGCGCTGTATCATCTCAGGTGAAATTGTAGCAACAGCAGCTGTGATGCGTTGTCTTAAATGTTGCAGATCTCTGACCGGTTCACTGAATACAATGTTTTTTTTACGTATCTCCATAAAATATAGTCTTGTGGTGTCAAGTCGGGGCTTCCTGATTAGTACTCAGGTCGAATTATTAATGTATCTCACATACAACGGGTGATATGATTTTTTGAAATTGCTGCAACCATTTCCAATGACCCTGTACTTTAGACTCTTTAAAATCTGAACTATATTTTCAAGAAGTCGTGCGAGATTGACTCAAGGGCCGCATTTAGCTCGCGAGCCTCGTTGTGGGCACCCCTGATATATAGTGTGTATTTGCAATCAAAAATATTATATAGGCTATATACTTATAACACCAAATACTTCAACACTCGACTTAAGCGATTAAAATTCTTTGTCCTTGATCCGCGGTAGAGTCTATTGTTTTTGTTGTTGTTGTTGTTTTTGTTGTAGATTCTTTAGAAGTTATACGGCATCATGGTCTTGTAGCCCAGTGTACTTGGGGGTGTGTAGAAGTTGTCTGATAACCGGTGTTATTGTGATGGCTGTATTAGTGTGTGTGTGTATATAATTCAGGTGAGGATTCAATCAATCGAGGTATAATATCCGTGTAGCACGTTGTATTTCAACAGGCTACTACAACCAACATTCAATTATACTCCTTGCAAAGGACAAAGAGTTATAAGTATACCCATGCATTTAGGAGAAAGTAGGCTATATGTTCTTTACTGAACTTCTTGTTTAATTTTTAGTTTAGGGCCTAAGTGCAAAACCCATATTTGAGGTTCCTACAACCCCACTACCCCCACTACATCCCTAAATATCCCTAAGTATCCCCAAATTACCCTATTGCTTGCACTTACTCCCGCCAGGGTAATTTCTGATGACCTCCCTTGGTCAGTTTCTGTTTTCTCTTTTAACTTATTAATTTATTGTTTATTTTGTATTAATTAATTATTAATATTATTTTTATTAATATGTATAAATTTATTGGTTATTGTCTATGAATTATTTACTTATTTATTATTTAATAATAATTATTATTTATTATTATTATTATTATTATTATTGCTATTTATGTATTTATTTATTTAATTAATTTTTATTTTTTTGATATTTTGATATTTATGGAAAAAGGTCACAGGTATACATTTTCAAAATTTCAGTTTTATAGTTTTTTATTTTTTAATATTTTATTTATTATTTTTAGCCCAGGACTACTACTAAAACAGGTCACCGCGCGCTACCACTTACACAAATTATAGGGTGCTAATTTAGTCTACCTTGCCTATCCTAAGCTAACGTGACCAAACCTAACCTAACTTCATCTAACCTACCCTAACTTTACCAAACTTAACCTAACTTAACCTCAGCTCACCTAACCTATCTTTATCTAATCTGACCTAAGCTAACTTAAGCTACCCTTTAAAGCAGAGCCAGGGGCTAATGCGCACACCCAAAGTAAATAGGGCACGCGGATTTATCCCCATGCTAGTCTTATAGAGAGTAAGGTAAAGCCAGCGCCGTGCTTATTTGTCAAGATGACCACCACGCACAATGAGCTCAGGATTACATACTCAGTTGAGTTTATGAATGTAAAAGCTTCTGTACCTCTCTTTCTACACCAGGTTTGAGACTGGCACTAAGGCATAACCTTGAAGCTGAGATAACACACACACAGGCTTACAGACACATTAATCGTGTGCCAGAGGCCTTTTCATTCACACACAGGTTTAAAAAGAAATTAATATCGTGCCAGAGGTCTTTTCATTTACACACAGGCTTACAAAAATTAATCTCACGCCAGAGGTTTTTCAATTATAAGTATTATACAAGGCCTTAGTTAGCATGCGGTTGAGTGGCCACTTCATTTCAGCTCTCCATCCTACTACAGCATTCGGCAGGTTCCCATTATATATAACAAGGCTGGGTACCTCATCCCAGATAATAGAGGTAATACATGGGTCATACTATAGTTTCGACTAGCTTCAGCTACCGAAGGTCACTCTATCAATATTTTTGGTAGGGGTTAACGATTGAATTAAGAGAGAAAGGGGGGCAGTAATTAAGAAATACAAGCAGTGTACATACAACATCTTTTTAAATAGGTATTCCACATACGGTACTACAGTTCATTTCTCTACCACTTATTTCTGGTTGTAAATTTAATAACATTCAACTATGCATTACTTTGTTTTGATATGTCCATGCTGTTATTGCATTCTTCACATTTTTAATTTGTGCAGTTGTTTCATTTCTTCCCCTTCCTCTGATTTCTATTTTTATCCAACTTTGAGCATTGATACCCTCTTCCCTTTCAACGTCGCTTGTTCGGTATTGTTTTCCTGCAGTGACTACTTTTTGTAACTTGGATCGCTTGGTGTTCTAGTCATATGTGTTAGTGCTGATTACTAAACCACTCTATGATCCGCTTAGTTTTGGAAGTGGTGGATTTACCGTTCTATGACTGCTTAACCCCTCTTTTTCCCTTTATGAGTAATTTGAGCCTTTGTTTTTTGAATTTATATTACAGGTCCTCGTTTTGTTCTTTCCTTGTATGTAGCGCTTCTGTCGGTTTATGACTGAAATTTTCCTAATATTCATCTTGCTGGATAACATGACATGGCGTTTCTTTTATTTTGATTTTCCTGTTTTTTAATTTTTTAAATAGGTTTTATTTCTCAAATAGTTCTGGTCTATGTATTTGTTATATGCAAGTAGAGTGATATTCCTGTATAAATCGGAGATCTTGACATACATAACTTAACCATTTACGTATAGTCAACGATTGTGTAATGACCATAAGCATGTGTAGCTAGCATCAGATTCTACTTTTCTTTTATCATCACAAAGACACAAAGCAATTTTGTTTAGTTTTATACAGTAGATGATATGTTATGTTCTTTAGAAGCAATAATGGTCATAGGTATTCTTTTACTTCGTTCATCATGATACAGTCCTTGTAATCTTGAAACATATACAATTTTTAGCAACGCCTCTGCCAATACATTTAATCTTTTTTATTTCTAATCCAGTTATGTCTAATGCATACAATTTACCTCTAATGCCAACAAGTATTTTAATAATACGTCCACAAGCCTCGTCTTTAAATGTTCACAAAGTTTTATGTTTGATGTAGAGAAACATAATTATGTGATTAGTACGATTATCATGTGTGTCCAGGTGTACAAGAAAATAAAACTTGACTTGATAACATCTTTGGTGTTTACCAAACAAATACATGAATCCTTGCCCCTAAGCATAAGCTTAAGATTTTCAATGCCATAACAGTTTTGATATGTCTAGTATACGCATTCCAATGTATATAGGCTTATTGAATACAATACTACGTTGAGTCATGTGGAAACAAAATAGGTTAGGATCGTAATTTGTTTTGTCTATGTATGGTGTTATAGCTATCAATTTCTCAGCCATTTTGCTAACAGTTACAAGACGTATATCTGTTCTCATACGAATATTTTCCATAGTTTTTTTCCCCAAAAATTGCATTGTTAACGAATTTGTACAGATTTTTCTCAAAACCATTTTTGGGCTGTTTTCGAAGGTTGTTATTAAAATCAACGTATGACTTTAGCCAAGGTCTCTGATGAAACTTAAACACACGACGAATTTATATTAATTTTAGTCCATGATCTAGTGCCTGTTTAAGTGCCATGTAATGAACAACATATCGCCTTCGATTTATAAGATAGGTGTTAAGTTTTTTGATAGACGAATTCTTTGGTTGTATATATGCCGGTAGGAAAGGCAAATCGTTGTGAATATCATGAAGGTCACATGGATAATTGACATCTAGACATCGACGTCTAGAATGTATCCAAGAGGGTCGTCTCTCTTTAAAGTTTCTAGATCAACGGTGTCTGAAAAGACCCACTGATATCCTCCTTAAGGAAGGGGGTGGCACATAGCCCACCCGTATTGGTTGTTGGCATCATCATAGGTAAGAAACTGTGATGGTTTCTCAGAGTCAAATATTTCCATGTATTTATTGTTAACATCAGCATACCGATGAGAAACCTAACATATTCCTCCTCGTATTCCAGACTCTGATAAAAGAATCTGATCGTAATCCTGTATCAATTCGAGTTCAATTCTAGTCGATACTTAAACCAGGTGAAGTAAAGAATTGTGCAGCATCAACTCTGTGTGTATCTAGTGTTTTGTTTAGGGGAGTAGCGGGAGTAGTGGGGTTGTAGGAAACTCAAATATGGGTCTTGCACATAGGCCCTAAACTAAAAATTAAAATACTTGTCCTAGGATTGCACGCGGTGGCCATCTTGCGCATTAGCCCCTGTGCCAGGACCGGCCTTTTATCCCTATTCAAATGGGTCTATCTCAAAACTTTCAGCAGAATTACTCATGGGTTGACGATGAAGAGCCCTTAACCGTGTATGCTATTTTTTTACTTGTGCGAATTAAAGTGAGAGCAAATCTAACGTGAGCGCAAATTAGAGTGGGGCAAAATAAAGTGGAGGAAGATTTAAGTGCGTGCATAATAAAGGGGGTGCAAAATAAAGTAAGGGGCAAATTAAAGTGGGCACAACATTAAGAGGGCGCAAATTAAAGTGGACGCAGTTTAAAGTGGGCAAAAAGTAAAGTAGCCGCCAACTGAAGTGGGTGCAAATTAAAGTGGGCGCAGTCTAAAGTGGGCGCAAATTAAAGTGAGCGAAAATTTTATGTGGATGCTAATTTAAGTGCGTATAAATTAAAGTGGGCACATATTTATGTGGGTGCAAAATAAACTGGGAGCAAATTATAGTGGACCCAAATTCAAGTGGTTGCAAAATAAAGTTCACTCAAATTTAAGTGGGCACAGATTAATGTGGGCACAATTTGTAGTTATATATCTATCTTGTCGAAAGAAGTTGCTAACGAGCGTTTGGAACATTTTGGTCATCAGCCACATGAAATTATAAACTTGAGGCATCCTAATCTGTAGTATTGTGTAGTTGGGTTTGTAATGCATGGAGACATCTCAATAATCACCTCCCCTCATGTAGCAAGGAACATGGAACTTCTTCCCCACAATCCTTCTTGATCTGGATGGTCGCTTTTAGATCTGGATGGTGGCATTTGGTCACTCATTGATCTGCATGGTCGGTTTTGGTCGCATTTTGATCAGGATAGTCACTTTTTATCTGGATGGTCACTTTTGGTCGCTTTTTGATCAGGAGGGTTGCTTTTTCATCCGGATGGTTGCCTTTTGATCTGGATGGTTGCCTTTTGATCTGACGGTCGCTATTGGTCGCTTTCTGATCTGGATGGACGCTCTTGGTAGCTTTTTGATCTGGATGGTCACTTATGGTCACATTTTGATCATGATGGTCGCTTTTTGATCTGGATGGACGCTTTTTTATCAGGATGGTCACTTTTTGATCTGGTTGGTCACTTTTTGATCTGGATGGCCGCTTTTCGCTAATCAACTACTCTTTTTACCTTAACCTAAGAGACGAAAGGGGGTCAGCTCACGGAAGAGATGTTGTAAAGCCCTTTAGTTTATGCCCTCATATAGCTTCATATGATTATTAGTTCGAGAGATATTCACCATTTAAGTTAATTCGTGGGTTGAAGTTCCATGTTGGAAATTCTTGATTACACCTTGTGGGTGTGAGTTGGGTTAGGATAACATAGGTAAGGTTGGGGTAAGCTATAGTCACCATCTTAGACCTCCACACACCACATGACTGTAGAGGATTTACAACCGTTACAAAACCACTAGGAGTGTTGAGTAGCAATCATTAACCTCTGTCTTAACTTAACGTAATGCATCGCGAACACCTGCATAGCACTAAGAATTTAGCTCAGTCATGGCTTCCTATAAAAGAGGAGAATGTCGAAGAAGTTCCAAGCCCTCGCACATTCAAAAACAGGAGGTTGGTGGGGGAAGATGTTCCAAGTTCCTTGCTACATGGAGGGGGGAGGAGGTTATTATTGAGATATTTCAATCTCTTACAAACCCAAATATACAGTAGTACAGATCTAGATGCCTCAAGTCTTTAAATGCATAAGGCTGTTGCCCAAAATATTCCAATCGCTCTTAAGCAACTTCATTTGCGTGATAGATATATAGCTACAAATTGCACCCACTTTAAACTGTGCCCTTTTTAATTTGCGTCCACTTTGTTTTTCACGCACTGTAATTTGGGCCCACTTTAATTTGCGCCGAAATTATTTGCACCCACTTTAATTTGCGCCCACTTATATTGCGTGCTCCTTAATTTACGCTCACGTTAATTTGCGCCCATTTTAATTTGCACCCGCTTAAAATTTGCGCCCCCTTTAATTTTCGCCCACATTAAACTGCGTCCACTCCAATTTGCACCCACTTTATTTTGCGCCAAGTTTATTGTGTGGCCACTTTAAACTGTGCCCACTTTATTTTGCGTCCACTTTATTATTTTTAGCTGACTTTATATTGCGCCCACTACAGTTTCGCCCACTTAAATTTTCCCCCACTTAATTTTGCGCCCACGTTAAATTGAGCCCACTTAAACTTTGCGCCCATTTTAATTTGCACCAGTAGAAACGATACCATACACGGTTGAGGATTCTTGATCGTCAACCCATGTTCCACTAGGTGTAATCCTAAATGTGAATAATTCTCTGAAACATTTTGAGATTGACACTTCTATTTGTCCTTTTTATTGCACAAACATGCCACAAACACGTATTCACCGAACAATGGGAATTAACCATAACAGATTAAAACCCTCGTCCCTTAAGCTTGAGTCCAGGTTGCTAACCAATTACCCACGGGCAAGGCTTAATGGGCTTTTGCGATATCGTGGCCACTTAGACCCATGTACTTAGTGTCTGTAAAATTTTTCTGATTTCCCGTGTCATTGTGGTGTCAGTTACAGTTAATGTTTTTGTATTTCAGGTGGAGGTTTGGGGAAGAGATGGCGTAGTCTTAAGTTAAGAAATATCAAAGCATTTTTCCTGGGGGAAAACCAAGGGGCACCATTTCCAGGATGCTTGAAATGGGATTTAAACCCACCTGTAGTCAGTGTTTTCCTCACAAAGCAGTGTGTACCCCGTCCAAACCCCAATTTAATTTATAGGCAAAGCTATGAATAGAATCCAAACCCTTTGCTTGACATCCAAGAACCCTAGCCACTGGACCATATAGTTATCGGTTTTAAGTTTCCCAAACTCCACTTGTGGTGTAATAACCCAAACCGTACCCTTCCGAATTAGTATCATTACAATACCATAGCCTCTATGTGGTAGTGTAGAGGATTCTAAAAAGCCATCTCTTCCATAGCTCAGGCGGTATACTGCTAGGCAGAGAGTTAAGAAATTTATATGGTTCAAATACAAATAATTATGCACCCGTTTCGCGTATCCTCAAAGTCAAGAGTTGCATTAGCTCATGAGTGGTCATCCTGCAGGTGGTGGTATTTTGCATAGACCAACCACAAAAAAGACTTCTAAGAAATAGCTAACGTTGCTTTCTTCAACGTCATATGCTACCTCGTGACAGGGTTCAGCTTGTCTCTGCAAGAATCATATTTCTCACACATGCCTTCTCTAACTCTACACCTCTCTTCCAGTTATGACGTCATATGCTGTCGGATGACAAGATATAGCTTATCTCTGCTAGAATTCTGCTCCTCACACTTGCCTTTTGTAACTCTATATCTCACCTTCTGTTATGGCATCATATGCTGCTTCGTTACAAGATTCAGAATGTCTCTACTAGATCATGTTTTTCTCACTTGCCATCTGAAACTCTTCCTCTCTCTATTGCATCACCTTTTTTTGTTTAACCCCCTACCCTCTTCATTCAATGTGATGATTTCACATCGCAGATGCTTGAGTGTAGCTAGGCGTCTAAGATAATCTGTTTAGCTTATTCGAACCTTGACTTACTCTGCAGATCTTAGCCTCGATCCTTCTTTCCTTAACTATGGATCCTATTCCAATAACAGATTAAATCCCTAAGAGTGAAACCCAGGTCCATTCAATCCAACGTCTACCATGCTACCAATATATTAGCAACCGGGCCAGAATTCAGGGGCTTACACGATATCGTGACCATTTAAACCCATGTGCATGGTGATTGTGGAATCTGTCCGATTACCTGTGTCATTATGGTGTCTGTTGCAGTTTATGTCGTTTTTAAATCAGTAGGGGGTTGGAGAAAAAACAAATCTTAGTATCCACTAACCTGTAATCACCTACCCACCACTTAGATTGCCGGCTATAAATCAATCTAGTCGAATAAAGTTTTGGGAGTGTAAGAGATGGAGACATTCTGTTTTCCTGAATAATGTTTCTTGGTCATCGACACCATATAGTTGGGTGCATGTAATTCAACAATTTCCTAGTTGTAACCAAAGAAAGGGGAATGCGATAACTATACAATTGTATGTAAGTAAGTAAGTAAGTTATTGTTGTTTAAAGGGGCGGAACTACGAGGCCATCTGCTCCTAACTATACAATTGTTAGAATATGCTACATTGCATAGTATGCCTCATTATAGTGCTTTCTAAGGTTCTTATGTGTATCTAACGACCTAACATGTAGGGGTGTTTTTTTTTTATCCGACCAGCCTCTGGGTTGACTACTTTATACCTTGCCGGTATTTGCAAAGTCCAAACACAAAAAAATAAAATATAATCTAAAAGTAGATAACGTTACTTCCTATCACCGTCATATGCTGATCTGCGACATGCTTTACTTCTTCTCTACAGAAATTACACCTCAGCGCTGCTCTACAAGCGTTGGGTTACAGTTAGACCCTTGGGCAAAAACGAAATAAATGACCTGTGCTAGAAGAAGAGCACGTTACCCTCTTTCGATTAAACCTTTAAACATAAGTTAGGTTCAGTTCGGTAAGATTTAGTGCGGTTTGGGTTTGGTTCGGGTTCGGTTTGGTCTCGGTTCGTTTCGGTTTGGTTCGGTCTGGTTTCAGCAAGAATCATGTTTCTCACACCTGTGCTCGGCAATAAGTTAAGCTACTCCAGCGGTAGGGCAGTGGTGGTTGGTATTATAACCCCCACAATTTAGGTTCGCTTAGGTTAGCTTAATCTATGGCCGCCATCTTGGAACGTTTAGTTCCGTTCGGTTTCGGTTCAGTTCGGTTTGGTTTCGGTTCGGTTCAGGTCAGTTTGGTTTCGGTTCGGTTTGGGTTCGCTGTGATTTTGGTTCGGTTCGGTTCGGTTCGGATCGGTTTTGTTTGGTTCAGGATTAGTTCGGTTCAGGTTACTTAAGCGTGTAACCCCTTTTGTTTGTACCCTCGAACAACTTTCTCCAGTTATTGGTTTGAGAAACTTGGGTCAATTACCTAGTAGTTGATCAATAACCAATAGTAAATAATCGATAAATAATCATTTCATAAAGCTCACCGGCTTACAAAATCCGCGAATGCACATGCGTACTAAGAAACACTATTTCACCCCGGGGTAGGGGTAGATTTATCTTACGGTCAACCTCGTAGTTGCGCCCCTAAAACAACAATAACTGACTATTAAACGGTGGAAATGATTAGTTTTAGGGTTAAAGGGAATAGAGGACTTTCATTTGAGCTCTCACACAACTTTCTATTATTATTGGTTCGCAAAATATCAGGTATTTTCGGAAATCTCAGGCAGATGTTCTGGTAGATTATTATTAATTGCTAAATCGGTAGTTAATAATCCATGGTGAATAATTGGCTACCGTCTTGGGGTTCACCTCGGTTGGGTTAAGCTATGACCGCCATCTTGGAACTTTTTGACCACACCTCTTAGGTTAGGTTAAGTTAGGTAAGGTGGGGATAGGTTAGGTTAGGTTAGCTTAGGCTAGGTTATGTTTAGTTAAGCTATTGACAACCATGTTGGAACATTTTGATCACACCTCGTTGGAAGGTTGAGTTAGGTTAACATAGTTTAGGTTAGGCTAGGTTAAGTTAGGTAAGGTTAGGTTGGGTTAGATTAAGCTATAGCCATCTTCTTGGAGCTTTTAGATTACCCCTCTAAGGTTAGCTTAGTTTAGGTTAGGTTAGCTTAGGCTAGGTTAGGTTAAGTTAAGTTAAGCTAATGCCAACCATGTTGGAAATGTTTGATCACACCTCGTAGGTTAGGTTAGGTTAGGTTAACATAGGTTATCTTAGGCTAGGTTTGGTTAGTTTCGGCTAGGTTAGGTGAATATAAGCTTTTGATAACCATTTTAAAACATTTTGTTCACACCTCGTAGGTAAGGTTAGGTTAAGTTAAGCTATGGCCACCATCTTCTTAGGTTAGGCTAGGTTAAGTTGAGTTACGGCCGCCTTCTTGGAGGAAGAGGAGGAGGCCGCCATCTTGTGTGGAGGTGTGTGGAGGTGGAGGCGCTAGAAAACCTATACAAATCCACAACTCATAACTGACAGAAACGTAAATCGAAGTTGCTAGAAAGCCACTCAGCTAATACCCCTGTGTGTACACTCATGGCATTATATTCTGGTTATCACTCACTCACTCACTTTCTTAGTTACTTACTACCTCTTCATGCATTGACCGCCTGGGTGGCGCATCTGGGCCTGCTGTGCCAGGTGTGCAGGATCCAATCCTGGCGCAGTCAATTGACAGTGGAGGGTAAGAAGATGTGAGGGACGTGTGTCAGCACATTTACTGACATATTCTCCATGGGGGCCAAATTCTGGCATCCGGTGTCTCTGAAAGCCGCAGTAGTTAAAAGTAACGTGAATCCAATAACTGTTTTAATCATCATGGATGAGGCTATTACTGTAGCCTGTTCCATTCTCGTTTTCTTGCCACCTTTTCATGAGTCGACCAATGTCTCCTCTTACGATACGAGGGCAAAATTTAGGATTATGTCGTCATCCACCAATAGAACGTAGGTTTTCCTATTTTGATGTATATTTTGGGAAATACTCTCATAAATTGAACTGACTTACTTCTTCACTGCGTTTCCTATCACCTAGGGAGTAACTTTTCCCTGAATTCATGAACTTCATTTCGGAAGATTGTATTCTTTTTCTGTAACTTGTTTTATTCACTCATGTCTCGCTTCCTTACATCAGCATTGCGTCAACCTTAGATTTATGTAATTCAATTTGAGTCTCTTCTCTTAATTTACCCTTCAAAGTTCGTCGATTTGTTTCACATATTGAAATCGATAACAAATTCTCCACCGTTATTAACATTAAAAGATAAATCACGACCAAGATGAATCTTGAGATTTGATCAATTGGCTGATTGCCAATTATGCCATAGTTTTTATATTCGTTATGGAAATTTGGAATGATTTTAACTGTTACGAATGGTATATTATTGCTTTGTTATGATTATCCTGCAGGGAAAATTAATCACCCATAAAGAGCATATTGTTTACGTACAGTACATGTTACTCAATTTTGTGCGAAGGGCTGGTAACCCGCCCACAAAGAGTAGAAATAGCCGTTATCCTCAGGAGAAGAATTATTACAAACGAAATGTGGCAAAAAAGAGTTAGAGCCAGTTTCATAATCTATCATTAAAATCTGTTATGTTATTGGATAATATTGCCAATGGACGTTAAGCAGTGAAAATTGTAAGTGAAGAAACTTCTACTAACTGAGAATATTCCATAAAATACCGAATATTTAAATTATTGCCTGCGTTAAAGTATCAAGAGAAGTTTCTAAATCAATTAGAATGTTTATATTATTATATGCCAATCAGCTTTAAATTCGAAATACACGCTTCAATCATATTAAATCACCGTGACATTAGTGGCTTTGCGTATTAGCTTATTTCAGATATGCTATGTGCAATAGCTAAACAAATCCATTTGCACAGTTCATGGGGAGGTTTTGCCTTGCCATGTCTGTGGGGGTTCAGTAACATTTCTTACCTCCTGCGAGACCGTGTGAATGTATTTCTTGTTGATGCCAGTGGACGCCCTGCGCGTTCTAATGAGTATGAAATGATGTTGAAGACGTCACATACACCCTGTCCCCGGACCAACAGAAATAAACCCAGGAGATCGTAATCCCGATGGTGTGCCCCGTATCTGAACCCGAGACCCTTGGTGCCAAAGGCATGCGTGTAAACCCGCAACGTGAATATTGTAAGTTAAGAGATTTCTACTAACTGAGAATATTCCATAAAATACCGTTTATTTTAACTATTGCCTGCGTTAAAGTGTCAATTTTAATAAAACACCTGCCAAAATTATTGAACCTGAAACTGGTGCTTCAACATGTGCTTTTGGCAATCATAAATGTGTTATAAATATAGATTTCTTAAGTAAAAATGCTAAAATTAATCTGATATAAAACAATAATCTTGATAATCTAATATTATTTAAAAGACCAATATATAATCTTCCATAAAATCCATAAATATTAAATAAGCCTACTAATAAAGGTAAAGAAGCTAATAAAGAATAAAATAACACATACACACCTGCCTGTAATCGTTCCGGCTGATACCCTCATCCTAAAAGCAAGAATAAATTAGGGATCGTTCTAGCTTCAAAAAGCAAGTAAAAAGAAAATAATCTTATTCTTCTAAAGGTACAATACTATATTATTAGTTAAAAAATACAAAAATAAAACAAAAAAAATTAAAATAGCCTACCTATAATGATAAGATCGTAGGTTAAAATTTTGGCAGAGGAAGGGCGAGCAAATCCCATGGTACCTAAATCGAATTATTGTAATTCAATTATCTCTTTTAGCTCAAAATAAGTTTGTTCCAGTTCACATTCACAATTTACTGCTTGCCTTTCACATTCCCTCTCTGGATCGTTTCTCAACATACTCTTATTTCATTTTAAAGTGTATTCATCATCTCTAATTTTTTCCATAACCAGGGCTTGTTCATTTGCTTCATCGAAGTCTTCGGGAGGATAATATACTTTCAAATTTGCCGAATTCATTGTTACTTCGTGATTCCTTTCACAATGCTGAATCCTATATGCATTGTTTCTTAGATCCATTATTACTCTATATGGGCCGTGGTACATTTCTGAAACTTCTTGTGCACTCGGTTCCCAGGATCAGAAAAGGCTGGTCTTTTCACTAACACCATTTCCCCTACCAATAATGGTCGATGATATCTTTTATGCCTATTTCTTCGCTGCTTTCTATCAGCTTGGGCTTGCAAATGCTCATAAGCTCTTCTGATACGGACTTCTCTTCCAGGTTGAGCGTCCGTTGTTATGGGTGTGACCTGACTCCAAGGTCTCTCTGGTCTCTCATTCCTATGCAACGTTACAGGTATCTCTCCAGTAGCCTCATGTATCGTATTGTTGATGCAAAACTCAATTATATCCAAAATATCTATCACTTCCAATTTTCCTCGGCACAATATATCCTGCAATACTTTGCAGTTTCTTTCATCACTCTTTCAACAGGGTTTGCTTTAGGATGACGAATACTTGACAGTATTTGGAGTATTCCAAGTCTCTCTAATTCCTGTCTAAATTCCATGCTGGTAAAGCAACTACCATGATCTGATAACAGGTTCTCTGGTTTACCCAAAATAGGTATCACTTTTTCTCTTAGGCGCTTTAGTACATGTTTGGTACTGATCTTCTGTATGGCAGAATGAACAACAATCATTGTAAAGACATCCATAGCCACCATGATATGTCGATTTCCTCTCCTAGCCTTAGGCAATGGTCCAAAGTTGTCAATCGACATGATCTGACATGGCCTCTCAGGTATCAATGGTATCGGCTTTTGTCTCATCAAAAACGCATTTGATTTAATTCTTTGACAAGTATCACATGTCTTAAACGTATCCCGTATAGTATCCCTCAGTCTCCAAATAAATGTTTCTTTCAACATCGAGACTGTCTTATCGATTCCCCTGTGTCCAAAGGATCTATGGGCTAACCATACCGTTTTCCTCTGCAAACAGGCAGGTACAACGATTCTCAATCGAGTATGGTCAGAGTCCTGAAATGTATGTAAAATCCCATTATAAAAATTATAATCTCTAGCTATCTTACTTGCTTCAATATATACTGGTGTTCCTCTATTTAACTTTCCTTCAAAGAAAGATATGAGCATGTTTATCCAAGGGTCTTCGCGTTGTCGTTGTCTAATGTTTCCCATTTCATTAAAAGTACGTTGATATCTATTTTCCAAATTTATAGCCATTACTTCCGCTTCTGTGGACTCTGGCTGTCTACATAAGTAGTCTGGAACGATGTTTTCCTTCCCTGGGCAATATTCTATAATTCCATAAAACTGCTGAATACATAAAGCATAACGCATCAGCCTTTGACTGGACAAGTCCGTCTTCATCAAAAAGGTTAAGGCTTTATGATCCGTTCGGAGCGTGACTGGAAACCCATATACAATTTTACGCCAAAATTGCAGAGCATGCAATATTGCTAACAGCTCGATCTCGCTGATTGTATAATTTTTCTCGTGTGGTTTCAGTCTTCTACTAGAGAAAGCTAAATAATTCTTCCTTTCAGGATTTTCCGGGTCTTCCTGATATAGCATCCCTCCAATGCCTACCTGGGATGCATCTGTCAGGATGATAAATCTATGATTACAATCAGGATATCCCTGCTTCACGTAATTTAAGAGCATTTCCTTGGCCTTGGCTTTCTCAGCTTCCTCCGCCCATTTCCATTTACCGCTCTTCTTCAGAAGATCTTGCAACGGTGCAACTGTTCTAGTGTATGACGGGCAATGTCCTGAGAAGAAGCCTATTAATCCCAAAAATTTGCGAACATTCTTCACTTTCATTGGCCTTGGAAAGTTTCTTATAGATTCAAGTGTACATGGGTTCGGTTTGACACCATCTTTGTCAATTACGTGTCCCAAAAACTTAACTTGTCGTTGACAAAAGTTTGATTTTTTAAGTTAATCTTGAAGTTAGCTTTCCCTAAATCTTCAAGTAATTTCATTAAATTTTGCATATGTTCCTCAACATTCTCCGAGGTGAGCAGTATGTCATCAACATAACGAATAGTACAATCCTTCACCTCTTCTGACAAACTGCGATCAAGTGCTCTTATAAATGCTGACCCCGCTGTCTTTAATCCAAATGGACATCTCTTAAAGCAATATGAAGTTGTCATGTCTATATTGGTAAAAATCTTCATGCCCTTAAATTTTCTCAGTATTTCTTTTATGGGTGGTGCCGAATCATTTTCGGGAGTAATTTTGGCATTCAAGTTCCTGGCATCTAAACACACCCTCACTGAGCCATCCGGTTTACTCACAATCACTAATGGACTAACATAAGGTGTTGCCATTTTTTCTATAACACCTGCATCTCTCATTTCCTGCAGTGTTTTCTTAGTTTGTGTGTAATGTTTTTCTGCAACCGGATATGGTTTTTGTCTAAACGGTGCCCAATCCTTCACTTGGAAAGCGTATTTAAAATTTTGGATCTTTCCTGGTTTGGAATCAAATACATCTCTATATTCCAATCATAATTCCTTTAATATCTCTTTATCTTCCAACTTAAACTTGGCCTCTTCGATCTTTTCTAACAGGGTGGCTTCAAACTTGGTCTCTACACCATCTTCTAGTTCTATATTAAAGACATCCAGTGCCTCTTCTGTGGCCCTATAACCTTCCACGGTTACTTCTCCCACATGCCATACCTGTTCATCATATCTTGTATTTTGTTCCTGTAAATTTATGTTTTGCTCATTCACATCTTCCTTTTGAATTCTTATGCAATTTTGCGCTAGGTCTGTTATTACCCTGTTCTCACGGATAAAGTCAATACCCAATATAATATTGTATGGTAACTGACTCACCAGCCAAAAGCATTGTAAAATTTCAGTGCCTCCGATGATCATATCAATGTACACTTGTAATTTGCATTTCAACGATTTCTCAGGGATGATTCCTTTAATCTTTACACTTGATGTGGGAATTTTCAACACACGACCTCTAGATTCCAATTCGTTAAGTAGGCTCTGGGTAATAAGACTTATAGTTGATCCTGTGTCAATTAATGCTCTGACTAGTAACCCTTCTACCCACAACATTATAATAGGCAGTTCCCTTCTTATGGGTTTTATCCCTTCAATTTCTTCATTTATCAATTCATCTGGTATTGCTATCCAATTTACAATTTCAATTTACTCCCAGCTCCTGGTATGTTTCCATTGTTCCCATTCTAAATTTGGAGTTTTTTATGCTTTGGGTCTTTTTCCCCTCATTCCTTAAGTGTGACTGTAACTATAAACTCTGAGCTCCCTCAAGTTGGTCGGGTGTTTTATGATTTTTAATAGCTTCACTCTACCGTCCGTTTTGTCCTTCAGGTTCGTCCATCCGCTCATCCATATAGCGTCGACTTTCCTGGTATCTTTCTTCGATTTCGGCTTGGTATTCCTCACTTCTATCTTCCGGCCTTACATTCCTTCTAGGATATTTTTCCCAATTCCTTGTATTAACCCTTCGGTAGTTATTGTAATACGGTTTTTTTCTTGGCTTCTATAAACCGTATATCTATTATTCCTTCCTCTATAACCTCCCCTATTATGAGATTGGATTCCCCTAGGTTCATTTTGTCCGTACTCACGACCAAGTCCATGAGTGTCGGTACTGGTTGACTTGTTCTTGGTAGAGGGCATCTCCCTGTCATCATGGCTACTAGCCATATGTACTTGCTCCGCTTGCCTATGTTGCCTTGGAGTCACATGTGCGGTGGTCATATCCAATGACGCAACACACTCTCCACTTCCACTGCAGATTTCGCATTAGATGTGATCAATAACCTTTGAATCTCATATGGAAGTTGTCTTGCAATGGCGGCACATAGATCATTTTCGGCTGGAGCGATATCCAGCTCCCTGAATTTACACAACTGAGCAGTGAAAAATTCCGAGTACTTAGTAGGTGCATTAGTACTGTATTTTCTGGAGTACAACTCTAGTCTTAGATTTTCTTGCACGTCTGCGCCCAGTATCGCTTCAAGAATGCTTCCCTAAAACCTTCTACTGTGTCAAAAGTATATCTAAAACTTCTGAACCAAGTGTGACAATCACCTGCCAGCAGTTTTTCGATTGCTCTCAGTCTCCGATCCTGAGGAACTTTCATTTCATTGAGGTATTCTGCTACTTCTTTTAGCCAGTATTTAGGAGTAATTGACATATTATTACCCGTAAATCTAACCGGTTTATCCTCATTTGATTTTATAATATTTATGATCTGTCCATGTGTTTGGTTAGCATATGGAGTTGACATGGCCACAGGATATCCTAAGTTCTTATAAGGGCTCTCCCCTCCTAAGTTCCTATCTTGATTTGTGCCTTGGATATCAGAATCCACCCATATGGTTTTCGGGAAATCATTTTGACCTTCAAACTCTAATTTCCTTTCTCTTCGGGCACTTTCTTCTTGTGACATGAGCTGAACCTCCATTTGACTGTTCTTGTGTTCAGACCTCTCCAACCGTGAACCAAATTCATTCTCGAATCTTTCTTGTTTTTCTTACTGCTTTCAACCTCTTGTCTAATATATATTTTTTCTTCCTTGAAGCTTTCCTTGATCTGAGCTAGTTTCTCATCTAATATTTCTTCATCCTCTTTCTTGATGACCAGGACCTGCCTTTCAATAATTTCTGGCTTGACGTCACCTTTGGTATCTAGGTCTTCTCGGATCTCATTTATCTTTTTATTCATGTCTACCTGACCTTTGTAGATTCTTTCCTTGATCTTGTTTATCTCTACTCGGGCTTTTCCTTGTTCATCGTATATGATTGTTAAGTCAGTCATAACCTTATCTATATCGCCCTTTGTGTCTCCCATCTGGTTTGTTAATACTTTTACGGTTTCCTGAATTTCAGTAACCCCTTCATCTATTTTCTCTATTTTTAAGAGCTGTTCGTCACGATCAGTTTTCCGTTGGTGGCTTTCAGCTTTAAGATTCCCTTCGTATTGACCTAACTTCGTGGTTATTTCCTCCTCATGCTTCCTCAACCAGTCATCTACTTGCCCCGTGAACGCATTAAATTGCAATTCCCTTTTGTTTGCATCGGTCTGACCTTGCTACTTGACATCATTTATTTCGGCCTGAACTTCCTTGACCTTTCCCTCGAGTTTTTCCACCTTATTCTCGACCCCCATAAACCTATCGCCTAAGTCTCTGAGATCTTTCTTGATTTCATCCCGTGATTTCTGACAAAATTGCATATTTGACCCTATCTGATCTTTCAACTCTTTCTGCACCCCTTGGATTTGGGTTACAAGTTCCTCTTTACATTCGTCTACATTCCTTTTACATGTTTCTTCCATTTTACTTAATTTAGTTTCCATAGAACTAAAATTTTTATCCAAAATTTCAAAATTTTCTAGACACTCCTTTTTGGATTCTTCACTATTTTTTTCTACAGTATTTATTTGGATTTACAATCCGGCATTAAATGTCTTATTTTCACTTTTAAATGCATTTAACTTGTCCCCAAATTTGGTATCAAATGTTCGAAATTTTGAATCTATGTTTTCTTCTATACTCTTTCGGAGTTCCTTTACCCCATTTTTTATTTCCTCAATTTCAGCCATCAGTGCCTCGTTATTCTTTTTACTGTCGGCTTTTAGTTCCTCTTTTACATCTATCAACTGTTTTTCAATGTTTTCCCAATTTTCCGTTTTCATATTGTCTATCTCAGCCTTCAGTTCACTGTTCATGTTTATACTGTCGGCTTTGATAGATTCTAATGTCTCCTCCATCTTAACACTGTCAGTTTTAAGACATTCTAATTTATTCCCCATGTTAACACTGTCAGTTTTAAGAGATTCTAAATTCTTATTTATGGATTCTAAATCCTTCTTATTTTCATCCTGTTGGGGGTCCAATTTATTGTCTATAGATTCGAATCTATCTTTACTGTCCGCCTTCATGGCGTCCAACTTTTCACTATTGTCCGCCTTCATGGCCTCCAACTTTTCACTATTCTCCGCCTTCATGGCGTCCAAGAGCCTCTGCATCTCTTCACTCAATGACATATTTAATATCTTTAGAGAATGCAGAGGGCTACTCAGTCCCATCATTAATTCAGGCGTGAGAGATGGTACTCTGAACTCTTGTGACCAAATTTCCAAAATTAAAACTCAGTACGGGTGTTTACTGAAACGTACCCGTCTGGTATAATACTCATTACAATATCAACACCATTATGGAAGTGATTTTCTTAAAATTCAAAAATTTTGAAAAGTCATAGTTTTCAAAAAAGGAAAATTTTGATCTTTCAAGTAAAACTCGGGTTTTCCCTTGGAAAACTCATCCCTACGTACTGGGCGCCATGAAAATTTGTTATAGGGGTTATCTAGGGCTGCTCGGTGTGAGTTTCCGGGGTCCCAATGCGGTCAGTTAAATTTATACTTTGTAGCATATTCTATCACTATTTTATCTTTACGTGATATTACCGTCTTTAGTGTTCCTAAAAGCATTAATCCAAGCACATTACTTCTATTCCCCCATGTGCCCATTTCAACAATGAAATATGCAAATCACAGTTTGCCATCAATGCTCAATCGGGAGTATCTGGGTTCATGGTATGTTCTCCCACTCTGTGACTTACACACTTTGGAATAAGCATAGGATACACTTCCAAAAATAAACAAAATCAAAATCCTACCATTAAAACATTTAATTATACAAAATATGGCGCTACAAAAATAAACAAATAGAAATACTGACACTACAGTTCACCCTTGTCCAAAGATGAACAAGGAATTCAAATTAAATAATCACAAAATAATAATTACTGGTTTTCCAAAAACCAAACAAAAACTCCAACTGAGTTTCACTCCAATATGTCGTCAGTCCTAATTCTTTAAAAACGAGCTCCAAATGGCTCGGTAAAGTTTACATGCATTCTGTTAACAATTAAACACACATCAATTAATTTTTACATGAGTATATCTGGCTTTAATCATAATATAGTATGGCTACTCATTAATTAATTTTGGGCTCCCACAAAGCTCATCTGTTACCATCTCTCTTCTCAAGCCACCAACTCACTACCGTGATTGGAAAAATTTGCGTATCCCCGAGTTATAGAAAACTACTGACCAAGTCAAATTAAGATTACTCCCAAAATCTTAATATTCTCATAACAACTCGTGAACCACTGAATCATTTAATAATAACGTTGGGGATTTTATTATATTGTCTTCAAAGACAATTATATCTTAAGGAAGCAACGATCTGAACTCTGCAAGCGATAATAATGAATGTAAAAGGACCTCAATTCAAATACTGGGTCGTTAAAACAATCTTAAACACTTCCGTGTACCGTGAATCAGTCAACTCGTTCCTGACGTATCTCTAAGAGAGTGTGTAAGGGTCTGTCTCAACTACTTGGCTGATTTATGGCATGGAGGGAGGAGAACCTACAGTCTCGCTTCCACAAGGGACTGGATAGACAGCTTTACAACCGGCTGCTTCAAATGCGTTTCTCTGAATGACAAGGCTCATAATACAAATTAAAAACAAGACAATATTAGGATCTACAGACCTATTCTTTAAGCTTCGGTAAAGTATAATTATGAAGTGTCCTCAGTAGCGGGTAAGAAAATTCAATAAAACAACTAATATTAAGGGGCTTCAACCCGGACGACTCTGAGTCCAATCCTTTGAAATGCCTCGGGAGCAGTATCCCAACTTTGAGGACTTACAATATTAGCGACTTAAGGAAGGCCCTGAACGCAACCAGCGCTCATAATACAACATAAATTGCACCCTTTTCAGTATTGCGTAGAAATACAATTCAACATAACTCATTACCGCTACTAACTGTCCCTCACAATTATTTTTACCGAGCATTTCAACGCGTTCCTAGCGTGACAATTTATTTCAATTGCGCGACATGGCGCTCATACATAAAATAGCCAAGTTGCCTTTCAAAGAACGAAATAAATTCAAATCAAAGTTTGATCTTCGTCTCAAAAATAATATATCCAGCCTTAGCCTCCATCAACAATAATCATTTATACCATTAAGAACATATTGATTCACAACTTATAACAATTCATCAAAGGGGCTCTTGCAGCTACCACTTCTTTAATTTAAAATTCATCACATTAATAATTTATTTAATTATTATTATTATTATTATTATTATTATCACGTTTGCTTAACCATAGTTATATTATTTACCATCATACTGATATTCCAGTGAATATTTTCCACAAGGGATTCATTAATATTTCACATATTTATATTTCAATCAAATTAATCGTTCAGATCGCGCAACCTTTGTTTCACATGTTTTCAAACATCCCTATTTCCACTCCTGAGGATTATACGCAAATTTTCCCAAAACACATAATTATGAAATTAGTACTCACATGATTTTACGGTCAGCGACCGAGTTCTCCATCGATGGAACATTTCACCCACCAACTGCTTCTTAAGCCATATTCATGGCCAATCTACACTTGATAACACTTTCCTAATATCACATAAAACATATACACTGATCACTTGTAATATAAAGAATACCATTTTGGATTCGTTTTCACTTAAACACACATACAATTCCACTAAAAATATATTACACTCAAAAATTTCACTATACTTGAATTACATAAAATTTTATCACTCTGGCATTAATTATTTGCCTTAACACACGTGATTTCTTTATTCTTTCCCGTTTCGAAGGGTTGCACTATATGTACGTCGGCTTCCTACTCTGATGAGATGATTGAAACTCTCGATCGAACTACCCTCACTGGAACGGCTGATCCTCTAAGTCTGGGTTTGACTATCGGCTTATTTAACTTTACTGCCCGATGTCGTATCTTGCTAGACGCTAACTTGTTCGTCTAAAAAAAGTCTGTCACTGATGTATTACTTTTATGATTGCTCGAACTTGTATAACAGCGACCTAGTAATTTCCTTGTCCAATAATCCACACGTGGATTTTACTTTTTGTTACTACGTTTCTTGACTTATTGGAGTAATTCCCAATGTCTGACTGTTCATTTGTCTACACCTAGGCAAAGCCTGGAATCTCGATTCCTAAATTCTATCGTATTCAGCTCTAGTCCCCTCAGTTCAGGAACACTAGGCGTTACTATCACATTCTACCCTGATCTGGTTATTTAACGTAGATAGAATTGTATATTTCACTGTCCTTGGGTACTTCGAAATCCTATGATGCGTCGGTTCTTTAACTGAAACTATGAGATTCGAGTACCTATCGCCGGTAATTTCTTAAGTCCACAGTCTAAAACTTTGACTGTACTGGTGAAATTTATTAAGTCCGAAGCTTGATGATATTATTTCCTATAACAAGGATTCTGATGTGTCTTCGCACGGCGATACTATTGACGATACTGGACGGCTACTCCCATACGGGGTGCTCGACTGCGATACAGAGTAACACGACCACTCACGGTCTGGTAAATACTGCATGCTCTTCCTGGCACGTCCAGGGTTTATATTCAAATCTGCCGCAATAAGATCAGATCTGCTTCATCTCCAGCACTAACTTCTGAAATAATTGTCGTATAATTTTGAAAAATATGTCTCCTGAAAGCTCTCGTTTTAAACGTAAATGGGTTCCTTTGATCACGAAAATCGATCACACAATTCCAAGATATTAAATAATTAGGCTCCTCAGATGCGTAGGTAGTGTGGTTTATTTTTCCCTCTCTCCCAACTTTGGGCTCGGGGAATAACTATCGACGTAATGCCGCGTATGCACTTCTTTCCTATGCAATTATTATAAACTTTTTCCACACACAAAAATCTCTCTTCCAGGATGATCAACAGTGATGGGTTCATTTCATTAATTAAATGCTTGCAAATGGCTTAATTTTAATTATTTCTCTTCTTGCGTCATTGCAATGCTGCCATTTTATAGCTGAGTAAGACCTTTTTACGAAACTCATTCTCAATCACTCGCCGTGGAAAGCTACCAGCTCTATTAATAATCATGCGCTAGCTTCTTATCGATGCGTCAGGCGTGATTTCATGCCCGCGTGACTAGTGGTCACCCACTCTTGCATCACATTATAACAGCCCAAATTCTTATTAGCCCTTAAAATCTTACAAATTCATTCTAAAGACTGCATTATTTCCTCTCTTTTTTTACATATCAAATATGGATTCGACGCTTGAACCAATTCACATGGGTTCATTATATCAACTAGTAAATGATCTTCCGTAAGCCACTCACATTTGGTGATCACAAGACAAACATTAATGATATCTCAGTCATACGTAACCTAACAAGATTTGCGATTTCATTGCCAGGTGGAGTGGGAAGCTGAAAGTCGAAATTGGGGGTGAAGATCACCTAAATTGCACGTACTCGACTTATTTGCATGCGACAGCTCTAGTCATATGTTTATTATTATTTATATTATTATTATTATTATTATTATTATTATTATTATTAACTCTGTTATTGTCCGGTCTCAATTCTGGAATGAGAAAGGAGGAGGTTTGGCTGATTTGGCACCCAGCTTTGAAAATTCTGAGCGATGGTAAATAACCTAACTTCCTAAAGAGACCAATGGCCTTGGCGGGATGAGCTCCTTTAGGTTGGGTGATGGTCTCCTCAGTGTAGAAAATGCCACTGGCAGTCATCGTGCAGTGTCTGTTCTCCAGGTTAGGGGTGGCTGAAAAATGCGTCTGTATCCATGTTTGGGGTGGGCCTCAAGAATAGCAATGGCTCACACTCACAACTAAAGCTATATTTAGTTGAATGGGTTTGCCCGTTGAACCAAATAAACATTTAACAACTACAGCAATATGGAATATCATTCGGGAAAGATAATCGCCACAGATGGTTCCTCTTGCGAGAAATCCACCGTCGTAGTAGGCGACGCATACAGGTCTTTGGATTCTGGGGAACCTAAACCACAAAGCTTAGGTAAATCTGAACTGTCAAGTCAAACGTTTAAGACAAAACCACAGTATTACTTTGTAACACTAAATCTAAACTTTCCAATTAGGATTGTAAAACATATAGAACTAACCAAAGTCATGGAAGGATATGGTATCAAATGTTTTACAGTACAAGAAACATGATACCTGGATTAAAATGTATCAGAAACTAATAACTGCAGGATTTTTAAAGGTAAACCAGCAATAAAATTGTCAAAGTAACACCTATACCAAGCACAGCCTCTTTGTCTGTAAACATATTGTTGATTTCTTGGTTGATTTTTCAAGTCCGTCGGAGAGGCTGTCCCTTCTCACCATGCATTATGGAAAAAAGAGATACACACTCATCAATGCCGATGCTCCGATGAATAATGATAACAGAACTAACCGTCATAAGGTAGAAGAGTTCTGGAAAATGTAGGAGGTTGAAATGTCAAAGAAATCTGACAAAACTATCAAGATACTACTTACGAGGGAAGTAGCCCAGATCGAATGACTAAAACCGACTGGCGGTGCGCCTAACATACGAAGATATGTCTGTTCTACTACCAATCACGGGCATTTATCTGGAAAATGTGTACAATCAACGTTTGGAAGTTACGGCGTCCAAAGATTGCAGAAACACAATTCTCAGCAGAAACTACCGTGCAACAGGCAATTCGGACCATTATATTAGGGAAAATCCATCCTAGCAATTGGTTAGACCTTTAGCATATATGAGGTAACATTACAAAAAGATTGCAGAAACACAATTCGCAGCAGAAACTACCACCCAACAGGCAATTCGGACCATTATATTAACAAGAAACAGATGTGGTGCAGTATCATATGGCAAAAGGTTGAACACCTGCTTGCAACAAGAAATCTTAACACATGCAGTACCGTATTGACATTGTCATTTTTCCCACAATAGAAGATACTGTGTTGTCCTTCATTCGACGTCGAAGTGTAAATGTGGAGTTGCAATGAAGTGATTAAAAACAGCTGAATGGAACAGTAAGCACCCTTAACAAGGGCAAATGTAGACATACTCCATTATTTACAATGTTCCCGTATTGCAATAATCCAAACTCTAATGCCACGGTGATCACATTATCACATACTCAGATGGCGCTGGCGACCGAACACGTACTTTTACAGATGAATGGCATTGCTAGCTAATTACATAGGTACAACTGTATACTTTAAACACCCTTTCAGTAGGTTTTCGTCGTTCGAGCTGGAATACTTCCCTCGTTAGAGACTTTAATGGACAAATTGGGATACAGATGAAATTCTAGAATAAAGTAGGAGACTATCCTTTCCATAATAGAACAAACATGAATGGTGAGCGTTTGATCGGTCTTTGTTAGACATACAGCTTATTGATTCCAACTAAACGACGTAAATAAATGACGTGGAAATCGCCTGGAAACATAGTTGGGGAGAAGGTGATTGATTACGTTGCAATTTCAGGAAAATCCCACAAGGTAAAAATAAGTGTCAAGGTACATCAGGGTGCTAATTTTGATTCTGACCATTACCTTACAAGCAATAGGATAAGATTCATTCCCTTCAGCAAAATGCAGAACTACAAGTGCTGGTTTCCTCGATATAATCCTTAAGTTATACATATTGCAGAACATTTAATATATTTTGCCCTTAAGATACATTAACGCAACTGTTATGACATATGTTCAACTTTACATCACTGAAGAGTATACGGCTGATTATTTCATTGCAAACGTTGAGGAAAATAATAACAAGTAAATATGATTCTATAGAATTAATGAATTTTCTCTCTTTTCACGTTCAACAGGTTAGAATCGCGAAGCTATAAAGTATTTCACATTCAAAGGTCAAGAACTTCCCACAGCATTAATTCACCATTCATGAAAATAATAACCAACTACAATAAATTTGCTACAGTCATTTATTGAAGCAAACGTTCTGTTCAATAACAAACAAAACACTTTTTGTGTCTAAATTATAAGCTGTACGTCTTTATTACGCACTGTCCATGCTTCGTCAAGGTGTTTGTTTTATATTATCTTTAGTGTGTTTTATTCATAACTAAGCATTAGCTACTAATTATGTATTTTAAGATTTTATTTTATTTTGTACTTTTAAGTTTACTTCCTTTTACTTTTCTTGTCTTTCCTAAAATTATTTAGATTTACAATTATCTACTTTGTATTTGTTGTCGAGAAGGTACTTAATTGGGTTTATGAACTGTGTACTTTCATGAATAAATACATAAAGAAATAATGCCCAGAAGCTCTAAGTCAACAAAGAAATCCGAGATATGTACAACAATAGTTACCGGTACCAAAAGTAAATACATATAGATTGGCAAACTTGGCCCTGAATATTCAGAAAGCATATAAATTGAACATGTTAGTAGCTTGAAAATGGAGAAGTGTCTAGTGGAATGAGGAGTGTTAAAAGGTCCAATATCGGCTCTCAGAAGCTTGTAAAAGATGGAATTCTTCAAAAACCATGGAAAAATCCGAAGCTTTCAGTTGTATTGCAAAGAGGAGTTGCAAGGACATTTAGACGAGCCAAGAGGACTTACCACAACCTAAAGATGTCACAGATAGAGAATTATACTAAGATGAATAACACGAGGAGTTTATACCAGACTTTCAAAACCAGACATTTTTGGTATCTTGCACCAAGTTTGATTTTTACAGATGAAGCGGGACACATCAAACTGAACAAAAAAGACAATACTATTATGGGATTTTTGCACGACATTTCAATAAGCTTGGTAGTGTTTGACGTGGACGACGAGTCATGAAACCTCAATAAGCAGATCATCTACAAGTAGGTAAGTCGTAAATAAGTTGTTAGGGAGGTTGTAGGTATTTTGGTATATAGTTAGGTAGGTAGATGGTAGGTAGGTAGGCAGGTGTTATGTATGTGGGTAGGTAGGTGGTAGGTAAGTAAGTGGTAGGTAGGTGGCTAGGTAGGTATATGTTAGGTAGTTGGGTAAGTAGGTAGGTAATAGGTAGGCATGTGAACAGTATGTGGGTAGGTAGGTGGTAGGTGGGTAGGTAGGTAGATAGGTAGGTAGGTTGTTAGGTGGGCAGGTAGATAGGCTGCAGGTATGTGTTAGGTGGGTAGGTAGGTTGGTAGGTGATAGGTAGGTATGTGGCAAGTAGGTAGGTGGGTATGTAGGTTGGTTGGAAGGAGGTACGTATCACATCGTTCAACATACGTACATAAGGCAGCCAGATAGGTAAGAGAGAGGTGGATATAGCATTGAGACGGTAATGTCATACGAATAATTTGCAACACGTTCCTGCTTGTCTATGCAGTTATATGACCCGAGCACGGGGCATGTTCACCGGTACGTTTCCCTCTCCTATTCCTGAGACGTCATACGCTGTCTCACGACAGGTTTTAGCATGTCCATACAGGTACGTGGCCTCGCTTCGCACCAACCCACTCCTCATGGTTAACTAGCCTGCTTCCGCATCTCTTCCCGTTTCAAACAGGGTTGGTCGGGGACGTGGTGACGTAAGATCTATTTTGCGGGTGGTTCTACGGCCGGATACCCTCTACGATGCTTAGCTCATGAGAAGTGAACGGTGGTGAATGAAACTTCGCTAGGTGATGGAAGGTAGCAGTTGTGGCCCCCTTCCTGATATTTGTCTGATGGTGAAAATGGGAAATCTGGAGGAATTTGTGGCAAATCTGGAGAATTTGGGGGATTTAATGGAATTTCGGGGTAATCACGGAACCTCACAGGCACTGTGTGACGGGTATAGAGTGATGAGTCAACCCCTCTTGACTAGCATCAACCATTACATAACAGTGGGTCGGGAAGCCCAGATGCGGTTAAAGCATTGATTACATACGAAAAAGTAAAGACACCTCAGGAGGAATTTTATTGAATCTGGGGAAACCTGCAGGGAATTTTGAGGAAATCTGGGGAATTTGATGGGGAATTGAAATCGGGACATTTTTGGGGATTTGGGGTAAATCTGGGGAATTTAGGGGATTGGGGTAAATTTGTGAAATTTTGGGGAAAATCTGGGGTAGTCTAGGGAATTTCTGGGGGTAAATCTGAGGATTTCAGGAATTTTAGAGAATTTCAGGAAATTTGTTGACTTTTAGGGACATTTAGGGGTTCCTCGGGGGGGGGGGGGGGAGGGGGGGGGGAGAGGGATGGAGGCGGGGCTGAGGGAAGGGGAGTGTAGGCGGGCTGCCATCCGGGAAGAGCTACGACTGCGTACGCTCATGAAAAAGTGCACCAGTATCACAACTGGCTTAGTAATGGTACTGCTTACCTACTACCCTAGAATAATGATCTCAGAATGTGTCCTTGGAACTAACTTCAGGCTTAGGATACAATAAGTCCAAAGTGCTTAGGACACGATTAGAGTAAATCATAAAATTGTGTGCTACCAGCATAATTCTATGCACGCGCATTAGTTCATTAATCAAATACCGGTACGTGTAAGTACCATACTAAATCAAACTTTTCACGTACAATAGATGCTTTAGAGATATAGGCCTACCTATTTCTGTTTACATGGTCCTTAGGGCAACCAACTGCCTAGGAACATTATGCCACAACGTGAGCCCTAGACAGAATATCCTTAATTCTGTTCATATAGTCAGTAAAAAGTCTCACTACTATGCCAGATACATTGTGATCAACGTATATGTATATGAGTGCTACTAAAGAAATTGTAAGTACGTTTATATACATAAATGTCCTTACAAATTGGTGGATTTCTACCATTTTGTTTTTATGCAGTATGTGGTATAAGGGATATAGGCCTACTTGTGTCCATTTTCAGTAAATCTTATAATGTCAGTGCTACTTGTTTTATTCTATAGATAAAATATTATTCTAAGTAGATTAAGTGGATGTATCGTATGTATGAATCTTCAAATTGATGATAAGTAAGCTCTTATAGTCTTCAAAAAACTACTTGTTTTTATAGGTGATATAGGCTGTATCATGGATGTCGAACATATGCCACGCGAGTCACTGGGTGACACGTGGCACAACGCGTAAAGATATCAGTACCTTTATATGCATCGTTTACGATATATTCCTCGTATATCGTATAGGGTCCCATGCTTTAATAATTAAATTGGTGAAAATATAGATATTAGTTCGATTCAGAATTACAGTATGACAACACCGCTACACCGATAACTTCATAAGTCGAGTGTGGCAGCAGTGAAAGATGCGGCCAGCAAGCTCTGCACCCACCAAACCACCCAGTCAGTCAGTCACTCAGTGATGTTTGATTTGTGCGTGGCAGCCAGCAACTCATATTTATTCTTCGTATATAACTGTGTATTGGACCTTGTTTTCTGTTGTTCTTATGTGGTGAAAAATAGAAACTAAACTAAGTTAATAGCCTAATTTTTATAAAGAAGAGTGGATGTTGGAGTTTGAAGCATACAAAGGAACAATAACGCTTTGTGTTAGCTGTGTTCGGAAAAATTTGTATCCTGCACATTTAACGGAAAGCGTCATTTCGAGACGAATCGCACTAATATTCGATCCATGCCAAATGCAAAAAGGAGAGAATTCATTTCACAAGTAGTTCCGTGAAGAACTAAATAGACTATTTACATCTGCTGGTCTCTTCCATTTAAAACCTCTCCCGTCTTTTAAAAGGAATTTCCATGCGGTACACGATAATGTGGTGAGAGAGTATAGAGCAACAACAATTTCAAACTCAAAAGTCAGTATCCCAACGTTGTAGATTTTTCAGGCAGTAAACGTTAATACAAGTGTCATTGCCTTGTCTTATAAAAGCTTTCGTTGTCACTCAAGACAACGTATATCAACAAACCTCAAACAGTGGTAAATATGTGTAAATATTTGCACGTTGAGGTTTACCTGCAATACATAAATATTGCACTAAGAGCTTGTGCAACAGAAAAGATAGTTCGTGGTACTGGTATTTTAACTTACTGATTATAATAACATGAGTAAAATATGTTCCTTTTCAGAAATGAACATGCATGTTTGTGATATATAATTTAACTACAATCGAAAATTGAGGAATGTGACCTTGGTGTTCAACCACTTATAACAATCCCCACATAAATGCAATTATTTTAATGATCAGTGCGAAGATAGAAAAATGGTTTGATTGATGTAATAGATTCGCAAACTGGTGAACTACAGTATATCGCATAGGTTCTGTTACATATAGACCATAGAGTTATGTACCAGTATATCAAGTTTATTGCGGACTCCGGGACTTAATATAAGGTACTATCCCGGCATTTGCCAGGGGGTGGTGGGAGTGTGGATAACCCAGGTAAAACCGTATTCATGTAGCCACTGTCAGTGTCCTGATTGGAACCTCCAATCTCCGTATTTGCTGCAGTTCCCCATGGCGGTCGTGGTGAGCGATTTAACGCGCACGGCTACGCCATGGGGTTATATGTTTCTATCCCTTCGGTAACTCAGTTCTCAGGGTAGTCCTTTAAGTGGAAGCAGAGCATAGTTTATTTTGCCACTTGCCATTTGCCATTTGACGATTCCTTGTGATAACGTTTTCTTGGGTAACCAAATTATTGTGTTACATTTTACTTGATACCGCTTCAATCCACTATCTACTGCTCACTTCCCAGGTTATGTTTCTTTTCTTTATTAGTTTTGAGTTCCCTTTAGTACTGGTTGGCCTTTTCTGAAGCCGAAAGAAATGAGATGTCAAAATGTAGGCTTGTGGGATTCCAAATTTATTTCAGTGGACGAGAATTGCACAGTAGTTTGAGGGAAAACACACCTTCCTTGGACAGAATTGGGTATCACATTGCATGATACTGCTGAATGTTTGACTCTATTAAAAACTTCGTTCGACAAAATGTTATTGCATTTATGCCTCTATTTATTGTAATACAACGGTTTACTAACCTTATATCTGCCAAGCACATCATCGGCACCTCAAGAGGCGTATTTCTATGCTCCTTGATGTAGTGAAAGATTTGCATGCCGATCTAGAGAACAGAAATAATATTGTTTTCCTGTCGAGTTCTATTAAACGGATATCAGCGTACCTTGATTCAGAAAATTTGAAAATTTAGAATTAATAGTGCTGTATTTCTCCCCTTCAGGTACATTTATATAAATACTGGTAGCAGAAAATGTTCCACCATTGTCTGTGGAACTGTCGAGTATATTAAATTATGCCCAGTTATTCGAAGTAAAGTGTAGGTTGTGGACAGAAAGGATCCACGCCATTGATGGACACGACTATGGTTGGCTATACAGAACTTATGGGCTGTATTTACTTATTCCCCACATAACTAACAAATATAATACTCTAAGTTTCACATCCCATAATGAAAGTATTGAAGGGTATTATTATTAATATATCTCTATCATTAAATGAGGAAGTAATTGAGGTCGTGGAATTTCTTTCATACTTGCCATACTTGCCTCTGGATAAGGTAGACATGTTTGATATGGTAAGAGTATACTTTCGAAATCTGCATAGATAACGTTAGGTATTATGAGAATTTTTTCTACGTATAAAAATTTGAGAATTGGGTATTTAATAGGCATTTCAACCTTTGCATTGTCATGCAGAACACACAAAGCTCTATGTTCTTTTAATTTAGCGATGCCTCGTTGACCATATCGATTATCAAAGTATGTAAAACAAAATTTGCACGTATATGTCTTATGTTCACAGTTGGTAATTTGATGTCCTATTAGTTTATCAAAATCTTTGATAAGGACGTAGTGGTTCTGGACAGATGATGAACTTAGCAGAAGAAGATCTCGGTGGTCTTTTAGCTCTTCATCCAGAACCTTTAGAAGAAACAGTTTGTTGTCTTCTTCCAGTCCAAATACATTGATCGATATATTGTTTGCTTTTTTAAATTTGGTTATGTCAACTAGTGATGTAGGAAACGAAACAACTAAAAAATCATACTTGATTTCCAGGTCCTTGTATTTACTAACGCGTTGAGATTTTTTTTAAATCAGATTTGCTAAAATGGCATACATAAAACACCTCTCGTCCATAATGTTTCGAGGAATAATGCAGGCTTTTCTTGCTTTTACAGCTGCTGGTAATGGAATATATATGTGCTTCCACGTAAGGGATTATACTTATTTATTTTCAATGGCACTCCTTCAACCGCTAGCAAAGCCCAATTACTGCCCTTTAGCTCAGATCCTCCATTCAAGTAGTTAACTTTTTAAATTTCATTTCCAAGAAACTACCAAAGTCTGTTTCCAAAAATATGGCCTGATTACTTGTTTTAAAATCACGATCTGTAATTTCATTGATAGACGTATGAATAAATCTACATTCAGCCACAAGATTAACTTTTATCGACTTGTGGTTTGCTAGTTCATTTTCTACAGCTTGCATTATTCGTTGTGTAGACTCCTTAAGGTATAAACTTAAATCCTTACACGTATCACAACGTATAAAATAGGATATAAGACGACCTTGAAAAGACGTTCCATATTCAGTAAGTCCATTATTATCAAGTACTATTGAAAGTAGGTAATGTTTTGAAGGCTCTGTTTTTGCTGATGATAAAACATTACAACATTCCTCATGACGACGTCCGTTGTAGGCATTGTTGAATTTGCTTCCACAGGTTTTACACTGATGGAATTGTCCACACGACACTTCTTAACGCTTCCTAATATAGTCTCGAACAAACGTTTTACCACATTCTTTGCATATATTGCTTGGAATAGTTTGCTCCATTATGGATGTTGTTTTCTGCTAACAGCTGCTTTTTTTCTCAAGAAATAAATCGCACCTGCGAAAGAGAGGAACAGAGTGATGTACTTTTCCATCAACCTAGTTGAGAACAGTTGTGTGAACCACTTTATTAAAAATAAAGGCCGCATATCGGCGGCAGCTCAGTGTTCTTCGAGACACCGTCGGGACCACATCGGGCTAAGAGCCCCGCCGTAGTGTTAACTGTCAAGCTGATCACATCGTGATAAGTTTCCTAAGCTTCATTAACCTGCATTGTATGATACAGTAAGACGCTGATTCTGGTTAACATGGCACAAGAGGTAGTACCCAATCTTCAATTTAAAGGTACCTGACAATATCTTAATTATGACCAATGTATTTAGGTGATATAATTCCGAAACGAAACTTGAAGATTTATCTCAATACAAATAATTTCAAGAATTATAATTATCGCAATAATAGTTTAGTCTCCAGGGGCCTAAATGTAAGCCATGTTATTCTTATGAAAAATACCACTGCGTGCATATCTGTTTCACTCGTAAGTAGCGATGCTCATTTTATGATTGTATAGTACTGTATACCTAGTCGTAAAATGCTATATACAATAAGCAAGGGATTTTACCTGGCGGTTTAAACCTTGGGTGTATTAGGTGAGGACATATAACAGAACATGTATTAAAAATAATTTCAGTTGACTGTGATCTCTCGAACAGGTTACATCGTGTTAAAAGTGTTCTAAGAATTCATTCTACAGCATTGTAATACACAGTAAGTTTTAACATAGCATCTAGGCTTGCACCCTTATCTCCCATTTGGAGGTCACTATGGAGTTAAAAATTATGACCTACGTATTGTTCCAGTCTCAGGGAAATATCTGTGATGACCCGGCCAATAATTACACCACACAATTTCCGAGAAAGAACAGGGGAGTGAAAAAGTATAGCAGGGAAAACGAATGTGCCTGAATTCTAGTTTGAGAATTTACGAAGAAAACGGCATGGGTGGCACGAGACAGAGTTTCTCCGGGTCGTTACGGGATGGGAAAGAGGGCGCCATCAAACTAGAGTTCGCAAAGACACATTCCCGGTGAAGTCAGCGTTAACAAAAGGAGAAAGAAATGACACTGATAAAACAAATTAACATAAACAGGGAAAATAATCCTTATTTTTTCATCGATTCCACACCCTGTCTATGATCTCGACGGCCTACGAATCACTAAGTTATGGTGTAATGTTCTTCTTAAACTTGCCAAATGGGATCAATAAAATACATTAAATTAAATCACAAGACAAAAACAACAGTGAACTAAATGTTTCTTATTTCGCTACAGGGATTTATCGGCGCACACGACACAAACATTATCACTCATCCCTGAGCGACCTAACTTCAACTAGATATGGAAAGCAAAAATGTACACCGTGAAATAAGCAATCTAATGTGTCCTGTGATGCGAAACTGCTTGCAAAGGAATTGATACCGGCATCTTATTAATGAAATTGCACACAAAATAGTCCATTCAAATATCCAAACATATGTACAATGATATCAGGCATTAATATTATATGAACTTATTTATCTCAGCTCCATTAAATCAAAAATTGTTTTAATCAGTCCACTGAATATTACGATCTGTTCAAAAATTCTTTTAATCAATTCAAAATCTTTTAATCAATTCAATAATCTTACACTCAATTCAATAATCATCCCTTATGCCAATAATTATTACTATCAACATTCGTGGTATCGTGGGCTCAAATCCATAACTAGATTCAAAATATCCAGAATCAAACTCCATTAAATGAACATTGAAGTAGCAGTGCCAACCGTACTGTATGATTTTGTTAAATTCCACAGACAAGTGCCGATCAAAAAATAATTAAACAAAGAGGACAGAGAAAGAAAAATAATTTTTGCCACACAAAAAGCCATATTGAATAAGCCATATAATTCTCAAAGAGAGAATAAATAATTCGATCAAAAATGTTTAAACATCATGATTGGATTATAATTAATTCATAAAATACACCATATCATTTGCCAATAAATCGTTGGACCAAGGCAAACGACCTCTTAATAATTCGAGCAGCATGTCTCAAACCATCATTCAATATCGGAAAGCAGATCTTCATCTGGGCATTTCCGTATGTAACTTCAATAATTATTCATCACACATTCAATATCAAAGTGGCAAATTTAACATTTAATATTGGCTATCTTCACACTCCAAAGAAAAAGAATGTGGCAACCAGAATGCATTAATCGAACAGTCAAATCTGAACAAATATGCAGACACTACAATACGAATAATCCATTCAAAATGTGAATGGCTCATGCAAAACTCCCAAAATCCTCATATGAAATCCCAAAAATAGATCAAAAGATCGTCCTAGAAAAAGGCCTGGAATTCAAAAAGAACATCGCGCAGACTGTTAAGTCATCCTACAACTTCAATATCAAAGCCCAAAGAAAACGTCGAACAAAAATAAACACATGTGCGTCTGATACACAAGATCCTACAATCCTTGGCTAATCCAAAAAATAGAAAAAGTTATGCATGATTGGATCGCAGAAATAACTTATAAAGTTGAAATAATTACCATGGCAATTATGCAAGAGAAAATAATAATAATGATAATCGTAAGAAACAATTATTATTATCATTAGTACTAATAAAAATCATCAGACTCCAGTGTGTACAATCAGATAATATTCTTGCCATGCCGTGGAATTATGCAAAGTATAAATATGGTCATGTGCTGGATTGCAACTCGTTATGGGAAACCTCATCTCATGTAGGATGGCGATACATTTTTACTTCACGGCCTCTTCATTATACAGATAATTCAAACATCTTCTGTATGTTTCAATAGAGTGTAAAGATCCCTGAAAACTTCCATGGTGTCGTGTTGGCGGCTGACGTCTACTTGCGAGGATCGTCGCGACGCCTTCCGGGTCAAAATTCCATCCCTCTATCAGGTCTCCTGCGTGTTTAATGTGCCATGGTGCTGTTATAAATGTTCAAAAATGTACGTCTCTCATTCCTCACGAAGACATTTATTTCAGTAATATGTGGCCCCATTTTATGTTAGGGTAACTCGCCACCGCTGTCCCAATACGAACTAGAATGTTCAGAAGTGAGATTGTGCTCAGAGTGAATTGGCAATGATTGTTCCCGAAGTTTTGCAGGAAGCAATGTTCAATGAAGTATGTGAACTGTTATAAAATTTAAATGGTGCATAAAGCCATGTTCATTTGCCATCATGGCTTTGATTAAACATGCAATGTTCTGTCGTAAAGATGTCCCATCTGTTTGGCATTGAATAATGTGTAGGCTAGATAATGTTCTTGTGACATCGAATGAATGCATCCAGTCCTCAAACTGTATTTCACTGCTGGGTTGTGCTTGTAATGTTTATAGGATTTTCAACTTACATGGCTCCATCGTCTTGAATATCTTAGTGCTGGTCTCAATACTTACGAATGTGAACAAATCACTTTCACATGGTTGTTAAACTGACACATTGTTTTGCGATATGTAAGTGACGAACTTACGTCTTATAGCTTGGTCCACGTTACGCCTGTGGTTATAAAAGTACATCACTCACGACGATACCGGTAAGCACGCACTAAAGCCTGTTCCAGACATGAAAAAACACCAAGAGAAGAATGATGATCGAGAGTCCACCTGTCAGCCGTCCCGTTGTACTCCACGCCGCAGGAGGTGGGGGTTGCTGCTCGCACATGTGACTTCCCCTAACTTCCGACAGTGTAACCTCGCCTTATAAGTTTCTCCTGCTCGCGAAGATATTTCACTGGCTCTCGATTGACTACAATAAAAATCAGGTCTCTTGTAACATAGTTCTAGTTGTTTCTTAAGCATATAACCTCGGCGGATATTCGATATAATACTCGACATAGTTAAGGAAGTCAAATCAGCGACATAATTTCTTCTCCAACTGTGACGTCATCAATCAGATGCACTGACCTCTGCCGGTCACCTTCATAAGACAAAGCCTCCGTGACGTACTATCTGCGTCTCCAAGTGGTTCACGTTGCGCCGTTGCTTAGTGGTCAGACTCCAAATCGGGTATAATATTTAGATAGTATAATTCCCAAACAAAATTTCAAGAATTATAATTATCGCAGTAATAGTTGAGTCTGTAGGGGCCTATATGTAAGCCATGTAATTCTTATGGAAGATAACACTGACTGCCTGGCTGTATTACTGACATATAAACAGCGTATGTTCAGTCATAGAAAATGTAAGCTGTAAGTATGTGTATTCGTTTAAGAAAGCCCAGGGAATTGAAAACGCGATTTTAGGTCATATTCGAGGATGTTTGTAAATTTAATTATTGATTGTAAGCAGTAGGTCTATGAATTACATTGTTATTATTATATTATAATGTTATAACAATTATTATTTCTAACAATGTAAAAAATGTGTATCCTACCCCTGAAACATATCGTATCCTATAAACAGTACACACAACTGTTCTCAACTAGGTTGATGGAAAAGTACATCGCTCTGTTTCTCTCTTTCGCAGCTGTGATTTCTTTCTTGAGAAAACAAGCAGCTGTTAGCAGAAAACAACATCCATAATGGAGCAAACTATTCCAAGCTATATATGCAAGGAGTGAGGAAAAACTTATGTTCGAGACTATGTTAGGAAGCGTCACAAAGTATCGTGTGGACAATTCCATCAGTGTAAAACCTGTGGAAGCAAATTCAACATTGCCTTCAACGGACGTCGTCATGAAGAATGTTGTAACATAATGTCATCAGCTAAAAGACAAAAAACTGAACCTACAAAACTTTACCTACTTTCAATAGTTCCTGATAATAATTCACTTACTGAATATGAAACGTATTTTCAAGGTCGTCATAAATCCTATTTTATACGTTGTGATACGTGTAAGGATTTAAATTCATACCTTTAAGAGTCTAGACAACGAATAATTCAAGGAATACAAAATGAACTAGCAAACCACAAGTCGATAAAAGTTAATCTTGTGGCTGAATGTAGATTTATGCATACGTCTACAAATGAAATTACAGATCGTACTTTTAAAACACGTAATCAGGCCATATTTATGGAAACAGACTTTGGTAGTTTCTTGGAAACGCAATTTCAAAAGTTAACAACGGAAACGGAGGAATCTGATCTAAAGGGCAGTTATTGGGCCTTGCTAGCGGGTGAAGGAGTTCGATTGAAAATAAATACGTATAGGCCCTTGCGTGGAAGCACATATATTCCATTACCAGCAGCAAAATAAAAGTTTGGTGCATTTCAGTCGGGCAACACGAATGTACCCAAATGTGTTGGGTAATACCTTAATCCTGTAAAAAAAATACATGAAATTAATAAATGTTATTAATTTTAATTATATTAATTTTATTTTATTTATACATTTTATAATTTCATGTATTTTTTTCAGGATTAGGGTATTACCCAACTCTTTTGTGTACATTCGTGTTGACCGTCTGAAAAGCACCAAACTTTTGTTTACTAAGGCAACACTGAAAAATGTCTTCAAACCCCATAATGTTACCAGCGGCTGTAAAAGCAAGAGAAGCCTGCATTAATCCTCACAACTTTATGGACAAGAGGTGTTTTATGTATGCCATTTTAGCAAAACTTGTATAAAAATAAGCTTACGCTTTAAGGAATACAAGTGCCTGAAAAACAAGTATGATTTTTCAGTTGTTTTGTTTCCTACGTCGCTAGCTGACATTAGCAAATTTGAAAAAGCAAACAATATATCCATGAATGTACAGTATTTGGACTGGAAAAAGACAACAAACTGTTTCCTCTATAGGTTGTGTATGAAGAGATTAAAGACCACCGCGACCTTCTTCTTCTAAGTTCATCATCTGGCCAGAACCACTACGTCTTTATCAATGATTTTGATAA
This sequence comes from Meconema thalassinum, assembly GCA_946902985.2. Taxonomy (NCBI): domain Eukaryota; kingdom Metazoa; phylum Arthropoda; class Insecta; order Orthoptera; family Tettigoniidae; genus Meconema; species Meconema thalassinum. The sequence goes on from OX336389.2 coordinate 758,994,612, forward strand.
ACTAGTAGGACATCAAATTACCAACTATGAACATAAGATATATAGGTGTAAATGGTGTTTTACTCACTTTGAGAATCGATATGGTCAAGGAGGGTTGGCTATATTAAAAGAACATAGAGCTTTGTGTATACTGCATGACATTTCAAAGGTTGAAATGCCTATTAAAAACCATTCTCAAGTTTTTAAACTTAGAAAAAATGCTCAGAATACCTTACGTTATCTATTCAGATTTCAAAAGTATACTCTTATCATATCAAACATGTCTACCTAATACAGAGGCACGTTATGCAGCCAGAGTCATGTTCCATTGAGATTTGGTATATATATTAAACCCTCACCAGTTGTGGAACACATAAAGACAAATCTTCCTAGCAAACACTTTATTTGTAGTGGACCTGACATGCAGAAAAGCGTATTGACTGTTTAATATCAATAGCTAAATAAATTGATCGCCTTTACAGCTTTAATGTTCCAAAGGCTTTAACTCATGATCAGGAAGCAAAGTCCCAATCTTCTGAAACCTGTTATTTGTGCCAAACCATTTACTAAAGAGGACCGGAAGGTTAGAGATCATTGCCATATTATAAGCGAATATCGTGGAAGCTCTCATAATAACTGTAATTTGAGGTGTAAAACACGTATAACTGTAGCTGTGTTTCTACATAATATGAGTGGATATGATGCAAATTTCATTGTAAATAATTTGGAATGTACCACTGGGAGAGTGGTTGTTATCCCTTACTCTAAGGAAAATTACATCTCCTTCACCAAATAAGTACGAAATGTTAAGCTGCGATTTGTTGATACGTTTCGGTTGATGCCAAGTAGTTTCGAAAACTTAGTTACAAACTTAACATCATACCGTGAAACAGACAAGTACATTGGAAATGAAAATGCAACGCTCATGACTCGTAAAGGTGTATTTCTTTATGATTACATTGCTTCATGGGAAAGATTAGGTGAAAAGTGTTTACCACCAAATGAAGCATTCTTTAACAAATTAACTCAGGAAGATGTTAGTAAAGAAGACTATGAACAAAAAATGTATGGAATCAATTCAAAATTAACACTCTAGGGTGACCTTTACCTAACTTCAGATGGACTCCTTCTTGCAGACAGCTTTGCAACTTTTAGAAACAAAACACTAGAAACACACCGAGTGGATGCTGTGCACTTCTTTAATTGCCTGGTTGTATTTTCGAGGCAATGCTTGTTTACACTGGAATTGAACTAGAATTGCTAGAGGATTATGATCAAATTCTTTTAATAGAGTCAGGAATACGCGGAGGAATATGTCCGGTTTCTCATCGGTATGCTGAAGCTAACAATAAATATATGGAAACATATGATTCCGAAAAACCGTCGCAGTTTATTACCTATGACGACGCCAACAACCAATATGTGTGGGCTAATTGCCACTTCCTTCCTTACAGTGGATTTCAGTGGGTTTCTACAGATACCGTTGATCTAGAAACGCTAAAGGAATACGACCCTGTCGGATACATTTTAGACGTTGATGTTGATTATCCATCCAACCTTCATGATCTACACAAGGACTTACCAGAGTGTATACAACCTAAAGGTTTGCTTCTCAAAACACTGATTCCTCATCTTGGAGAACGAAGGCGATACTGTGTTCATTCCATGGCACACAAGCTCTAAGCCATGGACTGAAATTGATAAAAATGCATCGTGTGTTAATGTTTCAACAGATACCTTGGCTATATTCATTCGTTGATTTTAATAACAACCTTCGAAAACAGGCCATGAATGATTTTGAAAAAAATCTGTACAAATGATTTAACAATGCAATTTTTGGAAAAACAATGGAAAATATTCGAAACATAATTGATATACTGCACCCTTCCGTAGGGATAATATATGGTCATATTTCGTCTAGCTCAGTTGATTCGGGTATGGTAGGTTCGTTTTCCACGATATGACATATACATTTGGGACCATGAACAACACAGGTCAACACTCAAAGTTAAAAACCAAATTTCCACAAAATTATTTAATTATAAAAATATGGCACACAAAAACGACAATAAAAATCAATAAATTGACACTAATTAAATCCACAAGTAAACAATCTTACTCCTGCATCGAAAATGTGCTAGGAATCTCAAATATACACCTAGGGGTCTGAATCAATGTTAAACGGTTTCACTGAGCACAAAACATGTCTAATTTCACTCTCATAAAGCCTGTCACAAAATACAAATAAATCAATAATAAAATTAGCCGATATACATCCCGTAAAGGCAAAAGTCTCCTGTTTGCACAGGGGCGTGCTCGTGATTAGTCTCCGAAGGTGAGCATCCGTGGGAGCTTTTGTCTTGTTGCACTCACTGTCATTGTCTTTCTGTCCTATAACTCCCCAAATTGTCCTTCGACTTGCAACAATATACATTTTCAAATTATTTCATTATCAACATTTTACTTTGGGCTTGCACTCATCATATATTTTCTAGTCAACATTTAGCTTTGGGATTCCTCATGAACGGTTCTCTCTTTTGCATATAATATGTTAAGTACTCTAACAATAGGCAATCGTGCATTCCTTTATCCAAATATTTGAATATCGTTTAGATCATGTCTCCAATGACATGTATAATTATTTTTGTTTTACTTTTATTAAAGGAAACCTTCTCATATGTCAAGCATGGGTAAGTTTGTAAATATTCTTGGAACGTAATATTCTCAAAAATTGGTTTTTGATGAATAATTTTGGCAGGAATTTCTCGTTACAGTATATGCTAATGGACTCAGGTGTCCGTGCATTCAATAAAATAGCCAAACGTTACTTTCAACTTCTGTGTTTTTATTACGAGTACGCCCGTACAAGCCTTGAAGATTACCGACCCTCATAATGAGCTCGGGCTAAGATGTATGACCTCTGTGTCGCTCTGGAAAGCGATAGTGTAGGGAATTCTCTCTCAAGGACTGTGACACATCTGGGTGCCACTTGGCCAGCTACTTCACAACAAACTGATTAATTTACAATGATAGGCTTTAAACATTTAGTTCCTAACTGTTTGAATTAATTCTCATTCACATGACTTGCCCATTTATGGCAATTATCCACTCACAAATGTAGGGTGATCTATTCGCGGTCATCAACACTGCCAGGAACCTATGTGGTATTTTAATAACTAGGAGCATTACCAACATAATGTGCTTCACACGGCACAACTTAAATCTCCTCCCAAGTGACATATCTCGTTCTGGGAGTAATCGTCGAATCATCGCAGAGGCGGGAAGAACCTAACTTGACCCTCCTGTGGAAATACATAAACGTGCTACCGAAGGCACGACAGACCTCTCATCATAGTATTGCCTTGACAATTACCTCTACGAATGATTCCTCCTTAATTAATTATCGCAAATATCTCTTGATTCTACATTTATTCGACGCCCAGATCGGCGGTATCAATATATATTTCTCTCAAAGCCTTTCATCAAAGAATTATATAACTACTCCAGGCCGTCCTAAAAACTGAATTTACCGTGGCTTGTATCAACATCAACAATTATTATATTGACATATAATTATTCCTGCCCTCTCAACAATATTTTGGGGCTTCTCAATATTCCACAATTATTAAATTCAAATGCAATCATTCCTGCCAAATCTTGATTCCAATCAACATTTCATACACAAACATTTTGCACATTGCCATCTTTCTTTCACTCCCGCAAACTTGTGACGTGTAATTCCGGAGTTCACGATTCCTAGCAACATTCATAATATTATATTGAGTACTTACATATTCCTGGGTAGTCGCCACCATTGATTTTGGAACTTTTCGCCCATCTTCATACGGAATTTAGAATTTCATTCCACACATCTCACTACGATACACACTTTTACAATAAGCTACACACATTTTAAAGCACTTCCTATATTAAATCTTACACTCGATATTATCCCTAATTCTGGGTTGTATGACACAATGGTGAACACTTATAAGAGGTAACACTTTAAAACACATACATTTCACTACTAGCATAGCATTAATGCTTTCCTTCTGCCTATTACTATTCTATTTACACATGCCACACTTTTTCTTCAATCGTCACGTCCGGGAAATGCAGGTATTTGATTAATCCTACTCCCTTCTCTAGACATCTGATCGAGTCTCTGACTCGAATCCCGACTCCTACTCCGAACGTTCCCTATTTACCTCGGTGAGTTTGGTGCTCAATGTCTCTATTCTTGGATTCTATCGGCGCGTAACTGTTTCCGGCTCGATTCCTATTTCCTTGCTTCACGGAAATTATTCTGTCTTTGACGTATTTCCACTTACTAAAGTTCTGTTGAACCGTAGCCTGGTCGCGAACTAATAACTTGTCCTGAACAGTCTTACTCTCGACTGACGTTACAACTTGAGATCTTCACTCAAGTTCGCAAATAATTGTCGATAACGTGTAATCCTCACTAGGATTTTTACTTGACTGTCTATACTGAAGACCACTCAGGTCTCGAATTCTGACTTGCGTATCGCAGCTAACGACGTGCAACTGCTCAATTGGCATGACCCTCTCGGGTTCCGAGTTGACTTCACTACACGCCCCCTCACCAGGCTCTGATATCAATTAACGTTGAACCAACGTGACCCTTCCCAAGGTCACGAATGTCTTCACAATGTAATGTTCCCCTCTGGGAATGAGTATCGACTGCTGTTTAACCAGCGTGACCCTCTCCCGGGCTTACGAATGACTGACTTTTTCTCTTGCTCCCCGTCCTATATATTTGATTAGGCTAAAATATAGTCCTTTCTACCTTCTTGAAACTTAATTTCTATTCCAATGCTCGCAGCGCAGTAAAAAAATTACCTCCGTGTACTATAAGTTCTGTAGGTTTCAAATATCAATTTTGAATTCAATTTCGATCGCTCAGTTTTTCTTAAGAAAATCTTAAAGGTGCTACTTGCATACTTGGGTGGTGTAAAACTCATGTCGTCTGCGGATATCTCTACGACAAACTGTGCTTTTCCGGGCTCATCCGCGGTCTTAATCAGCAGTATTATTTTATCCAATTATTACACAGTATTATCCTTCCTAAAATTCTATTTTCAATTATCCATCCCTGTGGTATATTTAAATTTTATTAGTTTTGCGCAGTTCATGAAATACTTGCAATTTTCTTTCTTATAGGCCCCTTCCACGAATTACATCAGTGCGTTTATTGTTGAATCTGCATTCATCCAGGGATTCCCTTCTTTATCTCGGCGCTATTTGTCATGCAAATAGATCGAAGCTTATCTGGTATCATGATTCATTTGCCGTGACCTCATCTGGCCCACGTGCACTGTTGCGCCACTAGGTCACTCACTCATGATTTCACCTTTAGTCATCGGCTTCTCTTGCAGTCTATGTCCCAATGCATATGAATATTGCTCATTTTAAACTTCAGAATACTGTTTTTAGGCCGGTCCATGACCTGTCATTTATCCGTAATACTGACGTATACTTCCAAAATTTCTATTATAGTCTTACGAACTTGCCTGTCCTTTCTCTGGTTCTGGGTTCACATAACTTGACCTCTCATATGATATCCAATATCCTTGCTTCGTGACCTTCCACGCTAGCCTCGGATGGGCACAATACATCTTGTAACTGACAGCACAAAGGCTGAAATCTAATAGCTAAACCAACATTTATCGACAGAACAATTTACAGTCCGAAACTAGCGGCTTTCCACATACTTAAACGTAGCATTGTATTCAATAAGCCTATATATATTGGAATATGTACACTAGATATATCAAAAACTGTCATGTGTTCCCACCACTATGATGTCCTGCTACCCAATCTTGGGATCGAAAATCTTAAACTCTTGTATATGGACACGGATTCCTTAATTTATTTTGTAAACACCAAGGATGTTTATCAAGAAAAGTTGAATTTCCTTGAACACCTGTTTACATCTGATTATCCTACTAATCATATATGCTACTCTACATCAAACAAAAGAACTTCAGGAAAATTTAAAAGACAAGGCTAGTGGACGTATTATTAAAGCATTTGTTGGACTTAGAAGTAGTAGGAAAAGGAACACTTTGGATATTGCATCATCACGACCAGATATTGCGCAATCGCGAAGACTTCATGGGTCCTTAGAGCGAGCACGTGGTTCAGGAGCGAGCATGTGCACTGCACGTGTTAGCGTGGGAAGGGGTTGACCTTTTGGCTTGTTTGTGAGATGGTGATAAAAAGTTAATGGGTGTTGACGTCATGGGGGTTGTTTATTGAACCGGGTGAGTTAGCCGAGGTCGTTGCGGCATGACTGTTGGCAGTCGCTCACATCCGGGAGGCGAGGAGGTTCGAATCCCCCCGCCGGCAACCTTGAAGATGGTCTTCTGTGGTTTCCCATCTTCCTTCCAGGCAAATGCCGGGGTTGGTCCTTAACTATAGGCCACAGCCGCTACCTTCCAACTCCTCGACCCTCCCTTCCAACTTTCCTCCCTAACGGTACTTGTAGCTCACCCATTGGGTGTCCGTCTCGAAGCAGCTACAAAACTGGCGAGCCGAACATGTCCTCGGACACTCCCGGCACTAAAAGCCATACGCTTAAAAAAAAAAAAATTAGGGTGATAAACGACAAGTGACGTCATGGGTCCTTAGAGCGAGCATGTGCACTGCATGTGTTAGCGTGGGAAAGGGTTGACCTTTTGGCTTGTTTATGCGATGGTGATAAAAAAGTTAATGGGTGTTGACGTCATGGGGGTTGTTTATTAGGATGCTAACTGTCATCTGACACCCGTGCGAGTGTGAGCATGTGGGCCAGTGCGAGCGACCCGCACATGTGGCGCGCAGCTGTTATGTTTTTTTGCTCGCGCCGGGCGGGCTGAGCGGAGAGGCGGCTCCTATGCACACATGTGGTGTGCAGCTGTTATTGTTTTTTGCTTAGGATGCTAACCGTCATTTGACACCCGTGCGAGTGTGAGCATGTGCAGCTGTGCGAGCGATCACGTGATATGTCTGCAGTGTTCGCGTGAGACGTGGTTGACCTTTAACAAGTAGTGTTAACTTGGGGGTTCTGTCCACTAACTTATTGAACCCTCGTCGTATCGGCCCCGAACCTGATATCTCGCACTCGTAGTAATGCCCCCTCTTTTCCTATAGCCTCTTAATTTAATTAAAATACCAAAATTAAAAGGTCATTCGCGAGTAGTGGGGTAGTGTATGTTCGCTTGCAAGTCGCGTGTGTGTTTGAATACGTATGGCTATGTTGGGAAAAGGTTTGGTGGTGGGCGAGGACTAGGGTTGAGTGAGGGCTCGTTTAAATGTTATTTTTCACGCTGGATGGGGGTATATCCACCCCAAAATAAAAACTACCTTTATCCGAGGGTTAAGTAGTGTTTTCTTTGTATGCATGCGCATTTGAGGGCTTTTGTAAGAGAGCGGAATTTTTAAATGATTATTTATAGATGAGTTTTTTAAATATTTACTAAAAAAACAAAAACTAATAGGTCATTCGCTTTTCAGTATCTCGCTAACCAATAATGCGATTTAAACATATGGGGTGTCGTAGGACTCAGAATGAATTCTCCCTTTGTATGAACGAGGTATTGTGCCCGTTTAGACCGGAGTCCGCACGACCACATATGCATTTTACCAATAATCAGTCAGCACGAGAGTCAAAATATCCCGGGGCGCCAGATGGGTTAAAGCTAATCGCAAAAACGACATCAAGTGAAAAAAATGCTTTACTGATTTTTGGCTCAATGCAACAATAAGGATAGAAGGAGATTCAACTGGGCATAACACATCATGTAAAATTATCTCATTTTATTTTGAAGTTAAAATTGACTGCAAAAATGCTCAAAGCAGCATCATTCACGTGTGGCGACCCACACTCCTATTTACACAATGTACAGACATTTTCCAACACATTGGACAATTATTTTTTGGAAACACAAGTCTGATTATTAGTCCTGTAGACTGTGTTCCAAAATTATATTCATTCATGATTAAATCCAGTTCAAATTTAATTGTCTCTACTGGAAATATCGTAGTTCACTGTTTGAATTTTTACATAATATTAACACTCGTAGAATAAATGTTCATAGAATTTTTAACTTTCACTTATTTTTCCAGTTTCAAAAAATATTGTCAAAAATATTATTATTTCTGAATCAACACAAATTATTTACACATATTAATAACATCTGAAAAGTATTTGACCTTGAGCATAGCATCGAAGAACTGTGCGAAGCACAACAAAAATTAATTGTTCTTCTGACATTAAACATTTCGAGAAGTGACTCGATTATGAACTTCAAGTTCCTAACAAAATATATGATTTCTGAATCATCAACTTGATCAATAAATTGTTGAACCATTCAACTATTTAATTTTCCACTTGGAATCATTATTAAGAAAAATATTTATATTCATGGCCATTTTAGTAACTTTCACAACTTGCAATTCTTCGACAGAATGCGGAAATAAGAATTGTAGCTTCATAATAAATTCATTTAGTTCATGGCACTAGGATTGAAAACATCCTTCAAATATTCGTGGTTATAGAATTATTTTTAATTGGCAGTGGCCCATTCTATTATTTTTATAAGAACACAATATTCCAACAACAACGGCAAAGGTCTTCCTCTGAAGAAGAATAAAATACTATCATGACAAATCCGGGTTCTAGCAAAATCAAAGTCTTAATGGAATCCGTAAACAAGGTTGAAATAAGAACTGATGGTTTTTAAGAAATAACCTTCGGGTCATTCATACGACGAAATGTGTAGTTCCAATACTCCTATAAACCTGAGCCATCGAACCTGCTATTTGATTGATGCTCGAAAAAACCTCCTCATTCCTGCGACTTAAGCATGCGCACCTGGGAATGGCATTTCAACTACTCCACACACATAAATTTTCTTCCCAAAATTTATACAATAAATCAAGCCTCTGCTTGTTATCAACACTGGAAGATTAATAAACTTACAAGTTTATTTTATTTTACCATTCAGTTCAACCCGTGAATTTACCATACTTATGAAAATCTTTATTTCACTTTCGAGTGTGTATTTACGTCATGATTTTATATAAATACAAAAATATCCTATTTGATACAAATATCATTTGCTTCCCGTTTCATGCCTCTCCGTGTTATCTGAAAAATATACTTTGCTCATTGCAAATATTAACTGTTCAACCAGAACTGAAATGTTGGTTGAATGCGGGCTTGCGCTAACCACTCTCCTTCGGAAAATATCCTGTTCCAAACTAGATATGATTAAACTACTTCATAGGCTCTCTCTCAATACATATGATTATTAGAAAATATAAGATCCAAGAATTATTTAGAAAAGTTATAAAAGTCATTATTATTATTATTATCAGTGGATTATTTATATTATTATTATATTGTGGTGTTTGAAGCCATATTTTCAGTGTTGCCTTAGTAAACAAGAGTTTAGTGCTTTTCAGTCGGTCAACACGAATGTACCCAAAAGAGATGGGTTATGCCCTAATCCTGAAATAAATTACATGAGATTAATAAAACACTAGGATGACCAGTTTCGATCGTCAAGCGATCATCATCAGATCCAATACACTTAGGCTATAAAATCTATGTTTGAAATACAGGTGAAAATATTTACAATATGTACAATTATTTAGTTGCAGTATTGGTACTGCAACTGTCAGTGTATGCTAAATGCAGTATATATGTTAGGTGAAATGCTAAATGGTGATGGCTATCCGGAGATTGTACTTTAGAGAGATTATATGGTTGTAAACTATGGTTAAACTATAAAAATTTTTAGGCTAACTACTTATCTGATTGTCTTCCGTACTACAGCTATTCGCAGTTTCCGTGCTCACTTGAACTCGCTGTGCGGTCGACTGCGGTGGTTATCTTAACGACTGGTTTTTCCCTGCCTTCCCCCCCTGTCCCTACGTGCTGTGGGGAGTGATCGCGATGTGTTTATGTGAGGTGTTGCCAACCTAGATAAGATGTATGTTATTGAATGAGGTGGATCTACAACTATTAAAGACCGTGGATTAGTCCTCGCCACGCGTGGAGCATAACCCATTCGAACTAAGCGTTGACGGTCTTATGAGGACGTCCAGGCACCTTTAATACTGCCTCTAATATGGGCCTTGGTTTATTGCAGAAGAAAAGTACATCGTACACCTGATCCAGATAACATTTACCTATTAAAAAACCCCTAATTTCCCCCCTTTTTTATCTAGCTTGGCTGTGTCGCTAAATTGTGTTTTGTTTCCGACAGGGTGTGTTTTTTAGTAGCGTGAAGAGGGGTGAGCTCTCCATGAACGTGTGTTCATTTAGATTGTTGGGATTGTTTCGTTTGGCTAGGTGTATCTCGATTGCTTCCTTTATGTCAAGAGCTCTGCCTTTCGATTCGTGATGGATTCGTGATGGATACCAACATAGAGTCGGACCTTAAAATAATCCATCACGAATCGAAAGGCAGAGCTCTTGACATAAAGGAAGCAATCGAGATACACCTAGCCAAACGAAACAATCCCAACAATCTAAATGAACACACGTTCATGGAGAGCTCACCCCTCTTCACGCTACTAAAAAACACACCCTGTCGGAAACAAAACACAATTTAGCGACACAGCCAAGCTAGATAAAAAAGGGGGGAAATTAGGGGTTTTTTAATAGGTAAATGTTATCTGGATCAGGTGTACGATGTACTTTTCTTCTGCAATAAACCAAGGCCCATATTAGAGGCAGTATTAAAGGTGCCGGGACGTCCTCATAAGACCGTCAACGCTTAGTTCGAATGGGTTATGCTCCACGCGTGGCGAGGACTAATCCACGGTCTTTAATAGTTGTAGATCCACCTCATTCAATAACATACATCTTATCTAGGTTGGCAACACCTCACATAAACACATCGCGATCACTCCCCACAGCACGTAGGGACAGGGGGGGAAGGCAGGGAAAAACCAGTCGTTAAGATAACCACCGCAGTCGACCGCACAGCGAGTTCAAGTGAGCACGGAAACTGCGAATAGCTGTAGTACGGAAGACAATCAGATAAGTAGTTAGCCTAAAAATTTTTATAGTTTAACCATAGTTTACAACCATATAATCTCTCTAAAGTACAATCTCCGGATAGCCATCACCATTTAGCATTTCACCTAACATATATACTGCATTTAGCATACACTGACAGTTGCAGTACCAATACTGCAACTAAATAATTGTACATATTGTAAATATTTTCACCTGTATTTCAAACATAGATTTTATAGCCTAAGTGTATTGGATCTGATGATGATCGCTTGACGATCGAAACTGGTCATCCTAGTGTTTTATTAATCTCATGTAATTTATTTCAGGATTAGGGCATAACCCATCTCTTTTGGGTACATTCGTGTTGACCGACTGAAAAGCACTAAACTCTTGTTATTATTATATTATTTTAAATATATTTAATTATCATCTCATTATGTGAGAATCCGCATGTTCGAACCTTCGAATATGGAAAAAATATCCATTCCTCAACAAAAAATAATTTTAACTTTTACAGTTACATCGACGGTTGTCCGTGACTTCCCAAAAATATGAAATATTCAAATAAATGCTCGATATGCTCGGTCATCGATCCTAAACTGTTCTGAGTGCTGAAAATACTCAGAATAACTCTAATATGTCTTGCGTAAATCATTGCAAGATTTAAAAACGAAGAAAAAGAAATGTGTTGGTCATCTGCAGAAAAATAGTTTGTTCCAATTAGCTAGGCATAATATAAAGTCAAAATGTGGCTTACATTTCTTGATGGGCTTGAAGCGTAGCGAACCTGGTTTGTACCAGATTTATCCATATACATGCCCTATAGGACAAGCACGTATAATCCTTGTATCGGCCGCCATTATATACCCACAATCCGTCTAACAAGACATAGTGGTAATATCTCTTGACGTTTGAAGTAACTGTTGATCCATTTTAATGTTGACTTCTATTAACTCCATAGCCGTTTGCTTAAATGGGGTCAGATCTAAGTGATCTATTCTTAAATATGTAAGTTGTAACATAACTCACGGTAATCGTTTCAGTACAAGAAAACACTGACAGTCTAAACCAATCAACGGCTGTTCTGAAGATCGTTCCCTGGGCATGGCTTCACACCATCTACCATGCGCGAAGCAACATGTAGTTTCCCTGCGTTGGCTAATGAACAACACCGTGATAGACTGGCCTTCAATATACTGAAAGATCGAAGTGGTTATCAAGTTACAAATATGAAACTGACTGAATTGGACTAAAATATCCAAGTATTAGATTATTACTGGTCTGTGACAAAGTATTATTCTAGACAAAGTCTAGCATATGTCCATGTAGAAATAAAAATATTTCACCAGTGTCCGTCGAAAAATAACTATCACCTTAGTGATTCTCCCTGCCGGAAACTTACTAAGTTCCACTCGTAGCGCAGCACTTTTGTGACTATCACAATTTTGAAAATAACTTCTGCGTAGATCCGGCAACCATGTGCCTTGGCTCAGCGTCGCGGCAGATTGCTAGGCAAGTGCTTGTTTCGAAGTGAGCTGAAGATGCTTGTGCCGGCCGGCTTTTATTCAAAACGGTCAGGGTCACGCCGCATCAGCTGAAATCTGGAAATCCTCATATCTCTGGTATCCCTGGTCCGATTTACTTGATACTAATTGCATTCTCTTTCATTTGGCCGTGCCAGTAATCTGATCCAAGTCTCAAGTCTCTACTCCGTGGCTAACTATTTAATCAATAAATAGCCTCGACCTCTGCTATTACTCGCTACGTCACTTGACATGCTCTTAGCGGTATATTCTTTCCAATTGCTTCTAGAAGCAATGGAGCGCGATATTCAAATATCTCAACTTTCTAAAGCGGCTGTAGCCTTTCCCTTGATATCTAGGTGTCTGAATCTTGGAATACCCATTCCTAGAGTTGGGCACAGTATGTCAACCCCTAAAATAAAAACTACCCTTACCCGGGGTGAAATAGTAATTTCTTGTATGTATGCACACCGGTGGCTTTTGTCAAAAGGGCCTAACTTAAAATTATAATTTACAATTTAAAGCGTATCCCCCAAACTATTTTCTAGTCTATATAATCACTTACTTTTGTTAATATTTTCTGAATCCCTGATGGGATTTTGCCATAGGCAGTATCCTAGCACTTGGGGTGACGCCTCGTTTTTGAATGTATGATTCATGTTTTTGTCAAAAGGGCCTAACTACACTTTTGTTAATATCTCGTGAACCAATCATGCTAGGGACTTGTATAAGGGGTCCTAGCACTTGGGGCGACGTCCCCCTTTGTGGGGCGAAACTACCCCCCAAAATTGAAAACTCAATATCTTGGAATCTAAGAACCCTAAAATTAGGCGTGATAGCTTTAAAAATAGGTGATGACATAGGCTTTTACCTTGATTGGTCATTTCACCCCTAAAACAGTAAATAGTCATGTTATGGGAAAAAACGTGTTAAACACCTAAAAATGATAAATGAAACTAAGATCTTTTGTTTTTGATGAAAAATAGCAGGGGGGGTGAAAACTACCCCCAAATTGAAAAATCGATACCTTGGAAAATAAGAAGCGTAAAATTATGTGTAATAGCTTAAAAAATTGGTTGTGACATAGGCTTTTATCTGGATACATGATGTCACCCCTAAAACAGTAAATAGTGATTTTACAGTGGGGAAGAAGGTGTTAAACGGGTAAAAATGATAATTGAACATAAGATCTTTGGTTTTTTCATGAAAAATAGTAGGGGGGTGAAAACTACCATCAAATTGAAAAAAAATCGATATATTGCAAACTATGAACCCTAAAATTAGGTGTGATAGTTGAAAAATAGGTGATGACATACGCTTTTACCTCGATAGATTATTTCACTCATAAAACAGGGAATAGTAATGTTACAGGAGAAAAAGTTATTAAACACTTAAAAGCATAAGAGTTTTTTGAAACCATGCTTTAATGAATGAGTGCTTGGAGGATGACAGCTTGCTAATTAATATTATTATTATTATTTTTATTATTATTATTATTATTAGGTAATTATGGATTAATGTGTTTATAGCTAATGAATAAAGCTACAGAGTTGTATCAGGTGTTGTACAAATCAGGATGGCCAACCCGTTGCCATGCCCCATGAATTTACCCAAAAGAGCCAAAACGTTAAGGTTATCGACATGAGATTTTATAAAACTAATTTTCGGAGAGGGTGAAGTAAGGTGTGGTTTTGGACTGACAATGGCTAACCCTTTCCCATGATTTATGAATTGACCCAAAACGTTTTACCTGACAAGACTGAGTGTACCCTGTTGCAGCCTTTAGAAAATCGAACCCAGACCACTGTGGTGACAGTTGAGTTATATTAATGATGCTTTTTGAACAAACACACACTTGCATACTATCGCTGGGTTGAATCTGCACAAAGACACTGGCTTTGTTTGTGTAATGAGTCTTGGTGATAAGAACACGACGCTCTTGCCACCAAGTTTCATATTACTCGTCTGCTTGATAGTGGACGTGCTTCGCACCGTGTTAGCGTACATGTCTAGATAGTTGTTAGGTAAGGGTTGACAAGGCTCAGTGATCCTTATTGCAACCTTAAAATGAAAATGAATTTCTTGGTATAGTCGGGGTTGGATGCCAAGGCCTTAGGGTAGACAACCAAGTATGTTAAACACTACACATATAGAAAGGTTTTCTGTAGTTTAACGAATTGACTAAGAGCAATACCATGAGAGGTATAGGTAATTGAAATTGAATCCTTAGCTGTTGATCCTACTACATGTACGCTATAGCAATGCCCGCCTATAAGCTATCATGTTAGAAAAAGAAATTTATGGGTTGTTTTAAACGGAGAATGATTGCGTTTACTGTGAAACACAAATCTGAATTTAAAAATAGTTTATGTCCTACATGATGTTTGAACTCTCTTTTTTATTTATACTTTAGACAAACGCTAACATAGTTGTAATTCAGAAGCCATGTCTGCCTCCTTTCCAATCCTACACCGTACACTGAAGTTAAAATTAATAATGATCACGTTACAGACAGCCAGTTTCAAAGCCATGAGAAATAAGTGAACAAAGTATAAAATTCTTGACCCAGTCGCGAATTCAACATGGTGTTGATTCAAATGCCATTGAATTATTGAAGAATGGTTTAATCTACCTCAAATTTATATAAAATTACCCGAATATTGATGAAAATTCACTAAATTCTACCAAATTTAGCCAAGAGGTCTACAAACCATGAAATTTAACCAATTTTGTTTTAAATTCACAACATATACTCGAAAATTCCATAATATTCCCTTTACTTGTATGCTTTTTTTAGTTGTTGTTTCGTTTCCCACACTCCCTGCAGACAAATACCTGAACATGACTTTCTCCTAGACTAGGAGCTCCACATTCGATATGATAGCTGAGTTTCATTCACCGTAGGCCTAGACTGAAGTTAAAATTAATAATGATCACGTTACAGACAGCCAGTTTCAAAGCCGTGAGAAATAAGTGTACAAAGTATAAAATTCATGAGCCAGTCGGGGAATTCAACATGGTGTTGTTTCAAAAAAAAGACAAGCGTTCTATAAACTTAACCACCACGCGGTCCTATCGACCCCTAATTGTTTGGCTGATGGTGAAAATAAAATTAAATGTAAACTATAACTAAAACTAACTACACACTTATAACTAGAAAAATTAAATGTAAGACAAAAGGATAACAGTACAAATAAAGGACAGAAGGAATAAATAATTCCCCTCAACCCTCAAGAATGTGGATTGATGGACTTGAAAGGAAGGAGAGCCATAAAAGGTAGATATGAAAGTAAAAGAGGAGAGGGTCCCGCTCCAGAGGTAATCGATAAAAAGGAGGAAAACTGGTCCCAGCTCATGAATCCCTTGTGGTCGCCAACTTCCAAACTGATCAGCCGTAAGCCCCTGAGGGTGTAGCCATATCCAGGGCGCACCACAAGTTGTGGGGCTACATACACCCTACCTTTAGTGTGGCTTCAGCAAAAGGAAGGAAATAACATAAAAATAAAAAGAAGGCTGCCAACTCACACAAGGAGGGTATCAGAAAAAAATAAACAGGGGTCAATTAATTCGGAAAATAAAGAGACTCCCTAAGCCTTGGATAGACTAATAATGTCGGAGTCGGTAGAGAACAAGAGTTGACCAAGTGTGGCCGACAGGAAAGAAGACAGACAGGAGCCTAACACAAGTCAGTGGAAGCAATGACGGACTCAGCTGGGGCTCCATGACCGTCAACCTACATTCCACTAGATATAAGCCCATGTTTGGGGGTGGTGAAAAATAAAGACCTCTTTTGTTTTAAATCACTGGCTTTAAGGACCGTAACACATGGCATGCCTTTATATTGCGATACAGGTCCTAGGGGTATGCAAAAATGTACTAGATACTCAGCTTATAATAGTGTACATGACCCCTTATAATTTTCTCTAGTTACAGTACATGGGAATGATGACAATGATTTCCAAGCCCCTAAGTAAGACAAAAACAAATTATTTCCATTTCCAAACAGTTGGGGTGAGGTGAGGCGATTTTTCTAAACGTCAAACTCATGTGGTTTTCCACTTGTACTGACGACACTCAAAAGACGTTTCATATTCATTAAGTCCGTTATTATCAGGAAACATTTTCTGTCCACTCCTGGGTTAGTCAGTCTTATTTGCTATAGATCCTCTATATACCCTAGAAAAGGCTATTCATGCTTGTTCTGAACAATTAGTGTTAACTGTATATTAAAATTATATGCACAGCTTATACAAGCACGTTTTGCATGTATTCAAACTTTGTAAGATAGTTACGTACAACACGCAAAGTGTGTTTCCGCTACCAAGCAGTGGATATGAGCAATCACTGGTGATATCCAAGGTGAGCTGATTTGCTCTCACATTTTTTCCCATATTCGCTCCCACATTTGCTCCCATATTGCTCCCATTTTTGCTCCCACTTTTGCTCCCATATTGGCTCCCACATTTGCTCCCACTTTTTGCTCCCATATTAATGCCAACTCTTATTATTACAAGCAGCAGCAAATGTAAATGGAATAATATTTCTGATAATGCTCATAACAAAAGTCCTGAGGTATTGGGTTTGAATACCCAACTATGGTTGTCAGCCGATGAGTTACACTACAGGAAACTTTTATTTTTGTGTTGTGTTGCGTGATAATTTGCCCATCTCGCGGTGTAGTGGTTAGTATACTTTGGTGTTATCCCTGAGGTCTTGGGTTCCAACTCAACTATACCCAGAATTTAATTTTGATCTGAGAGTTGAAAGGTTAGGTTAGGTTAAGTTAGCTTAGGTAAAGTGTGGTTAGGTGAAGTTAGGTTAGGTGAAGTTATGATAGGTTAGTTTAGGTAAAGTTGGGTCAAGTTAGGTTAGGTGAAAATAGGTTTAGATGAAGTTGGGTTAGGTGAGGTTAGGTTAGGTGAAGTTGGGTTATGTTAGGTTAGGTTAGGTGAGGTTAGGTTAGTTGAGGTTAGGATAGGTTAGGGTAGGTTAGGTTAAGATAGGTGAAGTTATGTTAGGTTAGGTGAGGTTAGGGTAAGTTAGGTTAGGTTAGGATAGGTGAAGTTAGGTTAGGTGAGGTTAGGGTAGGTTAGGTTAGGTTATGACTAAGTTTGTTATGCTTAGTTGTTTTAGAAAAACACCACTCTTGCTCTCATATTTGCTTCCATATTTTATTTGCACTTTCAACTATCTTGACTTGTATATTTACTTTTGCCGGCATATTTGTTGACATATTTGTTAGCATATTTGTTCCCACTTTTTATATTTGCTTGGCTCCCACATTTCATCCCATACATGCTCCCACTTTTTAATTCCCACTTTTTGCTCATAGGTTTTGCCCCCACATTTGCTCCCACTTTTGCTGACACTTTGTACCCCCACTTTTGCTCCCTAATTTTGCATCTATATATGCTCCCTCATTAATCTATTGTTGTTATTACCAAGTTGTCTTTACTAGAAATTAGTTTATGCTTGACAGTTGATATGGAAGTATCAATGACTAGGTATGGTAAGCCTTATGCATGCTATGAAGTATATTCATATATTGTGAAACGAAGCAATAAAAATGGAACTGTTATTTGGCGCTGTTCAAGGCAACGATCGAAACAGTGTCGAGGAATGCTTAAGACAAAAGAATTGGACATACTTGCTTCAAACAGTCATGATTGTAAACTTAATAATCAAGCTAGTGCAAATATAAGGAAAACTCAAACATAAGCAAAAAACCAAGTTCAAGAAAAAAATAGTGCTGCTAGAGATAATATTAACCTCAGGTTTAATACACTACAACGCACTCATGCTGATAGCGAGTTGTTTAATGAGAAACCTTTATGACCTCCTGTAAAACCCATGATCAGACACACACCCACATCTCAAAAGCCCTCAACTCTATCAGAGACAACATACCCCATCAAGGAGTTGGTTGGGGAAGGAGAAAAGGATGGTGATGGTGATAATAATAACATAACAATGATAAAGCACTCTAGCACATCTCAAAAGAAGCTTTCAACACTATCAAAGGCAACTCAAACCATTGAACAGACTGTGGACACAGTTGGAAATTATGATGGTAAAGATGACGACGATGATGATGATCATTATGAAGATGATTATAATGATGAGGATGATAATGATGATGATGATGATGGTGAAAATGATGAACTGCCTCCCGAGTATTTGAAACCATTCATAAAAAATAGCAAATGGAACGATCCTAATATATTAGTCGAACGTCTACAGCTCTTGCATGCCTGTAAACAGGCTGGTCATATTGGTTATGAGGAAGAGCTGTTAAAAATAGAAGATGAACTTCGTAAAGCTGGTATTATTGTGTAATTGGTCAACATAGCAACACCCCCATCCCCTAAAATAATGTTTAGCAAGTGTTATATTCAAAAACTATAATAAGCAAATATGAACAAAAAAGAGCTGTATTCTGTGTGTGTGTATACCTATTGTAAAAATATATTTATTTGAATTAAATTAATTAACACAGTTTGTATATATTTCTTGTTTTTTTGCATGTTGACTGTATATTTGCTCAACCACATTTTGGTTTTTCAATGCACATTTTTGATTTGTTTTGATTTTTCCGTAGCATTACAGTTATCAGTCTTGTAAACTGGGTGATTAATATAGGTATAAAGGCATCTTTAAAAAATCACAAGCCTTACAGTTGTCACGTATCACGTATAACATGTTACATGTTATCCTACATTCCACATAGGGCTCTACCTTCTTAACAGTGAACTCTGTTGGTCATTAAAATAACTACTTGTAAAATATTTCCAGTGGCATATCCTGTTAGCAAATATCATATATTAAATATTTTCACGTCATAGAACGACAACTTGAAAATCATTTATTGTAGGAATACCTTTAAAGGGACCACCAAATCTTCAAGTATGCAATATACATTGCAGATAGTCCTGTCTTTTGGTCGGTAGTGCCTCAAGTGCTTACATTAAATAACAATACTGTAAACATATAAACATTTAATAAATCATAATTATTTTCATTAAATATCATATACCTTATAAATATTTTCACACCATAGGATGACCATTTCAAGATAATTTATTATAGGAATTGTAGGGATCTCCAGACCTTGAAGTAAACCATATTTGATATACATTCCACATAGCTACATAACCGACAGTACGTCGTGGTATCAATCTCAGCCACCAGGCACGCTCATTGTTTGTATTGCATTTCAGTTCCATTTGCATTTTATTTCTTGAAAATCACCCCCAAGCCAAAAAATACATAGAAAGCTAGTGGAAACATGTTACACATCAATAATTTTAGAAGAGCTCTCAGGTATTGTATGATGGTTTTTTTAGAAGTGTATAACTGTCTGTTGACTAGCATTTACTGTTACACAACATTATTTTTGGTAAACTCTACATAAGTATCCTAATTGTCTCTGGTATAATGTCTTGTTTAACAAACATGGTCACACGGTTTATCTGTAGGTTTAAGCCTCTGTTGTTTATGATATTAAAAAATGATAAACAGCTAAACTCACTGGTCAATAGCCAACATAGTGGGCAAAATGTTTCCCTGATAGGTAACTTATGTTTGGTTAGTCAATTCTTATTGCATTTTAGGAACCTTGCAAGCATCTTGCAACCTTCAAGAGGAAAGTATAGACAGGAATTGTGAAAAGGAAACCTATAAATCATTCAACGTAGTGATATGAACCTCAACGTAAGAAGTTATGAAAGTCTATGTGAGGGCGTGGTTTTGACAGCTGGATGCCTTTTCTGGCACCCACCTCAGAGACGAGTTTATGGGAGATGAAACTCAGCTATCATGTCGAATGTGGAGCTCCTAGTCTAGGAGAAAGTCATGTTTAGGTATTTGTCTGCAGGGAGTGTGGGAAACGAAACAACAACTAAAAAGCATACACGTAAAGGGAATATTATGGAATTTTCGAGTATATGTTGTGAATTTAAAAAAAATTGGTTCAATTTCATGGTTTGTAGACCTCTTGGCTAAATTTGGTAGAATTTGGTGAATTTTCATCAATATTCGGGTAATTTTATATAAATTTGAGCTAGTTCAAACCATTCTTTAATAATTCAATGGCATTTCAATAAATCTGGTAGTGATTTGTTGGATTTTGCTGAAATTTGGTGGAATTTGCTAAATATCCGGTAAATTTAGTGGATTTTACAAAATCCTGGTCAATTTCAAGATAAATCTCAGATATTTAGATATTTTACAAATAACCACTGTCACTGTGATGGCAGTATTAATGTGTGCCCTTGACTATGAAGGGTAGGAATGGTAAGGAGGTGGTTGTGGACTTAAGTGAATAGTCATTTATATTTACTTTCAGGATGGGTGTTGTGGGAAAATCGAACACTCCTCTTGTTAGTTTTTCAAGCAAGTGTACTCCTTGCCTCCCTTAGAAGCCGCTAATGAGCTCTAAGCATTTGCAGTTTGCAAGCATCTCACTATTGTTAACATAGGATGCTCATTACTTGCTATTTCAAGTACATGTTGTCATGTAGGTAAGGAATTGATCCAAACATAACATGTTTCGATTTTCTTTGCACTTGTCTGTGGGCAAACATGGCATTTACCCGGAGTAAAAGTGGAAATCCACATGAGTTTGACGTTTAGAAAACTCACCTCACCTCACCCCAACTGTTTGGAAATGGAAATAATTTGTTTTTGTCTTACTTAGGGGCTTGGAAATCATGGTCATCATTCCCATGTACTGTAATTAGGGAAAATAATAAGGGGTCATGTACACTATTATTAGCTGAGTATCTAATACAATTTTGCATACCCCTAGGACCTGTATCGCAATATAAAGGCATGACATGTGTTATGGTCCTTAAAGCCAGTGATTTAAAACAAAAGAGGTCTTTATTTTTTACCACCCCCAAACATGGGCTTATATCTAGTGGAATGTAGGTTGACGGTCATGGAGCCCCAGCTGAGTCCGTCATTGCTTCCACTGACTTGTGCTAGGCTCCTGTCTGTCTTCTTTCCTGTCGGCCACACTTGGTCAACTCATGTTCTCTACCGACACCGACATTATTAGTCTATCCAAGGCTTAGGGAGTCTCTTTATTTTCCGACTTAATTGACTCCTGTTTATTTTTTTCTGATACCCTCCTTGTGTGAGGAGGCAGCCTTCTTATTATTTTTATGTTATTTACTTCCTTTTGCTGAAGCCACACTAAAGGTAGGGTTATGTAGCCCCACCACTTGTGGTGCGCCCTGGATATGGCTACACCCTCAGGGGCTTACGGCTGATCAGTTTGGAAGTTGGCGACCACAAGGGATTCATGAGCTGGGACCAGTTTTCCTCCTTTTTATCGATTACCTCTGGAGCGGGACCCTCTCCTCTTTTACTTTCATATCTACCTTTTATGGCTCTCCTTCCTTTCAAGTCCATCAATCCACATTCTTGAGGGTTGAGGGGCATTATTTATTACTTCTGTCCTTTATTTGTCCTGTTATCCTTTTGTCTTACATTTAATTTTTCTAGTTATAAGTGTGTAGTTAGTTTTAGTTATAGTTTACATTTAATTTTATTTTCACCATCAGCCAAACAATTAGGGGTCGATAGGACCGCTTGGTGGTTAAGTTTATAGAACGCTTGTCTTTTGTTTGAAACAACACCATGTTGAATTCCCCGACTGGCTCATTAATTTTATACTTTGTACACTTATTTCTCACGGCTTTGAAACTGGCTGTCAGTAACGTGATCATTATTAATTTTAACTTCAGTCTAGGCCTACGGTGTATGATACTCAGCTATCATGTCGAATGTGGAGCTCCTAGTCTAGGAGAAAGTCATGTTCAGGTATTTGTCTGCAGGGAGTGTGGGAAACGAAACAACAACTAAAAAAAGCATACAAGTAAAGGGAATATTATGGAATTTTCGAGTATATGTTGTGAATTTAAAACAAAATTGGTTAAATTTCATGGTTTGTAGACCTCTTGGCTAAATTTGGTAGAATTTAGTGAATTTTCATCAATATTCGGGTAATTTTATATAAATTTGAGGTAGATTAAACCATTCTTCAATAATTCAATGGCATTTGAAACAACACCATGTTGAATTCCCGACTGGGTCAAGAATTTTATACTTTGTTCACTTATTTCTCATGGCTTTGAAACTGGCTGTCTGTAACGTGATCATTATTAATTTTAACTTCAGTGTACGGTGTAGGATTGGAAAGGAGGCAGCCATGGCTTCTGAATTACAACTATGTTAGCGTTTGTCTAAAGTATAAATAAAAAGAGAGTTCAAACATCATGTAGGACATAAACTATTTTTAAATTCAGATTTGTGTTTCACAGTAAACACAATCATTCTCCGTTTAAAACAACCCATAAATTTCTTTTTCTAACATGATAGCTTATAGGTGGGCATTGCTATAGCGTACATGTAGTAGGATCAACAGCTAAGGATTCAATTTCAATTACCTATACCTCTCATGGTATTGCTCTTAGTCAATTCGTTAAACTACAGAAAACCTTTCTATATGTGTAGTGTTTAACATACTTGGTTGTCTACCCTAAGGCCTTGGCTTCCAACCCCGACTATACCAAGAAATTCATTTTCATTTTAAGGTTGCAATAAGGATCACTGAGCCTTGTCAACCCTTACCTAACAACTATCTAGACATGTACGCTAACACGGTGCGAAGCACGTCCACTATCAAGCAGACGAGTAATATGAAACTTGGTGGCAAGAGCGTCATGTTCTTATCACCAAGACTCATTACACAAACAAAGCCAGTGTCTATGTGCAGATTCAACACAGCGATAGTATGCAAGTGTGTGTTTGTTCAAAAAGCATCATTAATATAACTCAACTGTCACCACAGTGGTCTGGGTTCGATTTTCTAAAGGCTGCAACAGGGTACACTCAGTCTTGTCAGGTAAAACGTTTTGGGTCAATTCATAAATCATGGGAAAGGGTTAGCCATTGTCAGTCCAAAACCACACATTACTTCACCCTCTCCGATATTTAGTTTTATAAAATCTCATGTCGATAACCTTAACGTTTTGGCTCTTTTGGTTGAATTCATGGGGCATGGCAACGGGTTGGCCATCCTGATTTGTACAACACCTGATACAACTCTGTAGCTTTATTCATTAGCTATAAACACATTAATCCATAATAACCTAATAATAATAATAATAATAAAAATAATAATAATAATATTAATTAGCAAGCTGTCATCCTCCAAGCACACATTCATTAAAGCATGGTTTCAAAAAACTCTTATGCTTTTAAGTGTTTAATACCTTTTTCTCCTGTAACATTACTATTCCCTGTTTTATGAGTGAAATAATCTATCGAGGTAAAAGCGTATGTCATCACCTATTTTTCAACTATCACACCTAATTTTAGGGTTCTTAGTTTGCAAGATATCGATTTTTTTCAATTTGAGGGTAGTTTTCACCGCCCTACAATTTTTAATGAAAAAATAAAAGATCTTATGTTCAATTATCATTTTTACCCGTTTAACACCTTCTTCCCCACTGTAAAATCGCTATTTACTGTTTTAGGGGTGACATCATGTATTCAGGTAAAAGCCTATGTCACAACCAATTTTTTAAGCTATTACACATAATTTTACGCTTCTTAGTTTCCAAGGTATCGATTTTTCAATTTGGGGGTAGTTTTCACCCCCCTGCTATTTTTCATCAAAAACAAAAGATCTTAGTTTCATTTATCATTTTTAGGTTTTTAACACGTTTTTTCCAATAACATGACTATTTACTGTTTTAGGGGTGAAATGACCAATCAAGGTAAAAGCCTATGTCATCACCTATTTTTAAAGCTATCACGCCTAATTTTAGGGTTCTTCGTTTCCAAGATATTGAGTTTTCAATTTTGGGGGGTAGTTTCACCCCACAAAGGTGGACGTCGCCCCAAGTGCTAGGACCCCTCATACAAGTCCCTAGCATGATTGGTTCACGAGATATTAACAAACGTGTAGTTAGGCCCTTTTGACAAAAACATGAATCATACATTCAAAAACGAGGCGTCACCCCAAGTGCTAGGATACTGCCTATGGCAAAATTCCATCAGGGATTCAGAAAATATTAACAAAAGTAAGTGATTATATAGACTAGAAAATAGTTTGGGGGATACGCTTTAAATTGTAAATTATAATTTTAAGTTAGGCCCTTTTGACAAAAGCCACCGGTGTGCATACATACAAGAAATTACTATTTCGCCCCGGGTAAGGGTAGTTTTTATTTTAGGGGTTGACATACATCGTTCATACAAAGGGAGAATTCACTCTGAGTCCTACGACACCCCATATGTTTAAATCGCATTATTGGTTAGCGAAATACTAAAAAGCGAATGACCTATTAGTTTTTGTTTTTTAATAATTATTTAAAAAACTCATCTATAAATAATCATTTAAAAACTCCGCTCTCTTTCAAAAGCCCTCAAGTGCGCATGCATACAAAGAAAACACTACTTAACCCTCGGATAAAGGTAGTTTTTATTTTGGGGTGGATATACCCACATCCAGCGTGAAAAATAACATTTAAACGGGCCCTCACTCAACCCTAGTCCTCACCCACCACCAAACCTTTTCCCAACATAGCCATACGTATTCAAACACACACGCGACTTGCAAGCGAACATACACTACCCCACTACTCGCGAATGACCTTTTAGTTTAGGTATTTTAATTAAATTAAGAGGCTATAGGAAAAGAGGGGGCATTACTACGAGTGCGAGATATCAGGTTCGGGGCCGATACGACGAGGGTTCAATAAGTTAGTGGACAGAACCCCCAAGTTAACACTACTTGTTAAAGGTCAACCACGTCTCACGCGAACACTGCAGACATATCACGTGATCGCTCGCACTGCTGCACATGCTCACACTCGCACGGGTGTCAAATGACGGTTAGCATCCTAAGCAAAAAACAATAACAGCTGCACACCACATTGTGCATAGGAGCCGCCTCTCCGCTCAGCCCGCCCGGCGCGAGCAAAAAAACATAACAGCTGCGCGCCACATGTGCGGGTCGCTCGCACTGGCCCACATGCTCACACTCGCACGGGTGTCAGATGACAGTTAGCATCCTAATAAACAACCCCCAAGACGTCAACACCCAATAACTTTTTATCACCATCGCATAAACAAGCCAAAAGGTCAACCCTTTCCCACGCTAGCACATGCAGTGCACATGCTCGCTCTAAGGACCCATGACGTCACTTGTCGGTTATCACCCTAATAAACAACCCCCATGACGTCAACACCCATTAACTTTTTATCACCATCGCACAAACAAGCGAAAAGGTCAACCCCTTCCCACGCTAACACGTGCAGTGCACATGCTCGCTCCTGAACCACGTGCTCGCTCTAAGGACCCATGACGTCATCGCGATTGCGCAATATCTGGTCGTGATGATGCAATATCCAAAGTGTTCCTTTTCCTACTACTCTTAGAGCTAAAATGTACGCATTAGACAATGATGGACTGGAAATAAAAAAGATTAAAGGTATTATCAGAGGCGTTGCTAAAAAATTGTATAAGTTTTCAAGATTATAAGGATTGTCTCATAAAGTACGAGGTATAAAGAATACCGATGAACATTATCGCTTCTAAACAACATTACATGTCATCCAGAAAACTAAACAACATTTCTCTGTGTCGTCGTGATGATAAAAGAGTAATTGATTCTGATGGTATAGCTACACATGCTTCTGGATATTACACATCGGTTGACCATGCTTAAACGGTTAATTTATACATATCAAGTCAACAAAGTAATACATACAGTGTCTCCCAAATTCGTTGTGTTCAATGGAACCTCCAGATGATGTGATGGAATGAGGAGCGGAAAGGAAGTGGATACCCTACCGCACTTAACTGAGGCCTTGTACTTATAATTGAAAAGACCTCCGGCGTGAGATTGATTTCTCCGTAAATCTGTGTGTGACTGAAAAGGCGTCTAGCGTGAGATTGATTTCTCCGTAAGCCTGTGAGTGAATGAAAAGGCCTATGGCGTGAGATTAATTTCTCTGTAAGTCTGTGTGTGAATGAAAAGGCCTCTGGTGCGAGATTGATTTCTCCGTAAGCCTGTGTGTGTGTTAACTCTGCCTCTATGGTTATGCCCAAGTGCCGGTCTCAAGCCGGCAGAAAAGAGGAGAGGCATAAAAACGTATACTTCCTTAAACTTAACTATAATGCGCGGTGGCCTTTACGAAGGGAGAATAGACCATAGAGGTCTAGTAGGCAGTCGGCAGTCAAAATGAAAGGTCGTGTTTTTCCCGAGCTCGCAAGTGTGCTGAAATGGGTCGTTCTCTGGAGGCTTATCGCGCGAGGATCGGACTGTGGTATGCGAAGGGTAGTCGGGATCTCCAGTGTTTGTGTGACCGTCCGGGGTCTAGTAACTTGTGGTTTATAGCCCTATTGTTACCTGCTTTGTTAGTTATTGGTGGAGTTGAAGTGAATCCAGGCCCTATTACTCCAAATGTGTATCAGGCAAATGATCCAGTGGCAGCTTTAAAGTGTTCTACGTGCAGTAAAACATTGAAGAACGGTATTGAGTGTGAACTAAGTGAGAAATTGAGGATTGTGAAGTCGGGAATAGGTTTTGTAAAGTATATGATACGCCGGACTGTTGGAGGGTGCAAATCAAAGCAAAGTGTCAAATAATACAAGAACTTAGAACATGGCTCCGCGAATCAGAAGAAACGGTGAAGGATGTGACTGAACGGCTTTCTATTGGGATCAGTGTGGAAGAGGCCGTGCAGGAGCTAACTGAGGATGACGTTATCATAATGGGTGATTCTATGATACGGTGGAGTGCGAATGTCTAGAGGAAATCAACTACGAAAGAGCGGTGTTATCCGGGGATTAAAATTGACCAGCTTGCCCAACAAGTGGAACCAGCAAATTTGGAGGACTTTGAAAAAGTTAAAGTGTTGTTCATCCATGTTTTGAAAAAGAGGGCTACAGCTGATTACATCATTGGGGAGCTCTACGAACTGGGCAGAAAAGCTAAAAGCAAGTTTAGAAATGTAAAAAATATAATGAGTGGCATTGATTGGCGGGGAGATGTTCCGTTTAGGCGAGTTGTCTGTAAATGACTGCATGGACTGGATATGTGCACAACTGGGATTAGTGTGTGGAGATGTTGACTGCTGGAATGGTGTCACGGACTTCGCCCGAGACGAGCTGCATTTAAGTCGACGGGGCGCTTTCAACCTAGGGAGCCCGTATGACAGGGCCATCGGTTCGTGCCAGCTTTTGTGAGGAGGAGCAGGTCCAGAGGTTGCCAGCCGATGCGAAAAGAAGGAGCTATTTCGGGATATTTGCTGCGGAGGTATGACTCTAAGATTAATGCAGGTTAATTTTCAGAGTTTAGGAAATTAATTAATTGAATTTTGAAATCTTGTAGAGACGTATCCTCCGGACATTGCCATGGCTACTGAATCATGGTTATATGAGGATATAAATAGTAACGAAATAATTCAAGGGACCTACGAAATGTATAGAAGGGATCGGAGGAAGCGAGGTGGTGGGCTATTCATTTGTGTGCGCAAAAATATAGCTAGTTTCTTAAAGTGGGCTGATACGGATCATGGAATGTTATGTGTACACATTTCGGATAAAGGAAATAAATTCCCTCTTCAGGTGATAGGAGCGTATAGAGCACCGAAAGATAACTTTCCTCGACACACAGTATGATGAAGTTTGTACGGGCAATGCTATAAAAAGAGCATAATAATTACCGGAAATTTCAACCTCCCCAAAGTAGACTGGTCTGGTGAGTCAACTAGCTGTGGTCAAACTCAGAGCGCTGCAAACAAATTATTAAGGGAGGGAGATTTTCCCAAGTAGTTGACTTCCCTACTAGAGACTATAATACCTTAGATGTTTATCTCATAAGGCCTGTAGAGCTGTATATTCACTGTCTGAAAGTACCACGAATTAGTGATAATTCTGGGGTTGAATTAAATATTAGATACGCTGATATTATAAAATTAGACTCTGATATAGCAAAAAAGATCATATTCCATTATCGCAGGGCGGATCAGGGCAAATTTCAGTGTTATTTGAATGAGTAGGATGGATATCGGAAGGAAATCACATTAATATCCTGTGGACAAACTTTTTGAAAATTTTAAATAGCGCTATTGATAAATTTGTCCCATCTAAATTACAGAAACAAAACCCAGATCCTGAGTACTACACACGATAAATCAGGAGTCTAAAACGGAAAATAATGAAATTATACAGTAAAACATGATAGTGACAAGTTATTGTTGACATTTAAGTCCTTATCAAAAGAGCTCGTCTTAAAAATAGGGCTGCTCATGACAATTATATGCAAGTTTTACTTGGTTGGAGAGACGATGTGTGAAAAAAAAACAGTTATGTTAGGAGAAGAAAGGGAAATTCAAATAATTGGTCGATGATAATGTCCGGTGATGGTAAATTAATTACTGAGATACAGACAATTGCTAATGAATTAAATTTCTTTTACGGTAGTGTGTTCAATGATTCCAGTAGCTGTGTGTTGGACCTTAACGGTGAATCAGGGGCTCCCCTTTTCCAAATAAACCAGTCAGCAATTGTAAAGCTAATACAAAAATGTCGTTACAATCTATCGAAAGGTCCTGATAATATTGTTAGTGAAGTACTTAAACTAGGAGGTGGCACGACACGTCGACGTGATGTTTAATATGTCCATAAATAATGCGCAAATCCCAGATGACTGGAAATGAGCTACAGTAGTCCCAATATTTAAGGGAGAGAGCTAACTTGAATTGGGCAACAACAGGCCGGTTAGCCTTACGTCCATCGTTTGTAAACAGATGGGGCATTTCATTTGCGAATACTTGAGGGAACAGTGGGAAGGATTATCATTGTTTAATGATAGGCAACATGGATTTCGGAAAGGTTACTCATGCGAGAGTCAGATGCTATCACTTTTCCAAGATATTAGCGAATCGTTAGACAATGGAGTTTCAGTCGACGCCGCAGTTATAGATTTTGCGAAGGCATTTGATGTCGTGCCGCATGACATGCTACTCAATAAATTTGCTTCGACGAAGTTTGACAGAAGAGTCATTTTATGGATGCAAGAATTGTTGACGGGTCGATCCCAGAAAGTGTAAGTCGAAGGCCGATTCTCGGATGAAATTACCGTAACGTCGGTTATCCCTCAGGGCAGCGATATCGGAACTTTGTTATTTTTGGCATTAATAAATGACTTACCAAATTGGATTCGCAGTGACTGTCGATTGTTTTTGGTTGATTGTGTAATATATCGAAAGATACATGACTCACAAGACAACGCAGTACTTCAAGATGCCCTGAACCTGGCCTGTAAGTGGGCTATTGTATATAAAATGAAAATAAACACAATAAAATATAGTCTCATAAAAATAGGGAAAGTGCGAAGGCAAGATTTTCAATATAACATAGGCTCGGAAATACTTGTGGAAGAATATTCTTGCAAATATTTGGTCGTTCACGTGAGGAATGATATGAAATGGAGTAGTCATTTAGGATGTGTAGTTTCTAAAGCTTACAAATCACTGCACTTCTGCTAAAGAATTAGGATATATGTCACTTGTAAGGCTTAGTCTGGAATACGCCTCGGTGGTTTGGGACCCATATCAGGTAGGGCTCATAAATGAGTGGGAAATGGTAGAAAGAGAGGCCGCTAGATTTGTGCTCAGTGACTTTAATCCCAGAAGCAGTGTGAGCATTATATTAAAGAAACTTTAGTGGGAATCACTTGAGGCTAGGAGGATGAAATATAGACCCTTTGCTATATACAACACGTATACAAATCAACCAGCATGCGGCGAGCTCAACAAACGTATGGGAAAGCGCACTTACATGAGTAGGAGTGATCATCCTTTCAAAGTTAAGGCCCGACCACAGCGAACAAATTATGGTAAATATTCTTTCGTAAACCGTGCCATTGATAACTGGAACTCTCTACCTGCAGCAGTCATAGAGCCTTTTCCCAAACATATAGGTGTGTTTTAGAAAAGACTGACTACTTGTGTAAATACTCCAGTTTAATTGTTAGTGAAATGTTGTGTATAATTATTTATTAGTTAAGTATATCTAATTTGCCACCTGAGGACACACCCCCAACTAATGAATGAATGAAATGTATATTTGTAATTCAAGTTTGCAAACCTTGTCATTATACCTGTGATAAGAGTTTACGTATAGTATTTATAGTTAACTTACTGGAGTTTTGGCTCCATGACATTTTCAAGCTTTGACTAGTTGATGTTAAGCCCCTTACAGAGGTGGTGTAGAGTACTGGATACAACTCTGTAAGAAAAGTATACAACCCTTTCGGTGTTGTTAACGGCGGTTTCTACCATTTTAACGTTCTGGTTGGCTTAAAGTATGTGTGTAAAGCATATCCTACCATGTGTGAGTGAGAGAGAGGATAAGTAGTTGACTTACTAAATTCAATATTAATGTATGTATGTATGTATGTATGTATGTATGTATTCTTTATTGTCAGGAAGATAGAATCCACTAGTGACAATATAATAATTAACAATAAAATGTACAAGTATAAACAAAACAATAACAGCAAACACGAACAAAAAATAGAAATACACTAGTCTATTATAAATCAATAACCACAACCATACAGACATGCACTCAAACATCCGATCTCAAGCATTCATTCATACAATCCCTATGTACAAGAAACATTGAAATAATTACAGAAAAAACAAAACTATCTACAGTAAACGGAAAAAGGCAAAAACATAAAATGAAAGATAGTAGAAAAAATTCGGAAACTGGGAAAAAAGTAATATAAGAGTGACATTCGAGGATCTAGATAACAGCAAACAAAAAATACATTACTTCAGTCGCTCGTACATTCAATCAAAAAATCAATCAACCATTCATTCAACCACATGTTCAATCAATCAATCAATCAATAAACGCAAATAGAAAAAACACAAAATGCACACACTATTTTACAGCCCACTTGAGATGTTTCCCATAACAGTTGATAGAGAGTCGAAGTGAATATCAGTAGCACTTTTACTCTCCATCAAGCTGTATGTTGACTGCAACCGGATCAGACATGCATTTTTATGTACATTAATTCTCGATCTGCCCCCATCGAACGTGTGCTTCCGTCTGGTGGTTCTCTGAGGGACGTGAAAACCCAAGTCAGCTAGCAACTGATTCGAGTCAATTCCACCATTTACCAGTTTCCACAGGAATCTCACGTCTCCCACTGTGCGCCGACTGCTCAGTGGAGGAAGACCATACAAGTTGCAATAACTCTCATACTCAGCTCTATGGTACGATCGTCCACCCCAGTAACAGAGCCATTTGACAAATCTCTTTTGCACACGTTCGATGGCGTCAATTTTATTACTGTGAAAAGGATTCCAGATCACACTACAGTACTCCAATTTAGTCCGAATGAGTGACTTAAATAATTTGGATAGAGTTATGTCCGAAAAATAATTTAAACAATTTATTTTTAAAAATCCCAGGATCCGGAAACTTTCACGACATATTTTTGAAATATGTTCATCGAACGAGAAATTATTTGTGATTGTCACCCCTAAATCCTTAATGGTTGACACTCTACCTAGCGTTTCATTATTAATACAATAATTAAACCTGGGTAGGAGGTTACGTTTCAATGAAACTGACAAAACTTTACACTTTTCAGTATTCAGTTTCAGTTTCCATGTTTCACACCATTCACTGAGTTGGTGTAGGTCTTCTTGCAACAACTCACAGTCATTTATAGTACTGATGGGCATATACAGTTTAAGGTCGTCAGCGTACATCAGGCACCTAGAATTATGAATTATACGAGGGATATCATTCACAAAAAGTATAAAGAGCAGAGGGCCCAATACAGAATACTGAGGGACACCGGAAGTAACGTTTACAGATTTAGACTTATTATTATTATTAATTATAACAGATTGGGTTCTATTTGAGAGGTAACTTTTGAGGAAACGTAAAAGATTACCAGTTATACCAAAATTTGAAACTTTATGAAGCAGTAGGTTGTGATGTACGCTGTCGAAAGCCCTAGAGAAATCAGTATAGATAACATCAGCACTACCACGGTTATTCATAAAGGTGGATACATCATGAGTGAAGACTGCTAGCTTGGTAGTAGTGGATCGCCTAGGAAGGAAGCCGTGCTGAAATTCAGTGATGAATGGTGACACGTGGGCGTACACTTCGTCCCGAACAATTGATTCAAAGACTCGTGCGAAAATAGACATTAGTGATACTGGTCTGTAATTAACTACTTTCTGCCTGGAGCCTTTCTTTAACACTGGGGTGATATGGACTGATTTCCAGTAATCCGGAAACACTCCTTCACTGATAGCTTGGTTGAAAAGAATATAAAGTGGACGAGATAGCTGGTGGCATAAAGATTTAATTATTTCTATAGGAATGGCATCAGGACCGGGAGACTTGCCAGAGGTTAGATTATGTAATTTATACTTGATGCAGTCTTCGGAAATATGGAAGTAAGAAATGCTGTCGTTACTGGAGGTTGGCAGATCAGGTAGAGGTGGCGGTATAGAATTTACAGGAAGGAATAAGGTTTCGAAATATTCAGAAAACAGCTCACAGGTACGAGGTACGAGGTGGTTTTCTCCACATACACCCATCAGGGCAGTCATGAAAACCTCATGCACTAGGTGACTAGACGTTAAACAACTCTCTCCTCCTCCCTTTCTTTTTCACCCTGGTATATGATAATAATAACATCATCCTATTGGCTCAGGGCATCCGTAATCGTAAACTCGTGCGTGCGGCCATCTTGTATATTAGCCCCTGGCCCAGCTATGACTCTCCCTCCATAAGAATAACATAGGGGAGTTGCGCGCGGTGGCCATCTTGCACATTAGACCCTGGCCCATGACCGGTCTCTTTACCCTACTATAAACACTTCATTTTTGCCTAAATTACAATGAAAAATAATGGATTATCTTCAATGGAATGCAGAAAGCGTATAAATGCTTTCATCCGTAGCAGTCACTTTTCATAGACCAGTGTTCATAAAATTTACTGAGCTGCACGATATGAAAGTACTCTTTACGCACACCGCGTTCGTCACTATATACAACATTATTCTGGGGACTGCCAAATTCCAAGTACAATAATATCCACAATCGGTATTATTTCCGTATACGGCCGTTACAGAAATAACATGTAGGAATATGCACTATTTATTATTTACCATTCACACATACCTGCTATAAATGGGTTATGTAACATTATTCTGGGGAGGTATTTATTTGATGTATAGAATAAAACCATTATAATGAGAAGTAGTATATCCCTCGAGGTTTTGAATATTGCATCATCATGATGTCATGAGCCCTTTGCTGACGTCTTGTGCCCTTAGAGCCAGTACGTGCACCAGTGCGATCACGTGATAGGCTAATGGACAAGTTAGCCTCCGCGCTCTGTGACCAAGGATGACGTCCCAAGGAGAGGTCAGCTGTGTATCGTTGCTATTAATATTAGTACGTAATTCTTGATTGATTTGTATATAGATAGCTGGCTAGTCGAAGACAGTTGTGTATGTGTGTCATCTGTTGCAATTGTGGTTGTGGACGAGCCTGTGAAAAGCATACAGTGTGTGCGTCATTCAGCATGAGGCGTGCAGCTGTTATTTTGGTCGAGATAAATAAGTGTGCGGTGACGTAATACTAGCAACCCGAAGTGATGGTCTAAGCGCAACATCTGTCACCAGTGTGTGTGTGTGCGAGCGATCACGCGAGACGCAAGCAGTGATTCCATGATCCGGCATGTGGCGATGAGCTGTTATTATGATTGTGATAAAGAAGAAGCCACTGACGTGATATGTTTGTTTTCGTTTTAATGTAGATTAATGGGTAATGACGTCAACGTTTTTTGTTTCCTGGCTTTGCTACATAGTCTCATTCGGCTAAGAGTGTTCTATGAGAAGACCATATGCTTTGACTGGGTGAATGAGTGTTGACGTAATAGGATTGTTTTTTAGATTGCTAGTTGGCCACATTCAACACTGTAATTTTAATGAGATGACAAGTTTGAGTTTCAGTTCCCAGAGGTTCATATGAAAAGTTCAAAAAGCTTTTTGCTGTATTTAATATTATCTTCTTAGTATATAAGAGCTGCATCGTTAGGAAGCCATAGCTAGTTGGCAACATGACTGTATTTGAAACAGTCAGCTTCGCTGTATAATGGAGGTGAAATTAATAGCGGAGCGAGCGATGGTGCTGAATTTACATTTTGTGGTTTCAGCCAGAAATCTAGAAGAAGAAGTCATCTTAAAAAAACCTGACTGCAGGAGAAAGAGATTTTAGACACCGAAGTGATGACGTTAGTGGCAAACCGTTACTGCTGTACCGAAATTGTTTTCAATGGGTTGAACACCGATATGCTTACGCAAATAATTCGCCAGTGCAGGAGTTTACCATACGGGCGGAGGAAATCATATATCCTCCGACTGAGGAGTTTGGGGAAGAATAATAATAATAATAAGAAGATAAGTAGAATGTTGTTTTCCTTTCGTGAGCAAAAAGACAATTTGAACGGTGTTTCAATTTTATACAAATGTATTAATATTTTTTTAAAAATATTTATTTTTATCATTTGTGGTTTACATTAATTATATATTATAAATTAGTGAAAAAGTTAAGATCATCGTTTTTGAAGTGGTAAGTAGTTCCTTTTCCACCAAGCTGATGAGAATTGAAGATGCTGTCTTATCTGCGAGAGTTGGATATGCTGTTCTTCTGCATTCTTTCTTTCTTTCTTTCTTTCTTTCTTGAGTGTGTAGGTTTTTAGTGAGCTAAAAACCTCTATTAATTATAGAGGCAAATTAATAATAATAATATTTTTTTGCGATAAATTAATGAAGCAAAACACTCATTGTTGTAATTAGTATATATGTTTGTTTGGAATCCAGGAGTCGTGAGTTGAATCGAAACCTAACCATGATATATGTGCTTGATTTCCTCTTCTACGTAGCACTTTGTCGATTAAGGAAATATTATGATGTTTTGTTCTTTGTAATTTTTGCTCATAAAACGCTCCAAATATTGGTAAATTTTTATTATCATGTAAAATATATGTTCGAGGATTAGTATTTTGAACTTTATAAATTTTAAATAATTCCGTGGACCAATTAGGTGCATTGGTTTTTTACTTATTCGTACAACATCACCAATTTTATATTTTGTTTTTTGTAAACTTTCATTATATTTTGTTGGTAACCTGGTTTGATTGTTTTTACATCAATAGGTTTCATGCCAATGCTGCGATGTATTTTGTGATTATATTTTACTTATATCCTTGGCAAAATATTTATCCAACGGTAAGAACCTTGTATGGTAAATTCATTCCACATCCATTCTTTTAGCGTGCGATTAAATTGTTCTACAACGCAGGCTTTAATGCTGCTGCCAGTTGAATAATGCTTTAGATTTCGTTTCTGAGACTATGGTTTTAAATTCACTGTTATAAAATTCTTTTTCCTCTATCTGTGTGAAAATAATTTGGTAATATAACTTTTTGAATAAACAAAATTTATGCTTTTTACAATCTCACTTCTTTTTGGACTTTAAGCGGAATTACCCATGCATATTTTAAGCAAACGTCAATAATGGTTAATACATATTAAAATCCATTATTCAATTAAGCAAGTTTCGAAATGTCTACAGGATTGGCTTCACGGAGGTCATCAATTCCTTTGCTAATAACATGTCGTCCTTTAAATTTTTTCTAAGAGGTCCATGATTTTCTTTTGCAATTTCTCGCCTAATTTCGTTCATAGATTTTTTCTAAAGAAAGATTTATAACATACTGTGCAGCGTTTTAAAAAAGTCTGAATTTTTATTTAATATATCCTGCTTTTCTTAGTTCTTCTTCAATTGCAATGATTTCGCTGTCAAGTCCTGTATGACCGGCAGCTTTTGATGCAATTAATTTTTGAAGTCTTGACACCAATGTGTTTGGTTCATTCCAATGCTCGAATTCAATATTGTTTCCCCCTTCTAATTTCCAAATGGCTTGTGGTTTGATGTGTTTCTTTTGCCCATATCCCGTATGCAACGTTGTATCTGCTTCGTCATTTTCATCATCTGTTTTTATGATTCTATCTACGTCTTCGGTAAGAAGGGGTTTAGTTATTTTTTTATAATTATTGGATTGAGTTCCTCTTAGTGCTCCATTGCTTGCATAATTGTTTATGCACGTTTGAAATACTTAGTAATTTCAAATATGAAATAAAATCTCTCCTATCTATTAGAGTTTCATCTGGTAGTTTCCTTTCAATTAATTCAAGTACACCTTCTGTTATAGGAATTTTGTCACCTGCGACTTTTATCCACTCTTTATGAAACAAAATTCGTTCACGCCCCAAGTATTGTTTATCATATTTTATCGTTATACCGAATGTTGTATCCTCATTTGTTTAATGAACGGATCAAGGAGGCGTCTAAGAAGTGTATTTATTTTGATGCTCTCTCCATCTTATTCGTCTGAAGTGACAGTTGATTCTGAATCATCATATTGATTTGTTTTTTAATATTTTTTGTGTTGACGTTGTATTAGCAATAGCTACAAGTACATTTAATTATTCTGTTACTAGTTTAAAGTTATTCTCTGTATCTAATTCTTTACGTCTGACATCATTTTTAAGTGAAAGATATTTGTCTTTAACATCCATTTTTAAGCGGGAAAGTTTATCCTTTACTCGACTTTCAGCTTTAATCTTCATTGTCTTCTCCATGCCTAACTTAATTGTAGTTGTTTTACTTATTTATAGCACATTCAAAGTCGACTTGAAGCGGAAGAACATCGGTTTTATTTTTTTCAGGGTCTCTAAGTCGAAACTGTATTTCATCTTGTTCTTCAATAACAATATAACTTCCATCCAGTTCAATCTCTTGACGTAAATTTAAAATTGCATACACAATTGGAGATCTTGGTGAAACAAAATTGGTTTTAATATACCTTTATAGGAATGAATGAAGCTTCCTATAAAGGTCGAAGGCTTGAAGCAGGCTGTGGATTTTCTTCTTGATACCTTTATAGGGAAGTTGGTACTGTATATTATGATTATGAAGCGTGTATACCGGTGAATAGATTGATGGTGTGTTAGAGAATTTCAGAATAAATTTCTCTAAGTTCATTTTCTTTACTTCTTCTAGTAATACGCCATATTCTTCTTTGCATGCAGAAAAACTTTCGAGTTGTTCCTTGTTAACCAAATGCTCAATATTTTCTACTTCAGTTTTTAACTTGTTATATTTATCTTTGGATGCAGCAGCA
This sequence comes from Meconema thalassinum, assembly GCA_946902985.2. NCBI lineage: Eukaryota > Metazoa > Arthropoda > Insecta > Orthoptera > Tettigoniidae > Meconema > Meconema thalassinum. Next base: position 759,032,464 of record OX336389.2, read on the forward strand.
CAACTTTCAAGTGCTTCTTTATTAACAATATTTCGATTGTTAACAAAACCCTCAACACGAGTTTGTAAACTCCTTAAAATTTCGTTCTTTTGATTAACTTAAATTCGTGAAGCAGCATAGTGTTCTACAAACCGTTTATTTGTCACGTCTTGGTCGTTAAGAGGAAACTCAACATTTATTTGTTTTTGATATTATAGATTATTTACAGTCTGGTTCAATTGATCAAATTCAAGTTGTGAAGCGACATATTGTTCAACAAACGACTTATTTGCAACATCCTTATCGCTTAAAGGATTGTTTACGTGAGTAATTCGTATGTTCTTCATATTTAAAATCCCACCATCGCCTACATTAAAAAGTTTTGTTTGTTAAATTTAGTGATTAAGTATTCTAGATCTTTTCGAGAAGCAGCAAAGTTTTCTAAATACAATTTGTTTATTACATCTAACGAATCAATTGGTTGAGATATGTTTGTTATTCTTCCGTTTAACATATCTACATTTCTATCATCTATGTTTATATTCAAAAGAGTTTTTTTTATTTAGCCTAGTTCTTTTCCTACATGAGTTTTAAGTAAAGAATACGATATCGCATATTGATTTTGAATTGGTTCTTTGACATTAGATATTCTTTTGTTACGTAAGTCGAGGCTATCATCATCAAACAACGGAATGTGATCTTCTGAAAATTCGCGCACTAAATTATCAATAAATTCTGCTCTTTTTAACACTTTGGTTATTCGCTTCTCTAGATATTTTTTATATTTGATGTATGTTGCTGCATTACAATAAGGTTTACTGCATCATTTCCAGATGAAGGTAGAGCTAAGCCCATGAGACGTTTGTTTTGAAAGTCGAGTTCTTGTTTCACTATTTTACAAATTGAATAAATTAAACCTCTAAGGTCATTAATGTTTTGTTGTACTTTTTCTGTATTGGACTCATTTATTCTTTGGCTTATTCATTAGTCTCAGTAAATAACCTTTGTTGCAAGAGTAGGGGAGCAATAGGAGTTCTAACGAGTTACACGAGCCGCTCAGCTACGCTGATCTTTTATGTATATTTCGTGAAACCAAGGGCATGCGACATGTCGTTGGACTCGGGCCGATGTCCTCTTTCCTATGGTCGACTCGTTATATTTTTCGAACATGTTTGAAAATTTTTGTTTTTGAAAATAGGTGATAGTTTGAAAAACCAAACATGATAGAACGTTGTTCTATAGCTTAAACGAACGGTCTCTAGGTGTTGGATTGTTATAATAAAACCTTTTTTATCTTTTGATTTTTTTGAAAAACGTGTAATTTTGAAATTCCTATATTTTGGAAACTAACAAGTTTACAAATAAGTTTGTTTGACATAAATTTAAGGTCCCTGCCACCTTTACCCCCTAAATAAATTTCAAGTCTCTAGGATAGAAACTTGACAGTAGTGTGGTACGGGGGGTTCTACCCATAATCGCGTGTGTGCTTGAATAGGTATGGCTATGTTGGAAAAAGGTTAGGTGGTGGGGGAGGACTGGGGTCGAGTGAGGGGTCGTTTAGATGGTATATTTTCCGCTCTATTTGATGGTGAGTTTATTTTTTTAAATGAGTGAAATTTGGAAACGCAATTTGAGGTTAACGTGCGTTTTTGATATTTTGGTGATATTTAATGAGCTTGTAAGGCTAGAACGATGTGTTCTTTAGGAACGGGGAGACGCCCTCTTTGCTAAGAATGTGTGTTGGTATTTTTTTTAATGTTTGTTTTTCGGATTGGCGCTATTTTGGAAACGGTGAAATTCGGAAAAAAGTATGTTTGACGTTAATGAGAGGGGTCTATGCCCTCCAGGTTATCAGCAAGTTTCAAGTGTGTAGGAGAAAAAAAATGATAGCCTACTTTCTCGAAAACATTGGTGATAATTGGCGAACGGATGATCGGATTTTAACAAATGAGAATAGTGGTTTTGTACGGGTTCTAAATCCACCGCCACCGCCACCGCTGGAATACTAAAATGGCAATATCTCGCGAACCAATCAGGCTAGAGACTTGTACGAGGTGTCAAATTACTCAGGCGAACACTTCCTTTCCATTGGACAACATATCTCCACCCTAATGTAAAACCTACCCTACTAGGGGGTGAAATTGAATTTTTTAGAGAATCTCTCTTTCCAATTGCAACATGTGAGAGTTTGAATGTCGATATGGATGTAACGATGTTCTGCAAACCAATAATCAAAGAGGGGCATGTTAGGCCTTGAGGTGAGAGTCCCTGTTATTGTTGACGAGCCCCCTGCTGTCGGGCCCCTGTGGATGGGTTATTGTTGACAGGTCCTCGTGGACGAGTCCTTGTGGACAAGTCCTTGTGGACAGGTCCTTGTGGACGAGTCCTTGGCCCTTTGGACTGATCCCTTTGGACGGGTCCCTTTGGCCTGGTTCCTACGGACTAGCCCATGAATTTATTTAAATTATGTCAAAGGGCCTAACTACATTTGTGTGTGTGTTGAATTGACGTTGTTCACCACTACTATAATGGGATAACGATATGAAAGGAAAGTGACGAAATACATGTGAACACGTGTGAAATGACCTTATTACCGTCCTCCTTGTGAAACAAGTCACATCCTGTTTTGCTTCATACGTGAGAAAATGTGAGTTCATGTGCAATATGATCTAACACACAGGTGTTCACCTGTACACGCGAACGATAAGAGCTAACAAGTCACAACCTGTTTTGACAGTGGTGGGAGGTAAAGGGGGGGGGGGTTAGTGTAAGAGAGAACACAGGTAAAGAGAGAAAGAAATATGTATTGCTCATAATATATGTATAGCTGAGGACTGTACATAGGACTGTAGGTTAAGTACAACATGAGTAAATAAATAAATACAAGACACACAGGTTCACACAACATGTATTTTATTAATCCAAGAATTAAAGGCTGAGCTAAATCCCAACCATTTTACATATAGTTTATTTCCTTTTTGTTTCATCACTTTTTCCACAAGGTAATGTTTAGGAAACGCTGTCTTTTGAAGTTCTTGAAGATAAAACCTGCCTTTTATGGATTGATGGTTGAGGTCCTCGAGTAAATAGGTGACTGGACTGTTCAGATTGACTTGACGAATTCGAAATAGTTCAGTCCCCCAATTTGGTGTGTAGCCCTTGTCGAAGACGGACTTGAATTAGTTACAAGTCGTGGCTTGGTCCCAATGGTTCTGTGTTTGGTGTCGTTGTAACGTGATACTAGCTCAGGTAACAAGTCCAACCAGCGATAAGTGCCCTGAGCGGAAAATGCTTTCCACATATGGGTTTTCAATGTTCGGTTGAACCGCTCGACCACGCTGGCTTTGAGATTGCTGTACGTGGTGTAATGGTGAATATCCTTAGATTTGAGAAAACTGGAGAAATCCTTGTTGAAAAATTCTTTTCCCTGGTCGGTTTGTAGCAGCTGAGGTTGACGTTTGGAGTGTTGAATAATATGTTGAAAGGCTTTGGTAACTAGTGGACTAGACTTGCGACGCACAGGTTCAACAAACGCCATTTTGGAATAAACATCAATGACCGTCAACATATAGCGTACACCATCGTTAACGCTAGCATAGGGAATCATTTCAACCAAGTCTGCTTGCCAAAGTTCATCCACACCCTGTGAAATCACCTTGAGTCGCTGATAGTGACGTCTAGCTGGACGATGCAACTCGTGAGCAATACCCATTTTAATGGGTGAGGGTTTAAACAATAATTTTGGCATTTCGAAGTTCTTCCTCAATTTCTTGAATTTCCCAATCGTGACCAGTATGGCCGGCTTGACGTGAAGCATGCAACAGCTGTAGTCGCTGGACGAGTTTATTTGGATTGTGCCAGTAGGTAACATCCACAAGGGGTTTTAATGGTTTAAATGTCACTCCTGAAGCGGACACTTTACGACGACCACTTTGACTAGTGGGGAACATTTTTGCAATGATGGTTTTATATTTTTGAGTTATGTTGGCATTCACTTGTTGAGTGGGATCATACTGTCTTTTGTGAGCATGGGTATCCAATAAAATGGATTTATATTTACCAAGGTCCTCTGGCGTATAATCTTGGGATGAGGGAGTCCGAGAGAATAGTAGCTTTAACAGTCCTGGTGTTAATTTATAGATGATCTTTTTAATGACAGCTTTAGTACGACTAAATTTAATCGATGAATCACCAATTTTAAAACTATCATCCTCATAGCGAACACCATACGTGGTATCTGTGTTTCCAATAAATAGATTGGTGAAATAGGGTTCCAGTGTTGATCCATAATATTTTATTAAAATGTTTTTCAGTTGAGCTTTATGTTGAGGAGTGGCCAAGAGTTGTGAAAATAGAGACGATCTGGAAGGGCAAGGGGTTGCGACCATGGCCAAGGATTTCCTTTTTCTTAAAAACTCTGCAAGGTGTGATGCCTTTTTTTGAGGCGTAAACACTTGTTCCTCATTATCCTCAACTTCGCTAACACTAGTTAAATCTTCCTGTTCCTCTTCATCTTCCTCTTTCTCTTCCTCAGAGTCCTCGTGGTGCGTCTGACTGGCTTGTGAAACGGTAGGTAGCGTTTCAGATGGCTTGAAAGAAGGTTTCAACATAGCTTTTAGCGGAGGTGTTAAATGTTGTTGAATAAACAAAGCATGATCCGCACGCGATCGTTTCAATTGACGAAACTTTTGACGAATAGTATTTTTTGCTCTAATAATATGCTTTTTCAATTGACTCTCTGCTAACGCCATGATGTCGTGACAAATGACTTGAGAGGGAATGATACAGTGCCTTAAATAGCAATAAAATGATCAAACCCTAAGCGATACCGCCCTTGGTTGAGTTCACTTTGTTTGTCAATCACTAAACAGGCATGACGTTGTGTGTTCCAGCACTAGCCACACAATTCTGTAAACATTTGAAAGGTCATATCCGGATTCACATGTTCATTATAAATTTAACGACTGTTCCTCTCGTCCTGGCGAAATAAAACAATGACATTGGCATTGTCACGAATCAACTGTTTGGACATTTTAGAATACGTTTGTCCAAGATAGAAGCAATCGATATGTTTGTGTCGACCCATGCTGAAATAGCTTTGAATGATACCTTGTCGTTCAGTGGATACATCATCGAAAATCATGAGTGAATCAGGCTTTACCTCATCCGGTGAAATAACATTTTCTTGCGTGGAAAATGTAAAATACCCCATATTCTCATTTTTTAATCCAGACAATACTTGATCCAGAAACACGTAGAGGGGTTGGTAGAGAGATTTTGCGAAAATATAAATATTTTGAAAACACAGACCATTGGGCGCTGTAATAAGTGTCTGCAAAAGATTGGTCTTTCCATAGCCGGAAGGTCCCACAATGATGCAGCGAATGGAAGATGGAAACAGTGAACCATGGCGTTGTTCACGTGATGTGGGGCAGAGATGGGAAACCATGTCCCTCACGGGGAATGACTCTTGCTGCTTAATTAGCTTCATTTCAACTAAGGCTTAGAGAGGCTAGCAGGCTGTCTATATACATCACACCGAGCCTTGTCATAGAAACAGTAGACTCATACTACAGGTTGACGATGGATGTCTTTGGACGTGCGTTGATGGTCAAAGCTAGGTCTGTTCCCATACATGATCCTAAACAAGAAACAGATCCTGCTAATAAACACTATGTGGATAGGTCAGTAGTGCCACGCACAAAACAAGGAGATTATGACTTTAAATGAAAGCGGTTAACTCATGTAAAACATCCTCAAGTGTCTACAGACGTTACTACAAAAAAGTATGTGGATAACAAGGTGTATGAGTTTTATGATAAAGTGCCTCAGCTTACGGTGGATGGTTATAGCGCTAATCATCACCGCATTATTCACGTGGAAGACCCACAAGAAGATAATGATGTCTGTACCAAGCGATACGTGACCTATGAAATGAAAAGGCTTTATAAATTTATCCCATCTGTATTTTTAGTGCATCTGACAAATGTAAAACCTGTGAATGAGAGAAACCATATGCCGCTAGTTCATGACCAGCACTTGACCTATGTGCTTGCTTCGGGTTTAAGCCACTATCGACTACACTATAATGGAACCATTCACATAAATATGCCATACCTGATGAGAACCATTTACAAATAGAGATAAATGGTCATAGGATGTTGGTCCATAACCATGAAATGGTCAATGCAGGAGATGAATTATCCTTTCATCTCATGTTGACATGGAATGAAAAGCAAGCTGGAAAAACCATAAATGATTTCCCACTTTATGTAGAATTGGAATATACAGCCATGAAATAACAATCTAATGTTAGTTGTGACTTAAACTTTCTTGTGAAAGGTTGTTGGTCATCATCATCATGGTGAAACAAAGATATGTGGTGAGAAAGACAAAAAATATGAGCCTGTCCTTGGCAAAGCCTGGGCTTATGACATTCGTGGACAAGCCCTTACGAAAGAAAAAAAGAAAAAATAATGTGTTGACCAAAAGGAAAGCTCTTCGAGTAGCACAGAGACATGTTATTCCAAAACGTCAGCGACAGGGTTCAAAACAAGGGCGAGTGATCCCCGTCCCCAAAAGAGCGGGATTTTTACCTGCATTATTCGCCGGTCTGGCTGCTCTAGGTTCACTTTTAGGCGGCGCCAGTGCAGTGGCAAAAACCATTAAAGCCGTGCAACAGGGCAAGCAACAACTCAATGAAAGTCAGCGACACAATGAAACAATGGAGGCCATTGCTATGGGGGCTAGAAATGTCAATTTGAAGCCAGCCTTTTATCAACAAGGATTTGGAATTTCACCTTTTCGAAATAAAAAAAAACATCTTTAACCTCAACCATAGCAAGACATGCCCTGACGCATCAGCAAGTGGAAAGCTATGCTAAACAACTGAAGCTTTCTCATTTTCGAGGTGTGTTTATGCGAAACCAATTACCCTCACAACCCTGGAAACATGAATGTGCTGTTGTCAATTTGGATGATCACCGAGGACCTGGAACACATTATGTAGCTTATGTCAAAGAGGGATCTACTGTATGGTACTTTGACAGTTTTGGGAATTTGCCCCCGCCCATGGAACTAGTGACCTATTTTGGAAACAGGATCAAGATATATTATAATGTGAAACGTGAGCAAACGTTTAACAGCCAACAGTGTGGACGTTTGTGTTTAATTTTTGTATATAAGACGCAACATAAGCAAAAACGTCAACAGTATGTCGGCGGAAAGTAAGACGTTTACACTGCATGGACGTGGACCTGAAGTGAGTCTAGACTTTTACCCACCTATCGAATTGAGTGAAAAACCTTATGGTATAGGACTTGTTTCTCTTGAAACGTACAATCGAATATACAACATACGTGAAAATGTGAACAACAAGTTTTACTATGATGATTCTGTGCTCACCCTGAACTCTGGTGGATACACGATAGATGACATTTATGAACACATTTATGTGGTGTTGATCAATGAATATGGTTTAAAGGCATTTCTCGATGGAACGCGCAAGTTTGAACTTGTAGGAAATACCAACACTCATCGCTGCAGTATTTTTTCTACATTCAAAATTGACTTTAAAAATCACTCCGATTCCATTGCTCCATTACTAGGATTTAAACCACGTGTGTTAGAGCCCAACAAAAAACATGAATCAGACCATGAAGTGAAATTCATTGAGGACCATCATGTGTCGGTGACGTGTAATATTATTAGTCAAGTGTACACCAATCAAGAACCGTCGCATTCGCTTTATGACTTTATTGTAACATCGCCCAATGGCTATATTATTCGTGAAAACCCTCCAGTGGTGCTTTTTCATTCTGTGGCTGTCGATGGTATTAGTAATATAACATTAAGACTGACCAATAGAGAGCAACAACTCATTGATCTAGATTCTACCACACCAGTGACTTACAAGTTGGTGCTAAAACCACTATGAAGTTTGTATATAAAGCAACAGCACCGTCTAGGAATGGTGTTAGTTGTTTACCACGTGAATACACGTCAACATCTCAGAACAAGCAGATTTTACAGCATTTGGGTTACCACATTAACCCCCGCGATGAATTCTATTCTAGAGGTAGCGAACCACATCGAGGAGCGACCAGGAGTGGTAAGAATTGATCTGCATTCTTATCAAGCTCAAACACCTGGACTCAATAACAATGATGAAATTCAATTTGTTATCAACAACCAAGATATTTACACTCTACCGCATGAAAGTGTTATTCAGATTGAAGGTCGGCTCACCAAAGCCGATGGTTCTACACCCACTACATCCAAGTTAGCCAACCATGCTTTCGCCTTCCTGTTTTCTGAAGTACGATATGTCATTAACGATATCGTGGTGGATAGCACTCGAAATGTGGGTATTTCCAGTGTCATGAAACTATATCCCTCTTATAGTGAGGAAGAAGCTAAAACACTTTGCATGGCGGGTTGGTGCCCTGACTCGACCAATGACTGGATGGTACACACCGATGGCACCTTCACTGGATATTTACCTCTTAAACTGATTTTAGGCTTTGCTGAAGATCACCAGCGCATTGTGGTCAACGCAAGGCAGGTGCTTTATCTGGTGAGAGACAGGAGTGATAATAATGCACTCAAGGGAGTCGACAATGCCCCCATTGATTCAAAAATTCAACTACAACGCTTGCTATGGAAAGTGCCTCATGTGACCCTTAACGATAGCAAAAGACTGGACATACTCAAAATGGTAAAGAGAGATGGAATTTAGAAGCTGGGCACTCCATGAGTACCCGTTATTGCCCACCACCAACACACATAGTTGGTCTATAAAAACAGCCCGCTATACAGAGAGACCTCTCTACATGATTGTGGGTTTTCAAACGAATCGCAAGTATCAACAAACCAAAGATGTCACGCAATTTGATCACCTGCAATTGAGAAATGCACGTCTTTTCCTCAACGGTGCTGTGTTTCCCTATGAAGGGCTGGATTTAGATTTTTCAAAAAATAAGTTTGCCTCCCTGTACGACTTGTTTTCTAAATTTAGATGGTCGTATTATCAAAAAGAGAATTGTCCAATGTTATCACCCCAAGCTTTTAAGACAAGGGCGCCACTGATTGTCTTTGACTGTTCCTACTTGGAAGAGTCTGTCAAACCATCCAATATTGACATTCGACTAGATTTTGAAACGCATGACAATGTTCCAGCCAATACCACGGCCTACTGTTTGATTATTCATCACAAACAAGTCAACTATTATCCACTGTCCAACCAAGTGACAAGTGTATAAATAGCAGGTCAACACACATCAAACCACTCAGTAATGTCTTGCTTTCAAGCCTCAAGAGAAGTTACATCCATGAATTTAAAATCTGAGGAACAACGTTTCAAGACCTTTGCGACGTGGCCGGTGCCTTTTATAAACCCTCAAGCATTAGCAGCCGCTGGATTCTACTATTTAAAAAGAAGAGATGAAGTGAAATGTGTGTTTTGTCCCATCATCTTAGACCAATGGCAAGAGAGCGATGAACCCATGCAGGAACATCAGCGCTGGTCACCTGCCTCCCCTACCTGTGCAGAATGGAGGTGGGTAATATACCCTGTCATTCAAGTTACCCCTCACTCATGCCTCTGAGTGATGAAAAAAGTTACGATACGTGTGGACTTTATGGTGTCAACAGTGCTTCAGTGAGCAGCCCACAGTCAAAAACATCCAGTTTAGAGACATTGGGATATCATCGGTGTTATGGACACTATAAACACAAAATACTTTTTTGTTGTATGAGATGGTACCGCCTCTATCCTAGAATGAAAAAAGAATGTAAAACTTGTTATGCTAATAAAATAATGAAATAAAAAAAATTGGTTGTTGTTGTTATATTATTATTTCTTATGCCCCCCTGTCATATCCTAACCTCTATAGTGACTACTCGATGTTTTTCTTTTCTTTTACTAGAATGGAATGTAAGTAAATGACATGGGTACACCTTACTGAACAATTGTCAGTCTGTGGTCAGTTGGACTTGATCCAGACAAGAGTGAACATGTTGCGTACACTGATTGTCGACTGTCAAGGGTTTAAAATTGGAGATAACAAATTTATATTTAAAGAAGTGGCCATCATCGATTGTTCCACTTTTTGGATATCACAAGCTACTCATTTGGTGTTTAAACCACCTTATGCTTTTGATTTGTTGTGTGATAAAGACCGTAAACAAACCCAGTGGATTGAAACTCATATGCAATTAGACTGTAAGCAGGGAACCATTTCATATAAGCACCTGGACATGGTCATGAAAGCCTACTTGTTTTCTGCCCATGTAATATTTGTGAAAGGTAGTGAAAAACGTCAATGGCTACAACCATTTTTAGCGTCTTACTGTCAATGTATCGATTTAATGGACATGGGCTGTCCATCGCTGCAAACACTCATGGATCGCTGCCCCTGTGACAATATTACCCATAAAGCCTTGGCACAGGTGTGGCAATTGTTTCATTGGCTATCCACCAATGCCTGCTGGGAGTTGTTAAATAAAATTAAAACTAAAGGTTTACCTGTGGATGACACCAGTGAGATTTCTACAAGCGACGTGTAAACATCAACGTAATACCATGGAGAAAGGGGATGCTACCGATAAAGCGATTGGAAAGTTCTTTGTGTGTAAAAAGAAACTAGACAGTTTTACTAAAGAAGAATTATTGGCTCTTCCAAAATCATTCATTTATTATGTCGCAGCAAATGCAGTGAAAGAAATCTGGCAACATGTACCAAAATCATGGACTCAAGACCCTGTGTTAAGTGAATTGCAACCATGTACGGATTATGATCACCATAAGCAAGTGGCTATGGCAAAAATACCCTCTATGCGACAGTGTGCTACTTGCCAGCTAGTCAAACTGTATCATGGTCATAAAAGTCAGTGTAAAGACTTTGTTTCCTCATACCACGGGTGTGATGGAGAAAAAAAGCAACAACAACAATCATCATCCACAGAGGAAGAGGAAGATCAAACCTTTTTACCATCGATGGAAAAGGATATGCCAGACCTGTACTGGCAATGGCGTCATTAACAAAGTATTTCAATACTTGACTTTCGAAATCTACCTACCTGGTTATTATTTGTGTAGTCCTGGAACTTGTCTTGAAGAACCTTTGCGGCATAGTGATATACCTATTAATCCTTTGGATCAAGCTTGCACCTTTCTTATCACCACAGTCATTCTGCATTAAGACGTGTAGCGGATAAAGTATCGTTGAAAAGCTAAACATCTTTTGACATTCTGTGATGTCTCGGTGGGAGAGAGGTTGGCAGTCGTCATTGTGATTAGTGTTATAAAAGGAAAGTTAATGATGAGTGGACATGGACATTGAAAAGGATTGAGGAATTGGTATTTCTTTGTATTCTATTTTTGTAAAGCTCTATTTGTTGTGAAATAAAAACAAGGTTTACAAGATCACAATGTCTTTTATTTTAAAAAATGGTGATAGCCATTTCATTTTTTTCACACATGAATATTTACAATTTCCGCTTTACATTTTTTTACATTCCCCTTGTTTAGTTTAAAACATTCTGTACATTTTTGTTGTTGTGAAATAAAAACAAGGTTTACCAGATCACAATGTCTTTTAATTCTAAAAATGGTGATAGTCATTTCTTCATTTTCATTTTTTCACACATGAATATTTACAATTTCCACTTTACATTTTTTTACATTCCCCTTGTTTAGTTCACACATTCTGTACATTTTTTTGTGAAATATAAATAAGGTTCACTAAATCACTATATCTTTTAATTTTTAAAAATGGTGATAGCCATTTCATTTTTTCACACATGAATATTTACAATTTCCACTTTTCATTTTTTACATTCCCTTGTTTAGTTTACACATTCTGTACATTTTTGTTGTTGTGAAATAAAAAACAAGGTTTACCAGATCACAATGTCTTTTTTAATTTTAAAATGGTGATAGCCATTTCACTTTTTCACACATGGATATTTACAATTTCCACTTTACATTTTTTACATTCCCCTTGTTTAGTTCACACATTCAGTAATTTTTTTAAAATCTTTTTCGTAATATACAAAAGCAAACATTTTACACTAAAATGTATTACTTATCTTATTTTTACTAAACTACTGTAGCCTAACATTATACATTCTACTTACAGTTTTTACAAAAAAATATTACAATATAAAACACACTACAAATATTACAATATAGGGATCATTAGACTTAAGTAAAGTAATAGTCGTCAATGCGACTGTTTCCCCAAGCAAGAGTATTAAATGTGTTGGGTATAATGAATCGTTTGTTGTCTTCATTACTTAAAGCAACTTTGTTCAACAAATTGGTATGTAGCTGATGATTTTTACTTCTAAATACACACATTTTCTTATATAATACAGGTGGGTTACTAACTATACAGTTTTTATAATCACTTATATCTAACTCTTTACTAACAACATTCTTTTTCACTCCTTTTAATTTTTTTACTACTACATCATCAATTGTTATATAGCTGTATGATTTAGATTTTGTGCCTACAAAGGTGTCTATAATTACACCAGCACATTCATCCTTAAATTTCCCAAGAACCTTTTTGTTTACTAGAGGTAAATGGTAAATATTATCCTTGGGGTAGTCACTTGTATCAAACCTATTTAGCTCAGTTTTGATATCCTCATAAAATCATCAGTTTTAAACTCATAAATAAAAGAATCTGTGTCTGTGTAGAGTAATTTAGCATTATCAAGATAGTTTTTCTTTACATAATCATAGTGAAATTCATACATAAGTGTTTTTGACAATTCCAGAATGGTGTAACCCACATATATGGGTTTGTTGTAAGTTACTTTAAGACGATTCATTTGTATTAGAACTAAATCCTCATGAATAATTGAACAGCTATGAAAGTTAGGCTTGCTTATTAAGTTGCTCGCACCATACCTTTTACCATCGTTCTCCCACTTTGTTATCAGCTTTACATCAACTCGTTTATCAACATTCTCCATAGTCTTTCCAAAATTACTATTATTCATGAGTTTATAAAAATCTTTTTCAAACGCGTTTGTTGACTGCGTTCTTAAATTATTGTTTAGATCAATATACGGTTTGAGCCATGCTGACTGATGAAATTGCAATACGCGATGAATTTTAGTTAATTTCAATCCATGCTGTAGACACTGTTTCAAGTTTTGATAATGTATTACATATTTACATTTATCATTTACATTAGCAATTAACATTTTTGTTCGTGATGTGATGTATGGAGATTTCATATTCTCAGGACAAAATGGTAAATCATTATGATCATCATGTAACTCTTTAGGGTACTCAAGATTTACCTCTAAAATATATCCTTTATCATCGTTATCATTAAGGGTGTCAACATGTAAGACATCAATTTCAGGTTGTGTCAGCCAGCGAAAATCTTTCAGTGGTAGATATTGACTCATAGCCCAACCATATTGGTTATTTGCATCGAGGTAGACAATATACTTTGACTCTTCACAAGGGTTGTAGCTAGGCATGTATTTATTATTCGCTTTGGAGTACCGTCCACTACATTGACTTAATCCACCTCGAATTGATGATTTTATAAAATTGATCATGTCTATATCAGTCATTAATTCTAAATTTACTTTCGTTTTTTTCAACATTGAACTGAAACTTAACCCAGGAGCAGTGAAATACTGACAAGGATCCAGGTCATAAGTTTTCATACATACATTCCGAAAATTTTCAAAAACATCTATTATAATAACACATCCGTCTTCAAATATATGTCTGAAAATTCTCCTAAAGTTTGAATGTCAAACTGTGTCCATACACGTTGTGCATGTAAATATTCCTCATCACTGATATGACTTGTGTTTAAGGAACTGTAAAATGCATCTTTCGGTGGAAAACAACACTCCTCAAGACGTTCTACACAGTTAATATATTCATAAGGGAATATACCCTTTTGACGAATCAAATTAAAATCATCTTCTTTAGGAAAGACACGATGAATTTCATGAAACTGATCTGATTTTAAATTACTAGCCAGCTTATCAAGACTACTCGGCATAAAGCGGAATGAATCTAAAAATCGCAGTTTAATGTTTTTTTTATTGCTAGTTTTGATGTATTTTTTGAACGATATGTATTGTTCCTTATTATTTCCAATCACATCAATTTTCACATCTGAAGCTCCAAATTCTTTAACGATAAAGTGGTTATCGTATTTGCTGCCGTTATGTAGAATGACCGGAATGAATTTACTTACTCTATAATTTAAATTACATTCTTGGTGAGCCGCACCACGATATTTTCCTGTTAAATGGTCATGATCGCGAACCCTGTCTGTATATAAACATTCACCACATATAAAACAATTAGTTTCAGTTTCAAAATTCATATGCTCTGAGGAAGTTAGTGGCTCCATTGGAATGATCGTATTTAAAATAGAGGATATACGAATGGCATCTTTCTCAAGCCTTTCCATAAAAACTTTAGGGGCATCAGGTCCTCTATAGAGCTCAAACGTATTTAAAGAGTCATCATAACTACATTTAATATAATATGCAAAGCTAAAAGGTTCATGAATGTGAGTAGTGTTGGTGAAAGGTTGGGCTGGATTTGATGAACATGTATTAAATGGTTTTAGCAAAGCCTCGAAGTCAGCATATATAACAAATGGTACTCGAAGCTGTTTCTCATAATCCTTAAATTTTAGAATGTTATTTTTAGGAGTCGGTAATACCGTACACACATGATTACATCCCCATTTTTGATGTTGAGTTAGTTAGTCCTCTTTCTGGAAATGTAGCAAACAACCATCGCACAACCACTTCTTAGATTTATCTTTTGTTATCTGACTACCAACAAGTCTACTTAAATGTTTTATCCAACAATAGTGAGCATTTTCACCTTCGGTTATGTATAGTAAATTTACATGAGCATCCTTTTTTTCCTGAGTATAATATAGAGGACCAACTATACTCTTATTTTCAATTCCATAAACATTAATACTTACATTGTTCAGCTCTTCAAAACGATGAATGTCTTTTATCGCCATAGGAAATTCCATTTCTTTTAAATCTAACACTGAAAAATAGTGAGGATAAGATGATGTTCTATCCATATTTTCCACTGCTGGATGGAGAGCTGAGGTTACAGCCCATGCAAAGCATGCGTCATCATTATTCATAACGTTTACACAAGCATGCTTACGTTTGATCCATCCTGGCAAATCAACGTATGATGATGCTCGAAGGGGGTTGTATTTATTCATGTTGGTTTCTAAATAAAGTACTTCAACCAACGCCCAGCCTGACTCCCTTTCCTGGAACTCTTCACTCTTCACAATGATAGCACTTGAAATATCTTGGTATATATCACTAATATTAGTTGATTCGCTAACAATTATGTTTTTTGTATTAAAGGATTTGATATCCGTAATTTCACCTTCGCTCCCAGTTTTTACATAGAGTCCAAAAAGTTCAAAATTCATTTTAATTGTTTTATGCTCTAATAAAACATTTTCTACTAAGCCAAACACAGTAGGTTGAACATTTTTTAAAAATAATTCAATACTTTGAGTTTTTTCTTTACTATAAAGTCTATAACTAGCAATTTGACTTTTAAATGCACTACCAATTTGTTGAACATTTCCAGAATTTCTTTCATGGCAAGCGTTATTTTATGTTGAATACTGCGTAAATGTCCATGAATGATTGAAGAAGGAATATCAATATTACATACATCACAATGGGTTATTGAAGGTTCACCATTCTTCTTTCTTTTTGTTGCACAACTAGTTTCACAATCTTGAGAACGTTTACGCTTTTGAGCATAACATTCATTTAAAGGTTCCGTGCTAGTTGATGGTTTTACAGTTTTTAATTCCTGTTGTTCCCCATGCACTTCAACCATGTGGAATTGATATCGCTTTACAGCAGAAAAACCAAGTTCGCAAACTGAACACGAAAATGGTGCTGAACTGACATGTTTTAAATTTACATGTCGTGTAAGACTATCCTGTCTGTTAAATGTTGTAGCACAATGACTGCACACAAACATTTTCTGATTATGTTTTGTACTTGCATGACGTTGAAAGCTGTCATGTCTTGAGAACTGTTTCTTACAGTCACCACACTTGAACATGATGATTACTTTCGAAATTACCTATAAAAGAAAGAAATCATCAATGTTAATAAAAGATAAAACAAAAAGTACAATATAAATAGTTTAATTATATTCCAGTCAATGGTTATAGCAGGGTATTTAAATCAATCATCTGTGAACTCCTAGCAAGTCTAACTTTATGTAGTTCTAACTGAGGGTTACTATATACCACTGTCACTGACACCTAGCGGTGAACATTGGAACTTGATAGAGTGGTAGAAACCAGCGACCACCAGTTAAGTGAGCTAAGTGTGGCGTCATAGCCAGTCTTAAAACAAGTCTAAACTTGTAGAACATGTCACGTGATAGAAACCAACGATCGCCAGTTAAGTGAGCTAAGTGTGACGTCATAGCAAGTCTTAAAACAAGTCTAAACTTGTAGAACATGTCACGTGATAGAAACCAGCAATCGCCAGTTAAGTGAGCTAAGTGTGACGTCATAGCCAGTCTTAAAACAAGTTTAAACTTGTAAAACATGTCACATGATAAGGTTAAGTTAGGTAAAGTTAGGTTATGTTAGGTGAACTGAGGTTAAGTCTTTAAATATTCCCTCTGACACTGACAGCTAGCAATGAACATTCAGACTTAATAGAGCGGTAATCAAAATCTAACCTACAAAATTAGCTTTACACACCATGGTTAAGTAGTTCCAACTTTTGACTGCCAAATATACCATTTTCACTGACATGTAGTGGTGAACATTGGAAAATATCACTCTAACTGTTTAAAAGTTATTAGAGGGGGCACTTACCTTTTTATAATTTATCAACTGCTGTCACTGAATGAACAGATTGTAGGAATCTGGTAACCTACAGGTACCCAATTATCTGCAAACAAATCAATCAATCAATCAATAAATACATTCCAATCAATAACTTCAACATCAATTAGTAATAAAAGACTGCAATCCATTAATAAGTACTTACCTTGCAAAATAATTTAATGATTTTCTACCAAAACGGCTTTTTTTACAACTCTTGAGCAGTAATAGAGCACTGTTCACTCAAAGCGAGTAATAAAGACTGACAGTAGGGAGATATATGACACCCCTCTTATATAAACTCTCATCGCTCGTGTCAGCAGTTTTTTGCAGATCATTGCAATTCCTTTCCCAATACAGCTGAGAGTCCAAAGTACACTAGGAACACCTGTGTGGTATCCAATGACTGCCTACTTTGCATGATCATCACCCATTGTCTTAGTCAACATATGGGGTTTCAAATTACTGCAGCGTCAGTCATAGCAACAGCAGTGTGCGCTCTCTAGTATGTCGACAACATGACACCGGAAGGAACACCTGTGTAATATCCAATAACTGCTAACTTTGCATGATCATCATCCATTGTCTTCATGAACACTTGCGGTTTCAAATTACTGCAGTGTTAGTCATAGCAACAGATCTGTGCGCTCTCTGTCATGTCTGTAATATGACACAGGAAGTAACAAGACGTCTTACTGCACGTGCCATCTCCTCAGTTTTAACATCTTAAGAACATGTATTATTCTCCTTCAACTACAAATGACTCGTTAGAACACATCCATCCACCAAGTTAGATCCCTTGTATGTTCACATGTATTTCGTCACTTTCCTTTCATATCGTTATTCCATTATAGTAGTGGTGAACAACGTCAATTCAACACACACACAAATGTAGTTAGGCCCTTTGACATAATTTAAATAAATTCATGGGCTTGTCCGTAGGAACCAGGCCAAAGGGACCCGTCCAAAGGGATCAGTCCAAAGGGCCAAGGACTCGTCCACAAGGACTTGTCCACAAGGACCTGTCCACACAGACTTGTCCACACGGACTCGTCCACAAGGACCTGTCCACAAGGACTTGTCCACAAGGACTCGTCCACAAGGACCTGTCAACAATAACCCATCCTCAGGGGCCCGACAGCAGGGGGCTCGTCAACAATAACAGGGGCTCTCACCTCAAGGCCTAACATGCCCCTCTTTGATTATTGGTTTGCAGAACATCGTTACATCCATATCGACATTCAAACTCTCACATGTTGCAATTGGAAAGAGAGATTCTCTAAAAAATTCAATTTCACCCCCTAGTAGGGTAGGTTATATTTTAGGGTGGAGATATGTTGTCCAATGGAAAGGAAGTGTTCGCCTGAGTAATTTGACACCTCGTACAAGTCTCTAGCCTGATTGGTTCACGAGATATTGCCATTTTAGTATTCCAGCGGTGGCGGTGGCGGTGGATTTAGAACCCGTACAAAACCACTACTAATGAGGTGTCGTTAGACTCGAGCTGACGGGGGCTTTCCTCTGGACCACGTATTATATTTTTAATTTTTTATTGAAAATTTTTGTTTTCATAAGTAGGTGATAGTTCGAAAACCAAACATTCTAAAAAGTGTTGTATGGGCTTAAAAGAATGGGCTGTATGTCATTTATTTTTATAACACTTTTTTTAAGTTCAATTTTGAAATTTGTATATATTTTGGAAACGGTCAAGTTGACAAAAATGTTTGTTTGACATGAATGATTGGTATTTACCCCCTTCTACCTCGAAAATAAATGTCAAGTCTCTAGAACAAAAACAATTCATTTTAAAACTTTTTTAAATTTTTTAAAATAAAGAGTGTTTGTAGACAGAGAGAGACGATACCGTTGGGCATGTGTTACAACGAGGCTATGATTGGCCATGGTGAATACATGAACTGGCTATTTCGAGGGGGAGACAAAAAGATACAACGAGGGGTCGCTCTTTTCAGATATTTCCCATGACGAATATTTCGAAAATCCCTTATGGCGATTTCGGTGACCTTGCCCGGAAGAAATGAATTGCTATTTTGGCGGAATGGCGGGGCAGCTAATGACGGTTGGTTTTGTGATATTTCCTATGACGGATGGAGGCGATTAATTGAAGATTTTTTTTTACCCCTGAAGGGGATCATTAACCTGATAGTAAACGATAATAAGCGAGACCACTGTCTGGCACAGCAAATGGTTGTAGAATATGGAAATCTATAACATTCGGTCGAGCAAGTCTTGTGCCAAAACGGTAAGGTCATTGCCTTGATATGTTATAAACTAAATATTGAACTGGGTGAAGTGATGTGTTGTTGGGTGAAAGTATGTGGTTAACATGATCATGTATTGAGGATGGCCGCTCGCTAATAATTATATTACAGTAAAATGTTTAATAATAATAATAATAATAAAACACACATGTTTTGATTGCTAACACATATAGTCCAGCTCACTGAACACTGAATACAGTGGTTTGGCGGTTTGGTGAAAGCAACTGCTGATAACACAAAAATGTCTACGTGGGCAGGATGTGCGATATCAGCTTACTTGCCTGGTAGAGGCTAGCAGGTCTGGCGTTTAAACAGCCGCCATGTTGGTTCTTATGCACTAGTAATACCAATGTATAAGAGGCAGCCATTTTGGTTCTTTATTAAAAACATAAAACTAGTATAAATTATATGAATCTTATTGCGATTGAGGAATGTTGAGAGGCGAGGGAAACATGAGAGAGACAGACAACCATTCAAGGTCAAAACGCCGAGAAAATGCAACTCTCTCTGTTGCTAAGCAGACTGATAAGATTGCGTTAGTCATATACTTGCCATTTTATCACACGGACGAATGCAGTAAAGCTGTGGAAGAAAAAAACCTTTTACCTTTTGGTAAGTACCTATGAATGATAATTTTAATAATGCAATGCTAATGAACCTTAAATTTGTAGTTATGGATAAGGTAATTAATGTCTTTATTTATTTATTTATTTGTTTGCAGATAACTGGTATACCTTACATGTCTGAGAGAGAGACCATTCCACTTTTGAGCCCACTAGAAGAAAACAGCAACAAGCCAGTACAAGTCAAGGTGAGTTTTTTAAAACTAAATTGTTTATTTTTTGTTGAATATTTTTTATTTTATTTTATGAAATGCATGTATTAACCTAAATTTGGGTATTTATAGCGGTTTATTTTATTTATTTTTACAAACTTGGAAAGAAAAGCCTTACCGCCATAGCAGTCGCTGAAAACCCGAGACGCACTAGAGCGAAACTATTACCCAAAAGTGAACTATTTAAAACTGAGGTAAGCCTAACTTAAAATGCTATTCCATTTTACAATTACTGAAAACTCGTAGGCAAAAAGAAATTCATTATCTGAACATGAATGGGACAATGATTGCTTTCTTTATTTAAGGCTATGTATTGGCAAACGGTAAAAGACCATATTGGTTGTTGACCGGGAAAAGTACAAGGCCATGTTGGATTTTCTAAAAACAAAAATTTAAATTTAATTTATGGGTGGTTCCCTATGGACTCAACGAATATCCACAGGTTTGAACATGATAATCTGAACAAAATGACATGAAATTCATTCATTTTTGTTTATATATTGGTTAAAGGGGAATGTAAATGACTGAAGTTTATAAAAAGCAAATAACTACATGGGTTACTGTAAGTGCCGGCATACAGTTTATTATTAAATATTTTTGATGGTGTTTTGATATATTAATGCCAATTAACGTTAACGTTATATTTACAAATATCGATGGATTGATTGAGTGATGGGTTATTTTGTTTGCTTTTAGGTGTCGTCATGCGCCATTAAAGTAATGAACAGACAGCGAACAAGCATACATTGTGCTTTTGTTTGTTTCTTTTAGGTGTGGTCATACGCCATTAACATAGTGAACGTACAGTGAAAGAAAGCATACATTGTGGTTTAAAGTAATGTGTTGCAACGTTAATTACTTACAATAAGAAAAAGTTTCATTATAGCACATGGCTTTAGTACCAAATACAACAAGTTAGCAAGTCTGTCTACCATGTGGGTTACATTTAAAATCAGAACATGATCGTTGGTTAACATTTGAATCTTTTCTTGTAGGCTCTTTGTCAACACATAAACTTGCAGAAGCCGTTTTTTTTACTTGAACCGAGAAGATGTGGTGCGCTGTGTGTTTTGTCGTATTCAACTTTCACACTGGGTAGAAGCGGATGACCCCTTTAGAGATCATTTGCGATGGTCTCCTTGTTATCCTTACATGCTTGGAAAACAAATGGGTAACATACCCGTGTATCCATTTTACCGAACCACAAGACCATTGGCCGCTACTTACGTTGCTGAATCACAAATAAATAATAATAATAATAATGATGATGTATTACCAGCCAACAACGGTAGTGTCCATATATGTGGTCCATATGCCATAGACAGTGTTGAATTGGCATGTGCTTTTGAAAAATTGGGAGTTTGCAAGACTAAAGCACTAGCACACCCAGAGTACAGCTCTGTTGAAAAACGTTTAGAATCTTATAAAAATGTTTGGCCTTTAATATTAAAACACCTTACCAAACAACTAAGTGAAGCTGGATTTTTTTATATTGGTGAAGGGGATAAAACAGTATGTTTTTATTGTGGATTTGCTTTAATGGATTGGCAAATGACTGATGACCCTTTTGTGCAACACCCTCGTTGGTTACCTAACTGTAATTACATGGTGTTGCTTAAATGTCAGGAATTTGTGAACACTATTCGTAAATAAAACGTGATTGCAGCACAAGACATAAAAGTGCCTTTAGAGTTAGAACACGCGGAGCAAATACATGGGGCTGAAAAAAAAAGACTTGTCTCACGAACAGATTCACAAATATGACCAACAATTATGTCAAATTTGTTATCAAAGTGTTGTATTATTGCCTTGTGGACACATGATAGCATGTGCGCATTAGAACTTAACACTTGTGCTATATGCAGAAAAGTAGTATCTGCTTCAGGTAGGGAATTTCTTGCATAAATAGTATAATTTATGAGCAATGCATAGTGCAAAATACCTAAATGCACAATATTATTACAAGATATTGTAGAGTGTAATATATATGTTTTTCTTTTGTTTATAGACTACTACAATGAATGTTTTGAACGCCGTGGGGCAAGCTTGTGGCTTAGAGACAAAGAAGCTCAGCGAATTGCCAACGCATATTCCATTACGCATGATCAAGATTCGGAAATTGAAAACAGCATATGGTGATGGTGTGCTTTGTGTATGCGAAAATTTTGAGACATTTCTGCCTACACGGTTTAATGATATGTCGGAGAGTGTTTCTAATGAAGTGATTAATGCTGTGCAACCTGTACACTTAATTTATGAAGGCTTTTAAGCAATAGCTGCATGGTCCGTTTTAATTAAATAAAAAAACAAATGTGAAATAATAATGGAAAAATATAAGTGATGACAATGGACCGAAAGAAAAAAATATGTGTATAGAATAATAATGTTTTAGTTTTTAGTATTGTCTTAAAAATTATTATCATCAAACCAAAAAAAATGTATATCAAATTTGTAAATAAATGGAAAATGATGTTACAATGCTGTTTTATTTTATACCAAGTTAGAATAATTGACATTGCAGAGTATACATGATTATGGCAACAGATGCACACTGAATTCAACTCTTTCTCTCTTTACAATAGTCTGTTATAGTTTTTAAACACAAGGCTTGTTGTAGATCATTTCATACCAATGTCCATTCACTGTTGTTTTCGAAAACTGGGAAAGCCGCAATGCTTTTATAGGCATAAAAACCTTATTGTTATTACAATTTAGTCATTTTGATCCTCTTGCAATACTACGGTACCTTTTTGCATATCAAGAGCAGATGACCGAGTTGTTCCACTCCTTAAAAACGACAAAAACAACACTACCTCTTGCATAGTTTGTGATGTTGATGGCTTTTGCGATGTGGAAGTTGGATTAAACATAACTTTTAGAACAGGGGTTACACGTTGCTCATTAAACAATCCACTATTTTGAGTAGCAATATGGTTTTCTTGATTATTTGTCGACGACAACTGTGTTTCATGCATTACGCTACATTGATGATCACTGACACTTAAAACCTCACTATTTTTACTTTTTAGGTCACCACGACAATGTTTGGAACGTTGTTTTGAACAACGCAAAATAACAGTTCCATTTTTTTGGTTCGTTTCACAATATATGAATTTCCTTTATAGTATGCATAAGGCTTACCATACCTAGTCACTGATACTTCCATGTCAACTGTCAAGCTTGGACTAAGCTCTAGTAAAGTCAACTTGGTAATAAGAATAATAGTTTAATGTGAGAGCAAATATGGATCCAAAGAGTTCAGGTAAAAGTGGAAGCAAATAAGAAAATATAAGAACCAAGAGTGGGGGTAAAAGTGGTCGCAAAGTGGTAGAGCCATTACACAATAATTTCAGTACGACGAAGCTCTTGTTCAATTTCTTTGATTTCCCAATCGTGACCGGTATGCCCAGCTTGTTTTAAAGCATGCAACAACTTTAGCCGTTGGACGAGGTTATTGGGATTGTGCCAGTATACAAATTTAACAAATGAATTTTTAGGTGTAAACAAAGCATTACCATTATCATCATTATCATCATCATGATGGATGATCATTATCATGATCATCATGACCATCATTACTATTAGTATATAGTCCTTTTTGATCCTCTTGCAATACCACTTTATTTATAGTCTGTGTTGTCTTTGATAGTGTTGAAGGTTTCTTGGGCGTTGACAACTGTCCTAACATGACTTTTTGAGGCATGATAAGTCTTTTGAACAAACCCTGCACTATCTTTACCCGCAATATCGTTGTTTTGAACATGATTTTAGCATTTTTATTTTTTTTGTAAACAGCAACCGTGGTTCGTTTGGAGCACTACATTGATGAACACTCACACTTAAAACCTTTCCATTTTTTCTTTTCAGATTGCTTCGACATTTTGTTGACCTTTCTTTTTACCATCGCCAGAATATTATTCCATTCATATTCTGACGATTATAGTTATACGAGTAGCCTTGATAGAGTGCACGTTGCCTACCTTTGTTGGTTGTAGAAAGTTCCATAGTAGTATCTGACCTGTCAGTACGTTTACGCTACAAAGGTTACAACTGTTTTTCTGATGGAGTGACCTACCATAAGCTTATATATTGCCTTATGTGTTGGCTTTTGTGTTGGCAATTGTGTTGGCTTTTTGTGTTGGCTTTTGTGTTGGCTTTTGTATTGGCTTATTTGACAAGTTAATTTGTTAATGTATTTAGAGTGTTTTTTTGTTGGTTTTGGAAAGTATTTAAAAGAGAGGGAATATTTAAGACTTAACATCAGCTCACCTAACCTAATCTAACATAACTTCACCTAACCTAACCTAACTTCACCTAACCTAACCTAACCTTACTTCACCTAACCTAACCTAACCTAACCTAACTTCACCTAACCTAACCTAACCTTTCAACTCTCAGATGATAATTAAATTCTGGGCATAGTCGAGTTGGAACCCAAGACCTCAAGGGTAAAAACCAATTATTTTGGTAGCTTATTATGGTAGCTTATTTTCATAGCTAACCTAACTTTACCTAACCAAACCTCAGCTCACTTTGGATATCACTAGTAAGTATTCATATCCTCCGCTAGGTGGAATGCCAGTTGTTCAGGTAGTGCTCATATGTACCGCTAGGTAGTGGAAACACACTTTGCGTGTTGCATGTGACTCTTGTGAAGTTTTACCGCGTGCAAGACGTGCTTGTATAAGTTCTGTGTATAAACTCAATATACAATAAACCAGTAAATGTTCAGAACTAAGATGTATAGCCAGGTTTAGGGTATAGAGGAGACCCTTAGCAAGAAATGCTGTCTAACCCACCGGTCTACAGCCTTGTCATACGCAGTAAGCACCTATCGGCAGTAAATCCTATACCACGTTGATCATTACAAGGCACATAAACAGGCTTTAGATCATGGACTAAAATTGGTAAAAAATCAACGTATGCCTTTAGCCAAGGTCTTTGTTTATACTTCAACACACGATGTGTTTTTTTACCAATTTTAGTCCATGATCTAGATCCTGTTTAAGTGCCATGTAATGAACAACTTGGTATAGGGTTTACTGCCAACAGGTGCTTACTGCGTATGACAAGGCTGTAGACTGGTGGGTTAGACAGCCTTTCTTGCTAAGGGTCTCCTATATACCCTAAACCTGGCTATACATGTTAGTTCTGAACATTTAGTGGTTTATTGTATATTGAGTTTATATACAGAACATATACAAGCACTTCTAGCACGCGGCCAAACTTCACAAGAGTCACATGCAACACGCAAAGTAAGTTTCCGCTACCTAGCGGTAAATATGAGCACTACCTGAAAAGCTAGCATTCCACCTAGCGGAGGAAATGATCACTTACTAGTGATATCCAAAGTGAGCTGAGGTTAGGTTGGGTAAAGTTAGGTTGGCCATGAAAATGAGCTACCAAAATAAGGTACCAAAAATAATTGTTTTTTTACGTTTGAGGTATTGGGTTCCAACTCGACTATGCCCAGAATTTAATTATCATCTGTGAGTTGAAAGGTTAGGTTAGATTAGGTTAGGTTAGGTGAGGTTAGGTTAGGTTGGGTTAGGTTAGGTTAGGTGAAGTTGGGTTAGGTTAGGCTAGGATAGGTTAGGTGAAGTTAGGTTAGGTTAGGTAAAGTTAGGTTAGGTTAGGTGAAGTTACTTAGGTTAGGTTAAGTTAGGTAAGGTAAGGTTGGGTTAGGTGAGCTGAGATTACGTCTTTAAATATTCCCTCTCTTTAAAATACTTTCCAACACCAACAAAAAAATCCACTAAATACATTGTCAAAAATAACTTTTCAAATAAGCCAATAAAAAGCCAATACAAAAGCCAACACAAAAATCCAACACAAAAAGCCGACACAAAAGCCAACACAAATGCCAACACAAAAGCCAACACATACGCCAATATATAAGCTTAAGGTAGGTCACTCCATCAGCAAAACAGTTGTAACCTTTGTAGTGTAAATATCGTACTGACAGATCAGTTACTGCTATGGAACTTTCTACAACCAACAAAGGTTGGCAACGTGCACTCTATCAAGGCTACTCGTATAACTATAATCGTCAGAATGTGAATGGAATAATATTCTGGCGATGCTCAAAAGAGAGGTCAACAAAATGTCGAGGCAATCTGAAAAGTAAAATTGTAAAGGTTTTAAGTGTGAGTGTTCATCAATGTAGTGCTGCAAACGAACCACGGTTGCTGTTTACAAAAAAAATCAAAATGCTAAAAAGCATGTTCAAAACAACGATATTGCGGTTAAAGATAGTGCAGGGTTTGTTCAAAAGGACTTATCATGTTCTCAAAAAATCATGTTAGGGGAATTGTCAACGTCCAAGAAACCTTCAACACTATCAAAGTCAACACAGACTATAAATAAAGTGGTATTGGAAGAGGATTAAAAAGGACTATATAGTAATAATAATGATGGTCATGATAATGATGATAATGGTAATGCTTTGTTTACACCTAAAAATTTATTTGTTAAATTTGAATAGTGGCACAATCCCAATAAGCTCGTCCTGCAGCTGCAGTTATTGCATGCTTTACAAAAAGCTGGGCATACCGGTCACGTTTGGGAAATCAAAGAAATTGAACAAGAGCTTCGTCGTACTGAAATTATTGTGTAGTGGGTCTACCACATTGCGACCACATTTACCCCCATTCTTGGTTCTTATATTTGCTTATTTGCTTCCACTTTTACCTGAACTCTTTGGATCCATATTTGCTCTCACATTAAACTATAATTCTTATTACCAAGTTGACTTTACTAGAGCTTAGTCCATGCTTGACAGTTGACATGCAACTATCAGTGACTAGGTATGCTAAGCCTTATGCATACTATAAAGGATATTCATATATTGTGAGACGAACCAATAAATATGGAACTGTTATTTGGCGTTGATCAAAACATCGTTCCAAACATTATCGTGGTGACCTAAAAAGTAAAAATAGTGAGGTTTTAAGTGTCAGTGATCATCAACGTAGTGGACTGCATGAAACACAGTTGCCGTCCACATATAATGGAGAAAACCATATTGCTACTCAAAATAGTGGATTGTTTAATGAGCAACGTTTAACCCCTGTTCTAAAAGTTATGTTTAATCCAACTTCCACATCGCAAAAGCCATCAACATCACAAACTATGCAAGAGGTAGTGTTGTTTTTGTCGTTTTTAAGGAGTGGAACAACTCGGTCATCTGCTCTTGATATGCAAAAAGGTACCGTAGTATTGCAAGAGGATCAAAATGACTAAATTGTAATAACAATAAGGTTTTTATGCCTATAAAAGCATTGCGGCTTCCCCAGTTTTCGAAAACAACAGTGAATGGACATTGGTATGAAATGATCTACAACAAGCCTTGTGTTTAAAAACTATAACAGACTATTGTAAAGAGAGAAAGAGTTGAATTCAGTGTGCATCTATTGCCATAATCATGTATACTCTGCAATGTCAATTATTCTAACTTGGTATAAAAAACAGCATTGTAACATCATTTTCCATTTATTTACAAATTTGATATACATTTTTTTTGGTTTGATGATAATAATTTTTAAGACAATACTAAAAACTAAAACATTATTATTCTATACACATATTTTTTTCTTTCAGTCCATTGTCATCACTTATATTTTTCCATTATTATTTCACATTAGTTTTTTTATTTAATTAAAACGGACCATGCACCTATTGCTTTAAAGCCTTCATAAATTAAGTGTACAGGTTGCACAGCATTAATCACTTCATTAGAAACACTCTCCGACATATCATTAAACCGTGTAGGCAGAAATGTCTCAAAATTTTCGCATACACAAAGCACACGATCACCATATGCTGTTTTCAATTTCCGAATCTCGATAATTCGGAATGGAATATGCGTTGGCAATTCGCTGAGCTTCTTTGTCTCTAAGCCACAAGCTTGCCCCA
The DNA here is from genome assembly GCA_946902985.2 of Meconema thalassinum. Classification (NCBI taxonomy): domain Eukaryota; kingdom Metazoa; phylum Arthropoda; class Insecta; order Orthoptera; family Tettigoniidae; genus Meconema; species Meconema thalassinum. The sequence goes on from OX336389.2 coordinate 759,060,372, forward strand.
CAGCGTTCAAAACATTCATTGTAGTAGTCTATAAACAAAAGAAAAACATATATATTACACTCTACAATAGCTTGTAATAATATTGTGCATTTAGGTATTTTGCACTATGCATTGCTCATAAATTATACTATTTATGCAAGAAATTCCCTACCTGAAGCAGATACTACTTTTCTGCATATAGCACAAGTGTTAAGTTCTAATGCGCACATGCTATCATGTGTCCACAAGGCAATAATACAACACTTTGATAACAAATTTGACATAATTGTTGGTCATATTTGTGAATCTGTTCGTGAGACAAGTCTTTTTTTTTCAGCCCCATGTATTTGCTCCGCGTGTTCTAACTCTAAAGGCACTTTTATGTATTGTGCTGTAATCACGTTTTATTTAAGAATAGAGTTCACAAATTCCTGACCTTTAAGCAACACCCTGTATTTACAGTTAGGTAACCAACGAGCTTGTTCCACAAAAGGGTCATCAGTCATTTGCCAATCCTTTAAAGCAAATCCACAATGAAAACATATTGTTTTATCCCCTTCACCAGTATAAAAAATCCAACTTCTCTTAGCTGTTTTGTAAGGTGTTTTAATATTAATGGCCAAACATTCTTATAAGATTCTAAACGTTTTTCAACAGAGCTGTACTCTGGGTGTGCTAGTGCTTTAGTCTTGCATACTCCCAATTTTTCAAAAGCACATGCCAATGCAACACTGTCTATGGCATATGGACCACATATATCGACACTATCGTCGTTGGCTGGTAATACATCATCATTATTATTATTTATTTGCGATTCAGCATCGCAAGTAGCGGCCAATGGTCTTGTGGTTCGGTAAAATGGATACACGGGTATGTTACCCACTTGTTTTCCAAGCATGTAAGGACAACAAGGAGACCATCGCAAATGGTCTCTAAAGGGATCATCCCCTTCTTCCCAGTGTGAATGTTCAATACGACAAAACACACAGCGCACTACATCTTCTCGATTCAAGTAAAAAAATCGGCTTCTGCAAGTTTATGTGTTGACAAAAAGCCTACAGGCCAGGATTCAAATGATAACCAACGATCATGTTCTGATTTTAAATGTAACCACATGGTAAACCGACTTGCTCACTTGTTGTATTTGGTACTAACGTCATGTGTTATAATAAAACGTTTTTTATTGCAAGTTATTAACGTTGCACAAGAGCACAGAGTAGTTCAAAGCAAAATGTATGCTTGTTCACTGACTGTTCATTATGTTAATGGCGCATGACGACACCTAAAAGCAAACAAAATAACCCACCAGTCAATCAATCAATCAATCAATCAATCAATACTTGTAAATAAAACGTTAACGTTAATTGGCATAAATATATATCAAAACACCATCAAGAAATATTTAATAATAAACTGTATGTCGGCACTAACAGTAACCCATGTACTTATTTTCTTTTTATAAACTACAGTCATTTACATCCCCCTTTAACCAATATATAAACAAAAATGAATGAATGTCATGTCATTTTGTTCAGATTATCATGTTCAAACCTGTGGATATTCGTTGAGTCCATAGGGAACCACCTATAAATTAAATTTAAATTTTCGTTTTTAGAAAATCCAACATTGTCTTGTACTTTTTCCGGTCAACAACCAATATGGTCTTGTACCGTTTGCCAATACATAGCCATTAATCATGAAAGCAATCATTGTCCCAGTCATGTACAGGTAATGAATATTTTTTGCCTACGAGTTTTCAGTAGTGGTAAAACGGAATAGCATTTTAAGTTAGGCTTACCTCAGTTTTAAATAATTCACTCTTTGGCAATGGTTTCGCCCTAGTGCGTCTGGGGTTTTCAGCGACTGCTACAGCGGTAAGGCTTTACTTTCCATGTTTCTAAAAATTAATAATATAACCGCTATAGATACCCAAATTTAGGTTAATACATGCATTTCATAAAATAAAATAAAAATATGAAACAAAAAAAATTAAACAAGTTAGTTTAAAAAAACTCACCTTGACTTTTACTGGCTTGTTGCTGTTTTCTTCTAGTGGGCTCAAAAGTGGAATGGTCTCTCTCCCAGACATGTAATGTATACCGGTTATCTGCCATTAAATAAATAAATAAAATCATTAGTTACCTTATCAATAACTACACATTAAAAGTTCATTAGCATGGCATTATTAAAATAATCATTCATAGGTACTTACCAAAAAAATAAAAGGCTTTTTTCTTCCACAGCTTTACTGTATACGTCTGTGTGCTAAAATGGCAAGTGCATGACTAACGCAATCCTTATCAGTCTGCTTGGCAACAGAGAGAGTTGCATTTTCTCAGCGTTTTGACCCCGAATGGTTGACTGTCTCTCACATTTTTCCCACCCCTCTCCACATTCCTCAATGCCGATAAGATTCATATATCTTATACTAGTTTTGTGTTTTAATAAAGAACCAAAATGGCTGCCTCTTATACATTGGTATTACTAGTGCATAAGAAACAACATGGCGGCAGTTTAAACGCCAGACCTGCTAGCCTCTACCAGGCAAGTAAGCTGATATCGCACTTCCTGCCCACGTAGACATTTCTATGTTATCAGCAGTTGGTATCACCAAACCGCCAAGCCGCTGTATTCAGTGTTCAGCGAGCAGGACTATATGTGTTAGCAATCAAAACATGTGTGTCTTATTATTATTATTATTATTATTATTATTATTATTATTATTATTATTATTATTAAACCTTTTACTGTAATAATAATTATTAGCGAGCGGCCATCCTTAATACATGATCATGTTAACCACATACTTTCACCCAACAACACATCACTTCACCCAGTTCAATATTTAGTTTATAACATATCAAGGCAATGACCTTACCGTTTTGGCACAAGACTTGCTCGACCGAATGTTATAGGTTTCCATATTCTACAACCATATGCTGTGCCAGACAGTGGTCTCGCTTATTATCGTTTACTAGCATGTTAATGATCCCCTTCAGGGGTAAAAAAATCTTAGCATGCTTCACGCATTTTGAATTATTCGGTTCCATCCGTCATAGGAAATATCACAAAACCAACCGTCATAATTGTTCCGCCATTCCGCCAAAATAGCAATTCATTTCTTCCGGGCACGGTCACCGAAATACCATAAGGGATTTTCGAAATATTCGTCATGGGAAATATCTGAAAAAGCGACCCCTAGTTGTATCTTTTTGTCGCCCCCTCGAAATAGCCTTTTCCTGTATTCACCATGGCCAGTCATAGCCTTGTTGTAACACATGCCCAACGGTTTTATCTCTCTCTGTCTACAAACAATCTTTATTTTAAAAGTTTTAAAAAAGTTTTAAAATGCATAGTTTTTGTTCTAGATACTTGAGATTTATTTTCGAGGTAGAGGGGGTAAATACCAACCATTCATGTCATACCAATATTTTTTCAACTTTACTGTTTCCATAATATAAAAATTTCTAAATTGAGCATTTTTCAAAAAAAAAGTGTTATTATAAAGAATAAAGGATATCCAGTCCATTCTTTTAAGCCCATACAACACTTTTTATAATGTTCGGTTTTCGACCTATCAAAAATTTTCAAAAATAAAATAAAATATATAATACGTGTTCCAGAGCAAAGCTCCCGTCAGCTCGAGTCCAACGACATCTCATTTGTTAAAATCCGACCATCCGTTCGTTTATTATCGCCAATGTTTGCGAGAAAGTAGGCTATCATATTTTTTCTCCTACACACTTGAAACTTGCTGTCCGCCTAGAGGACATAGACACCTTTCATTAACGTCAAACAAACTTTTTTCCAAAATTCACCGTTTCCAAAATAACGCCAATCCAAGAAACAAACATTTTCAAAAAAAAATACCATCACACATTCTTAGCAAAAAGGACGTCACCCCGTTCCTAAGGAACACATCGTTCTAGCCTTACATGCTCATTAAAAATAACCAAAATGTCAAAAACGCACGTTTACCTCAAATTGCGTTTCCAAATTTCACTTATTTAAAAAAATAACCTCACCATCAAATAGAGCGGAAAAAATACCATCTAAACGACCCCTCACTCGACTCCAGTCCTACCATACCACCTAACCTTTTTCCAATATAGCCATACGTATTCAAGCAAACATGCGATTATGGGTAGAACGCCCCGTACCACACTATTGTCAAGTTTTAATCCTAGAGACTTGAAATTTATTTTGGTTGTAAAGGGGGTAGGGACCTTTAATTTATGTCAAACAAAAGTATTTATAAACTTGTTAGTTTCCAAAATATAGGAATTTCAAAATTACACTTTTTTCAAAAAATCCAAAAGATAAAAAAAGTGATGTTATATTAATCAAACACATATAGACCGTTCGTTTAAGCTATTGAACACCGTTCTATCATGTTTGGTTTTTCAAACTATCACCTATTTTCAAAAACAAAAATTTTCAAAATTTTTTGAAAAATATAACGAGTCGACCTTAGGAAAGAGGACATCGGCCCGAGTCCAACGACATGTCGCATGCCCATGATTTCACGAATTATTCATAAAAGGTCAGCGTAGCTGAGCGGCTTGTGTCACTCGTTAGAACTCTCATTGCTCCCCTACTTGCAAGCATCTTCAAAATGTGTTGGCGTTCTAACATGTTTAAACAGTTTACCGTTAATACTTAGATGTCCATCGCTTGTTGCTGTTGTTACTTGATTTCCATATTGCACTAGCTTACCATCAACATATGATTTAGTTGAAATATCTTGTCGAGAAGTAGGTCGTCTGATAGACAAATTAATGGTTTCGTTATACGATGTCATAGTTAAGTTGTTATCCTCACAAAATTTATAACACGAATGAGCATTTAGCTCTTTTGAACTAATATTTATAACTGAAAATAACCATCAAGTCCATCGCGATATGGACCATTTTGTAAATCGCTATCTTTTACGATAACCAAAAACCCAAACTTGGAGTTTTGCCAACAATAAGAACAAATATCAAAGACATGATCACATCTCATATCTGTATTTATATGATCGTTGTATACATGTCGCAAGTTTGTTCTGTCTTGTTTAAAAAGAATAAAAAAATAAGCGTTACCTCTAATTAGATGTTTCGGTATACAAGAATATGTTTGAAAAAGATAAAATACGTCAACATCAATATGAGGACCACTACTGAAATAATCTTTCATATGTAGTTGTTTATTGCTGGCTACGTCATCATAAACAAATATTGAGTTTTTTCTAGCCTTTTCTGGAGGCATAACTTAATCATTATCAGAAAAAAAACACTTTTTATTTCTTTTATAGAGTAAAGAAACATTTTAAAATCAATATATTTACTTTTAGCAAGTGATTAAGAATAAATCTAAACGTTTTAAAGCGAAGTCCATTTTTGTGACATAATACATTTATCATTACGTTTGTTTTGCCACAGTTAGATGGACCCGCATATGATACATCGAATAGTGTTCAGTAGTAAAACACTATGCATTTTTTCACATTTACTCTGGATATCACCATCGGTAAATGAAATAACTGGTAGAGTGTTTGATTGATTAACAAACTTTATCATGCCTACGTTTACATCTGATAATTCATACTGCACAAAAAACCATATCACATCACCATATTTTGACCGAAATCCACCATGTAGCTCTGCTACGCCGATTGTGGATAATTTAATTGCCGAGATTCCCTGAGCAACCTTGAAGCAACATATTGAAATGTATTCCAGCATGTATTTGTAACAGACCCAGAGTTAAGAAATATTCTTCATATATAATCAAGTTGAAATAAAAGTAACTATCATTTGGCCATTGAGCTAATATTTATCGCAAGCGAGAGTCGAACATCTTCAAGGGAAGGCACTTCCAACGTCATTGACCGGTCGTGACGCAGCCGATGAGGGATGATAGCTTCCCCACGCACCGCTTTGAATGATCACTTGACCAGGCAGTGTGCGCCCTGTGAGACAGTACAAGAGATCAGCCGAATGGAGGATATTCTTTTGCTGGTTAAACACATGTGAGCGGAAACGATCTTTCTACTGCATTCGGAAAGCGTGTGTTTGCACTATAAAATTAAGCATCACAATTTGCTGGTGATATGCTGGTACTTGAAATAATTTCTTTACCAGTGACAAGTAAGGTAAAATCAGTGATATTCTACAAGTGGCTGATATACTGTAAGTACTGTTTGAACTATTATTCAGTGAACATATTAACAGAGCACCATATCGGACTGGAAATATTCACCGTGGAACGCAGTACTGCGGACATTGATATGCAACTTGTTGCAGTTTACAACACATGGCTGACATTGTCACATTAAGAAACCAGGCATACAGATAGACAATGTTGAACTTTTCCGATACAATAATTGTACCACCTTCAACAGAATACGATCAACATTTAATTGAATTGCTAGCAAGTGCATTCATGAAGAATGAACAGTGCTACAATTACATCACTAATTCCATTTAATAAAATTCTCGGAACATTTCTCCAACAGTGGCGTACGCCTAATTTTATTTACGGGGTGTATGAAGTCATCGACTATGCTACTTACAATAAAGAGCGGGAGCATGGGAAAACTTAAACAGACTTTCTTACAATTCAAGATGATGGCTTAAGCTATTAATAGGGAAACTTGATGGCAGGGATGAGTCCAGGATCTGGAGGGACTGAATTCACGATAGATCAGGCATCACGACGATGAGGGCGTTACGAGAGTTCCTTAAGCACCTATCTTACAAAATTGCTACTGTAATTAATTCAGATTGTACAAGAATACGAAGCCTAAAATGATCGTTAACATTAAGAAATTCTGACCAGTTTTATGATTGCCGTTTAACAACATTTATAATGGTTTAAGGATTACTTGACAATATGCCAAAAGGAATTTGGAAATGCACTTTTAATAATAGTACAATTAATAATGAGTTGTAGGCATTTTATAGTGGTCTCATAGTGGCAGCCGTTGGAAATGAGATATACCATTCCAACGTATTAATTGATTAATAATTAATACATTTCCACGTGGATATAAAAGATTATGATTATGCCAGGATGTATAGGGGTCTACGCAGAAATAGGTTCAATGGAATCAATATGTGTTTTATATTAGTAGTTATATTTAATATTTCCAATAGTGGGAAATAGTGCAATGTCAGTTATATTTTTTTACTGTCCAATTAATCGTCATTATGTGCACTGTTGTCAAACGTAAATGAGCTGGTCAATTTAGAATTGATAAATTATGCAGATCACAAGCAATTCTAAAGTATTCTAATTTTTTATGCAAATGTTACACCATCGCAATCTGAATAATTTAATTAACCCCATGAGGATATGTTAAATCCAATTACTTATTTGAGAATGACTTGAGTGATTAGAATTCCACTGAAAACCAATTTTTGTTAGGCTACGATAGATCATTGCTCCTTTGAGCTGAGATGATTTCCATAAGGACACTTGAAATTATTGTGGTAATTTGATGTTAATGATTTATTTCCTATAATTAATTTAATCCAATTAATTAATTAATTGACAGTCATCAATGACAATTTTATGTATATAGATTTTAGGAATGTGTTAAATTTGTGTGTGAATTATTAATTCAGTTTGTTTCATGGGAAGGAAAAATGTTTAGTTAATTTTTTCTCTATGAAGCTGAAACTAATAGTGAAGTGTATTTTTTTAAATTGATATTCATCTCAACATCGAACTCCCGAACTCTGATATTTTCTTTTATGAGAACTTATCAGTTTAAGCGAAATAGGGTAGATCAACGGCACGGATGGACATTATGGATACCTGTATCCCAACCTAATGATTTGCATTGAGTGATAGGAGTGTAAATATCTTTCTTTTGTCCGTCTGCTCTAAAATGAATTAAGGATGTTGATTTTAACCGTTTCAAATTATTCCTGTAGTTTTGAACTTTTCCCGAATCAGTGATAACTTTTTTTTCTTGTTGGTGAGGTATTTGTCCTGTTGAATATTGCATGCCTATCCCTTTAAACGTCCTGAGATATTCGATCTCTTGCCTGCCCAAGTTAGCTGTTACGATTTTTATAGGACAAATATATCCTGGGCTATTTTTTATCACCTGTGTCCTTTCTTCGGTTTCACGTTGAAATCGCCGGGCCAACGTGACGTCGGGGAAAGGGGTACAACGATTTGGCACCCTAAACGTGAGGGAGACGTTACGTTAGGCAGCAATTTGGTGCCGAGCGTGATTAGCTCGACGGTTTGGTAACTTTTTGCAGTCCTTTTATGGGATAGTAGGATAGCCAGACGAGTTCTGGAATCTAGCAATGTCATTGAATCGGGAAATTTTTATTCAAATTTGGATGTTGTTTGTTCAACTTATTAGGTAAAAATAAATGCCAGGATAATTGGAAGTTTGATAAATCGATGTGCTCTCTTTATTAGACGTAAAACATGTTCGGAATTCAGTCGAATATATTCAGTCACATGGTCTTGGTTCGTCATGTTACTATTAAGTTTCCCTAGTGTTAAGTATATTTATATATTTGTGTGATTATAATGGCTGGTGCAACAGAAGCAGAAGGACCCCAGGATATTCTTACATAAACCAAAAGGGGCTTTGACAGACTGTATAAGGATTTGAATATTTTAAAGTACACTTTAGCTGCTGATAAGCAGGAACTTAAGCAGGAATTAAATGCACGAAAACTACGTTAAATGAGAATTTAGCTGCTGGTAAGCAGGAACTTAAGGATAGTTTAGCTGCTGATAAGAAGGAACTTAGGGCTAATTTAGCTGCTGATAAGCAGGAACTTAAAGATAATTTATCTGCTGATAAGCAGGAACTTAAATATAGTTTATCTGCTGATAAGCAGGAACTTAAGGATAAGTTAGCTGGTGATAAGCAGGAACTTACTGCACGAATAACTACATTAAATGAAAGTATAGCTGCTGATAAGCAGGAACGTAAGGCTAGTATAGTGATATTGCATGTAAATTTAGCTACTCATTAGCAGGAACTAAAAACCAATATTGACAATTTATCAAGCAACGTGCAGTTAATAAAATATGATACAAAGATATTCATGCTGATATGTTAAATTTAAGAACTGATATATTAAACGCCAATATGGGAATAGAAAGTATTAACTCTTCTATAATGGATATTAATTCAAATATTCAGTCATTAAATACAGACACTCAAATGATTTCTAGCGATGTAAAGAGTCTAGATGTCCGTTTGCAAACGCAAATTGCGCAAGTGCAGGCAGATTTTGAAAAAAGTAATTCAGCCATAGACAAAAAGTTAGATGCTTGTGATACAAGACTTACCCATAATCTCAAAGTTCTTAGAAAGGAATTGCATAGCCTCGTATCAGGGCAAGTTAAAGCTGTCAAGACACAATTTGTAGATAAATTGCAAGGATTAGAAAATAAGTTAACCGACAATTTAGATGGTTTAAGCAAAGATTTGTCAGAACATAATGAGCGAGTACAGCAGAAAAATAAAAAAGTAGTTGAGAATTTGCTAACAGTTACTGACACTAATTCTACCGAGATAGCAGATATAAAAGAGACAGTAAACTAGCTAACAGAGAAACGTAACAACAATTTCGAGCACGTGCGTTATGAACTACAGACACATACGGGGAATAGTGTAATTATTACAGCGGCAGAAATGGAAAATAAACGAAGGCTGGAGCACGACATGACCACCATTCGGATATCGAATCGGGAAACCGAACTAAGCAGCGTGAAAAGTAAAGTTAGCCACACTCGTGAGCAATCAGGACAAACATTACAATCGATAGTCCCAATGTTTTAAGAACATCAGATAGTCCCAATATTTTAAGAAGATCGGATGGTGCCAATATTTTTAGCACGCCAGATAGTCCTCAAGCTTGTGGAACGTTAGATACGTAAGAAAATCGATCCAATACAACTGCGACGGGACACGTCACAATAATTCGAAACATTGATGACTGACCACGCATGTTTAATTGGAGTTATAACTTGACACCAATGGAATTCCTGAGAGATAATCGGGATTACATGGATGAAAACAGGATATCCAAGGACAGAGTTCCGTTTAATTGGTTTAGGGTATTTAGATGTTCGTTTATTAATATGGAAGACTTTCGTCAATCATTTGTACACCATTTTTGGAGTTCAGATGAACAGTTGGATATTATTGCGGAAATGTACTCTAAGAAAAATGCCACGTCCCATCCGACAAGATATGCGAATTACTTTTCTGTGCAGCTCGCAAAGCTACAGTTTCTAACACCACATTTACCACGCCACTCCAAGAAAAATGCCACGTCCCATCCGACAAGATATGCGAATTACTTTTATTTGAAACTCGCAAAGCTACAGTTTCTAACACCACATTTACCACGCCAGGAACTGATAAGAGCCATAACGAGACAATTTCCGATCGAAGTACAGCGTATGCTCCTAGTATCGGGAGTAGAATTCCTGGAAGATTGTGACGAAGTTCTAAGGCGTATGGTCACGCTACTCTAGGCCAGAACGGTAGACATTACAGAAAGAAAGTCGGGAAATAAATGCAGTCTTAATGGATAGGACAGCCCAAACAGAAAGACCAGCGCAACAGGAAGAGAAAACATTGAGGGATTCTGACCAACGACAAAATCATTATAAATACAACCGTAGAAACTATTATAATAATCACAGACATACCCCGTTCAATCGAAGATATTCGAGGTATCGTAACGAAGTACAAAATAACTGGTACCAACGCGGGAGGTTTAATAGCTACTCCAACCAGAATAACAGATCTCAAGAAGAGAGGAACAAGCAAAACAGTAACAATTTGGACACCAAGTATTAGGAAAGCCGAGAATATATAGAACAATTAAGAAATACTCGACCTTCAGCACCAAGAGAAGAAGAGTTACACCAGCCTAGTACTAGTGGGCTGAACCAAGAAAAGAACATCAAATCTACAATATGCAATGAAATTCTAATCCACTCAGACATTGTACAAATTCAGGAATTATACGTAATAAAGGATGAGGACCTCATATTTGAAAATGAAGAAGTACGCCGAGCGATCAAACACGAATTACCGATTATTTCTTTAAATATAATGGGATGCCCAATCAAGATGTTAGTGGACACAGGGGCCATGGTTTCCATTATATCACAGTCATGCTTAGAATGCTCCAGTCAAAAGGAAAACTCGATATTCTTCCTGCATCAACTATAAAGAATAGAGGAGTTATCCCAGACTGGATAATTAAATGAAAACAACAGGTTATGATACACTTGGAAAATGCCGGAAGGAAGATACAACACATCTTCCTTGTCTTATCAAATTCAAATTTCGATATCATAATCGGAGATGATTTCATCTCTGACAATGGTCTAGTCATTGATATGAAGAACCGACCTATATTTTACTTCCATCGAGGGACTGAGAGAAGAGGCTCGTGAAAGCGAAGTATGGGAATTTGGAAATATGGATGTCATGAATGAAATGAAAATCCACAGCCTGCTTCCAGTCTCCGACCGGGTCAGGAATGGAATGAATGAAGCCCCCATCTAGCGGCGAGGATATGAACCGTGCCGGCTGCCGAGGGCTGACGCACTCCTCTGGGGCAATGATTAAATGAAGGATGTCATGAATGAAATGATCAATTCAGTGAAAACAGAGGAAAGGAATATAGAAGGTGGAAAAATCAACTCAGAAACTCATCAGAAGTTAAATGATTTAATAGAAGAATGTGATGATATCTTCAACAGCAAACCTGGACAAGTAAAAAATTTCGAGTATGAAATCCAGTTAACTGATGCTACTCCTTTTCGAAAGAAATTGTAAACGATTCAGGAAAAATGGCAAGCTGAAGGCGAAGACATGATTCATAAGATGGAAGATGATGATGACATTATTTGCCGAATGCCCACGCCTTTCCTTAATCCACTTGCAGTTGTGCAAAAAGCGAATGGACAACTACGCTTAAGTCTAGTTGAGAGAGGATAGAATGAACGTCGGCTCTTGGAACACGATAGACCTCCAAAAATTCGGGAAATTTTGAAGAAATTCGAAGCAAAAACATATTTTTGTACAATCGATCTGACTTCATCATTTTACCACGTAGCGTTATCTGAAAATTGCCGAAAATACACAGGTTTCCTATTTAACAACATAACATATGTTTCCAAGAGAATGAATACCTCGCGGTTTGATGAACAGTGGTCCAGTGATGATAAGAGCATTGGATTCCAACTTAACGCAAGAAATCAAAGCGAATGCGATATGCTACATGGACGATATAGTAATTGCATCTACAGACGGGGAACAACATTTACATTACCTCAGATTATTGTTTGAAAATTTTAAAGCAGCCAACTTCAAAGTCAACCGTGAAAATCGCAGATTTTTCACACAGAAATAAAGTGTGTGTGTCATATCATCGAGGAAATGGATATAGGCCAAATCCTACAAAGATTCAGGCAATTGCAGAATTTCCCCAACCAAAGAAAGTTCGTCAAGTTAGACTATCCTTAGGATTGTGTCAATTCTTTTCTACGCATTGTCCTAACTATACGGAGGTGATGGCACCACTCCAGAACCTGTTGAAATTAAACAATAAATGGAAAAGGAGCGAAGCATGTAGCGAGGGGTTTCATGGAGCTGAACAAATGCTGGTTGATCATATTAAATTGGAATACCCCGATTTCTCCCGTAATTTCTTCATAGAATCTGATGCATCAAAGATTGGTGTGAGTGCAGTATTGTATCAAATGAATGCCGAGGGAAAACATTACTATCACGCATTTGCCAGGCGCAAACTTAAAAACCATGAAGTCAATTACAGTGTGACCAAATTGGAAGCATTAGCTGCCACATATGCTTACAGACTTGGAAAAAGATATTGATAGGATATAAAGTCATAATAATCACCGACCATCAAGCTTTGTAGTTCATGTTGAAACGGATCTTGCTAATGATAGAATTACCAGATGGACCTTGTACTTGCAGCATCATAACGTAGAAATACTTCATCGATCTGGCAAGTTGAACCTATTAGCCAATATTCTAAGCCGTAATCCTTGTGGGAAGGACATACACCTGATTGTGGTAATTCCGGGAGATGCGTATACTTTAGATAAACTGAGAAGAAACGCAGCATCACAGAAGTGATATGAACCCTTGATATGCAACTTGTTGCAGCTCACAACACATGGCTGAACTTGTCGCATTATGAACCAGGTATACAGATAGACAATGTTGAACTTTTCCGATACAATAATTGCACCACATTCAAGAGAATAAGGTCAACATTTAATTGAATTGCTAGCAAGTGCATTCATGAATAATGAACAGTATTACAATTACATCACTAATTCCATTTAATAAAATTCTCGGAACATTTCTTCAACAGTAGCGTACACTTGATTTTATTTAGGGGGTGTATGAAGTCATCCTCTATGCTACTTGCAATACAGAGCGCGAGCATGGGAATACATATACAGGCTTTCTTACAATTCAAGATGATGGCTTAAGCTATTAATAGGGAAACTTGAAGGCAGGGATGAGTCCAGGATCTGGAGGGACTGAATTCACGATAGATCAGGCATCACGACGATGGGGGCGTTACGAGAGTTCCTTAAGCGTCGATCTTGCAAACTTAAGAATTGAAGCAAGATTAACCCGTCATGGGAAACACATGGGAGACACATTCATCTTCAACCAGGGCATGCATTCGGACCACACCCATCTGAAAACATATGGTAAGCCATTACCATAAATTAATTATGTTCTTTCTTCCAGGTGACTAAAATATATTTCGAATGAAATTCAAAACTAAAGAGCAAATTATTAATTTATGAATTGAAGAGTAATTTCACAACCATATATTTGGATATTTAATCATTTTGTTTTATGGTTGAATTCCAATATTTAATTAACTTATTCCAAACGTAGTTTCGTTCTTCCTCATGGCAGATTTTACCATGAAGGCGATTGCAAACGGAACAGTTAAATTTTTGCAGAGCTAATTATTGAAGCTTGATAATTAATTTATATCACAGTAATTATAATGAGTATTCATGATCTGTGATCCTAGACGCTATTGAAATTAATTCAGATTGTACAAGAATACGAAGCCTATAATGATCGTTAACTTTAAGAAATTCTGACCAGTTTTAAGATTGCCGTTTAACAACATTTATAATGGTTTAAGGATTACTTGACAATATGTCAAAAGAATTATATATGCACTTTTAATAAAAGCACAATTTATAATGAGTTGTAGACACTTTATAGTGGTCTCATAGTGGCAATTGTTGGAAATGAGATATAACATTCCAACTTATTAATAGATTAATAATTAATGAATTTCTTCGTGGACATAAATGATTATGCCAGGATGTATAGGGATCTATGCAGTCCTAGGTTCAATGGAATTTGTATGTGTTTTATATTAGTAATTATATTTAATATTTCCAATAGTAGGAAATAGTGCAATGCCAGTTATATTTTTTACAGTCCAATTAATCGTCATTTTTGCACTGTTGTCAAACTTAAATGAGCTGGCCAATTTAGAATTAATAAATTATGCAGATCACAGGCAATTCTAAAGTAATCTATTTTTTTAAATGGAAAAACTACATCATCGCAAACTGAATAATTTAATTAATCCCATGAGGATAAGTTAAATCCAATTTCTTATTTGAGAATGACTTGAGTCATTAAAATTCCACTGAAAACCAATTTTTGTTTGGCTACGATAGATCATTGCTACTTTGTGCTGAGATGATTTCCATAAGGAAACTTGAAATTATTGTGGTAATTTGATAATTATAATATTTTATTTCCTATAATAATTAATTGACAGTCATCAGTGGCAATCTTATGTATGTAAATATTAGGAATGTGTGAATTTTGTGTGTGAATATTAATTTTTTGTTTAATGGGAAGGACAAATATTTAGTTTTTTTTATGAAGCTGAAGCTGGTAGTGAAGTGTATTCTTTTAAAATGATATTCAGCTAAATATCGAACTTTCCAACTCTAATACTTTATTTTTTGAGAACTTCCTAGTTTGAATGAAATGGGTAGCTCAACGGCACAGATGTACATTATGGATACTTGTAACCCAACCTTTCTTTTGTCCGTCTGCTCTAAAATAAATTTAGGATGTTGATTTTTACAATTTCAAATTTTTCCTGTCGTGTTTTGAACTTCTCCCGAAAAAGTGATACCTTTTTATTTTCTTGATTGTGGGGTAATTGTCCTTTTGAACCTTGCCAACCTATCCCTTCAAACGACCCGGGATATTGAATCTCTTGCCTGCCCGAGGTAGTTGTTATGATTTTTTATAGCGCAATATTTCCAACACTATTTTATTTTCGCCTCTGTCCTTCTTCGGTTTCACGTTGAAATCGCCGGGCCAATGTGACGTCGTGGAAACGGGCACAATATATTGATTCCACTCGTATCATAACCAATATTATATGGAATAATAGTACGATTATCAGGATTTAAATGAATTTTGTCAACGTAAAGCCCTCCTAAATATGGACAATATGGTGGCCATTTTTATGATCATTAATTACATGGTTATCGTTTTCTTTCCATTTTTTATTTCAATCTTAGATAATATACATTTAACCATATCACCATGACCAGTATAATAAAATCCTGCTAAACATAAATCGTTCGGGAATACAACAGGCCAATTTTGAAAAGTTTTAAGTCGTTCATATTCAGATTTTAATTCTATCTTAGGAGAAATATCGTTAAGGACAAGAAGGAGCCCATTGCTTATGGTCGTCAAATAGATGATCTTCTTCTTCACAATATCGAAGTTCAAGATTACAAAGAGCACACCTGACTACAGTCTTATATCCAAAATAGTAAAATCCTGCAGCTGCTACCCAAGCAGTATTCGTAAAATTCTTTGAAGACCAGTTCCTAAATGTTTTTAGCCGATCTCTTTCAAATTTAAAATGTATTTATTTTTGACTGAATATCATTAGCATTAACGGTATTTTGTAATACTTTACACAAGCAAATTACTTCATTCTGCTTTACTTCACAAAGATGTTCACCACACGATGCTAAATGTGAACTGATACGAATTTAAAAAAATACACTAACTGATATGCATGTTTTGTGTGTGTCAGGTTGGCCGAGCGGTCTAAATTGAAAGCGAGGGATCAAATCCCTCACCTGAAAATATTATATCTGATTATCTACATTTGGAGTGAGGACGCATTTTAACATTAAAAAACCTTTAATATGAATTGGTGCAAAGACCTTTCCTTTCTTATTCATTTAAAATTACAATTAATACATTTCTATGCAAAAAAAAACTTTTTTTGTTTCCCCTTGTATGTGTGTTTAAATGATCTCATTCTTTTAGTTGTCCATATGTTTAAATGAGTGTTGAGGTGATCTTGTGATTTTAGTTGTCCAGACGTCTTTTTCCTGTAGACGAAAAATACAAATTGTTAAAAAGCAACCAAAGAAACTAAAGCTGTATAGGTGACAATTGCAGTAGTAAATTCAATTAAAAATATACCTTTATTGGTCCTGAATGCAGTACTCACATTTGCAGAGAAGATGAAACAGTTGAAATCTTCTTTTTAGATGATCTGGTAGATGCTTCCACTCCAAACGATTTCGTTGTGGTTCATATATAGTAATTATGTTTATAGGAAATTAGTTCCAATCGAACTTATTAAAACCTTGAAGTCGTTGTTTCGAAACTTGTTTATTATCGAACACACAATTTTCGTGATGCCATCAGGAGAATTTAACCAATGTTGAGCAGCATTAACATTAAATTTAACACAACTATTGCTTCCTATTGCAAGAGTAAATATTCTAGACAATCTGTAGGTAAACGATGGCTATGCATCAACATTAAATCTGTCATTCATTAAATTGTATTGCGATCGATTAATAAGCATGGGGAAACTGTTTTTAGTGCAAACAAAGAAAATGCATATGATAAATGATATACAACTAAATATTCATATTTATTTTTAATAGAGTTAAAAAAAGAAGAAAGAGTTTTTTCACAATACGCTGCGACCTATTTTAACACTGGACTGAATGAAAGTATATTGCTGTTATCTAAAATATAGTAAGCATGTTCCAAACTCCCGTTTGGTAGCTTACGAATGCCTGCTACTATTGGATGCTTGTTATTCCTCGTCTCGGCATCAGTAGAAGGAGAGTTTGCTGTTATCAAATCCATGTTTGCAACTAAAGTGAGAATACTTGTTTACTTGCTTGCTTATAAGTTAGCAAATAATGGTTTTGATAATTACTTCATTAGTTAATGCTCTGTAAGATATTTGACGATCATGAATAATAACACAATAAAGATTTGTACCTTCAGGTATATTCAAGCTTGTCTCGATTTCAATTCCCACATAAACTGTAGATCACTTTACTGATTCCAGTTGCTCGAGACAATTAATTACAATAATTGGTCAATGTGGCTTAAATTAATCTCCTGAAACTAGAGTCTCTGAACGAAAATCACTGATCTGATAAAATACATTACGAAATTTAACGAACATGTCATACAATTCAATGTACTCATTTATAGCAATTTCAGAGGTTGGCATTTCATATGGATAAATATTTGAATTTTAAAAAATCTTACAGATTTAATGTTACAATGGTGAAAAAAGGAAGAGCATTCATCTAGTACGTTTCTATCAGCTTGAAAACATAATAAACATTGCCTTGGTTTTTCTATTTCAGAAGGTGTCATTACACCCCAAGCAATTTTAGTTAATCTAGGAAGAGAGGGCAAGAAATGAAGATCCCATGATCGAAATACAACCTGTATGGGAATATTTTTCTGCGGTAGTTTTAATCTTTTAATTAATTCTTAATCTGATAATAATAAAACGGGAATTATTAGATAAACTTTAAATAACTTGACCTTAAGAGGATCATTTTCGTTTTCTGATTGCAACGTACGTGCGTCACTTGAAGATCGAAGAAGTATTAGCTCAATCCTGCAGTTTAAAAACGGCTTTCTATAATCCTCTGCTAACCTAACAGGTTGCTTAAAGGAAGTATTACATGACAACATTTTGTGGTATTATCAACAATATTTGCTTCACTTGGTGTTGTTATTGTTAAAGAGGGAAAATAACCGACAATTTGTAAAGTTGTATATTCGTTTTTGGAATATGATGCATAGGGTTTTATAGAACTTGTTATACCTACATGACGTGTACAATCAATTTCTATACCATTTAACGTAACGCGATTTTCGCTAAATTGATTGGCCCCGAAATATTGGTCGGGATATGCTGTAGTAGAAGAGCAGGATTTATGTTAGAAGTAATAATTTGTCCTTCTAAGTGAAGAACAGCGTCTGAAAATAACACTATATTTTCCTCATATTGAATTGGTATTCGAATTTCATCATTATTTTCGAATTTATTAGCTGAATAAGGGTCATGAACTCGTTCTTCTCGTCGCACAATTCTGATGTCAACCTCTATTTTATCTGTTATGTTAAACAAGTTAACGGCTTCAAATATAGATAGAAACTAAATAAGATGAACAATTGCATATATAATTATATTGAAATTAAAGTACGCGATAGCCTTAAGACTGAAAGAAATGTTCATTGTTACCGGTATTCGATAATTGTTTCTTAGTTTTAAGGTGTGACGCTATTTTACTTTAGGAATTTTAGGTGGTTGTTTTTTTTTCGAATTGGAGTTGACTTCAATTCAAACTTTGAGTATTATAAATTATAACCATATTTGTGAATGTTTTCTAGTAAGCTTACTAAAGTAGAATGTAAATATAACTGTATTTCATTACTTTATATAGTAAGATATCATGCTGGACGAATAATTAATTCTACAGTTAAATCTTCATTTTGCAAATCAATGAGCTACTGAAGTTGATCTTCAAGTTGCACAGATATCAGTTGAATAACTGCGCTGTTTGTAGGCAAAAAACTAACTGGTAGCACAACATTTGGATAACCAGCAGGAACAAGAGATTTAAAATTATTCAAAGAGTGTGTAGGTTTATGGTTCAAATAAAAACTCGTACCAAGCACAAGGTTTCAACATAAACGAATACTATTTACAGTGTTAATTTTAATAATATGTTCGGAATAATGAGTTTAGTGTGCTGTGTACTTTTTATGAGAATATCCTAACAAATCTGCGACATCGAAATCTATATCAAATATGGAATGTAGTTTACAATGAAAGTACTTTTTTCATAACTAATAGGAATATACGAAGGAAATTCATCTTCACCACCTAATAAATGTGCTAGTTTTAATTTATTAATCTTTTCACTTAATTGTTCAAAAGTATAGCTACCATCAGGTATTATTAAAATTGTTTTATCCACATCGCTCATCATTATGTCTAATACGTTATTTTTATCGTAAATTATTATTTCATTTTCGAGATTATTTCGTTCATCTCAATTTTTATTTTTATTTTTAGAGTAAACTGTTTTTTCAATACCTAAAGCCTCTCCTAAACTGTTATCTACATCGACATTAATATTAAACGAGAATACAAAACAAGACGTTTGCGTCCTTTTCCGTTTATATCCGCTTCTAAATAAATATTTGTTCTTTGTATACGTTTTGCTATAAGTTGCAACAATGGTAGATAACTAAGTATATCTTCAATTTTATTGGCTAGATCTTCAAATTCATGAATAGCTGCTGCTACCATTAAATCAAACGATAAAAAAATTATTTATATGAACACGTAATTTATTATTTCTCTTGGTAACATTTCGTATAGTATTAGATGTAAACAGTCCTGCAAGTCCTATTTCATAAGACGGTGCTCCTACAAGATGAATTGGGTTGTCCAATGTAACATCAATCTTCCAGCATTTGCCATCAAGAGTTAACCATCTTTCGAAAGCCATCTTAGAAATGTTTAAAGACTGTTTGTGTTTCCCTTATTTATAAAATACAAGAAGACTAAACATAAATGTCTACAAATTGATGAAGTAATTGATTGATATTAATGAGAATTATATTGTAGATAGCATTTTTTATGATATGTTAAAATTTCTAATGGTGGTCTTAAATTACCAATGCTATCAAAATAATGCACGTATTTACATCGGGTACTGAAAGCTACCCAATGTGAACCGGATTTGACCATCGGTTCTAGGTTAACAATAAAGTTTTCACTTTTTCGAGCATATCTTGGTAACGTATCTCGCATAAAGACTCCCCTAAAATTTGGAATCTTTAATTGCTGTGCGTATTTAGCTAAATCAAAATTAATTAATACTTTTTTGGTATTCGGTTAATTAACTTCTGTATGCAGGAGGATTTCAATAAATGCCTTGGCCTCCTTTCCCACGCATTGCTTCTATTATTCGATTGTGTCTTTTCATTTATTTTAATTCTTCTCGAGCAGCTTTTGCTTTGGTTATAGCGGACGCTACCCCGCCAGCTTCACCTGCTAGAACCCCCAAGCCTGACAAAGCTGCGAATATCGGACGTAGGGGTAAAATACCACCTTGCTATTTTGATGTTCCTTTTCTTGATCTTTTCTAGTTGTGTTTTTTATATTTAATTTTCGTTTACCTCCTCCAAACTTAGACATGGCTTTCATTTAGCCACTAACTGTTATTGCAGCCGCTCTCTCTCCTAATGATGTGTCACGAGATTTTACACGAGACCAAGCTTTTGAAGCTAAAGTTTCCACAGCCTCTCTTCTTTTGTTTGAATCTTTATAATTTGCGTAATCAATGTCGTGCTCTTTACACGCTTTATCTAATATATTTATTCCAGGATCACCACGGGTCACTCGCTTTTCTAATTTTTTTTCCTGGTCCACAATATACATATCCCGGGATGTGTAATTACACGGGTAAATTATCAATAGTTTAATTAAGTACACGACTAATTAATGAACCACTTCATGATCGTTTATATTGAACCCTTATTATAAATGCATGATATTAGTGTTTCATATATTCAATTCTGTGTGGAAGAATAATGTTGAGTATTGCTCGCAAACCAATTACGATGTTGAAATATCTTATAGCTACCACCGCTAGCAAGACGCTAAGGGTCGACAAGTATTTCCTGCTAGAACAAAAGAGAAGGGTGGAGATTGGAATGTGTTGCAGTAGCAGAGAACAGAAGAGGTACCGTTAGCCCGAGTTCAGTAAACAAAGGCTTGGCACGGTCAAGTTATGAATCCGAGGCAAGATATGCCCTTTGTGAAGCAAAAGAGTGACAGAGAAAGCGAACGAAAATTAAGGTGGGAGATATATTTTGTTACCGCAAAAATGCAACTGTCAAGAAAATCAAACTGATAAATGAGAAGGAGGGAATCCACTTTTTTTTCGCGGACTTCCATAAACCACGCTATCATCATGAAGAATTGAAGGGAACGAATTTACCATCGATCTAGCGATCCGATTAATTTTCGAATGACTGGACCTTGAGCTTCTCGTCGAGCCGAGTTCAATGATGTAAATTGTTTGTCTGTGAGATGATTGCTTCGATTCAAAGCTATTGTATTTCTTCCCACTACTACTTCTGAGCCTGTTTCTGTATAAATAGCCAGTGGAGGGTCACTGATCATTCACTCTATGTCATTCTACGGGCATTCTACGTTTTATTTCTGGGCCATTTCTGGTCGAAGACTATGTCACTCTGACATCTATTTTTCGTATATATTTAGTATATATATTAGTATATTATACTCTGTCTGAGGGCAGTCTAGGACTTGCTAATTTGAAGGAACTCTGCACTTGTATTTCAGTAAGTGTTGTGCATGTGACTTGTAGAGGAACTGAGTACTCTACTGAAACAATATAGTAGGAGGTTAGGTGAAATATTTGATAAACTGAATAACTTGTATTTTCGAAGCAGGAAGATGCCGCTGATGACCATGATGTCGAATACCGAAGGAAGGATGTCCACCAAGTCCGCTATCACCGAGATGATGGCTGAAGGCTAGACGATCGTTGGGACCATGTCCGGGGACGTCTATATAGCAAGCTGATTTAGGATGAGTACAATGAAATTGTTTTCATAATGTAGCTAGATTTGGTGAAAGGGAACTAGTGCATATAATTTTGGGTGTATTTTTCTTTTCTTTGTTGTAGTATATTTTGCAAAACCGACTATTAAGTTAATTGTATGGAACTCGCCGTGGTCATGTGTATATTTTTATTATGTATTTTCCTTGTGGTTGATAGTAATGATAAAGTGTACTACCGTGTGCAACAGTGTGTATTCTGAATAATTCGACACGTGAATGAGATAAGTCAAAGTTGATAAGTGGGGCTTTTTTTATTTGCAGTAAAATAACTATAGAATTGGGGGGAAAATTGATGCTTGTTAATGACTTCAAGTTACACAGGCTGAGGTCTATGCGATTTTGCATATCTTATTTAGCAAGGAACCGTCTGTTCCTGTAGTAACCACTGTCATGTAATTTGGAGCACTAGTACTTTTTTGTGTTATTTGGTAACAAATTTGTTAGGAAGTTCTCTGATCTGGCGAGTTATTTTGGTGGAGGAAACGTGTCAAACCGAGGTTTGAGGTCTTATGTGTATTATTCTGCGCGGGGTGTGATTGGTTCATTACCCGACTACTGCATCGACGACAACAGTACTCTCAAGTGAGAGGTAGCTGTAATATTCTACGGTTCTGATTTGCAAGTGCAATATCTGGGGACAATTCAGCAATACGATGATCACATGTCTTGTTTTTCAGGACTGTGTGACAAGCTGATTCTTCGGGTCTCTAAAGCAGGTGCTTTGGGAGATATTTTGGTAATGGCCTACCCGGTTGTTGACACACGAGGAGTGCTAAGTTCACTCAGATGACCAGATCAGATAACATGTTGAAGGCAATTAGCAGGCGTCCAGGCGAGATGGGGTGCTCATGTTTGTTTAGAGTAATTTAAAAGGCCTGTTTAAATTGAATGAAATGGATGATTATTTTTATTCATGTGTGGGAGTTCCCAATGACGGCGACTTATTTCAGGATCGAAGTTGAGATTATTTTGTGTTTAATATTCATGATAGCTACTGTCATTTATTATGTAAATATTTGTGTGTTTGCATCTTTTGAGTGCAATTTCATGTCATTATATTTCGGGAAACATGCGGTTTGCCCTTGCCTTGGTTGAGGGCGGCCACGATGAAGTTTCATGTTTATTTTGTAAGACCTAATTTTAGGCAATTGGATTTGCGTGCTTTGCACATTTTTGATAAGACTTTATGCGAAAGTCAGAATCTGTTAATTAAGTATGGTTAGCCTATACGGTTATCTAATTATTTATGTTCAGCCCTTTAAGATAGTTCCCCTAGCCTGGTCTAGTGAAATAAATTATGAATACGCGTTCGGCGGCCCAGTCCAATGGAGGCGTATTAGGTTATCAAGTGCTCATACTAGGTTAAGCTTTATCCATCGTTAAAAGCACAACCCAGCCACAAGAAATAGAATTTATGGACGAGATCCGTGTTGAATTTTGATTTATTTTTCAGCACTTCTGTGGCTGAGTTTGATGTCATTCGTAAAAGTAGTATTTGTTTGTTCGAAGTGCTTACTTTGAGGGTGTAAATTGGGAGTTATTTTGTTATTATTGTGACTTTTTCAGTATTTAATTGTTTTTAAGTTAATCTTGGTTCATCTTCCTGTTTAATTATTGTTATCCATGTAACCTTGAAATTTATGGAAGCAAATTTATCAAAAGTGCCCAACTTCATGACAAAGAACTGAACACCGCAAAAACGGTCTCGTGTACGCTTCTTTCAAGGGGACAATATCGAGTGCTAGAGTTGCTTCTCTTACAACGCACCATTACCAAATATAAGTAAGTAATATATAGTAATTATATATAGGCATATATATTTTCAGTAAAATCGGAATTGTGCGGGGAGGAGATGTAAATAATAATACACAAAATTCGGGTTATTATTTATTCTTTTTTTTTAAGCAAAGTAACATACAAAAATGTTTATCAGAATAAAAGTGTGTGTGTGAAAGAAATAATGTAAGGGAGATGAACTGCTTTAAAATCGAATTTGTTTCGAATCATTTTCAGAGAAAATGACCAAACGGAAAAGTAAAATTTCAGTTTTCTGTTATATGTCTTTTATCATCGTTTGATGAAATCGCCAACTTATTTTGACGAATAGTAAATACAGAATGATATTTTGAAATTATTCAATTTGAGCTTTGTTGGCCTGATCTCTGTTATAAAGACACTTTCGATAATCATCAATATTCATAGTTTTACTCACACTCTTCTTAATGCCTTTAGCATAACACAAGCTATTTATTTCATCACACAATTTTATTGAATACATTCTAGGTCTTAACCCCCAAATTCTTCAACAATCCTTCCAGCATGTTAAATTTTCATTAAAACAATTTCACCTTCATTTTTTCTCCCAATGCCAAAACGATTGTTTGTTTCGTAGTTTCCTGTATCAAACAAATTTGAATGATGTTTTATGAACTCATAAATATCATAATAGAATATATACATAAAACTATTGGTGTCGGTGTATAACAAACTTACATTTGATTCAGGTTTGCTAAAATATCATTGTAATGAAAGTCATTCATTTTGCATTTAGACAAATCTACTGGTTGATTGTAAAACATCTTTAGTCTGCTCATCTCAATGGCCATACATTGTTCATCAAATATAATTCTATGTTTAAAATTAGCCTTAGCTATTAAATACCTAGCTCCATAGTGTCCATGCCATTTGCTAACCCACTTAATATCCCTTAACTTCCTCACCTTCATCTGTGAACGACCAAAAATTGCATTATTCATCAATTCATAATAAAAAATCATAATCATGTTTTGCCTCTTTGCGTTTCTCAGTGTTTACATCAATATATGGTTTTAGCCATTGACTCTGGTTGAATTCAATTATTCTGTGAATACGTTGTTATTTCATTCCGAGTTGAATATATTCCTTTTAACATTCTATAATGCAAAACATACAGTTCTTTATTATAAAGGATAGCCATTAGCTTTGTAAACTTCTGTGGACATAGAGGGTAATCTGATTGTTTGTCATGTAAATCTTAAGGATAACTCAAATCTAATTCCAAAATATATCCAATTATTGAAGTATCATCAATAGTTAAAACATCAAACCCTTCAACATTTGTAACCCATTTAAAGCGGCCTGTTGTAAGTAAGATATTCCATCATAGCGTATCCATAAAAATTAACATCAAAATACATTATGTAGAACTCTTGTTTTTTCTCATCATAAGTTTCCATATACTTATTATTAGCAATTGCATGTCGAGTTATACATTGAACATTACCTCCACGAATAGATCGTTCAAAAAAGCAATTCAAGTTGAACATTGGTTATCTTTTTCATTGCACACCAAGGTATAGATGGAGCAGTGTAAAATGAGCTGCATCAATGTCATAAGTTTCAATGCCATTTGATCTAAAATTTTCAAATACAGCCGCCAAAAGAAGCATGTCAACTTTTAAATAATAATCGGCGTATTCTCCTAATGTTTGACAAGAAAAAGTTTCCCACACCGATTGAGCAAACGCACAGTCCTCGTTCGATAATTTTGATTATAAGGACTGCTATAAAACTGTGATATTTCAGGTAATTTATTTTCATTAAGTAAATCCATACTTGTAACGTATTCATATGGACACACACCTTTTCTCGCAGTAAGTCGAAACTATACATATTCATTAAAATAACATCTAGTTATTTGCTTTGAATCTTCACTTAACGAAGATGAACATTGATCTAGTGAACAGGACAAGAAATTGTACGTATCGATAAATCTTAACTGAATGAATCCGAGTTAAACCCGAACATACTTTGTAAATCCTTTATAACGTTCCATATTCATTGCTATCAAACTTATATGACCAGGAATACGTAACACCTCTCCATCTTGTTTCTCACAAATTTCTTTAATTATAAAATGTCCATGATATGCAGTTAGATTATGAAATGCTATAGGTAGGACCTTTGTTACTTTGTAATTTAAATTACAATAATTATGTTCACGTCTTCTATATTTTCCAGTTATGTGACAATGATCACGTACTTTCATTTCATTACCTGCAATCGGTTTCTCGCAAATGTGACAAATTTTACTTAACAAAAATAATCTCTCTTCTTTTTCTGTCTTCTTTAACATTGGTGTAGGCGATAAATAATATGATTCGAGTTTATCCACAATACTATGAAGTTCCTTTTAAAACAATTATATGCAATTATTTCCCCAAAAATTCTTAAAGCTGCACAATTCACTATCAAAATTACAATGAAGGCATAAAGAAATGCTGTAAGGAATTTGTTTATGTGTTAAAGTAGAACTAGCAATTTCACTATTTGGAAAACATGAGGAAATATGAGACAAAATGCATTCAGTGTCTGCATAGATTATAAATGGAAATTTATCTTTAAATTTAAATGCTGTAAAATTAACAAATCTTCCTTCAGAAGTTGGCATTATGCTTTTTACTACAGGAAACTGTTTACAGTCCACAAGGTGAACATTTAAGTCATCCTCAAGAAGATAATATAACAAACAACGTCTACATATATGAATCCGTCTTTCAATGCAAGTGAGGCTGGAACGCACAAGATGAGAATGATTTTTACGTAAACAAAAGTGATAACTTGCACTGTTTCCAATCTGCAACATCAGTAAGTCCACACTCCTTTCATATACTTTATCTGATACATACAAATGTACAATTGTGAATGTTTTTTTCCTTTACTTCGTTTGTTCCTATATATATATATACCCAATTGTTTTCATCATATTGTGCTCCATACACATTTACAGAAAATAATATGGTTTTGATTTTTAAACTTATTTAAATATTTAATTTGCATTGGAATTGGAATATCATCTAAATTTAAATCATCGTTTTAATGAGGATAGGAAGAAAGATGATTCACGTTTCGAGTTTTGGATACAAACTACCAACGATACTCCACGCAAAACAAGCTTCATTTGTATCATACAAATTTAGTACAGGTCCTTTACTTACTATTACTTTTGGCAAACTATTATTATTGGACATTCTTACTTGAAATCGAACATATTTATTTATATTATTTTTCAAACTATGATTTTTTTCTAAAGTCCGACCAGAACCGTTTGTTTCAAATTCACTTAATTTTGTTAATGTACCTTCAATTGTATGATTATTAAAAAAATCATTTTAATCAGTATACTACAAAACTACTTTATTTTTGACAGCAAATAATTTTGTCTGTGATAAGTCGCGAAGCACATGTTGTGTACATAAAACTGAATTTACCTTTAAAGCTTGTGTAGTTAACGCTTTCTTAACATACTTCGTAAATCAAATATTAGTATTTGCTTAACATACACGAGCATTTAAAAACTCATTCTTAACATTTGAAACTGCAAGTGTGTACACTCTAGAATTGAATGATATTTCAAATAACTCACAGCATAAAAAATACTCATCCTTTATTTGAATTGTAATTTCTTCTGAACTCTCAGCTTGTTGCAATATGTGGTCACTAATAACTCTCCAACATTCGTTCAACTCATTAGTGTTGTCAATCAACTCGGTTTTAGTGTTTCCCCTATTTGATATGTTATTGAAATAGCACCGTTTATTTCACTTCTAAAATTAGAAACAATTTCAAATGCATTATCCATTTGGTTTCTTATATTTTCTCTCTTATTATGTATTACAATATCATTTTTCTGCGTTTGCTAGGAGGCGTCGCCATTTTTATCTAGACAATTGTCCAATTTGAACTATTGTTAATACACCACCAGCAGTTGCTGTAACATCGCCTTACCAAAAACCTATAATTTAACGAAGTATATTCGAGCCATTGAGATAAATTACTGCCTGTAAAATGCAATGTACAATGAACTGCTTCAAAAGGAAATTCCTCTTGAAGTTTACCAAGCAATTTGTCTCTATACTAGTTTAATTTTGTTACATCATAACATAAAACAGAAAATTCAATTTTGTTAAGCTCATCGAATGTATTATATCCGAGAAAAGAATATTATGTTCACATAATATTCTTTTAACAAATATCTTATAACTGATTATGTCACCTCTCGCTGACTATCATCTGATTTGCTAACATTAGTAACGTAGACTGAAAATGTTGAAAATCCACTCGATGATGTCCATTTGTTAAAATATGCTTCTTTCTCATTATGACTCACCGCAATATCATTATCATCTTCTTCTGAGTGTTGAAAGCATACACGATCGTACTCTAATACAGGATGCAATCTATGTTCAGTTCTACTCAGAAAATTAACGGTTTTCCACTTCATTCTTGCTGTTCCTTTATTGGTTTTTAGATAATCTGAAAAATAAACAATTTAAGAAATAAATAACAACTATAAATATCAATTGTTATATCAATCAGTCATTACATATAATACATAATATATACTCACCAAAAATTTACTGTTGAAAAACAACTTGATGTGAGCCATTCTTCTAACCCAAATACAACATCCTCACTCGACCTTTAAGTGAATTTATTTCATTGAGCTCCGGCTCGCTTAGTTTTGCAAAAACTTGTGGTAAAATTACACTCGTTATTTCGTCTTCATCAACAATGTCCATCATTATTTTTCTTTCAAATGTTGTCTCCACAGTCTGGAGAGATTGGACTACATATGGTAATTCAATTATTAGTTCTGATAGTTTCTTATTAGAATAATGTGCCGAACTGGCTACTTTATTCAATTTCGTTATAATATCCATCACACAAGTTGTACCACTTCGTTGACTTTCTTTATTTCTTTCACACACACACACTGTGTTCTGGCAAGTGTAGAAGTTAAACTCATCAATGCACTCGTCCATTTATATATCCTTGCACACAGCAACACTCAACAGACCATGTGCAACAAACAAGCTTGTGACATAAACTTCTCATTTTTTTAAATCACTATCGCTTAGAGAAGTCAAAGATCAAATTCTTATCCAATGACGTTAAAGGTCAGCCTCATCTCACGCTAACACGTAGACGTGCTCGCTCTAAGGGCCCATGACTTCAGCAAGGGACTCATGACGTCATCGTGATGATGCAATATTCAAAACCTGAAGGGATCTACTACTATGAGATTTAGTATTGTGAATTTTGAGACAGTTGTAACATTGAGACATTTCTATTTATTTGGCGACCTATATGTTAAAAGTTCTCATTTCATAACATTTACTTATTATTTAATATCCACTGTATTTAGCCTTCTTCCGATTTTTGCAAACAATGAAACAATGAAAGTTGAATAATGAGATCTACAGAGGGTCAAAAAAATGGTGTGTCTGTCTGTGTGTGTGTGAGAGTGTGAATGTGTGGGATTTGATATGTCAAATGTGACGTCCCGTTGTAAAAATAGAGGCTATTTTTGCTCGTAAATCCATATATTTACGTAACTTCGCAAGTTAATATCCTATTAGGAATAAACTGAACAAAATAATACATATTATGAATTCAAACACGGTGAAACGGAATTGAATGAAATTTAGTACAGAGGTAGCACTAGCAAAGGGCACTTCAGTGTCATGCCTTATATCGCCGCCAACTTGACGGAAACGCGATGGCGGCCACGCAATTTTCGAAGCTTAAATCAAATTACGACTAACCTAATCACTTGATCCCTACCAATTTTGTTAACAGCTTACCTTCATGCAGGACGCGTCTTTTGGCCAATATACAAGGTCATCAGCACAATAGTTTGAAGATGGCGGCAGTCTATGTGTTCAAATTGATCCCCCCTGTCAATTCAAACAAAACAAAACCAAATCGACCCACCTTTGGTAAAGAGGGACAAATCAGTGTCATGTTGTATATCGCCGCCATCACAACAAAAAAGAATTGACGCCCACCCAAATGTTCTGAGCTTAAATCAAATTACCACTAACCTAATCATCCATCTCTATCAAATTATGCAAAATTATACCTTAATGCGGGAAGCGCCTTTTGCCCAAACTATAAGGTCATCAGCCAAATAGTTACAAGATGGCAGATGTGTGAATCATGCAAGTAATATAGCCAAACCGTAACTTACGATTCAACAAGGCTTGGCCTTACAAAATACGCTCATCGTACATAAGGAGGTTTAAGCTGTCCTCTAGGTGGTGACCGGTAGGATATTAACATTTTAAAATAGAATATTATTCCGCAGTAGTGACTAATAGTTCAGGCTGATCGTGCCGTATCCTGTTTATCCGTGACGTCCCGTTGTAAAAATAGAGGCTATTTTTGCTCGTAAATCCATATAATTACGTAACTTCGTAAGTTAATATCCTATTAGGAATAAACTGAACAAAATAATACATATTGCAATACAGAATATTCTAGGCAGTTATACTAAAGCTCTTATTAACTCAATGTTAGCATTGAGCATGATTAGTGTAATGGTAGGGTCTCTGACTCGTAGCTTGTAGATTCCTGGTTCAAATCCCAAAAGGTTCAAATTTTTCATATATTTGAAATTTATTAATTTATAACTACTCGCACGTTATAATAATAAGCATATACTCCTAGGTAGTGTGTATTTGCGATCGACAATATTATATATATACTTTTAACACCACTTATTTCAACACTCGACTACACCGAATAAAATTCGTTGTCCTTGATCCGCGGTAGAGTCTATGGTTTTTGTTGTTTTTGTTGTTGATTCATTACGGATTTTGCTGCAACATGGTCTTGTATCCCCATGTACTTGGGTGTGTATAGAAGTTTTCTGATAACCTGTGTCACTGTGATGTCTGTAGGCTTACTAATGTGTGTACTTTTATACGAGGAAGGATTTGGATAGGAAGCTGTTGTTGTTGTTGTTTCATTTGAGATTCAGGAACATCGAGGTCACTTAGCCCCGTGTACTTTGGTGAGTGTTGAATTTTGTCTGACAAACTGTGTTATTGAGATGGCTGTATAGTGTGTGTATACCGTATATAATTCAGTGAGGATTCAATCAATCAAGGTATAATATCCGTATAGCACGTTGTATTTCAACAAGCTGCTACAACCAACAGTCAATTATACTCCTTGAAAAGGATAAAGAGTTATAAATATAGCCAAGCATTTAGGAGAAAATTGGCTATATATTCTTTACCGAACATCTTGTTTTAAATATAACAATCTGAAATTTGAAACATTTCTTCTCCAAACATCGAGATAACAGACTGTAGAAGTATCAAGTCAATAAATATTTAATAATTATCTAGTATATTAGAGGTACCTTTTGTAGAATAACTGTAGTTCTAAGACTCATTAAAGTTTGGAGACGTAATTATGACTCTTCTGGCTATATAATGAAACTATATCAGAATGCTGTATTACATTGTATGGTTGTTATTGACAATATAATTGATCGCAAATATTTCCAAATAAATGCTAGGAACTACTGGGAATAAAAGTTAAAGTAGTCATGTTTAATATTGTAATATAGTTTCATGTTATTCTTTAGGTGATACTACACCTCTGTTTCAAATTTCAAATTGATAGCTCTAACTGTTCTTAAGAAAATTGTATTAGAAATATAAACCAGCAGTTCTGTGAAGAACTAAGTGGCCTATTTTCATATAACCTACATTATGTTAATTGCCTCTATCAACATACCAAATTTCAGTTTAATTGCTGTAATAGATTCGTAGATATAACAGATGTTGGATTTTTTATGTGTAGGCCATAGAGTTATGTACTATTAGATGAAGATTATTGCGTTGGTTTATTATTCAAACTTCAGTCGCATGATTAGGACACAAGGAATAAATAAAAACGAGATTTTGAAATGTTCCTCATCTGGTTGTTCTGGACTCCTTGGAATGGGATTGTGCTGATGTTGAGCTTCGCTCACTCACCGTACATCAATAGCATACTGCGAAAGTTCCAAATTTTGCCCAGGTCTTATGTCCATCAGCTCTAAGACTTTCTTTCTGCTGTTACTCCCATCATTGAATGTAACTACCGCATCCAAGTCGCCAATATTTTAGACATACAACCCCACAAAGACATTCTTTGGCAGTCGACCCCATATGCAGTTATTGAACCTCTCGTTGTGGTTCTGAGTAAGTCCATGATTACATCTTTCCGAGAGCTTCTTATCTCCAAGGTCCATGAATACATGTTTCCTATTTTGCAGAGCAGATTCTGGGAGAGATAGTATAAGGTCATACACTGTATTAGAAGATTGGGCCTTTATATAACCGCACCAATAATCTAAACCTTCAGGGTAAAAGATCATGAAGAGTTAAATTTCCCTACACGGGCGCCCTTTTAAAGTCCGATATGGCCTTGAAAAATATCGGAACATATATAATGTAAGTATCAATCTGTTAGGAATAAAATGAAAATGAAAATCCACAGCCTGCTTCCAGTCTCCGACCGGGTCAGGAATGGAATGAATGAAGCCCCCATCTAGCGGCGAGGATATGAACTGTGCCGGCTGCCGAGGCCTGACGCACTCCTCTGGGGCAATGATTTAATGAATGACAGATGAAATGAAATGATAGTGGAGAGTGTTGCTGGAATGAAATTTTGACAGGGAAAACCGGAGTACCCGGAGAAAAACCTGTCTGCCTCCGTTTTGTCCAGCACAGATCTAACATGGAGTGACCGGGTTTTGAACCACGGACCCAGCGGTGAGAGGCCGGCGTGCTACCGCCTAAGCCACGGAGGCTCCAGGAATTAAATAAGGAACAATATTTAAAAAAACTGGAAATCTATATTTTCGTCAATTTTAACTACGATACGGTACCCTACTCTAATTCATTATTTGCCAAAATTAAGTTATTGGAATAACCCGTTCATTCATTGTTTAGAGGCATATTATTGCAGATTTAGCCTCGTCCCCAAAAGAAGGAACAAGAAATTTCGTATGGTTATTGCTGTTACATATTCCCAGTCCCTTCCGCTTCCGCATTTCGACCAATCCCCTATATTTTATATTCCCCTAGTTGTTGAGTTAGCAAAGTGTATAAAATGACCGGTAGTGTATAATTCCCCGTTTTGATTTCGCACAACGGGGACATTCCATTTAACAGAGGTAAATCCAGACTGAATTGTAAATTAAATCGACGTGCATGCATTGATTATTTAATGCCGGTGAGAAATCTTCACCGAATCTTCCCCATATGCTCGGTGGATATTTACATATAACCATATCATGACATTTCTTCTCACCTTCTCTACTTTTACTCATGATGGTTGCATGTCACTAAAGGATGTGTGCTCCATCTCAATATAAATGATGTGCATAATCATTTTGGATGTTCAAGGAAATAGAATATTCGAACGGGTTCGATCCTCCCCCAGTCTCTGCTTTTCCGTGTGCTGCTGGTAATGACAACTATGTTGACGTTACACATCCGACACTCTGGAACCGAACTGATTGATCGAGTGTAGGGTATGCTTCGCAACAATAATTAACAATGCACACACGTGTTCCTAATACAAAATTAAGCGGCGCCATGATAACGTTACTAAAGGTATATTATACAACAGAGCGGTTTTTGGATGGAGAAACACACAGTACAAGTAATTCCTTATCCACTATCCACTCTCCATCAGATCGCTTGAATATCAAATTGATTAATCCTAAAATTGCCCCTTCATAACAGTGATGTTATTAGTTATTATTGATATATACATTGTGACCCCGCTCAATCATTGGGCAAATTTGTGTTGACCGACTACAGAGTTACAACTTACAGTTTGTTGTGAGGTTTGAAGCCATTTTTTCAGTGTTGCCTAAGTAAACAAAAGTTTGGTGCTTTTCAGTCGGTCAAAACGCATGTACCCAAAAAGAGCTGGCTTATGTCCTAATCCTGAAATAAATTACATGACATTAATAAATACACCAGGATGACCAGTTTCGATTGTCAAGCGATCATCATCAGATCCATTACACTTAGGCTATAACATCTATGTTTGAGAATACAGGTGAAAAATATTTACAATATGTACAATTATTTAGTTGCAGTATTGGCAATGCAACTGTCGGTGTATGCTAAATGTAGTATAACTAATGTTAGGTGAAATGCTAAAATGGTGATAAAAATCCGGAGTTTGTCTGTTTGGGGTGATTATATGGTTACACAAAATCAACTATGGTTATACTGTAATAACACAGGCTGATACTTATCCGGTTGTCTTCCAGACTGGAACTTCGAATAGTTTCGTGTTCACTCTAGCACCAGTTTTGGACGACTAACCCGGGTGTTAACTGGGCGAAACTGGTTTTTCCTTTCTCCCCCCCATTGTTCCTGTGTGCTTTCTGAGGTCAGTGCTATGTTTATTTGTGTGACGTTGCCAAATCTATGTAAGAATGTATGTTAATGAATACAGGAATATCTACAACTATTAAAGACTGTGGAACTGTCTTCGCAACGCGTGGACTAAAAAGCCATACAACTAAGCGCTTCCCGGGCTATTGAAGAGGTACTGGCACCTTTAATACTGCCGCGCTTACCGGCCTAGGTTTATTGCAGAAAAAAGTACATAGTACACCTGATCCAGATAACATTTACCTATTAACCACCGCTATTTCGATGTAACTAACATGTACACCAATATTCCTATTATTGATGCAATCAATACTATCGAAAACAACTTAAAATCCAACAATTCGGCAAAAGAAATTGAAGAGATTGTGAGATTACTGAGGGTCGTCCTCAGCCAAAACGTCTTTCAATTCGACAATAAAATGTACACACAAACAGAAGGCCTAGCGATGGGATCACCACTTAGCGGACTAATCGCTGACATTTTCATTAATGCACTAGAAAATGAGTTCTTAGAAAAGACTTCAACAAAGGGAATAGTAATATGGAAAAGATACGTAGATTATGTAATTTGCATCTACGATACTCAACTAACAAGCGAAGAAACAATTCTCCAATCCATTAATAGCCTACACCATCAATCAAATTCAGTAAGGAACCGAAACAGACCGGAAAAGAAATTATCTCGACTTAACCATTGTACGTAAAGATAACGAACATTCAAGTAGGAGGGGGGAGGGGGTACGACGGGCTTAAAGTCCTAGCGTCAGCAGTTTTTAAATTGCGCGCGCCTGAGCGAAGTAAGACGGTCGATATCTGGCTAACCCATGGATCAATTTTCACAAACGGTATGTCGTAGGACTCAGAGCGGCGCTCCTTCTTCGAATGTATTTTTGAAATTTTGACAAATGGAATAACTATACTTTTGTTAATATCTTGTGAATGAATAATTGTATTTGGAAATGCGACATGTTGTTGGGCTCGGTGTGAGGCCTCGTTTTGTATGGCGACCATGCGATAGTTTAAAAAAAAAATGAAAATTTTTGTTTTGGAAAGTAAGCTATATTTTGAAAACTAATCATTTTAGAAAGTCATATATAGGCTTAAACGAAAGGTCTCTATACCCATGATCGTTAAAACAAAACTTTATATTTTTTACATTTATTTTTTAAAAACGTCTAATTTTGAAATATCTATATTTTGGAAACTAAGAATTTTACAAAAACGTGTGTTTGATATAAATGAAAGATCTCTTTCTTCTCAACCCACAAACCAAGTTTCAGGTCTTTAGGACAAAACATTTGCTATTATTATCATTATTATTATTATTAGAGTACAATTGTTTTTTAAGGCAGGATGGTGAACCTGTTAGGACTTGTTAAGCTCATGAGATAAGAAGATTAGGTATTTAACAAAGGGGATATTAGGTTTTTAGCGACACGAGTGTGACCTTGGACGTTAGCTGTACACGTGCACGATAACAGGATTTACAAGTGTGTGAATTGCTGAGTTGGTGAAAATATAATGCACGTGTAGGAGTGACGTAACAACCAATAGCTAGGTGAGAACTGTGGACAACAGTGGTGGGAGGGGAGGGTGGTGTAAGAGAGAACACAAGTGGAGAGAGAAAGAAATGTGTGTTGCTTATATTACATTTGGAGCTGAGTACTTACACATAGGGCTATAGGTGATGTACAACATGAATGAATAAATAAATAAATAAAAAGTGCAGAGGTTCATACAGCATGTTAATTATTGATCCAAGAATTAAACGTAGAGTTAAATCCTAACCATTTGACATATAGTTTATTTCCTTTTTGTTTCAGCACTTTTTCCACAAGATAATAGGAAAGGCAGTTTTCTGAAGTTCATGGAGATAAAATCTACCTTTTATGGGTTGATGGTTGAGGTCTTGGAGTAAATAGGTGACTGGACTGTCCAAGTTGACTTGACTAATTCGAAATAGTTCAGTCCCCCACTGAGGCGTGTAGCCCTTACTGAAGGCAGACTTAAATTTGCTCACACGAAAAAAATCCCCAATTTTCAGTCGGTGACGTTTAGGATCTGCTGTTTTTATGGGGTTAAGCAGTTTATCCAGTCGCTGAATATTTTTGGTCACGAGGCATGGCTCGGTCCCAATGGTTCTATTTTTGGTGTCATTGTAACGTGACACTAGATCCGGTAACATGTCCAACCAGCGATAAGTGCCCTGAGCGGTAAACGCTTTCCACATATGGGTTTTCAATGTTCGGTTAATCCGCTCGTCCACGCTGGCTTTGAGATTGCTGTACGTGGTGTAATGGTGAATATCCTTAGATTTGAGAAAACTGGAGAAATCCTTGTTGAAGAATTATTTCCCCTGATCGGTTTGTAGCAACTGGGGTTGACGTTTTGAGTGTTGAAGAATATGTTGAAAGGCCTTGGTAAATAGTGAACCAGACTTGTGACGCACAGGTTCAACAAAGGCCATTTTGGAATAGACATCAATGACTGTCAACATATAGCGTACACCGTCGTTAACGCCAGCATAGGTTATCATTTCAACCAAGTCAGCCTGCCAAAGTTCATCCACACCTCGTGAAATCACCTTGAGTCGCGGATAGTGACGCCTAGCTGGGCGATGCAACTCGTGAGCAATACCCAGTTTAATGGGTGAGGGCTTAAACAATAATTTTGGCATTTCGAAGTTCCTGTTCCATTTCTTGAATTTCCCAATTGTGACCGGTATGGCCGGCTTGACGTGAAGCATGCAACAACTGTAGCCGTTGGACGAGCTTATTGGGATTGTGCCAGTAGGTAATATCCACAAGGGGTTTTAATGGTATAAATGTCACTCCCGAAGCGGATGCTTTACGACGAGTACTTTGACTGGTGAGAAACATTTTTGAAATGTTGGTTTTATATTTTTGAGATATATTGGCATTCACTTGTTGAGTGGGATCATACTGTCTTTGTGGGCATGGGTATCCAATAAAATGGATTTATATTTGCCAAGATCCTCTGGTGTATAATCATGGGAAGAGGGTGTTTGAGAGAAGAGCAGCTTTAACAGTCCTGGCGTTCATTTATAATTGATGTTCTTAATGATAGCTTTAGTACGAGCAAATTTAATCGATGAATCACCAATTTTAAAACTATCATCCTCATAGCGAACACCATACGTGGTATCTGTGTTTCCAATAAATAGATCGGTGAAATAGGGTTCCAGTGTTGATCCATAATATTTTATTAAAATGTTTCTCAGTTGAGCTTTATGTTGAGGGGTGGTCAAGGGTTGTGAAAACGGAGACGATCTGGAAGGGCAAGGTGTTTCGACCATGACCAAGAATTTCTTTTTTCATAAAAACTCTGCAAGGTGTGCGGCCTTTTTTTGAGGCGTAAACACTTGTTCCTCGTCATCCTCAACTTCACTAACACTAGTCAAATCTTCCTGTTCCTCTTCCTCTTCCTCAGGGTCCTCGTGCAGCGTCTGAGTGGCTTGTGAAACGGTGGGTAGCGTTTCAAATGGCTTGAAAGAGAGTTTCAACATGGCTTTTGGCGGAGGTGATAAATGTTGTTGAATAAACAAAGCATGATCTGCACGTGATCGTTTCAATTGACGAAACTTTTGGCGAATAGTATTTTTTGCTCTAATAATATGCTTTTTCAATTGACTCTCTGCTATCGCCATGGTATCTTGACAAATGACTAGACAGGGAATGAGACAGTGCCTTAAATAGCAATAAAATGATCAAACCCTAAGCGATACCGTCCTTGGTTGAGTTCACTTTGTTTGTCAATCACTAAACATGCATGACGTTGAGTGTTCCAGCACTTGGCACACAATTCTGTAAACATTTGAAAGGTCATATCCGGATTCACATGTTCATTATAAATGTGACGACTGTTCCTTTCGTCCTGGCGAAATAAAACAATGACATTGGCATTGTCACGAATCAACTGTTTGGACATTTTAGAATACGTTTGTCGAAGATAGAAGCAATCGATATGTTTGTGTCGACCCATGCTGAAATAGCTTTGAATGATGCCTTGACGTTCAGTGTATACATCATCGAAAATCATGAGTGAATCAGGCTTTACCTCATCCGGGGAAATAACATTTTCTAGCGTGAAAAATGTGAAATAACCCATATTCTCTTTTTGTAATCCAGACATGACTTGATCCAGAAACATGTAGAGGGGTTGGTAGAGAGATTTTGCAAAAATATACATATTTTGAAAACGCAGACCATTGGGGGCTGTGATGAGCGTTAGCAAAAGATTGGACTTTCCACAGACGGAAGGTCCCACAATGATGCAGCGAATGGAAGACGGAAACAAGGAACCATGGCGTTGTTCACGTGATGTGGGATAGAGATGGGAAACCATGTCCTCCACGGGGAATGACTCCTGCTGCTTAATGATCTTCATTTCAACTAAGGCTTAGACAGGCTAGTAGGCTGTCTATATACAGGACACCGAGCCTTGTCATAGAAACAGTAGACTGGTACTACAGGTTGACGATGGATGTCTTTGGACGTGCGTTAATGGACAAAGCTAGGTCTGTCCCCTTACATGATCCTAAAGAAGAAACAGATCCTGCTAATTAACACCTTGTGGATAGGTCAGTAGTGCCACGCACGAAACAAGGAGATAATGACTTTAAGGGAAAGCGGTTAACCCATGTAAAACATCCTCAAGTGTCTACAGACGTTACTACAAAAAGTATGTGGACAACAAAGTGTATGAGTTTTATGACAAAGTGCCTCAGCTTACAGTGATTGGCTATAGCGCTAATCACCATCGGATTATTCACGTGGAAGACCCAAAAGACGAAGACGATGTCTGTACCAAGCGTTACGTGACCTATGAAATGAAAAGGCTTTATAAATTCATCCCATCTGTATTTTTAGTGTATATGACAAATGAAAAACCTGCGAATGACAAAAACAATTTACCAGTAGTCCATGATCAGCACTTGACCTATGTGCTTGCTTCGGGTTTAAGCCACTATCGATTAAACTATGATGGAACCATTCACATAAAATACGCGATGCCTGATGAGAACCATTTAAAATACAGATAAACGATCATAGGATGTTGGTCCATAACCATGGAATGGTCATTGCAGGTGACGAATTATCCTTTCATCTAATGTTGACATGGGATGAAAAGCAAGCGGGAAACACCATAAACGATTTTCCACTTTATGTGGAATTGGAATATACAGGCATGAAATAACAACCTGACGTTAGTTGTGACTTAAACTTTCTTGGGAGAGGTTGTTGGTGATTATCATCATGGTGAAACAAAGGTATGTGGTGAGAAAGACTAAAAAGACTAAAAATAAGACCCTGTCCTTGGCAAAGCCTGAGCTTAAGACATTCGTGTACAAGCCCTTGCGAAAGAAAAAAATAAAACATAATGTATTGACCATAAGAAAAGCCCTTCGAGCAGCACAGAGACGTGTTATTTCAAAACGTCAGCGACATGGTTCAAAACAAGGGCGAGTGATTTCCGTCCCCAAACGAGCGGGATTTTTACCTGCTTTACTTGCTGGTCTGGCTGCTGTGGGTTCACTTTTGGGCGGTGCCAGTGCAGTGACGAAAACCATCAAAGCCACGCAGCAGGGAAAGCAACAACTAAAAGAAAGTCAGCGACATAATGAAACGATGGAAGCCATTGCTATGGGGGCTAGAAATACCAATTTAAAGCCAGCCTTTTATCAACAAGGATTTGGAATTTCACCATTTCGAAATATATAAGAAAAATAACCTCAGCCATAGCAAGACATGCCCTGACGCACCAACAAGTGGAAAGCTATGCTAAACAACTAAAGCTTTCTCATTTTCGAGGTGTGTTTATGCGAAACCAATTACCCCCACGACCCTGGAAACAGGAATGTGCTGTTGTCAATTTGGATGATCACCGAGGACCAGGAACGCGTTATGTAGCTTATGTCAAAGAGGGATCCACCGTATGGTACTTTGACAGTTTTGGGAATTTGCCCCCGCCCATGGAACTAGTGACCTATTTTGGAAACAGGATCAAGATATATTTTAATGTGAAACATGAGCAAACGTTGAACAGCCAACAGTGTGGACGTTTGTGTTTAATTTTTTTATGTAAGACACAGCATAAGCAAAAACGTTCACAGTATGTCGACAGAAAGTAAAAAGTTTACACTGCATGGACGTGGACCCGAAGTCAGCCTAGACTTTTACCCACCTATCGAATTGAGTGAAACACCTCATGGTTTGGGACTTGTTTCTCTTGAAACATACAACCAAATATGCAACATACGTGAAAATGTGCACAAAAAGTTTAACTATGATGATTCTGTGCTCACTCTGAAATCTGGTGGATACACGATCGCTGATATTTATGAACACATTTATGTGGTGTTGATCAATCAATATGGTTTAAAGTCATTTCTTGATGGAACGCGCAAGTTTGAACTTGTAAGAAATACCAACATTCATTGCTGCAGTATTTTCTCCACATTCAACATTGACTTTAAAACACGGCCCGATTCCATTGGTCCATTACTAGGATTTAAACCACGCATGTTGGAGCCAAACAAAAAACATGAGTAGTGTAGTAGTGGGAAAGCTGTCCACTAAATTATTGAACCCTCCTCGTATTTGCCCCGAACCTGATATCTTGCTAACCAATCATGGGATTTGAGCATACAGGGTGTCCTAGCACTCGTAGTGATACTCCCTACTTTCCTATAGGCTCTTTATTTAATTAAAAGACCAAAACTAAAAGGTCATCCGCTTTAAATATCTCGCGAACCAATCATGGGATTTATACATATGGGGTGTCCTAGCACTTGCAGTAATGCCCCCTCTTTTCCTATAGCATGTGTTATTTAATTGAAGGACCAAAACTAATAGGTCATCCGCTTTTAATATTTCCTAAACCCATGGATGGATTTGAGCATATGGGGTGTCCTAGGAATCGTGTTGAACTCCCCTTTCCTATGGACGTTTTATTTCCACTCTAAAATAGTGCTAGGTTGTAGGTTCTGCTCTACTTAGGAAGTTGTGAGCCCCTGCGACCTTGGAATGGAAGGAGTCATGCTAGTAGGGCGAGCTTGGATTCGTTTTTTTCGTCTCGTCGTGCTCTTTACGGGAATGTAGGTGTCGAAAAGGTGAACATCGGGTTTTGGGTCTAAAAATATTTTTTTGTGATTTTCCCTTATATTGCGAAAACTGAAAACGTGATGATGACGTGCGTGATAGTACTTTTTCGTCTCGTTGTCCCCTTTACGGGGATGTAGGTGTGGAAAAGGTAAAAAGCTGGAAACATGGTTTGTTGATGGAAAATGGGTTTTTGTGATTTTCCCGAATATTTTGGAAACTGAAAACGTGATGATGACGTGCGTGATAGAATTTTTTCGTCTCGTTGTCCTCTTTACGGGGATATAAGTATGGAAAAGGTAAAAAGCTGGAAACATGGTTTTTTGGTGGAATATGGGTTTTTGTGATTTTCCCTAATATTGCGAAAACTAAAAACGTGATGATGACGTGCGTGATAGTATTTTTCCGTCTCGTTGTCCTCTTTACGGGGATGTAGGTGCGGAAAAGGTAAAAATGCTGGAAATATGGTTTTTTTATGGAAAATTGGTTTTTGTGATTTTCCCTAATATTTCGAAAACTGAAAACGTGATGATGACGTGTGTGATAGTATTTTTTCGTCTCGTTGTCCTCTTTACGGGGATATAAGTATGGAAAAGGTAAAAAGCTGGAAACACAGTTTTTTATGGAAAATGGGTTTTTGTGATTTTCCCTAATATTGGAAAAACTGAAAACGCGATGATGACGTGTGTGATAATATTTTTTCGTCTCTTTATTCTCTTTACGGGGATATAGGTATGGAAAAGGTAAAAAGCTGGAAACATGTTTTTTTATGGAATAGGTATTTTTGTTAATTTTCGCGTTATTTGGAAAACGAATTAGGCGATTTTTATGACGGGCATGTTGATGTATTTGTGTCGCTGTCCTCTTTACGGGAATGAAGGTATGGAAAAGCTGAAATCATGGTTTCCGTCATTTTTTCGAGATCGTTGAGGAAAACGGGGAAAAAGTAAGAAACCAGATTTGAAGTCACGTTATGTTAAGCGCTATGATGTTGGGAAAACACATATGCATTATTATTATTATTATTATTATTATTATTATTTGACATGGCTTGACTGGGCTCACACGCAGAGAGAGGACTTGCTTGATGATATGAGAAATGAAAGCATTGAAACTGACCCAGGGCGATCTAGACAAGACAAGGGGTCTTATCATCGTACGTGCTTTGCAGCCAGAGAGATAAGAGGCAGGTGTCATTATACATGTCATAGCCTTGGTTCATCATGGACTTATCATGCAACGCAAAGTTTGAAACTATGGGTGGGTGTATAACATCATGATAAAAGATTGGCATGGGCTTCAACAAAGGGGTTATTGGACATGTAATAAACAAAAGGGTGGGATTAATGTAAGGTAATGTGATACATCTTTTTGGAAAGTTTTTTTTTCTAAATAAATAAATAAATAAATAAATAAATAGGGTTTTATTACAAAAAATTATGTTTATTAACCCATGAATTAAACGTGGAAAGAAACCCTAACCACTTTACAAAATATTTTGTACCTTTGACTTTAGTTACACGTTCAATGAGATAATCGTTGGGATATAATGTTTTTTGCACTTCTTCATAATAGAATCGTCCTTGAATGGGTTGACCGCTCTGATCTTCTATGAGATACGTCACTGGTTGACCTAGCTTGACTTGGCGAATTTTAAAAACTTCTGTCGATCATTGTGGGGTATACGATTTTGAAAACACACTTCTATGTTTACTGATACGAACAAAATCTCCAATTTTAAGGCGATGTCGCCTTGGGTCTACCCTTTTTATAGGGATAAACAGTCTATTGAGTGTGGGTAGGTTCTTGGTGACGATGCGAGGATTCATGCCGATGGTGGAATGAATGGTGTTGTTGTTGGGTGACACAAGTTGAGGTAACCAGTCTATCCATCGACAGGAACCATGTATTGTAAACTCTTTCCACATATAACTTTACAATGTTCGATTGAAGCGTTCAACTACGCTAGCTTTGAGATTGCTACAGGTTGTGTAATGGTGAATATCTTTTGATTTGAGAAAACTGGAGAAATCCTTGTTGAAAAATTCTTTCCCCTGGTCAGTTTGTAACAAGTGAGGTTGACGTTTTGATTGTTCAATAATATGTTGAAAGGCCTTTGTGACTAAGACACCAGTTTTATTTCTTACTGGTTGAACAAAAGCCATTTTGGAATAGACATCAATGACGGTCAACATATAGCGTACACCGTCGTTAACGTTAGAATAAGGTATCAATTCAACCAGGTCTGCCTGCCAAAGTTCATCGATTCCTTTGGAAATCACACGACGGCGTTCATAAATGCGTCGGGCTGCTTTATGCAATTCATGAGCAATGCCCACTTTGATGGGGGATGGCTTATAAGATAATTTTAGCATTGCGGAGTTGTTCAATGTGGGCGATTTCTGCCTTATTTCCAGTGTGACCAGCTTGTTTTGATGCATGAAGCAAGTATAAGCGTTCTACTAACTGATTGGGATTATTCAAAAAGGATATATCTAGGTAGGGATTTAATTTCTTAAACCTTACACCAGAAGCAGAGTGATGTTTTTGCTTACCAATGATGTTTGCAATGATGGTTTTATATTTTTGGGATATATTGGCATTGACCTGCTGATAGGATGTATAGTTTCTTTTGTGAGCGTTGGTGTCTAATAAAATGGATTTATATTTAGCAAGGTCCTCGGACGTAAAATTTTGTGGCGAAGGGGTGCGAGAAAATAGCAGCTTTAACGGACCTGGTGTTAATTTATAGTTGATCTTTTTATTGACAGCTTTCGTACGAGCAAATTTAATGGATGAATCCCCAATTTTAAAACTATCATTCTCATAGCGAACACCATACGTGGTATCTGTCTTTCCAATAAATAGAAGGGTCAGTTACGGTTCCAGGGTTGCCCCATAATGTTTGATTAAAATGTTTTTGAGTTGAGCTTTATTTTGAGGGGTGGCCAAGACTTGTGAAAACGGAGACGAAGTGGAGGAAGACGGTGTTGCCGCTATGACGGAAGATTTTTGTTTTGGTTTTAGAAACTGTTGAAGGGGTGAGGATTTTTTTTCTTTCA
Source organism: Meconema thalassinum (assembly GCA_946902985.2). NCBI lineage: Eukaryota > Metazoa > Arthropoda > Insecta > Orthoptera > Tettigoniidae > Meconema > Meconema thalassinum. Next base: position 759,104,810 of record OX336389.2, read on the forward strand.
GGACTAAATACGCTTTCACTTTCACTTTCACTTTGTTCATGTTGTTGTTCTTCTTCTTCCTGTTCTTGATATTCTTGTTCACTAACATTAGAAGAGGAGGAGGAGGATTTTACCTGTCGTGTGGAATCTGTTTGAGTAAATTTTGTACTTGTTAAGGGTTTGGTTTGAGAGGTAGCAGCAACAGTAGCAACAGAAGCATTTGGTTTGAAACTCATGGGATCAACCGATAATGGAGCATGTTTTATCATGTGTAAAGGATTGACGTTTTTTAAACGTTGCAATTCACGAAATTTATGTCGGATCCTATTTCGTGCCTCAATAATACGCTGCATGATTTGAACATATTTCTTGTACCCTATGGCGTTCGCCATGGTGAAGGTAAAGACACACTAACAGGAAATGTCAAACACTGGGTCTTTTTAAACAGAAATAAAATGATCAAAACCCAAGCGATAACGTCCCTCACATCGTTCACTCTGTTTATTTATGACCAAACAGGCATGGGGATGATGGTTCCAGCACGAAGCACACAATTGTGTGAATGCTGTAAAGGACATATCCGGATTCACATGATCTTGAAAAATATGATAGATATTTCTAGAGTCTTGGCGGATGAGAACGATGAGAGTGGCATTGTCACGAATCAACAGTTTGGGGATTTTGGAATAGGTCTGAGCCAGATACAAACAATCCACTTGTTTATGGCGTCCCATACTAAAATACTCTTGAATAATGGCCTGTCGTTAAGTGGCAATATCATCAACAATTATAATGGAATCTGGTTGAATGCGGTCTGGTTGAATGACATTTTGAGGTGAGGTGAATGTAAAATAGCCCATGGATTCTTTATTTAACGAAGACATAATTTGTTCCAGATACACGTACAGAGGCTGCTGCAAGGATTCGGCAAAAATATAAATATTTTGAAATCGTAGGCCATGAGGCGAGGTAATAATGTTCAGCAAAACATTGGTCTTTCCACAACCCGAAGGCCCTACCATAATACATCGAACGGTAGATGGGAATAGGGTACCATGACGTTTAGGTTCGCACACGGACAGTGATAGCTCTGAAACCAAATCAGAGACGGGCAAAGCATGGGGTTGTTTCATTCATTTCATTGTGTCGACGACTGAGTTTTTACTTGTGTGTATAAGGTTTATATAAATAGGCAAGCCGTGAGTAGGATAGGTTAGTTAACGTCTATCACCATGGACGTGTTTGGGCGAGTTCGTGTAACCAATGCCACGGCCACCTCTTTGTCAAAACAGTCGCGAGAGGTGGCTACAAAAAGCTATGTCGATCGCAAAGTGCAAAGCGTCTATCACATGGCCCCGAGACTAACCGCTGAGGGCTATTCAGCCAATCATCATCGTATTAGTGATGTGCAAGAGCCTCGAGAAGAAAATGATGTCTGCACGAAACGATATGTGACCCATCAAATGAAAAGGCTTTATAAATTTGTCCCATCTGTATTTTTAGTGTATCTGTCAAATCAAAAACTGAACAATGACAGAAACCATTCCCCACCACCACTGGTGAATGATGATCTTACCTATATGCTTGCTTCCGGTTTAAGTCGTTATCGATTGCATTATGATGGTGTAATTCATATTAAATATGCCATGCCTGATGAGAAACATTTAAAAATACAAATAAACGGTGATAGAGTGTTGGCCCACAACCATCAATGAGTAAATGTTGGAGATATATATGTATGTATGTATGTATTCTTTATTGTCAGACAGATAGACTCCACTAGTGACAATATAATAATTAACAATAAAATTTACAATTATAAACAAAACAAAAACAGCAAACACGTACAAAAATAGCAATACACTAATCTATTATAAATCAGCAACCACAACCATACAGACACGCACTCCAACATCCTATCCTATCTCAAGCATTCATTCATGCAATCCCTTTGTACAAGAAACATTACAATAATTATTACAGAAAAAAAACTATCAACAGTAAACAGAAACAGGCAAAAACATAAAATAAAAGATAAGAAGACAAAGTTCAGAAACTAGGGAAAGTAATACAAGAGCGACATTCAAGGATCTAGATAACAGCAAACAAAAAATACATTACTTCATTCACTCGTACATTCAATCAAAAAATCAATCAACCATTCATTCGACCACATGTTCAATCAATCAACGCAAATAGAAATTAACACAATATGCAATACACTATTTTACAGCCCACTTGAGATATCTCTCATAACAGTTAATAGAGAGTCGAAGTGAATATCAGTAGCACTTCTACTCTCCATCAAGCTGTATGTTGACTGCAACCGGATCAGACATGAATTTTTGTGCACATTAATTCTCGATCTGACCCCATCGAACGTGTGCTTCCGTCAGGTGGTTCTCTGAGGGACGTGAAAACCCAAGTCAGCTAGCAACTGATTAGAGTTAATTCCGCCATTTACCAGCTTCCAAAGGAATCTCACGTCACCCACTGTGCGCCGACTGCTAAGTGGAGGAAGACTGTACACGTTGCAATAACTCTCATACTCAGCTCTATGGTACGGTCGTCCACCCCTGTAACAGAGCCATTTAATAAATCTCTTTTGCACACGTTCGATGGCGTCAATTTTATTACTGTGAAAGGGATTCCAGATCACACTACAGTATTCTAATTTAGGCCGAATGAGTGACTTAAATAATTTGGATAGAGTTATGTCCGAAAAATAATTTAAACAATTTCTTTTTAAAAATCCCAGGATCCGGAAACTTTCACGACATATTTTTGAAATATGTTCATCGAACGAGAAATTATTAGTGATTGTCACCCCTAGATCCTTAATGGTTGACACTCTACGTAGCGTTTCATTTTTAATACAGTAATTAAACCTGGGTAGGAGGTTACGTTTCAATGAAACTGACAACACTTTACACTTTTCAGTATTCAGTTACAGTTTCCATGTTTCACACCATTCACTGAGTTGGTGTAGGTCTTGTTGCAACAACTCACAGTCATTTATAGTACTGATGGGCATATACAGTTTAAGATCATCAGCGTACATCAGGCACCTAGAATTATGAATTATACGAGGGATATCATTTACAAAAAGTATAAAAAGCAGAGGGCCCAATACAGAACCCTGAGGGACACCGGAAGTAACGTTAACAGATTTAGACTTATTATTATTAATTACAACTGATTGGGTTCTATTTGAGAGGTAGCTTTTGAAGAAACGTAAAAGATTACCAGTTATACCAAAGTTTGAAAGTTTATGAAGCAGTAGGTTGTGATGAACGCTGTCGAAAGCCCTAGAGAAGTCAGTATAGATAACATCAGCACTACCACGGTTATTCATAAAGGTGGATACATCATGAGTGAAGACTGCTAGGTTGGTAGCAGTGGATCGCCTAGGAAGAAAGCCGTGCTGAAGTTCAGTGATGAATGGTGACACGTGAGCGTACACTTCGTCTCGAACAATTGATTCAAAGACTCGCGCGAAAATAGACATTAGTGTTACTGACCTGTAATTTACTACCTTCTGCCTGGAGCCTTTCTTTAACACTGGGGTGATATGAACTGATTTCCAGTAATCCGGAAACACTCCTTCACTGATGGCTTGGTTGAATAGGATGTAAAGTGGACGAGATAGCTGGTGGCGTAAAGATTTAATTATTTCTATAGGAATGGCATCAGGACCGGGAGACTTGCCAGAGGATAGATTATGTAATTTATTCTTGATGCAGTCTTCGGAAATATGGAAGTACGAAATGCTGTCGTTACTGGAGGGTGGCAGATCAGGTAATGGTGGCGGTATAGAATTTACAGGAAGGAATAAGGTTTCGAAATAATCAGAAAACAGCTCACAGTCAGAGTTTGCATCAGTACTGGTACGTCCGTCATACTCGAGCGAGACTGGTAATCTGGTGTTCCTAGATCTCTGCTTAATGAAGGACCATAGTCTGTTCGGATTAGTTTTAACACTGGAGTCTATGTCTTCCATGTAGGCGTCATACTTTCGGCGTTGAATTTCTTTGAATTCGAGTCTCCTGACCACAAATTCAATTCTATGGCATTCCAAAGAAGAGCGTTTCCATTGACGATGAGCCCTATTTTTCGAATGTAGCGCGCTGATTACATCTGCATCAAACCAAGGTGGATAACGGTAGGGATTAACCTTCACACGAGGAACTGCTTCTCGAACTGCGGACATCAAGAGATCATAAAATATCTCACAATTCTCATTAATGTCGTTCCTGATGTCAAGGAGGGACCATGGGCAATAATCCAGTAGAAGTTTCAGGTGGTTCATGTCTGCTTTCTTCCAGTTAAAAATTTCCCTGCGAGGTAGTTTTTGAAATAAACTAGCGTCGTGAAAATCAATGTTCCATATTAGAGCACTATGGTCAGATGGAATCCACCCCGGTTTTTCTAACTCTACAGATTGAGAGATTTTAGGAATATTAGTAAACAGAAGATCGAGGTAGTTTTGTCCGCGCGTGAGATGTGGATTCAATTGATGCAGAGAGAATTCCTCAATTATCTCGCAGAAGATCAAGTTCACTGCACTTTCAGTTAGTTTTAAAGGTATGAGAGAAGGCCCTTCCTGCTGTCCCCATGATATGTCCGGCATGTTGAAATCCCCACACAATATAACTGTATCCTTGTCTTTCAACTGGGCGTGCACCCTGCTGAGAGAGGTATGTAGCTCCTCCAAGTGGTTTAAAGAGGCAGGCGGGGGTAGGTACACACAGCCCACGAACACACTAGACCATCCTTGGATTTCCACCAAATAATTTCGCATTCACTTTCTAAGTCCGCTCTTCTCCTAGCATGCAACTGAGACTGAATTATCCTTTCATCTTATGCTTACGTTTAAGGAAAAGGAAGCTGGGAAAAACGGTGAATGATTTTACGCTTTATATAGAATTGGAATATACTGCTATGAAATAAGGTTCTCTAAGTTAGTTGTCATCGAATGTTTGCTGTGAAAGGTTCACCAAGTAGCAACATAGTGAAAAAAAGATATGCCATGAACATGAAGAAAACAAATCTCAAAAAGAGAAAAAATCCAGGTCGGAAACCAAGTCGATCTGGCTCACACCCAGTGTTAAAACTTAAAAAAACTGAAAAATCTGAAAAGAGTGGCTATCGAAAAAGCTTTACAAGCGGTGCAATTGTCTACTGCTCCGAAATCGCACCATCATGCATCGATAAAAAGAAATGAAAGAAAGAAAAAACGTGGGCGAGTCATTCCTGTTGCTAAGCGTGTTTTTTTTGCCGGCTTTATTTGCAGGGTTGGGAGCTTTGGGGTCCCTTTTGGCAGGTGCCAGCGCTGTAGCGAAAAACTTAAAAGCCGTAGAGCAAGGCAAGCAACAACTCAAAGAAAGCGAGCGACACAATAAAACGTTAGAAGCCATTGCGATGGGAGCTAGAAATGGCAATCCTTTAAAGCCAGTCTTTTATCCACAAGGTAGTGGCCTACCGTCTAAGAAAAAAAAATGTCCATCTTCGATAAGCGCTTAAGGCAACTGCCTCGTCATTCCATGACCCATGAAGAAGTTAAAAGCTATGCCAAATAACTAAATATTTCTCATTTTCAAGGTGTATTTATGCGAAATGAATTACCCAAAGCACCGTGGAAAGAAGAACGAGCCATGATGAATTTAGATGATGATGCAGGCCCAGGAACCCATTTTGTAGCCTATGTGAAACAATGTTCCACAGTATGGTACTTTAACAGCTATGGAAATTTACCGCCCCCGATCGAGTTGCCACGTTATTTGGGAAACCGGGTAAAGATATTCTATTATGTGAATCGTCAACAAACCTTTGACAGTCAAGAGTGTGGCCGTTTGGGTTTACATTTTTTATATAAGAGGTCGCGTTAAGCCAACAGTTTCATCCTTACGAATGTCAACGCCAAGACCTCTACCGTGCACAGTCGTGGGCCTGAAGTGTCCCTGGATCCCCCCCCCCCATTGAATTGCATCCCGAACAATCCTATGTGCTAGGATTAATTTCATTGGAAAGTTACAATCGAATTTACAATATACAACTAGATATTAATGACAAATTTTATTATGGAGATTATATGTTGAGACTACCCCCTGGAGGTTATACCATAGACGACGTGCACGAAGCCATTAGCGTGTCGATGATAAAACAATTGGGTGTCAAACCATTTGCGGATGGGACACACAAATTTGAACTTACAGCCAATACGATTACTCATCGCTGTCGTATTTTCTCTAGGTTTAACATTGGCTTTGAAACACGACTTCATTCTATTGGTCCTTTACTAGAATTTAATCCAAGAGTTTTGGCAGCTCACCAACCACATGATTCAGATTATCCTGTGAAATTCATCGAGGACCATCACATTTCTGTGAGTTGCAATATTATTAGAGACGTATTTACCAATCAAGAACAAAGCCATTGCCTGTATGATTTTATTGTCACCTCTCCTTGCGGCTATATTATTCGTGAAAACCCTTCAGTGGTTCTATATCATCCTGTGTGTGTCAGTGATATTAGTAATATTACCTTACGCTTAGTGAATAGAAACCAACAACTGATTGCTTTGGACGCCAACACCCCTGTGACCTACAAGTTGGTTTTAAAGACACTATGAAATTTATCTATAAAGCAACAACAACGTCTACGAGGTCGGTTAGTTGCCCGCCGTGTATGAAACGGTTGACACGAGTAAACCGACAACGTTTACAACGCATTGGTTATAAGTTACACCCCAATCATGAACAAGGAGCTGTTGCAAGTGTTAAATCCCATACAAGTGGAAGATGGCGTCGTGCGCATTGATATGCATTCCTATCAACCTCAAGCAACAGGACTGAATAACAATTACGAGTTTCAATTCATCATTAACAATCAAGATATGTTTACTCTACCTCATGAAAGTGTCCTTCAAATTGAGGGTAAATTGATGAAAGCAGATGGCAGCACACCCACAACGTCTGCGTTGGCGAATCATGGTTTGGCTTTTCTGTTTTCTGAAGTACGTTATGTGATAAATGATATTGTCATAGATATGACTCGAAATGTGGGCATGACTAGTCTTATGAAATTATATCCATCCTATAGCGAGGAGGAAAGTAAAACACTTTCTATGGCAGGATGGTGTCCCAACGGTAGCAATGACTGGCTAGTTCATACCGATGGCACATTTACTGGCTTCCTACCCTTAAAATTACTCCTTGGCTCTGCTGAAGATCACAAGCGTATTATTTTAAACTCAAGACAAAGTTTGTATCTGGTGAGAGACCGCAGTGATTATAATGCACTGAAAGGAGCCTCTGATCAAGTGATAGACTCAAAAATTCAACGCTTCATTTACTATGGAAAGTGCCCCATGTGACACTATCGGATCGTAAAAAGCTAAGCATGTTAAATTTGGTGCAAAAAGATAAAGCCTTGCCTATCGCCTTTCGAAGTTGGTGTCTACATGAACACCCCTTGCTACCTACCACAGACACTCATAGTTGGAGTGTCAAATCGCCTCGCTCTACCGAGAGACCCCTCTATGTTATTATTGGTTTTCAAACCAATAGAAAATACCAACAAAGCAAAGATGTCACCTTGTTTGATCACATTCACTTGAGAAATATACGACTATTTTTAAATAAGGTTTGCTTTCCCTATGAGGGGTTGGAACTCAATTTTTCAAAAAATAAGTTTGGTCCCCTTTATGACATGTTCGCTAAATTTCAATCGTCTTATTATGAAAAACTGGATTGTCCTATGTTGTCGCCACAAGGGTTTAAAGCAAAAGCACCACTGATTGCTTTCGACTGTTCGTATCTAGAAGAATCTATGAAAATCACCACCATTGATTTAAGGGTAGATTTTGAAACACAAGAAAATACCCCAGGCCATACCAGTGCCTACTGTTTGATTATTCAAGCTAGACAAGTGAAATATCATCCTTTGTCCAATTATGTCACCAGCATGTAAGCCACCTGTGGGCGGGTGAAAAAAAAGATCATCATTCATAGGATTGATGATAAACGTCTGCATGCACACTATCTGTTGCGCTATGGCACTTTGCACATATACAACAACAACAACAACAAACATCATGTGTCCCTCAATAAGCAACAGCAGCAACAACAACAACAATGTGACAGACAAACCATGGAATTTAAAATGTGAGTTTAATCGTCTCAAAACATTTGAAACATGGACAGTTCCCTTTAAGGATTGTGGAGAATTGGCTGCGAGCGGATTTTATTACTTAAAACGTGGGGATGTGGTCAAGTGTATTTTTTGCATCATTGAAATTGGAAACTGGGAAAAAAGGGATCGAACCTTTAGCGATCATCAGCGATGGAGTCCATCCTGCCCTTACCTCAATCGCTATGATGTGGGCAATATTCCATAGAGTTTGAATTACCCTGTTATTGTACCAGACCCTGCAAAACTAGGAGATACCTGTGGACCGTATGTGCAAACTATTCATTTGAATGCTGTTCCAAATTAAGCCAACAGACTTTGTAATAAAGGTGTAAGTGTTTTTTATGTTATGAATAAAACCTCAAAGAATATTTAGCTGTTGTTCAATTCATTTTTTTCTTTTTTTTTCCTAAAGTCCTTTGACTTTGCCATGTTAAACCATGGCATGGATTAGTTGTTGATTAGACATCAACGAAGTAACAAGTAAAAATAAAAGCATGATGCGTACACTCATTGTGGATTGTCAGGGGTTTAAAATTGCAGACAACAAATTTATATTTAAGGAAGTAGCTTTCATCGATTTTAGTACGTTTTGGGTGTCTAACCCTATTCATTTGGTGTTTAAACCTCCCTATGCTTACGAGTTGCTTAGTGAAAAAGATAAAAAACAGAGCCATTGGATTGAAAATCACTTGCAATTAGCATGGAAAAAGGGTGATATTTCTTACAAGTATCTTGACATCGTCATGAAAGCCCATTTGTCCGCGGCCAATGTCTTATTTGTTAAAGGGAGTGAAAAACGCCAGTGGCTTCAACCATTTTTACCCTCTCACTGTAAATGTATTGACCTTTTGATCTGGGTTGTACATGCCTGCAAACGCTCATGGACACTTGTCTTTGCGACAATATTCAGAATAAAGCCTTAGTGCATGCATGGCAATTGTTTCATTGGCTCACCACGAGTGCATGTTGGGAGTTGTTCAATAACATTAAAACTGAAAGTGTATCGTCCAATGATAGCAGTGAGACGTGTACACGTGAGGTGATAATATCAACGTTACAGACATGGACGCCACTACAATCGACATGGCTATTGGAAAGTTCTTTGTGTGAAAGAAAAAACTGATTAGCTTTACCCAACATGAATTATTAGCACTACCTAAATCATTTCTTTTTTTGTGTTGCTGACGACGCTGTCAAAGAAATTTGGGAAAAGGCGCCTGACGAGTGGACTAACGACCATGTATTGAGTGAACTACCACCATGCAGTCATTTTTCCCATCACAAGCAATTAACCATGGCAAAAATACCTTCCATTCGACTGTGTGCCACATGCCAATTAATGAAATTATATCATGGTCAAAAAACTCAGTGTAAAGACATAGTTTCATCATTCCATGGCTGCCATGCGGAAAACAACCACCACCTACCATGCTCGTCAGCAACCTTCAACGAACAACAACAACAACAACAACAACAGCAGCAAGAAAAAGAAGAAAAAGAACAAGAAGAACAACAAAAAAGTGTTTTTCACCGATTGAAACTTCTATGTCCCAGGTGTACTGGCCATGGAATTATTGATAACATCATTAAAAACTTACCATTCGAAGCTCACTTACCTGCTTACAGCTTCTGCGGCCCTGGTACTCGTCTTCAAGATCGTTTGAGTAGAGGGGATATGGGAATCAATGCTTTGGATCATGCATGCCTTAATCACGATAAAGCCTATGAAAACAGTGATCCCACACTAAGACGCAATGCCGACAAAGTCTTGTTAAGCATTGCCAAGCAACGATTAACAGCTTCAGATGCCAGTCTAGCAGAACGAATGGCAGCATTTATAGTGATTGGTGCTATGAAGAGCAAATTACTTTGATCTAGATATGGACTTAAACGTGATGAATGTATTTAAAAAAATGTATAGTGTCACTGTTATCATGACAAAAAATAAATAAAAAGACAAGAGTCCATGTTGTGTTTTATTTCCATTATTATTATTCACTCATAATTTCATCATTATAATTATAAATAAAATGTATAAAATGACATAAATGACAAAGAATAAAAAGGGACAGCAGTGCATCGTTATAAAAAAATAAATAAAAATTACTAATTGTACTAAACCTATTTTAAATCACAATCAATCAAAAAAGGACAAATGTACATCATTATTCATCAATAATAACATCATTATAATAATAATAATTAAAAATTGTATAAAAATTGCTATAAATGCTATTTTAAATCTCAAACAATAAAAAAGGACAAGAGTCCATAATTATTATTATTATTCATAAAATATGTTGAAACGTTATGCGCTTAAGGCTCGCTTGTTGTTGATCTAACAACCCCTCGCACACTGCAACCACAGGTAAACCAAAATCATGTTTTAAAAGTATGTGATACTGGCATATGAAATCTTTATCTACTCTAGAACCATGTTTTTGTTAAAAGCTTATTATTGAATAAAATAACATGATATTAAAGTTGGAAAAAACAAGGTTTAGTGCAAAACCATGTCTGCAGTAAAGGCAATGTGACGTTATCTTTAAATTATTTATTTATTTAGTAAATGGTGTTTAATAGATTTCTTGATAAAAATATGTCTCTCTAACTTTTTATTTCATACTTGTGGTTGTGGTGCATAGGGGAGTGCTGAATGAACAAGCGAGCCTTAAGTGCATAACGTTTCAACTTATAAAAAAAATATTTATGTACATGAAAAATAAAAAAGGTAAACTAATTATAAACATGCATCATAGGCATTATTCTATTCACGTAGCCTAAGGCTAAAAAATCTCCAATTAAGAGAACTTACAAATATTAGCATTCACCTATGCTCATCATAGACATCATTGTATTGACATGACTTAAGGTTCAAAAAACAAACAAAAATTTCTACCATTAAGCATAAGTTTAGAAAATTTATTTTTATTATTATTATTTATCATTGTAAACGTTGAGCAATAATTAATAAACGTCAAACTGTTGAGCACCAAAAAATAATTTTATTTTATTATAGTTATTAAAGAGTAGGGCATGAATAAACAAAAAGTCAAGGCTAGCGTACAATGATTATTCGTTTTCTATTTTTACAAAACGAACCATGCAACGATTATTTTATTTCACCCTCGTAAATTAAATAGACAGGGTGAATACTGGAATTGACATCCTCCATGACATTATCAGGTAGGTTATTAAATCGTGTGGGAAGAAATGTCTCAAAGTCTTGACGAATGCAATGAGCTCGTTCACCAAATTAGGTTTTTAGTTTATGAATTTTAGGTATGCGAAAGGGTGTTTGCGTAGGCAATTCACTCATTTTCCTGCGTCCAAAGCCACAATCTTGACCAATGGCGTTCAAGGCGTCCATGGTTGTCTTTAACCAAAGAAAAGAGTGTTACTTTCTAACACTCTCGTCCTTATATTACAACAACAACAACAACAACAACAATAACCTTGTCTGTACATCAAAGTGTGTTTTTTTAAGCCTGAGGGTTTATGGCCTAAAGTTGTAGATAGTATTGGATAAATTAACAAAAATATAATAATGTTTGTATCCTTTTCACTCAAAACATACATTTGGAAATGTTTTATCAAAATTAAGTGTGAATCATTTTCAAAATCTCTCTTGGAGGTAAATGTATGTCTCTGTTGTCAATGGGAATTAGCCTATCATCCCCTTGTTGAATGACTTGTATTCGTTTGCCCTGTTGTTGTGCAAATTCACACTGCATTCTGTTAAATAAATTGTATCAACAGATACTAGGAGCAAACATCTGAATGCTGTTGGTAGCCTATAAAAAGTCAAAGTTAACACGCTATGCATTTAATAACCATGTCTACACCCAACAACCCAAGAAAGAAACAAAATAAAAAACTACAAACTTAAACCAGTGTGTATGTGTTCATCAACGTGAATACACGATAATCTAAAACTAAACAATAAAATAGCCAAATGTATTCTAAACGTCAAGTATGCACCTGAAAGCCGAAGGTAAACAAAAAAGCCATAATCTAACAAATCTCATTCTATGAGGCGAATATTGATTGATAGGTAAGCTAACACAAAGTTGGCGAAATGCTTGTTGTCGATACGAAGTGATTCGTTCCTCAGCCGGAATTTTATAAAAATGAAATCAAAACATTTGAGAGGTTATTGGAAAATAAACATTGAACAGGGGCTTTGTACCTAATGAACACCAAAAATCTGCAAAATAATCCTCGTCAGCTAAATTTACAATCACTTGATTCATGATTAAACCGTACCTTGCTTTATGAATCACTTGCGTGGATACATTATTTTGAAAACCAAAATTTAGCATACAGGATTTACAATAGTGATGGCCTGGATCATAAACTATGTCATCATCCATAATGTTGTCATAAAACGTGGTATCAATGCGTACTTTCGTGTTTCTATATTATGAAGGATAGGCCACACGTTGAGGATTATGAGACACCATCGTGGCATATTCATTGAACGTGGTGTGTTTTGTGAAGGTAAAACAATCTTCACCGGGGCTCATCATTGAATCTGAAAAGTAGTCGTTGACGTTTACTAAGTGAATAAAAAAAATACTATATACACTTTCTGTCCCCTAAGTCAATGCCAAAAATAAAATAAAAAATAAGCAAAACACAAATAAATAACCATCTGTCTGTTGACTTATTTAGCTGTAGACCTCAAGCATAACATGCAACAGGTTAAAAAATACAATTTCTGTTCAGATATTGGACTGGTGTTGTTTTCAAATATATATCACCACTCATAACTCTAGCCATAAAGTGAGAGATTATCCACAGTAAAAGCAGCATATATTTGTTTTTTGTTCTCGCATGAGGCCTACTAAGCCCCAAACTAGTGAGGCCTATTAAGCTGTGCCTACTGAGGATGGGTGCACACTTTGCTGAAACGTGAGGCCTACTAAGCGACAACAATAGTGAGGGTGGCTACTTGTTTTTCCCTAACCTAACCTAAAGAAGCCAACATGTTTTTAATCTAGCCTGTGCACAGTGAACCATGCAAACGTTGATGCATCGCTCTCTTTATGCGTTGACAGGCAAATAGCACAAGACATACAGTTTATGTAAAACTATTTACAGGCATTCACACATCCATGCATACATCCATGCACACAGGTTAAGAAACAAAAATTATATATTACACTACAATTTTTTATTTTTATTCCGAGGCTCAAAATGGCATCACGCATTTGATAGCAAACAAACCAAACACTTGCCGTGTTGTACAACAACAATAGCAACAAACATTACTGGTTGTAACAAAATGGGAAGCTTGTCATCATATCCTGACACCACTTTCTCATGTCGTCCAACAAAGCGAGTGTTTGTTTTCGCTGTTTCATTAAAAATAAATCATGATTTTTCGAGAGAAACCTAAACTGACTATGTGTTATGGCTGTGTGGGTCTGAAGGACATGTAAATAATCATCATCACAGAGTCGTTTAACCACATGCTGGCTAATCCCTTTGGCTCGCATAGATTCGCACCGATCCACCTGTCGAAAACTATACATTTTCGGAGCGAGACCGACAAACTCAGTCATCATGGTGTCTGAACACTCATCTTTCATTAAACCAATTTCTTTTTTGTTCAGACGGGGGATATCGAACACGTTCATCTCACTAAACGAGGACGTGTCAAACCATTTTGGGTTTTGTTTGATATCGACATACGGATCGCAGTCACGGATATGGTAAAGAAAACTATCCGTGTCTGTATATAACAAGGAAATGGTACCAAATCGCTGCATTGCAAAACCATAATGGAATATATACATGTGCAATTTTGAAAAGTCTAAAATGACTTGGCCTAAATAGATAGGCTTATTCATGACCACTTTAGTTTTGGCAAGTTCAATAGTCAGTAGATCATGATCAATAATGTTTAAAGATTTGAAATTTGGTTTTGCAATATATTTTTGAGCTCCCCATCTGCCATGCCATGTGTTGACCAATTTAATGTCCCTATACTGCCGTACATTTTCCAAACTCTTGCCATAGATACAATTATTCATCAGTTTAAAAAAGTTTATTTGAAATGGTTGAGTGGCACTTTGTCTGAGACTTGTATTTAAATCCATGTACGGTTTCAACCACGGTTTCTGACAAAAATAAATACCTCTATGGATTTTTTTCAGGGTTAAGCCCTGGGCTAAGCTTTCTAACAGCTTGTCAATATGCAACACAGAGTGATTCTTATCATACAAGGTACCCATCAATTTCTTATGATTGCCCTTACTCTCGGGCGGCACCATTTTCTCTATGCAAAAGGGGAAATCACCATGTTGCTGTCTGAGATCGGGGGGATAAGCTAAGTCAACGTCAAGAACATACCCTACGTCCTGTTGCTTGCTGGCGCTATGCACATTAAAATCTTTAATTTCATCCTCAGACAGCCAGACAAAGTTTCTGTACGGCAGTGGTCGACTCATAGCATGACCGTATAAATTGTTTACGTCGAAATACATTAGATAGGATTCAGGTTCTTCGGGAAAATAATCAGGCAAGTAATGATTATTTGCCTTGGCATGTCGCTGATTGAGCGATACGAACCCCCCACGAATCCCTTTTTCCATCATGAGTACCATATCGGGATCCGTCAGTAAATCAAGCTCAATGTGGGTAAATTTGAGGGCAGCGTCCCAACTTAACCCTGGACTGGTATAGTAGTAGGCGGGGTCAAGGCCATAGATCGTGTGACATAGCTGACGAAACGTTTCAAACACGTCTGTCAACAACAACACGTCTAATTTTAAGTAATGCATAGCATACTGGCCCATGGCTTCTATGCCAAACACTCGTCAAACATGGTGTGCGTGGGAATAGTCTTCTTCACTGATGATGCTTTGAGTTAACTGAGAAAATAATTTTTCTCTTGGCGGCAAAGACGTTTCTTTAAGCACATCGTAACTTCCCACATAATCATAAGGAAAATGGCCTTTACGAACACACAATTTAGATTGATTTGTATCCGTAAAGTGGGAATGGGTATGTTTCAACTCATCTTCGCTTAAGCCTATCCAGCGAACTAGCCATAAACTTGAATGAGTCGAGAAAGCGAATGCTCATGCTTCCTTTTCTCCATGAAAGTGAGGTAAAGCTCTCATGGTTCTTAGCCAAAATGCTGAATTTGCTCTTATCTACACGAGCAAATTGTTTAACAATAAAGTGAAGGTCATACCGGGAGAAATTGAGTAAGAAGGCAGGGAAGAAACGAGGTGTAGAGTACTTCAAATTGCATTTGCTATGGGCAGCACCTCTAAAATGCCCTGTCCTGTGACAGTGGTCTCTTCCTTTTTTTCTGCGCCTAAGATTGGCTTTTCACATATGTGGCAGGTGGTGGCTTGATCATATTATCTTTAGTGTACGTCATTCATCTGAATTGGTACAGGGTTGTCCAAATTTTTTCTACTTTGCCCGCTAAAGCCGCCATTTGATCAAAAAACCACCGCGCACAATCCTGACCTTTGTGACTTACATACTCACATTGGGAATTATCATAGTGACAGACAACATAATAGGCTACAGCAAAAGGCTCATGTTTCTGCACTGGATAGGTTGAGTTTGTTTGGGGGCTTGGTTCACATCCCTGAAGGGGAGCGGTAAGGGCCTCAAAATCAGCGTAAACAGTAAATGGTACCATGTCTTGTTTATCAGTGGCCTTCAGTTTTAAGACTGCGTAATTCCCTTAGGGCAAGACTAGCTTTACTGCCGTCTGCCCTTCACAGTCTTCCGTATGTCGTTGTAAAAGTTCATCAGTTGTAAAATACTGAAGGCAGCGCTCACAAATATGCTTTTTAGGATGATGATTGGACATTTGGCTGCTTACCAATTTACTTAAATTCTTTATCCAACAATAATGATTTTTATCCCCATCAGACAGGAAAAGCAGGTGAATGTGATGTTGCTTTACCTGTTTGGTGGCATACAAGGGGCCCACAATATTGGATCCCTCGAGGCCATACACCATGGAGGAGAAATTTGGATTACTTTTCTCAAATAAATGAATTTTATCTAGAGGCATTTGAAATGAAACACGCTCGAGATTGAGAGTTTGTTTTAATGTGGTTAAACACATCTTTGTACTTCCCTGGCAATTCACAATGACTGCCCTCACAGGGTTGCAGACAGCTAACTATAATCCACAAAAAGCAGTAATCGTCTTTGTTGCGTATGTTGATCACTGCCTTTCTGGAAGCGATAAAGCTCGGTGTGGCAATGTAGCTACTTCCTGCATTTAATGGATTGTATTTACAAATATTGATTTGCAAATAGGCAGTGCTATTGAGGGCCAAGCCACTGGGACCCTGTTGCAACTTATCAAATTTTGTGATAAGCGCTTGAATAGCTTTCTCCTGATACCACGTTTCCGAATTATCGGCTATCAGTACTTTCTCCAATTTTGTACAAAAGTTGAAAGTGTGTTTCTCTTCAACATTATTTTTATTAACGTAAATTCACAATGTAGTTCGAAATTTATTTTCAAATCCTGATGCAATCTTAAGCCTTGTTCACATTCACTCAAAAAATGGGAAAACGTAATTCCACAAAATATTTAGGCGTCAGACATTGATTCGCATTGTAAATTCGGCCGGAGAAAACTCGCGTTTTGAAACATTTGGCCAAAGGCTGACACACTAACACTTCACTCTCTGATATAGACATGATTATAAAATGGACTAATAAACGTGAAAACCTTAACTTAGAATAGGTTAATCCAAAACCTGCAATTCCAAACGGCCGCACTTATAGCTTTCACTGACTGACACACAATCACGCTCACAGGTACACAATGGTTGTAGCAATTGGTTCCAGCAGGAGATGATCACCAACAAGGTTTCTGTAGTTTTTGTATCACCGACAAGGTGTATCTTGTTTTTCTTTCCAACGATTTATCTGAAAAACAAACCAATACAATCCGTTATTAGTCATGGTTATATACATTAAACATGTGCATTCATTCATTCATTCATAAGAGTTACTAAAAACAAAAGGTTTCAAGTGTGCACACATAGATAAGACGCTCACTCGAAAAGTAACAAGGTCATTTACAAAGAAAAGAATTAATATATATACATAGCTCACATTTTTTTAAATTTCGCAAGCGTCACGGTAGTTAAAACCTGTTCACTCGATACATATCCTCATTCTGAAACAATAATAAATAAACGTCCTAAGTTTATAAATTTCCATGAAATAAATGGCATACATTTAACAACAACAACAATAAAATAATGGAACAACATGTACTCACCATATAATGAATTATAATGCTTTCAGCAAATGTGCTCTTTGCCGCCACTGTCACTGTCACTGTCACTGTCTCTCGGTCTGCTTTCCCAGACTTAATGACGTTTTTTAAAATCTGCAACAAACGAAATGCCAAAAAATGCAATCAGTCACTAACTTACTTCACGCATACACAAAATAACAATAAAACCAATCATGTCATAATTAACAATAACGAACCTACCTTAGTACAAGTATGACCGCAATTCACGTAATCTTTTACTAAGAGCTTAAGGCACTTGCATCCATAGTCTTCAAAGGTGATCACAAGAATGATGACTCTCTCTTACCCTCAGAACATATATGTCTCCTCAACAGATGCAAAGTTAACACTTTACTTTTTTTTGTTCCTACGCGTAGGTTGTCGTGAAACGCACAAGTCGGACTGATTCTCACAAGCTTTGCAAACTCTGCATGAGTGTGCGTGGGAATGCAATGATCAGATTTTCGGCAGAGCTGTAAGTCCTTCATTGCAATATCGAGTTACACGTCTGGCTCAGATAACAGCAACCTGCATGCGAACAACAGGCTGATATCTCTCTGGCTGCAAGTCACGTACGATGATAAGACCCCTTGTCTTGTCTTGTTCGCCGTGGGCCAGTCACAAAGCTTTCAATCCTCATTTCATCAAGCAGGTCCTCACTCTGCGTGTGAGCCCAGTCAAGATATGTCAAATAATAATAATAATAATAATAATAATAATAATAATAATAATAATGCATATGTGTTTTACCAACATCATAGCGCTTAACATAACGTGACTTCAAATCTGGTTTCTTACTTTTTCCCCGTTTTCCTCAACGATCTCGAAGAAATGACGGAAACCATGATTTCAGCTTTTCCATACCTACATTCCCGTAAAGAGGACAACGACACAAATACATCAACATGCCCGTCATAAAAATCGTCTAATTCGTTTTCAAAATAACGCGAAAATTAACAAAAACAACTTTTCCATAAAAAACATGTTTCCAGCTTTTTACCTTTTCCATACCTATATTCCCGTAAAAAGAATAAAGAGACGAAAAAAAATTATCACACACGTCATCATCGCGTTATCAGTTTTTCCAATATTAGGGAAAATCACAAAAACCCATTTTCCATAAAAAACCGTGTTTCCAGCTTTTTAACTTTTCCATACTTATATCCCCGTAAAGAGGACAACGACACGAAAAAATACTATCACACACACGTCATCATCACGTTTTCAGTTTTCGAAATATTAGGGAAAATCACAAAAAAACATTTTCCGTCAAAAAAACATATTTCCAGATTTTCATCTTTTCCACCCCTACATACCCGTAAAGAGGACAACGAGACGAAAGAATACTATTACGCACGTGATCATCACGTTTTTAGTTTTCGCAATATTAGGGAAAATCACAAAAACACATATTCCATCAAAAAACCATGTTTCCCGCTTTTTACCCTTTCCATACTTATATCCCCGTAAAGAGGACAACGAGACAAAAAACTACTATCACGCACGTCATCATCACGTTTTCAGTTTCCGAAATATTCGGGAAAATCACAAAAACCTATTTTCCATCAACAAACCATGTTTCCAGCTTTTTACCTTTTCCACACCTACATCCCCGTAAAGAGGACAACGAGACAAAAAAATACTATCACGCACGTCATCATCACGTCTTCAGTTTTCGCAATATTAGGGAAAATCACAAAAAACATTTTTAGACCCAAAACCCTATGTTCACATTTCGACACCTACATTCCCGTAAAGAGCACGACGAGACGAAAGAAACGAACCCAAGCACGCCCTACTTGCATGACTCCTTCCATTCGAAGGTCGCAGGGGCTCACAACTTCCTAAGTAGAGCAGAACCTACAACCTAGCACTATTTTAGAGTGGAAATAAAACGTCCATAGGAAAGGGGGGTTCACCACGATTTCTAGGACACCCCATATGCTCAAATCCAACCATGGGTTTAGGAAATATTAAAAGCGGATGACCTATTAGTTTTGGTCCTTCAATTAAATAACACAAGCTATAGGAAAAGAGCGGGCATTACTGCAAGTGCTAGGACACCCCATATGTATAAATCCCATGACTGGTTCACGAGATATTAAAAGCGGATGACCTTTTAATTTTGTTCTTTTAATTAAATAAAGAGCCTATAGGAAAGTAGGGGGCATCACTACAAGTGCTAGGACACCCTGTATGTTCAAATCCCATGATTGGTTAGCA
Source organism: Meconema thalassinum (assembly GCA_946902985.2). Classification (NCBI taxonomy): domain Eukaryota; kingdom Metazoa; phylum Arthropoda; class Insecta; order Orthoptera; family Tettigoniidae; genus Meconema; species Meconema thalassinum. Next base: position 759,124,500 of record OX336389.2, read on the forward strand.
AGATATCAGGTTCGGGGCAAATACGAGGAGGGTTCAATAAGTTAGTGGACAGCTTTCCCACTACCTCACTACTAACATGAATCGGACCATGAACTGAAATTCATTGAGGACCATCATGTGTCGGTGACGTGTAATATTATTAGCCAAGTGTACACCAATCTAGAACCTTCGCATGCGCTTTATGACTTCATTGTGACATCGCCCAATGGCTATATTATACGTGAAAACCCTCCAGTTGTGCTTTTTCATTCTGTGGCTGTCGATGGTATTAGTAATATAACATTAAGACTGATCAATAGAGATCAACAACACATTGATCTAGATTCTACCACACCAGTGACTTACAAGTTGGTGCTAAAGCCACTATGAAGTTCGTGTATAAAGCAACAACACCGTCTAGGAATGGTGTTAGTTGTTTGCCACGTGAATACACGTTAACATCTCAAGACAAACAGATTTTACAGCATTTTTGTTACCTAATCAACACTCATGATGAATTCTATCCTAGAGGTAGCGAACCGCATCGAGGAGCAACCAGGAGTAGTAAGAATTGATCTCCATTCCTATCAAGCTCAAACACCTGGACTCAATAACAATGATGAAATTCAAATTGTTATCAACAACCAAGATATTTACACCCTACCGCATGAAAGTGTCATTCAGACTGAAGGTCAGCTCACCAAAGCCGATGGCTCTACACCCACCACATCCAAGTTGGCCAATCATGCTTTTGCCTTTCTTTTTACTGAAGTGCGATATGTCATTTACGATATCGTGGTGGTTAGCACTCGAAATGTGGGTATCTCCAGTGTCATGAAACCATATCCCTCTTATCGTGAGGAAGAAGCTAAAACACGTTGCATGGCGGGTAGGTGCCCCGACTCGACTAATAATGACTGGATGGTACACACTGATGGGACCTTTACTGGATATTTACCTCTTAAACTGATTTTAGGCTTTGCCGAAGATCACCAGCGCATTGTGGTCAACGCAAGGCAAGTGGTTTGTTTGGTGAGAGACAGGAGTGATAATAATGCACTCAAGGGAGCCTAAATGCCCCCATAGATTCAAAAATTCAACTACAACGCTTGCTATGGAAAATGACCCATGTGACCCTTGACGATAGCAAAAAACTGGACATCCTCAAGATGGTAAAGAGAGATATGCCTCTACCCTTGGAATTTAGAAGCTGGGCAATCCAAGAGTACCCGCTATTGCCCACCACCAACACTCATAGTTGGTCTGTAAAAACAGCCCGCTATACAGAGAGACCTCTCTAAATCATCGTGGGTTTTCAAATGAATCGCAGGTATCAACAAACCAAAGATGCCACGCAATTTGATCACTTGCAATTGAGAAATGCACGTCTTTTCCTCAACGGAGCTGTGTTTCCCTACGAAGGACTGGATTTGGATTTTTTTTAAATAAGTTTGGTCCCCTGTACGACTTGTTTTCTAAATTTCGATGGTCGTATTATCAAAAAGAGAACAGTCCCATGCTGCTACCCCAAGAGTTTAAGGCAAGAGCGCCACTGATTTTCTTTGACTGCTCTTACCTGGAAGAGTCTGTCAAGCCTTCCAATATTGACATCCGAATAGATTTTGAAATGAATGACAATGTACCAGCCAATACGACGGCCTACTGTTTGATTATTCATCACAAACAAGTCAACTATTATCCACTATCCAACCAAGTGACGAGTGTATAAATAACAAGTCAACCCACGTCAAGCCGCTCAGTCATGTCTTGCTTTAAAGCATCAAGAGACGTCACATCCATGGATTTAAACTCTGAAGAACAACGTTTCAAGACTTTTGCGACGTGGCCTGTGCCTTTCATAAACCCTCAAGCCTTGGCGGCCGCTGGCTTTTATTATTTAAAAACAAGAGATCAAGTGAAATGCGTCTTTTGTGCCATGGCCATAGACCAATGGGAAGAGAGTGATGAACCCATGCAGGAATATCAGCGCTGGTCACACGCCTGCCCCTACCTGTGCAGAATGGAGGTGGGAAATATACCCTGTCATTCAAGTTATCCCTCGCTCGTGCCTCTGAGTGATGAAAAAACAACTTACGATACGTGTGGACTGTATGGTGTCAACGGTGCTTCGGTGAGCAGCTCACCATCAAAGACGCCTAGTTTAGAGACATTGGGACATCATCGGTGTTAAGGACGTTACAAACACAAGAGATTGTATTGTTGTATATGTTGGTATCGTCCCTACCCCAAAATGATTAAAGCCTGTAAGACGTGTTATGATAATAAAGTGATGTAATTTTTAAATTCTTATTCTTTCCTGTCCCCCTGTCCTACCATAACCTCAATTATTTTTCAAACTAGCATGGCAGGTAAGGAAGTGGAAGGTTAGAAAACTTAGAAAGGGAAATGGATAGGTTGAGGTTGGATTTGGTTGGGATTAGTGAAATGCGCTGGCAGGAAGAACAGGACTTTTGGTCAGGAGACTATAGGGTCATTAGCACTAAATCAAACAATGGCCAAGCAGGGGTTGGCCTCATATTGAGTAGGAAACTTGGACAGCGGGTGGAATATTATGAGCAATATAGTGAACGGATTATTGTAGCAAAAATCAATACAAAACCTACCTGCACTACAGTGGTACAAGTCTATATGCCTACCAGTCAAGCTGATGGTGAGGATGTTGAAAAGGTCTACGAAGAAATAGACGAAATTCTGAGGTATATCAAGGGTGATGAAAATGTTATAGTAATGGGAGATTGGAATGCTGTGGTAGGAAAAGGGAGAGAAGGGAAGATAGTAGGAGATTTCGGATTAGGTGAAAGGAATGATCGAGGAAGCAGGCTGGTAGAATTCTGCACCGAGCATGAATTGGTCATAGCTAACACCTTATTCAATAACCACAATAGAAGAATATACACATGGATGAGACCAGGAGATACAGGGCGTTACCAAATCGACTTCATTATGGTCAAGCAGAGGTTTCGAAACCAGATTTTGGATTGTAAAACATATCCTGGTGCTGACATAAACTCTGATCACAATCTGGTTGTAATGAAATGCAGATTAAAGTTGAAGAAACTGAAGAAAAGCCAAAAGCCAAAAAGGTGGGCAATAGACAGACTGAAAGAGAAGGATGTAAACGAAAGATTCAAGAAGAGTATAAAGGAAGGACTAATGAAAAACCCTAAACAAACTTCAATTGCAGACGAATGGGCACTTTTGAAGAATGAAATAACAAAATCCGCAGAAGAAAACATTGGTAGGAAAGAAAGAATAGGTAGAAAACCGTGGATCACTCAGGATATACTAGAATTGATGGATGAAAGGCGGAAACACAAGAATGTAAGAGATGAAAAGGGGAAAGCAGAATACAGACGTCTGAGAAATGAGGTTAACAAGAAGTGCAAGGAAGCGAAAGAAGAATGGTTGAATGAGAAATGTGCAGGTATAGAAAATTGTCTGAAATTAGGAAACGTAGACACAGCTTATCGAAGGATTAAGAATACTTTTGGGGAAAAGAAGACTAAGTGCTGTAATATTAAGGACACAAATGGAAAGCCTCTAACAGATAGGGAAGAAAAGGTTGAGAGATGGAAAGCTTACATAGAGAGTTTGTATAAGGGAAAGGAGATTGAGAATCATGTAATGGAAAGGGAGGAGGAAATTGATGAGGATGCGAAAGGGGATTTAATATTGAGATCAGAATTTGATAGAGCTTTGGAAGACTTAAGCAGGAACAAAGCACCAGGCATAGATGATATACCGATTGAGTTGCTACGCTGCATAGGAGATGAAGGTCTGATCAGGTTATTTCACTTGGTGTGTAGGATTTATGAGACAGGTGAGGTACCCCCTGATTTCAAGAAGTATGTAATCATCCCTATACCAAAGAAAGTGGGAGCTGACAGATGTGAAGATTACCGTACAATCAGCTTGATTACTCATGCTTCAAAGATCCTGTCTAGAATAATTTACAAGAGGATTGAAAGCCAGATAGAAACGGAGTTGGGTGAAGACCAGTTTGGTTTCAGGAGAAATGTAGGAACAAGGGAAGCTGTACTAAGTCTTAGGCTGATTTTAGATGGTAGAATAAGGAAAGATAAGAGAACGTTCATGGCTTTTGTAGACTTAGAAAAGGCTTTTGATAACGTTGATTGGACTAAATTGTTTGACATTTTGAAATCAATTGGAATAAAGTACAGGGATAGGAGGGTGATATACAATCTGTACAGAAATCAGACAGCAGTCATTCGAGTTGAAGGACATGAGAGAGAATCTGGTATTCAGAAAGGTGTAAGGCAAGGCTGCAACTTATCACCCATACTTTTCAATCTCTACATTGAACAAGCAATGAAGGAAATTAGAGAAAAATTTAAAGTGGGAGTGAAGATTCAAGGAGAAATAATTTCAACTCTGAGATTTGCTGATGACATCGTCATCTTGGCCGACAAGCCTGAGGATTTGAATGAGTTTTTGAATGGTATGGACTCCGTCTTACGGAAAGAATTCATGATGAAAATAAATAAATGTAAAACAAAAATACTGGAATGCAGCCGAAATAAATCAGAAACCTCTATGGAGATCAAATTGGCAGGTGAAAAGCTGAAGGAAGTAGTAGACTTCTGTTACTTAGGAAGCAGAATAACCAGTGATGGACGAAGCAAAGAGGATATTAAAAGTAGGTTGGCTCAGGCAAAGAAAGCATTTCTACAAAAAAGGAATCTGCTGACATCGAATATAGATTTAGGTATTAGGAAGTCATTTTTGAAAGCCTTTGTCTGGAGCGTGGCGCTCTATGGAAGTGAAACTTGGACTATTGGTGCAGCAGAAAAGAGGAGAATTGAAGCATTTGAAATGTGGTGTTACAGGAGAATGATGAAGATCAGATGGGTAGATAGGGTTACAAACAAAGAGGTATTAAGACGAGTGGGAGAGGAGAGATGTTTCTGGCGACTACTAATGAAGAGAAGAGATAGGTTGGTAGGACACATACTAAGACACCCAGGAATAGCAAGCTTAGTTATGGAAGGAAGGGTCGAGGACAAAAACTGTAGGGGTAGACCAAGGTTAGAATATGTTAAACAGATTGCCTCCGATGTAGGGTGTCGGAGCTATGTAGAGATGAAACGATTAGCTCAGGACCGGGAGGCATGGAGCGCTGCATCAAACCAGTCAAAAGACTGAAGACTCAAACAACAACACCATGTTATGGTCACACCTTAGTCATTGATCGTCAGTCAGTCGTCTGTTGAACTTGGTCCAGGCAAGCATCAACATGTTGCGCACACTCATTGTGGATTGCCAAGGGTTTAGAATTGGTGACAACAAATTTATATTTAAACAAGTGGCCATTATCGAGTGTACCACTTTCTGGATATCGCAATCTACGCATTTGCTATTTAAACCGCCTCATGCTTTTGATTTGTTATGTGAAAAAGACTGCAAACAAACCCAGTGGATTGAAAATCATAGGCATTTAGACTGGAATCAAGGAACGATTTCCTATAAATATTTGGACGTGGTCATGAAAGCACACTTGTCCTCGGCCAATGTGGTATTTGTGAAAGGCAATGAAAAACGTGATTGGTTGCAACCATTCTTGGCGTCTTACTGTCAATGTATCGACCTCATGAACTTGGGCTTCCCCTCCCTGCAAACGCTGATGGATACTTTTTCCTGTGGCAACATTATCCATACAGCCCTAGCCCATGTGTGGCATCTCTTTTATTGGTTAACCACCCATGCCTGCTGGGAGTTGTTGAATAAAATTAAGAATCAAGATTTACCTGTGAATGACGCCAGTGATATTTCTACAAGCGACGTGTAAACATCTACAGCACGTGATACCATGGAGAAAGGCAAAGCTACGGACAACGCCGTCGGCAAGTCCTTTGTGTGCAAAAAAACTAGACAGTTTTACCAGAGAAAATCTTAGCGCTGCCCAAGTCGTTCATTTATTATGTGGCCGCCAACGCGGTGAAAGAAATCTGGCAACATGTACCAAAATCATGGACTCATGACCCTGTGTTGAGTGAATTGCAACTCTGTACGGATTACGATCACCATAAGCAAGTGGCCATGGCAAAAATACCCTCTATGCGTCATTGCGCGACTTGTCAGCTAGTGAAACTGTATCACGGTCATAAAAGTCCGTGTAAAGACTTTGTTGAATCATTCCACGGGTGGCATGGCGAGAAAAAGCAACAACAACAAACATCGTCCACAGAAGAGGAGGTAGACTAAACCTTTTTGCCATCGATGGAAAAGGATATGCCACACCTGTACTGGCAATGGCGTCATTGACAAAGTGATTCAATACTTACCTTTCGAAATCCATCTTCCAGGTTATCGTTTTTGTGGCCCTGGAACTCATCTTGAAAAACGTTTGCAGCGTGGTGATGTACCCATTAATCTTTTGGATCAAGCGTGCAAAGAACATGACCTTTCTTATCGCCATAATCATCCTGGTTTAAGATATGTGGCAGATAAATTGTTATTGAAAAAAGCTAAACAACGTTTCACATCCTGTGATGCCTCAGTGGGTGAAAGAATGGCAGCCCTGATTGTGATGAGTGCTATGAAAGGAAAGTTGATGATGCGTGGACACGAACATTAAGGAATTGAGGATTAAGGAATTGGGATGTGTTTGTATTCTACCTATTTCATTTGTCAATCCCTATGGTTATGAAATAAAAAGAAAAGGTTTACCACAGCACAATGTTTTTTTAAATTTAAAACAATCATGATGTTGATGGGCTGATATTTCACATTTTCACACATTGCCATTTGCCAATTTGCAATTTACAGTTTTTAAAAATGTCTGTTTCAAGTTTTGCGTTTTTGATGATGTGGATTCCCCATTTTGTTGATAACACTTTTTAAAAATGTCCGTTTGAATTGTTTAAATTTTTATATTTCACACATGGCCATTTCCAGCTTTTAAAATGACAGTTTTAGGTTTTTTGAATTTTGGTGTTATCGAAACATGGATTTTCCATTTTGCTGTTTTCACATTTTTCTATTTGGTGCATGTCGAAAGTTGAGATTTGTCAATGATGTTGATGCAAGTGCTTGACCATGATAATGCTGCAGTGTGTTTATGGGATTGTGGAAACGTGAAGGTTTTACTACTGCAGGTAAGACTGTTTTTACAAAAATAATGTCCATTGACGGCTATATTTCAAAGAAAAAACAAAACTATTGACAAAACAAAATGACTATATAAGTCACAATTTCCCCCCTCACCACCCACCCTACCTCACCGTGTTTGCTTTGGTTATACATACACACCAGCTTTCTCTCTACTCATACATTCACACCTGTCTTTGGGAAGAAACACAACCATTTTATTTTTACCCAGAGCACATTCTCGACATGCACACTCATCCCAAAAGAACTTTTTTAGTTTACAAACTATAATTTACATTACAAAAATAATTAAAGTTACTAAAAACACTATTAGTCATCTAATATTTACAAAAAACTTTGAACAGCTTTAAAAGAATAAAAATAAAAATAAGGTTGCATAGAACTTTTTTAGAGGGCAAAAGGTCCAAGCTTACATACAAAAAAATACTATTTACAAAATCAGATATTTACAATGACAAAAAAACAATATTTACAAAATACTAAATCTACGAGTTACAAAAAACCCATGTTCCTAAACAACAAACTGAAAAATCACACCTCCTCCTCCTTGCGATCCTAACACCAGGGCAGGCTGGTAAGCAGTTCATTAGCCCAAACAAGTTTGTTATCCATGGAGGCGAGGGTGCGTTTTCTCTGTTCCACAAGATACAAATGATGGTTGCTGGATTGTATCCTGTTCTGTGTATGGGACAGAGCTTCGCCACGGCGTAAAACCGCTAGATAGTCATCTACACGTAGCGATATTACCACTGCCATACCTACAGCTTTTGCTCCTTTGGCTTCCTTACAGTCTAGTGTGCGATAAGCATACATTTTCGAGGCCAAACATACGAATTCCGTCATAACGGAATCACCGCATTCATCTTTCAAAACACCCATTTCCTTCTTGTTTTCATGGGCAGCTGAAACAAGTTGTCAGCGCTATAGGAAGAAGTGTCGAACCAGTCACTATGCTGCCTCATGACGTCATAGGGTTTGCAGTGGCGAATGTGGCAAATGAATGAGTCCGTATCCATATACAAAAGAGAGACGTCCACAAATTAGCTTTTGGCAAACTCATAGTGGAATCGATACATGACCGATTTAGAAAAGTCTAAAATGAGTTGCCCCAAGTAAATGGGCTTATCCATGGTCACGCTGGTTTTACTCAATTCAATAGTAGCCAAATTCTCATCGATAATGTTGATCAATTTGAAATTTGGCTTGGCTATGTACCGCCGGGCACCCCAACGTCCGTCCCAGACATTCACCAATTTAATGTCACGGTATTTGTGGACATTTTCTATGGACTTGCCCTAGATGCAATTGTTCATTAATTTATAAAAATTAATTTCAAACTGCCGTGTTGCCATTTGTCGGTGCTCTGTGTTAAGTTGCATGTATGGCTTGAGCCATGGTTTTTTAGCAAATTAAATACCCCTATGGATTTTCTTCAACACCAAGCCTTGGGCTAGACATTGCTCCAACATTTGGATATGTAGCAGATACCGAATTTTGTTGTAAAGTGTGCCCATGAGTATTTCAATTTTCACTTTACTGTCAGGGGGGACCATTTGCTCAATGCAGAATGGGAAATCGGCATGTTCATCATACAAGAGTGAGGGATATTCTATATCCACTTCTAGCACATATCCTAATCCTGTTTCTTGGCTAGGCATGTTCACATCAAATTCTCACACTTGTTTCTCATTCAGCCAAGCGAACTCGCCATAGGGCAAAGGCTGACTCATGGCATAGCCATACAAATTACTCACGTCATAGTACATAAGGTACGATTCTGGTTTATTTGGTGAATAATCAGGCATGTAGACATTTTTCGCTTCGGCATGGCGTTGGTTAAGCGACACAAAGCCACCGCAAATGCCCTTTTCAAATATTAGAACCATGTCTACGTCAGTGAGTAAATCCAATTCCACTTGAGTGTATTTCAAAGCGGCATTGAACGAGAGCCCAGGACTTGTATAATAGTGAGCCGGGTCAAGACCATAAATATGCTGACAAAACTCACGGAATTTTTTAAACACATTGGTGAGCAGCAATACATCCAGTTTTAGGTAATGCATAGCATATTCACTTAGCGTCTTAATGTCAAACATTCGCCAAACTTGACATGCATATGCATAGTCTTCATAGGAAACGGTACTGCGTGTTAGTTTTGAGTAAAATTTGTCTTGTGGTGGGAGTTTTGTTTGCTTTAACACGTCCCAGCTGCTGCAGAAATCATACGGGAATATACCTTTCCGAATGCACAATTGAATTTGCTTAGGATCATTAAAATGCTTTCTGGTATTTTTTAATTCCTCCTCATTCAATCCATTCACAAGGCTGTCTAGCGAGGATTCCATAAACTTCATGGAATCCAAAAATCGAATGCTAAAGTCGCTCAACCGCCATGTCAGGGCTGTAAAAAGCACATGGTTTCGGGGGATAATGGTAAACGAGCCCTTGTTGACATGACCCAATTCACGAATCAAAAACTGAATGTCTTATTTTGCCAGATTGTGGAAAAAGACACTGATGAAATGAGGAGCTGAAAAGTTCAAATTGCAATTACTATGCGCAGCTCCACGAAACTCTCCCGTAAAGTGCGAGTGATCACGAACGGTGTCTTCAGCACTGATCAGTGGCTTTTCGCAAATATGGCATGTCGTGGCACGCTCATACTGCTGCTGTTGTTCTGGAGATAGGCTCATGGATACTGGGTGGTCCAGTAATCCCTGAACATGGTCGGCCAACTTTACAAGTTCATCCAAAAACCATCAGGCACAATCTGGCCCCACACGGTATTTGTAAACGGATTGTGTGGGGTCATAGGCACACACTACATTAAATTCTATGGCAAAGGGTTCAGGTTTTTGAATGGGTGTGGATGAGCTGATGGTGGGATCTGGTTCGCATCCCGCCATAGGTTTGGTGAGAGTTTTGAAATCTGCATACACCACATAGGGAAGAGTGTCGCGCTTATGAATGTCCTTAAACTGTAACACAGCCTTGTACCCTTTGGGCAATATCAATCTCACCGCTTCCTGAGAAACGCAATCTACCCTATGACCTTCCAAAGAGGTAGGGTTTATAATATATCGCAAGCAACGATCACAGATATGTTTTCCACGCTTGACTGCTTAGCAATCTACTCAGGCAGATATATTAGATGAATTTGATGTCGTTTCGGTTCTTTTGTGGCATAATAAGGACCCACAATCTCATTACCATCAAGGCCATACACCATGAACGAAAACTCCTGGTTACCTTGTTCAAACCTATGGATCTCGGTTAAGTCCATAGGGAACGAAACATGTTTTAAATTTGAATTTTGCTTCAAATGTTCGAACATGGCCTTGTACATTCCAGGTCTGTAACAATGCTGTTGTACTGGCTGCCAAAACGCAGCCATTGGCCACAGAAAGCATATATCGTCCTGGTTTTCAATATTAACCACCGCTCTCCGGCAGGCAATCGCTGGAGGTGTCTAAATAAATCTAGACTTAGCATTGAAAGGATTAAATTGACAAATGTTGATTTGCAAGTAATTATTTCTTTCTAACGCAAGACCACTGGGTCCTTCTTGCAGTTTATCAAATTTTGTCAGCAGAGCATTGACCACGTTGGATTCATACCACTGTTCCAAATTATGGGCTTTGAAAAGCTCCTGCATTTTACTGCAAATATAAAATGTCTCTTTATGCTCATCGTCCTTCTTTTTATATACAAAATCGCATATGAGTTCTGTATTCACCTTTAAATCTGTGTGCAACCCTTGCGCTCTTCAAATTTGATTCCTAAAAATGTCAAAGCAAGATTCTATTTTTTTTTTGCGCTTAAACTTTCCCTAACATTAACCACGCGACCAGAGCAAACACGCGATTTAAAACAACTGTTTAGGGGTTCCCAAGTTAAACTATTCATAGCGGTGGAATCAAATGTTATTTTGTAAGAACAGTCTTACCTGGGATTTCTGTCGCTGACAGCACAACAATAGTTCACACGTAAGCACCTTTGAGGTTTCTAGTAGCAGCTGCTCTATAGTGCAGGGTTTAATCCACCAAACTTGGGAACAGCAGTGGCCAACACGTTTCCAATAATACACTGTAAAGCAACCAACCAAGTAAATAATTAAATTTTGCATCAAGCGTGTCGCTCTGTAAATATAAACCATACGATGTTAAAATAGTAAAAATAAAAAATAAATAAATACAAATGTTTAAAATGTGTCGTTACAGAAAAATAAAATAAATTGTAAAATAGGTTAACAAATAAAGTTGCATGAATACAAATGGCAAAAATTAAGTTTCTGACAATGGCTAATCCAGACAAGAAATGGATTGGTAAGACACATGCAGAGACATCTACAAAGAGCAATCTTAGTTAAAAAGTAAAGGACAACAACTGTAGCAGTAGATTAAAAATACAATAGATTAAGCAAATTGCCTTGCATATAGCGTGTGATAGCCAGATACAAATGAATCCATTAGCTCAAAACAAAAAAACAAAAAGGCATACAGGGCTGCATCAAACCAGTTAAAAGACTAAAAAAACAACCAACAACAACAAATTAACAAGTAAATAAACAAATTTAACAATGAAAATCACCTTTTTAATAAATGGAACAGTGATTCAATGTTCAAGCTGCTTGCCTCTCTCTAGCACAGCAGTAGGTGAGCAGGGAGGGTTCTGACTCAAATACCGTTATTTATGCAAATGAGGGGGGGCGTGGCAAGGTCAATGACCTTGAGGTAGGTCATGATCAATGACCTTCAGGTAGGTCATAGACCCCAAGGTCGCCGGGACCCCGGAAGGTAAACAAACCTTGGAGGGTCCAGGAACCGGTTTGAGGGGGTGTGGGTGGAGGGGGTGGTAGGGTGTAGGAGTAAGGTGCGGGGGTGGGGTTTCAATGAAGCGGAAGGTAAACAAAGGGGTGAGGGAAGGGGGGGGGAGGATTAAAGAGGATCTGCTTGAGAGACCCTCTTTGGTCCAGCCTGTTGGTCGACTGAACAACTGCTCTGCTGGTCACTTGTCTTATATAGCTTTGTGTTGTAGCCGATTGGTTCCGACTGCAGCCGAAGGATTCCGATTCTCCATTTGTGCTGACCCGGGAGATTTGAATGGCTTACATTCACGTGTCAGAATAATCAGATTTGAACGGTCAACCGGTGTGTGACGTCACAGGAGAGTTGACCCTTAAGCTAATTTTCAAATTTGCCTTTATTATTATTATCATCACCATATTGTTTGTGGGAGAGGGGTTGAATGACCTCAAAGGTAAACAAACATGACTGATGCTGAACCGGGTTTTATTGAATCGAATGAACAGGTTGTGGAACTCTGTGGTATTTGAACTAATAAGCTGGAGCTGGCACAGGGGCAAGTGGGCAAGATGGCCGCTGTGCGCAACTCCCTCATGTTGTTCTTATGGAGGGCGAGGTAAAGCTAGAACAGTGACTGCTGTGCAAGATGGCAGACACAGGGGCATGTGGGTAAGATGACTGCTATGCGCAACTCCCCCATGATGTTTTTATGGAAGGTGATGTAAAGCCGGCTCAGGGGCTACAGCGCAAGATGGCCACCATGTCCAGAGACAGTAGGATGACGTCATCAATAATGTTTACAAGGAGACTGATTTGTGTGTGTGTGTGGCCTCCTCAGAAGCCGAGTGCAGGTCTTTCTATTCGACGCCCGTTGGCGACCAGCGCGTTGGGATGAGAGATGAAATGGATGAAGATGAATGAAACTGGGTAAGGATGTGGAAGGAAGCGGCTGTGGCCTATTAGAAGGTACCGTCCCAGCATTTGCCCGGTGTTGTAAATGGGAAACCACAGAAAACCATTTCAAGGACGGCCGAAAGGAGACTGATGACCTAGTAGTTGATTAATCGGAGGATAAGGTAAAGCTAGCACACGTTCTTGGCTGACAACCTGGAGATCTGGGTTCGATCTCTAACTGCTATGAAAATAAATTAGAGTTTGAACGGGTTACACACAGCCTTGTGAGATAAAAAAAAACTGATGATGATGATGATAATTGTTGTTTTAAGGGGCCTAACATCCAGGTTATCGGTCCCTAATGGCATGGGTGATTGTGAAGATGATAATGAAATGTAAACTATAAATAAAACTAACTACTAATTTATATACGAGAAGAAGAAATGGAAAACAAAAGGAGAATAAAGCAAATAAAGGACAGGAGGAAAAGAAATGCCCTCAACCCTCGAAGAAGGCGGATTGAGGGACTAGGAAGGAAGGAGAGCCATAAAAGGCAGATAGGAAAGGGAAAGAGGAGAGGGTCTGCCCCCAGCTCAGGAATCCTCGGGGTCTCCAAATCCCGGACTCACCAGCTGTGAGCCCCTGAGGGTGTAGCAATATCTAGGGTGCACCAGAAGTGGTGGGGCTAGATACACCCTGCCTCCTTAAGGGCCTTGAACACAAAGCAGAATGTAAAAGGAAATGAAAAAGAAGGCTGACCCCTCGCAGAAGGAGGGTATCAGAAAAGATGAGACAAGGGCTAATTAAGGCGGGAAAAGAAGAGACACCCTATGCCTCGGATACCCTAATACTGTCGGGGTCGGAAGAGAACAAGAGTTGACCAAGTGAGGTCGACAGGAAAGAAGACGGAGAGGAACCCGGCACAAGTAAGTGGAAGCAATGCCGGACTCAGCTGGGGCCCCGTGGTCGCCAACACACGTTCCACAAGATGTGATCCCCTGGGAGGAGATGAAGAACTGAGGAGAGGCGGGTTTGATTCACATCTCGAGCATTTTGGAAGTGGTTTTCTGTGCTTTCTTCCAGGCAAATGCTTGGATGGTACCTAACTTAAGGTCACAGCCACTTCTTTCCCAATCCCCACCCAAATTACAAATACATAAACTACTACAGACATCACAATTACGCAGGTTAACACACATGTTAGTAAACGGGACTAATTACCTATGATGTCACAAGCCCTAAATAAGCAACAACAACAACAACAAGGCCTTAAAACCTGTGAGTTAGACATTAGCCATTCTTTTTTTTGGATGCCCTGTTTTGACTGTGGTTGATAGGAAAATATAAGGTTCAAGGAGTTAGGTAGGTTGAAGCGTTCTTTAAGAATTCCTTTACAAGAAGGTATGACTTGAGCTGTCTTTTGACAGTGGCGGGTATTGGGAGAACAGGAGCTTGTAGCAAGCAAACCAGATCTGTAACTGCGAGCGAACCCTCCAAGTAGGTCATAGGCCACGAGAAAAAGAGAGTGCTATTGAACACTCACGTGTGGACAGGGAGCTGTATAACATTGACGCACATGGCTGCGCCGCTTTGTAATACACGGACAGTGTCTTAGAATGTTGTTGTATTAGTAACATTTGAGAGAGAAGGGTTTTGATATTGAGATTATTCAGCCCTGTGTACTTGGGTGTGTTACAGTTTTGATTGATAACCTGTGTTATTGTGATGGTATTATTAGTGTGTGTGTTGCTCACAAGGTCAAGTGCACCCCGTTCTAACCCTCAGACTAGAATTACATTTCTTGGCAGATTTGGAAATCAAACCTTGACTTCCAGGATAGATCCTATGTTAAATAGTATGTTTATAACCACCTTGAGGTTTAGCGGCTAGAATAATTGGCACTCGCCTCATAGATACGGGTTTGATAATTAGTGGGATCATTCATCCCTGTGTACTTGGGTGTGTTACAGTTTTGTTTGATAACCTGTGTTATTGTGTTGGTTGTATTAGTGTGTGTGGTTTGCAAGGTTGTGTGTACCCTGTTCTAATCCTCAGACTGAAATTACATTTCTTGACAGACAGTACATTCAGCCTCGCGAGGTAAAACTGAGAAGAGGTGGGTTCATTTCACACCTCATCTATTCTGGAACTGATTATCCATGGTTTCACATTTCTACGCCAAGCGAATGCTAGGATGGTTTCCAACTTTAGGTTATCACTGTCTCTTTTTTTTCTAATCCCAAGTTACAAATACACACACTACTACAGACACCACAGTAACACATGTTACCAATAATATAGGACATACAGTACATCATTTAGACCTAAAGGCTAATGAGATAAGATAATTAAGCGCAATAACTTGTAAATGTTAGTCATTAGTACAATAACATGTGTTATCATGCAAAAAAATTACAAACACCCAAGTACACAGGGGTGAATGAACATGATATGGCACTGGGGAACACTCAGCCTTGTGAGGCAAAAACTGTGTAGATGTGGGTTTGATTACCATTTAGGCTGGCTGTGTGGCTCAGCGGTAATGTTCTTGCTTGCTGGGCCCAAGGTTGCAGGTTCGTATTCTAGTGCAGCCAGCTGGCATTTGAGGGTGCGCAAATGCGAGGGAGCCGTGTCTATAGATTTACAAGCACGTTAAAGATCCCCTTTGGGGCGAAATTCCGGCACCCCGGTGTCGCTCAAAGCCCAATAGCAGTATTATTAGATATATGTTAATACTGTATAGCCTTGGGTGCCGGGTGCAAATTTTGTTATTTGACGCCCAAAGGGCAGCTTGCATGTCGAAGTTTGTTGTTCCTTGGAGCGCTCTGAAAGTTATGGAGATTAGATGTATAAGTTCCTAGACACTATAGCGCTTTATAGTAGAGAAAGGAGGAATTTTTTGTGTTGGTGGAAAATCCAAAGATTAGTTAGTTAGTTATTGTTGTTTTAAGGGGTGGAGGAACTACGAGGTCATCTGCCCCTAAAATCCCGAGATTAATGTTGCCATTATGAACATGGCCTACTGAATTCAAATGTTTTTTTTAACATGCCAACAACGTATAAAGAGAGAAACTGCTAGCTTGGGGTTGGTAGCCTGATACGTTAACCACTGTTGCTTGCAATTATTAGATTATCTTTATCCTAAAATGCATTCTTAAGTATTTGGCAACCTCCTAGTGCAGCGGTTAGCATTCTTGGCTGTCGCACGCAGAGGTGTGGGTCCAATTACCGGTTCTGCCAAGAAATTAATTCTGTTTTGAGGGCTGGAACGGGACAGCCTCGTGAAGCAAAACTGAGAAGAGGTTGGTTCGATTCCCACCACAGCAATCCTTGAAATGGTTTTCTGTGGTCTCCCCACTACTAATCGAGGCAAATGCTGGATTGGTTCCTAACTTAAGGCCACGGCCGTCTCCTTCCCAATGCTCCCTCAAATTACAAATACACACAATAACATAGGTTATCAGACAAACACGCACACTCGCACGTCTAAAATACACGGAGCTAAATAACCACTGTGTCCAAGCCACTAAAATGAATTAACAATTGAAGTATTTTGGCTGAAACATAGTTATGTATAAATGTAATGTCTGTTCTGAATCGTTTTTAATGTAGGAGGAGGAAGTTGTTGTTGTTGTTTCACTTAGGGGATACGATATTGTGGTCATTTCAGACTTGTGTGTACTTTGTGTGTGTGTAGATTTTGTCTCATAACCTGTGTTATAGTGGTTTCTGTAGTAGTAAGTGTCCACGTTGTGTAGCGGCTAGCATTCCTGGTTGTCACCCCGTAGGTCCAGACTCTATTCCTGACTCGGCCAAAAAAAATAATTCTGATCTGAGGGCTGGAACGGGGTGCAGTCAGCCTCATGAGGAAGAATAAGAAGAGGTTGGTTCGATTTCCCTTCATCCATCCTGGAAGTGGTTTTCTTTTGTTTCCCACTTCTACTCCAGGCAAATGCCGGGGTAGTTTCTAACTTGAGCGCATGGCCGTCTCCTTCCTAATCGTCTCGCAAATTACAAATACACACACTACTACTACTGCAGATACCATAATAACACAGGTTACCAGACAAATTAAAATACAGGAAAAAAGCCTCCTTGTTGCGTAGTGGCTAGTATTCTTGGCTGTCATTGTGGAGGTGAGGGTTCAATTGGCTCTGCAAAGAGATTTTAATTCTGATCTGACAGCTGGAATGGGGTTTGATTCCTACCTTTGCCATCCTGGAAGTGGTTTTCTGTGATTTCCCACTTCAACTCCAGGCAAATACAAGGGTGGTACCTATCGTAAGGCCACGGACGATTCCTACCCAAATCCTTCCTGAATTACAAATACACAAACTAGTACATACATCACGGTAACACATGTTATCAGACAACTTCTACAAAATCAAGCACACAGGGCTACATGACCACGATACCCAAGGCCCTCAAATGAAACAACAACATAAAACAAATAGCTGAAATTCTTCATTTGTATAATTTGTGTTCGTGAAAAGCCATTTCTTGGATTACAGAATATTTGTGTAAATTAAGAAGTTGTTAGTGGATGCCTTATTTCAGCAGCTTTGGTGGCGTAGTTGGTCGCGGATTCAAACCCGACCGAAGTTGTCAGATTTTTTAAGAGTGTTCAAAATCTCTTGGTGTGCCTTCCTTCGGAGGAGAAGTAAATGGCATGATAAAAACCTTCCACTAATTACACTTGTGTGAAGTTAAATTATAGGTTTTATTTGACTAACGCTCTTAGGTTTCAAAGTTTGTCGCCAGGAGACGTTTGCGGTGGCATCTAGTAACGATGTTCAAAACTAGTTGGTTGTTGACGGTGGCGCTTGGTAGCAAAAGTTAGAACTACTTGAAAATCTAATGTCTGCAGTCCTTATTTGAATTAAAAACTGATGACACACACTAATACAGCCATTACAATTAACGCCTGTTATCAGACAGATTCCACACACAACCAAAGTACACGGGGCTACATGACAGCGATGTCGCAGCCCCTAAACTGAGGAACCAACCAACCATGACTTCTTTCAGGTCATTACAGGAATGAGATTAATCAAAGCAATCACAGGAGAAGCATCTGAAGCTGACAACTAAAGAAATCTGAAAGCAATCACAGGAGAAGCATTTGAAGCTGAAAACTAAAGAAATCTGAAAGAAAATAGGCAGTTGTAGTTGAAGAGACAAACAAATCAACTTATTTGCCAACAAAACAAATTCAAAGGAAATACGTGCACAATAGAACTACAGTATTTTTTTTCAGCAGATAAGTAAATCACTTGAAATTTGCAATAAATTGTGGATGTGAAAGTCATCTCCTGTATATTATTATTTCTAGGGGCTTGGACATCAGGGATATGAGTTACACGTACTTGGATATTTATATGAGTTATGTGTTAACAAGTAGGCCTATTATTGTTCTTTTTAGTATTAGTAACAATGTTATGTGGAGCTCAACTTTGGAATAACGCGACCATGGCATTAAGTTAGAAGCCATTCTGGAAATTTGCCTGTAGTACAGGGGAGAAAGAATGGAAGAACACTTCTAGGTTTCAATGTGGTTTGAATCGAACCCACCTCTTCTCAGTTCTGACATACAAGGTTGAGTGAACCCCGTCCTATTCCTCAGACTAGAATTACATTTCTTGAAAGAGACGGAAATCTAGCACAGACCTTTGCAGTAATAGCCAAGAATGCTAATCACTACACCATGAGGTGGTCAACATATTTCTTTTAGTGTGATCAAATGTGCTTATGTTGACGGTTGATGTGTTGGCGAATGATGGTTAGCGTTAGACAATCTTTTATACATTGACATACCCTTGAGAAAATGAAAGTTGTTTACCCTTCACTAGACGTTAGCTGGGCGTTACCCGGTTTAAAAGTAGTATAAATAGCAACATCCTTGTTGCATAGAATCAGTTGTGTGGACCAGTTCGAACGCATCAGAGATGGTTGTACTCATCAGTTGTGAGTAAGTAAGATGTAATGTATAACAGCAAGATGAATCAAATTGTTTAAAAGTTTCCAGTTTCAAATCATAGTTAAAAACTAAACGTGTATGAATGTTTCCCTGTTTTTGCAAGGTGTGATCAGAAACTAAGGGTTACAATGCTTGCGGTGAAAAGTGTACATTTTATTTCATAAAACCTATTCAGCCAATAGATAGTACATGCAGAAGTTATTTTTCCATATTTCTAACGGTTAACCCAGCGTAAGCTTAAAAAACCGCACAGACAGCAGGTTTTTCTTCAACTTGATTCACTGAAATTGTTAGGCTACTGCTCAGTCATAAATGAACGTTTTTCTACAGAAACCTTCCTCGAGAAATCTTTTACAGAATGATGAAAACCACACAAATATTCATCTAATGGTTCTCGGGATTGCCCCTTGCATCCAAGAATTGAGGCCTCTGCTTTATACTATGTAGAGATTAAAAAATGGGCCTTACATATTTGTAATTCTGTCCACCATGTGGTGTAGCGGCAAGCGTTTTGACTGCGATTCCCAGCTCTGTCAAGAAATTTAATTCTGGTCTGAGGGTTAGACCGGGGTACACTTAACTTTGTGAAGTAAACCTGAAAAGAGGCGGTTTCAATTCCCACCTCAATAGTTCTGGAAGTGGTTTTCTGTGGTTTCCCACTTCTACTCTAGGCAAATGACAGGATAGTTCTTCACTTAAGACCTTACAACCACCTTCTTCCCTATCCTCACATGAATTACAAATACACACACAATAATATAGCCATCGCAATGCCCCAGGTTCTCGGAAAAAATAAACAATCAACAAAGTACACAGAGCTAAATGGCCGCAAGTACGTTGCTGCAATCTTGAGCCACAAGACCTGATTTTTGTGTGGAATTCAAACAACAGGACAAGACAAATCACTTCAAAAATCTCACATGTACTAACCGGGAATCAAACCCAGTCTACCTTGGTCAGAGGCAAACAGCTTGTTCATTGTGCCACGATGCCCTCAATTGTGGTGTAGTGGCTAGCGTTCTTAGCTATCACCCTGGAGGCCTGAGATCAATCCCCAAATGCTAAGAAGTTAAATTAGGGGTGTTAAAATTTCTTGCCAAGGTCTGCGCGTGAGGCCTTCAGGCTGCAAATATAAGTTTTAGCTTCTTTATTTTTCCCACAGCTTCTCTGGCGGCTTTGGTGGTGTAGTTAGTAGCATGCTGAACTGCTGTGCCCAAGATAGTTGGTTCAAACCCAGTCGAACTCGTAGGAATTTTAAAAAGTGTTAAAAATCCTTCAGTATGTCTTCCTTTGGAAGAGAAGTTAAGCTGGCTGTCCCTTTTCATAGATTTATGGCATGTAAAAGATCCTCCCACAGTATAAACTTGTGTGGAGCTAAATTTCTTGGTTAGATTTTGTTTGAACATTCTATTAAAAATTCCAACGTTCAGCACTAGGTATCACTGGGATTTGTTGGTGAAAGTTGGAACTACATAAAATTGAACTGAACATGTAACTCACCGTTTGCGTGTCCGGCTGGAAGCAGCTACAGACTCTGGCGACCCAAACATGTCCTTGGACACTCCGGGCAGTAAGCCATACAACACATAATAAACTGCTTTACTTGATGGCCCACACACACCTTCCTTGGCTACCGGTTTAGAGGTCGAGTCAAGCAATGACCCACTTACTCGCAGTAGAGTGCACATTCCGCAGCCTGAAGGCCTCACGCGCAGACCTTGGCAAGAAATTTTAACACCCCTAATTTAACTTCTTAGCAGTTGCGGATTGATCTCAGGCCTCCAGGGTGATAGCTAAGAACGCTAGCCACTGCACCACAATTGAGGGCATCGTGGCACAATGAACAAGCTGTTTGCCTCTGACCAAGGTAGACTGGGTTTGATTCCCGGTTAGTACATGTGAGATTTTTTAAGTGATTTGTCTTGTCCTGTTGTTTGAATTCCACACAAAAATCAGGTCTTGTGGCTCAAGATTGCAGCAACGTACTTGCGGTCATTTAGCTCTGTGTACTTTGTTGATTGTTTATTTTTTCCGAGAACCTGGGGCATTGCGATGGCTATATTAGTGTGTGTGTATTTGTAATTCATGTGAGGATAGGGAAGAAGGTGGTTGTAAGGTCTTAAGTGAAGAACTATCCTGTCATTTGCCTAGAGTAGAAGTGGGAAACCACAGAAAACCACTTCCAGAACTATTGAGGTGGGAATTGAAACCGCCTCTTCTCAGGTTTACTTCACAAAGTTAAGTGTACCCCGGTCTAACCCTCAGACCAGAATTAAATTTCTTGACAGAGCTGGGAATCGCAGTCAAAACGCTTGCCCCTACACCACATGGTGGACAGAATTACAAATATGTAAGGCCCATTTTTTAATCTCTACATAGTATAAAGCAGAGGCCTCAATTCTTGGATGCAAGGGGCAATCCCGAGAACCATTAGATGAATATTTGTGTGGTTTTCATCATTCTGTAAAAGATTTCTCGAGGAAGGTTTCTGTAGAAAAACGTTCATTTATGACTGAGCAGTAGCCTAACAATTTCAGTGAATCAAGTTGAAGAAAAACCTGCTGTCTGTGCGGTTTTTTAAGCTTACGCTGGGTAAACCGTTAAAAATATGGAAAAATAACTTCTGCATGTACTATGTATTGGCTGAATAGGCTTTATGAAATAAAATGTACACTTTTCACCGCAAGCATTGTAACCCTTAGTTTCTGATCACACCTTGCAAAAACAGGGAAGCATTCATACACGTTTAGTTTTTAACTATGATTTGAAACTGGAAACTTTTAAACAATTTGATTCATCTTGCTGTTATACATTACATCTTACTTACTCACAACTGATGAGTACAACCATCTCTGATGCGTTCGAACTGGTCCACACAACTGATTCTATGCAACAAGGATGTTGCTATTTATACTACTTTTAAACCGGGTAACGCCCAGCTAACGTCTAGTGAAGGGTAAACAACTTTCATTTTCTCAAGGGTATGTCAATGTATAAAAGATTGTCTAACGCTAACCATCATTCGCCAACACATCAACCGTCAACATAAGCACATTTGATCACACTAAAAGAAATATGTTGACCACCTCATGGTGTAGTGATTAGCATTCTTGGCTATTACTGCAAAGGTCTGTGCTAGATTTCCGTCTCTTTCAAGAAATGTAATTCTAGTCTGAGGAATAGGACGGGGTTCACTCAACCTTGTATGTCAGAACTGAGAAGAGGTGGGTTCGATTCAAACCACATTGAAACCTAGAAGTGTTCTTCCATTCTTTCTCCCCTGTACTACAGGCAAATTTCCAGAATGGCTTCTAACTTAATGCCATGGTCGCGTTATTCCAAAGTTGAGCTCCACATAACATTGTTACTAATACTAAAAAGAACAATAATAGGCCTACTTGTTAACACATAACTCATATAAATATCCAAGTACGTGTAACTCATATCCCTGATGTCCAAGCCCCTAGAAATAATAATATACAGGAGATGACTTTCACATCCACAATTTATTGCAACTTTCAAGTGATTTACTTATCTGCTGAAAAAAAATACTGTAGTTCTATTGTGCACGTATTTCCTTTGAATTTGTTTTGTTGGCAAATAAGTTGATTTGTTTGTCTCTTCAACTACAACTGCCTATTTTCTTTCAGATTTCTTTAGTTTTCAGCTTCAAATGCTTCTCCTGTGATTGCTTTCAGATTTCTTTAGTTGTCAGCTTCAGATGCTTCTCCTGTGATTGCTTTGATTAATCTCATTCCTGTAATGACCTGAAAGAAGTCATGGTTGGTTGGTTCCTCAGTTTAGGGGCTGCGACATCACTGTCATGTAGCCCCGTGTACTTTGGGTGTGTGTGGAATCTGTCTGATAACCGGCGTTAATTGTGATGGCTGTATTAGTGTGTGTCATCAGTTTTTAATTCAAATAAGGACTGCAGACATTAGATTTTCAAGTAGTTCTAACTTTTGCTACCAAGCGCCACCGTCAACAACCAACTAGTTTTGAACATCGTTACTAGATGCCACCGCAAACGTCTCCTGGCGACAAACTTTGAAACCTAAGAGCGTTAGTCAAATAAAACCTATAATTTAACTTCACACAAGTGTAATTAGTGGAAGGTTTTTATCATGCCATTTACTTCTCCTCCGAAGGAAGGCACACCAAGAGATTTTGAACACTCTTAAAAAATCTGACAACTTCGGTCGGGTTTGAATCCGCGACCAACTACGCCACCAAAGCTGCTGAAATAAGGCATCCACTAACAACTTCTTAATTTACACAAATATTCTGTAATCCAAGAAATGGCTTTTCACGAACACAAATTATACAAATGAAGAATTTCAGCTATTTGTTTTATGTTGTTGTTTCATTTGAGGGCCTTGGGTATCGTGGTCATGTAGCCCTGTGTGCTTGATTTTGTAGAAGTTGTCTGATAACATGTGTTACCGTGATGTATGTACTAGTTTGTGTATTTGTAATTCAGGAAGGATTTGGGTAGGAATCGTCCGTGGCCTTACGATAGGTACCACCCTTGTATTTGCCTGGAATTGAAGTGGGAAATCACAGAAAACCACTTCCAGGATGGCAAAGGTAGGAATCAAACCCCATTCCAGCTGTCAGATCAGAATTAAAATCTCTTTGCAGAGCCAATTGAACCCTCACCTCCACAATGACAGCCAAGAATACTAGCCACTACGCAACAAGGAGGCTTTTTTCCTGTATTTTAATTTGTCTGGTAACCTGTGTTATTATGGTATCTGCAGTAGTAGTAGTGTGTGTATTTGTAATTTGCGAGACGATTAGGAAGGAGACGGCCATGCGCTCAAGTTAGAAACTACCCCGGCATTTGCCTGGAGTAGAAGTGGGAAACAAAAGAAAACCACTTCCAGGATGGATGAAGGGAAATCGAACCAACCTCTTCTTATTCTTCCTCATGAGGCTGACTGCACCCCGTTCCAGCCCTCAGATCAGAATTAATTTTTTTGGCCGAGTCAGGAATAGAGTCTGGACCTACGGGGTGACAACCAGAAATGCTAGCCGCAACCCAACGTGGACACTTACTACTACAGAAACCACTATAACACAGGTTATGAGACAAAATCTACACACACACAAAGTACACACAAGTCTGAAATGACCACAATATCGTATCCCCTCAGTGAAACAACAACAACAACTTCCTCCTCCTACATTAAAAACGATTCAGAACAGACATTACATTTATACATAACTATGTTTCAGCCAAAATACTTCAATTGTTAATTCATTTTAGTGGCTTGGACACAGTGGTTATTTAGCCCCGTGTATTTTAGACGTGCGAGTGTGCGTGTTTGTCTGATAACCTATGTTATTGTGTGTATTTGTAATTTGAGGGAGCATTGGGAAGGAGACGGCCGTGGCCTTAAGTTAGGAACCAATCCAGCATTTGCCTCGATTAGTAGTGGGGAGACCACAGAAAACCATTTCAAGGGTTGCTGCGGTGGGAATCGAACCAACCTCTTCTCAGTTTTGCTTCACGAGGCTGTCCCGTTCCATTCCTCAAAACAGAATTAATTTCTTGGCAGAGCCGGTAATTGAACCCAGACCTCTGCGTGCGACAGCCAAGAATGCTAACCGCTGCACTAGGAGGTTGCCAAATACTTAAGAACGCATTTTAGGATAAAGATAATCTAATAATTGCAAGCAACAGTGGTTACCGTATCAGGCTACCAACCCCAAGCTTGCAGTTTCTCTCTTTATACGTTGTTGGCATGTTAAAAAAAACATTTGAATTCAGTAGGCCATGTTCATAATGGCAACATTATTCTCGGGATTTTAGGGGCAGATGACCTCGTAGTTCCCCCCCCCCCTTAAAACAACAATAACTAACTAACTAATCTTTGGATTTTCCACCAACACAAAAAAATCCTCCTTTCTCTACTATAAAGCGCTATAGTGTCAAGGAACTTATATATCTAATCTCCATAACTTTCAGAGCGCTCCAAGGAACAACAAACTTCGACATGCAACTGCCCTTTGGGCGTCAAATAACAAAATTTGCACCCGGCACCCAAGGCTATACAGTATTAACATATATCTAATAATACTGCTATTGGGCTTTGAGCGACACCGGGGTGCCGGAATTTCGCCCCAAAGGGGATCTTTAAAGTGCTTGTAAATCTATAGACACGGCTCCCTCGCATTTGCGCACCCTCAAATGCCAGCTGGCTGCACTAGAATACGAACCTGCAACCTTGGGCCCAGCAAGCAAGAACATTACCGCTGAGCCACACAGCCAGCCTAAATGGTAATCAAACCCACATCTACACAGTTTTTGCCTCACAAGGCTGAGTGTACCCCAGTGCCATATCATGTTCATTCACCCCTGTGTACTTGGGTGTTTGTAATTTTTTTGCATGATAACACATGTTATTGTACTAATAACTAACATTTACAAGTTATTGCGCTTAATTATCTTATCTCATTAGCCTTTAGGTCTAAATGATGTACTGTATGTCCTATATTATTGGTAACATGTGTTACTGTGGTGTCTGTAGTAGTGTGTGTATTTGTAACTTGGGATTAGAAAAAAAAGAGACAGTGATAACCTAAAGTTGGACACCATCCTAGCATTCGCTTGGCGTAGAAATGTGAAACCATGGAAAATCAGTTCCAGAATAGATGAGGTGTGAAATGAACCCACCTCTTCTCAGTTTTACCTCGCAAGGCTGAATGTACTGTCTGTCAAGAAATGTAATTTCAGTCTGAGGATTAGAACAGGGTACACACTACCTTGTAAACCACACACACTAATACAACCAACACAATAACACAGGTTATCAAACAAAACTGTAACACACCCTAGTACACAGGGATGAATGATCCCACTAATTATCAAACCCGTATCTATGAGGCGAGTGCCAATTATACTAGCCGCTAAACCTCAAGGTGGTTATAAACATACTATTTAACATAGGATCTATCCTGGAAGTCAAGGTTTGATTTCCAAATCTGCCAAGAAATGTAATTCTAGTCTGAGGGTTAGAACGGGGTGCACTTGACCTTGTGAGCAACACACACACTAATAATACCATCACAATAACACAGGTTATCAATCAAAACTGTAACACACCCAAGTACACACGGCTGAATAATCTCAATATCAAAACCCTTCTCTCTCAAATGTTACTAATACAACAACATTCTAAGACACTGTCCGTGTATTACAAAGCGGCGCAGCCATGTGCGTCAATGTTATACAGCTCCCTGTCCACACGTGAGTGTTCAATAGCACTCTCTTTTTCTCATTGCCAATGACCTACTTGGAGGGTTCGCTCGCAGTTACAGATCTGGTTTGCTTGCTACAAGCTCCTGTTCTCCCAATACCCGCCACTGTCAAAAGACAGCTCAAGTTATTCCTTCTTGTAAAGGAATTCTTAAAGAACGCTTCAACCTACCTAACTCCTTGAACCTTATATTTTCCTATCAACCACAGTCAAAACAGGGCATCCACAAAAAAGAATGGCTAATGTCTAACACACAGGTTTTAAGGCCTTGTTGTTGTTGTTGTTGCTTATTTAGGGCTTGTGACATCATAGGCAATTAGTCCCGTGTACTAACATGTGTGTTAACCTGCGTAATTGTGATGTCTGTAGTAGTTTATGTATTTGTAATTTGGGTGGGGATTGGGAAAGAAGTGGCTGTGACCTTAAGTTAGGTACCATCCAAGCATTTGCCTGGAAGAAAGCACAGAAAACCACTTCCAAAATGCTCGAGATGTGAATCAAACCCGCCTCTGCTCAGTTCTTCATCTCCTCCCAGGGGATCACATCTTGTGGAACGTGGGTTGGCGACCACGGGGCCCCAGCTGAGTCCGGCATTGCTTCCACTTACTTGTGCCGGGCTCCTCTCCGTCTTCTTTCCTGTCGACCTCACTTGGTCAACTCTTGTTCTCTTCCGACCCCGACAGTATTAGGGTATCCGAAGCATAGGGTGTCTCTTCTTTTCCCGCCTTAATTAGCCCTTGTCTCATCTTTTCTGATACCCTCCTTCTGCGAGGGGTCAGCCTTCTTTTTAATTTCCTTTTACATTCTGCTTTGTGTTCAAGGCCCTTAAGGAGGCAGGGTGTATGTAGCCCAACCACTTCTGGTGCACCCTAGATATTGCTACACCCTCAGGGGCTCACAGCTTGTGAGTCCGGGATTTGGCGTCCCCGAGGATTCCTGAGCTGGGGGCGGACCCTCTCCTCTTTCCCTTTCCTATCTGCCATTTATGACTCTCCTTCTTCCCAATCCCTCAATCCGCCTTCTTCGAGGGTTGAGGGCATTTCTTTTCCTCCTGTCCTTTATTTGCCTTATTCTCCTCTTGTTTTCCATTTCTTCTTCTCTTATATAAATTAGTAGTTAGTTTTATTTATAGTTCACATTTCATTATCATCTTCACAATCACCCATGCCATTAGGGACCGATAACCTGGATGTTAGGCCCCTTAAAACAACAATTATCATCATCATCATCATCAGTTTTTTTTTTATCTCACAAGGCTGTGTGTAACCCGTTCAAACTCTAATTTATTTTCATAGCAGTTAGAGATCAAACCCAGATCTCCAGGTTGTCAGCCAAGAACGTGTGCTAGCTTTACCTTATCCTCCGATTAATCAACTACTAGGTCATCAGTCTCCTTTCGGCCGTCCTTGAAATGGTTTTCTGTGGTTTCCCATTTACAACACCGGGCAAATGCTGGGACGGTTCCTTCTAATAGGTCACAGCCGCTTCCTTCCACATCCTTACCCAGTTTCATTCATCTTCATCCATTTCATCTCTCATCCCAACGCGCTGGTCGCCAACGGGCGTCGAATAGAAAGACCTGCACTCGGCCTCTGAGGAGGCCACACACACACACAAATCAGTCTCCTTGTAAACATTATTGATGACGTCATCCTACTGTCTCTGGACATGGTGGCCATCTTGCGCTGTAGCCCCTGAGCCGGCTTTACATCACCTTCCATAAAAACATCATGGGGGAGTTGCGCATAGCAGTCATCTTACCCACTTGCCCCTGTGTCTGCCATCTTGCACAGCAGTCACTGTTCTAGCTTTACCTCGCCCTCCATAAGAACAACATGAGGGAGTTGCGCACAGCGGCCATCTTGCCCACTTGCTCCTGTGCCAGCTCCGGCTTATTAGTTCAAATACCACAGAGTTCCACAACCTGTTCATTCGATTCAATAAAACCCGGTTCAGCATCAGTCATGCTTGTTTACCTTTGAGGTCATTCAACCCCTCTCCCACAAACAATATGGTGATGATAATAATAATAAAGGCAAATTTGAAAATTAGCTCAAGGGTCAACTCTCCTGTGACGTCACACACCGGTTGACCGTTCAAATCTGATTATTCTGACACGTGAATGTAAGCCATTCAAATCTCCCGGGTCAGCACAAATGGAGAATCGGAATCCTTCGGCTGCATTCGGAACCAATCGGCTACAACACAAAGCTATATAAGACAAGTGACCAGCAGAGCAGTTGTTCAGTCGACCAACAGGCTGGACCAAAGAGGGTCTCTCAAGCAGATCCTCTTCAATCCTTCCCCCTCCTCCCTCACCCCTTTGTTTACCTTCCGCTTCATTGAAACCCCACCCCCGCACCTTACTCCTACACCCTACCACCCCCTCCACCCACACCCCCTCAAACCGGTTCCTGGACCCTCCAAGGTTTGTTTACCTTCCGGGGTCCCGGCGACCTTGGGGTCAATGACCTACCTCAAGGTCATTGATCATGACCTACCTCAAGGTCATTGACCTTGCCACGCCCCCCTCATTTGCATAAATAACGGTATTTGAGTCAGAACCCTCCCTTCTCACCTACTCACAGCAATCCACATCAAAATAAAAAATCAACACCATAAGTAAAACAATTACCATTAAATAAATAGCATTCATGAGTGAAAACCTGTTATCATTTGAATATCACGCACTCACTCTCCTTTCAATAAATCAATAAGCTGCTTCTCTCTGTCTGTCTCTCGCTCTCTTTTTCTCTCTCACTGTTCCCCGTTTACAGCAAGTCTACAACAAAAACAAAACAAAAATATTCAACACCATAAATAAATCAATCACCATTAAATAAATAAATAAATAAATAGCATTAAATCATTCATAAAATATAAGAGCATAACATACCTTCTCAATAGTTTGTCAATGTTTTGAAAATTCAAGTTACTTGTAAGCATACAGACACGCTACCATCACCGGTAAATGCTAAGTAAAGAGTGATGGCTGTCTCACAATCACCGTTTATATACTGTATATAGATCCAATAATTGCAGTTCACATCTCCCCACCACTCTGTGGTCTTGTTATGTCAAGTCTTTCCCACGGAAGCACAGTACTTTTCCAGCTGAGTCAGCTGTGAACACTTGCACTTTTTTTTCTCAAGGTACATGTCTGTGCTGAACACTGGCACTTTCTCAAGTTGCATGTGTTAAACAGCATAGTCATGTGTTTCCGTCGAACAGAGACTAGACAGTCTTTACTCTCATTTCGAGAACACACTTGTCTGCTTCATATATTATCATATGTCTTGCTCTGCGTTATCTACACACAGCTTTACCTGTCTTTAGTTCAAACACCAGTTGACTTTCAAATAATAATATTCATAATACGTTTTTCTTTTTAATCATATACAAACCACACAATTTACAATTTAAACATACTGATTTTAGTGTTTTATTATTGGTTTTCCCTAAAACACACGTCTTCCTAAAAAAAATCTTTTTAGCCTCATTTTTCCACTGTAACAAAAAGTCCCAACGCCATCATAAACAGGCTGTCATAACAAAAACATCATACGACTTACTGCATTATATCTCAACACGTTTCCCAAAAACACACGTATCCGTAGAAAACCTATTTTTAGCACAATTTTTCCACAGTAACAAAAATTTCGCAACGCCATCTTAAACATGTTGTCATAACAAAAAACATCATAACACTTACCGCTTTATATCTCAAAGCGTTTCCCAAAAACACTCGTTTCCGTCAAAAAAAACTAATTTCTAGCCACATTTTTCCACTGAAGCAAAAATTTCGCAACGCCATCATAAACAGGCTGTCATAACATAAAACATCATACCGCTTACTGCATTATATCTCAACACGTTTCACAAAAACACACGTTTCCGTAAAAAAAGCCAATTTTTAGCCCCATTTTTCCACTGAAACAAAAATTTTGCAACGCCATCATAAACAGGCTGTCATAACAAAAAACATCATAACACTTACCGCTTTATATCTCAACGCGTTTCACAAAAACACACGTTTCCGTAAAAAAAACTATTTTTAGCCCCATTTTTCCACTGAAACAAAAATTTTGCAACGCCATCATAAACAGGCTGTCATAACAAAAAACATCATAACACTTACCGCTTTATATCTCAACGCGTTTCCCAAAAACACTCGTTTCCGTAGAAAAACTTATTTTTAGCTTCATTTTTCCATTGTAACAAAAATTTCGCAACGCCTTCATAAACAGGCTGTCATAACAAAAATATCATACCGCTTACTGCATTATATCTCAACACGTTTCCCAAAAACACGCGTTTCCGTAGAAAAACTATTTTTAGCACAATTTTTCCACTGTAACAACCATTTCGCAACGCCATCTTAAACATGTTGTCATAACAAAAAACATCATAACACTTACCGCTTTATATCTCAACGCGTTTCCCAAAAACACTCGTTTCCGTAAAAAACTTATTTTTAGCCCCATTTTTCCACTGCAACAAAAATTTCGCAACGCCATCATAAACGGACTGTCATAACAAAAAAAAAAAACATCATAACACTTACTACATTATATCTCAACGCGTTTTCCCTAAAACAGACTTTCCTTAAGCAACCATATTATATACATGGACTGTGTAAGCAGCTGATCAGTCTGAATGTATGAACATACTTGCCAAGAACAGAGATGTTATCAAACTCTCTTCCTGTGTACGTGACAAAAAGGCAAAGTGTCTTATATCCTCGCTCTGTGTGTGTATGTGTGTGTGTGTTCTTGTGAGCCAAATCCGTCTCTGACAGTCTCAAGGCATTGCATGCAGAATGTTATTATTACATTCAACTCATAATTACAGTAAGATCATATCCACCACACTCAAAAAATAACTTACAATACCATTATCACATTTCGTCAAGTCAACTATAGCATCTTGTGGTTCCGATTCCACCATTCATTCTTTAATATACCACTCAGCTGTCACTGCAGAGGCCCCGGGTTCGATTCCCTGGCTCTATCAAAGTACTTAATTCTGGTCTTAGGACTAAAACAGGGTATAGTCAGTTTAAAGACAAAACTAAAAAGACATGGTTTCGATTCTCAAATCGGTCATCCTGAACATAGTTTTCCGTGGTTTCCCCACTTCTACTCCAGGCAAATTTTAAACGCTTAAAACCTAACATCCCCTTTGTTAAATGCCTAATCTTCTTATCTCATGATCTTAACAAGTTCTAACACGTTCACCATCCTGCCTCAAACAAAAACAATTGTAGTAATAATAATAATAATAATAATAATAATAATAATAACAAATGTTTTGTCCTAAAGACCTGAGACTAGGTTTGTGGGTAGAGAGGAAAGAGATCTTTCATTTAGATCAAACACACGTTTTTGTAAAATTCTTAGTTTCCAAAATGTAAAAATTTCAAAATTAGACGTTTTAAAGAAAGAAATGTAAAAAATATTAAGTTTTGTTCTAACGATCATGGGCATAGAGACCTTTCGTTTAAGCCTTTATATGAATTTCTGAAATGATTAGTTTTCAAAATATAGCCTACTTTCCGAAACAAAAATTTTCAATTTTTTTTTTTAAACTATCGCATGGTCGCCATACAAAACGAGGCCTCACACCGAGCACAACAACATGTCGCATGTCCAAATCCAATTATTCATTCACAAGATATTAACAAAAGTATAGTTAGGCCCTTTGTCAATATTTCAAAAATACATTCAAAAAAGGAGCGTCTCTCTGAGTCCTACGACATACCGTTTGTGAAAATCGATCCATGGGTTCGCCAGATATCGACCATCTTACTTCGCTCAGGCGCGCGCAATTTAAAAACTGCTGACGCTAGGGCTTTAAGCCCGTCGTACCCCCCAACTCTTTCATATTCGTTATTCCGGAAAGCCACACAAACCTCGCATACAATCGATAATCAGTCTAAATACCACAGTCCGCAGAAATTAGCGGGGTTCAACTCAATGGTGCACAGGGCTTTAAACATGCCCATGTCAAAAGAAATCTATAATAAGGAAATAACAACCATTAAGCAAATAGCAAAGGAAGACAATTTTCCGCCAGTCAAAATAGACCAAATTATAGCCAAACATAAAAATAAAGATAAAACGATTCCCAAACCGGATAGTAATGAGAAAATATTTGCGCGCTTCAACCATGGGAATACAAAGGAAGCTTGTAGTTTAACGACAACCATGGGAATACGAACACATATAAAATCACTAATCTTTTCAAAAAGCAAGGCATAAAAATAGCATTCACAAAGAACAATACGACCGAGAGGCACCTGAAAAATAGTAATCTGAATATACAAGACCCGTATTCAAAGTCAGGCGTATATTCTATTACATGCCAAGACACTGGTTGTCAAGCTTTCGACATTGGCAGAGTGGAAGACGAGTAGATACACGTTATAATGAACATAGGAATGCGATAAGATACGGAACACATTCAGCCGTATGCGAACATATGTGTGACACGGGGCACAGCTTTACTAAAATCGAGACTGACCTAAAAATTATTCATTACGAATCTAAAGGCAGAGCTCTCAACATAAAGGAAGTAACCGAGATTCACCTAGACAAACGAAACAATCCCAACAATCTAAATGAACACACTTTTAAGGAGAGTTCACCCTTTTTCACTCTACTAAAAACACACCCTGTAGGAATCAAGACACAACTTAGCGATACAGCAAAGCTAGATAAAAAGAGGGGGGGGGGGGATAGCGGTGGATAATAGGCAAATGTTATCTGGATCAGGTGTACTTTAATAGTTGTAGATCTTCCTGTATTCAATAACATGCATTCTTATATAGATTTGGCAACGTCACACAAATAAACATAGCACTGACTTCGTAAAGCACACAGGAACAGAGGGGGGAGAGAGGAAAAGCCAGTTTCGTCTAGTTAACACTCGGGTTAGTCGACCAAAACTGGTGCTAGAGTGAACACGAAACTACTCGAAGTTCCAGTCAGGAAGACAACCGGATAAGTATCAGCCTGTATTATTACAGTATAATCATAGTTAATTTTATATAACCATACAATCACCCCAAACAGACAAACTCCGGATTTTTATCACCATTTTAGCATTTCACCTAACATTAGAGATACTACATTTAGCATACACCGACAGTTGCATTACCAATACTGCAAGTAAATAATTGTAAATATTGTAAATTTTTTTCACCTGTATTCTCAAACATAGATGTTATAGCCTAAGTGTAATGGATCTGATGATGATCGCTTGACGATCGAAACTGGTCATCCTAGTGTATTTAATAATCTCATGTAATTTATTTCAGGATTAGGACATAACCCAGCTCTTTTTTAGTACATTCGTGTTGACCGACTGAAAAGCACCAAATTTTATTTACATTTTGCATGGGCAGCACTGAAAGAATCACTTCAAAAATTTACATTTTGTATTAAGCTTTGTACTGTATATACTACACCCACTTATAATGAGTAATAGCATTCTAACTTTCTGAACTGGAATCCATTAAATAATAGGCGTAACTTTAAGACATGTTCCCCTATTTTTGTAAAGTTATTATCTGTCATAGGTAAGTTATCTTTTTGACTCTGAGAGTCGCACATTTTTTCCGTATTGACTGAATTATATTAAGAACAAAGTTCCAAATGGTTCCGCCTCGTCAATACTGTAAACAGTATTGAGGAGGCGGAACCATTTGGAACTTTGTTCTTAATATAGATAAGTTAGTTGCAAATTCCTGTCATTTGATGTAATATCGTCTGTTGTTGCATATATTCCCTTCTTACCGAAATAATAAACACGGACTCTTCAAACAGCCTCAGTATTTTTATTTCACTAGTATCTTCCGCTTTTCCATTCCCACCGATATCTTATACTGTACCCGTTTATACCGAAGACCGAACGACCACATATGCATTTTCACCAAAAATCAGTCACCACGAGAATCTGAACATCCCAGGGCGCCATATGGGTTAGAGTGAGTACAATAACACAAAAAAATCTTTACATATTTTCGGCTCGATTCAACAATAAGGATAGAAGGAGATTTTCTGAAAATAACTCAATCGGTAAAATTATCTCATTTTATTTAAAATGTTAAAATGTTAATGAAGAAATGCTAAAAATAGCATAATGGATGTATGACGAATCATACATTATATACGCAAATTTACAGATTCACCAACACATGAACACTAGGCATTTGAAACGAAAGTCAGATTAATAGTCCTGTTGACTTCATTCAAAAGAATTATTTACAATCGTAAGGTTTGTCAGTGCAAATTTAATTGTCCATCCTGATTCCTAACTTTAAGTATTCACACGTTGAACTGAAATATTATCACTCAATGAAAAAATATCACTGTTTTAGTTTGTCTTTCAAATAGAGGCAGAAAATTAACTAACACTTTTTCCAGGAATCAGTATCTCAAAATTTGTTAAAATATAAAGTCACAACAATGAATACAACACAATCTTAATTACATGGACATTCGAGCATGGATTCGAAGATCTTCGATAAACAGAAAAAATATTTATTTTACCATCCGTTCTCGATCCAACGTTAATATTCTGAGTTCTTGACTCAATTAGCAATATCATGGTCAACCTTTTATTATTAACAAAATATCAACTCTTTTAAATCTGGATTTAACCATTCAAATATTTAAATATCAATTGGAAATATTATTTAGAAAAATTATCACAAAAATAATATTATTTGTTGCTATTATCAAAATTACAATTCTTTTGAAAGAATGTCAAAAATGATAATCATCATATTAATTTGCAGAATGTTTATATTCTTAACAGGATCACATATATCCTCTCAATTGTAGTCGTTGTTTAGCAGTTTTAATTTATTTACAGCATCGGCCCATTCGATTTAAATGTGTCAAAAATCACATTATCATAATTAGCTTCTAGACAACGGTAAAGACCTCTCATAATGAAATAACAAAATTCCGGGCTAACAATTACTAGGAAACATTTATAGAACACGTGGGCAAACTGTGGATTGACATAATGGTTCCATAATATAACCCTCGGTTATGTATTCGACGAAGGTGTGGCTCACAACAATATTTCAACTCCTAACATTATTTCAAAGTCATCCAACCTACAATATGGTTGATGCTCCATAATAACAACCTCATTCCAGTGACTTATAATGTACAATCAGAATGGCATATTCAACTATTTCCACACACACAAAAATGTCTTCCCAAACTATACATAATAATCAAGCCTTTGCTTGTTACTCAAAATGGAAGATTCGTAAGCTAGTAAGCTCCTAAATAAGTTTACAGTAATTTTACCATCAGTTTAAACATTAATTATTCCACACCGTGTCTATTTCTAGCCAAACGTTCTATCACAAGACGTTGCTCAAAATGATACTATATTTATACAAATTCTAGTAGAACCCTAAGTTGTACATGCTATTTGCTTCCCGTATCATACCTTTCCGTGTCTTTCAAAAGATTCAACTGCATAATGCAAGTGTAAAATGTTCCCATATGTTTATTCCGTTAGTTGAATGTGGGCATGCGTTTACCACTAGCCTTCGGAAAAACAAGTCTCCGATCTAGCAAACTGTTTTACATATGAACTTTATAAATCACACTACATGATATGATTATTAGAAATATAAATCATAATTATTATTATGTCTGACAAATATTGAAAATGGTTATTATTATTAAATCAGCATGATTATTATTATTATTATTCCACAAATGGAATTAACGTTGCTAAACTGTTCGGGAAATATCATCCTCGACTTCTTAAATATGGATAAAAATCCATTCCTCAACTTAAATGTATAATTAAATTTACAGTTACGACGGCTGATGACCGCGATTAGGAAAAATAATTTCAAAATCAAATAAATGATCGTTTTGCTCGTCCATTAATTCAAATCATTGACTTCTCATGTCTGAGTGTAAAAACTGCTCAGATCAAGGCTTCCACATGCCTTGAAAAAATATTTGCAACAGCAAAATATCGAAGAGAAAATATGTGTTGGCAAGACTGTAGAAAAATGAGAAATTCCAGCTAACTACGCATTAGAAATAATGCATAATGTAGCTTACTTTCTTGTAGATCTTGATGTGGATAATCTGGTCCGAACCAGACTATTTCAGTCTTCTGTTCCCATTTGGACACGTACTTATAATCTCGTATCGGCCTCCATTATATACCCGCAAAATGTCTAACCAGACATAGCGGTATTCATACTCGTTGCCTGAATATCTTGATGAAAACTGTCTATAATATTAGATGCTTCATCAGCTCAAGTAATCTTCTTGATAGGGGAAGGATCCAAGTGATCCATGATGCAAAAATACCAGTAGTAACGTGACCCAACTGTGATGCATTCAGTACTATCAATACTCTAACAATCTTATTCAACACCGGTCCAAGTTCTGATGTTCAATTCCCTGGGCATAGTTTCTCACTCTCCATGCTGGTTTCCCTATGTCGGCTAAATGAACTGAACCGTGAAAGACTGGTATGTGAACAGTATTGACTTATTTTGGTTGGTCAATTTTTTATCAAGACAAAAGCTTGTTCTGGTCATTGGATGAAAATAATCCAATTTCAAATCTTAGTGGACAATGGAAAGAAAAATATAGACTAAGTCTATCATATGTCCGTGTAGCAGTAATAGTTACCAATGTTCTGCAACAAAGTCTATCACCTCAGTGATAACTTACGATGAATTCTAAGTTCACTAAAACTTCCAACACTTTTCTAAGTACAGTAATCATGTACTGTCGTAGAATTTCACTAAGTTCCCGCAACTGTGTGCTAGTAAAAACGTAGAGTATTGCAACCATGTGCACGAAGATAATTCTGAAGTATAACGATGTTCGGAGCGACGTGATGTGTCTAGCGACAGGGCGCTTGCGAAGAAGTGAACATACATAGCGACGGAGCGCCTATGGAGAAGTGAACATATGAGTTGTGACTCCCAGCTCTTATATACCCAGCGGACGGACTTCTCTACGTCACTGCTTGAAATCTGCTAAAACTAAAACATCTCATATCTCATTTTCCGCTCGATCAATTTTCTTGAAATATAGCACGTTCTTCATCCCTTGTCCGTGCCAGTAATTTTGTGTTAGTCTTATGATTCTACTCCATCGAAAAATATTTTATACAAATACAGCCCCGACTCTGATAACCTTGCTACGTCACTTAGCGATCTCTTTGCTGCATAAAGCTTCTAAATGCTTCTTAGAAGGTTTGGCGCGCACTATTCAAAACCTCAGCTCTGGACTTATCATCTGGGCCTGTTCTCTCAAATCAGGGCAACTGGATTTGGGCACATCCACCCCACACATAGCCAAAAATAAAAATTGATTTTTTTTATTTTTCCTATTCACACTTCAAGCTACCTGGTTCTGGAATAGTAAACTTTCAAATTCGATGAATTGTAAGTTCCCACGATGTTACCAGTTCGTGTGTCGGCTACTTTATGAAATCTGGTTTCATTTGGGCGGTGACCTTCGCCATCCAAAATAAGTCCCGAAAGTTCAATTTCCTTTCGACAGAAATGACATTTCCCTCGGTGTTTTTCTCTTCATTTCCCTCGAAGTTTATTTCTTCGGTATGCGGAAACCGTATTGTCTCATTGCTCATGTCAATGACAGCTTGATATTTCTGTACGAAATCTGCTCCCAGGACCATATCAAATACAATATCCTTCATCACGACAAACACGTGTCGAAAATCAAGTCCTCCAATCGTAACACATAAATATAACTGAGTTTTGCATAGGGATGTCTTGAATGGAATTATTCCTTGAATCTTAATTCCGGACACAGGAATTTATTGTAACTTCTCAGTGAGTTTCCAAAGATCATACAATTTCTCACTTATAAGACATAGCATTGCACCAGTATCAATTAATGTATCGACAGGCTTGCCGAATACTTCGCATGATGTAATTGGCAATCTAATCCTCGTTCCCAATTCTTTACGTTCATGATTATTTTGTATCAGATCCTCATCCTATGCCTGCAACATAATGATTCTGGAAGTGAAAGTTTTAATTATCCTATCTGCTATTGGATATTTGACTTTTTTTTCATTGTTCTTGGATTGCTGCAACCCTGATGTACCAGGTTCACTCAGTTTCAGCTGTTCCATGAACTGCTTATTCTCTTGGTGCCCCTCCTCCAAGTTTTTCCTCGTTTCCTGTTTGAACTCCTCATTGGATTGTCGTGGATTTTCGTTTCTTGGGTAGAAGCCATGAATCCTTCCAAAGTACTTTCTCTCTTGGCATATTCCTTGGTTTCCTCTTGGTCTTCCCCCAACGACTTCTATAATTGTTCGTACCATCAGGTCTCGTATGTGGTTTGTTCTCATATGACCTATAGTTGTTTTGGTTCCATCTTCTTCTCTCTAGATCCTCCCTCGGAGTTTCTCTTCTGGATGATCTCGAGGTGTCTGAGAATATCTGTCAGCCATAACTGAAAATACAGCGTTGTCATTCTTGCCACCCTTCTGATGGAAGAATTGTGCGTGCGTGTGATCCAGCTTTTGTAGAACTTCATCAAATTGTTCCATGTTATAGATGTCCGCAGCTATAAGCGTTCTTCGGACATCCGCAGGAAATTATCTGATCAAGGCAGTTATTAATTCGTTATCTGGCATGGACAGATCTAAATGCTGAAGTTTAGATAATTGCCCTGCAAAATATGTCGAATAACGTGTAGGTTGAGAAGTGGAGTATTTTTTGGAGTAAAGCTCCGTTCTCACCTGTTGTTGAGTTTCTGGTGACCAGAATTTCTTCAACAGTCCTCTAGCAAATTCCTCATAGTTGTTCAGAGTGGATCTAAAGGCCCTAAACCACGTAAGTGCGGGACCATCCAAAAATTTCCCTATTACTCGTATTTCCCTTTATTTGGAAATTTTAGAATCTTTGAGGTAATCTCCTACTTCCCTCAGGAATTCTACTTGTGTGACAATCCCAGTTCCTGAGAATTTTGAAGGTTTATCTTCAACGTTCTTGTAAAAGGTTATAGGAGTGGATTGCATAATCGTTCTAACCTCTTCCTGTTTATGGGATTTTCTACTTTGCTTACTCCCTCAATATCCATACTAGAAATTGTATGTTTGCTTTGAAATTTGGCAACACTCTTTGCTTCCTGCTGGTAATCCAAAAATTTGTTACTAAGATTCTTGATGGTTTCTTTGAGTTCAGCATTTTCTTCACCTACTAATTTCATTAACTCTTCGGTATAATTTTTATTGTGTGAACAATCGCCCTGTTTCTGATCTTTGACCTGATTTGCAATATCCTCGATTTCTTTCTGGTTCTCCTCAGATCTTTTCCTGATTTCTTCAGTATCTCTCTTCATTCCTTCTGTCTCATTAAAGTTCTTTCACATCTGTAGATATCTTGTTCATAATCTCTTCGTGATTCTTTAACTAACTTGTCATATCCACAATGTCTTTCTGAGCTGTCTGGCTATCCTTGGTAATAACTTGAATATGTGACGTCAAAGTTTCTCTGATCTCTTTGATTTCGTCTTGAGTCTCCAGTTTGAGTGCATCTTTGACTTCACTGATGACTAACGTCTTGATCTCAGTTGTCAACTCTTTGACTACACCTTCCTGAATTTCTCCAACATTAAGTTCCTGGAATTGCTCGGTCATACGTTGTATGACGTTATTTTCCATTTCACTATTCTCTTTGTGGACACGAATTTCCAGATTTATCATATCCTCTCCTACTGTTCTGAGACCTCGCTCGATCCTATCAGCTAATGACTGAGTTTTTTGGTCGGCATCGCGAAATTTATCCTCCATTTTACTCGTGTTCAAAGCTAATGAATTTCGAGTTCATGAGTTTTCTCAAATAGTTTCGACATTTTATTTTCTGAAGAAGTTTTTAGTGAATCAGAATTTTCTTTGAGTTTATTTTCTAATGAAGTAGATTTTTCTTTGATTTTATTCTTTAACGAAGTAGAATTTTCTTTGAGTTTATTTTCTAAATGTTCCTTGAGTTTATTTTCTAAAGAGGCTCCTAATGAATCTGAATTCTCTCTCATCTTAGCTTTTAAGTTTACTGATTTTTCCTGTAATTTAGTTTCAAAAGAAGTTTTTAACGAATCAGTTAATCTTATCTTCATAGAATCAGAATTTTCCTTTAACTTGTTTTCTAAATTTTTGTTTAATTTATTTACTAAAGAAGTGGAGTTTTCTTTTAATTGTTATCTAAGGAATTTTCAAGATTTACTTCTAAAGAAGTGGTCAATCTATTTTCTAGGGCATCTGAGTTTTCTCTTAATTTTTCCCTTGAAGTTTCCGAATTTTCTTTAAGTTTAACCTCCATTTTGTTAGTTTTCTCTATGATTTCTGCCATTTGCAATTCTGCACATTTGGAGCTCTCCTCCATACCATTTAAGATCCTCATGATCTCATCCATAAATCTCACAATACATTTTTAAAGTTAGGGGTATCAATTTAGGCAGACACAAAGACGTAGAACTAGAACATGAATTATGCATAGCTACTTGGAATTTTCGGAATAAAGTGAGGTAGGCCCTAATGTCGACGTGATGGAAAAAAATTCTCTACTATTTAATAAAATTTAAACAACAATATCAAAAAATCTGCAAGTTCACAATATCCTCCACCTGGATTCTAATAAATTGTGTATTTCCAGACTATCAAACATATACTACCAATTTTACTTGACACCCTAATGGATAAGCCTTTATACAACAATCAAAAACCACTCTAACTATTACAAAATTTACTTGAGTTATGTTTTCCACTAATTGGGTTTCCTATGAATTTATTTATCCATACCAGACATTTTCCAATTCCCAAAATATCTATTGAAAAATCACAACTAAATCGGCAAACAATCGACCGAATCGACTCAAAATCGGGCTCCACGTTCGAAGCCATTTCTCTCTTCTATCTTATTTTATGTGCCCGTTTAGACCGAAATCCGGACGACCACATATGCATTTTCACCAAAAATCAGTCAGCACGAGAATCTAAACATCCCAGGGCGCCATATGGGTTAAAGTGAGTACAATAACACAAAAAAATTGCTTTACTAATTTTCGGTTCAATGCAACATTAAGGATTGAAAGAGATTTTCTGAAAATAACACAATCCGTAAACTTATCTCATTTTATTTAAAATGTTAAAATGTTAATGAAGAAATGCTAAAAATAGCATAATGGATACATGACGAATCATACATTATATACACCAATTCACAGATTCACCAACACATGAACACTAGGCATTTGAAACGAAAGTCAGATTAATAGTCCGGTTGACTTCGTTCAAAAGAATTATTTACAATCGTAAGAATTGTCAGTGCAAATTTAAATGTCCATCCTAATTCCTAACTTTAAGTATTCACACGTTGAAATGAAATATTATCACTCGATGAAAAAATATCATTGTTTTTGTTTGTCTTTCAAATAGTAGCAGAAAACTAACACTTTTTCCAGGAATCAGTATCTGAAAATTTGTTAAAATATAAAGTCACAACAATGAATATAACACAATCTTAATTACATGGACATTCGAGCATGGATTCGAAGATCTTCGATAAACAGAAAAAATATTTATTTTACCATCCGTTCTCGATCCAACGTTAATATTCTGAGTTCTTGACTCAATTAGCAATATCATGGTCAAACTTTTATTATTAACAAAATATCAACTCTTTTAAATCTGGATTTAACCACTCAAATATTTAAATATCAATTGGAAATATTATTTAGAAAAATTATCACAAAATTAATATTATTTGTTGCTCTTATCAAAATTACAATTCTTTTGAGAGAATATCAAAAATGTTAATCATCATATTAATTTGTAGAATGTTTATATTCTTAACAGGATCACAAATATCCTCTCAATTGTAGTCGTTGTTTAGCAGTTTTAATTTATTTACAGCATCGGCCCATTCGATTTAAATGTGTCAAAATCACATTATTATAATTAGCATTTAGAAAACGATAAATTCTTCTCATAATGAAATAACAAAATTCCGGGCTAACAATTACTAGGAAATATTTATAGAACACGTGGGCAAACTGTGGATTGACATAATGGTTCCATAATATAACCCTCGGTTATGTATTCGACGAAGGTGTGGCTTACAACAATATTTCAACTCCTAACATTATTTCAAAGTCATCCAACTTACAATATGGTTGATGCTCCATAATAACAACCTCATTCCAGTGACTTATAATGTACAATCAGAATGGCATATTCAACTATTTCCACACACACAAAAAATTCTTCCCAAATTATACATAATAATCAAGCCTTTGCTTGTTACTCAAAACGGAAGATTCTTAAGCTAGTAAGCTCCTAAATGAGTTTACAGTAATTTTACCATCAGTGTAAGCATTAATTATTCCACACCGTGTCTATTTCTAGCCAAACGTTCTATCACAAGACCTTACTCAAAATGATATTATATTTATACAAACTCTAGTAATACCCTAATTTATACATGCTATGTGCTTCCCGTATCATTACTTTCCGTGTCTTTCAAAAGATTCAACTGCATAATGCAAGTCTAAAATGTTCCCATAGAATTATTCTGTTAGCTGAATGTGGGCATGTTTTAACCACTAGCCTTCGGAAAAACAAGCCACCGATATAGCGAACTGTTTTAAATATCAACTTTATAAATCACACTACTTGATATGATTATTAGAAATATAAATTATAATTATAATTATCTTCGACAAATATTGAAAATGGTTATTATTATTAAATCAGCATTATTATTATTATTATTATTATTATTCCTCAAATGGAATTAACGTTGCTAAACTGTTCGGGAAATATCATCCTCGACTTCTTAAATATGGATAAAAATCCATTCCTCAACTTAAATGTATAATTAAATTTACAGTTACGACGGCTGATGACCGCGTTTAGAAAAAATAATTTCAAAATCAAATAAATGCTCGTTTTGCTTGTCCATTAATTCAAATCATTGACTTCTCATGTCTGAGTGTAAAAACTGCTCAGATCAAGGCTTCCACATGCCTTGAAAAAATATTTGCAACAGCAAATTATCGAAGAGAAAAGATGTGTTGGCAGGACTGTAGAAAAATGAGAAATTGCAGCTAACTGCGCATAAGAAACAATGCAAGATGTAGCTTACATCTTGTAGATCTTGATGTGGATAATCTGGTCTGAACCAGACTATTTCAGTCTTCTGTCCCCATTTGGACACGTACTTATAATCTCGTATCGGCCTCCATTATATACCCGCAAAATGTCTAACCAGACATAGCGGTATTCATACTCGTTGCCTGAATATCTTGATGAAAACTGTCTATAATATTAGATGCTTCAACAGCTCAAGTAATCTTCTTGATAGGGGTAAGATCGAAATGATCCATGATGCAAAAATACCAGTAGTAACGTGACCCAACAGTGATGCATTCCGTACTACCAATACTCTGACAATCTTATTCAGCACCGGTTCAAGTTCTGATGTCCAATTCCCTGGGCAAAGTTTCTCACTCTCC
Organism: Meconema thalassinum; assembly: GCA_946902985.2. Classification (NCBI taxonomy): domain Eukaryota; kingdom Metazoa; phylum Arthropoda; class Insecta; order Orthoptera; family Tettigoniidae; genus Meconema; species Meconema thalassinum. The sequence goes on from OX336389.2 coordinate 759,168,115, forward strand.
ATACAATGCTAAGCATGCTGGTTTCCCTATGTCGGCTAAATGAACTGAACCGTGCAAGACAGGTATGTGAACAGTACTGACTTATCGTGGTTGGTCAAATTGTTATCAAGACAAAAGCTTGTTCTGGTCATTGGATGAAAATAATTCAATTTTAAATCTTAATCGACAATGGAAAGAGAAATATAGACTAAGTCTATCATATGTCCGTGTAGCAGTAATAGTTTCCAATGTTCTGCCACAAAGTCTATCACATCAGTGATAACTTACGATGAATTCTAAGTTCACTAAATCTTCCAACACTTTTTGAAGTACCGTAACCATGTACTGTCGTAGAATTTCACTAAGTCCCCGCAACTGTGTGCTAGTAAAAACGTAGAGTATTGCAACCAAGTGCACGAAGATAATTCTGAAGTATAACGATGTTCGGAGCGACGTGATGTGTCTAGCGACAGGGCGCTTACGAATAAGTGAACATCCATAGTGACGGAGCGCCTATGGAGAAGTGAACATATTGAGTGGTGGCTCCCAGCTCTTATATACCCAGCGGAAGGGGCTCCTCTAAGTCACTGCTTGAAATCTGCTAAAACTAAAACATCTCATATCTCAGCTTCCGCTCGATCAATTTTCTTGAAATATAGCACGTTCTTCTTCCCTTGTCAGTGCCAGTAATTTGGTGTTAGTCTCATGATTCTACTCCATCGAAAAATATTTTATACAAATATAGCCTCGACTCTGCCAACCTTGCTACGTCACTTAAAGATCTCTTTGCTGCATAAAGCTTCTAAATGCTTCTTAGAAGGTTTGGCGTGCGCTATTCAAAACCTCAGCTCTGGACTTAGCATCTGGGCCTGTGCTCTCAAATCTGGGCAACTGGATTTGGGCACAATTCTTTTCTATCCCAGTGGTTGCTCCGTTGGCAGTGCGGTAATTTGAAAATTCATATCTAGCCTATCTTGTTCTCCAAAATGTATCATAGTAATTTCCAAATTATCATTATGATCGGAACAACCATTGGGAATGGAATGCTGGTCAGGCAGTTTTGTTTGAAATTGTAGAATACTTCCACATGGAAAAATGTTTTTATTGTTTTTGGCGAGAGGGGGGATGATATATTACTTTAATCTTAAATAATTAAGTGATAAATTCACACAATAAGGTTTCTCAGTTCACCTGGTTTTTTTCATTATTTTTGGAACTCAACATGCACCGAAAGCAAAATACTTGTTCATATTATCCCCAAAAGTAAATTGGGCGAAACTCTTTCACAAGGATTCTTGTCAAAATGGGTGTTCTGATCAGAGTTCAAATGCCTGTGTCGATTCTCTATATTCCGTGTACTGTACGTAACTCCTGAAAATATTGAGTGTTCAGGGGTGAAGAGAAGCCTTAATTTATTTTGAATATTGAATATTGTTTACTCGACGTTATGAGAACTCAGTTAACACTCAAGGCACATGCTTCTATTTCATGAACAAGATTTGAATTGATAACCAGGGTGCTTTAGGGACTGTGTCAAAACTGTCTGATCGAGCTTTCTTTCTAAGCCAGTGATCCAATCATAATAACAATTTGGAAATTGATAAGTTATTCCATAAAATGCGCATATGTTTACCTTATTTATCTGGTAAAGATTGATCCGTATTGACTATTGGTAAATTATTTATTTTATTGAATCCGCCTTGTCAATAATATACTAACAAACACCATCTAGAGCATCGACAAGGCGGATTCAATAAAACGAATAATTTACATTATTCCATAGCGTATTGTATTGATAAAAAAATTGTGGGTCGGTCTACATTATATGGCATTCTAAATTAATGAATTAAATGCTATTTTACTAGTATATTCTATTATTATATTCACCAACAGTGGCGGCTAAGCTCAATAAAGCGCAGCGTTAGGTCATGGGGCCAAGCTCTCTGCCGACTCGGTAGACGCGTGGGTTTGAGAACTCCACCGTCGTCTGTCCTTGAAATGGTTTATCGTGGTTTCGAATTTTCAACTCCAGGCAAATACTGGGACAGCACCTTCTGACAGGCCACGGCCTCATCCTTGACCAGTCTCACTATCATTAATTTTATCTCCCATTTACTCCTCTTATGAGAATGGCGTCAGGAAGGGAATCCATCCGTAAGAACCATACGCCACAATTACATCCATCGCATCTCATCCCCGACCTCTTTGGAAGACGGGAATAATAAGGGGTACACATATACTGTATGCTAGTATTATATTTCGCCATATTTTAATTTGTATAATTGCTTTTGGTGCAGAGATGAAACGTTTCTCCAAGTAATACCTAACCATATATACGATAGATTTGTACATTGTGTTTCCTGTATGTTTTGGGAATGTAGTTATGGAAATGCACCCAAGACACAAACAAGGTGCTATTTTGAGCAGAGGAATTGAGTTGGACACAAGAGGGCTTCGGTAGGTCGATGCTATGAGACCACGTGTGTTTTCTGTCCCGTTCGTTATGAAATTGATATATTGTTATTGAGGGCACAGGCTAAGCTGCATATATTTACGAAAATGTAGGAGATTCAATGTCACAGGAAGGAGGACGGGAGGAGGATTAATTATTTTGACTACTAAATGTTTTCATGAAATGCCTTTTGAAACATCTATGTGAGTTTTAAATAAGAGAAAGTTTGAATTATTTTTGTGGGTGTTTGGGGGATCAAGTGACTGAGTAGACCTATATATTTAATTCGTCCAATACAGTACATTTATACAATACGTTGCCTCACTGATACACTGTTAAAAAGAGATCTCAATAACAACCCAGGCCATTGTGATTGATACTAAGGAGCGTCGGGCATTTCGAACTATCTAACCGGCATTTACGTATATACAGTATATACTATTTAAGGGGAGGAAGAAAGATTACATAACATAACAAAAAAAACGGCTTCCTGGCAAAGGAGTAGGCCACTAGCGTTTAGTCTGAAGGACCCCGGGTATATTCACAAACAGGTCGTGGGGTTTAAACTTCGGATGGTTAATTCTTGTGGGTCGGGACTGTGTGTTTGTGACGTCATCATCATTCGTTTCATCCTATTCACGATGCGCAGATCACCTACGCGTGTTAATTTAAAACACCTGCCACCTGCATCAGGCGTACCCAATGGCACACGTCAATATTAATATTATTGTATTATTATCATTAATAATATTATTATTACTATTATGATTAGACTATTATTATTGATTTTTAGTACCAAACCATTTAATACCGTATCTAAGGAAAAAGAGGCATTTATATTTCTACACCTAACTAATTAACTGTAAGTAAAGGTACGTAAGCATGAGTTCATAATTTGTGTCGTCGGTGGCCATATCTATTTAATCACAAATAGCTTACCCGAATAATATACCCAATATATATCTTTGATTTTCTTGAAATTCTATTATGTTGTCAATTTTCTCCCAGGTCAAAAGCTCAATTATATTACATACGCAGATATTAGATACTAATAGGCCTATATAGGGTCCCAGGGAACTCAGCATGCACTGGTGATATGCAGATTACTACGCAGATATCCAAGCGATAAGCAAGTACATTATGCGTCAAACTAGGTCATCAACGGGGTATTAAGGTTGCAATGATACCGGAGTATTTGGTAACTTCATTCCTTTACTAATTAAATTTCCTAACACGAGCAACACCGAATAAGAAAGGTAGTGTTTTACCAAACGAAATTTAACACAGTTCTTTATCGTAGTGAGCACTTCAATCGACACAAAACGATTTCCTGCAACGCATTTCAAATATAAATCCACGTTCAAACATTTATATCTATTGTGGTGCTTATGGCGAAAATAATTTTTTTTAAATTTGTTAATCGGAAGGAAAGTATTAATTCTGAACTTGTGAGCCACATGCGTGTTGAAGACCATAAGGGATTTCAATGGAGCTACTTTTGCAAGCTTTACACAGGATGACTAGTGATGACGAATTAATTCCCCCTCTCCTTCTCCCTTCTTCTACTCCTGTGTGTGAGTGTGTGTGTCTTATGAGTTCAATTTGTGACCAAGACGTAATTGATAGTCAGAATTAAATTATTAGAGTGCATATCTCCTCCTAACCTCGTGTCCAGTCTCATTAATTATACATCACCATTGTCCATGGCTTAATCATTCCTTTCGCATTATGCATATAGAACTTGATTTGAATAAGAGTGTCTCCTTATTAAGCTGAATACAACAATAGCTTATCTAAAGACCGTAACAACACATGATGGAACATAATGTTATCAGATAAGAAGTGCCCGGTTCGATGAACAATCGGAAGAAGGACAATCGAAGGGGGATAAATGTCATAGGGGCCCGATGACTACAACGGGTTAAATCATTGGCCGTCTACTGTTCATGTACGGATGACCATCTCGTCTCAAATGTTATTAACTGACAGAGGGCGTAGCTAATTTCCTGTAGGGCTGACACGAGATGTGGATCTGGATCCGAGGATACCGTGACATTTCCCTAGCGTCCAGTCCACGAGGGGTGGCAGTCATTGTGACAAGAGGATATTATTCCCCTTCCCCGCCTGCAAGGGCAGGGGAGGCGCTGGACAGCGACAGCACACTCTCACATTAATATAATATAGGTTAAGGGAATGAAACTTACACCCTAGAGGTTAAAACACACACTGAGTTACAAAGGGCCACCTTCGCATTCTCATAACAAATGCCAATTTACACTATTTAATACAGGGATGTTCATCTCTTTGTCTCATTTCCTCAAAAACAGGTCAAGCTCAAGGGATATTATGTCACTGCTTCCCTCCCTTGTTGGCACTTGTAGAACTGAAGTTATAACTTTCAATTAACCTGAGTGATGATCAAGTTATAATGACGTTCAATACATTGGCAGTTTGGATTTTAAGCTAATGATCTCTTTGCTTCCCCTATGAGCAGGGGAGGATTTTATTTTGCACTAGTCCAATTCTATTGCGGATATTCTGAGACCAGTGCTTGTAGCGCTGCTCACTCCTGATGCGATAGCAACACTTATCCATTCCATTGTATGGTTATACTTTCACTTTATTTATGTTATTCTTTTTCATTGCATAGACATCTGCCCTTGAGTCTTTATTCTACATGGCATTCTCAGAAGCCTGTGTGGTCGGTGAAGAGCGTGTTCTAGTATGATATGGATTTTTCCCGCGTAATGCCCATCATGTCAAAATCAGCATTTTTATAGTCGCCATCACCCAAAGTTCCTTATTTTCTTGGCACATATTCCCACGTCCATTATTTTATCTACATATTGCCTACTCCCACGTATTATTACTGCAGTGAACTGGGTAAAGTTGCGCTTGATTTAAGATTTCAATGCACTCATACCTATAACCCGGCTACGTTTTATGATACCATAGCCCGAATATTTGAGAAAATGCAGGATTTCTGTTAAAGTATGAAGATAATAACATAGTGCATGCAACCCGCGATGTTGGGTGGTGAGACACTCCACACCTCATGGTGTAGTGTTCTTGGTTCTCTTGCCTTAAGGTTCCATTCCCAGCTCTGCCAAGAAATGTAATTCTGGCCTGAGGATTAGAACGGAGTGCACTCAGCAGCGTGAGGCAAATCTCAGAAGAATTATGTTCAATAGGTGTTTATTCATTGTTTCCCACTTCTACTCCCAGTAAATGGTATGTAACTTCAGTCAAAACCACCTCCTTCCCAATGATAATAATAATAATAATAATAATAATAATAATAATAAAATTAATAATAATAATAATAATAATAATAATAATTGTAATACTGTATAATAATAATGATAATAAACAGTAGGCATCACAATAATCCCCGTTTTAAGACAAGTAACCAAAAACACATGGCTGATATACTCGATGTGTAAGTCCCTAAACTAAAGAATCGAATGTCAGTCTAGCCAAGGAACGGTTTTCTACGGTTTCTCACATAAACGACTGGTGAATGAGGAGATAAAAACATGCCTACCATCTTTCCAAGCCTTCAGCCGATCTCTTGGAGAGCCTGGGTTAAAAAACCACAAGGAGGCAGGAAGGGCATCATATATTCGATCTCCCAGCAAACATCGTGCCAAGACATGAGATATTCCGTTAGGGGCATCCATAGATTAATAAAGACTGCTTAATAAATTACCAGCATTTACTATTTCATTCGTAGGTATGGCCCATTGCACTTATTCGTTTATTGTGAGCTAATGTTATTAGCCTACTTTTCATATTTTGCAAAAATAATGATCAAGTAGTCTCATCTGATCACCCGGGCAGATGTTTGTGTGTCTGTATGTTTTTCTGGCTGCCTGTTTGTCCGTCCTTCAGTCTGTGTGTGTTCCCCAAATCAACTCCTACACGGATATCAAAACCAAATTTGGCATGAGTAAAGAACTATACCGGAATATCTCACGGCTGTACCTGAAATTATGTTAGTGCTACCAAATGTTGAAAAATCATAATTGTAATTTGAGTTCTACTTTGGATTTCTCAGAAGGCATGCATAGAAACTGTTCCAAAATTGGCACACATACAGAGAATAATATATAAAGTTAATTTTTAGGAGCCCCTGAATTACTGTGTTTCCAACATTATTCTTCGCCTGCTGATGGGTTCAATTATTAAAAGCATGTATTTTCCATACTATCAATTGGATTTCAATCCAATTTCGTATATCCTTTGTATACCGTAACATATATGAATATACGTATTCTTTAGAGTCACTAGAGCTGCCAACTGTTGATAAATGATCTCTATAAATGTTTATCCAAATGTCAATATTTCAGAAAATATGAGGGCCAACAGTTTTAAACATTGCTCACGTATAGTACCTAAAATTAGAGATTAATTTTGAGTAACCGATATACCAGGGTACTGCCAACATATCTCAACGCGTGCTGATAGGTTCAATGTTTAACTGCATATACCTTCCATACTAACAAATACAGATATTCCCAAATTGACACATATATAGATCACAGTATTTCAGGTTAACTTTGAGCAACTAATACATGGCAGTGTTGCCAACATGATTTTACTTGCGCTGACATATTTAATGTTCAATAGTATGTTATGTCCATACTACATATTGGACTTCAACCAAACTGGTTTTATAATGAGGATCCGTAGCACATGTACACATAATTGTAAAACGGCCTTCCATAGCCTTTTAGTGGAGCTGAGATGGGTAGTGGCTAACAGCATATGACTTCGGGAGTCCACATTGCTATTTCATTTCTACATGTGCCCCTTAGTATTTCTCTTTGAACGGGGTCGAAAATGAGATGCGATGATTGTCTCTTCCGACGAATAATGTAACAATTAAAGGATTATTCATTTGGTCCACGTTGTCCTCAGATAACTTTACTCTATGTTCACCAGATATAGGGGAAGGTTTCATCCACCCTTCTTTATCCAGCAGAAATTTCGCACACGGGACAAAGATTGAATTAGCGTCCAAATGCGATATCCAACTGTCTGAGCCCCATGAATTAAAAGCATGGTTTATATTAAGACCATTCTATTTCATAATGAAACAACGAGTTCATAATTTCATATCATTTAATACTTTAATAACTTACTGTAAATGAGTCAACCAGTATTGTGAATAATTACCATTAATGGATGTTTGCCGTTCGTTAATTATAACATTAATTATGGAAAAAGGAAAAGAATCCTGAATGAGAGAGTGACTTTACGAGTCTATCTCACCCTATATTGCAGCCCATCCTATCTTCTGCGCCAATGTTGATGTAACGCTCCCCACCCAACCTGGTGCGCTCTTTTATCAAGCGGGACCATACCGTAAGAGAAATGCCCTACAATCGAATGACATTTTTCACCCAGTGCGCCACAACATTACCGCTACGGTCGCCAGATATTGAATCGCATTACCAAGGAACTCGTGTTATAAGTTTATACTGCCGTGTTGACATACCAAACGACCTTCATTTGTCTTCTTCTGTGTAGTACACACACACATGACTTCAACTGCAGATACAGGAGGTTGAAGGTTTTACTGATTTATGTGTGTGGACATGATAGTAATAATCGGTCAGTAAAGAAGAACAATTCAATTTATGCTATCGTCCTCATGGGAACAACACCACACACACCTATAGTGATGCAGGAAGAGCTCCAGTGAGTTAAAATGTGTGTAGCAGAGAGTGAAACACTCCCCTTCACGCTATGACCTAGAGTCCACTAAATGAAGCAGTAGTTATGTCGGACACATAAATTACTACATATAACATTTTTTAAAGTTTGGAAATGCTAACAACTTCACCAACAGTCACATGCCCGAGAACGAATAAGCACGCAAGTAAACAAAATGCAGGCGGGCTTAAAGTTTTCAATTTCCTTGCTTATAGGGTTGGAATTATCGCTGGAAGGAGATTACCTCACCAAATACTCAGTTCTAAGGAAGTATGCCTGACCACAGTTTTTGCTAATATATAACTAGGTACATATCCCATGCAAGCTAGGGGCCATCCCTTAGAGGTAGAAGGTGTGCCCGTTTAGACCGAAGTCCAACGACCACATACGCATGACACCGAAAATCAGTTAGCACGAGACTCAAAAGACCTCTCAGGGCGCCAAACTTGGTAGAAGAAAAACAATCAAAATCTAAACTTGCTTCACTGAATTCCGGTTCTATGGAACAATAAGGATAAGAAAGGAGAAATGAAAATAGCACAATTTCCTAAAATCTCATTTCATTAATTGAGTAAAGTTAATAGTAAATTTAAAATGAAAAGAGCAAGAAAAATGGTAAATAACATTCCACAAAAACAACAAATATAGAAATATCAACACTTTTATATCCTTTAAATAATCACTTGTATGATGATCGATGACCAGAAATTATCAGTCCATCTGGTATCGAAAAGGACGTCAGGTCGCTCAGATAAAATTTGTATGTCCGTCCTGACGCCTGCGTTCCATATTTACAAACACTCACTGTTCTTCACTATCCAATAAACATATATGGGATCACTGCCGCACTTGTTTTCATTAAGGTAAATTGCTCATGGGTTGTGTTCCTTTAAACCAGTGGTTCTGAACCCGTAGAAGTCGGCGGACCACTCAGCCTAAAATTGATTCATGTACGGACCACTCCCTCCCTCCAATACACCTTATCAGTTGTAACCCTTCCTAAATAACCCTTATTTTAAAGATATTTCAATTTAAACTCTGATAGTCATTGCCGCGAATGCATTCGGGCGATTCTCGTTCAACGCACATCGTTTCCGAAATCCCCATTTATTGGCCACTTTTTTATACGTGCTGGTGGACCCTTTTCTCCCGCGGACCACTCCCGAGGCACTCGCGGACCACCTTTGGTCCGCGGACCAACGGTTAAGAACCACTGCTTTAAACATAAATATATAACAACATAAATTCAAATAATAGTGTTTGTTCGATTTAGGATCTCACCCTTAGGCAAGGATTTACAAATGTAACCTACTCAGAATTATTTCTATGTCATGGATATAAATTGATCACATGATTTCTATCAAACCTCCACTCAATGAATTTCTTATCACACTAGACCACAAATTCTATAGTTCATTTCCATGTTTTGACCTTTCAATTCTCATAACTAATTCCTTATATACATCTGCAATTGTTTATCATGATTCAATATCTTTCGAAAAAGTATTCTATTTACTCCTCAGACAAAAAATTATTTTTATTTAATAAATTGATTTAAATTATTTATCCTATACTTCAAAATTATTCGTCTTCCATGTGTTTGACCAGTTAATTATCTATTTATTCAGTTATTTTAAGTCAAATATTTAAATTGTTCACACAAAATAGAATTATATCCTTTACTATGTATAGATGGTTTCTTATTAACAAACAAATGACAGTAATTATTACTTTGCACATACTCATTCTTTTGGTGCGTTATATTTCTCAATCTTATTTTCATCTAGACATACGGCAAGGCATCGTCAAAGATAGGGTGTGTTTCAAACTATATCGCATTTAAGTGACCGAGAAATGGGTAAGTAAAATCTGACTTTACATATGAACTGAACTCCACTTATGATGACCGTGTACAATAATATAACAAAGTTGGGTTTCACCCTTCTCCATTATCAATTTTCATAATTGTTTACTTCATTATTTTATTATTAATTGTAGAACCATCTCTGTTGCTGACGCATCACATATTACATATTTATTATATTTTAATCAAATCAGTTCGGAACTGAACTCCAAATTCCATATTTTTATTTTTTTCTCTCATATATTTCTTTTATAATAAGCCACATGCTTGTGCCATCTGGAAGCCTCACTGCTCCTCTAATAAATTATATTAATTGCTTGCGCACACGGAAAAGATTATCACTCTCCCGTCGGATATGCGAAGTAAGTATGTTTCGAACGCCGATAATCATTTTAAGTTCAAATATGTCACACTCACGAGCTAAATTCGCGTGTTCGCAACCGTACCGTGAATGCAAAAAATTGTACTCTAGTCGGGTTCGACATTTTACTGAAAAACTAACTTCCTTGTCGCATGGTGGAAGGGGAAAGGAGAAACCATCCCTCTCTGTCGTCACTAGCTGTCCATGAGAAGCTTCACATATGTATAAGAAATAATCGGTTCTCTGCTACAATAAATTAATCGTTTATCAACTGATAACTTCTTTTATCTTTGCTTGATAATAATAAATAACGAAGATTCTTATAAGTTGTTATAATAAATATAAATCGGTGAGAATTCATAAAAATGGAGTTGCATGCTGAACATATTAATTATATATTCCCAAGTTCGGAAACTTGCTCTTAAGCTCTCGGTGTTGATTGTCTAGTGACCCTTCGTTTCCTTCCTTTACCACAGCTAGGGTAGTCGAGTTACATGACTAGATTTCGGTCACAATACCCAGTTGCTTGGGCATATTCGCGAACAGTTTTTTCTTATAGTTGGGATGGCTATCATTGACGTTCATTGTTTTGCTTCGGTGTTCGAAGCAACTTGAAATTTCTGTGTTTCTATTGTAATTTCTCTCGGTCTTACCCCTACTCACTTCAGGATAAATCCTCGCGATCACAGACTTATATGTTATGTGCCTACTCTTATTAGAAGCACTTTTATAGTTCAGGCTTGCATACTTTGAGTTCCTTCATCGCCCAAATTCTGGAGTCTAGTTTCGCAGTCTCCCGATTCCAAAGACGTTCTTTATTTGTGTCGGAACCGTCTACGGTCCTAGTATTTAAGTATTTTTAAACTGGCCCTGCAGCGAGCTAAGGTTACGTGACCTCAATTTCTATGTAAATGGTTTTAAAAATTTGAGACCATCAATTTCTAAACGCTGATTGTTCAGAGATTCCATTTATGTAATCAGATTTGGAATATGATCTCAATTCCTCTCGTTATCCAGTAAGTTAGTTAGTTAGTTATTGTTGTTTTAAGGGGCGGAACTACGAGTTCATCTGCCCCTGTTATCCAGTAAGTGTCAATTTGTATATCCACATAAAGAAGTAATTCCCCAACTGGGTCTTGGTTTCATCTGACAGCCCGTGACTGTGGATAATTCACTTTGGTCTGGTTTCTACGTAATTAATTGGATCGTTAATTATTAATCCAATTAATAAGCTGTAAATTTTCAACCTTAAATGATTGACGTTGATGTATTTCTCTTTGTCATGCGAGTTTTATTTCAGCTGTTACTTTATGAAGGCTTATGTCTCACGTGATTTTTCTGTCGATAAGCCCGCCTATTTCTTTCTACCAATCGTGCGAGTGAATCCCGGGCCTGTGGAACACACGTTATCGCTGAACTGTGTGCTTATGAAACGTGATATTATGTGCTAGTAGAAATCCCCTGGATACAACGGTCTTGCTCATCTCCTTCCTGAATAATTCAACCTGGTCTGTTCTGTACCTCACAATTTATTCGCAATGAAAACATTCTTTCAGGCTCGCCTGAATGGTTTCAGTATAGTATGCAGCAGATCGAAGACATTATGCAATGATCAATGGTTATAATATGTATCTACTGATACGGCCTATGGCCTACATATAAAATAATCCAATATGGCAGCCACGCTACATATTTTACCGGTTCGGAATATCGCCAAAACTATATCAACAATCAGACTTAAATGTTATCATTACTCTTACCTACTGTACGTACACATTATGTGACTTAAGAAACCTTATCTATCCAATAACCCTATGGCGGTCACGCAATGTTCAAGTGTTTAAAATTACTTTCCAGAAGATCTAATTTTTCAGGCACATTGAAAATTACTGCAGTGTAATAGTGTAACAGTTAAATATATTGGAAATTAATGTTCTGCAATTGTTATAAAAAATGGTGGCAATGAGAAATTTTAATTCATATTCCTATTTCCCTTATCCTATTCATACGATCGAATTGGACGTTGGTATAATAAACTACCATAATACTGTAGATATTATCTCTTGGTACGAAACTCTACGGCTTCATTTTATACCAAGTCAAAATTGCAAGTGCACGAAATATTTTACCATTGCACAATACCGTCGAAATTATTATAAAAATCAAACTGAAATTTTGTATGGTGATTGAGGACTATTAAGCAAGTACACATATGTGACCTTCAGGCACCTGAAAATGTCAAATGAATTATGGTGGCCTCGTGAAATGCAGATAGCCTATATAAAGTGACATTTCTGGCATTCTCTTCATCCGAGCACAACGAAGGTTAACACAGAGAATTATAATTTGTAGGCAAATATTTTGCCATCGTACAATGTTCATATGTTTTCAAAAATACAAGATGACGGCAGTACGATATTTAGAAATATAATTACCACCATAATATTATTTGTAAACTGGCACTAAATTATCTCGCTTACTTCAAGTGAATTATGATAAACGTATATATGATTTTCCTGAAAAAGAGCTGCTGTGAGTCGTAAGAGGAAGATGCTATCGTCTACGAAGAGTTCACAATTGACTGGTATCGAAAGTTATGTATTCTAACATGTAATTTGTTGAATTAGTGGTTGTGATTATTTAAGGTTGAAAAATGTCATAGTTGACAAACCAGCACCGTGAACCAAATATTTCGGTACATAATTAGTTGGTGTTTTGTTCAAGCATTGTCTCCACGTTTACTGTCCATGTGGTCCTTCTTCTTCCTCAGAGATGCTTTCCTTGAACCCTTGCCTGAAAGCTTGACTGGGATGTATTTGTGAATTTGGATACATATTTTCCAGTGCAAGAGTTGTGTTGTTCTGAATTATTTGTAATGCAATATGTAGGGTAATATGTTACGTGTAACGGTTTTGAGTAAATATCTTAATTACTTCAAGGGAATTATAAGGACTAGTAACATAGACAGATAATTTATTCATCTTATTATCCTATTTTCATCATGTGAAATATAGGCTTATAAGATAATCCATGGTCCATGTGTGTGTGTGTGTGTGTGTGTGTGTGTGTGTGCGTTTGTGAGTACGTGTTTGGGTGTCCGCTATTGCAATCAAAATGGATAGAGTGATTTGAATGAAATTCGGTGATGGTTTGCTACCTTGTTTGACCTCGAGCGTGTCTTTCTAACTTTTAAAGTTTCACCAATCCAACATGGCAGTCCCGAAAACCTATTTGGTGCATCAGATGGATAGTCTTTATAATTGGTGCGCGAGGTTTTGAAAGGAAAAGAGCAGTAAATATATGAAAATAGGCAATTTAATTGTTAGAAGAACAACATATTTTATTATCTAATATGAGTAGGTTATAGTGTTTGGATACTAAATGTTGAGTTTGGAATTGTGTCCCTATACTTCATCATAAAGTAAGTCATGTGCCGATAGCTATTTAGGCCATTACATGATGAATCTCATGATGGATGGTTTACAGATGGAAAGAACTAATGGAATGTATGAAATAGAACAATATTTTTTCTCGCAACTACTTTCTATTTCTTGTATCCTAATGAAGCGATCGAAGTGAATCATTGTATAATAAACCACTAATATAATAATATTTTGTAGACTGGTTCACACATCTAAGACAAGTGTAGAACTAACTCTTCACGGTATAATCCCATCACAATGAATTTGCCACATACAGGTACATTGATATATTAGATGCTTTTTACAAATTTTAGAAGGCATGCATTTATATTACTAGGGGATGACTTACTCGTCATGGAATGATCCGATCTCTGTTCAACATGGAATAATGCACCACTACTTCAGTCCAAACCTAAAGGTATATAACTCAATATCGTCACTGAATGATCATTGTCTGTGAAATATGGTGTAGTAAACCACTACCAGACATCTAAACGTTCAGTCCCGTTTTCCCCGGGGTTTTTCCACACTTCCTCCATGATAGCCACTGTCAGCGCTGGAGTTCAAATCTATGATTTTCGGACTTGCTGCAGCAGCCCACGGGGTCGCGGTGCACTTTTTAACAAGCACGGGTACGCCGCAAGACAGGTGTGAATAAAGGTAAGTAGTTAACAACTAAAAAAAACCATCAATGTATGTCTAATGTCGACCAAAATATTATGTGCACTCGAGTTTGAAGGTTGTTTGTGAAGTAACCAATAGACCTACATAAAATCCAATAATATCATCATTCTATTGTACGGTAGTTCATGTAGGATTGGAATTTTTTATTTATATTTTAATATTTTTTATCGCAGTTGAAACACAAAGTGCTCGTTTTTAAGCGTGTTTCAACCATGTGTCACATTTAAGAATTATTATCTCACAAACCCGTCATCAGATCGAATCCAAATTTCAACACAATATACATTGGAATGTTGTAAAACTGGTTTATTAATTTCAAAATTTGGTGTGTTCAAGAACGAAAGTTGTTATCATTTTTGTAAGGTAACTTATTTTATATCGGTTTGTAATAATAATGTTATTGGTTTTACGTCCCTTTTAACTACACTGGCTTGTATTTGTACGGGGAATGCTGATATGGAGCCCATCACTTCCGAGTGAGTTGCGCCATGACGCGTGATGGAGCCCATCCTGGCAACGTTGTACAGCTTTCACCGGAGCGGCTAACTGGTGAAACATGTCTTAATTCCCCGTACAAATACAAACCGATATAAAATAAGTGAATTAATTTAAGTATTTCACAATCATACAGCATACCTCTTTGATGTATAAGGATTACAACGCAACCAAAAACTACATTTTCCAACGACCCCGAGCCGAGAAAAAGTTACCTTACAAAAATGATAACAACTTTGTTTCTTGGATACACAAAATTTTAAAATAAATAAACCAGTTATACAACATTCCAATGTATATTGTGTTAAAATTTGGATTCGATATGATGACGGGTTTGTGAGATAATAATTCTTAAATGTGACGCATGGTTGAAACACACTTAAAAACGGGCACTTTTTTGTTCCAACTGCGATAAAAAATATTAAGATATAAATTAAAAATTCCAAACTGACATGAACTACCGTAAAATAGAACGATGAAAATGACAATGTTATTGGATTTTACGTAGGTCTATTGGTTACTTCACAAACAACCTCCAAACTCGAGTACACATAATATTTTGGTCGACAGTAGTGTCTAATCTCTGTGCTAATGGTAATGGCTTAGAGGACTCAACAATATGTGCCATTTTAGCTCAGACAAGGGGTAAATTAATCCGGTGTGTTGTGAACATTGGACACATATGGTGAATAGACGATCAATATGCTAGGGGCGAGCACTAATTCCTTTGCGTTATTTGATTACGAACAAGTCGACATCTTGTGTATCATACTGATCGAGACATTGTGGGGTCCAGGGGAGCAGTACTCCAGTTAATGAGCCACATCATTCTACTCTCAGCTGTGCCACGGGTTTAGATTAAGTGTTAAACAGTGGAACACCGCACTTCAACTCCAAGCAAATCCTGGGATGGTATCAGAATTGAGACCGCAGCAGCCTCCTTCCCAAACCTAGCTCCAATTACAAGTAAACATACAAGTAAAGTAACTACATCACACAATATATCAGTCACAATCAAAGCACACTAAAGTATACAATTGTGATAAACATGAAGTCCTAATTCAAATCACTCAAATGAAACAATATATCTTTTGATATTTTTTGACATTTTTGGGATTGCTAAGCATTCCTCAAGGTTTTAATGCCACATTTGTGCCACTCCTGAAGACTGATGACAATCAGCAAGACAACGTCTGTTCCTGTTCATTACCTCATACCGTTATGTCCTGAGAGGAAGCTGAATATATCTTACCCGAGGATGGAATACGTGATGAGTTAT